>CM036880.1:33112625-34523977 GCA_020796165.1 Pantala flavescens
GATGTTTTAGGGAATGGTGAATTAGTGAGTATGGGAATGGAGAAAAGATAAGAAGAAGCTGAAAATAGAGATCCAACAAACGAGCAGAAACGAGGAAGAATGTTGGAATTAGAGACAGAACGGCATTAAGGAAGAAATATAAGTCTTTAGAATGGGACAGATTGAGCAGCCAAATAACTATCAGATAAATAGGATCTTTACTTTTGACCTTAGGTTTAAAAGATTAACGACAGGAATCCAAGAAACTTCTTACCTTGAATCAATAATTGAATGACTAAACATTTATTTTTGTGGAAATAGAGCCTCATTGTCCTAACTAAGATGTTGGTTAATTGTTGCTGAAAAAATTTTCGTATTCTTGGAAAGCTGCCAGTTTTTACGGTCTTTAGTCTACTTTTGCTGACGAACGAAGCAGATCACATCAATCTCCACTTTGACTGGTACAAATGGATGCGTAGATAAGCTAACCGAAGGAGAAGGTATTTTAAACTCAAAAAGGGTGCTCATAAATGCGTTGTATTAAGTTATATTTTATTATTTTTTTTAATGATAAATTTGAAGGGAGCAAGAGTTTAGTACGAAATTTAAAAATATGTTTTCATTCGATACGCTCTCTTTAGTAGTATTAATATTTCGTCAAAATATATCTTACAGGCTAAAAATGTAATGAAAAATCAATTGTTTCAAAATAAAAATTTTTAATAGGTTCGATAAGGAAATTTTATTTGTAAAAATTTCAGTCTCTTATTTACAATTATTATTATATCTTGTCTCAACATCCTTGATGAAATTCTAACTGATGAGGATTTCATGCATTTATACCCAATTATTATTCCTAATATTATCCCGATCCAAGTGTTTAATCCACAGCGTAATTGATCATTGACTTTTATTTAATTCGACCAAAAATAATATTTCAGTAAATACATCTTGTATCGTGTTTATATCGAAAAATACTTCGTTACCATTCCTCAAAAAAATCACGAATGTCAGCTTTACGTATATCCTTGTATATCCTCGTATTTGGCACGGTAGCTGGAATTAGATTAAAAGGTCCGTTTACTCAGATTAGGACGAGGGAGTAGGATACAGTGCGTGGACCAAGGCTCGAGTACAGATGTTGAATTAAGGAGGACGATAATGAGAGAAAGATAAAAAAATGGGAGCGGGCAAAGAAGTATTTTCGTTGCTAGTCAACGCAGCGGAAGAAACAAGCTGCGGACGTGGTAGTTTACCCTAATTGTTGCCGGGTTACTCGGGGTTTTAAAATGTTTTATCTGGCAACGGAGGAGATAGAGAGAAAAGGGACGGAGCTCAAGGAGTGGAGGGAGATGTTGTAATGACCGAGACAGGAGGAGAAGGTCGAACCTCTCTCTCCATGGCGGTGACAGCATCGCTCGAAAACTTGGGAATGGAAGGAAATAAAAGCCTCGGGAAGTATTTTATACGAAAGGAATTAATTCTCATTGGAAGAAACTGCGATTCGAAATTGTCTGAGGGAAAAAAGGAGGCGAAGCCCGTTTAAACTTCCATCAACCAAAATAATTGGTTCGTCAACGAACCGTTCACTTCGTCATTTCTCCAATTTCCATCTTTTGCCTTTTCCCTACCTCGGAGGAAAGGGATGGAAACAGGGCACAATTCACGGGTGGATTCCGAGAATAAAAATCCCGCTGACCGACGTAAATTGAACTAAAAACGTCGAGGTGGCGCTCGCCAAAGTATTTCGCGAAGGGAAATATATATTTATTTTTACATATAAGGGAAAGGAATCTATTTTTTTGAACGTAACCCAGCAACAATCAATTTTTGTGCAACAATGGTGTGTAATTCAACAATTGACGTACACAAAAATCGATATTTTGAATGAAAAATTTTCTCCTTCGCCGTGATTCGAACCCCGAACTTCGGTATTAGAAAGCTAGCTCGTTAACCACTCCGCCACCGCGACCGGAAGCGCGGAAAAATAATATATATCAGAACACCCGTATAGATACGTATATATGTGCCCATATGTATCTGCGAATTCCCTTTTTCCCTCTCTTTGTATCCCCGAGATTGAAGCCAGGAGCCATAATTTAATTTGTCAAAAGAAGGCCGCGGCGGAGCAGGACCTGGGGAAAAGAGTTGCGTGGAAACGTAGTCTCTTTTTTATTTTCTTTGCAAAGAGGGAGAAAGGCAGGGCAAGTTATACGCAATCTCATTTCGAATTCAATCCACTCTTAATACGTTTACGGAAAATTCGTTTTATTTATTTCTTTCCTTTTTCGACCCTTTTCCTATGCACTAAGTAAGCGTACTACGAGGGGAATACCAAATTTTATTTCCCGAAAAAATGCTTGGATTATCGCCGCCTTAGTGCACGAAATTCGTCATGCGCCCGTTCGGTTTTATTTTTATCATTTCGCTACGAAAAAAATCTGGAGAATTCATATGTCTGGATGGAATAATTAGAACGAGGATCCCGGATAAATCTATGCGATGAGGAATTTTAAGAACCCTCGCAAATAACCATATCACGCAATATTGCAGTTGAGAAAAAATAAAAAGAAAAGCTTTTCGAAATATCGAGAGAGTAATTAAACGGATTAAATAGGCGCCATAATTTAGATCTGGAATCCTGCCAACATTTAAATCGCTCACAATTTTGCACCAATAATTCATTGCGGCCGAGATATCTCGGATGCCTTGCAATTATTATACCGCGGGAATTAGTACTCGGTCGCTAATTTAATGCTCGCCATTTAAATAATTGCCCTTTCATTTGTTAATGCATGATCGTTACGTAAAGGTTCCCCTTCCCCATCGTATTTGAATTCATAAAGAGATATGTCCCTTCGTTTAAAAAATACGTGTAATTTTAGTATACTTCTCCGCCGAGCTAACAGAATTATCTTAGTAGTATGTTATCTCAATTTATAAGCGTAAGGTAACGCCAGTTCTTAATTAACAGCCTTCACGATCTAGGGAAATTGTATGGAAAAAGATTCGAATGCTAGAATAAGATGAAAATGATACAGTTTCTCACGATTTCCCACGCACCACCGATGCTGTTGAATTTTTATTCTTTTTTCCCGGTCCGGACTTGTCCCAAATGTGATAAAAACATTCGCAAACTCGACTCAAAGGTGCAATCTAAATAAGAGATTCTAATTCCGCTCAAAGGCTTCATATCCTATCACTTGTATCATCGCCGTGGCTCAAACACGACCCGAACCACCCAGGACATTTCCTTCCTGCCCTCTCTGGTCCTTTCCAGCATCCCCAGAACTTTGCTACCGATCTCTATTTCCTCAAAAAATGGCAATTTTTATACACACGAGTGAGGGTATGAAAGTTAATAGACATCAGTAATTTTTTAATGTTATCTTATTAGCTATTCTATGTTAGGTCAATGGATCGAATCACTGATGTAAAAATACTTATGAAAGAAACATTACGTGTCGTCAGCCATACCTCAATGAAAAAAATGTTACAATAATCGTACTTCATATTGTATTTGAATCAGAGTCAATGTCGGGAGCTTATGGAATTTTTCGATATAAAATGGCAGGCCTAATTGACTGTAAAGCATTAATATTAACAATAAATGCACAATCTAAAATTGTTGTCAATTGAAAGCCATTGAATTTTGTGTTACTGAGTCACCTATAGTAATTTTTCTAAAGAATTGTCCATCCAGGGAATAACGATTGCATGTAAGGATTACATAATTTACAGAAAAATATACTTATCTTAAAATATAAAAAATATCGTTAGGGTTAGAGATGAAATTCTAAGTGGAGGTCTCGACCTTGCTATAGATTGGAAATCTGAAAATACAATGGAGACAATCGTCTCCATAGTTTCACGTCAGATTTTTTTATGCATCAGAGATGATCAAATACAATGCAATATTTCTAAGTATTCCAAAAGTAACGTTAGTTTCTGAACCTATTTAATAATTAATATATAAATAATCAGCAGAGAAATTTTTTTCTAAGAGTACAAAGAGTAAGATGTTGATCTTTTTACCTTTTTTTGAAGAGATAATATTTTTGCTAACTACTCGATTATTTTTCAATGAAATTGATGGTTTATACATGTCAATAATCGTGTAGTATAATTCTAAATAAGGTTTCATTCTTTACTCCTACGTTAGATTGAATATTCAACATTATGCTGGCAAAACAAGCACTCAGCTGACCTTTGGTGGAACACTGGATCTGCCATCGTTGTCAGCGTCAAGGAATACGAGGTTCATAAAAAGTGAGTTAAAAAAATGCATTAACTCATTATGATTTATTTTTTATTTCATTAAATATTTTTTCCTTTTTGTCGTAATTTTCAGAGCAAAAATTAATGTGTAAAATTTTTATATATATGTAAATTTCTCATAATGTAAAACGTTTGAATATGTTAAGTGATTTTAATTACATTACTTAATACATATTTGAAGCCTGAAATATCCTTAACTTACATCCTTGTTATTCAGTTCATTAAGTGTTAGACCTTTGTTCGGGGATATTCATAATTTGTTAATTCATTTATTTATGTTCTTATCTAATTAAATATGCCTCAGCAGTTTACTTAATACTTTATAGTATAAAGTATTCTTATAAACCTATGTCAGAATTCTGATATGTAGAAAATTAGTGAAATTGTGTGATGCATTCTGCGTAATATTTTAATTCATCCCTTGTAAAAGAAAAATATAAGATAAGTTTTTTATAACAAAATCGTGGAATCCTCAGAGAATTAGATCTTCAACTATAGATTTAAAAATTTAGGCTTCAACTTCTTTGCAAAACAAAACAAATGTAACATAGCACAGATTCAACTTGGAAAACTGTTTTGCTACGTCCGCTTTACATTGCATCAGTCGAACGAGAAATTGTTACGTGAGTTCTTCCTTCGGTGACCAAGCAAACCAAGGAAACGTTCGTTAAGCTTGTAGCATCCATCACAATGTCAACCACGTAGTCGATCTATATATACACACAGTCGATGCAAAATTCAGCAAATAACTATTAGGTATCCTCGGAGAGATATAGTAAGCTTCCAAACTGAAAGTACGAGCGTTGGTATCTCCTCGCATCAGTATGGAATTCGTGTAAGTATTTTGTTTGCATACGTCTTTTGCATGCAACTACATGCAGCATCGTGGTAGATATGCAAACGACATCGTGATTGTTGCGCTCCCTCATCTCGTTATGGACCCCATCCCACGGAATCGAAGCTGGAGAGATAAAGGAAGCTCGTAGAAGAAGAGTTACAAGTAATGGATTCTCCCGCCCTGTCACACATGTCAGTCTATAATAGTACTTCGGAAGCTCTTCACGTCCGTCTCAGGTTACAAGACCGCCCTTTGGCCCCTGCAGTTTTTGTTTGGGCCCCCACCACCACGCCCTCTCCCGAAGGGGCCCACACCTATGTAACCCACTCCACCAGGAAAAAATCGCATGCATACAGCACAATGAGCTAAACAGACTGAAGAGAGGACCCTCGTTTCTTTCTTATCCGCTCCCTTATCGTTCGAGAAAATGTTTTAAGAGTAAACGTATTTCAGAGTTTCTTGCGGTAGTTACAGTAACTCCGCTGTGACGTGTGTCTCGGGCTGTGTGACGGTTCTGTGCGAACGATTGTAGAGCATGCGTGATGTTATGGGTAGCTTAAAAATGTATTGTAAACTGAAATCATTTCCGTATCTCAAAATGAATTTCAATTATAAATATACGTGGTAATGGGAGAGTTATATTAAAAGTAGGTGGTTATATTTGTAGTTCAAAACCAAGCTTATACCACTTAAGGGCTTTATTTTGAAAGGTGAATTTGGTCAAAGATGGCCATAAACGATTTGTTATTTGTATCCAAATACGAAGATATCACATTTCTATTGTAGTATTATACGGAATATTTTATGAATAATTGTAAATAATGAATTCCATCATTTGTTTGATTACCCCTATTCAACAAATTTCAAATGCTTATTATTATCATCTGAAGATTAAAAATTATTATACGATATAACCTGATGATACATTCCTCTACATTACGAAATTCAGTAAGGAAAATTAGTTTCAATTTATAGTTATTGATCTATTTATATTTTCTTATTGAAACAAGATCTACACAACATAGAGCTTCAAATACTTGTCTCTCAAAATTAGTTCATAAACATTTAAGTTAGCTCGCCTTTTTGGAGAATTTTATAAACGTTTCATGAATAAAAAATCTGTAGAAAATTTGTTTTATTACAATTTTAACTACATGCTAAGTTAAACGTTTTTGTGCGCTTGTATTGTCCTCTTAATATGCTTAATGCAATAATAATTATTAGTAAAAGAATAATGTAACAGATTTTTCTCCTGATTTATGTTTGAAGCGTGTTTAAAAAAGTTGTTCATTTAATGATGTACTGTTTAATATTTATTCGTATTGAAAATAGAATTGATAAACAATAATAATCCCGATATCTGTCAGTCTGCAGTCAGAAAAACTAACTCATAATTAAAATTCGAAAACATTCTTATTGCCAAAATCATTAACCCAAATAATTTCTTTCGGTCGCAAAAATTTTCGCAAGCAGTTGCGTTTCGAAGCAATTATTCGAGTTTGATTTTACTCGTGAAGAAGTGAAGTCCCCATTACGAAATCCGCCGACTAAAACTATTGTTAAAGCGAATGCCTTTCCAAGTATGGATCTAATTTAAAATTAAAATGAAGCGGCGAGGAGAGCATAAAGGAATTAAATTCTTATGACCATCGCCGTAATGAATTTCGTCCCTGCACAGAAAATCCGCGACCGAGCGATGGCGGAACTTCCCCCGAGAAAGTGGGCGGGGGCGGTCCGGGCCCTAACATCTACGCAGATCTCTCAACAATGTCCGCCAGAAACATCCGCGCACTCTGCCGTGCTTATTAAAAATTCTTTAGGAACCCGTTATTACACCTCATTTAATCCTTTATTACGTTGTTTCTGCCGTTGGCCACGGCGCGACCATCGCTTGCCCCGGACGCTGTTTACATTCGTAGATGGATAAGGCGTGCTTTACCCAACTCTACGACGCCCCCGATTTTTTTCTTCTTCTTTTTTTTGAGGCCCTCGTTGGGGTCTGAAGGCACCCCAACGAACTCAACTTCTTAATCCGCGATCTGTTAAACGATGGAGTTCAAAAAACGATCGTGATTGTCTCGTTGAGTGAGAACAAGGCGGGGCTAACTAGTTTGGAAAAGAAGGCAACTGTCGGTGGTTTTTGGGGGGTGAAAGGGGATGAGGGCAAGGTGGGATTCACTCTGATGTAATTTGATATTTCTCGGAACGATTAACGAATTATTTCGGGGGTGACTTTGGTTGCCCTGAGATACTTTATGGTGGGTATATTACGCTCTGGGTTTCACAGGTGTAGTTGACGAAGAATTATTTCTTAATTTAAACCAATTATCCACTAAATTGTATTTATTATATAATTATAAGGTTGGAGAGTTAATGAAAAAAACGTAATTTAAAATGAAAAATTTATAGAATCGATGTTTTATTAATTGCATTTATAAATTTAAAAAGTGCTGTTAATTAATCTACAGTTAATATAGTAATGATTATAGATGAATCATAAACATCTTCATAATCACTTATGTCGATAGAAAATTAAATTTATTCTTATGTTTCGAGGAAGAAAACGTATAATTAAAATTCAAATTACTGTCATTATAAATTCCCTAATAGAGAAGAAAGTTTATTGAAATATTCCAAGGAAATTAATGATAAAATAAAATCAATTTCCAATAAGAAATTTTACCTATAATATTCCTGATGGATAGTAAAACTAAAAAATCATGATCTTTCAAAATAATTATCTACACGTTTAGCAAAATTATTTTATTATAAGAGATTTGTAAAATCCTAATATAGACTTGCTGACATTTCTTTAGTGAAAACGACTGTTTTAATTATTTCTTAGCATAAAATTCATGCAATAAATAATATTCACTAACTAACTTGGTATTATTGAAAGTGGAAGTGGATTAAATAATTATGAAGACATTAACCTTCCCATTTTCTATTGAAATATATCAATCTATTAGGTTCAAATGTGGGTCACTATTCTATTAAAACCGGTACTGATATAGATGAAAATATTTCGCGCAATATACTGTCAACATTCAATAACACGATCTGTTAAGTTCATAATCAAATCGGTTCCCTTTGACATTCAAACTCCACGAGCTTTTCCGTTGGGCTATTGAGACGTTCCGGGGGCATTCGTACATCCCTCATTTGACGTGGAATTAGAGGGGATGTAAGCGTTGAATCGTTGCAAATATTACCAATAACCCTCCGACAAATGCGTCCATTGGCTGTTTTGCGGTCCTCAAAAGAGAGGTCCTCAATGAGAGAGATCGCGGTGACAGGACGGGCGAACGACAGGACTCCGCGATTCATCACAAGTGAATGCAATGGACGGACACCGGAGTGTGAAATTGGCGTTCGGTGACACGCACGTTGGAGATCTGGTTTTCCACCGAATCCGCGGTCCAAACCTGATTCACTCAAAAACCTCTTCCGAACTCAATAGCCCACAACCCGATCGCGTATTTGTTATTTTTGGGCCGGATTATCGGCACTATATATAAGACCCTTTCGATAACGTATCGCGAAAATCTTTACCCGACAAATACGATCGCTTCGCATGACGATTGCTCGTAAAACGTTCGAAAGCGATCCTAACCCCTTTCGCACGCGATATCTCGCGGAAGATCTTTTTGCGCGGATTCTGTTCCGAATTAATACCGAACCGATTGCCAGATTTTTAACTCTCGGTAATAGAATATATTATATTAAAGAAATATGCAAAGCTCGGCGAGATTAGAATCTAGTTTCAGTTCTTTTGATTTCCGAAAGAAAACTCTCTCCCGTATTTTCTAAAGTTACCGACCTCGATTGAGTTTTATCGCATTATGTCAATTTTTATCAGCGATCGTATTTTAACAAAAGAAACATGCCGAGGTAATTTAGATTCTGTTGAGATTCGGTCGCCGTCGAATGTTTCACGAGCACAAACGCTCTTATCCAATACTACCGAGACTCACGACACCTCCCAGAATGCAATATTTCTCATGCGATCCGTCGGTGGGTGATAACTTACTTTGGACTCCCAATAGAGAGGGAGGCAGTGATCCGTGAACGCGGGGAGGCTACGCTTCATTAACGTATCTCCTCATGCGAATCTGTCTCCCCGTTTTGTACGTGTGCTTACGCAAACCTTAAAACATTAGTTTAACGGGTGAGCAGAACACGGTTTGAGTGGGTTAAATGTTTCCGAAGTTGTCTGTATCTGCTTAGAGGAGATTTTTGTGCTTTGAACGTACGCAGTCATGCGATGGAAGCAATGGAAGCAAAAACGTTTGCAATAAAGGTTGTTTTTACTTTTTTGCCAGTTATTGTTCCGAGAATGAGCAATTAGGTGTAAATTATGTACAGTAAATTGTGTATTTCGTCGTGTACTTTTCGAAATTTATCATCATCTCGTTTAGTATCAATTGGTATATATCTATAGTGTTTTTTTTACTTACTTTCAGATTTTGCTTGATTTAAAAAAAATGTTACCTTTTTCAATATTTTTATTTCTATAGAGAATATACTTTAATGGCAAAACATTTAACGTTAATAAAAAAGAAATAAATTTGGGTGATTTAACATATAATACTATTTTAATGAATCGAAACTATATTATTTATATTTGTGGTATTTATCTCATTCTTACATCAAGATATCGAAACACGAAAACATATAGGAGAGCTGTAATATTTACGCTTAAATTAACCAACATCTGCTGAAAAATTAGTGATATCAATGCTGCTACCTCCAACTTATCAATTTAATGGAAATGATAGTACAGGAATCCTATACAAAACCATTTTTTAGAGTCGAAAGTCCTTAATCAACTATAAGAATGTGAAGACAAGACAAGTGAAGTTCGAGAGCTGCAGGGAAAGGTTTACTCAAGATAAGGAGAGGCAGATACCGCTGAAGTTCTGGAATACTATGGAAAAAAGTGCTTCGAATAGATCAGTATTGAAATCAGAATAAATTTAGTTCTAGTATTTTGAATGATATTTAGTCATATAGAACCTCATAGATATCAAGTCATATAGTAACACACGCCATCAGACGTTCATGCGTGCCATCACTCAGAATCCCACTTATTGGTCCCGATTTTACGAAGAATTACTTCTCGCCGTATTTCCCTTCCTTCTTAGGGTGGGTGGAAGTGATAAATCTCTCCGTTTCCATAGAAACTTTGGCATCACCGTTTTAGGGGGCCAACTACCCCAACCCCCTCTCTCCCTCCCTCCTTGGCCCACCACTCTTCAGGAGCAGACCTCGCGGATCTGCATACATGTGCATGCATAAAAATCGGGTGCAGAGATCGTGGGGATTATTTGGGAAGAAGAAGCTGCAGAGTTGGTTCGGAGGGGGAGAGACAACCTATTTGAATACGCAACAACCGCTTCTTATGGGAAGGAGAGGATCTGAAGAGTGTGTGAAAAATAAGCCCCATTTCTTTCTACGGAAAGCGATACGCTTCCCTATCTTCTGCGCTCCATTCCACGAACAGTTTTTCATCCGCCATATTGTCTTTCTCTGGAAAGGAAAAGGTTATTTTTTTCGGGAGATTAAATAAAGGGTAATGCGTTTTATGAAATGAAAATATTCCAAATGTGCCCCCGATATACACATGTACCGACTGATGGGAGGTTGGCGTAGAAGTTCGTGTTTGTTTGGATGTTTTCTGACTCAAGTTTTTCTATTTTAACGTTAGACAGAGTTAGAGAACATGATTTGAAAAGTTTTGATCTTAACTTTTAGCTTAAATACTTTAGTATATGAAGGAAGAAGTTATTCTGTTAATACTTGAACCATATGTAACATCTGATTTGGGAAAGGAAAGAAAGTATTGAACGCTGTCCTTTGCCGTATAGTTTTTTCAATCCTCCAAGAACGATGCCCTCAGTGAACTGATAGTATGTTTTTATTGCTATGATATATTGAAAATTCATTCGATTAATTATTCAAATATATTACGGACAAATAATTTTTGAAATATACTCCCTTTCTTTCACGGATCTAATGCTAATGAGAGTATAAGGGAAATATTGTTAATTTTTTAAGATATTTCAAGTTTTGGAAACGTGTTTACAAATCTTATTAAGGATAGCGTTAGATTATTCTGAGCTGTATATCTTTAGACCTACCAACCCTCACAGTTAACAAATGAAACAAATGTCATCTAATATAGCGATTACTTTAATTTTCAAATGATTACAAGTATCGAACACTAGAAATAAATATCGACAAAATTAAGGTGCTGAACATAAATGTTGTCAATATATTATTTATAAATTATTATAAATATCATCAGTTCAAAGTGCATGCAGCAAAAGTTCCAATGATTCCTAAAACATTCTTTCTCGTATAGTATATACGTTTCCATTATAGAACTCCACAATACCATCCTTCCATATAGGTATATGCCGTGAATAATCAGCGTTGCGTCTTGACGTCTTCATAAAAATGCAATTGCAACGCAACCATGGATTGCGTCAGGGCGTAGTGACGGTTGAAGCTTCAGTAAACCGCGCTGTATCACTACAGTCGTGAGCGATCAAACAACTAAACTGCGTAGTCCCTCCATCACCGCTGTTTGAATGTAATTCACTGTGTCAAGAGAAGTATATCCTGTTTACCTGTGTCGCCTTATCGAGGTCACAGGGTTATCTACTCAAATGATTAACGGTGAGATATCTTACGGCGAGAGTTCTTACGAAATCGGATTGTTAACACGTCGTTAATGAATGTTCTTTTTCATGGATTGCTCGTTTATGGCCCTGATTATTCAGAACTCGTGCACGAAGATCAGCGGACGTCAAACAAAATTATAGTCCGCTTCAGTTTGATCTTAAGGGGATAAAAATTCGTAATGGTGTCCAAATTTTTACTAAATACTCACGTAAATGGAAGGATGGATTGAAGCATATTTTAGTCATTGAGAAGTAGGTTACGAACAGATGTTAATTTAAAGCTGCTTTTATACATTTAATGTATCGTAATTATTATCAATCCATTCCCTTCGTTTTCATTGATACGTATATATTTACATGCTGATTACTCTATTAGGTATTCACTATGTGCTCACTAGTGCAGTAAGCTTGCTCGCGAATTCAATACATTTGAGATGATCGACTTTGTTTGCTTTAATACTATATGCAAGAAACTATTTCACTTATTGAAGATGGTTCTCTAATTCTTTGCTGATATGATAAATTATTCTATTATTTTGACTTCAAGAAATATAAAAGCTGTATGTTGGGGCGTAACCGTGTGGAAGAACATCTCAGAGTCTAATCCCGAAATATATTTTTAAATGTTTAAATATTATAATAATTCATGAAATGACTAAAATGATCAGTGATTTCTTTCATATGAGGTTTATTAACCTAGAATTTTTACAATATAATTTAAAATGGTATGTTTTCTAATGCCAATACGTCTTTTGACTTCTATTTTTAATAAATGCAGTATTTTAATACATGGCGTAATTATTTGTAAACTTATATCTCTAACAACCCTTGCGAGAAAGTTTTAACTTCATCATTAATCTTTCAAAAAGCTGGAGCGATATCCTAATTGGATATCCATAAAAACTCGAGGAATAAAATCCAATTTCTCATAATCAGACCATCTTAGGCGATTACCAATCCCAGGGATGATATACCATTATACCGTTCCTTTTAAATCATCGAATCGCAACCAAAGAAAAAAAGGCTCTTCAAAAAAGTATTAACGACTCGACTAACCTCTCACAAAGTGCTCTTTGAACGTCACTTCGGAGTGAAAAGTAACCGAAATGCGAGAGATAAAGCGAAAAAGAAAGAGAGCGGTACCTCTGCTGTGGAATCCGCGTTGCAAGTACGTTGAAATTGAGGGTGAAAGGAAGAGAGCTCTCTGTGTATAGTATATCTCAAGAAGATCAGAACGATCGTTCAAAAAGAAGAAGAAAGGGAATGTAGAATTGATCGGAGAGAGAGAATTTGAAAGGGATGAAGACTTCCCAAGAAGAAGAATGGTTTTAAGAGGAAAGGGACGATTTATGGGAAGTATTCGAATGCAAAGTCCCTGCGTAAAGAGGGATTGGAGATCACGGATGAAAGGGGAGAAGAAAGAAGAGATTGGAATTCTATGGTGGACAGTGTTGCCAAAACATTTATTTCCAAAGAGCTCCGTACAATTCGGAAGTATAAATGCGACCATTATAACATTCTCTCGTATGGTCGTGTAGAAAAATACTGTCATCGTAGAGCGAATAAGAGATATCGAGAAGGAGATGCAGGAACTGGGTTGTGATTTTTTGAATGGAGTACTATGCTATTAAGAGGCTCGTTTGGCATGTTTATTTGGTTGGTTATTTTACTGATGACTTACTTTGTTTGTTATGGATGATTTTTGTTACCATGCCATCTTATTGGATCATTCATATTCCTAGGAAATGTTGAAATATCGTAAGATTGAAGAATAAGAAGAATGAAGGGAACCAATTTTTAAAATTTACGTTTTTCTCTATTAAAAATAAAATTGATCTATTACCTAAATTTAATTAATTTCAATCTGTATCAAATATCTTTTAAACTGATTTTAATGAAATTAATATTTTTTGGATTCAGTTAAAATATATTGAATTTTAACGAAAATCAAATATCTTTATTTTGAAAAAATAACCTCTGAAAATATGAAAAATTCTATCTTGAATCAGATCCATTTTCAAAAATGAAAAATATGAAATATCAGCTGAAATAATTTGCCATTCAATAGTCTATTCTCATAGATCAAGACTGGAAAATTTGTTGACTAATCATTGAATGGAATGGAAATTCATTGATTTTTGTAGCTCTTTTCATCCATTATAAGTATGTAAAATGGAAACATTAATTTCATTTCTCCTTTTCCTTAATCTGATTACAAGAAGTTCAAAAGAACTCTTTGGTCGATAGTTTATACTGTAAAAAACCCCTTTCCCCTTTTCCAATACAACGAATCGAGGCCAACCCTTTTTCTTAAGGTTTCAAATTTGAATATCTTTGCGTATATTTATGAAAAGAAAAGTCAATGCATGAAAGATTCGGTGTTATAAGAAGTAAGTTTTTCCAAGTTAGCGGAGCGTGGAATCATTGTGGGCTAAGCATTTCGGAAATACCCTGAAATGGTTGAACACAATAGATTGAAGATGGAAAGGTGCTGATTCACGTTCTTAACGTTAACCCATTGTTTCGAAAGATAAGAGGTGCACGGTTCCGGTTTCTTAATTCGGATAATTTTTCGATGTATCGCGAATGCTTATTGACGATGTTCAGGAGAGATGAATTTTGGTCATTAACGCGACGTTCTAAAAAGAACTCTTTTATGGATGAGGGGGCAAATGTGTCGAACTCTTTTTTTTCGGATGCATGAATAAAGTAATGCCTTTGTACGTAAGAAATATAATGTTAGGGTGGGATGGGTGGATTTAGCTATCTCATTTATCTCATCCGTGTCGTACAAGATGAAAGTTAGTATTACTTACTCTTCCAAAAAGTAAACTTTCAAATAAAAGAACAGCCGATAATCAATAGCGCTTCTATAATCAAATAATGGAAATGGAATCTTTAAGTATTTGGTCACCTCATAGTCTCCGCTAAAACGTCTGTTAATTCATAAATTTTCAACTGCATTTTTTCCTCCGATATAGTGATTTTACCAACTGAAAATGATTAAGTTATAATGATCATTACTATAGACAGGAGAAGGAAGAAATCAATCAATTAATTTCGACATTAATAAAGTAATCATTATTTTTACTCAGTTTACCGCTTTCAGCGTTTTTACATTTATACTGAAGCTATTTTTTTGCGCGCATATTCAAATGAATATATTTTCTCTAAATCAATATTCCGATAGTAAATATCACAGTTATGATCGCTATCACTATTAAAAAAGCCGATTCTAAAAAAATATGATTTCAACTCTAAATATATTTACCTTGTTTAACCATTAGTGTTTCATAATTTATACGCAATATAAGGTATAAATACCATCCGGAAGTCGAATCAATCAAAAGAAATCAACATCCTCCCATTCATATTTGTTTACTCTTTTTAAAATCGCGCCCCTTTTACGCAGACTAATATAGCGGAGAGCGGACTAGTTATTGTTCGAACGAGCGGAGGCAAATCAGCTCGCAATTGTAGCGCGTCTTGCGAACAATCTATAAATTACGTTTTTTTTCGGCTGAATGGGGAACCGCCTCTACAATTTATGTTCTCCCGTTAAAACCACCCAGGAACTTTCACTCTCAAACCGATGTTCATGCTCAATTTGTATTCCACATTGTTAATATATTGCCTATTTAGAGATATAAAACGGGGCTTTTGAAATACTCCAGATGACCTGGAAGGGTTGTTTTACATACAATATAGAGTGGAGCGACAACGTTGGCAGTGGTAAAAAAGGGACCATGTGAGCATAGAATGAAATTCAACTTCCCTCACCTCTTTCTAGTGTTGGACCGGAACATACCAGAAGTCGTTCTCCAACTGTGCTGCTTATGTTCCACAATATTCCCACCCCACCCAGTGCTTCATATCAAGGTGACCTCTCCTGTGTTTGATTTCGGAACATCCATGTTTTTTCAACCTCTACGCATTTTTATGTACGAACTGATTTCGGCTCCGTTATTTATATTAGGATTCATACGTATACATTGTTCCGTATAAATACGTTGTTTACTCGTCTCAGAAGAAGAGTCTGATGATTGTAATAATAATATAGCTATTGATATAAGAAGTGATGATAACTTGAAGCAGGAGTATAAATTAGCTAAGATATAAGATCCTTTTGGAATGTTCATCGTGTTTATTATTAATGAATTTTGGAAAGAAGTAATCGGTGATGATTTCTCAGGACAATTGCATCTTCGTATCTAAATATTAAAGATTTTAGTAGAGCTTATTTATGAGTGCATAGGAGATGTTGATAATTACGTCATTTATTATCATTTATTGCGAAAAAATTTGGGTCGTAAGATAAAACATAAATATATACATCTCGTGCGCATAACTGCCCAACAAGTGGGGCACCGTGGTTCGAATCCCAGTCATGTCGATATTTTTCAATTCTTTTTTGCCCCTATGATGACGTTGCGCTATTAATGCTAAAGTTAATATACCCATTTCTTGATCCTCAATTTTATTCGAATAACAATCTCTATTACGAGGATAATTGATTGTAAATAAATTAAATATTTTTCAAGAATGAAAGACTATGGTAAGACTAAAAATCGATAGTTTTTTGGTTAGTTCTAACTTTTCGAATTACAATTTCCTGTAAAATTCGCCCTCTATGACATTGTTTCTATCTCCGCGTAATAATGTCAATGCCTTTCAGTCAGTTGCCAAGAACAGCTAACAGGAACGCGAACATATAAATATATCTCTCTTATTATTTCCATTCTTCTGATCTCTCATTCGATTTCAATTTATTTCCGGTTAATTTTTTCCATCCAAACTTTTCCGTATCCCATTCCAAGTATTCCCTAAGTTGCATTGCGCTCACCCACGTGACTTGGGGCAGGGGAACGAAGGTGTCGCCTTAGGCGGATTTTCATTCCTTTTTTTTCCTCCGAGAACTTCCTCCCATCTTTCGACACGACAAGAAGGGATACAGAATCCGATTCCCAGAGCTCTTGCTTTTCGGAGGCCATACCTTATTTGGACTTCTTCTACCCCCCTCCCTCCCCCTCCTCCTACTTCCGGTACAGAAAGACCCTTCTTTGGTTAGAAAGGAGTTGGTCCACATGCCTTGCGAAACCCTTTTAAAAATCTCGGGATTAATTTTTTTGGAATTGAGAGAACGTTTTTTTTTTGTTTCGCCAGGGAGAGGCGAGTGAGGATTTAGTGAGGGAAAAAGAAATTAATGGGAAATAGAAAAGAGGGAGAATAGGATGCAAATGGGTGCAGAAATATGGTTACCTATTCGATAGGGAAGAGGCAAAGCGCCTTTTTAAAAGTATATAAAAGTAGGGCGCTTTTTGTTAAAATAGAATCCTAATTCGGGGAATTTTGGATTATTTTGATGTATTACGTAGGATGGCCCGTAATGAGGTTATGCCTAGTTCTTTCAGTGGAAGTATGGAGTTAGAATTTAGATAATACAATTCATTACAACTCTTTCTACTAACTATTATTAAAAATGGATATATCTTTGTGAAGAGATCAAATAGAGAGAGTAAATTATTATTCATAATTCAAAGTAATATGTCCATAAAATAGAACTGTTGATAATAATAGTTCAATTACGATACTTTTCGTGTGTTCAAGTTAAATATGGTGTTTTAGTTAGAGCACATTATCTTATCGAGGAATTAAATATTATTAAATTTCTCCTCAAAATTGTATCTCTTTTTACGTAAAATTTGAAAATTATATCCAACTCCGCATTTCTATAAAATATCTCTATTTGGAATCTAACCCAAAGTTTTCCAGTTATATTTTTAATCTAACAATTTATATCGATCGTGGTTTGTACTGAAATATGCTTAAGTTGAGTATTCTCATCATAATATAATATTCTTCATTGACGCATAATTTTTTATAGATTTATATCCACATCTTTTCAAAGAAATCTTGAAAAACTTCCTTTCAACCAAAATATTCCAAAGCAACCAACATCGAAGTACTCTTCGAACATCGATATGAAGTTGAAATCCTCTTTCGGTGATATCATTCCTCTAATTACTATGCGTAATTTAATTGATAGTTTGAATAGGAATATATTAATTTATAAGCACTGATATTTGTAATCAATATGGCATATAATGTCATAAAAACTGAAGTCGTGTTTTTAGTACTTTTTCATGAACTCCCTCTTCTGCCTACAAATCATTTAGACAAAACAATTGTGCATAGTTTTAGTACGAATATATTAAATTATAATGCCCGATATTTGTTATCAATATGACGTATATTATGGGGACTAAAGTCGTATCTGAAGTACTTTTTCATGTACTCCCTCCTCTTCCCACAATTCATTTAGAAAAAAAACAATTGCATAGCCATCTTAAACGACCAGCATCGGTATGGGCGTCAACATCGAACAAACGTTCGACACCTAACTAATTCCATAATGAAACGCTTCCGGAAGCGGTTCTTTCCGAAGGCATCGGATTATCAGTTGCGGAAAGGAGCAGGTATACGAATAAAGGCGGAGGATAATGAGGCCGAGATAGGAAACGGATCGAAGGGTGAGACACAGAGAAAATGTAACGAGAGCAGAAAAGAAAGGGTTGATTGAGGAGTTGGGTGGGGCACGGAGAGGCCATGGGAACGTGGTCTTCGGCAGAGAGAATTTGCATGAAGGACATGCAGCAGAACCTTTTCTGAGGGTCACACACACACACGATTTAAAATGGGTTGGAAAAAGGGGAGGGGCGGCACGGAGGTGTGGAAAAAAATTAGGTTTTTCATCGCGAGGGTTCCTTTTTATTGCGAGCATATTTGAGAGGTTAAGAGCGATTGGTTGGATTGGTTGTCGGTTGTGGATTGAGGATTGAAATGGGCGTTAAAATTTGAATCAAAAGACATTTACCGATTGAAGGCGTTCGTCACTCCGGAGGTAGAGCATGGAATTTTCCGTACTGGTTGATGAGCTTGTACGGACGAACCCAACCACGAATGTTTAAGGTGTTCTGGTTTAGTTAGGCCCAGGATTTTTTTAAAGCCACTTTATCTAAAGTTATAAGGGTTTCAGAAGACTTAAGGTTGACAATTGTTTAATAAAGAGCTAAAAAACATAAAAAAGCAAGATATATTGGAAATTAAAAATAAATTTAAAAGATAGAAGAAGAGAAAAAATCTATTGAATTATTTACTTTAAAAATTTAAAGATAAAATAAGAAAGAAATTTATCGTATTAAAATCTTTTTCACTCAATTATGTAAATGAGCTTATACGAACGAACCCAATCAAGGTTAAAGGTGTACTGGTTTAGGTAGGTTCGGATTTTTTGGGTATTGTAACTGAAGGTTATAGGAGACTAAAAGTTAATAAGTATGAAATTAAGAGGAAAAGTGAAGAGAAAATAATGAATTCTTGGATAATTAATGTATATCAATATAGACTGATAATGAAAATAATCCTTGAGCTTTCTACTTTAGAATTTTAAAGTGAAAGAAAATGATTTAAAACAAATTAAAAATTTTTATCGCTCAAATAATATGCTATTAAGGAAATAAAATACACTTGTATGGAGAGTTTGAAAATATATAAAGCTTAATTCTTATTCTTTTCATTTTATTTCAATCATCATTTAATAACTTTTATTTTTTATCACAAAGACTGACTGTAATAATGTTTCATTAAATTAATTTAAATACCTATTCCACCAAAGAATTTTTTCTTTATTAATTTATATTATTTTATTACTGATTCCTATGATTACTTTAGCAAATATTAGAAATTTATTTTCATTCATGTTCTTCCGAAATCATTGAATATATTCTTCTCGTTCCTGACGTCACATCAAGTGAATACTTATTCATGGGAGACATCTCAACTCTCATGCCATTCCACATCTCTTTCCACTTTAATGGCAAACGATCAATTTTTCAATTACGAGTACAAATATTTTCAAAGGGCGATTCCAACACAATTCATTTACGCACTTGCTAAATACACATAATTTCTTCGCTCATCGTAAGTATTTTCAATCGTACTTTCCCAAAGTCACGCTACCTTTTTTAGCTTAAGACGCAAACACCTTTGCTATTCAATCAAATTTTACGACGTATTCATAGCTTTCTCTCGAGGAAATATTGATTTTCACTAAAGTATGTAAGAGTAAACTTAGTGTTTTATCGCTTTGTGGTATTTATTATCGCCATGACGACGTCTTCGGGAAATAACATTCTATTTCCTACTTTCGAATCCAATTCTCAAAGAGGATACGAACTTATCGGGTACAGTTTGACGTGAATGATTTCCTGTGAAGATTTATTCAGATGTAAAATCACGTTATTATAAATCATTAACAAAATCAGGACCAGAATAACTACGACTTGGATGGTTTACAAATTAGTTCTTACTAGTAGAACCTCCTTGTGTTTCAAAAGACTACGTAATTAAATAAATATTATTTATATTGCATCATAATACTATTAATGTAGGCCGAGTGGACAGAATTCTAATGCTAAGGATCGGGGTTCGAGTCCCGGATGTAGGAGAAAATTTACTCTCAGGGTATGGGTCATAGTTTACATACATTGTTGATTTGAGACCCACAATTTATTCGTCCAAAAGTTATTGTTTGTGGAGTCAAAATTAAATGAATAAAATATCGTATTATTCGATTTTGATCCGATAGATTATCATATCGACTTCGATATATGAATTTGATTTGAATTATTAATAATTAAAACAGTTATAATCCTCTAATGCATCCCAAGGAGACAAATCTATATACGCAGTTGGATACCTACAGTCCAGAAATTTTCCCATACATCTCCTCCCTCTCTCCATCCCCAATCAAAACGGAAACCTTCAACTCTTCTTCTTTCACACATCCGAAAAAATTTCGATAGAAAAGCATCGAAACAAAAAAAAGTTCGATTCCGTTCCGTAGCAGTTATTTCGCCGTCGGTTGGTGGATTTGGTGCAAACAAAGAGAGGCTTCAAGAGAGATGAAAGAGTCAAGGGCGGATCGCTGACAAACGTAAAAGACAGCAGAGTGAAGGGTTAAAGAGGGTAGCGTGGAACAATGGAGGAAATGGGACATTTGTCACTAGAAAATCGAAGGTCTGAAGGCGACCGCAGGTGACAGATGCCGGAATCTTTTCCGGAGACATCAACGCGGGAGTTCTACTCTCCGACCCATTGTCTCGAGCCGTCATTCCTATGGGTTTTTTTCATTAGCGCGTAGCTGCGATTGTAAACCTTCGTCGGAGGGACTTTTTTCATATTAGCCGCTCCTTCGCGAGTGGCAATTGGATCTGAATATCCGTTGTGTCCACACATCGGAGACAATCTCTTCTCTCCTTTTTTTTGTAGCTCTCTTTTCCCCCGACACCTGCTTCGGGAAACTCCCATCATCCGTTGAAGTATTCCTCGTTGCCGATGTCCAAACGTAAAAAGGTCTTTGAGCAAATAGAGGAAGAGGAAGAGGGCTTTTTTTTTGGTGCTCATGTGCTTAGCGAGATCACGCGAAATGTTGTGCAAACAAACGGAAATTTAAAAGAGATTATGTGTATTTTTTAATGTCGGAACGAGAACGGAATCCCACGGTTATTGTTATGGGAGGATTACGCATCGATTCCCGGAGACGGCGAAACCGAAGTGCGTGGTTATTAAAAATTATTCGTGATGGTATGGAGTCGTAAGGAATGGTAATCTGACGTTAGCTTTAGCTTTTACGATATTTATAAATCGTGGATTTTAATAAAATTTGTTCTTTATTTAACTTTCTCCAGCATCAAAATATTAGAAGGAGCAAATCTATAGTTCGCCCTTTATGATTATATTAGCGTATTATATCTGGTGATTATTACATATTAATATAATATTCGTACTAAAAATTATATAACTTATTGAGGAGATCGGCAATTTGCCCTAAAGATTTTTGTTTGCATTATTTTTGTTAGGTTTTATTATTTGAAACATTATTAAAGACTTAATTAATTGATAATTCGGGAGAAAATATTCACATATGACGAATATAATTCTGGAGTCATCTAAATCAACTTCGATTCTAAGTATGAACCTTCGGAAAGATGAAGATAATCTTTGTTTATATTTATTCATAAAATTTACATTTTTAGTTGTTAGGTTAATTGTCCGGTGGCAACTTATGATATCAACATACGTACATATACTAATTAACAGATACTTGTACATAAATAGATATTTATACGGTAGGTTGATTAAATATAATTAATAATTACTTTGTTTTCGTTAAATTGTACGATATATACTACTCTATATACACATGTAAAATACTTCTTAATATGGAATTGAGAATTGTCCTATAACTTTCACTGAAAACTATATTTTCTTGAATAATCCACGTAAGTTCTCATAAGGGAATCCAAAAGAGTCACCTTGATCATCTATAAGGGTATCTATCTCCCCCCAGAGAGCCTTAAATCTGGCGCCAGCCTTCATCCATATCGTAGTCGTCGTTCCCGACTTATAAATCCGACCGGATATATATATTTCCTTATTAAATTCGCACGCGTTCTTTGCCATGCTCAATCGTTCGGCGACCGAATCTTCTTCTCGCCAATTATCCCTTCTTTTCCCAGGGGCGCCCTTTGTTGCAAACCAATTGACGCGCTAATCCCCTTTCGCATCCGCCCAGAAGGTAGACTTTTTGGCGCAGGGACACCACCTGCCCATCGCCTTAATCCTCGGCGTGTGTAATTACCTTCTTGAAGGTCTCCGCTTAAGGTAACGCCTCTAATATAAAAATAAATGCCTCCCTTCGCTAGGACATTAGCCCCGCGTTCAAACGGAGAAAGGAATACGTGAATCAATGGACAATTGCTTTCACATTAAACGCTTCGGATATTCACTTTGACCGCGCTGTGAAAAGAGCTGTTTTTTTCATCGCACACACAAGTAACCATTCTTCTTTTAAAGGTCGAAACCCATCAATTTTGGCCCGTCATCTTTTCCCGATACGTATTTTTCACCGCGTTACGGGATCGTCATTAAAAATACGTGTGTGCGCGCCTTCGAACGCTGCGAAGAGATTCGTTGCGTGTCTAACAGGGGTTCGAAGATATTGCCAACTCACCGTTTTGCCCCTTCCTCCCGCATTTCACGGCGGATTCAATCATTTGTGGATTTGTGAGTTGGTGAGAAATATCTCCATTAAGGCGGTTCGAATTCCCACCGTTTTCGATAACGAGTGTAAATACCGGACTTCCGGTTGCCAGGGAACGTGAGTTTGTTCAATAAATCACGCCATGGTGTGCGTAGAATCAGTAATTCTTAAGCTTCAGTGTGTGTTTTATATATATTGTGATTTTATTCATCGATTGTATTTATGATGTCGTGATCAGGTGGATTCGTTTTGTGCTGCGGAAAAACGCGAACAACTGTTGGTTATTGGTTTATCAGCTTCTCTATATCTAGGGTTGATTTCAAATTAAAATAAAATAACAATTATTTCAACGCATATCATACGTGAATAAAAAATAACATAATTTATGGATAAAAATTAATTTTATGAATATTTTCCTTAAAATATTCAGAAACAGATTCAGAACTGAATTGAGTAAGCTTAATAAGATAGTCTAAGAAGGTAGTATAATTCAAGTCAATGTGATTTTTTATCAAAGTGAGAAATAAATTCTTTTTCCTCCTCTGTATTTTAATGACTTAGAAAATAATTTTATGATAATCAATTTTAAAGTCTACTTTTCATAAATATTTCCTCAACTGCGTGTGTTTTCTGATATTCTTATTTTGACGATAATGGAAACTAATGGTAAAGAAATGAGTAAATGTATACGATAAAAGATGAATGATTTTTAAAAAATCATTTAGTTAGAGTTATGTTCTACTTTTGGAACGGTGGTAAACTAATTGATACTATTGTGGTATCAGTGGTAAAAGGATACAGTCTAATGTTATTTACCTAAATTGTTTCAGAGACGATTTCCGTGTTTATCTGGAACAGAAAAATAATAAAAGTTTCTTTTGCATAAGACGTACCTCAATAACTTTTCAATATGAATTAATACATGTAATATGTAAAGAATGCATTTGTAAGTGAACAAAAAGTGAAGATTTAGAATGGAAAAGTACATAACCCTTACTCCGTTCTTATAAATGAAGTTCTGGATACTTTTTGATTCTTGCATACGTTTACGAATTTTTATTTTATAAGTTTTAAAATCTTGGATATAATTTTGCAGGAGGAAACATAATTTAATTTTAATTACTACAATCAAATACTAATTTCATAATCCTTATTTATCTCCACCTTTACCTGTGAATTTTACCACTTCCTAACACACACTTCCATTGGAAACCAATTTGAACGCCCAACCCTACCCTTCGCAATTCCAGGTACAGAAGTCGGTCCCTGCAATGTTAGGTGGTAGGGTTAACCGCCAACCTTAACAGTTGAAATGCAGATGAGCTTAAAAAAATCAAGGCCATAGATATTTTTCATGAGGATGTTCTACAAGTGAAAACACTCTTCCAGACATTATAATTTAATGCATCTACAATTATGTATTTACAAGATCACCTCACAACAGGTAGAGCTTAGTATAGCGCACGATGAGAGTGTCGACTTTGAATTCACGAGTGCCCAAAAATCCATATCCTTTTGAAGATAATAATCGGTAACCAACAGTCACCGGCTAAATGAAATTTCGCCGTATCCTGAGAATATTTCACAACACAATAATAACCGTAAATATTTTCGTAATTGCTAATATAAGTCTTTTTGAGAAGATACGGATCGCTCTCATTAAATATTTTATTCTTTATCTTTTGAGATTTTGGCCTCACGCTCTCTCTCTTTTAATGCATTACTTTGAGTCACACATCCGGATCACGCTATAAGAAGCCGTATCTTATCAATAGGAACACTTTTTAATATTTCACACGTTACGTCTCTTTCTTTTTCGGAAGCATAGTTCTTTTTAGATCTAGATGGCATATGTTGGGAATCATTGGAGTAGTCATAGTAGCAGGGGATATGAAAGGACGTGAAATAGATGTAACGATTACGAAAACTAACGGTTACGTCAAAATTTGGAATATTTCCGTTTAATATTATTCACGAGTAATTAAATAATTGTTATTTGTCTACGTATTTTTAATGATTTTTTACTTAAAGATACACATTTCATGTATTAATTTATTTATATTCAACGTAAACTTCAATTTAAATAGAAAGAATAAAGTTTTTTGTTTTCATCACTATAGCAACTGTTTATTTTATTGTAATTTTTTCTACCTCTTAGAAATATGTTTCCCGAACAAATAAATTCAAAGCAATCGTATTTCCTATTACAGACTTATCTAACAGATAATTTACCTAAATGTATAATTAAATATAAAATATGAGTAAATGTAAAAAAATCCTTAATCTTATCTTCAAAATTATCAATCAGTATAATTTTACTTTTTCTCGAAAATTAAATAACTCCGCTTATCATTGGTTGAAATTTATAACGATATGATTATTTATATATTATTATGGTTCTTTACACTTTATTATGGCTATTTTATATTATTCCGGTTATTTATATATATTTTATTCATATAATTATGGTTATTTGTATATTATGGCTTGCTTATTCCATTTCGTTTCATATCTAAATTACTTCCATCACGAAATTTGAATATCATACATTTTTAATCCAATTAAAATACTGCCTTTGAATTGATACTTCGTCAAATATAGTGCAAAGCTTCGTAACTCGATTCTCGTCTATTATTTTCCAGTCGCATAATTTAATATTTTGCATCGCATCCTATTTTAGAGTGACCTCCAAGGCTAATTCTAGAAAATACCCTTCCTATTTCCATGACTGTATATCATGTGCACGGTGCATAGCTGTATAGACCTCTAATGAGACGATAAATTAACCAAATTCAAAAATAGGATCCCTGCCAAGCGATATTCATCTTTTTTGCGCATTCTTCACGTGCCTCGAAACGAAGTTTGAACTCTTTTTGCTTTCGTGCAGCGCTTTAACACTCTTCCGACGTGCGATTACATCGCCCCAACCAATGGAACGATATTCGCTTATCCGTTCGTCCTATTTTGATTTCTCCCCTTTATCAGCTTTTCGCATTAAAAATTATTGCTCCAACCTGTCGCTCGTGGAGCGGTTAAAGAGAGACCGGTGAGCGTTTAATTCTGCAGGTATTGTTATCTGAAAACGCGAAGGACTTTTCGCTTTGATGTCTTATACTTTATAAGGGATGCCTTCCTATTCAGAAAAATAAAAAAAGAATATATATATCTATGTCTAAAGATCAAGGTATCTCTAAAACTTTACAATATCATTTTCAGTATGATTCAAAATAATTAAAGTTACTAATTTATTGAAAAAATAATCAATATAAAAGTATCAATATCAAAATTATAAACTAATAATGACCAATAAGCAGTGTGATTGAGAGCAGTTATTGGAAACTTTTAAAGTCTTACTATTCTGTACTACTTAAGCTAAAGTTAGATATTAATCATCAATAAATATTAAACAATTCATATCTATGGAATCTCTTAAAAGTTGAATAAGAGTCATAGAAACTTCTTTTGGGAAGATTTACTTTCATATTGTTGATAAGCATTAAAAGACAAGGATATTTATACTGATTAATGTGTACCTCAAGGTCATGTTTTTGGACCACATTGATTATTAAAGCTAATCATATTTCGTGTTTTTAAAACTAAGATTAATTATTAGTTACTAGATACTACTTATCTTTATATTTAGGGTTTATTTGTTAAATATAACTGTATCTGTATTTAAATCTTACAAAATATTTATGAGAAAGAATGATCTGAGTTCAATGTTGGAGTTCGCGATATGATTGAAAAAAGGTTAATAGGCCAAACTGAGAAGTTAAAACTCTCTGTTAGGAGCGGATATATTTTACTATACTAGTGTTTAATCAAATCATAAAGCAGGAATTTCTTATGCAAACTGGAATCATTCACTTTTATCATTCGACTTCATATAACTTGTTTGCAATATTATCCATAGCAACGATGAAGTTAACAGAGGAAAACGGATACCCTGAAGTTTTTTCATATTTCTCTGATACATTGATTAAAACCAAGATACTCAAAATACACAGGGGAATATAAAATTCCTCAAGATACAGACTTCTTTTCCCATTTGGCATTCAAGTGAGTGAATGGCAATCATAAGTTAATGCGGTATCCAATTGCACACATGGATAACAGACGTCAGAAAAATTGGGAGTTCATTAAAGTCGCAAGTTATAATTTCCAAAGTAAGCGAAATCGAAAGAAAACTTCCAAGCAGCCGGAATTGCGTTCCTCGACTTTTTTTTCATTCGTTTCCCTCGACTAGAGCGATGGCAGATGCGATGACGTCATTAGAGGAAAAGAGATTGAAGGAGTGGGGGGAAGGCCATCTGTCTCCCGCACGATTCCAAGGAATTCCCCTTTTTAAGAGCGGTTCGTGACCTTCCCGCAGGAGGACGCCACCTACCAAACAACCCCTTTTTATATTTCGCTCTTCTCGAAGCCATTACGATCCAATTCTAGACAAATGGAAGATTTTCCGCATGGAAGCCATACCATAATCCATTCCTCCACAATTTTCGCACAATTTCCAAGATTTACCATTTTAACTATTCGCTAACATTTTTCACATATAATTTGTCATATAAACACACTGTTTTTTAAACTGCTTCTATTGAAAACAATTTTTACAACTTTACATGCTTATTGCGTATTCTGATTGAGTAATTAAACTCGATTCTCGATCAATGTATTATTAATCGTAAGTTTTATAAAAATTGATGTCTATGTAATTACATTAGTGATTTAATTTTAACCACCTTACTAATAGTAATAAAATAATTCGTCAATAAAATATATTCAGCAAAGGATAAAGAATAACAATGTACCTCTTATATTTTTAATAGATAATTTCAATTACTCAATTCGAAGAATGTTTACTTTGATATTATTCCTATATTTTGAACTCATGTACAATTATCAGTGATTAATTTTACAAATTGCTTATGTGATCAAAGTTGAAGACATTTTTCATTCAATTTCATATTAGTAACATCCATAACAATCATACCAATTTATTAATTCATTGTTGACCCCTTTTTGAGTAGGAAAATTTGAGATATCAATTTTAATTTTTTGTGTATTTCAATTAGACCAAAATCTACTCAAATTAACTAATGTAATTTTCATTCAGATCGATCCTATGCATTATTAACAATCAAAAATCATAGAGCAATAAAAATAACGTATATATTCGATAAATTTCGGGTTATCCTTCACAATATCCCTTTTACTATAACGTATTTCCCCTTTGGAGAGAAAGACTCATTCAGGACTCTGATTATCTTCAACCAGAAACAATTCTGAGAATCTCACGCCAAAATAAGACGGATTGTTTCTCGCAATCACAAAGCTTATCACTTTTCGTACACTACGCACAACCTCCCCACAAGGGGGGGATAGCCATCTAAACATCCAAAAGCTCTCAACAGTTTTTCAAAACTCTCAAAATAACGTATAGATAGAGAGATGTCGTCATGCGAGAGACCAAAAAAAGCATTAATTGAATGAATTATATACATCCTATTCGAGTATCAAGTCGCTCGGAAACATAATTCGTTCGTTTTATAGGAGCGAATATTAAAATGATTTTTCTCGAAGCCCAACCGAAATTCGATGCAGTGACGGGAAAGAGTGAAAAAAAAACACGAGAGAAATATCTAAATAATAATGGGAGCGTTGGTAGAAAAAAAGGAAGGAATAGAGGCGGTAAGCCATCAAGCCATTGAGAACTCCCCCTCGTTTAACATTATTGTCATGCAGATGATCGTGGGGGGGGAGTGAGGAAGGGGGAGTGGGGGGGGGGGACGAATGAAGGTAGTAAAAAAAAATCCCTCACGGGGACAAGGAACGCGATACAATTTGCATGGCTGCTATCGGTTGAAGGAAGGAAGGAGACGAAACTACTGACGAGATGCGAAAGGCCCGCCGCGTATATTTTTGTTTCGTGAAGAATTGGACTTGGTTTACGTATTTCCCCTCGATTTTTTGGAATGCGGAATGTTTGGATTGGACTAAGTAAGGTCGAACGCTATAGTTGTTGGTAGAGAAACTTTGCATTTTTGTGTTGTGTGTTTTTAATTCATGGCAACGCTTATTCTGGGCTGATCCGTATTTTAAAATATTATGTATGTCTTCAAAGAAATAAAAATTGAATAATTTGCAGGAATATGTACCTCGAAAATTTTCAGAATTTTTTGTTTTGTTTTGTAAGAGGCACATGTTTAAAAATTACGTCCAAAATTAATGAAATATTGACAAAAGTTTCTATAAACCTCGAGAATTTTGCCTTTTCGTACTAATTTTAAGAATATTAGATTTCACTATCGAAAAGTACTAATATTTAATCATTTCTTTCTAAAATGAACGTCAATTCTTATAATCCTAGTCGTTATTCATCCATAGGAATGTGATATCAGGCGTGAGTTTTCCGATATAGTTCAAGAAAGCTAAAAATTAAATATCAATACTAACTACACTAACCGTAAGATAATAACAAATACTCCACTTATGTCTTTGAGAAATGGCGATGCTAAAAAGAACATCTTTGTAGCCTTTGGTCAATTTTAAATACAATGAGCATATTTACGAACAAATATTTTACTTAGAATCGGCTAAGAATGACTGCTTCGCGTAGGCGAGCGTTCACTCCGCGTTACGTTCATACAACCTCATTAGGAAAAGAGTAGCTGAGTCACCAGGTATGAATTCCATCGTCATATTTCAAAATGTGCCCAGGGACAAAGACATTACCGCATGATCGCTAGAGGAAAGAGCGTGGTAACTAAGGAATGTATTTTTTGTTTACTACGAGATCGAATTGTAATGATCAGATTATCGATACAAGGAGTCTTTGACAATAAACAGATAAATAAATAAATATACGATTATCTGTTTATTGTCAAAGACTGCGATAACTTCTACTTTCTGGACGATTACTAGCGATGGTTCTAAAGTTAATAATGTACGTTCACAAACATCCACGCCCTGAGAGGAAAATTTCTGCCTCACCCGGGACTCGAACCCGAGACTGCATCAGTATTTGCGATAATTAATGAAGGATTTGTTCAGCTTTGTTAGAATACATTTATAGGCATTTCAGACTTAAATGGATGGAGACTCATACGCATTTCGATTACGCTTAAAACAAAACCAACCACAATTCCAAACGTAAAAAAGTCCTTCTTCAAGATCCCGCGTGGTAGCGTTCTCGATTCTCTTAGAGAGCTAACCCACCCAGATTCTCATTGTCGATAGTGATCTTCCATTGCTACACAAGTTTCTCCCTCCCTATTTGCATTTCGGGACGAGTGTCACCCAATCTCGCCGATAGTCCTTTTTTTATCTCTTGCCCACTGTTCTGCTCTCTATTCCAGATGGTTTTTTGTCACTTCGACAGTGTCTGTCTCGCCGTGTAACCGACTCGTTCGCTGCAACGAAATGATGGAAGGTCGATGAAGATCGCTGCTTTACTTCTCGTTCTTTCACTTGTTCTCGTTCGACAAAAAAGTTTCACAACGGGCTCATTCGCTGTTACGTATCCGTATGTTCCGCATTCAACGATTCCCGATGCCCGTTTCTTTGCCCTTCTTTCCCGATTAGCAGGATGTAGAAACAAACGAAACTGCGACTTTTACTGGGCGTACTGAACAAGATGAGGAAAATTATACGGTATTTCTTTGTATCAGAAAGCAATCCATAGGGATCCTAAAACTCCCTAACACGTAAGATTTCCATGTTATGGAGGACAATGATATATTATCCAAACATATCGTTTGCTTAAAAGTTAAGCAAAATCAGCAGATTATATTCCCATCAAAATCAAACTTCAGTTATGAATACTGCATCTTATTTTGGATTATTTTCCCCTAAAATGTTTTTCCTAAGAAGCAACGTTTCCAAAAATTCATCTATACACAAAAAGATAACAATATTCAATTGTTGCGATTGTATCGGATAATTTAATCACAAAAACAATGAATAAAATATCTGTTACTTGTATTAATCCAATAATACATTCGTCTTTGTTAGTGCCAACAATCATTGATTGCAACAAGCGGACTAGAGTTCGGGTTTTCGTTGGATAATCATTATACACGTAGGAATAATTATGTACCTCGTTGTCCTTGTAAGAAGTTTAAAGACGTAGTTAATAGTTTAAGGTATTTCTTCCTAGAGTTAATTTAATGTTGTATACCAGTATGTATATATTCAATGTCGTATACCTTTATATTTTTTCCCCGTTTTCATAACCAATCTCATTTCATATTCCTAAAACGTTTTTGAATAGACTGCTAATTTTTGACAACCAAGACGAGCCTAGTTTCCTTAGAATTCAGATCGAAATATGATTTTTTATTTAAACTCAACCCAAATACCATCGGAATACAATTAACCCTTCAAACATCGTTTTTTCTTTCTCTCCTTACCTGGCGTAGCATAAAAAAGCACGCATCCTTCGAATATCGACCAGGCGTGCGCAGAGTGCGTGCATCTCTTCTTGTTCTCACGTCTTCCCGACATGCAAAAGAGAGAGCCCCCTTTTTTTCCATTCTCTCGCTCTAATACGACCGTCATCAGAATTACGCCGTGAAAATCGGTCTGCAGAACGGATCTGCATATCACACAACCCTTTCTCCCTCATTCCGATACCGCCTCATGCAGATATCCCCCCTTCCTTCGAAAAAATCCGCATAACTAAATAAGATACCCATTGAAAACGACCCTTCGTTGTGTATAATAAAACCCCCTTTCACTTCGAAGACGTACCTACGTCGATCGACGTAATATTTCGGCTCGTTTCGAAGTTCATCCACCAGTGGGAGTAAGTGTCATGCACGTGTGCTCACGTTCCGCGATTATCATTGCCGAATGCACGAAAATTGCCACACTCTGTTTAGCCTCGTTTCTTATTCACGTGGATTGCGGAAAAGAATTAAAAAAAAACCGGAGCGTTCTCTGACGTTCTTGTTAATCGTCTTGGAATGACTGGATGCCCCATATGCTTGATCGAATAGAAGATGTATTTATATCAATAAAATATGAGGGATGTAACGCTGATATGGAAACGTTTTTGGGAATTCATTTTTTATTTTGTGAGTGCGTGATAGTAACCATTCAATATTTGATTAATACATGAATTAATGCTATCTAAAGTATGGGACTTATTTTAATTGTTCTTCAAAAGTAATTAAATTGTAATATTCAATAGTAATAAAAACAAAACGTAGACAGATCCACACAATTTTACGTTATTTTTAAGAAATTGGTTAATATTGAACATTAAAAGACGTAAAGTTATTTAGATGAAGTAAACTAAACTTTTTATCCAGCAATTTGATTTGAATGTGATTAATGATTTGAAAATCAATGATTAAGTTTTAAGAAGTTTTAATTTTAAACTTTAGAAAATGTACGATTCATGATTAAACGTAAAACATTATACTAATTAATTATGTAATACATATAATAATGGCTCATTAATGCTTAAATGCATCTCTTGTTTACTCAATGTCATTAAGTATGTATATTTTTAAGTTTCGTGGTTTTTTAGGGTGATAAGTTCCTTCTCTGAAGATAGAAAAGTGATTCTAATTTATCGAGTTTCTAGTTTCATTTATTATTACCAATTCAAGAATTTAGGCGTTATAGATTGGACAGCACATCAAGGATTAATTTCTTATAAAGCTACGTCGAAGGCTTACTTCCTATCTCAACGAAATAACGTATACCCAACAGTCGCGGCAAAAATTCCTCCAAAGTTCGTTGTTGCCAGCCGACGTGTCGATACGGAACGTTAGCCCGAAATTCGTAAGCAAATGAGTTCCGATATCGACGCCTGAACCATTCGATCGAATAAATAATGCGCAACACAAACACAAGATGTTCATATGACGTTCCCACGAACTAGTTTCGCTGATCGCACACCTTCTCAACGGCCGTATAACGACAAAGGAATTAAGGCAGATTCCGATAAGACTGCCTCGGGGCCTCCGATATATGTCGCGCGGAAGGTAATTGAAGCCTGTCTGAAAGAAAGGCCCATATTCCCACCTGCGCTGAGAGGGTGTAAGGGTTTAAACCCTTTGGAAATATGCATAGGTGCGTGAATAGCTAAATACCTACCCTCGCCTACGAATCGACCTATTTTGCATCGGCCCTTTTCCATAACGATTTAGCACGCTCTGCATAACGCTATTGAGTGGATCATATAAATCGGTATCCATTCTGTCGGAATAAGGTCTTTAAGATTGGAAAGATGCTCAGCTGCTGCGACCGTTGGAATTTGAAGATTGATTCGCGATTGATAAAGAGAGGTGTATGGGAATGAGCTGGCTTTCGGAAATATAACGATCGTGATTTTTACTTTTATATTTGACAAAATTAACATGATAATTAAACTTCGTGCATAACACAACATTAGGTGAATTATTCATTAAATGATATAAGCATTTGCTAAGAATTACCGTGAAATTAATACGATCGAATATTTTAAAAAAGATTATTTCTCAAGGTATTTATTTCTCAAAGTGATTTAAGTTTAAGATAACTTAAGGATGCGAAACCAATCCTAAGTTTCTGAAGAGGCTTTCCTTTTACATATGTAAATTGTGTAAGTAACATATACATGAAAAAATTCCCAAGAAATGAATATTCTGTTACAGTTGTTAAGAAATTAAACTTATTTTGATGTAGTGAAGTAATTAATACGATGTATTCTGAGAATTCGTAATAAGTAATGTCTCCCATTTTAAAAATGTGATAAAATTTAAAGTCGGAGAATATAAAATATTATGAAATTTTTGAAAATTGTTACCTTTATTTTATTTTGATATAGAATAAATAGATGTCTATCTATCATAAATAGATATCAATTTTTCAAAGTTTAATTATGATATATTACATTAATTTATCAAATAATTTACAACGTAAACTATTTTTTATAAAATAAAGTAATTATGATAGACCAAAATCTACTGTTAGGCTGACAAATATCATATTATATTAATCCAAATATAAACTGTCAAAAGAAAAATAACATTAAGATGAATTCATTTAGAATTCTTGCTCACATACGTTTAATTTAAATAAAAAAAATAAATTTAACTATTTCGTGAATGACCATCGTCCAAGAGGTATCTCTCATATTCTTCCTTACACACTCTGGACATTCTTTCAAGTATCCATGGAGCTTCAACATCGTCCGAAAGATAAGAAAACCAAGCCAAGACGGCAACAGAACAAAAGTCGTTGCTAGGCAATAAATAACAGTTCACGAAACCACCACCGAACTATGAGTAAACATTTTTATCGACTGATATTTATGACTCTCATCAGCATAATGGATGCAGATTGTTTTTTGCGTCGATTAGTCACAAACGGCCTTAAATGGAACATTAAAGGTTTCAAATTCTATTCACTTTTTTTTCTCAAGCGATAGCCTTTGGTGAAAAAATACGGCTATTAAAGACCAAAGCGGGTAACCGAATGAGAGAGAGAAGAAACCATCGACATATCGCATCCATCGTGAGCATTTTTTTCTTAAACGCAGCCTCCGGACCTAAACATTAAAAAAAAGAATCATTCATTCAGCCATCGCCGAAATTGAGCCCTCACCGATCTGCCATCTGGCGGGAGCGCGCCCAAACACGCCACCGTGTTTCAATTATGTCACGCCGAAGAGCCAGTCGTAAAATAAATGAGTACGCGGCTCTTTTACGCTAATAGCCAATCCCCGCCGGTTCGGAAATGCATTTCTCAAGGGGCCCACCACCACCTGGTTACGAAAAAATAGGGGTATAGCCGATAGGGTTGGTTATTGGTCGATGGCGGGTGATGTGCAGTTGCCTTATGCAGATTAGAGGTACAGATTCGATCGGTGGAAAGATTGCTGAAGGGTGGCATGGAATAGAAGCGTAGGAGAAAAAAAAGGAAGGGAATTGGGAGTACAAATAGCTATGAAAAAAGGACTTATTTCCAAGGAGTTGGGTAATAATCCGCCGCCTATCTTAATTCATGCTGATGTTTGCATTTCTCATGGTTGTGATGTATAACTAAGCAGATGTAGGAAGTTTGGAGCGTATCTTGTATGTTCTTTGAATCCTAGGGAAGAAAGGTCGTTAAGATGAAGTTTTCGGGACTAGTATTTGTTCGTATATCCTATTAATTGTTACTGAAGATTCTTAAATGTATGAGAAATATCCTCGAGTTCAATGCTCTGAGAAAATATCGGAAATATCCGGTATAAAAATATCAAAAGTGTTTCTGCGAAAGAGATTTTCTTACTTAAACTTCTCAGAGTTAAGTTTCATATTTTTAGCTCTTAATCATACAAATTAATTTCGACTTTCTTTTTATAACGGGTATATATATGCTAAAAAAATTTCGGAATATCACACAGCCTTAAAATCTATAAGAGAAACTTTTTTTCTGATTTCAACCATGGACATTCAACTTGAATTTTTCAGGCACTCAAATTTATATAATTTTTTTCATATTGAATAAATTACAAAAAAATAATTGTCATTAAGTATAATAGAATGGTTTCCGATTGTACATATTAAAACTATAGAAAGTTAAGATAATTATTTCTGAATGTCTTTATTTTCATCATTTTAGCATATCAAGAAAGTTTAAACAATTATGCTAATTTCACACATCATTCTTGTTTTTTTTTGGCCCTCTGATAAAAGTCTAAGCTTGAATTAATATCTAAACATAAATACCTGACTTATAGGAATAAATGTACAAATTAAACATTATACTCTATATCATCCTTTGCATGTGTATCAGCGTAGTAATATCAAAAATCTATGAAGTAAGTCACATTGGCAAGACATTACTCCGTTAAGTATTCCCACAGTCGATTATTTATATAATTGGAGTTACAAGTGGACAATTGTCCGTTGGCAACTTATTATAGCGTTTTTAGTATTTCTATAAGATAGTGTTATATGTTAACGTGACCATTTGATACGTCAATTTATCGTTTAAGCTGCAATCATTTTTTCCCTCGATTGATATTTTATTTCATTTACTGAAAAGATCAAAGAAAAAAATAAACGTAATAGATTACATCAATGGAAAAATATCTAAGCGGATTTATCTTCAAAGCCTTCGAGATATAAAGACATATATTTTCCTATGTATATTTATAAAGAAAAATCAAGATATTAGATAACTTTTATTTATAGAATATTCATAAACTCACATTAATAGAAGATAGGCATGAATATAATAAATATCTTTCAAATACGTACAAGTTTTCTCTGCACAGAACTCACGACTAAAATCGTAAAATTACGTCAGTCCCTTATTCTTTATCGGCGACCCGCAGCGTAAATACCATTTTCAATATTGAATTATTAAAGACTCGCGTCGGTCGATTGACAGAATGGAATAATAGCCTTCGAGAGAGAGAAGGTGGTACTTCACAAAAATCTCCGCAGCGGATCTTATAAAAATTGATACTCACTCTTTTTTAAGGCCTTATTTTTATCAATAGGATTCCATGACAAGATGACATAACAAATAAGATGGCATCAGAATTCGAGCGGGGTGGTATGACGTAGCTACTATTCCGATGAGGATAAATCAAAGGGCAAAAAATAAAGAAAACGTTATCTATCCGTTATGCGAACATTAAGCAAATGGCGGCACCTCAGTCTACGTCAACTGTCACGCCATGCGGCTGTCACTTGTCTTGAGCCTTCGATGTGCAGATAAGGCAGATGTGGGGAGCTCAGGATATACCTGGAATGGAAGCGAGAAGTAGAATTTGGATAAATCAAGGCGGTGTTAAAGAAAAAAAAGTGCACGGAATGAATTAATTATTTGTAATTCTGCGCACGCAACGACAATTTTAGCGATAATTCGTATTCCGCGAATATTACGAAAGCACTCGCGGAGGGATATTCTCCATTACGATAATTTTCTTTCGGATGTGAGATATTATTATAAAAGAAGAGTTCCGAAATTTTCTCGGTAATATTTCTGCCCTCGGCAAATTACATAAGGAAGTTTCTTCAGGGTTTTTTTTTTATTTCTGGGAAGGAAGACTTTTCGAAACTCGTCACAATTCTTTTATTGCTCGTGTAATTCCGTCTTTTGGATACTTTTAATTGTAAGAGGACTAAGAATTTAAAATGTTTTATATATAGCTGCGTTTTTATTCTGAGAAAGTAGGCTTTTAATAAACTAAATCAAAATGTGTAATAATTTCAATTTTAGATCATAGAAATATTTATTGATTGACGTGTTACGTATCCGAATGAGAGATTTAACATCTATTCAGCTGTAAAGTATGTTTGGATAGTACGTAAACATATTATGAATATGCTCTTAAAAATCAGGATTGAAGTCTACATTAAGCATTTTAGTGCTTTAATAATCTAAGACTACAATAAAATATTACTTCTTCAATGATTTATATAAATATTAAATTTAACAATAATGGAATCATTTCGTATCCTATTGTAGCATTGACATCTAGTAGTGCTTCAACTGTCAAAGAATACAATAGAATATTACCTCTTCAATGATTTATATAAATATAAAATAATAATAGCACCATATTCTTATCTTATTATAGCATTGACATCTCGTCTAGCCCATCTCTTTTCTTACGTAGGTTTCTATTAGGAAGTCAAAGATTCTACTTTGCCTTCTTTACATCCAGAGGAACTTAACGCAGCATGAGAGAATAATTTATGATTTTGACGATACAAAAATCTTGCACTATTTTATTATAGAGAAGGAGGCTGTGTTTTGCCTGTCAGATTTTTACGGCTTGCATCTATTTTCCTTCGTAGTTTATGTGCCTCAGCATTCCTTATGGGCGCAACGGTAGCTGGTCTTCTGCCACCACCTGAGGTTTAATGGACATCAGGAAGAGAGCCACTGAGTTCTTTAAGAGAAGCACTTACTGCGTCACATTCTTTGGATGGCAACCGAAGCTATCTTCCGAGCGTTGGCTTCACTATTCCGTTCACATGTAATCACGCTTTGAACCGAGTTCTGAATATTAACTTTAGGAGAATTGCAATAAGCGTTCAGTGCAAGTCATAAATACGTCATAAGTTTATTGAAATGAAGTTTTTGGAGGATGGATGATAAAATGCTGGCCGAAGGAAATATAAATGTGTTTCGACGAAGTTGCAATTCATGATATCCGTTGTTGGCTTAGAATGCGTGTTCTAAAAAGAGCATTAAACGAAATACATTTTATTTGGTTATTAAAAAATTAATGAGAATTTTAAAATCAAGATGAGTTATAATAATCAATTAACAGTTCTTATAAGAAATATAAAAGAAATACAGTTGAAAAAATAATTACGTTGTATGAATTGCATTTCAAATTATAACACGGTCAAAGATTTTACTAGAGAGCATATTTATTTTATCCGTATGACAATGATTTTCAACATTTTATTAAACATTAATGTTTTGATAATACGTGATCTAATTTATCAAGGTAACATTACCTTTAGAAGCACATCTTCTTTATGTATCAATATAGTAAATGTATATTTTACGTCATCAGTTGGTGTTTTTATGTGCCCTCAATAAAGATTGAAACTAATAAATCGGTTATAGAGCGTTCATCAATACTTCTTCATATTTTCAGTATTTTCCCTGGAGATGGATAAAATGTAATTATATTTTAAAATGTATATTTTAAAATAGGTGAGTACTACACATGAGTGTTTGGAACAACTTCAATTTTAAAGGTCGTTACGATATTTTTACTTTTGAGGATATGAAAAAAGTTAACTGCATAATTTCTATTTGAATTTTGATTTTAATTTTACAGCAAATGATTTAATCTAAAGTTAGAATATCTTTGAGGCCTAGATAATTATCATTAACTGGATAAGTTCATATTTATCTTCAATTTCAATACTATAAACTGCATGAATATATGTTTAAAAAGTTTATACTTGAGTGAAATGCGTACACTATTAAATATAATATATATCGCTATTTGGAATCAATCCTCATTTATTGACTAATTTTATGACGTTTCTCGTGTACTAAGCACGTCATCATCTTTATACGACATTCCATATTTCTCCGTCATATCGAAGGCATTCACGTACATCCCAACCATTGCATCCCCAAATGCACTCTTACGTACGGAATCCGTGTTAAAGGGGAGGAGGGCATCGAAGGCGAGGCCCACTCGAGTGCCATCTGACAGCCAAAATGAGATTCTTCACGCGTTTTACGAAAAAAAGCGGCGGTTTGACGGATGAGATTGGCTTTCACGTTATCTGGAGACGGTTTAAGTGGACACCTAAGCAGGGATCCGAATGCATAATGAGATTCGGGGCCTAGAGAAGCTATCGAATACGGATCGAATGAAACCAACGTAATTCGCATCGGAATGCGAGATAATCAAATTAAACGTCCCGACTTTTAAATTAATTTAATAGGATTTAGGGCGCGACGTGCGCGAATTATTGTACTTGATTATATAATATTCTTTTAGATAGTACGAAGATGTTAATATACGTATAACTCTAAAGATGTTTTGTCTTATATGAGTTGGGTAGAGGTACTTAAAGGTTTTGAATTTAATTTGAACGTTATGGTCAACCGAAAGAATATATCTACGCATTTTCATGAGTTCATATTTTTTATCGTATTTCTTTAGATACTTATTCTCGTAATCTCTAAATTTTTATATTTATATTTTTTTTCTCGCCGTTTAAATAAATTCTAAATTTGACTGCATGGGTCAACTTGGAACTACTTAAATTTTTTTTGCTCTTCAAATTATCTCTTATTCTTAGATTTTTATTCTTACAACTACTTTTGAATTTTTATTTGCTAATGAAACACAAAAAGTATGATTCTATATTTTTCTTGTTAACGTTAACGTTAAAGATTTTATTAACGGATAAATAAATATTAATACCTATCATTATTTACAAATATTACGTCTTGGTCAACACTAGTAATTAAACCATGGATAGCTTGGTTTTCAAGAGCCTGTTGATAAATATTTTTGCTACATTTACAATAAAATCTTACACAGTTAATATCATAAAAAAACTCTAATTTAGTTTTACCTAACCATAATGGGGGTATTATCATAAAGCTACAGAAAGAGTAAAGCTTAAACTCCGAATCGCCATGAAGACATCTCAAATTATTCACTTTAAATAAGTGATTATGAAAGATTAGCTGGAAAAGAAACGCGTATGAGGACGAGAGCAGATGATAAAGTACGAAATTTATAGGGGAATCTAGCACTGAATTGTTTCCCATGCAACGTGTCTCTTTAATTTATTGCAGAAAATTTAGTTTCATGAACCTCTCCCGATTGTAATGCCAGTTATGATGAGCTTATGGGCTTCTGCACTTTTACTCCGAGGTATGGGAACTAGGTTTCGCTCACTTGTGCAGTTACGTGATGCAATGAAATCTGTTGAGGAATGAGGTAGGAATATTACCTAACAGTGAAGTGTAATTATTCAGAAAAACTACCCAATTGAAGTAAAATGTGCGAGATATTCTTTAATTAGTCTCGTTATATTCTTATGATTGTATTGTTGGTTGTATATGTAAAGAGTTCGTTATATTCTTATTATTATATTTTTGGTTGTATTTGTAATGAGTATAATGTGTATAATATTCTTTAGTTAGTCTCATTGTATGCTTATAATTGTATTGTTGGCTGTATTTGTGTTAGTTACTTTGTTTTTATTATTAATTGCGTATGTTTTACTTGTTTGGGAAACTATTGTAATGGGTGTACACTCGTATATTGTTGTATATTGTTGCCGCCATGTTGTACATGGTTACGAATTGCTGCCTCTTCAACAATGGTAATAATGAAATATTTTGAGAAGAGGTAAACATGTTTTCTAGATACCAATAGTAGAGGGCACTGTTAACAAATTGGATGTATGTGACGTATTACAGCGATGTGTTACAATCAAAGATTCATTAGAATTGCATAGAGGGCAAAATCGAACTCTTTCCGACGGTGGAAAAAGAGCTAAAAACGAGAGAAGGAGATGTAAAGAGGAGGGGAGATTGAAGATAGGGGCGTAGGCGAGTGGCAAATCGATTGTGCCCGAAATGGGGATCTGAAGATGGCAGAGATAGTCAAGGAGGTCAAAGGCATAGAGCCATTTTTCATTCGCACTATAAGAGTTCTTCACTCTTTCCCTAACCGTTCCTCTAAACCTTATCTCGTTCCATTGCATACGACCATTTGCTTCTCGTACGGATATCGAGCCAAAATCGTCGTTTGGAATGGATGCGACGATTCTTGCCGATTCCTTTTTGATGGTTTGATTGGATGTGCTACTCGTGTGAGGATGGATTGAGAGATTTTCAGAACATTCTCGCAAATTCTATGCATGAGAAAGGAGTATTAACATAAGGAGGAAATATTTCACGAGTTGAATCTACGTATAATACGGAATATATAATAAAAATACGGATTTTTTGTTCATTGCTTCATAAAACTATATACTATCACTGCACACATGGAATAATTTATAGGCTTGAATGAATGATTACGTATATATGATGCAAAAATCGCTAATTTAAGAGTGTAAACTATACTGTTAATGTTTCACCTTAAAATTAACAAAAACACATCGTTATTGAGGAACGGTGAAATAACTTCACGCTATGAGTTCGTGCGAATTGAATAAAAAGATGTAACAGATTATAATGTACAAACTATGTACAAAGAAAGCGAAAATAATGTAGTATTATGTTGTAGAAGTTAGAATAAAGTGCTAAGAAAGTGATGGACATGGGTTCGAGTCCCAGTCATATCGATATTTTCACTTCTGTTTAATCTTTAATAACATAACTGATGAAACTGAATGAAATTTGAATCTGATGTTTTGAGTCCCAATTGTTAAGAACGAAGAATCAACAATTGCCAAGGAGATCAGTTATGTAAACAAACATTGTTTGAAGTATAAAGAAGAAACAAGAATGAAAATTACGTAAATGACATGGCATTAAATCCATGAACAGATCTTGGTGTATTAACACTTATCACTGAGTAAGCACACCATATGTTTAACGAACTACGTTCGAAAGTTCTGTCTTTTCATGAACCGATTCATGAATCTGGTAGTGTCTTATTAAAAATTCAAACTTCATCAGCGAATTTGAATGGATTACAATGCATTACGTATTTTAATGGCTAAAACCTCAACGCTCACAAAATTCTCGGTTGTAAGGAAGCCTACGTCGATATTTAAAACTTAGCGAAATCTCTACCTTATGCGACATGATGATAAAAGGCTTATGATAAAAGTGTAAGGGAGTTGTAAAAAGTTAAATAAAGCCATCGAGATGAGGTTCTTTCCGAGTACGACACTCCCTCGGAGAGAAGAGTTACCAGAAGGTAATTACAGGGACACCATTCACGAGTGAACTTGGGTTCCCTCTGACGGTCAGCGAGGAAACTAAATGAGAAAAAAATATTCCCGCATACCCTAGATTATATTTTTATCCTGGAGGTGGTGGAACTAGTTAACCGAGTTGTAACATCCATATTTCCGTCAAATTTTTGCTGTTTAACAACCGTTAGAAATTAGAAAAAAGTGGTGCAAAGAGATTTATCTATAGTAATGTTTTAAAGTAGTTACGTATTTCTTGTCCAAATCTTCTGAGTTAACTCTTCTTGGGTCATTATTAACTTTCTTTCGTATGTATGTGTAAAAGTGTATTGAATCTATTATTTTAAATTTACCGTTTATTTAAACCTGGTTAGTTGTATTAGACGGTTCGTAGTAGTATGCGAACGGAACTGCAATTATGCCGAGTGAATTTATTGTTTTTTTAATCGTAATTTATTATAACATAATGGTAAATTTGTTGTAGAACATTGTTTATATTAAAGTCCATGAAAATTAATTTGAATATGCGTAGTAGAAAGCTCAACTGAGGATGAGTATATACGAATGAATTCTTGTACTCCGCTTCCATATGAATTAGCCATATACATTTCAACATTCATATTGTTATACTTGTAATAAGCTTAAACGTTAATAAATTTAAACTTTTGCAAAATTTAGAAAAAAATCATTTTTAGACTATGATTAAGTGAAGCTGAACTGCCTATAATATGGTTTAATCTTTTCTCTCTTTATATTAATGACCTAAGATTTTTCTTGAAATCATTTATTCACGAGAGAATGGAAAATAACCCTCTATTGAGTTTATATAATGACACATTTTTGTAAAATGAGTTAAATCTTAAGCTTCATAAATATCCATGCATAATTTACTCTCTGCACATGACAGGAGGGAGCATAGTTTTAATTTTAAATACTACTACATGATTTTTATTTTTACCCCCGTTTAAGAGCCGATGTGTTAGCTAAATGATTACTATAATTACTATAATATTAAGTACGGTAATGCTCTATCTCCAATTCTTGTCATAAAATTTCAGTATCTATAATTAATCAATATTTATCAGCATCAACTCCCTTCATCGATATAATTGAAAAATTCACGATTACATTTTTTCACATTATGTGAATTAGTTTGGATGGCCTGGGATATCGATTGTTAAACTCTTAATCAAAAAGGTTTTATTCAAGCTCAAAACCTACCTTAAATGAATACCGCTGGGTGGATGTCTATTTACTGTCAGTCAATATATAAAAGAAAGCTACAGAGTATTGATTTGATATTTTGTAGCCATAAAACTATTTGACGATAATATATGTACTTAACTTTATTTATAAATAAATGTTAGTTATACTTTCATTTACTTCAATCCGTTTACGCGAAAAATATTTTCAATGAGTATCGACCAATAATAACTTACTTCAAATCCTTTAATAAGATAAAATAAACATCATAATTAATGTTAAATTCCAGTTTCATTAATACATCCAGCGTATTAGTAATGTATTAGCTATTATATTAACCAGAATATCATCCAAAATGCATTAGTCAATATCTTAGCTTCCAAGAAGCTATTAAGTTTAACCAACTCAACAAGCACGTACTTTTTTGGGAGTCTACGCAGCAATTATCTTAAACATAGCCATTTGGTCAAAAAGAAACACACTAAATAACACATCAACCTTAGAATTTTTGACTTTTTTTTACAAAAAAGGTAAGAACGTGGCAGAGGGAAGGATCGGCCTTCAGAAAAGCGAGGTTACAAGTTCTTTGTGTAAAGGTCGAACGGATAACGCAGGTGAGATGGGCACCCGAGTCGTATCGGATTTGGGTCCTTTTCGAACGGTTAGCACCTGAAGGCCGATCGGTAGGTGACGGCTTCGAGCGATTGCATCTACGCACGCCATTAAACCAATATTTCCTTTGGATCCGTTGGCTTCTTTTATCAGCGCGGGAACCTTCCCTCAGAGGGTTCAAAGATCACGGATTTGTAAAGTTGAAGATCAATCGTTCTGAAGGGATCCGTTGGAATGCCAATCAATATTGAAAGGATTGAAAGACACCTTTAGGCAATTGATGAACTTAACCCGTCCCTCACATTCGCTGTACACCGTATTATCTATTTCGACGTAGGGTTCGTATGTTTAGAAGTTTCCCCTATTGGTGTTTTCATTGTTCTCTACTCTCTGTGTGCTAGAGAACCGATATGACGGAATTCCAAATATAAAGTGGTGGATAAAATAAAAGCTGTGCTGTTGGTATGGAGTTCATGGTTCCTTTAATTTCATATATTACGATATATTGAGCTACCTCTATTAACATGAAATAAAATAAAGCTTTTGAAAATTTTTTTGACGTATAGACTAAATCATATTGTATATTGTAGATCATAAGGAATAAATTAAACAATAAAATTATTTCAGAATATCTTGATATTCCTTGCGACATCAAATATAGCGATTATATTTTCATAAAAACGTACAAAATATAAACATATAAGAATACATAGAAGATTTACTACGATCATCCCGAATCAATGATAAAATGTTAATTAAGGTTCACAAATGTTATAAATAATTCTAAACATACAAATGTTACACAACAAAGTGAGTCATAATATTTATCCGATAGATTTTTAAAATGATATTATTCTATGTAATTATGTATTGAAAAATATAGGTAACTATCAGAAGTTATATGGATTCATGACGAAAATCAATGATGAATTCATTTTCAATTATGTGATTGATGGTGAAGGAACTTCTGCTCTTTTCTCATATATTCTATGTCTGCGTTGAATATATTGAATTAATCTTTATAAATACAAACGAAACTTATACAGGCTATACTCAGTGTATTTCCCACAAACAATTTTAAAAATTTTATTGCTCATATGTAATCAGTGATTCGGAATAAATTTGTGAGCTTCGGTTCCTACCATGACAATGTCCTTTGACAATGATTCTAACCTTTGATTTAATGTTTGTATACTCAATAGTCCTCATTCATTTATACATGTAGTTGCAGCACATACTGTCTCAGAATGTGAATTTCAAGGGAACATAAAACAAATGAACGAAAGATAAATCTTCTAACTCTATATGATTCTTAGTCATCTATTCTTCCGAGTATTTTAAATATTCGTACATCTTTTTTATAAATAAATATTTCCAATCCTTTAACTCAACTCTTGCAGCTGCGCTATGGCTATTAGAAAACAAATGAAATTCGAAAGGATCTTGAGCCTGATTTCTCAAGGAAGACTCACGAATCGAAACGGTTAACTATTCACCGCGTCGTTCAATTCGAAAGGCGAACTGAATTTACGCGCAAAACGTATTTGGTTACCAGAAAGTCTAAGGAGGCCAAATAAATAACCAGCCTGTAAACATAAATATATCTCGAACGGTTCTTTCTTTCTTCGCTCTTTATTCGTTCGATTCGATTTAAAATGCATCAATCCTGTCTCCCATTTTAGGACACGTCAGCTGCAAATGCAGCCACGGCAACCGGTTTTAGCGGATCGAAGCAGGAGCAACGCGCATTCGGACGTCAAAGCAACTTGTCGAAGAACACGCGCCAACAATAGGAATTGAATAAGTGAATGCGAATTGGAGTAAAGAGCGGAGGAGGTAAGATCTCTCCCGCTCCATTGTTGGCAAGGATGCTGCGCGGACCTTTCCTTCTTATTCTCCCAACGTAAGACATCGGTAGGAATGTCAAAGCGGAGGGATAAGATATTGTTGCAGTTGCAATACATATTTGATCGCGTTGAAGTCTCCCGTATTTATCCGTATTATCATTCCGATATGTTTTCGGATTCCAGCTGTGAGTTTATTCATGGATGAGAGGGATGAATTAAAGAAGGGAGAATTTTCGAAACTGATGATGGTAAAAAATTCCTTTGTGTTCGTGTTTCTGCAGCTTTGATTTTTTGATTTGATGAATTTCATATTTCGTATCGAAGAAAAATTTATGCCCATACTAGTGGCTTCAGTGTTATAATGTCTTATAGTTACAGTTTGTTATACTATTGTCGCATAATGCGTAAACATGGTTGCTCCACGCCTTTCACCAATTCATTGCCATTTTATTTATCGTTGAATTCAAATATCGTAAATCAATACCTGGAAATATAAATCGCTATCATTGTTAAACTAAATAACACCAGCTATCAAACCATTTCTGAGTTTAAGTACAGGAAACGTTTAGACAAAAGAGTGTGACAAATGGATATACGTCGCAGCTTTTTACTTCGACTTTTTATGTAAAACTATGACGAGCTTCAACACGCATTACATAGATTAATTGATTTATTTAATTTATATTGTAGAGATCGATAAAAATCAAATCAAACCTACCAAACATTAAACCTGCTTTAACATCTTCCAACACAAAAACTCCACAGAAAGGAATATAACATCCACGTATTTCTTTCGCCCATCGCAGCAATTACGATAGAGTTGTTATCGATGAAATATGTTTATCGCACCCATTTATAAGAGAAAGTTATTATTCAAATTTCCCGTTATCGATAATTGAGTAGAAACAAACCTTAAAAAAAAACAACCGAAAGGTAAACGTTTTAAATCTACGCGCGCACTTACTCGTCACTTTGATTTGTATCTCAATATATTGTTACCGACGCATATCGGAGTAATTTAAACGCACGCCCATTAAGAGAGATAAGACATGAATCACACGCGGGGGGTGATCATTCACGACCGTCCCACCCACGCGTGCACCTGAGATGCTCTTTTCACTCAGATCAATTCCACATCCATTTCATCCCTCAATGCGCTCTTTTTCTCTCTCCTTATGAAGTTCCGTGGGTGGTAAAGAGGAGCACACATTCAGATGGATAGCGTACGGCCATACATTATGCAGCGGTCAAGTTTCACCTTGTCCTTATAAAGAGAAGCGAGTTCGATATAGGATGGGCAGCGGGTAAGGATTGGGAGTCTGTTAGTCACGAGGAAGGCGTGGTTTTTGAAGGATTCTAAGAAAGTGGGATATGAACTGGATTGCACACAATGAAAATTGATAGTTCCGCGAGCGATATCCAAATGGAGTTTGCATATGAGAGATGTCTCCGATGATCCTCTCGTTTGAGTTCGTTTATTTGAGAACCGACCAGAGAGGTGTGGGCTGAATAAAATTAGACTTAATCAAAGCTGGTTTTTGTATGGAGAGAAGTATGCGGTTTCTTTGTAAACTTTGACTGGAATACTTGGTGGTGAATGGTCAAAAAAGTTAGCATTTGATGGCCAGCAAGATGCAGGAGGAATCGAAAATAATATCAAAAGAAAATTCGACATTGATTTTGGACAGCCTTTCGATTTATTTTATATTTATTCCATCTTATGCCAGTGCAGTTGAAGTCATAGTTACATAAGGTATATATTATTTATGAACTTAAATTCGATGCAATAAGTCTAAAGGAAAAATAAAAATTATTATTTCTATCTAATATATGTTAAGACTGGATCTTATTTTGATACATATTGGTAGATATCCATTCTCAAAGGGTAACCTATTGTCGACAATCGGTAGAGATTCAAAAAAAAAAATCCCCAAAAGGATTCTCCTCTCTATTTATCGTGGCTTACATCGGAGGATACCTAAATATCCCCCGGTGTTAAATCAAAGGCGTTAATTGAAATTGATTCGCTCTGATTTACATTTGAGTTGGAATGAAACAGTAAATCTGCTGAGAGTTGAGAATCACCTTTATAGACCCTTAAGGGATGACCGTGATTGAACAATCAGTAGAGCTGTATTTTCCTTCGATTTGATACGTTGATAATTAAATTTAATGTTAAAGAAAGGATCAAAGCTGACTTTTTAAGAAATTAGAACAAGAAAAAAATAATTCCTAAAGGTTAATACATTCCCTCGCAACATTCGATTCAATTCGACGTAGTTTATGGAGACCCGTCTCAGGATTAACGCGAGAGCCATAAATGTTCTCGGGGCCGCTCAAGATCCCGACAATTCCTAATAAAAAAAGAAGTGGAAAGACTCTTTAATTCCGCGAACTGTCCAAAGAGCAGAGCTCTTCGCAGCACTTTCCAAATTCCTTCGGAATCCCCCTCACTCCATTTCTTACCATTCTCCAGCCATTGCCCTCTTCTTTGATGGATGGAAAAGGCTGCGGGCCTCGCTCTCCGTACATACATATGCATATCTATAGGGCATATCTCCGTGGAACTCATATGTCGACGTTGGGTCGGGATATACGAAAGGACGTGAGACGGGTTGGGGGGGGGAGGTTCGGTAAAATAAAAAGAATGGAACATTAAATGGGTTTGGAATGGGTTTTGAGGGATAGGCGGGGGTCGTTCGTATAGGGGGAGGAGGGATGTTTGTACGTTGGATACAGTAGCTCCATCTTGCGGTGCGTGGAACACCAGTAGCCCAATGGGACTGCTAACCTTCGCCCCCAGTCACCACGGGTGCCTTCAATCTCCTACCCCTTTCCTCTCTATCCATCTTGCCTCTTCCTCCCACCCACGTCGACGTCGCGCGTCACTAGAAGTTCCCGCAGAGCTTCATCTATACCTTCCCATCTGTTTCACTCACCCTTCCTCACCCGCTGTGGAACCTCGAATTGCTTCTCTTCAGAACGCAGCTTCTGTGCCATCCCACGGCCAATCTTTCACCTTTCTGCCCCTTATCGTTCTCCTATTGCGAATATCTCCCGCAATAATCCCACCTAGATACGTTTTCCCCTTATGAGTATTAGCTCCGTGTTTTGTTTTTTTCCCGGGCTTTTTTTTCCCGCCATTTTCACTCCGCCCCATTCGACCCTCCCACCGCGCCGGGGATCGCTACTCATCTGTTTCGAAGGGTATTTTTCATTTGCCACAACAGTAGGCATTCTGATTGCGTGACTCATGACGTGGAACAAAGGCCTTAAAAAGGACGGGCTACCGAATGACGTTAATAATGTTAAATCAGATAGTGTTAGGTGGCGTTGGATGGAGTGATAAGGTTTTGCGTTTTTTTTTTCACCCCGAGTCCGCGGGAGGGAAAATATTATTAAACCATTTTTAATGTGATAAAACAATCTTAAAAGGAGCCAAAACTAATGGGGGGTGTTAAAATTTTTGAGTTTAAGGAGGGTTTCTTTTTTTCTTCTACATCGTAGTTTTGTAGCGGCGGCAATAATAAAGTTTTGAAAAATCGTCTCCGCCCAGCGTGGCTTTGTGAAAAATGGACAGAAACGTCTCAACGGATATTTATGGGTCTAAAACTGAAGGTGAAGAATTAAATGTGCGTTAAATTATTGAAGTACTGATTCCGGTGAAAGATTTTGGAATATTTTGTCTACGAGCAAATATGGTTCATAAAATAGAAAATATTTGTCTTACCTCGAATTGTGATTCATAAAGAAGGACGATCTTATTCCTAAAAATTATCTCCTGATTGATAACTTGCTGTTTATATGTAGCAAGTATTTTTAATATTTGATGGAATAATCGATAAAATAATTGATGAAATTTTAATGTTTTTAAGAATTGGTTTAGGTTTAATTTTAATACAGATAATTACTTTCTTATTACTTATTTGGCGTACCAAGAGTAAACATCAGATATCTACATATAGCATATTTATGTAAATAAAAATGGCTTGTAGGTACATATAAATTTATATATATTAGTCTTTCATAAAGCTGTTTTCTTGAATGCAATTTCTATTAAAAATAATATTTCCGTCCGTAGTTGGGGGTTCAGTAAATACAAGAAAAGATCATGGCTGAAAAGAATCGCAAGCTTTCCTGCGCACAAATATCCTAGTCCTTTCCCATGTATCTGCTTTCAGTGATTGATGAAAATTGTAAAAGTCCTTCTCCTTAAGCCAAGATCAGATTATCTTAGAGCTGAATTCAACGTCGAATAAGCTCGTAGACACATTAATCTTCTTAAATCAAGAAACTGATCGCTTCACAAGGAAAAGGCCGGTCAGTATCGGAGAATTTCCGAGGGTCGCGGGATTTGTCTGCAGCAATTCCTCTGAGTTACCGTGGTCTATCCAAGCACTTTGCAAAAAAAGGTGCGCTTGGTTCTCAGTAAAAAAAATCTCAGTTCGAATTTACGATCTCAACTTTTTAAAGTCCTTTCGAGCCCTCAAATCCGATTTTCTCACTTCGACTTGGAATACGAAGCATTCCGACGTTATTTTTCGTTTCCTAGGGAAAAACAAAACACGATAGAGATTTAGCGGAGGATGAGCCATTCGTCTAATGCCTCGATGAAGCGAAGAAAGAAAATTAGTGGCAGATCTGCACGGATTAGGAATCGCGCAACGCCTTCAAGTTTATCATTAGTATGGATTTTGAGATTATACGCTCCGAAGAGGTAGGAATTCCCTTTTAGCTTTAAGTTTCCTTAAAGTTGATGATTTACGGAGAGTAATATCTGTCATTGGTGTGGGAAGGATCAGCAAATATTTGCATGGAATACATTTCGAGGTGATAATCTTCAATGGGACCTAATTCTATATGCCATTCGTTCCTTTTGCGGATTTCTAGCTTTAAAGTTTGACTCGTCCCTTTAATCTAGGAAGAATGTAGGCTATTTTTTTAGACGATCCAATTGCAATGGAAATTACCGCTGATACAATTGAATTAGATTTGAATCTAGAGTATTATCCGAATCGAAAATGGTTGAGCAATTCTTAAATGATAGATATGGGATCTTTAATTTATTTTCTGTATTCGAAACTTTATTCTAATCTTACCCTCTTGTGGTTAGTTAACTCACTGTTGTCGTTTTATTATATTATTATGAAGAGGTTGGTAATTCCTTGAATTTTATCACAATTTGATATTCTTAGATAGATATACGTTTAGAAAATGAAACCTTTAATTTAGACTTGCATTTTATTTTCTAACATCTACTTAAATCGTTAGGAAATTTATTTTCAATTTAGAATTTATTCTACTCATCTTATATCAAGTGCTTGGTTTCTCGAGAACGAAATTCTGTAAAAGCTTTATGCTATAAACATTTAAAGATTTCGATTCATTCATTAAAATATATAAAGACTACGATTCAGAAAACAATTCTACGCTCAAGTAACTTGGAAAATGGAACAATCGAAATAATCTGAGCGAAGGTAAAATGACTTTCTGTATGAGCAATCAAAAATATCGATTCCTAATATAGATAGACTTTATGAAACTTTCAATCCGATAGAAATTCAAGACCACAGAATTTAGTCTTAACACTTAAACAAGGACAGCGGAACATTTTTACATATGTAGAGGTCACGAGGTAAAATCGAATCCAACTGCAGCATTATATTCATCGTCTAGCATTAAAATCATAATCCCATAAAAAGCGTATACGGAGGCATCCGTGCATACTGGCGGAATGGTTCGGAAAACGTATACTATACTACATATATATATCTCAGCTTATGTTTTATAAGATTTCCTCAAGGAAAGGGGAGATCAAGTCTTATCCACTCGGCCATAACAACGCTCGTTGCAAAATGACGAGGCATTTTTCTTGATCTAAGGATGCTCTTGAGCCGGGGGTTGGTTGCGAAGGGGTGGGTGTGTATAGTAGTAGTAGTAGTAGGGGAAGAGGGCACACTAGGGAGAAGTAGGAGGGGGGAAGGCGGTGGAAAGAATACAAGCAAATTCCGTGTTTTATGGCCCGATCCATCAAGCGTAGGAATGAATATGAAAGGGAATAATGTCGGTAAAAGAAGCCGATCGTTTTTGCATACGAGATTCGGTCGTCCAGGAGACGTCGCGGGAAAGGATGAGTTGTGGTGTGGGGAGAGAAAGATGTGGCGGATTTAAAAGGAAGCCAATGGGAGTCGATCTCGGCCGAGATTTACGGTAAGAAAAGTCGTTCGAATAAATGTGTCCATCTTCAGACATCCTCCGGAATGGAATTCGAGAGAGAAAAAAATATTCATGTGCATTTCCCTAAGGCGCAGTTGAAGGTCGCCGGAGATATTAACGCGGGCACAAAAGATGAAATCGTAAACTTGATAACATTTGGATAAACGAGTTTATTTTTTTTCTCCGAGGTGATGGATCGCCTTTGGGAATGGCGGATTGCGAGCATTTACAGCTTGAAACTCGCGGGACTTAAACAATATTTAAACTGGGTTGTAAAATGTGGGATAAATCATTCCTTCGAAGATATACGCCGGGGTCAAAGCGGCTCTTGATATATCGGAATCCTCCCTCCGTGTGTCAGAAATTGGGACTCGATGTCGTAGATATATCTTTTCTAAAGGTACACACGAAAATATAAAATGATGAATTATTGCCGTGAATAATTCTGATAAATTATTCCGAGAGATTATCATTTGATTACGTCTCAGAATGTAGATGGGTTGTATTGTATGGGTATTGTTGCTACAAACATGTAATGCCTTTTACTTTAATATGTAGAATGTCCCGTAGAGCCGAACAAAGTTTATGATTTATTAAAGTAAATGTTGCTATACTGAAACGATAATTTATCGAAACGTGGCATATTGTATTTAAATATCTTTATCATTTACCGTAAGATGCACTCGTGAATAAAATTTGTCTGACAGTGGCATCGGAGAAGAATGGAAATAATTAAACTAACCAATAAAGTTACTTTGATTGATCTGGAAACATAGTAGTGTAGGATTTAGAGTTAATGAAATATATTTACTGGAGAATATATTAAAGATATAGTAATATACATATGGACTGCAAGATGATAAAGAAGCAAAGAATTTAAGTATATAAGCTATAGAGAATTCTTGACACATATACATTTATTATAATTGAGCATGTAAAAATTCTATGCCAAGACAATGCCTTAATATATTTTCTCCATTATAAGTCTTCCTTAACCTCAGAATTAAACCAAATCTTTTGAAAAGAAATACATTAATTCTATGCTAAATATTATAACTATAACATGAAGGTATCGCCACTCAATAAGTTTTGAACGTTTACCAAAAGCATGCAGAGTTTTTTATCGGAGATGAATGCATAAACGAACGAGATAAACACAAAAGCTGTTCCTTCCTACCTGTAACTCTCGCAAGGATATTCCCCCAAGTTGACCCGCAACGCCTGCCGATCCGCTTCTATCGGAGTAATGCGATTTATCGGAAGTCGCAGCACAAATGTTTGTGCTGGGATCAACAAAACTGCCGTGAATCCCGTAGAAAGACCCCTTACGGAACCGACACGCGATCACCCTCAATGGAAGCGAATGGCCTCCGTGAGCTGGAATCACAGCCATAATTGAGTGAGAAGCGAATTGTAAACAGAAGAGGTAATCGCATCGGAGGCGTTAATTAATTGGAGCTGCGAAAGGGGAGAGTCGATCGGGAAAAGGGTTTTGCGCGCGCGGGGTTCGAACGGGGATCGACAAACAGGGGAACGAACTAAACACGGGGGGATGGCTCAAATCATGCGAGGGTTCATGAGTGGGGGTCCGGCTAATGGAAGGTCAGCGCCGATGCATAATGGGAGAAAATATTTTAATTGAACGACGGCGATTCCCCCAACGGCGACGTTAATTACGCAGTTCGCGCGAAAATCGGACGTTTCAAAAAATCGATTAGGGTCGCTCATTGACCGTCGGATCAAAGGCAAATATTTGTACGGGCGTGTGAGGTGACAAAATGCGGAGATTTTGTTTGGATTGCGTGCAGTTGGAGGGAGTCACGGTCGACTCTCGATGTGATTATGAATTTCGATACTTTTCGTTTCTTTAATCCTTCGATAAACAAACGAAGACGCGGTGGCGTTAATGAGCGTGAGATATTTTGCGTTTGCTTTCGAAGAATTGAAACGCGCGCGGTGGAAATTTCGATTAGCGGACGTTTTAAAAGAGGTTTTGCGTTTGTTTTAACACGCGTTTGAAACGCGTGCGATTTTTTTTGAGGAGACGAATTTTAAGAAGGTTTTTGAAAAAATATTGCGGGGTCAAGTTGCGTTATTGTGACAGTGAGGTGGGAAAATATGAGAGGAATATGTGATGTGCCGAATCGAAATCGTTACGTGATTGTTTTCATTGCGTAATATTCTGCATATCGCGTATTTGATTAATTATTGCTATGAAAATACGAATTTAAATTCATCCTCGCAAATATTGAGAGCACTGTAATAGATTTAAAAAATATTTCATTGTAAAGTACAGCTAGATAATTTTCGATTATAGGATAGTCACGTTTAACGTTTCGATGACGGAATAAATAAGGAATGGTTTCATATTTCGTTAAGTATAATTTGAAATTAATAAGTACAATATATTGCAATTTTATTGTTAATAATATCCGTACTTTATGGATTCTTAAATTAAAGTTTTGATGAAATAACTGCACTCAAATGTCGTAGAAAATTATTATTTGAAACGTGTCTAAAATTTAACATAAATAATCATATAACTAATTATATTGTATCTATAATGTTATAAAGTATGAGAGAAAAGATATTTCATGTGAGAACAATGTATGATTGTAGCCCATTAGAGATTCAACAAATTAGTCTAAGTAAAAATAGAGATTTTGAGACATATCTCACCCCTATTTGGCATTATAATGTATCTATTTTAGTATCTGTATTATGCTGCATGCGGAGAGAACAATTCTAAAAATTGAAATTCCTCCTACGTTGAGTTCATCAAACCCAATGAGATGACCGACTCTTTCCCCATCCTTAAAGCATTCTCACTCGTCGTGAGTCTTGAACCATCCATCAGAGCAGCTTTGCCCAAAGACGAATCGTTAATCCCTGCGAACAAACCCTCAGCCGATTGAGTCGAAAGAGACGAAACGACAGAAGGGATTCGATTAAAATCGACTCTCGAAGGAAAAAGCTATCGTTTTTTGATGGAATTAACAGTCGCGTCGAGTCATCCTCTTTGATTGATGCGTAGCTTAAATGGCCGTGCGATGAATCGTACGAAAGAATCACTATTGAAAACGATTGATCGTATTACGTATTCTGTTTGTGCGAAACGGGATTTAATTACCCGCTACGGTTCTTAGCCACTTCAATGGATCGTGTTATTTCAATCTCGTATAGAAGGCACCTTCCGTAAGCTCAAATTCGGGAAAATATCGACGGATTAACCGTTTGACGATTTTCGTTACGTATCCTTGGTGATGACTGTTTATCTCCGAATGCGTAACCAAGGAAAAATCTCTCTAAACGTCAGAGTTAATTGAAAACATGGAAATCAACAATATTCTTTCTCGTCCATCTTAATTAACTCGAAAGTTTTTTTTTGTAAAGCAAAAACTCTTTCACGCCGTTGCGGATATGGGCTGAGTTTAACAAAGGATTCGGAGCATTAATAAACAAATTAAACACGAAATACAATGAAGGGAACTGAGGAGTTGGCTACGATGCGGAAAAAGTTTGACCGATTCAGGGAATAATTAGCTACCAATTAACTGTCTACAAACAAGTTTGTTCCGCGTTATCAATGGAGGATCACCACCTTGGGTAGTGATGAAATCAAAGGGTCCGCCGAAATTTATTCCAGCTAAATTTTTTGACTAGTATATTCCTTCATAGTGTTCGATATTATCTCTCGAAACGAGTTCGCGAAATTTATTGTTCTTCAAGTATTTTGAGATGGGTTGCGTGTGAACCAAGAGGGAACGAATAAATCTGAACTGATCCCAAATTGCTTCTTGGCGGAAAAATTGTTTGGAGCGAGATTAAGAGCGCTTTCTTACCAAATATTTAAATGTTATGAGCGAAGGGTAGTCATTACCCAAACATCAACATCGACCTATCGCAAGGAAATCTCAAATTCTTTTAATTTCCCCGCTTTTGCAAGGGCGGTTTGAGGTATTTTCCGGTTTTTGTTTTCATAATTCCTTGTAAATAAACACCAATAATGGTGCTATAGGTAGAATGGAATGTATGTTATCTTATTTAAGTTGTATTCATACACTTTTTTTACATTTTATCTTTCTCTGTGTGTTGTTTGGTCCATTATAAAACTTTAATTTGCTCTACAACTCCTTGGTGGATTCTAATAATTATTTAAATACTTATTGTAATATTGCAATCGTTTGTGAAATTTGACTCAATATTGTTTGTATATATCTGTAAATATGAAAGCTGTTTATTGCAATAAAAATTTACCTTTAAACTGACCTTGTTATTTATTACCCTTTGCACTAGCTTACGTACTTGAGTTGTACCTCTATTGGTAATGAAACAATTGAAGAAAATTATCAGCTATGTAATTATTGAATTCCTTAATCAACTTTTAGCTATAGAAAGCGAAATATACAAGAAAAAATTACAACACACCCAGAAGGGAAAGTTATAATCTGCGCACTTTCACGTAATTCTGTGACGTATTTCGCGGCAATACTCAAATTCAAAAATGGGTCTCATTGAAAGTCAAACAGATGTCACTCTACTTCAAATAGTGCATGGACAAGGTTTATTCTAATTAATTATTCAACAATGAGCAATTTTTATGTTTATTATGATAATAGTTAGATTAAAAATACAAATCTACGGAACTGTTTAAGTAAAAGCCGTCTTTTTAAAGTTCAAAAGCAAAATACCCAGCTCTAAACTATGCTCAATACCTTGACCAGTATACAGCTACAATAGCCTCCCTTGATTCATCGCATTCGTTTATAATAGTTTCCATAACGAGACGACTTGGGAAATTTCTTGCGTCGTGGGTCTACGGGGTACAACCTCACCCCTGGATTTGCAATAGGTGAATGATGTTGTTGTGGTAGCATTAATTACGATCTGTGTAATATCGCGCGTGAGTCTATAGAGTACTGATACTGTATAGAATCGCGCGTGTTACTATGGAGCTCGTAATTATTGATACTTAGTAAATATCATCCACTTATTGTGTCCAGGGGTCACTTGGAGGAGGTTGTACTCCGTAGGTGAATGGGGGGGGGGGGTGTGAAACGTAGGACTAGAGGGGGGAGTCCTACACGTAGGTCAATAAGGGGGAGGGATGGTCAATTTTTTAATAAAATATATTAAAGGAAAAAAAATTAATGTTTCTCCCCTTTTGTATTTCACTTCCATCTATCCCCCCCTTCCCTTGTTGCCCCTCCCCTCCCACAACTCTTCTACCTCCCCTATACTCTCTCCTGTCTTACCAGAAACTAAGTCCAGACTAAGAAGAAGATCTCTATACTTAGAAATATTTCTATCTCTAAGTATAGAGATCTTCTTCTTGTCCTATAGTTTCCGATAAGACAGAAGAGAGTAAAGGAAAAGTAGAAGAGTTGTTTTCTTCTACTCCCCCTCCCTTACTTCCACTTACCCGCTCGTGATCTTTTAAATTCTACTCATATTTTCATGAATTCGACAAATCATCAGAGGCTGAAGAAAGGCCTATACCCCCTCTTAATGAGGCTTTTTAAATTTGAGAATTACTCGAGAAAGACGATTAATGGACAGTTAATATGGTATCTATAATAAGCGGTCCAATGTGGCTTCCTAATAAAGATAATCACAGCTCTTAATTGTCATTAATTGTTCATAAATCAATAAATAAAGTGTATCTATGTAATTCAATCTGTGTATTGACATCTAGCGTGAAATTCGATACTACTTGTGACGTCATAAATAAGCGGTAATATTCAAAGGTTCAATGAAGCTTAAATTTTAATTTATTCATAATTATTTTGATAAGGGAAGTTATAATTTTCTTCGTTTTATATTTTGAATGTTGAAAAAGGTTTATATGAGTTTCATTAGCTCGAATTTTAGGAATTTACGTAAAAATGTACGTAAAGTATTACGTTTGTAACTAGGTCTTATTTTTTCCTTAAAAGGAGAAATAACAACAAATATTTTAATGATTTTAAATTTATTTGGTGAATAAAACATTCCAAAAATATTTTTATTCCATTATAATTCTTATTTTCAAATACATACATTTAAAACAGGATAAACATAAATTTTTATTGAACAAAATGTAATTAAATACAGTTATTTATGAGACATTGAAATACAATTTAAGTTATTCGAATAAAATAACATTATTCGTACACAAAATAATACACATGCAGTAAATATCAGAGAGATTAAAATATCTTCTTTTATTGCAACTTACACACGTATTCAGTCCAACAGGTTGCCTCAGAAGGTCTTAGATACTTCCAGTTGATTTCAGCTACTCACAACACCTCTCTAATACTCCCAATGTATTTACAATACAATCTCCTAATAATAGAATCCAAAAAAATTGAAAACTTCTCATGTATGTACACATCACACCCACAATTGTCTTTCAGCAGCCAAAATGTGACGTTCAAACACAGTTTCTCTCCCTATTACCAGTTTCATCATTTCATCTTATATTCTCTCATCTTGTTGAGTTGTCATCGACAATCGGAGTGAACAAGGTCCAACGAGGAGAGCCCATGTGAAATACGTGCGCTGAGATTAATTCGGGACGTATCGGAGAAGTAACCTGAAAGAGGAGAGACAATATTAAGTGTCAGTTGAATATCATTTCACAAGGTGCCTAATAATAAACACAGTTATTGATATTATTTCAAAATTTACTCTATGAAAAGAAGGCAATAAAAATGTATCCATATACGAAGTCGAACCAAAGTCCACCAAAATGTTAGTGGAAGTCGGCAAGTGCTGATATGCGGGGAAGCATACACGCCAAGGATAATCTACAAAACCGATATTTTTATCGTCAATTTTGACAAGAACAATAAATTTCTAAGATGTCTGCTTCAATATTTTAAAGGCTTCATTGCAGATATGTCATTACAAACCTAGGTTTTATTATTAAAAGATAAGAGCGAAATTCAAACCTAATAATGATGGAGATTCAACCTTGATCTATCATCTGAAATATTTTGCAATAAGCATCTCAGAATCCTTAAATGAATTCATTTTTTCAATTCTATATTTATTATATATTTTTATTACACATAATTTATTCAGAAGAGGTTGTCAATAAAAAAAATTCCCTTAATTTAAGTACGTGTACATAATCACGTTCCATTCCAAATAAATGAATTTGCTTTTACTTTATTTGACGTATCTGATTTTATTCGGGACAGAATTTAGAGCTCATATTCAAACAAAGTTTCTATTTCCCATTATAATTAAAATTAGATTAAAAAATAATCGATTAATTCTAATCACGAGATGAAAATAAATTTACTACAAATTTAAGCATTCAAACTTTCCTTTATAACACATTGTTTTCATCGTTGCTCAAAAATACACTTATACTTAGATAACAAAATTAATTTACATTCCTGTCTAATTTACAAATGAAATGGATAGAAATCTGATATGTAGCATAGATTCAAATATTTGTTGAAATATTTGCCAAAAGTTGAATGCAAAAATCGTAAACGCTGCTTCGAACCAATAGTACGACTGCCATACAATGTGTGATGTTATCTAAGGAAATAGTATCACATTGAGGGAGATATAAGACGTTTATCTGTTGTTATGGAGTCCGATGCACTTGGTCTCCTACATTACTGCTGCCTGAGGCTCCTTCCACATTTAAATAGAGTATCCACTGTTATGGGCACTTTAACTACCTGACTTCCCCACAGTTACGAGGGCATACGACCGTCTTATTTTGGCAAATCGAACCCTTCGGGGTATCGGACATAAGTGACATTGTTGATGCTCCTATGTCGTTACACCCTCCCATAGAACCCCAGGCGGTTGGTGTCTATCCCACCCTTCGTAAGAATTGACCGAATGCAGTTTGAGGCTACGGGTAAAACATAAAGAAAAGCTGGAAAGATTTAAGCAGAGAAAGAAAACTTATTATGTGACACAAAAAGGGCATAAAAGTTGGTAGAAAGCGATTATTTATGATGTACCAAATCATATCTCTCTATCAGTATGAATAGTTATTTTCAGAATGTAGTCTATTTTTAAGATTATTCAATTACCAATGCAACTCATACCGCTCATCTAATCGCATTAGATTTGAATCTTTAATATTATCCGAATCGAAATTGATTGAGAAATTTTTCTAATAATAGTTATATGAGTATATTAGATATATACGAGAATATTTAATTTATTTTCATTTTTCATATTCTTTACTCTAATCTTACCCTCTCTTTGTGAATGCACACACTGTCGTACCTTTATAATATTTACATAAGGAAGTTGGGAATTCCTTGAATTTTATCACAATTTGATATTTTTAGATTGATATACGTTTAGAAAACGAAATTTTTAATTTTTACTTGCTTTTGTCTTTTTTTACTTTACGAGATGTGTTATACTAGCTATTTGCTTTGCATATGCCACCTAGAGAAATGAACAAAATATTTCAATTACGTTCTATGTATACCATTCTTGAAGAGTTCCTAACTTTAGCTATTGCACTAATGATTAGGGGTATTATAATACATTCAAATATATATATATTATATAAATCATTCATTTATATAGATATCATTCATCGTCTCTATATACTATACTTCCATAAGATAATGTGGCTAGCGAAGTCGATCGCATTTATAATTAGCCCGAGATAATAATTTGGCGAATAAATTTCGATGGGCATAATTGGACTGAGTTTGCTGCTGTTTATTCCCTCACCTTTCGCTTAATACGAACTCATTGTCTCCAGAGAAATCATATTAAAGCGTTTAATTTCCCTTACTTTAATGCCTCCTTTACCCATGGGTCCAGCCTTTATTAAGAAAAACACCCGAAAAATGTGCACGGATGCCATACGCGAAACGTCAGGGATTTGAGTAAACAGAGAGAAATTTCCACGAAAGTTCATGATGAGGCATTAGAATTTAAAAACTGAGATGAACGCGAAAAGTGAAATGCTAAAATGAATCGGTCTTCAAATAGGGTTCCTAAAATCCGAAAGGTCCCTGAAACAATATTCTTTATACTTTGTGACTTTTACAAAAGCTTTTGGCACTAGAAAACATTATCCATCCATCCATTCATTTATTTCATCAAACATATATTCTTAAAACGAAAAATTTGTTTGCTAATGCTATTCTATAAATTAAAAATATCAATGCCCTTTTCATGGGAGACTATTATAGGTTAATATGATTTTATGTAATCCAAGATAACATTGAAATAATTTAGCTATACATGTAGTTTTCTAGTAATAAGAAGTTAAAAGATTAGAAATATAGTCTCTTAATGCTATCAGTGAATATGAAAATTATTTATGATAATATAAATTATAGAACTGATAGTTTTCTTCTCTTGTGAGACACTATTTGATGATATACTTAAACTTTTAAATTATATTGATATTCGATTTTTAAATTATGGAGGACTTCACATTTAATGTTAAAGTATTATTTTAAATTACCAAACGTAAATACTGATGTGTTGATAATATTAAATGGCAAATAGTGATTAAAATTCTCATTGTAATAATCTTTGAAACAATCCCAGTATTACCCAAAGAATTCGCTCCTTTGCACTTATAAGACTTTTTGGAGTACGTCATCGGGAATAGTGTAATTTAAATTACAGTTTATAGTAAAAATGATTTATCATAGTGTTACGATATTTATCAATGTGCATAGGATATATAAAAAGATTCGTTTTTGTCAAATCCCCTTGAACTAATACTAATGGACGATTGAATATTTTTGAAGCATATAGGTCTATCAAAAAAGAAAACGCTGCATACACAATGGTCTTTCAGAACAATCTCATTGTCTTTTACAATTTTCTTCCATTTTACAGATTCCTCGTGCAGCTCGAGCATCGATTCGTCTAAACGCGAGGGTTTAATTGGTTTTGCAGTCGCGGGGTCACCCTCAACTCAATCCACGACGCCCAATGCATCCCATGGCGCCGATTATGACGAGCCAGTGAGTGGGTAGTCGGCCGACGCTCTGCCATTTACCCAATTGATTCGCGAATTTAGACTGCGTTCGTGGGATTGCTAAGTGGAGCGGGCCAAGCGTCTGCCATTCACTGCCAAGGTTTTTTCCTTATCCTCGTCATATACTGGTCCTTCACAGCCGTCCACTGCAATTGCCTCGGCGGAATTTAGCGATTCAGAATACGTGCAGTTGTCCATTGAAAAATCCTTTATCCGCCCGACGTCCATTGTTCACGTATGAAACGCTATTTCAATCGAGGTTTTTTTTTCTCGATGCTAAAGGGAAATATAGAATGAAATGAGCGGAGGGTTTTTTTGACTTTTTCACGCTTCGGAAAGATCGGGGATAGAAAAGAATAAAATTTCGACTTTATTTTAATCTTGGGTTTAGGAGTCCATTTGTGTGTAGATTTGATATTATATTGATAGAAGTTGAGTGGATGTATTTTCAAAGAATTATAGAGTTCTAAGGATATGATAGGTAGAATAATTCGCGATCATATTTTTTGCAATCAGTCTACAAAATTAGCAATTGGGAATTAGTAACAATACTATCATTTGGCACAGTACTGATGATTATTCTATATCCTTTAGGTAATTCATTCAGTGACTCAAACATTAAACCAAATGATTTTCATTATGATTTTAATTATAGTGGAAATTTAAATATAGTTAATTTAATTTTGATATATTAGAATATTAATATGCTTTAAATATCCTTAAATCCGTAAGTAATAAAATATCATTTGAGGATTTTAAAATTATAAAGGTATAATATTGAATATATATATATTATAATATTTGATGATATAATACTAGACTATAATCATTCAGACTTAAGGTAATATAATATTTTGATTGAATTTTTATGGTAACCACTGATTAATGTTATCGATATGTATAATTTATTAACATTTATATGACTATAATAATAATGTACATAATGTGGGGAAAATTATCGTAATATCAATGTTTCATAAAAGAATATTAAAAAATATTAATGATTTATTTTACCATAATTTATATCCGGAAAAGATAAAATTGTTCCATGAAATGATATACATCATATTTTTCATGTCATTATGCTTTTTAATGTATGTTACTCTCGATATCCCGGCGTGATATATATATGTTTAGAATCCCACCGCATCGCTTATAAAAGGGCAATGCAATACGCGGTGGTTCTCCCTTTCTGATCTTCCAAACGTGAGGGAATCACAATGGCTCGCAGAATCGCTGCAATTAACCATTCGAACCCCACTGCACTCCCCCACTCAATGGCCTCCGCCATTTTTTTCCGCTTCCGGTGGATTGCCGTTGGATTGAAGCGCTTTCGAATCACGCCAACAATGCGTTCCCATTGTATCGGCGACGGTCGCGCCAAAGAGGGGTAGCGTCGAAATATGGAAATGAAGGGACTGCAAACACGGCCCTCGATAGATTTGATTGATTTAGGTGTTTTATCGAAGGCTAATGGGCCGTGCTCTGGTCATTACCGGACAGAGAGTCCGTGAAAAGAGATTTTTATTTCGGTGATTAACTCGCGCGATCCGTGAATGGGCGGGAAACCCTTTGGCGGGCCCGAAAAGACAATTGAAGAGCAGCCATCGCTTATAATGTGATTATTGCCTTTGGAGTTGTGCGGTGGGCATCAAACGGGCGGGAATGTATTGTCACAGATTTAATGAAGCGACGCCTTTTTACAGATGCAATTCGGGATGGAAACCATGCATCTGGGTTTTGCGTTTTCACTGTCAATGAATCCATTATGCTGTTAGGTATATTTGTTTAAGCCAGGATATCGTGGCGGGATTCCGTCTACCGTAAAGCTGTGGAAGAATTTATGGAAACTGCTCATTCTCTCTCTCTATGTATCGAATATAAATTGCCTTTTATGCACGTGTTTGAAATATGTGCTCTTAGAGTATGTATAATCAACATATTCTTGAAGTGTTTACTATTAATAAATTGAATCCTAGTTCTTCTAGCCGGTGTCTTTAAATATATATTAGAGTCACATATTCTTCTATCATTCAAACTAGTTGGAAACTTTTGAAAGATGGTTCTGCAGGTTTCAAAGCTTCGTGAAAACTGTTATATTTACCAATTGAAATAGGAGACAAATTTCTAGTGTTTACTGATACATAATATCTAGCAATACTTTATAAAGCTAATCTTACTTTATCGTAATATTTTTAAAAATAACAATAAAAATTATAATATGTCTTATCTTTATATACCTTTTCATATACAATTTAGGATCCCAATTATAAAAAAAATACTTCTCTAAGGATAAAAAATTCAAATTTTTCGGGAATTGAGTGTAATCATACTGTTTGCAGGATAATTAAGGATATGATAATTTGTAAAAATTTTGAAAAGAACGTTGTTCTGATAAGTGGCGGAATTGAAAAGTATTTATTCATGCGTGTGGTATGCTAAACGAGGAAATAGATTTGAGATAGTAAGATTTAAGGTTAATTCCTTAATACTGCTAAATTAATTAAATATAGAATTCATAATGTACGGAAAAAATAATAAGAAATGCAGAAAACGGAAAATGATGTAGCTTAAGTTTTGCTATGAGCCTACCTGCTGAAAGATTGCCAATATTCACTATATCATAATAGAAAATTCAATTATATGAAATCTTGTAAATACTGGAAATCGTAACAAATTTGGTTAGCTGAAGGTATATTATTTTAAGCATCACCAGGCTAATATTTTATTCATACGATCTAACTATTCAAACAGTAGGAATACTATTAATACCTAGACTTCACCCTAAATTTTGTTTACTGCCAGGGAAACACCAAAGTGCTTACGTCACCATCTTAGTCGTTACTTCTTCTTCTGAACAGCTGTCTCCTCATTATATACCTTCTTCCCGTAAACATTTGCAAAAGAGAGACATAATAGCAACCGTTTTAAGATTTCAGAGCACTTTGAACCGTATATAACGAAAGGAAAAGATGAGATAACCATGTAGCAAATGGGAAAACATAATTCAGTGTATAGAAAAATATATTGTTTATCACTCTTGTTTACGACCGTCTCCAACTTCTTCGTTCGAAATCATTATCACCGCTACATTATTTTGCTTTCAGAGACATTTTTAATGGGCGGATTCTCAGTATTTTCCGAATCCATAACAAGCTATAAAAACAAGACTGTTTATTTTCGCTACTTCGCATGTTTACGGAAGCAATAGACAAACTGGCGCTTTCTCAACAAAACGAATTCCTGCCTTAATAATTTATTCATAATATTTTCTTTTATCGCGGGGACCTAACAAAAGAGAGAGAGAACCCATTTACATATAAATCGAGCCTCTTATGAAAAAAATAATAATGAAGCGCTTTTAATTGAAATTCGGACGAAACGATCCCTCGGTTTGATTTAATTTGAGGGCATATCCGCCTGTCATGCACCGACACACATCTTTTTAAATAGGGTCGTCGTCCTCCAGTTCTCAGAGGATGCGATGACAAATGAGTTGATAGTATACACAACTGCAAATAATTGAATTTGCGAATTTTTTTCGCGAAATACCCGAACGGAAGAGTGTGGCAATGCGCGAAGTCATGCGTTGGGAAGAATGGAAGCTTAATTTGGGACGTATTCGTTCGGGGAATTCTGCAGTCAAGGGTGTTCTTTCTAAATTTTAGCGAGTGGAGAATTGGGTCAGGATGTCCGGTTAAAATCTAAAGGTGATTAATGATTCCTAAATAAAAAGGAGAGGTTTATCTTAATTTATCGGTTGGAACGGGTGTCGCGTTAATCCTCTAATTCGCAATAATGCTTTTAACCTCCTTTAAGTTGACCTTCGTTTCGGTGATGGGCAGGTGGTGCGAAAGTTGGTTAATCGGAAGGGATGAAATGTGAAGGAATACAATAAAAAAACTGAAGGTGATAGAACATATTATATGTTTATCTTGATTAGAACTTCACGTTAATTTTATGCTTATTCCGTTAAAGATTAGTTCCTCGTTTCGTTTTGTTTTCGTTTGAAATTTCGTTTCATCTTGAAAATATCATAGACTAATTAATTCTAAAATCAATATTGCTAGGCGTAACTTTGTGGAAAGTTATTATAAAACGAAAATAAATACTTCGCACTTTTTAACAATGAATACCAGTGAAACCAAAATGAATTCATTGTGGAAAAGTAACGAAGTTTTACCTTCATTTTCATCCAGTATATTAAATCGCATTTCTATATACACTTTCTAGAGTGTGGCAGGGGATACAAGCACCAAATCTCTATTTATTCATATTATTTAACAGTAACGATTAATCTCATAAATTAAATCAGACTGAGATAAAGACTTCGTTGATTTTGTCGTAGGAACGAATATAAGACGTGCAAGCAAAAGAGAAATAGACTGAATAAATCCGTCAAAATTAGAAGCAACTCTGTATTTAAAAAATAATAAAATAGAGAATACTTCAAATAGACTACGGAATATGAGTAGAATCGAAAGAAACAGAACAATCGCGATAAAAACGTGCAAACTCTAATTCTACGACCACAAAAGATTCAGTGCGGCTGAGACGGAGTTAGCAATGCGAATCTCACGTAGCAGTGACATCACTTAGGGAGAAGTTTGGACTTTTAAGAGCGGAAATATTTGGAATGGGTCATCGCGAAAGGGTGTTTTGCAAGAGTTCTTCTCAGGATTTTGCACGCAGTCATCCTTCTTACTTAGCACGTCAATAGCGAAGGCATCGAGAGTATGGGCGAGACAACGCGCTACCTCCGTATGCCTCGGAAAAAGAACTTTTTTAATTTATGACCTGACGTTTACCTTGGTCATTTTTTTATCTGCTTTTCTCGGATCCAGAAGCGTTCGGATGCCTGTCTCACCCTTTCGTATGAGGGGCGCGTGATTCGAAGATAAGGAATTCCGGTGTCTCCTTAAGAGATTAAGAGGAAGAGAGTGAATTATGCGTCCAGAAGAAAAGGAAAGAAGTCTCTTTCTCAACGTTCACCCACTTCTCCTCCATTGCTACTGTCGAAACGAGTCGAAAGATGGCGTCTCATCTGAATCGATATTTTTCATGCAAATCAAAAGCCGATCTTTTTTGCATTGTTTCCTCGTGAGGTTTGCTGGTGGTGGTTCCTTTGCTGTTCTTTTAAGTTTAGGTGTTTCTTTTTCGAAGTTTATGCAAAAAGATGGCACAAATGTGATTTATTGTGTACTTTCACTATTAATAGATTTAACGTCATAGGAAACTGAAGTATATGATCAATGTTGATGGAGTTACGATTATAACTGTTACTTTGGTATAGGAATACTTAATCGAAACTGAATTAGGCTGAAATAAGGATCGATATTTTCAAATCTTATTGCTTTTCGTGATTTTTAAACATGAATTAATTGATGATCAGCACATCATTTATGAGTAATAATTTGATATCATAAGATGTTTTATCGAAAGTAATTTATTCGCGGCATTCTTTCCATCTCCTCAAGCATATGATTATACTTCTTTACTTATACATTTTATGATTTTTAATTGTTAATAACACAACTAGATAGAAGAAATATGATAATTAAATATTGAAATAGTATCTCAAATAGAAAACGAAGTCTAATTCTACACAGATGTTTGTACGGCGAATAACCAAATGAAACTTCAAGGCAATTAAAAGGATACTAATGAGATGCTAAATAGATTTGCTGTTTAAGGAGCTGTAAGATCAAGAAATGAAAAAATACTCGACAAAACGTACCATCAAACTCTGATATTTACATAATTGATATAATTTAACTGAGGAATAACTCTTTACTAAAACATTTGATCAATTTTAAGAGTATAATAGGTGATCAAGTTCATTTTAATGAGCTGATATACGAGTTATAATACATGTACTGAAGTAATTTACTTCACCCGAGTGAATTCCATTTCTAACAATGCATTCAGCATACTTTTCGCAGCTGTAATTCCATAAAAAGAGATGCGCTAAAGGAGAAATTGAGTGGAGTCGCGGATAAAGAGGCATGCGATGGGATGCGATAAAGGGTATAAAAAGAAGTAGAAGGAATGGGAGTAGTGGAAAATCTTGGAGAGGCGCCTTACGCGAAAGGTGTTTGCGTGTTTGTCACGGCGAGACAGAACAATAAAGGTCCCGAGTCTGAGGATGTGTGTGCGGGGGTTGGGCAGGCAGGTGTGGGAGTCCGTTTTTAATGATTCCCTCAAACGGAGGAACTTAAGTCGAAAAAATCAACACCTAAAGAAATCATCGGTGCGTATCATATGGAATTCATATACTTCGTTTTTTGAGGTATACATACGATTCAATACTCGACTTCTATCCACATTCAAACTTCTCTCGCTAAATCTTTTGTAGATATCTTCTTCATCTCTTAAACTCTCTAATCTGTTATCTATATTAAGACTATAGTACATAGAAAATTTTGGATCTTGTCTTCAGGAAAACTTTGAGGAAGGAGCCAAAAATAATTGATGATAAATACATCAGTGTGATAGGTATAATATTTTCAAAATTAAGGTTTAGGGTTAACTAAATTCACGATGTATCCGTATATAAATTTAACAAACCTGAAAAACTTTATTATATGCGTAGGAAGTTTTGAAATGGAAGAGTATCGGAAATATGAGACCAATTATCCTTAATGAATCATTCCTTGATGAATTAGTTTGGAAGTATTATTATTAGGAGTATAAATATCAAATGATCTTGAGCTGTAATGTAGCTCTATTTTAATCTACGAATGAGGAGTTATTAATGCATAAATTTTTACAAGAGCTTACGAAATAGTACTATGATAATATACTATAATACAAAAAATATGATAACAATTTAACGGATTTAATTTTATGTATATATTTGTAGAAAAATATGCATAAAGAACAACTTGTTTTTCCTACTAAAACGTCTCCTAAAAAACTAACTACGCATTTTTCGCTAAAACGCTGTAAAAAATTGTAGTAAGTTGGATTAAAATTGAGACATTTTTGAGCTACGAGATAAAATCGCGTAATTTTATAAATCTATTTCTACTTTTCTTGATCCTGAGACATTTTACGTAACAACGTCGGGGGCTTAATGGTTATTCCAATCCTACCTTTTTACTACCGAAAGAAAATTCTCGTAGAAGCCAAAGCCTCCTCACACAGAGATGCATCCGAAAACTGCAACGATCCATACGCTTCCTTGGTCCCGAATTTATTTATTTCGTAAACTTTCCAAATCCCTTTCGTAACGTTTCGAATAACAAGGACGTGCCAGGGTCTTGTCCAATTTGATTGCATTCCCCGACTGTCCAAAGAAAGAAAACTCCCTTTTCTCAAACAACTGCACCGACGACTCCGCGAACCTTTTCGTTATTCATTTCAAACAGCGCGCCTCTATAGTGCATCTTAAAAACCATTGTTCGTCCATCGCAAGGCTTCACTCCTCCGGAAGGCCCTGATGCATAAGGATCTTTGCAACAAACGAATCCTTTCACACTCTCCCGTATCATAACGTCTCCCCCTCCAATTATTTGCACGCCCTTCGCTCTTCCCAGACGGTTTCTTAGGAGACGAGTGTATCTCGCGAATTTCTAGATTTTTAGCCTTTAACGCCATTACCAATCTGTGAATTACATTGATAGATGGTTCAGTGTTAGAAATGTGCTGTAAAATGTATATTATACGCCTATATTGGAGAAAATTAACAAATTAATTAACTAATCTTATCCTGATATCTTTCTACATGTAAATCATTCTTCCTCCAAAAGTATTTCACAAATTAATTCAATTTCCTCATCTTAAAATAATAATCAAGAAATATTTTTATGTATTTTATGAGATAAGGTTTCGTGATAAATATATCGAAAGATAAATTTCAATTTTTTAAAAGAGGAAGACATTTTCTTGAATGATATTCGAATTAATTCCAAACTAATATATATGTATATAATTTTAAATATATTAAGAGTAGTTCTGAAAATGTAATTGTTTTACTAAACACATATCATTTTAGTATAGAAATGAGGATTTTAAGTTAGCAAACGATACAATTTTAAGGAAATTGTCGATTTACAATCAAAATAGTCTTACAAGACTTATACAATTATGAAAATCTAATCCAAAATAAAATAATTAAGGAGAGCTATGCAGAGAATTTGAGTGTTTTCTTGTGGTATTTAAAAGGTGTATAGACACTGAATTTTCAATATATATAATTAACTTTTATGAAAGAGAAACAAGAAATTGGATTTCTAACTTGTTAAGATGCACTATTCATAGACATTTTTATGCATCAAAACTTAAAAATACGAAAAATCAAGTACTTACTCCTTAAAATAAGAAATAAAAATCGAGAATACGTAGCCAATCTAGGAATAACAGGATCGAAATCGGAATAAAATCAGTAAAAAGGCGTTAAAACGACTCTAAAGAAACTCTCTCGACTGCGAACGTAAATAAAATCATCTCCTTTTCCTTTCAGTAAATGAAATTCATTATCCCTCAAACGTCGTGTTTCTTCTCCCCTCCATTCCTCCGAAGGCAAACTTCATCGTTTCCAACGGAATCAATCTAAATCAATCCACCGTTTCCATGGATTCCCACGAAACGAACGTAAATCGATTGAGACGCAATATCCTTTCGAAAGAATTGAGAAAGAGAATAGAAGCAGAAAACGAACATCAAGAATGAAGGATCGTCGGCAGAGTAGATAAACGAGGGGTTAAAAGGGAAAGTAAAAGTATGGGAAGAGCAGTTAGATTGATGAGAGGGAGCCAATGAGCTCAAGAAAAGGGTCGGAAAAGGAAAAAGAAGGAGGGAGAGAAACCCGCCTCCACGATTGCAGCCTTTTATTATATGCAAATTGATTTCGACTTTAATTGTTCTTCCATGCTAGGGACCCTAGCTGAACATTTCTCTTATCCTTTCTCTCCCCCCATCGGTGGAAAAACCTTTTGTCGCTCATGCCCCAACCATTTCTCTCGCCCAGAACTCGTTTCTTGTTCTCCTTTTTGGACTCTTTATATATATCCTTCCCTTTTTATTCCTCTCTTTCTTTCTAAGGATTCCAAAGAAGTACAAACTCGGAACTGCGAAAGGGCTTTTTTTTATATTTACCGCGACAATTGTTTCTCCATGGCGACAATGTTTGCAGAATGCGTTGCCTGGGATATGCTAACGAGGGCGCTGAAATAAATAGGGATTATAGTTTGAAGTATTAAGGTCGAAGGGGTGACTTTGGTCGCGAATGCGGGCGCCTTAAGACAGAGGGTTTACTAGAAAGAGAGTAATGGAGCGTTCTGGGATTCGAACCCGGTTCTCGCAATATCACTTTTATCGTTTTATCCCTTGAAATTTATTCTTCGTTATTGAATATATTTAGATGCAAATACGTGAAATAAATAAACCTGGAAAATAGTTGCCGAAGAACAATCATGGACGTATCCAAAGTATTTTAAATGAAGCATTTCAAGCATCGTTTTACAATATTTTAATCATGATCATTCTGTTACTCATGCTTATAGTAAGGTAAAATTTGAAAATTCTGGGATGATTACACGATATACTTTAGTGTACTGGATCGTAAAGAGAAAAACTGTAAATATTTTTGTAACATTGTTAAGTTTCGAGTTTTATGTTCAATTCTACCAAAATATTGGCAATTAATTCGGAACTTTCGTTATCGAACCCTATCAAATTGTTCATTTTTATTAATAGCTTCCTAAATTAAGTAATTAATAATGATTACCTGTGATCATTCGGAGATTAACTTCGGTCTTTTGACCTTGAAATCGCTTTGAATTTCTTCCACATCATTAACGTTTATGATCCTAGGAGGAAATGAAATCATCAGATTTATTCTAAGGATAGTGAATCATAATCATACTTTGATAATAAAATCATGACGTAATTCTATAGCGTGCAGTGATCATAAAACTAATATAGCATGAGATGAATTCATAATCGAGACAGAGTTTAAAAGTTGCGGGATGTTAAGATAGGAATTACAGAGTAATTATACTTTTATCGCCGCATTTATATTAGATGTAAGATTTTCCGAGGAAATGGTGAAATCAGACGGTGGAGTCATGAACTGGGAATTTCACGGCCAATGATTGAGATGCTACATTCGTCTAACAAATTCCCTTCCTCTACATTTGGGATAATTTCCATCGAAGTTGACAGTGCGGAACGGAAGGGCCAAGTAAGAGCAGGAAGTCGCTTAATAATGAGATTAATCTTGCGATATCGAGAATTTGTAGTCGAAAGGATGTCTTCGGAGGATGAGGTAGGAGGTTTGTGGAGGGGGTGGGGAGGTGGGGGGAGGGAGAGAAAGGAAGGGGGGGCAGATGTAAGGAATAGAAAGATAATGGCCTTCCATGAGTCAGGTGCGATGTTTACTAATACTCGTTTCCTAAAACTGTCTCAAGGCTGTTATGTTTCTTTGAGGAATGAATTATACATCTAAAAAATATTTGCCATCTGAAGTGAAGTGGCTTCTTTTTTTAACCAGAGTTGTTCATTGAGACAGCTGATAGTTGATGTTTTTGTTGTATTTACTTAATGTATTCGTTTTATTTGGAAATAACGATGAAGTTAAATCTATAGTTTTCGTTTACAATAGTAATAAGTATTATTATAGTAATTTAGGTAGTAAAAAAGTACAATCTTCCCGTTCCTTTACCAAAATATTCTCTCTATAATTCCTTTCATGATCAGGCACTCTTCATCGTGATATTTAGAAGTACTAATACGATGGCTGCATTGAACCAGAAGAAACTGCAATATCCTGATAATATGTGCATTTATTTAAACGAACGAATAGCTTAAGTGATATTTCAGTCAATAACTTACTTTGGAGTTCAGTGACTTCTTAACTTAATAGTATGTATCATAGTTTTTTAATTCCTCGGAAATACAAACTTTTCGTTGCCATGGAAAAAATTTAAAATTACGCGCATGAAATCGCTCTTCAAAAATTTATGCTGATTTCCGACTACATTGTACCTGTGATGATCGATAAAAGCTTTCTGCCTGCTGCTTAATATTTTAGGCACCGGATACTGGGTAGAATGATGTCGAGTTTGGCCCAGTTTTTTTTCAAAATTATCTTTCTGTTTCAAAAATTTTGATTTGCGCTTTTCATCTTAGCAATAGATTAAGCAACAGAATGATGTATAGGTGAAGATACCCAATTTTTCACAATTATTTGCTATTAGATTTACTGTAATTTTCCTAAGACATACTCAATTAAAAACAAGTTAGATAAACTTATCTTTTTATGCTGTAATCGTTCCTTAGTTCTGACTGAATTATTAAACCCTTCAAACAATAATACAAGAAAAAACGTATACTATTGTATTACAAAATAAAAATATATTACATTGATAATATAATTGAAGTATTTACCTGTATTTCTTTCAAAGCGCTTACCATTAAGGTCTAAAATTTTTAAAAATGTATCGAGCTTTATATATTTTCTAAAGATAGCTATGATTAAGTAGTCTTTAAATACTTTATATTTTTTCAATTTCTGCTATAAATACTTTTTACTTTTTTATGACGCTACTACCTTGGTTTAAGCTTATCTGCTACCGAATTTCTCTATAGCGATTATAACATTAATATACCCTTAGAAAATTCATAGTAAACAGTTTGACAAACTCAGGCATCAAACTTGCAGAAACTCCGTCCTACCTCTATCCTTTCCATATTAGCTTTTTCCTTAGAAAAACATCTCAGCCAATCAAGATCCTGTAACTCTCTCCGCAGAAAGAGACATCGGTAGTCGTATAGAAGAAGAGTAAGAGAAAACCGAGACCCGCGTAGAAAAAAGCAGCGTCTCACAGGCCGTTGGGTGCATCGAGGGTTGGACATGTGAATGGTCGGAGATGGACGCGAGATAATCTCCGCGCGCTAAAGGGTCAAAGGTCAGTGCAGCGGGACGTCCGGCGGCGATCGAGCAGGTGAAAAAAACAGCCGTCTCCGTTATCTAATGCAAACTTGTGCATCGTTTTGAGAAATGATTACGTCGGACGCCGGGAAGAACTGATAACAAATGAAGAAGTTTCAGAAACGCGACTTCACGGTAATAATGGACGTAATTTATCCGCAAGTCTTCCTCTTTTGAATGAGACTATGTATTTTTCCGTTTGGATCGCTTCACAACGCCAGTACGGTATGCGTCATTGGTTGCGAAGTTTCGACTTTTCCTATTGCGGACAGTGGTCGCCATAGGAACAGACCCAAACCGCTCATTTCCTCGGCGGGAATGGAAGTTTTTAAATACGTCGCAATTGCGATTGCGGGCTACTCGATAAGTGCGGATTAAACGCTTTCGATTTGCATAGCGCGCGAATTAATAATTTCCGGAGATAAATAGAGGTGGTGACGTAGCCATGGGAACGGGAACGACAAAGGGCGGAAACGGGCATCAGCGGAGAGAAGATCGAAAATCGAATGCGAAATAAAAGCGACGCTCGGAGCGGAAACAATTAGCGAATAGTTTTCCTCTCATTACTTTGAGATATTGCCGCTCATCTCTCGACACGCTAGGATTCTTCTATTTTACACTCTTTATTCGCGACCGCTTTATTTTCCGCTTCGTCTTGAATAAGGGTTAATTATAACTCGGTCTATTTCAAGCCTGGGAAAGGTGTTATGTAGGAGATGATTATGGTATCAGTGTGTGTGGAATATCTCTCCTAAGAAATCGGTTTCGTGCGAAGTGCGAACACCTAGTTGGGAGCGAATTGAATATTGTATTATTCATTATAGAACGTTTACAGGATATTATTCCGAGTTTTTTTGTCTCATTGTTTTCACCTTAACTTTATTTTAAAGTAGACTGATGACTGATGACCCCTCGCTTCTAAAAATAATTTATTCTGATTTCATTATTATTTTCTTGTTTTTAATTTGACTGAATATGAAGTCCTAAATATGCTTGCTACAAATAATGTAGCAGTATCTGAATGTAATATGTAATTAGAAGCTTAGAGCTAATAAATTAATAGTAATACTGATTTACATTTTCATTTAAATACCATCAAATATTTCTTTTATATAACTAGTAAATGAATGAGAAGTTTAAAGAATAAAATATATACGTAATCAGAAAGATCAAATTATTGTTGTTCTTGAAGTAAATACGTCAAAATTATGATATAATAGGGCAAAATGTATGGAAAATAATGAGTTATCAGTTCATCAATCATACTTTTAGCTGTGAAGAAGAAAAGAATCATTTCAACAGTAATATAACAGATGCTAATATTAACGTGTTCAAAAAGTGATTTAGTATTTTATCGGACGAATGCATAAAAGTAATTTAACTTTTGTTTACAGTTCTATTAAGAAAAATAATTATAGTAAAGGCGTGCGATTTCTTTGCTTTACAACTTTCGCACAGTTGCAAATTATCTCACCTGAGCTCACACACACCTGAAAACACTTCGGCGACTTTGGCAAACGTTACTTCGCAACAAGGTTAATTTCACGAGAGGAGGGAAAGGGAAATGAATCAGCTGGGAGAGAGTGTTAAAGAGACCAATATGCATACAATAGAGCCATCTCTTCTGCTCTTTCTCTATCCAACGCTCGAACCACAATTCTTCCAGACGTTTTCTCCGAATATTCGATAGACCGGAAAATCCAAGGAAAAACTAATTGTCTCGTGAGTGTTAAGAAGGAGGGAGTATATTTGTGACGCGAATATCTCTGTTCTAAACTTCCGCCGGAAACAGGTATGTATTTCTAGTTTCCAAAGATATTGCCGAGATGAATGAATGACATTATCTAAAATAAGAGGATGATTAATCAAGAGGTCTTAGGGCTTGGAAAAGAAGGTGAAGGTCTTGTCGTATTGTTAAGAGCTTTAAAGACTCAGAGCGTACTTTTTAAAACTTTCTTTAGAGACTTTAATAAAGACTAGGGAATTATACACCAAGTAAATAATAAGTTGAAAGCTAACAAGTGCATTGTTAACATTAATGTTTCTATAGAGATAAATTTCATTTTATTTATATTTTTAATTTATATTATTTTATTATATATTATTGTTATAGGGCCACATTAAATTGGCTGCATAACTGCATTGGGAAATTGCGAAAAAAATAAATTATATATTATGTATATACAAATAATATTTGATCATTGAATCAATCTCTCATTTTAGTTAATTTAGCGCTGAAGGGAAAGGTAAAATAAATTCATTTTCGTAATAAAATTCCAATTGGAATTTATCTTCCGAACACGTTCGCATCAGGTGTTATGTATCCCAAACGTCAATATTTCCCCAAACCTCAATGAAAGCGGGCTCAATAAAGGCGTTCGAACAAAAGAAAATAAACTCCCCATCAATTAATCCATCCTCAACAGCCTCAACATTTCATCGAAGGCGTCATAAATACCCTCGGTCAATCCTTTCCTCCGGGGATGTCCGAACAAAAAGAAAAAAAAACTAGAATATTTTTCTCCGTCAAAAAAAAATTCCCTTGAAAATCCCGCTCTCTCTCAAAATCCCCCTTCAAAAAATATCGAATAAAAATATCGGCTCGGAAATCCTCTTCGATAGCCCTTCCTCAACCCCAAAAATCACCTGTTGAACACCGATAGCCTTTATATAACGGAGTCCGGAAACCCCACTTGCCGAACTATTCCTTCCTTTCCCCTCCCCGCACCTTTTTTTTCGAACCCTCTCTCTTTCGGACCCAGAACATACTTCACCCTTCAAATGGGAAGCTACTCGCCCAGGAAACTACGATACCCTTCAAAAAAGACTCCCCCAGAATTCGGCAAATGTGTTTCCGAATCGGTTTTTCAGCTCCGTCGCTCCTTTTTTTATGTGATTTCCCCGAAAAAGGGAGAGAGGCTCCGGATACGAGAGAATTTATGGATCGGATAGCGTTTCATCGGTTTTGAATCGACGTCTCTTCGTATAAATGTATGGTTTGGGGAAATTTAATCTGGGGTAGTTCCGACCGTCCTGAGGGGTGGTGTAGTATTATATTTTTTTCCGGTGGGGGCGTGGTTTTCCTCTTTTTGATTTGATTCAATTTTCCGATCGGAGGTGTTTCCGAAATGTGGAGCGATTTTTTGGCGTTCGTGTTTTGTTTTTTTTTTTGGGTTAAAGGGAGCTTGTTTTTCTCTTTAATTTTTTCGCATCGTATAATTGTTTTTATATAGTTGTATTTATAGCTATTTTAAAGGCTGAAATGTACAATAATTATCTGCTTATTTTTATTGTTAATCAAGTTAAACTTTGAATTGTCCACTATTTACCTATTCTTCGGAATTTAATAACGATCAATAATCAATCTATTTATTCTCTTTATGATATAGACAACGTGATTATTAATCCAACGAATATTTAAAATATTAAAAATTGGAATATATATATATATATATATATATATATATATATATATATCACACTAAATTGTTATATTATACGTAAAGGTGCGCTTGCTTACAGCAAGCAATGTAATAATTTATCTTTAGTAACAAATAAAATTTTAAACATAAAGTAAAGGACCTTAACGCAGCTGAAAATGCACCGAATTCGATTTCCCATGCATTTCTTTCGGCCGCAGTATTCCCGCCCCGGCGTCGAACCAAGGTCATCCTGCTAAAATCACTGTTATGTTTCCCTTAAGTATGATTGACTTTATAAACAACCCGATTTTCAAATGGAAAATCATTCAGGAAGTACCATTTAATGAGTCCTTAATTCCCTATGCGTTTCTTACGAAGTTATTGTTAACGCCCCCTAGAATCGAACCAACGACCATTTACGTCATAAATACGGTCGCTTTTAAATGAGAACGGTCCCTTTTATGGCTGTGTGAAATTCTGAACCTCTGCGCGGTTGGGAAGTGTTATAAAAAGCATTCGGAAATATGGCCAATGTATTTTAAACGGGAAAAATCGAGATTACGGGTCGCTCTGGAATCGAACCCGTGATACATAGGCAAGTGCTGATTTTTTTATAATTACATTTTGTATGTATCTATATTTGTAGTAAGTTTGAATGATCTATGTACGATATTAATGGAGCTACGATTTTTCAGAATCTGAAAATATTTCACCTCCTGGCATCGAACCCATGACCGGTTGGACGTAAAAAATAGCATTTTTCCGTAGACATGTATATTAGCAATAGCTACATGAAATCTTATTCTTTTAACTTAATGGGAAGTATTTTTAAAATTATTTGAAAAACGGCCCCATGCATTCTTAACGGGGAAAATCGAGATTACGGGACGCTCTGGAATCGAACCTGTGACACGTAGGCAACTGTTGATTTTTTTCAAAGTATATAATATTTGTACCTATAAGTGTAAAAAATTTGATTGATCTATGTATCATATTAAGAGAGCTACGATTTTTCGAAATTTGAAAATATTTCACCTCCTGGCATCGAACCCATGACCGGTTGCGCGTAAAAAATAGCATTTTTGCGTAGATATATATAATTGCAATAGCCATATGAAATTTCATTGATCTATCTCAATGGAAAGTATTTTTTTAAATTGTTTGAAAAACGGCCCCATGCATTCTTACGGGGGAAAGTCGATTTTTGGGGCCTCCTAGAATCGAACCCATGATAGGTAGGGTGGATTTCCGAATTTTTTCTGAGTGAGATTTAGTGCGCCATTACGTAAAAAAATCGGCGGCTCCGTGGCCGAAGCGGTTTGGGCCTGACATTAATATCCTATATATATATATATATGTTATATATATATATATATATATCCCCCCGAAGCGTCTATATATAATAGATATATATATATCACACTAAATTGTTATATTATACCGCTAAATTATATGTTTCTGCCTTAATCTTGCCTGTAAAAAGATGTTCTCATATTCTTATTAAGAATTTCGTAAACTCCCAGAACGGACAAGTAAGGTGAATAAATTACGATTATTATGTTTCTAAACTTTGTAAATTAATATACGTATACGCATAAGTTTTCAGATTTTTATCTTCCCTGATGATAAATATATCTATTAATTTTAATTGAAATTATATGTACTGCATTTGATTTAATTGTTCTCATCTTATTTAAGATGCTCTACTCAGCAAATAGCAATTTTACCGTTGTTATGTGACATTAAATTATTCGTATATATAAAAGCAATTTTTTCAACCGAGAAAAAGACATCGGCATCTTTTCCCAACAAATATATCCCTTTAAAGATATCGTTAGCATCGAACAACTCAATTCGTTTCCAAAGATCCAGATATCGTTGAAAATACCAATCGAACCCATAAATTCCCCTTACACTTCAATTCGTGCCGAATGTGGGATATCGTTCGATAAATTGCCTTATTCTTCTTCGGAAAAGGGTCGAGGGATTTTCGAAAACGTGTCCTTTACAAACTCGATAAAGTTTTATCGGAGGCGATCTGTTGATTCTCTGAGGGCGTTCGATACGGAAGTCTTGCGAGGAATTGGTTTGCAAAGGGGTGGAATGGGTCCGATAAAAAAAAGTGCGGACCTTTTTCCCCGAAAAAGGACAACCTGAGGAAGAGGGGGAAGCACTTAAGATCGAAGGGGTGCGATGGTCTGAAGATTGGGAGGGAACACGATTTGGGGAGACGATGGAAGAATGACAATCGAATTCGGAAAAAGGGAAAAAAGAATGAATGGAGAGAAAATAAGGTAATCGAGGGTGAATTTGAGGGCAGATAAAGGAACGGGTGAGTGGTTATCGGTGAGATGTGATTAGGTACGAAAAATTGGTCTAATTTGCTCGCTGTTTTTTAACGCCTTGTAGAATATTAATTGAATATATTAAAAAAAAGAAATTTATTTATTTTGATTTTATTTGAAGTTTGGGATATTGAGTCGAGTAATTATTCATATTTTATTGCAAAATATCTTTTCTGTAATTATTAAATTGCTAAAGTTAAATTTTAATATCGATGAGTAAAAAAAAATGAAATGAAAAATTGCGAATTTATTTAAATATTTTTTAAATTTCTAATATTAATTTATTTTAATTATATAGAACTTTCTAGTATAAATATTTGTTTTGATCCTAGTGGGAAGTATATTAAATAAGGAGAGAATATTATTATTGAAACTGTAATATTAAACATATTATTATTTAAATCGTATACACGTTCGAAACAAATATTGCTAAATATAATTTAAAACTAAGACAAAGAAACGTTAAAGAATTCAAACAATATTGAATACCTTAAAAAAGATAGATATATGTTACATGAGATAATAAAATAATTATTAAAAATATATTTATAAATATTACCTAATGAGCATGTTTATATAAATAAACGTATAAATGTATGTAATGATATATTTTCCATCAATCAAGAATGTCCATCTTTTCTTAACTAGTCCGTCTGCAAATACAGACTTCCGCAAACACGACCTTGATATGACAAGGCAACCACCCCTAAATCCCGATGGTATTTATTTACCCGAAAACGGGACAAATTCCTCCGTAAACATCGAAAAGGAGTGCATTTTTAGTGTAGCGGTCGATGGGTTCGGGGACCGAAAAGGTCATTTGGGACATTTTAGGGGAAGTAAATCGTGTTTAGAACATCCGATCCGGTCGCCAACTTTTTGGGTTAGAAATAAAACATGAAGTGGACAGTCTTAGGGGACCTTCAGCCAGTCAATTCAGACCTCATCCCTTGCCAAACAAGCCCTAAGGGATGGAGGGAGAGAAGGGAAAAATCGGGAAAAATCGAAACACGTAAAAATTCCCCCCTATTTTTCATATCTCCAGAAAAAAAAGAAGACCACGATCCGAACGTCTTTCTTCCGAAAAAATAAAATCTTTATCGAAGGGTGCGCCCCTTTGGGGTGAGAAGGGTTCTTTTTAAGGGGGAGAAAAAGAGCAGGGGTTTTCTCCAAGGGGTTCGAAATACCGTATCGGTGTTCAATGACGTATTTTTTCCGAAAGGGGGATGGGGTTTGTGTGGGGGCAAACTCCCTTAAGGGTCTACCAAATAAGGGGATGTTCTTCTCCTTGGAAGGAGGGACGGATTGGGGTGTATTTCAGCGGATCGGGGTGATGGCATTCGACCGGAATCCTTTACGTTAGGAAAAAAAGAAAAAAAAAGAAAAAAAAGAAAAACGGGGGTTGAGGAGGGATGGAATAAAAAAGGACACCTGTTGGTACGTCGAACTGCTTTTTTTTCCATTCGCCTCTCGTCTTTTTCGAAGTGGGTTTTCGAAGGGTGTGTTCGATGGAGTGAAAGAGGGAAGTATAAGTAGCCGATAAAAGCTGAGGTCGTAAAAATAAGGGATTCCTTCGGCTGAAAAGGATCGCTCCATTCACCGCATATTGACAAGCGTGCTCTCTCTCTCTTGTATCGAGAGGAGACCCTTTCGTAAAATATGCGTACTTTGTGACACTTTTTCATTCTTCTTTCCGAAAGCCGATTTTGATCCCGATCCCGAAGTTTCCCTTTTTTGCCGCGTATTTTCTGGGAGGCGTCGTGATCGCCCGAGATTCTTGGTGTCGTAAAAATGATAAGAGATTCGAAATCGGGGGTAACATTTTTACACCTGTATTTAGTGCTGCGTTTTAGTGAAGGACTACAAAGTGTTAAAGATCAAAGGAATGCCGCGGAATTTTGGTTTCGAATATGTTATCGGTGTTTCAATTCAAATTTTTGAATTAGTGCATGAGAATATTTTGTAATGAAATTATATCGTTCATTCAACGATAATTTAGAAGATATATATTGCATAATTAATTAATTTCCGTTTCATTAAGTTTTAAAATTTATCTAAGCATTCAGCGGGATGATAAATCATAATGTACAGTAAAACTCACGTTGTAAATACAAATTTGAACTAAATATTGTGCAGTTTTTGGAATCATCAATTAAAATTGAAATTATGCAAAGTAACCGTTAGAATTTTTTATGAATATTTGAAGATATTTTTACAGTTTTGATATCAAAATGTTGAGATATTTAATTACATGGTGTTTTATATCTAAAATATATAAACTTTTAAAGTAGATTCATAATACTAAATAAGTTTAGATGTTAATTTTCAAAATAAATATTAATTTGATTAATTTAAATCATTCTTCATATGACGATTAAAATGTGATTCTTTCTATTAACGTGTATTCACAATTATTTCTTCTTAATCTCGTCATAAATGAGTTGAAATCCTATTGAACTTATAGGGCATGAAATATTAGCCTTACGTAATGTCCTACACTTACACAAATAAAAACCGACAAATTTTAATTAACACCAGTCATTGCTTCCCCAGAAAAAAAACACTATCATTATTCTACGGTTTTATGGTGTCACAGTATTTGGTACAGTACTCCCTGCATTTTTTCCCAGATTGCCTCTCTCTATAAATGAGATTACGGGCTCCTTTCATCTCCAGTCTACATCAATCTCTTTCCGCTCTAATGGCATTGAAGAGATTCAATATTCGAAGCGGTCACTTTTTCTTCGAGGAGCATAATGAAGTACGAGGCTTAATCCTCAGTGAAAGGACAGCTAATGGAAGAGTAGGCCACCATCAAAGGAGCCGTCTGAAGAGGAAAGTGGATGAAGGAGATGGAAGTCGGATTAAAGGTAATGTAACTTGGGAGTGAGAGGTTTTCAGATTACCGTTCGAACCTCTCCAGATATTCGGCTTGTGTCAAAAACTGCCGGAAAAGCTTGTATCGATAAGATTTTTTGACAGTATCGGTGGACATTCACTGTATGGGATTAATGGGATAAACATTGATAAGTATTATAGTATGTGTTCAATAACACATCGCTTACTTGAGTTGAGTGTTTGGATTACATATGAGATATATAGCATGTTTAACATATACGTACCACTTCAATGATAACGATATAAGACAAATGATTGATATTCAAAACAGTTTGTTAGATGATCCTTTTAATGGGAATATTATGATAAGAAAAGGATTCTAAGAGATAGATATTTACGTAAAATCCTGAATCTTACTTTTCACCGAATCTTTCCTAATATATTTGAAACTTTAAAGATACAGATGTATTTAAGAATTGAAACATGCCTGAATTTTTTTGATATTACGGAGAAAATTTTTTTAATAATCTAGAGGCCAAGTGTACCGCTATTTATGTGTAAAACGAACACAATATTTTTCGAAAGATTTGTGGGGTTAAATATCGTTTCTCATACCTTAATCACTTAATTAAAATACATTATATACAGTAAGAAGTCATGACCAATCAAAAAATTACTACAAAATGTTTTTTGATAGAAATAAAAATAACTTAGTAAATTTCCACTTACTAAGTTATTTTTATTACTATGGCATTCCACGAAGTCACGCCTTCTCACATTGATTTCATTCTTTGATAGACATTCAATAATTGATGTAGCCATTTATATCATTAGTAATGACAGGTATTTTACTCTTAATCCATTGTTATTCTTTTCGTAGTTGTTTTCTATTTATAGTTATCATTTTTCTATTAAAGAGGAACGCAATCAATTTGAAAGTCTTGTTATAGGTTTTAATGCTCCTAATACATTCTAATGTATCAATAAGAACATATAAAACATTAGATTCCTACTGTACAATCTTGAGAGAATAATATCCCTTTTAAACACTACATAAACCTCTGTGATATAATACAGCATTGCAAATCAAACGGTACAATTTTAGTCTTGGTTCATTGCTAAGGCAGAAAATACCCCACATATTGTGCAAATATGACCGATTCGTCTGACCTTACACGCGAAACCGTGGCAACGCGGTTCGAGCGTATTTAGGGAGCGCATCGCATGTCAAAGACGTGTTTTTGTGATTTCGTCGACAACCAATAAGGGATCCATGCATCTTATTCGAATCGGTAATGGAACACTCCGCCGAGAATTCTCGTGGGGCGCGTTCATGAATAAAATATGGCCGCGATAGAAGCACTAATGCGGACGAGATGCGTCTTTCGGAAAGAGGCGGAAATGGCGAAGGAAATGGCAGGAATAAGTGCTTATCGCAAATACGATATCCCCTCCGATGGATAGGGAAGGATAGATTAGCTATTTCCCTTTTTTTAGCGATCTTTTCCATGATCATGTCAGTTTAGATAAAGGAGCGTATGTTCAAAGAGTAAAGAGCGTGATTATGGGGTTCGATAGTAAAAGAAATGTTCAATTTAAGACTAAGTGAGAAATTTTAGTAATATTAGATGTTTTTACATTTATATTGACGAAAGTTTGGAGTAGAAATATGTCAACGAATAGAGCAAAAATTTGGAGGAGTTTTGGATATTTTTCGTGTAAAATACTTTTCTTAGAATATGTTTAATTATTTTCTACGAGACAATAATGAAACTTTTACTTTCTACTTTATATAAATACCTCACAAAATGATTGTTTGGAGCAGTCAATTAAAATAGAGAAACATATATTTAAAACATTCTATAATAGTAATGAATTGTTAATTGAATTACGTGCTATTATGATATCATTATAGGTTATTTTAGTAATAAATGAGAGGTATACATCATACGATACTTTAATTATCAAAAAAATTCCAGTTAAATTGAGTAATATATTATATTTAAATGATCGACATAAAATCTATTTGATTGAGTGTTACTCTTTTTTGTTCAGTTTAAATGATAGCAACTGAATATCGATGGAGATGATCTCAATTATTCTTCTTCGTCGTTGTAATATCATAGAGATTTTAGATTAATATTGACTTCGAATTTTTAATAGTCTGATTGACAAATAGATAAAGCAGCTCGTATGAAACTAATTCCTCGGCGCCTTTAAATTAGGGAACCCGTCAAACCTTAAAAAGAACATGGCAATCTGCTTGAAGAGAAAGGTCGTAAGGCGAATGTATTTAATTGCATAGAATTATAAAATAAACTCGAGCTGTTTCGGTTGATATAATTTTCTTTAGAATTAAAAAAAAAATATTTGAAAAAAAGTTTAATTCAATCTTAAAAATAGTGTTACTGCAAGATGCTACCCTGTTTATATGAACATAATCTTCAAAATTTCCATCCATTAAGAGGATATTAGTAAAATATTCTCAGATTTGTCTCATTAAGTCTCAGAGTTTTGGAATTGGCCATTATGAATTTTTCATTTCCTTTAAATTTCCATATAGTTGGATGGACTACGAAAACACGTAAATGAATCGGGCAGTTTTAATTTACGTGACTCGAAGCAGTCAGAAAGTCTACAAGGACTTCTTCTTAAGATACGGCTCTCGTAAAAGGGCTACTCTACTCCTACATTAGCATTGATAATTGTCTCCAGGCATTAAATCAACGCTGTAACACTGAAATTTGTTACACGTTCAGATAGAATGTTTGTGATGACAGAGGTACCATATTAGTCGTCTAAGATTGACTTAAAATACACTGATGACATTAAGAGACATTCGTTTCATGTATATGAAGTAGATTTAAAAGACAATTCATGTTCTTAACCAAATAAAATTGCCTAGATTCAATATGATTGCTGCATCTTGACTATCTTCTTATTCTGACCCATTCGCAATTATTTTTGGACAATGAAGAGTTTAAGTAGAACTTTTCAATTATGATTTAAAATTAAAGAGAAGTGAAAATAAAGAGAGATATGAGATTCATCTGATCAAATTATAAGTTTTAAATTAGAATAGAGATGATTAATTTAAATATTTACTGAATCGTTTCAATTATATTTAAAAAAATTAAGTATATGAATATATTTGTTAAATTTACGTGCTCGAACATTTTGTTACATCAAAGAGAAACATATGATTCAAAATGCTGTAATAACGATCCATCTGTACCGTGATTCACTTACAAACGAACACACCCGCATAATTTTAGGGAACGCAAGTTTTACATAGCAACCGACAGCCGAAATAAAAGCCGGAAAAAAAGTTTTACACCAACAACAACATAAATAATGCATCCTCATTAACCGAAAAACAATTTAATTTCCACCCATTTTCATTCGTTCGGAGCGTGTATAAAAAGCCCGCGTCCGGGATGACAATTAAAGCAGTTGCTTGCGAACGCGTGTTAAAACACGGCCGATGTTTTTAATACAAACGGATGTTTCCCAAACGCAAAATTCCTCTCACAAGATGAAAACCGCAATACCTGGACCGGCGAAAGAGGGAGGGGGAGGGTTGGGCGGATCCTATAGAAATGAAAGCGAAGAAAAAAAAAATAAAAGAAAATTATCAGGAGAAGAAATGAGAACGGTTGAAGTGGAGCCCTAAGATTAGAAACCGAGAAGGAGAGAGCGGGGGAAGGAAAAAGTTTGTGCGGGGGAGTTTTTGGGGGAGGGAGGGGGAGGAACAAATTGAAATGACCATCAAATGCGGTTGGCGCATTGATGACATGGTGGCTGGGTTAAAGGAGAAGAAAGTTCTGTGTAAATAACACGGGGGTGGAGGTGGAGAGAGGGGGTTTGAGAAGGTCAAATGGCGACAGACTAAAACGAAAAGGTGGGGGGGGAGTTTGATTGTTACCGGGAGTCTGCGGTGTAAGGAGGGTGGGGAGGTTTTTCTTGAGAGGAATAGGAAAAAGGGTTCTGAAGAAGGGATGAGTAGGGGTTGAAAGAGGGAAAAGGGGTATTCCGTGATGAAGGACCGGTCTTCGTTGAATTAGGATGGGTAAGAGGGTGGGGTTTGATGAGCGAGGGAAGGAAAGGGTTGTGAAATGGCAAGGAAAGACTCGGAAGTATCTCATTCCCGTACATTGAATTCTGAATTAAGTTTGCCGTACCACGGCTCTCGAGTGATCTCGGCTGAAAAATAACGTGGGAAAAATCTTTGCGGGGGTTTTGGGTTGGGGCCTCGAAGCTGAAGGTGTTTTTTTTTAACATCTCTCCCCCACACCACCTAAGGCCAATACTCGGTACGTTCAGTTGCTGCGACCATTTAGTTTAATAGCTCCCCATTACGTGGATCCAAAATCAAGACGCACGCTCCCGTAAGGATTATGTAAGATGTCGGAAAGGAAATATGGCGATTTTTCCGCACCGAAATTTTCCCCGATTTCAATGCTAGTAATCTCGTTAATACGGATTTAATTTAGAACCTGATGTCCGCTGAATCACGTTAATTCGAGTATTTCTTTTTCGTCTCTCTCTCGAAACTCCGCCAGGAGGTGATTAAAATTTATCCTCCGCAAGATATGGCGTTTTCCTTCGAAGGAAATTTTTCGAATTAAGTTTCACCTGACCGAGAACATACTAATGATGTGTTTGCTGAGAGAGTGGGGGGAGGAAATAAAGAGAAAGAGCTTCAGTAAATACACCTTCAGTGTCAAAAGAACCGAGACTTGAGACGGAGAGAATGCTAATGACTTGGTTAGCGCAAGGAGGCCCCTGGAAGGAGTCCGTCGATGAGAACACATATATTACTTTATTTATTTTTATCCTTCAATCTTCGTGACTACGACGGTGGCCTACTTCCATCGCCAAACGAAAGCTGAATAAATCATAGGAAAAGAAAGACGGGGGGAGGTTTTATTTTTTATACAGCCTGTCCTTCCAAACGAATTAACTGCGCGTAATCAAGTTAATGATTTAGTTTTATTTGCGTGGAAAAAGGTCGAGGAATTTGAGTCGAGCGTCTCAGACTTTTTTCCTCCCCTTGCTTTCTGTGCACGTACCTTGGTCGCGTTCTGTATAAATCTTAATAATGCTCGCTTATGTTATGTAAGGGTATCATTTGGTAGTGGTCGAGAGGTAGGAGTGCTATCGTTTCGCGTGAGGTTTTTATTGAGAGCGAGTTTGAACGAGTGAAAATTATACGAGATACTTCTCGACTATTTATCAAATATTCACACCGATGAAGGTAAGACTAGAGTCGTATATAAAAGTTTTAATTCTTATGTATTAACTAATAAATGTGATTCTTGACAAGTCTTCCTTTCTCTATTAATTATTAGCAACTCCAAATCTGTTTTATATGATGAGGATTTTAAAGAAATGATTTTTGTGGAAGATCGATTAAGAAGTTCAAATTATCAACTCCCCTCAGATAATCTAGCATAAAAATCACACAAGAAGGGAGATTAAATTATGTTCAATCATACATTTACCATATCGATACAGGTTGTATAGATTCTGAAGACAAACACTACGTTAGAGAAGGTTTCTGCTGAAACTGGCAATAGTTTTCGTGTTAAAATTAAGATAGGAACTATTCAAATGATGCCCAAATATACTATTTATAATGTATAAAATATAATTCGTTATAGTTATATAAATATAAATACATAATATAGTTATTATAAAGTATGATACTATATTTAATTTCATAGATGGTTTTCGTAGAGCTGTGATAACTCTGTTAATTATAAGAGTGAGTTTTTATTACCCAGAATAATTCCTCTCAAAACATTCGAAATGATTGAATAAAAAATATATATATTTACGTAGTCTTTTAACACTCGCTTGACATCCATTGTATTCTTATGACGTAATCAATACCCAAACGAGGGAAATAAAGCAAAGTCAAAATGCTTCATAAAGACGGCAATATAAGAGAGAGAGAGACGGAGCTCATCACCACGAGTAAGCTCCACCGATTTAATAGGTTTTTATTTGCGCGATTAATGACCAAAACTGGCAAGAGATCAAACCGCCCTTACGCCGAATAATTCTCTTTGATTTCCGAAAGAGGTCGCGCTTGTTAGCCCCGCGTAAGACAGAGCGAAGAGACGGGCATTGACAAAGGGAAAATTGGAAGATCAACCCCTCGTTCCCAAAACTTCAGAATTTCGAGAGAACTCACCTTCACTCTGCCTTTTTCGATTCCTTCGAAATGAACTCCTTTTAGATAGGCAACGCACGGATGGGGGGTGGTTACCATGGGATCCCCTCCCCCCAAAACTCCCACCCCCTCCCGCGATCTCCTCCGAAGAACTTTTCATTAAAGCGTCGGGAGACGGCGTTCTCTAATTTTACGCAGCGCGATTCTTCAATTAGTGCAAACGGCGGGGTAGGTTTTTCGAGGGGGTCCCCGTCAAATAAACACGCTCTCGATTTGATTGTGGCCTCCTTAGTCCCCCGCTACCACCTCGTTTCTCTCCCTTTTTAAACCCTTTTCCATCCCCGTCGTTCACCCATCTCATTCCAGCCTCTCCTGCTCCTTAGCTGTCAACCCCTTATATGAGTTCGCCGCAACCATTACTTTAAGAGTGATTAAACTTCTTCTCCGTATATGAGCCACGCCCCCATCCGTTTGATTGAAAAAGTTCCGCGAATATGCATCGCCCTTTGGTATTTCGGGATTGGTTGAATCGATTCGGGAGGTCGAGCGAAGATTAGAGGAGTATCATTTTGTTTTTCTTTTGTTTTTTTTGAGGGTGATATTTAGTGTCTCCATAGAAACATTTGGGATCTAAAGTACACGGGGACGATGTCGAACTATTTACGAAGATTACGTTTTAATTATCACTGAGGATTAATGTACGTCCAGAACGATATCATAGCTTATTTATTTCTGTATCTTTGTAAATCATGCATTAATTGGTAAGGTGCATTTTAATTTGCGGTATTTACTTGACATTTTAAGAAATAAGTGAACGTTTACGATGAACAAGTGTCCTCATTCATTACTTTTATACGATTTACTCGTGTCGATTCCATATTACTCACAACTACCATGCATAAAGTTTTTATTGTCTGAGTTTAAAGTATTATTGTATTATTATTTGAACGTCTGAAATATTATAAAAAGAAATTTTAACCAAGAAGTAGTTAAACGATAAGTTGACAAATTTCTTTCTTAAAGCACCCACATGTATCTAACAATCGTAATGTTAAAGACGAATTTTTTGTAACATCTCTAAGTTATCATGTTTCTAATTCAATAATGAATATGTCGTATACGTATATGTTCTTGCATTGAAGCCTTTGAAATGAATCTGAGGTATTAAAATGCGCACGTACAGGATCGATACGAAAATAAATTTATAGTAAAGCATCATTAAATCACCGAATTTCGGAGCATAAACTCATGAAATAACAGGCAGTTAGACAATGAATCGACAGTAAAAACTGATGGGAAAAGAGCTCTATACCTTGTAAGCAAAATACTCGTATCATAAATATAACTCTCATGTAAATAAATATAAAATTATTTCCTTTAACTTCGTAATAATTTAACTGAATTTTCACTCTCCTTACCTCATCATTCATACCAATTATAGATTCAATCAATGGAATTCGAGCACATTGGAATGTTATCTTTCTCTACGGCATGCATCTCACTGGGAAAGAACGCAAACAGTCGGTGGGTATTGTCACTCCGTAAGACGAATGGATCGACAACTTCGACAACAAAATAAATTATCTCCAAATCCGCTTCTCGAATAAATCTTCCGAAGGCCGACCGATTTAAAAGACGGACGAGAACGAATTACGGCCTGTTCCGATAAACCAATCGGTTGCCAACGACTCCGATGGTTCTTGTTATGGACATTCCTGTAACCACCGGAGAGTTTCGATTTCAGAGATCGCATTTGTCACCAAATGCCTCAAACGAGGAGAACGGAATTCGGGAAGGCGATGGGTACAGATCGAGGATGGGATTAAACGGAAGGACAGCCGAAGACGGAGGATGGATAGCGCCTAACTGCTACACACGGCGTCTATAAATAACCGTTTAGAGAAAGTGGTCGGGGGTTCGGGAAGAGCGGAGGAACTCACCTGCCACGTCACTCATCCTGGAAGAGAGCACTTAAAAGAACGACTCTCCAAATTTCGTGAGCACAATGACAACGCATTCAAAATTGGTCCATAAAAATTATTAGTTTCGTTAGATCAAGCGCTCGGAATAAAAACACGCGGAGACGGAGGAATTAGTTTGGGAGGGTCGTGGGCGGGAACCTTTTGATGTTTTGGGTAGATATAGGCTATTTCTGAACCAGAAAAGAAGCCGTAATTCCGCCATATATCTCCCAGAATCCTCTTTGAGAGAGTTGAATTCGAGCCTAACGGCGATTTTGATCAGGAACCGGGAGCTATTTTCGATTAAAAAGCGCCTTATTTACGTTCATCCGAGCGTCCCGTTCGCGTTGTAATTGGATACGATATTTCTCCGTTGGACGTTTTTTGATGCGTTCTTAATCCTCTCTGTGTAAATATTAAGCGGAGAGGAGTTTGCCCGCACTAAAGATGTCAGGATCCTCAGAATTCTCTCTTAATATTCACGAATGAAAATCTTATTGCCACCGGTAATTAATTTATTTCAGTATAAATTAAATTGATTGAATGATTTACTAGATTAATATCGTATCGAATCAAGGAAAATGTACATTATGAAGGATAAATTGAACAATTACTTGCATTGGATACTCCAGAAGTCGTTTTCTCTCGTATATAATACCTTTCTTGCTATCTGGAGACGGAGTTTGTGTTGATATGCCTGAAAAGACTGTCTTGCAGAAGCTGAGGGATATGGAGATGTATTATGTATACCTTGTACATTTTTCATACCTATATTTTATACTCTTAAATATATCATAATCTATGAAATTAGGCTAAAATGGCATTTCCTCAATTGAACTATCGGAAATAAGACATCTCCAACGTTCTACTCCGCTTATTTCGCAATCATTTACGCAATAATTTTAAGAACATATGTAACTAAAACTTGGCCCCCATGCTTATACACTTTTTAGTATATTCGTAATTAACATTCACGATTATCTCCGAATCTCAAGGACGTCCCTTCTAAGACGCGGTTCTCATTTACCTGAGGTCACTATCCTTCAAAGCTCTTCGTAACAAGGAGAGGATTAGTTCTTCTGAAGGTATTGTTCGAAAGTCCAGAACGAAGCTGCTAATTCTTGTTTTCAACTCATTTGAGCTGGAAATTCGCTCTAAAAGAATCTCCTCATGCTCCGCTAATCCTCGTTATACTTCACTTTGCAAAAAATAAACAATCCCTTTCCTTTGTCTTTTCGCTAGTCTATTGTTTTCTACTCCTTGAGATCAACGAATGTAACAGGACGAATAGGAAGCGAAAAGTTCGGGGGATTAGTTGCTTTGAAGAGAACGCCAATTGAAAAAATAGGTGAAAAGAGTTAGTCGAAGATGAGTTTAAGTGGAAACATACTTACTCTTGTTAAAAAATAAATAAGTAAGACGAGATACGTGTGTAAGTTAGGATGATATCTTTCATGTTTCGTATTCTAAACCGAATTCTGACATGAACACTTATAAGTTTTATTTAAATGGAAGGATATTTATGAAAATGAAACGTTATATAATGAATATATTTATTGTATATTGTAATTATTCTTACGTTTATCCTATATTTATGTCTAACGGTAGATATTTTATATTAGATTATAAACTCTTTATGAAAATGATTCTTACGAATTTAACAAGCTCAATGGTTATAAATAAAGAAACTTTACATCGTGCTTAAGTTTGAAAAACTAAATGACTTCTCGTTTAAAACATTATTGATCATATCGTACTGGAAAATAGAAAAGGGTTTAAGTTGATCGATGCATGTCTTACGGAATTTCATACATGTTAGTGAATTCATTATTTCTTGTCGACTAGATTTACTAGTTTAAATTTAAATTAGCCAAACAGTTATGATTTTGCTTCGTTATCAGTGATTTTATACAGTGAGCTATACAGGAATCGACACCAGACAAACTACGAAACATAACGTAATTAAAAATGAGAAAATGGCATAGATTAGTTCAGAGCAAGTAGAAAATTCAGGAGAAATGAAAAGAACATATCTTCCTGAAAATTCTAAGGGAAGACTTATATACTTTCCAGTTTCTGTGAAATGAGATGTTGGAAAACACGATGTCCGCTCGCAAGCAATTCACCGCTTCGAATTTCTTTGCCGAGAAAAACATTAGCGTGATGGATGGTGGAGGGGGAATTGGTCATATGCGATCACGCGGTTTTGCGCACGGCGTGACTCAGAAGGCGGAAGGGGCATTTGACTCTGGCACTGATTCTCGGGCCCAACTCAGATGATGTTGCGCCTCTGATTTGGGACATTTTTTTGATTATCTCCCACGCCAAATGTGTTTATTTTTATAGATATTCGAGAAAAACAATCCTGAAATAGCCAAATCGGCTTAATTTTAAATTCTCATTTTCCATTTATGTCCATTAATGTCAACGAATTCTATAGGAAAATCGTCATCCAATTATCATTCATTTTAATCATTTCACGAGCCAACTTCCTGGTACATATCCGTACAAATAGTTGTATATAAGAATTCGGACCTCTTGAACTAATGCCAATATTTATTGATAATCCTTAAATAGATTTTCAAACAAATTAGACATAAATAAACATGGGATGTAATGCATCATTAACAATATCCATCGGAAATATACTAAGTGACATTTAAATAATGATAATCCTGATGCGTTGATAATATTTAGAAGAAATGACCGGAAATAATTTCAAAACATTATAATTTATTATTATAATACATAAGCTCCGTATTATCACTGAGTATTGATATTTAAAGTTAAAATCGACAGAAGTGTAATGTTAGTGTATGCGTGGAATATAATGCACTCAATTTTATTTTAGTTAGTATCTTCACTGGCTAGAAAACGTATTTTAAAATTTAACTACATAAATTTTTTACATTAAAAACAAAATTGGTACATATAAGAATAAATTAGTTTTTAGATTGAATTTAGAAATAATTTCAAATTAAAGTTATCGTATTTGAAAATGGGAAATTTAAAATAACATTTTAACCTTCAAAGAAAATTCATTTGTGAAAGGAAAATCATAAAAATGCAACGATAGATTGTATGACTCCTTCCATTCTCTCCGATATCGATAAAGATATTCAGTCATATTATTGGATACAAGAGAATTATGAATCGCAACAAAATTTCCTTATTGCACATCTCACCACCTTTTACCAATGCCTTTTACGACTTGAGTTATAAAAAAGAAGGAGAAAGCTGTTGAACGCTGACATCACACGTCTTGTGAAAGCAATATTCCTACCAATTATCGAGGAAGATGAAACTTCAAACTCTTAAAAGTTTATCGAGGATTTTCTCAATCTGTCTTCGAGACGAGATATTTACGAGCGTGCGATGCGAAGGCCGCGTTCCCGATGAAAGAACACGCGCGACCACTCGTGCGGGGATAGCGTTCTCTAATCAAGTCTCCGGCAAAATCCATAGATCACCAACCATCCTTTCTCCTCCAGTGGATATCTTTTTCGCGTCCATGGTTCACGGATCGCAGTACAATGGAAATAGTCACGATTCTTCATTAAGAGTCATTAATTCATCGGCAAGTAATCGGCACGTCGGAAGTATGAATAGACCGTGAAGCGTAGGAATATTACCATTGTGGAGATTAAGTCGAAGGTTTTAGGAAAAATCATTGTGGCAGACGGAGAAAGATAAGAGACGGGGTTATGAATGCTTCGAGAAAAGCTGTTTCTGAAATGCATACGGTATATAATACACGTCTGAAAGGAATATAACATAATGAGTTAACGGAACCTTTAGCATTGAAAGAATTTTTAAATATTAAATTATAGTAATTCACAACTTTTATTTTGTGAATGTCCTTGAGCATTTATTGGTGAATTTTAGGAAAATAAGATTTAATATTTGATTTACTTAGGGCAGGCAAAGACTAAAATCATTTATAAACTACAAAATAGTAAATAGATCAACGCAACTGGTTTGCACAACAAAGGGCTATTAGGAGACCTGGGTTCGAGTCCCGGTTACGTCAGAGTTTTTTATGTTTCTAAAATCCTTTGGTTTTTGCTATGCATGAATATCAAATGTAAAATTATGCAAGTATGAATGAATCTTTGAACTTCATTTGCTAGATCATTTAAGCTTATTATTCTATTTATTTTCTGTATACTCTTTATAATTAGAAAGTAATATTATTCGCGATTTATAAACTAACACTATATCGAATAATAATTCACCTTAGATAATCCTAGAATCATAAATATCTTAAATCAATGAATTACTTAAAACCATGGAATATACGGTTTTACTGACGTTTCCATTATTATTAAAATATTTGCCAACTTTATTTTATTTTTAATCTTGTGTTAATCTCAACCTTCATCGCACATTGTTAACTAAAGCTATATTTCGTGGTAATGGCATTCAAGTTCAACGCGTATATTTTTTATTTCGATTTATTCAGACATACGATCCAATTGTGTAGTGCTATACGTGATTTTGTAACATCGGGTATACCTCAGCAAAAAAAACCGCGGATATAAATCCGGGTTTGAAGGAGGACATCGGCATTCTCGGCAAAGGTGAGATATCTTCTGTGTTCGTGAGGTGTTTGTAATCAATGCTTTTACCTCTCTTTAGTAACGAGAATACGATACGTGTCTATAAAAGCTCATGAAAGAAGGCGTGTCGAACGCGTGAGCACGGGAAAATTGGTCGATGGTTATCGAACGGATTTCTTTTTTTTTAAAGAGAACATCAATCTTCGTTTCTTTCCTTATTTGATGCTTCAATATCTTCGGTTGCTATGCTTTCTCGGTGCAGATGTTTATCGAAAGGCGAATCGCCGTTAATTCTGGAGGAGTTCGACAGCATAAAAAAAACTTTTATTTTACAACTTGATCGCTCCGTGTTCTTTTTAATGGGTATTTAGTTCTCTTAAAGCCAATACATTTTTTGAAGATTCCTTGAATTTTGGAATGAGAATATTAGTTGTAGCATTTGAAAATATTTTCGATGTAACACCTGTGATTGGTACATTTCTTTTATACAGCTTAAGGTACAGAAATATTACTCATAAAATCCTCATTATCTCTTACCGTTGGTGTGACAGAAGAGGAAAATATTCTTCTATGCAAATAAATTTAGAAATACTGTTCGGTTAACGCTCAATATCGTGCAACTACGTTTGAAGTTTAAGCTTAACATTTAAGTCTAGAGATATATTGACTTGAAGTTTTTACATATTACAACTTTATGTACATAAGTACTTATAAATATCAATTATAATTTTATAAAATATATAATAATGATTTTTATTATTATTATATAAATTGCTAGGAATTATACTTTAGAAAAAGAAATCTTTATATTAATATGCTGTGCAATTAATCTCCACATAAATACTTCTTGATAAGATATGAAGGTGGAAGGCACCTCCTGAGAGCATTGCCTATGGCAATTTTCGATAATATAGAAGTAAATCCATGAACGATTAATTATTATAAGCATAAGAAATTTTCGTTATAATACATATACACGTACATCACTCGACTAATAACAAAATGTAACCTTTAAGAATCTTGCTAACAGTTAAGAACAGGACTCATTTGATGAGAAGCACCATCGTAAACTAGGTATAAAAATCGATGGTATAGAGAGAAGAGAATAGGTTGTGGAGGATTTGGAAGCAAAAGCGAAGTGTAACAACAACACGTGTCTTGGCCGTGTTCCAGTTGAGTGATCCCAGCCCTTGAAACAGAAACCACAGAATACATTCGCTATGTTCTGCGTTTTCAGGAAATGATATCCGAAAAACGTGTGAGAAAAGGTAAGCGGTTTTGGGAGGATGGGGGAAAATATAGGTTTAGATTGGAGATAAAACAATATAGAAATTAAAAGAACTTAATTAGAGAAAATTTTGAGAAAATATGGTTGTTATAACCTTCAGATGCACACCGAAGGAAATGAAGGGTGAAATGGGTAAATCAGGTGCTGAAATTGGTACAAGAGACTTCAGAGTTCAATAATCGATTAAAAGTTACGCAATACTCTTATATCCCAATTATTCAACAGGATGTTAAAGTAATTTGTAAATTTACTGGATGATTATAAGATTGGAAGCGTAGGGAGAATTGCTCATAGAACATCAAAACTCTCCTAATAGAGCAAGAAAGATGAAAGTTCATTGGTAAGATACGATTTATAAACACAGTTTTGATTTAAGGGTTATCTTTGTCAGCAATCAAATAAATAATATCGATATAAATGATATTAAAAATATTTGTTGAACAGTATATTTACTACTCATTTGATTACTTCTACCTAGTCCTAATAACATAATAATTTTCCCTGACCTAGCAAGAAGTATAATAAAAATACTTGGACATAATGCAGATGATAATCTTATGAATATGATGCTCGTGATATCTGCAAATTTACTGATATTGAATAAGTATGACTTAAGACATGTCTTTATAAAAGAATTACAATGTTCTTTGCAGAGAAAAATAAAAATTATATGCAAAAGTTTACAATATATAAATAAAGTTAAAAATAATCCCTACGAATACAACATCCCGTATTGTCTAGTGGTTAGGATACCCGGCTCTCACCCGGGAGGCCCGGGTTCGATTCCCGGTACGGGAAACTTTTTTCCCCCCTACCACACATTTCATGGCGGCTTGTATTATTAGGCTTTTTGGGTATCATTAAACATAGATCTGTACATAATTAAATACACATATATTATTTATACATTTTGAATTACATAATTTGAGCATATTGTAAATCAAACCTTTAGAAACTGCAAATATATAATATTAGAATAATGCTGACGGAATACTTTATAGTAAGTTAAACCTTGCATACTTGTTTTAATACATCTTCTAAATAATAGAGTGATATTGTTCTACTGTTATTCATAGGATTTTCTAATAAACACTACGATGATTAAAGAGCATCTGATGTTCTAAATATTTCTAAACCAAACACAATTCCTTTCGAATCCAACCGATGATGATCAGTCTCGCGTTGGGAGGAGTTCAATAGCAGGCGATGAGAGTAAAAATAAACGAAAAGAGAAGGGGATAACTGAGAAGCGGAACAAAATGAAGGTCGGAAGGGCGAGTGTAAAAAGAGCGAAGTCCAGGGGATGGCACGTCCTTCCGATGAATCAGTGCGATGTAAAAAGTTATAAACCCAATTACTGCAGATTCCGAAATAAGGCGTAACAGGTGATCACGGATTCCGTTAGTCAAAAAGCGCGCCATTCCTCACCCGGGCCTCTTCACCTGTTCCCTTCCGAGCACTACGTTTCTTTCCATCTGTCCTCAATTCCTCTCGCTGATCCCTTCATTAGGGCCAATGGCCCGCGTCCAATCGAGTGGCCCCCGCGGAACGATAGCTTCTAATACCCTCCCCCTTCCATCCCCGTGACGGATGTCTTCCTATACGAACATCGGCAATAATGAACTTTCCGCTATTCCGCCGTGAAAAATAGTCCCCCAAGATCCACACACACGAACCCCTTGGATACGTCCGTAACCATCGAGGATACGGCAAAAAGGGTCGATTAATTCCGAAATATGAATCGAGAATTAATTTTCTAGAGCTTGAAATTCTGGGCTTTTTTTCGAAATTTATGCGGAGTTTTATTTCGTACGGGGTGGGAATTTTTGGACGGATCTCAAATTGGGTGGTTTAAAAAGAATTTAATTTTACGTCTGACACCGGTGTTATAAAGTCCCGATTTTAAAGAGGATACATAGATTACGAGACTTTCCGGTCATTATTTCGGAGTCGCAAAATGCAATTCGCTAGGGGAGATTTAGATTCTGTGAGGTGTTCTGACACGGTCGTCGGATAAAAACACCCGTTCTATTTGCTTTGATTTGAGAAACTGGCAATTTACCAGTAATTTACGCAACTTATGTATTAAAGCATGCAGTAGGGAAGGGAAATTAAGAGAGCTAGGAATCGTATGATACTCGTGTGCTGTGTAAAGGGGTACGTTTATCCATCGCTTAAGATTTGCCATCCTTCCAGGAGTATATAAGTTAATCGATAATGAAGACTGTTAGAGCTATAAACATCCTCTTAACCAATCTTCCTCAATAAATCTATTAAGTCTCTAAACCTAGTGACGGATATATGTTTATGAAATTAAGCCTTTAAATATAGAATCCCTGGATAATTCTCTTACGTTACTCAAGATTTAGAAAACAAAAGCATCTTAAAAAGTAAGAATTAACTGTTAAATTGCGCTGATTTTTCACAATTCTTTCAAAACATATTAGCTTGCATAACAGGGGACAGTCAAATTAAAATCTACAAGAAATATTTCTTGATTGTAACAGCTTTATTTTTATTATATTTATTCATAACTTTTATAGAATCTTTCAATGTGTATGATTAATTAAATCTGATAGAACAGAAGGAACTCATACCCTAAACTATTTCATTAAACGGAAAAAAGGACTTCTTATATTCATATGAAAAAATTCAGCTGGATTAGGTTACCATAATGATGAACCAGGAAGTTTTCTGTGATATAAATTATTATTCTAGTCTCTGAAATCACAGTCGTATCCGCATACCAGGCCAACTTTCTATTCCTTTTCTAGAACTGAATTATTGCACACTGTGCGAGTCACCCTTCAAACTAAATTGCGTACGACATCGTAGGAGGTACTCCCATGGCCTCATATATATAAGTATACGTTCATCCAAGTAATGGAGAAAAGTATGCGTTTGATTCATCAAGCAGTTGCTTCCGGTTTTATAGTTCGTGGAATTATGAAGCTCTGGACCTTAAACTTTGCAATTCACATGATGTATTTAGGGAATGCTTTATTTGGAAGATTGAATTGTATCGAATAAAACATTGACCGTATAATGAATGAAATAGCATCAGTTTATTATTACATAAATACGATATAAAATACGTAATTTCGCGATATATATCCTAATATTGATTATCATTATGTGAAGGATAATTTTGTTAAATTTTCTGCGTCAGTCATTTATAGTATTTGGCTTCCGTCCAGGAAGTTGCTTTTATAACAGTCTCGTTTGTGTTCCTTTATTCGAGGAATGTAGCACGCATACTTTTGCATAGGATGTATAATGTAACGGAAAAATTCGAGCACCACTGCAATTACTAACATTGAGGACAGAGGAAAGATATATATTTAACCCGTGTTCGTTCAAGCATTACGTAACATCGGGATATATTGATATTTTATTTTCAAGCGTTGATTTAAACTAAGCGATGTTTAAATTTCAGATATAGGGTCAGATATCAAATTGAATATTAATATCATTAATAGTGCTGGCTATTCAAAACGATGATATACAATTCTTTCCCTTGTTTGCTTTGCAGATGTTAGAATAAAAATTGGCAGTAGTACTTGAATATCTCAATTATTTCTTTTGAGTCATACCGCTCGATTTATAAATATTCTATTTTCGTAAAAGCTATTATAATAATGTAGTTTAATTCAAAATCTAGCTTTATTAACTCGGGTGAGGTCAAAAGACTCTTTTGTACTTGTCAATCGTTTTGTAAACTGTAAATGAAAGCGTTTTAGAGTATTCCTCGATTCAGAACTTACGTATTCTGAAGATAAACACTCAAGTATGCTTAATATCATAAAATAATCCAATCATATATTAAGAGCATAATAAATCGATAGCATTATAAATTTAATCTAACATCAAAATCCCTTTTTTACGTACAATTACGAAAGGGTACGTTCAGATGAATCATTAACTGCGGTGGAATAAAACGAATTAGAACGCATCTCCTCCGAAATTTCGCGTGAAGTACACCAAGAACGATACCCTCGGAAGTTTTTGTTCCTATTCCCCGAAGATCGTTTTGGGTAACAGGCAAGAATGATTAAAGCTGCAAAGCTTCAGTTTTGGTGGAGGAACCGGAATAAGAATTACCAAAATGAAATTGTAGATGATTGCTCGATAACTCACAATTAACCACTAATGGAAAATAAGTGGAGGGCGTACCAAAAAAAAAATCCCAAGTTGCTTGAGTGCGCTCTTCCGGTGAGATTACTCATCTGAGGAAATAAAAACAAAAGCTTTCTCGCCGATACGTAACCTTTTAACGATAGTGTATGCTTTGAGGAATGGCTCGGTGGGGATTTTTCAACGGAACGTTTCGGGAAGGCTGAAATATGGGATTCTGCAGCGCAAAGATGTGGTGGAAAGTAATGTTGGCGATGAAGAAGAAAGTATCAACAAATAGTTTGAACTTTCGAAGAATGTTCGCGTGCTAAAAGTGTCGAAGTCTTTACTGCTAGTGTCGTAATACTTGTGGGCTACTTAACTGTTGAGGAATATACCTTTAAATGTTTGGATCTAGGTTTGGATGATGACCTTCTAACCCATTTCCTATTAATACTATAACGTGACATATAAAATCGTAGGTAATGTATTCCATTCAATTATTTCTCGTTTAAAGTCATGAGATGTGTTGAATTAGTTTTACTTTCGTAAACTTTAAAGTTGACTTCGAAATTATCCGATAAAGAAAATGAATATTTTCAGTTATTACCTAATTTATGAATATTTTCAAATATATAAGCCCATGTCAATGTCGTTCATAACATCGTATTCAATAAATATATTACGAAAATTATTTCTAAAAGTGAACAAATCTTCATTTACCTATATAAATGCTCTATATCTATATGAAGTCCAGATCCAGATCCATTCATCATTTATCCAGATCATTCCATTGTCCCCGCCTCTTGTCTTTCAAAAAAAATAAATTTCGGCAAAAAATTCACTGAGTAAGGCATAATTCTGTGGGTTTTATCACTAATAAAATCCCGTCCGTTATTGTATTAAATTTAGGTGGTCCCACTTGTATCAAGATATATAATAAGCTAATTTAAGCGTCATTGTACATTTATAGAGTTAATGTTCTACTGAATCACATTGAATGAAAATAAGCGCAGCTGAAAATTTCTGGAACCTTAACCTTGAAATAATTCTGCCTGACCAATCATTTTGATACTTGAAGAAGATTTTGCGCTCCCTAAATTTCTACGTTTAAATTCATTAATTACCTCAAATCTTGGCATGATTCCTCTTGTTGATATTTAACAGGAAACGTTCCTCATGTTTTAAATGTAAATAGTATTTGAAGAACCACCATAATTTGAAGTACTCAAAACAATTACTTAACCCCCTTGGATAATATTCAATCTCCTGCATATTTAACGTGTTATTCAATATTTCCTGTTTACGCCGTAACGGTACCAAGCGAACTCTGAATTTCTGTGACATATTTTCGAATCGTATACTCCTAAACTACGTCATGATCCGCTTGCTTCAGTAATTATTTAGGGTCACTTAAATTCTTGATACTTCCGTAGGGTTAAGAGTAATATGTTCTCTCTCAATGTCCTCTGTGGTTTGGTAGAGGTCTCTTGTTTTCTAAGTGAAACTTAAATAGAACGGATAACCTCCCTTTATATTGAGAAGGAATTCGAATGGATAATTATACAACTGCTTTTAAATAGTATCAATGGCAAACAGCTTATATTGAATATTCTTCTATATAAAATACCAAGAAAAATTTAGTAGAATTAGTCATCTGGAAGATATAAAATATATATAAAAGTAGAATATCCTGCAGGAGATAAGTTTCCAGCAAGACTTCGTAAAAGAATATGAATAGTTACGGAAATGTAATGAATATGACACAGTATTCAATGATGCTTAGATCCAACTTTAACGTACCAATTTCTCTACATTTCTGAATATTCCCTCAGTTAGATGAACTACGTTAATTAACTTTAATCTTAATAATCCCAAAAAATAATAGTATCAAAAGGAGATTTACAAGCGGGATATAATGGCTGCAACAGTCTTAAACCTAAGCTTAGTTACATCCCACATCTATAAATGATATTTTTTTGATCGATTAGTGTATTTAAAATATTAACTATCACTAATTATTGGAAATTCTAATTTTAAAGAACATGAAGACGTAAGAACTCCTTACGAAACAGGTCGTTAAAATAAAAAATCTTGGAAAATTACCAAAATATTCTCAAGTTGTAAATATGTCGTAGTTAATAAGTCCACAAATATTGTCAAAAAACACTACTGATCATATTGATTTCATTAACTATCACTCATAACTATTAATGAACACAATTAACTACAGTTGTGATAATGAACTATGCGTCGATAATTGGATATTGTATTATCTTTAATGTTCATTACATTGATTTCCTAGACTAATTTTAGCTAAGGCTATCATTAGCTCTATTTTGTCTCTCATCGTGATTGGTATCCAACGATTTTAAAGGTCAAAGCGTATAAAATCCTATCAAAAACATCACGATAATCACTGTGTATTATTTAGAGTGTGATTTAAGAATGTCTAATTTAAATATCCCCTTTTTAAACCCAATACTCTTGAACGTCGGCTCGTCACAAGGGGCGGTAAACTCTAAGGAAGGCGTGCGCGAGAGAAAAAGTGCCACATTATGAGGAACCGGAGCGTTGTTCGCGAGGATGATTATCGTTCGCGTTATGAGGACGAGATAGGGGTTGATTAAGGAGAGTGCGACAAATTCCTGAGAGGAATTCGGCGAAGAGACGGGGAAAAAGAATAATTTTTAAAAGAGCGGAGAAGGCCGAAGATTCATAAACTGTAATGGCGCACGGACAATTACCGAAATTAAGGTCTATTTATTACTATTAAGGGGCTTGATTACACGGGAAAGGTGGTGCTCATCTTCGTTCCCCTCCGAAACCAATTTATTATCTGCTAATATTTTACTCCCTTTTCCTCTTTTTTTTAGCTCCATTACATCTCCTCATCTTCCCGCGTTCCATTTGTGAGGAGCGATGAAAAATACCTGGATTGTTACAAAGTGGTCAGCGGATGGGAATTCGGTATTTTCCGAAATGTCCTTGGCTCTCTCTTTCCTTTTTTAATTCCCGAGATTTTGCTCTCAGATTTTAGTCTTTTCAACTCCTATCATCTAGATGTAAATTTAAAATATCACATAGCAGATACGTGCTTAAAATTCTACGTTTTTGATTTATTTAAAGATGTTTCCCACCTTTCACAACTCCCGTATTGTCTAGTGGTTAGGGGACCCGGCTCTCACCCGGGAGGCCCGGGTTCGATTCCCGGTACGGGAAATTTTTTTGCCCCTGCAATATGCCGTTATGCGGATAGTGGGGTATTTTCATAGAATTTCACTATATTTTATCAACAGCAATACTATTCTGAATACATTATATAGGTCGATAAACTTCTTTTACTTCAGTAGCTAAATAGAATATTATCATAAATACAAGTAGAATGTAAATATCATACCGCAAGCAAATACATACATTATCGTCTTTGAAAGTACCATTGGAAAATGTTTTATAATTTTGTATATACTATATAAGTATAAATATTATAATATACTATATATGACTGTATTTTTTAGAGAATTTATATTGCAAAATAAGGATTTTAATACCATGTCTAGAAGAGATATTACCAACTATCTTCTGTAACCTCCTCGAATATGGTCAACGAGACATTATATCCTAGATCTATTAGAACTAATGCTCACGTCTAGTTACTAAAATAATAATAACATAAATAGAATCAATAGATCAATATTATATTCTTCTGAAACCTAAAAATCCATCCATGTTTATAAGAGGAGAGTAGGAACATCGACTGTGAAAAATTGATAATATTGACTTAATTAGAGTAAGATGTTAGAAGAAAACGTATTGAACACAAGTCGTTACAGAATTTGCGTATTTTTGAGAATGAATCAGGAAACATTTAATAGAATAGATTATAGAATAAAGCTAAGAATAATATAAAATAAAGAAATGTACATGTAATGTACGATCATATTAAATCAAACCAATAAGTTTGAATTATATATATTAATCTGTCATAATACCAATGTAGAGGATTAGCTTTATTACTCTTAATCCCCTGATTCACTGAGCTAATGTTCTCTGAAAGTAATTTCCGAATCCATAAGAAGAGTTTTTCTCCCTCGGCGGTTCTCGGGGCAATCCGCCTCAAATCCATCCACGGACGGGAACTGAACCGCGCGCTAAAAGTATTCGCCAAGTGAACTCTCTTAAATCGAAAAACACATCGTGAGTGATGGAAGAGGTAAATGGCAATGAGACAGCGGTTCGCGTATAAAAAAAAGCGGGCATCGCAGTGACGTAGAAAAAAAAACGGGATATCGAAAGGAATTCGGAGGAAAAAAAAAAGTTGAATGTAAGAATTCGCTCTTCGGTGGAATGAGGAGAGGGTAGACGAGTGGGGATGACAACGGAGAAGAAGGGGTCGCCCGAGGAGATGGAACAAGAGGAATATGTATTTGGAAAAATGGAGAGAAGGGGCTGTCGTCTCGGAAGGATTGCTTTCCCGAATTGCGAACAGCGGGATTTCTCGATGAGTGATCCAGGAATTAGTTTCTTCCCCTCTTCCTAACTCACTATTTCTTATCCCTCCCTTCCCACAATGCCTCAGCCTTCTTCTGTTTTTCCCTAACAAAGCCGTAATTAGGAACTCTTTCCCCTCCTCGTCACTTCTTCTTCTTCACCTGCTGTCACGGCTCCAAATGGACCCTCTCTCATTTCCGATATCTATACGAAATGAACTCCGCTGCGTTACTGCGGATGCTGTACCCTTGTACGACTTTACGTAATACGTTAATTTAGGTAGAAGTAAACCATGATTACTTGTTCTCCTCTTTACGAAGAATAACAACAATACTAGATTCCCGTCGGTTCATTTTTCCAATAAATTACGATGTAAGATAAAAATGTTTAGCTGTATTCCTAAAGTATTAACAAATATACTATCGGATTAAATTCAAAGACTGATTTATTGAATGGTGATTTATAAAATTTCATATATTTAATGGTAAATCCTGAACGTATTATATATTTATAACTGAATAAATTATTAAAATAGAACAATTATCGTTCTTACAATCCTGTAATTTCAATATTTAATGGAATTTTGTGCATTTTTAACGCTTTAATTTTCTGGTACTACGGATCAATCCTTCGTTGCTTTCAGATTGTATTTCTACACGGTAAGTTGCGTTTCAAGTATCCTTAAAAACTCAATTTGATATCATTTTCTCAATCTTGTATATTCATCACTTACCTCGCTTCACACCATATAAGAATTGATTCGAGGTGTATATTTATAAAATAAATAACCTCTCATGCAGATTCACCTCATAATCTTGAAATATTTTAAATAATTTTATAGTATCCTTAATGTGTTATGTTAGTGTGAATTATTATTTTATTCTTCGCATTTGTCAATGAAAGTTAAGATAAAAATGAATCTTTCAAGTTATTTATTCCGAACATTTCATTTACTTTACGTAACGTTGGGGAAAGCAGACGTTTAGAAGAGAAAATTCTACAAAGTAGAAGAAAATTACGATTCTTAAAACTTAAAAAAGCACAAACGAAAACATTTCAATATACTTCTTAAAACCTTCAGATGCACAAACCTCTTAGTTCTCACAAAAATCACATTATATTCGCGAATTAAAACTCTTTTCGCGAGTCTTTAAAAAAAAGATATATACGTATAGTCGCATGCACATGCAAATGTAGCGAGGTGACATTTTTCCCTACAGAGCAAATTGTTTTCGTCCTTTATGACACACTAGCTGGAGGGTTACTCCTCTCGCTCCGGCAAACATCGGTTCATTACAGCCCTATTCTATTCCTTCCCTGAACGGTGTCTCCACTGCGACAACTTATTCGTCGAGTTTAATTACACGGGACTCCGGGAGGGTGCGCCACACGCGAGTAATTCCAAGTTAAGCGCTTGACCTCTTCTTCTCGCGGACACTCCCAACAGCATCCGCCTCTTTCCCTCACACACACGCCTATATGCAACACTCACTCCCATTCCCCCCCCTTCCCAAATCATTCCAAACACCCCCTTCCCCCCTCTCCTCTCTAGAAACACACCCCCACCTCCGCAAATTTCCCCTACTCCTCCTTGCATTCTCTCTGTATCCCATCTGTTCCGCCTCATTCCTTCGCGGCAAAAGCAATCTCTATCAAATACTCTACCTCCCCCTTTCCAAGGTTTTTTCGCATTTTTAAGAGTGGAAATTCTCTCGGATTATCGCCAGGGTAAACGAATTCCGTCCGGAGTACGTGTTCATGCGGGTACTGTTTCGTCTTTAGTTTCCGAGATTAAGGTCCATAGGCAGCGTAGAGTAATTGTTCGCGCGCTTATGAAAGAATAGTTTTATTATGATGATGATTGAACGTAGGATGGTGCGTAGTAACATTTGCCATCAAAATTTTTTATTTAGGAATTTAACGAGGTATGTGATCATGAAGATAATACATTAAATTAGTCATAAACTATCGAATCAAGGCTATGGTCACGATCATTATCTTACATAAGAATAAGAGACAGTTTTATCATGTAAACAAAAGCACTCGAATTAGTTCAAATAAGAAGTCCATGGATTAGATTTAATGTTAAAGCATTTAATTTTCAAATGACTATGATAATAGCAAGACGAATATTTTAAGTTAAACTTGATTTAAAGCCAGAAGAATATTTAATCTCTTGAGAAGGATAATTTACTTAAAATGAGAAATTTTGACTGCAAGTACCAATACTTTCGATATTCCCAATGATTAAGATAGTAATAGGATAAAATACACGACAGTTTAAATACGTATACACACCCCTGCCAGACGCCGAAAGACAGAAAGAAAGTTGGGTGTTTATGACGATGTATATGGCTATAAAGACTAGAAGCTTATCATCACCGACTTCAGCATTTACTTTACAAAATCTACCTAAATCATAAATTTAATTGATAGGTACTGAGATACTCATATTTTTTCTAAGAAAAATAAAATAATTCATATTTTTTGGTGTTGAAATAATTTCCAAAAAAGTATTATTTCAATCAAAGGTTAATATTCACATAAGATATAGTAAAATATCACCATATTTCTAAAATATCCTACCTCGTAGCTAGTTTCATAACTTGGCAACATAATTTGAGCTTCATCTAGTTATTTTCAAGCAGTTACTCCAAATTAATGATATATAACCTTGGTCAAATATCCACACTAATCTTAAGGAAAAAAAATGATGTCGTACGTCAACATATAAGCCACATTGCCAGACTTACTCGCATCATTAAAATCCCTAAAAAAATGATCACCAACTCCCGTAAATTGCACTTGCATACTTGTGCTTCTACTTATGATCCACTCCTCTTGCAAGGAAGATCAAAGTTTTTCTTTGAGGCCTGCATTCCAAGAGGATGGTCCATCCATGTGTCACATGGACCTGTCATCGAATCCCAGTGCTCATTTCCCCCAGAAGGTTCAAAATGCCGAGAATTCTCCACTTCGGACTTCCCGAACGAGCCTACAAAAACCAAGTCCCCGTGCCACGAGAGTTTCAATAAAGCTCAAAGCATTACGTACACTACTTGTCGAGTTTCATGTTAATACTTGCTCAACGGATAATCGTCACCGAATGTTAAAAGTATTATACGGTGCTGTTGAGACGATCTTATAAAACGTTCCGTGCCTCTATTAGTTCAGGGTCGTAACTGTAAGGAGTCTGGTGGATTTTAGGGGTAAACTAAATAGGAGAATGATTGCATGAAGATTACATGGATAATCTTTAGCAGTACTTTTTCGTCCAAATTCTTTCAAATTTTTATTTTAATTTATTTACTTTTTCATGTGATTTGAATTACCTGATTCAATAATGATTAACTTTCAGAGATATTTGGCCGATTAGAAATCGTAATTAAGAAGAGTATGACCCTCTTAAATATTTTTTATATATCTTTTATAATTTCTGAAGTATATCAAGGATTCTTTACATCTAAATAACATGATATCTATATGTATGATGTAATTTAGTAATATTTCTCCACATTTCCTCTAATATTTGATAAAATTAAGATTCCTATTCTGTATTTTGTATCATACAGTTTTTCTCCATGCTTTTTAATAAATTATTCCTATTTCAAGGACAACGTTTTAAGTATCACAAAATACGGATCGAATTTAATGTCGTGATTTTATAATTGCTGGTCCAGGAACAATAAAATTGAATTATGAACAAGAGAGGTGCATTTCACTAAACCATAGGCGCAATACGTAACTATATATATATTACTGAGTAATTGAATAACTCGTAGAGAACTGATTTTTATCTTTTTCTAAATGCACAGTCTCGAACTTGCTTTCAAAGTCAATTGCTAAATTTTCCCTCTCCGTACACTCCCCTCCATTTCTTTAATACTCCAACCATTCTCCCACGAACTTCCCCATCATTTGCCTACCTCTTGGAGATGCTGCTCCAGACAGCCTCCCACGGAACTTCGGACTGTCCGAGGTAAGTGCTAACCGCAATACCGCCTACGCATCCCTTTATCTTCAGAACAAATCACTTGCGAAAAACTAACCACAGCTTTAAAAACTTCATTTACTTCTACAGTTAATATATAATTATCATAGATTTGTAATATTTTATGGCCTTGTATTTATAATTCATGCTATTAGAATTAATAGTAGAAATAGAAATGTTTAAACGAATTTTAGAAAATTTTCGTATAATTATCTTTTATGTGTCCCTTAGAGTATTTACTGAAAAACTAGTAGCATAGCAACAGCCTTGATTATATTTACTTTTAAATATAATGAATATTTCTATATTATATTAATGGAAGGGACTTTGAGGCCAAGCGGGTTTTATGATTGACAATTAGAGGTTTTCCGTAGTGAAAAAATATATGAGTTTTATTGTCCAACTAATCTAACACACACTATGTTTCATGTAGGTGAAGTCCAATCAAAGATAATTACTAAAAAATACGATGGATTTAACTTTAGCTATTGAGAAAATTACATATTGATTAATCAGGAATTTATATAATATGTTAATTAAAAAGAAAATTTTGCACTTTATTTATCAGCTCCGAGAATGAAATACCATCTAAAATTTCATATGCTAAAGACACACTTGTTACTTTAACTAATTTAGAAAATAAAACTTTAAATTCAAAGAATCAAAGATAGGGACATAAGGACGTTAGTGGTATCTTCAACAATAATTCCATCCTTTTCAAATTGTGTTCCTTAAATACCGAAATTACGCAAAAATATAGCTTGACGCAAAATTCAAGTTCATTCAATTACAAAGATATAGTTCTCGGTGGACACTATCCAAAATTAGACGACGATAAGTTCGTATCAACTCAGCAACGAGTGTTTTTGAGACAAAGGAACAACAATGTGCGTGCGTTGTCGCTATCGTTACGCGTCAGTATACAGCTTGCGTCACTGTTTCTGATACTCCTCCCATCCCTTCATCACAATAATAAATATAAATCCGTGTCCAGTTCGGACTCCACTCTCCATTTCACGCATTTTTCCTTTATTTCGGCCATATACGCCCTGTAGGTCAATCTCAGACGGAGTCCAGCTCCTTGTTCATTTCCGCCTTCCCTACGAGCACGACAGACGCAGGCACACCAAGAAAAGGGGAGGGGGGGTAGGGTGACGTCAGAGGGACAGAAAAGACGGGATAAACAAATGAATGACGAAATAAAGAGGGTTTGAGGAGCACAAAGGATGCGGAGAGAATCGTGGAGTTGTCAGGGATAGGATGAAGGACGGCTTTACGTGTTTGAAGTCGGAATGAAAGAAAGGAATATAATTTTATTAGTAAATGAGGAGGAATGTGATGAAAGGTAATGGAATTGCGCGAGGATTGTGGATATGGTTTTATTACTATAAAGGTTTTGATTTTCTTTTTTTTTAAGGAGGATCGAGGCGAGTTTATTTTGTGGTAATATTGTACGTTTTTTACAGTCGATCGTTGGAGTAGGTATCGCAAGTATTTATCAATTTATCGCAATATTTAATTATGATTGACTTCTGTAAATAATATATGTATTATCTTAGAAATTTTGATTGAAAAAGAGATCGTAAATACGTATATAATTATTTTTTGGTAATTATAATAGTTAAGCAAATGTAATCAAAGCACGGAGAAGAATATTTATCTAAAAGTAAAATTTTATTTTTTATTTAATTTACTAATAATAATATTAATTGTTATTGAAAGCCCTATGTATTTTACACGAATAAATTTTCGAAAGAAAATAAAAATTACAATCTATAACCAGGTCTAAACTGATGAGTAGAAGATACATTGAAAATAATGTATATATGTATTTAAATAAATGCTCAAGCATTCCTTTCAGTATAACGTCAGTCTCCAGTAGATTCCTCTCTCTCCTTCACACAATGCTTTGGTTGATTGAAATCATATTAATTAATATTAATAATTTAATGTTAAAACATTTTTCTTAAATAATAAATAACAAAATATAAACACAAATCTTGAATAAATAAGAATTGGAAGAAATACTCTAATATATTAATAATCGTGATTATAAGACTTTAATATTCTAATGGATCTTTTTATCTCGTCAATAAGAGCAAATAAGTAACATTCTTTGGAGCGCCAGGTGTTAATAAGAGAGCAAAGTAATCAAAACATGCATTTTCCCTTTCCTTCATTATTTTTCATCAACACACACGAGGCGAGATCCGAAGGAAACGTAATATTACTGCGTCCGCAAAATTCCCCTCTTTTCGACTTTCTCATGGCGTCAGAAGCTCGTATTTTCCCATACTTGAAGGTCTGAGGAGGAAGGAAAAAAGGACCTTATAAAAGCTTCGGTACATCTCCCTTCGAACCCTTAAACAAAAAGCCCCTCGGACCCCGCCCCTCGCAATCACAGCCCTATTACCCTTTTTCATACGAAAAGAGCTTTTCGTTGGGCACCAATCGGATAGGCCTCCGTCTTTTGTCGTATATAGTACGTATTTTCGTGTTTTTTTTTTCGGTTCACTCCTTTGGCGGAGCATGGAGGCCCTCGGGGAAGGCGTCGGAAACATAGAAGGCCCGGAAATAAGGGCGAGGGGAGGTGCGTCCATCGGTCCGGCAATTCCATATCCCTTCCGGAACACAGCGGAGGTCGCAGCGCCCGGAGGCTTCGCCAAGAGGAGGGAGGGGACGCAATCAGGTCCAGTGACGGGGGTCAAATGCCGCCAAAAACGCAATATTTTATAAAGCCTTCTTCGCGCGGACCTCGCGAGCTTCTCCTTTGACCCTTTTGACGCGGCCCAAAGAGGGTGAGAAACGGCGGTGGGCGGAGCCGTTGGTGTGATGTTGGCGGCCGACTCTTTCGGGCCAATGGACGAGGAAAATTGGATGAGGAAGGGTATAGAGAATCCCCAGGAGTCTTTCTACGCCTCCTTTATAACGAAAAGGACTCGGCTATATGAGTGAAAAATGAAGTCTCGTCCCTTTATCTCCTTCGCTGTGTTGGCGATGCTTTTGATGGGGCCAATAGCGGAGGATCTTACGGGCCAATTTTCGGCGACGTAATAAATGCATAAAATCGAATTGAACCGAGTCTCTTCTTTTTCGTGGTTCTTTTTTTATTTTGAGGTTCTTTCTCCTCCTCCTGCGACTGCGGGAAATTGCTTCCGTTATTGTAAGTGTAATAAATTTGAGGTGAAAATGAGTATTCGTGCGTCAGAGGGATTCGATTTTTCAGCGACTCTTCGTTCGTTTGATTAAAATGTCGAAACGTAAGGTATCTTCTTTGGGTTTTATCGAGTCGTTAGGGTTTTGAGAAAATGAAGCGTAAATGGTTCATAGATAGTTTAGATAGATGATAATCTTATTGGCCGATATCAATCTATTTTATCGATCTTAAGGTTTTCTAAATAAACGTTGGTCGTATTCGTTCGTTATAATGTCCTTGATAAATCCTTCGTCGTAAATATTGTCTTTGGGCCCTAAAAATTACTAAAACTTAGTTGCTTTAACTATGAAGCTCCTGTAAAAGAAACTAATATGCAGATAAAATAATTATTCATAAACGTAACCGTATTAAGTTTCGAATATAGATTTCAATATCTGAGTAAGCAGATGCTCGTCGATGGAATATTTTAAACGAAAATTGATATATAATACGGAAACAAAGCGTGAATTTTATATGAAAACTTAATAAACTACTATTCATTTATTTATTATTGAATGACCGAAGATAGACAATAGGGTAAGTGGCAGTCATTCAAAAATCAAACGACGAGGATGGGATTCGAACCCACGCGTGCAGAGCACATTGGATTAGCAGTCCAACGCCTTAACCACTCGGCCACCTCGTCATATTGATTATTAACATGTTTGTATTAATTCATTTTATCTATAAGCTGTTTAATAATTTACTTAATTTGAATTACGGGAAAAACCAAGACTATGTTGAAATTTATTGATAAATTATTAAGCTGTCTTTGCTTCTATAATTTTAAGTAGAACTTTTAATAGATAAATGAAACGCAATTCAGAGATTCAATACCCATCCTATTTCTGTCTGACTATCTCGAGAATTTATTCGAATCTATTTCTATTTCAATTTCGCATTATAAGAAACGGATGCCGGAGCAAAAATAAGAAAAACCTTCGTCGAGTGTTTACGCCAATTCCAGTGAATCGTCACCTTTATATTTTATATCCGACCAGCGAAGATACATTTCTCTCAAACGACTTACAGCGCATATCCCCGCGTTCGCTCGGGCAATCAATTTAGATCACCCGGACTTCAACGTGCAGGTGATAAAAAGCGGCGAAATTAAGGAGCTTGAACCAAAAAGAATAGCTGTTTACATATTTACCGATTCGTGGAAGCAATCCATCACCGAGCTGCCCGAAGGAAAGAAAAAATTTTTTTCCCGATCTCAAAATACCTGGAACCATAAATAAGAACTCTCGAACTCATTGCTCTCTCTCTCCCGTTCGCTCATTTGCGGAAGTTAATGTAGCGTATCATCTTCTCCGAAGACAATCCTGTAGCGTCTATTTTTAAAAACAGTCCTCTCCGCTTCATCGGACTCGTAGAAGAAAACATATCTTAAATGACGACAGCGAGGCTTTCTTTCGAAATAGAGAATGAGTCAAAAGACTCAAAGAGAGGTCGAAGCCTAGGCAATCCCGGCGAACGGTACGACGCGGGAAACGATAAATGAGACTAAGCGTATACTCTGGTAGTGTTCCAAAAGGTTAGTCATTCCGCGGAAGGACTAGAAGGGGGACAAAGATAGAGGAGAAGAAGGGGGTTGGAAAAAGAGAGAGAGAGATCGGGGGGTTTTTTTAAAGAGTTGTTTTCAGCAGGAGTTTTCGGAGACCGTTGCCTGCGGGTGATTGGATCGTATCATGGAAGGAATCCAAAGGAAGAGAGAGATGTAAGAGAGGAAAGGTTTTCGTGTGTTTTTTTTCTCTGGGAAAGGAGCGCGAAAGAGGAGGAAATAAGAGTTTTTTTTTGCGGAGTTTTTGAAGAGGAGTCTGCGAGAGAAAATGGAAAGAGACGAGGAAAGAAAGTGGATGAGGAATAGGTGGGGCTTTTTGCTGGATCGATGACGAGATGTCTTTTCGAAGTTTTTGGCGATGAAAAGGATTTTTTCTTCTCGCCGTGCTGATGCTGTGGATGGATGCGGATCTATTTCTGCGATTGAACGATTTTTACTGCAATTTTCTGTTAATATTTTGCGAACTTAACTTGTTTTGTAGGGGATTGTCGAAAGTTTTGGCGACCATTAGTTGATTGCTCTGCTAATTTTATTTTCTCTTCAACGCGAGGAAAATTAATATTGAGGGTAAAAATGAAAATAGCGGGTTTAAGTATTCTATTGGGTTTGTTAAAATGTAATAAAATGTAAATGTCATTGATAAATAAGAGGCTGTCGGTTGTCATTAAACACTTAAGCTTCTAAATGAATGTACGTAAAATTTCAGATGATAATATAATTTTCAAATCCAAATGATCTGAAGAATTCAATTTCCAACATCTCAAACCTGTGTGTGATACTTATGGAACGATGCTAAATCAGCAGAAATTTTCAGCAATCATATCAGGAAATATATTAAAAATGGATGTTACCTCAATACATAAAAATTAACTATCCCATGAATATTTTTTGCTTTAGACATAAAAAAATTAACTTGCTTTTTAGTAAAATTAATACTTAAAAACATGAGGCTGATTCGAAAAATATTTATATTTCAAATTTTACTAAAGCTGTATAGAAACAACTAATAATATTTTACAAATATGATCGTACTATTCCATCAATATAGAATGACCTTTAATTGCTTCACTAAGCATCGAATATGGGGAGTACTAATTTAAATAAAATCACTGAAGAAACGTCGTTACACATACAATACAATGCTAATGGATCCAAAACATCATCTCTGACATGATCAACAAAGAAATCACAACAGAGCTTTCTTCATTCGATTAAAACCAAAAAACATCGCACAGTGGTACAGAAAGCAATCGAGTACAAAGGAACCTTCGTTGATTGATTCAGTATGGGGAATTACCTCTCCACAATACCGTTTAACATAATCGGATTATTAGCATGGTTTGGAGCCTGCCATTTACCCTTAAAGATCCTCAGAGATACGGGCATGTGAAAACCCTTCCGTACCAGTAACTCATCAAGTAGTTCTTTGAAGCGTGTTTTCTTTGCAGTCAGGGGCAGCGCGCAAACCCCTTTTCCGAATTCCGGAGTACGAGATGGCAGATATTGCGTCGAGTGGAAATCTGGATTCTTTACGGAATGGGTTCGAGATTGAATGGGGAAATGACGAAGATGAGTTCTGTTAACTTATCGGGGTTTGGCATCGACTTCGGCGGGGGGAAGGCGTGGTCGGACACGCTTCAGATCATTAACGGGAAACACATGTCCCTCTTCCCTTTGTAAGCCGCCAAGATCTACTCTTCCATCCCCATAAAGATCTCGTGGACTCGTCTCTATATTTTGTGTCTTACGACCGACGCTTCACCACGAACCATAGAATAAGATTCATCGCCGAGCGGAATAGCTCGCCACCTTTTACAATCGACTGGAGCTAATTAATCTCAACACTGCCTTTTTCGAGATGTTTTGGCAGAAGGTTTCGATTAGCGGTCCAAACGGGTTGGATATATTTTTGTACGACCACTTCCGGGAGGGTAAATTAAACCGCCGAACGATACGGGTGGGTTATTCTGATAGATTCTTTATGCGGTGGGTATGGCAATGCGTAAATTGGGTTTCTTATTTTGACGCTCTGTCTCATATATGCTTAAATATAAGTTGTGATGTCATCGTTTGGGGGATGCTTAATTGATTTATTTGCGTGATAAAGTTGGACTTTTCTTCTTTAGCCTATATTTTTATTTGTAGCCCATTAGTTAAATGGTATATTAATTAAGATCTATCGTATATATATACGATACGTAAGTGTTGTACTGGAGCATTGATTTTAAATGGTTTCCGGACATTATAATGTTCATTTGGGTACGTGATGCTTATAGTTCTTCCCTGTTATTAATCATGTGTTAGTTAACTTTCAGATTATGTTGTATTATGATTCGATAATTTAATCAGAATTATAGTAGGCACTTCAGAATTTTCTTAACATCTCAAATTCTCATCATAGCTTTTCTAAAAGACCGGCCTAATACTTAATAAAATATTTATCTAATATTTAATAAAATACGTAAAATAATTACAATAATAAAAGATTAATAAATACAAGCATAGGAATATAATTTATCACAAATATTTTAATTGGAAAGAAGAATTTAATCATGTTACGATATCATGTCATTGCAAAATAACCTACGATCTTGATCTTTGTACAGAATTTTTTCTTATTTAAAATTTTATGTAACTTTACAATATTGTATAAATTTATTTCCGAATACGTGTAAATAAGAAATTTTGAAATGCACTGCGAATAAAGTAAAAAAAGATATTATGTTTTTAAGAAGATCAAATTTAGTTGCATCACTAGAGATTACCATATATACATCTATTTTAAAATTAATAGCGAATATTTTCACCATTGTAATTCACTCAACTGGGACCCAATGAGAAATGGAGTACAAAATAAGTCGATCTTTCCAGAGCGTAACATAAAACTTAGGGTAAAGATTTTCAGAAGTTTAAAATATCGAAACGAGAGTGAACTTTGATTGATCGTTCCATTCGGGGAAGCTAATAAACTTTGTTCGATAAAATTTGGAAATCAACTTAAGGTAATTTATTCCGAAGTTCTAATCAAATTAAAATCTTAAGCGAAATAAAAACGTGAATATTTTACGAGGCATCCGAGGGACACTTTCAAAATACCCCTCAATTCGCCCGAATTGATTGGCATCCATTGAATATTCTCTTTGGAACCTACTCGAATATGTATGAGCAATGGGTTCTTATTTTCCCAAGGACTTTGTTTACTCTTTATCGAGTTTCAAAATTCTTCAAAGTCGGTGATTTTTTTATGGGATACGAACTTTGAAAGTGTCAATAATAATTTATTCTCGAATTTTCAAGGAAAATTGAGGGAAAAAGTGTTTACGTTAATCTTCGTTAAGTTGGACTGCTCTGAATTTGGAAGTGAACCGATATTATTATGGTGGTAAGCTTAATGATTGATATACTATTGACAAGTTAGGAAATGATTTTTGATACTAAAATATGTTTACGTTTAGTAGAATATCAAAAGCTGTGATAGAAGATACATGAAAATTTTTTTAAGAATATATAAAACTAATTTGAGAATCATTAAAACTACAGGTTCTATAGAAGTTAATTGTTTCAAAGAATTTCCACGTTAATACCATTATATGTATCTTAAGGAAGTTTAATCTGATACAGTTTCACTCAGAAATCTCATAAACAAAGATACACATGTATATGTTTTCCAGTTATAATGCCAATCGATGGAAACATCTATACATTCAATAGTAAAATATCTATTTAGATGTAGTTATTTACTTCGTGGAAAAGCGTTATAGTTGACTCTGAATGTCTATAAAAATTGGTTGAGTACTGGGTTAATATTCAAGATATAGACCTAAATAAAAGGAAAATCGGTGCTTGAAATAATTAGTAGTGCCATCAGTAAGGTGGCAATCAGGTGTTTCTCCTTCTGAACAGTTTCTGAGTTTTTGGGCCAGAAAAGCTGGATAAATTTAAAATCGCAAAAGATTCCCAATGCTCTGTAGCCATTCTGTTCTCATGTGAAGAGATATAAGTCCTTCGGCAATCTATTTATATGCCGTTGACAACAACCGTGTTTCCTGGGAATTGGTCCCGTAGACTCCATCATAAGCGTCGATTATACAGCGATAATGGTTTAACATTTCTATTTATTTAATATATTAATTTTCAAAAATCGTTCATAAAACAAACACCAAATAATAGTACCAAACGAATCTGATATTTACGCTAGTAATAAGAACTTTGAATATTAGTCCATCGGGAAAATAACAAAGCAACTAATATAGAAAAACCAAAATAAAATAATACTTCATTTACTCAATAAATTAAGAGAAAATAATTCTGAATTATTACGAAAATAGTAAACTTTAATCTCTTAAAAATGAACTTCGCTTGAATTTAAAGTAAACCTATAAACAATACTTGAGCTATTTGCTTCAGAAAATCACATAAACCATCTTTCATAAAATTTAAGTGCCTTTATTTAAGTACTTAATAACTTTTTCTGACCAACAAAACAATATTATTCTCATGCATTCCCAACACAAACTCAGAAAACCCATTCGTTCGTATTAGACGTATTAGTAAACAAAAAGATGTTTAACATAAACATCAAATTGCATTCAATTACCATAATAACACCATCTTATAATTTAAATCTCACTTCCGATAACAACTGCTAATCAGATTATCCTAAATCCATCCTTTTCTCCGTAAGTTGTGTCTACATATATCAGCGACCCTCATTGGCGATGGGCCCCACCTGAATGCCCCACAATGGTCGGGGGAGGGTTCGAAGGCCCTTGTTAGACAAAGGCAATTGGGAAGAAAAGGCCCGGAACCGATGAGTCGGGAAATGATCGGAATTCACCACCTGTTGATCGGCGGAAGGGTCGATGGGCATCGGAGATAAAAGAGGTCAGGAGTTCGCTTCATTAGTCGGTTGGGGGCGCACGTGAGAGTATCCGATGGACTTTGGTGGAATGTGAAATCGAACAGAATTAAGAGGTACCGTGGGAGAATGGACCCATGGAAAAGGGATTAAAAGGTAATTTGGTATAAAGCGTTTGAACCGGAATTTCCAATTGAGAGAAAGAGATATATACGTACGCCGATGGAAAGAGGGTTTCAATTGGTTTCGTTCCAAAAGCGTACGTATGTTATCACACGGGATTTCCGATTGAGCGAAAATAATATTGGGAGCGTTCTTTGTAAAGGGGTGAATTTAGGAATTGTAAATGCTTCACTGGTTTTATTTCTGAATGCATTGACTTCATGAGCGGTCCTTTATCAATGCTGTTGAGGATTCTAAATTGTTTGATTGAATAAATTTTGAACATTTTTGTGGATTTATTTACGTGTTGATGGAATGGCGAATAAATTCGTGAATTTTTACCAAAATAATTAGCAATACATACGTAGCTTTTCTATCAAATCTAAACCTTTTCAACTATGTTTAGTATTAAATATGAATGATGGACACATGGATGAAATCATCAATATATCAAGCACTTACTGGATGATATTTTCTCATGAAATATTTGTTTACATCTTCTGAATTCACATTTATTATGATATCTTACCAAATTAGACATTATCTTATTTTCATACATAAAACTATGTATTGAAGATTTAAGGTAACACGTCCGTTCACTTATATTTTACTTTTTCAAATTCGGATGAGAATTTATCTACATTATACGTTCCAATAAATTCAAAAATAACTCTCTTGAAAATTATAACATCTTGTATACACTATATGATTCAGGATACAATTTGTATAAGTGTATGTTGTAAATTAATTAATATGCCCAGTCCATCGTTTACGTATTTCATAAACATAGATGAGTGTACACTCATAGTTTTAAAATTATGTATCCGTTTCTCATAACCACATCAAGAGGTGCCGCCTTCTTTCCGATCATAAAAAACTTTTCATAATAGCTGTTTAAAAAAGCATCATGATGCCAAGTCTGTTTTACATGTATACGCTGATAAATGAATATGCGTTCTTCAATTCCGAAACATCTACGAGAATTGAATTAAATTCGTCAAACCAATTAACTACTTTATTCCATCGCTCATCCTAAACTATTTCTATCGCACAAATTGTCACGTTAGTGTTTTTGCCGCGCCTCTCATAAAGCTATTCGTAAACAGTTTCTTAATGCCCTGAATCGCCTCGTTTACTTCACAGGGGTCTCCATGGAAATGAAAGCAATAAAACGGGATCACTTCCTTTCCCATACCAACACTCGTATGATTCGGGGACTACATCTTCCCGTTGACGTCATTGTGGGGAGCGATACGCGCGGGATATAACTAAACCAAATGTCGCGCGGGTGTTCTTTTCTCCGATCCACAAACAGGAAATGAGAGTAATGGAATCGGCATTAATTGCTCAGATGCGACTCAATGGAAATAACTCAGTGACGAAACCTTTTGATGTTTTCACGCGCTCTTTTTTTCACACACAGTCGATTCTTCGAAGTGTATGACACGATGCTAAACAGCGAAAGAACGCAATTCAATTTCTTCATTACGTAACCATAACGTTCAAACGATGCGATCGTTTTTCCTGCACTCGTGAAAAATAGTGAATCATACTGTGTCTACGTTTTCCTGGAAATGTTGATAGGAATTTGAATTTAAAATAAAATCCTATATTTTATACGTCTACATTTTTAATTGAATCACATAAATATTATAATATTCATCTGAAGATGTTGATTAACTTCAATTCAACTTCCAAACCATAAAAATAATCCTCCGCGTACATTTTTTTATTTAACTTCAGTTCAATAATATTTCTTCCATAATTTTTCTAATGCAAAATGGTGTTTTAATTTAAGAATTAGAAATGGATTTTTCAAACTTCTCATTAACACAATCCATAACCAAATTATGTGTCTTTAAATTTCATTGGTTCGATACCTAAAATCATCTTAGTAATTTTATTATGAAAATGATTCATTTAAAGAAAATCATAAAATCGTTTCTGAGCCACTAATTTTGTAGCCCAAATATTATACTAGGATTAATTAAAAAGGATCATAATAAAGTGGCTAATAGTTAAGTGTGTTATATCTGTTTCTTCCTCTACTCACACTTAACTTACAAAGAAAGCATTGATTGCATTAGTAATTTGCTTAGAATAAAATTCAATCATAATTAACCCCAAGAAATTTGTGGACATCGTCTTGTTTCCAATCATAAACCCCAAAAAATTTATTAGGAGTCTTTTCAATAAAACTCATATTACCTTGTAGTATGAGTTGATCAAGTTGAAATAATTTATTAATGTCTGAACTACGTATCGTTGCATTACTAATGTTCAAAACCCCATTTCAAAGTCTAATTAAATTTTATTTGAGCGAAATAATCATCAGGAATGAAAATTTTAATAACTCATTGGCATTCCACAAATAGAAGGTAGTTTATATTAATTTTATTCGAACAAAATTAATTTTTATTAACTACTGCGTATCTATTGTTTCACGATACAGTTAGACTTAAAAAATTTATATAGGTATTTCATTAGTTATTTCGAATTTTTGAACTTTCGATACCACTATTCTAGGATACTTCTATAGTTATAATTTTAGAAATACTATAAGTATTTGAAGACAATAAACATTCAAAAATAAATTGGATGAATTGAACGATAAAACAATTTAATTTACATCATAGATTTCTTTGTTTTCCATCCTTTTATCGTTCCTGGTATACTCTTATGAAAATATGTATGACTACTGATAGTGATAAAATAGGAAAATATACATCTATATTAATGAAAATTGAGTTTCAGTATCAAAATTATAACACACGAATTAATTTCGAAAGTGTTAAGAACAAGAATGTCCATTAACATAACACCCAAGGAGTGGAATATTAAAAATTCTCAGAACATCTTTTCTCACGTTTCCAGATGAAATGAATGTGATGAGAACTTGTACTAAAGTCCAGATCCGAAGCCATCCACGGACGAGGAGGGAAACTGAGTCGCAGAAAAAACTCATATAAATGATGTGAAAGGCAAAAAGCATTTTTATTCTTTGAGCCGGATGTGGCAGAACATTTGGGACGCGAAGGAAAATAAAACATCGGTTTCCATTTCACTCCGGAATATCGTCACACGTCAATTTCAGCATCTGTTTTATGCTCTTCGTCATATGCACGATACTCTATACTACTGGAAAACGATAAAAAATTAGATATAGGCGGGCATGTGGCTTCGTACATTCCGTTATGAGAATAACAAAGACAAATAAATATTTCTCCACGCAGAATGATGATATTGGGCTGAGTGACTTATAAGTATTTTCACAAAAAATGATTAATATTATATACCAAGATGTCTCCAGTTCAAAAAGATTTTGGCCATTATATTTTGAAATTTTGAATAGTAAAATTAGAAAGAGTCGTTCCTCACAAAATATATTACTCAACACTAAATTAAACCCTTAAACTGTTACTCGTAAACAAGGATTTATATCCAAGGATATGTCGAACCAAATCTGAATCCAGACATATAATTGTATCGAGTGCAAGGTTTAGATTTAACTGTACCAAAAGAGTTCCTTCAAATAATATTTCATTTATGAAGTCTTAAGAAACATTCATTCAGTTCATTAGAAACATTTCTTAATGTTCATAGTTCAATGTGACCAAAACCCAGAAGAGTTTTAAGGTTTCAGAGTTAATTATTCAATATTGAACATACAAATTCAATAAAATAATTAACGTTTACTTTTAAGTTAGTTAACTTAGCGTTAATTACTTTTAATAGAAATGGGTTATATCTTTGAAACAAAAATTCTATAGAAGATATTATTATTTGCTTAAAATAATGAATCATAAAAAACGATGCAAGCAAATGCAAAACATCTTAAACAAAACTTGACCTTAGTTTAGTTATCTTTTGCCATTAGTTCGTTTAGTAACATCTATGGAATACGTTTTTTGTACAAATTATATATTTATATTTCCTTGCTGAGAACTGATTGCTTTGCATGGATTCATTTCCATGAAACCCAATTGTGTTTAACTCATAATCATCTATAACAAGTATCGAAGCGCATATCATACATTAGATTAAACTAGCTAGAAATTTTTAACCAATGACGAAGGGAAGTTTGATACGGAAAAGTTTTAATTTATGAAAATGGTGGAGTTGTAGCGTAATATGAGCTTCCTCAATTAAGATGGCCATAAAAATATTTTGCTAGTGTTTCAAACCTACTTTTGAAGTGGCTGAAGTGAAATAGCCTCATTGAGAACGGAATGGATGTTTGGAAATGATGGCCGTTTAACATGGTAATAACGGAGTGGAAACAGAGCTGAAAGAAAGTGGAGACAATGATGAAAGAAGAAGAAAAGGGTTTTCCATACGACGATAAAAGGCGATGAATTTCCTCAAGGAGTAAAGATAAGAGGATGGGAAGAAAGCAGAAAATTAAACTTGAAGAGTTGTTCGTCGGAGCTGAGCAGAATGGAAAAAAATGAATAAATGAATCGAATCATTGTTCCTCGAGGTGACTTCATTGTTAAAGAAATAGATTTGCTGTCTTCAGGAGGTCGGATACCATTCGGTAAACTGTTTTATTCTGCATTATACAAGTGAAATAATAATAATTATTATACTTTATAGTTTACACATACTTTTTATGAAATATATATGTATTTAGTTCGATTTTTAATTTACCAAATGTATTTGGAATTCAGAAATTAACATGGTTATGGACTATGATAATCTTGAATATTTCCTTGGATAATGTTTTAATAGATGTGAAAGACAACAATATTAAATCGCTTAAATTACGTCGAACTATTAAGTTATAATCTTTGATGAATATAGCAAAAAAATTAGTACAATTTAATATTGGTTGAATTTAAAGTAAAAAAAAGATATTTATCATAAACGAAATTAGATATAACATGGGATCCAAATCTATATGTATAAGACAATAAATTTCCTATAATTTCATCCAAGCCAATCTCCATTTCCGATAATTGATGCTGCAGTATCAAATTATGAGCAGTTTCATATTTACATCCATCTCAAAACTACATTTCAATTTCATCAATAACTAGTATCTTTGTTTCACAATATATTCCCATCATTTGAGAAAGCCTCAAAAGGCAATACGAATGCCTTTCGTTCAGAGGAATCCATAGTAGCAATCGGTTCGTTTCCATAAGAGCAAAGGACACTCCAGAAAACACCGTATCCTGTGGAGGCAACCGTAGCTCCATCGTTTAAAATAAAATTTTGCGGTTTTAAGAGGGAGTTGTATAGAGAACCGTTTCCCGATTCCCTCCGAAGCGCCCATATACCTTTCAGAGAGAAAAAAAACAATCCATTAATTTGGAAAATAATTTGGAAATGGAAAGAATAAATTAGAGATCCACTTGCCTCCTCGTGTTCCATCCCCAAAGGCAATCCCTATTTCCTCATTCCCCTTTCCAAGTATTCCTCTCTCGAAATACGAGTAGTTCTGGCGATGACGGAACCATTATTTTCGAAGAAGAACATTTTTATTAATGCATATACATTAGTAATGATATAAGTTTCCGCTGAAGTTCTCCCGTTGACATTTTTCCTCGACGAAAGGTTCCCTTGTCTCCTGAGTTTCGTATATCAATGCTCGGACGTATAAATTCGCTCGTCATTGAAGCGAGATAATGTTAAAATATTGTGTCGACTTTTTCAGATGCAATCTCGGAGGTTTCGAATGATGTGCAAACACATAAGAGTTTACATGAGGATATTGGATGTTTATATACGCGTTTACACCAAAAAGAAAATATCTTTATTGTACGTAACGAAAGGGGTGAGTTGTAGGAATCTAGCTCTGCAACATTGAGTCAACAATGGGAAGACGTGAGATGCAAATATTGAATAGAATCTTTCGTCTATAGGAATTGGAATCGGTGTATTTGTCTGTGAAGTCGGTTTATTTATCTATGACGTTCTAATAATATGATTAACTGCAAGTAGGACGTAAGGTTGTAGTATTTTACGTAGGAACTTTTTTGTTCTCATGAGTTGAAGGGTAGGAGTTGTAATAGATCGATTCTATTTCCAAATTGTAGTTATAGATAAAGGAAACATTGATGACTACTGTAACATACGAGAGATTTATACGAGATTTGTTTCTACAATTTAGAAAACTCAACCAGTAAAATTTTTAACCGATAATATACTTAAGCTAATAACAGCCAGCTTTTACCCCATCATCTACCTCAATATATGTATCTTTTATCGCTACACGATTTCATATATACCCTGTCCTTATTGGAACATGACCATCTTTGACTATCTTATTACAATAGCTATAGTATAAATATATGTAAGGAAAGATTTTTATTGAAATTTATCACCGATTTCGAAGCAATACTTCTTAGAAATATCTCTGAGAATCGCCCCTTAGAAAGCTCAAGCACCTCAATGCAGCCTCCCATCCGAGCGAAGACAACTTTTTCTAGTTCTGCACGGAATTTCGTCTGAAGGAAACCGCCGCCTCTCCTCCAGCAATCAAGCTAAGTGTCGCCGGCAGCTACGCCCACTTTGATTCCTCCTCCTTCTTTGGGCGTGGGCAACCAGGAGATTCGAACTGCTGCACTTTCAGACACACTTTCAAAGATACAATTTTTGCCTCAATTGTTTTATTCCAAACAGTTGGACCACAGAAGCACTAAACTCTTTTCTTATAAATGCTATCCGTTCATCAATTGTGATACTATAAATCGAATAGTATAAAAAGAGAAATAAATAAATTACCTCTTACGATAAACCTTAGGTGCGCAGATATTATACGATTAAGCTACTGAATTGGCGAGTCAATAATATAAAATATAAGGCATTTTTTATAATAAATACTGACCGCCGTATTTGTATAAGTGAACCTCAAAATTTCCTTTCTCCTATTGTTCCATTATTCCATTACTTTTTCGTACAGTTTTGTACAGAAAGTTTAAGAATATTAATTCCAACATTCCAACTGATATTCCCATAAATGTTATCATTATATTTGAGGATGAGTATTTTTTTATAGAATTCATAAGATATGGAGTTTAAAATTTTATAATCGATAGCCATTCTATTTGCTACTTGATTTCGTCATAATTTTAAAGTTTTTTAATTAAAATTTTTATTAAATTTCAACGATTTTTGATTGATAATTGAACTAGAAATATTTATGAATCAACTTATCAGACAATTGAGAAATAAAATTTAGTTAAAAAAAGAACCATATACGAAACATATCTTACCAGGAAGGAGAATAGATCGAAAAAGAGTTCAGATGACTCGTATAAACATTTGTTGCCGGGCAACTGCTCATAAATTCACGAGCATTAAAAGTGAGAAAAAATACGAGGCTGTGAATTTTAAGGGACTCCATCGCTTTCCGAATCGAGTTTCAAAAGCTTTCAAAAAAGAGTTGGACAGGAGACAAAAAAATTGGTATTCGAAGTCTAGAGAGAGAAGGCTTTGAGGCATCTAAGGAACCCTTTTCTTCCTTACTTATCTTTCACCCTCACAGTCTGCATAGCACATGGCCGACTAAAGCGTTCCCTCACCCCCCTCTGCCATCATCTACACTTTGAACCCCTCAGCAACAATGGGGATAGAAAAATCAATTCAGATTTCGATAGACCAATGCTATTTCTAAGTCTAGTTCACTCTATTCAATCAATTTTTGCTCATAAATACTCTATTATATGTATTATTTATTCATTTTGAAATTAATTCGCCTGATTGAGAGTGGGTTTCTTAACAAAAAAGCTCACAAATTAATACAATCAAAGGTTTTTGGAAACTTTTAATTAAACTACACTTTTTGACGTTAATTATTTAAGTAAATTTCAATACGAATTTTGGCAAATACGAATGTTAGGTAAGAACAATAGTTCCATAAAGATTGCAAGTGAAGTACGTTTTATGATCTCTTAAGTTTTTTACTTAGCTCGAGACTCATGAAATTCATATACGTAAAACTTTATAACGCACAAAATATAGGAATGAATTTCTATAATAATATTTTGTGAATAAAAATTTTCATAATGCATAAACAAAGGAGGGAATATTTAATCAACTATTAATATTATTATATAATGATTATGGGATCAATTTAATCCTGAAATAAATGTCTCGATAATAGAAAATATTAAAATACTAGATACTGCAATATTTTTGTATTATATAAAGATCAAAATAAATTTTCCAATTTGAACTTTGTTCTTCGATCTAAAAATATATATCTTGAGAAAGGGAATATTCCAATACAAATTTATATATATTTAATATATAATTAACAATGACGTACAAGCTTCAGTCTATTCCGTAGGGAAACAACTGAATCTGTCATCGCGGTTGATTCTCGCTTTATGAGCCTAAAATTCTCGAGATTTTTTCCGAGTGAACCGATAAAAATCTAACCAAGATTATTTCCTCATCCGGAGGCCGTAATGGCGGGAAAATGCGTGGGAAATATCAACACGCTTCGATTGCGACGAAGGAAATGTTCTAAAGCACTGTGGTAAATTTATGCTCGGGAGGTGGTTCGCGGCAGCGCCATAGTATAACTCCCTATGCTGAGATTCAGTAAACAAGATTGTATAAATAAGTGTTTGAAATGCATATAGCTATAGAATAAGCAAACAACAGAGGAACGATAATCGCTCGTAGCGAAGGGGTTGGAAGATAGAGCAGATGGCGAAGTAAACATATACGGTGAGCTCTCTTGCGAGTGAAATTTATGCCACTCCATAATCCTCTTCATTGGGCCGCGTCTGTTGATAAAAAAGAATCCTCTGATACCCAAAGCATTTAAATGAAAGCCCTTATTCCACCACTCATTTCCATTCTTTATCAAATTTCGTTCCTGGAAACTTTTACTGTGTCTTACAATATTACTTTCGGTTGAAGACAAGCTTTATATTTCCAGAGACTACGTTACGAGTCGTAAATAAAAGGGTGCTGTCTCGAAAATATTAAAGGGGTATGGTTGGTATTTAACGATGTTTCAATATACGCTGATTAAATATTGAAACAGAACAGAACACGTAGTTAAAGAAGTACTGAATGAAAACATAGGAGTAATATAATATGCATACTGTTCATGACCTCAAAAATCACTTTATATATTAACGATGCTTTATTAGTTTGAAGACATTTGGGCAGATATTTCACTTATAAATATTATTCATATTGAGAAATAAATTTATAAGTTATTATAAATATTATACATATACATGTATACATTAGTGTTATAAATACGTTGTCAAAAATGATATATTTTCATCTACTCATTGCGTTTGAACAAAATACAATTTAACGTAATTTATCGACAGGTAAGTAATACTGAATTTAGCAAATTAAAAATTCAATAGTATTTTTTTTTAATTTCAAAAGTAGAGAATAACAGATAACGCTTAGAAACAATCTAAATAGATCCGCATGTGCTTCAGTTATTGTCCACGAAGCGAACGTACTTCTTATATCAGAGTTTCCGCTTCATTTCAGCACAAAGAAATAATTCATAGCTGATATCGTTAATATCGCGTCGCTAGGCTCCATTATAACTCTACGTAGAGTAATAACGCGATAGTCATCGCCGCTCAAGAACAGAGGCATCGATATTACGGATCGAAAAATACATCTCTCGATGCTTAATGTTCGCCATTAAGCCCTCCGTAGTCCGTGAGACAACAGAAGCTTCAGGGCAATAAACGAGGGAAACTCCGATGTGAATCACAGCAAAAGGAATCTGATCCTCGCATTTCCAGCAAAAGGAGCCGCTAATATATCAGCTGCATCGAGAAAGAAGCGGATGTCTCTAGAGAGAGAGTATAGAGGGGACATCCTGCCGAATATTCCTATAAGAAGAAACGCAGGATAAAGGAGGGATTTCATTGTCGACCGATCTCGGGTCCATTAGTCGATCCCTACCATCGCCTATAAACCCATCCCTCGCACCCCTCCCCGGCTTATTGGTCCATAATCCCCGCAGCATCTTTACGACGGGACGTGCTCCGTGGAAACGAACTTTCTCACCGCCGAGATCTCGCATCCCGTGACCTTACGACTTACGAAGGAGGAGAAATTTCGTCGAAAGAAAGGAGGATATGAGTCGAGACGTAAACAAAGAATGCGTCTGTGGAGAGATGCTTGTTTGGCGTCGATGGTGGCGCACCATTTCGTGGGATTTCTTTTTTGGGGGGAGGGGGATGATATAAGCGCCGCGGATGCTCTCCTTTTCGTTTCCCATACTAATGGAGTGAGGTGGGGCGTCTTATCGTTGATTATTAGAAGCATAAATCTCGCCCTCTTCGGCCACTAAAGGAATCGGGAGGATATTGCGTCGAGTGCGTGGGAGGGAGGGGTGGGTTTGGAATCGACAAGGGGAATTCTCTAGACTTATTGGAAGCCGTTGTGAGGAATCATGGGAAGGAGGTTTCGGAGAAGAAGATCTGGGTCTCTCTCTCTCTATGAGGATGCTGTGTAAGGGGAACAAAAAGTTAATCTATAACTCTGGAGTAAGACGTGACGTATGGATCCTGAGTGATGAAGCCTCAATATTGTTTCCGCAGCATTAGTTTGTTAGCTCCTTTTGTGAAGTTTTTCTAAGAGTTTTATTTGAATACGATATTCAATTATTATTCGTACATGATATTTATAATATGATTATGAAAGTTTTGAACAATCAAAATAATTATTGAGACAGTATAATATAACTTTTAAGTAAAATTAAATAGAGGCAGCAAACCAGAGATTATTTGATTAAAAAATATTCTTAAAACCGTACTTTGATCAACGTACACAAAGAGAGAAAACATAGACGTAAATACAAATATATACAAATGTTTCCATAAATGAATTAAAGTTAAAAGGTTTCGTATGTCAAGTGTATTATATAAATGTTTTAATTCTTCCTTGAAGTCATTGAAAAGAGTAAGATGAAAAGTTTGTTGGAAGTTTTGTGGACTTCCATTGATCAAACGTGGAATAGGAGAAATTCATAAATAGTGGATTTTATATTTCTAGTATTTTTAATTTCATCTTTGATGATTATCTTCAATTATTACCTTTATGCGACCTTCTGTTCCAAGAACTAAATATATTAAAACCTTTGAAACACAGTCTGTTGAAAATAGCATTTCTATGAATAGCGCTCTGTCTGAATTTTTCGTTATTTCAATATAGTCTCTCTTATGGAGTTAATGCGTTATCAAATAACTTCCTCATCAAAGCGGTCATTTATTGAATGGATCTAAAAATATTCTCTGGGAAGGAATCAATGGATTCATTACACTTCTACAAAATAATTTCTGGGAATTATTTTAGAGAAAAAAATTTTCTAACCAAAGCCATAAGAATATACAGAAGGCTTCAATGATATTATGAAAAATCAATTAATTCCTTTATCAATAAAATTTTCCATTGCATCAATTGTAACTCATACCTTTGATTTTTTACGAGAAACACAATAGCATGTGATATTAATGAGGAAAAGAAACTCGTGATATATTGTAACTCTTTAATTTGATTTAAAATAAGTATATTCTTAGTTATTGCGAACCTATCTCGACTAAAACGAATTTATTCGAGTCGCAAATAATTCTCATTATTCGCAATATTATATTTTTATTCGCAATTATCTTAAGCATTGATAAACTCCTAAAAGCTTTAAGGCTGATAATTCTTTAAACTTAAAATCATACATTTTTCTGAATAAATGGCATATTTAAAACAAAGGTGATGACAAGATTTGATATCGAAAAATGAACGATTCTGAAATAAGCTTTGAGTAGAAAGTGTAGCTAGTGTAGAGGAGACAACAAACTAACAAACTTTTTTCAGTAATGTCCGCGGAGCCATTGACAGTAGACATTGTAACTCTAAGTATCAATCCGTCTGAAATTATTTATCCTCTTGGATAAGCGGAGAGATGTGTAGGGTTTCCAATTTATGTCGTCATTTAAGATCGTGATGGGGAACAGATATGGCGGGAAGTTGGTCTGGGGAAAAGATGATGTTCGATTGGTGTGGAGGGATGGTGCCCAGAAATGGAGTGCTGCCGTTATCCGTTAATGGTGAAATAGGGAGCTGCACGAAGGAAACGGATGAGTCTTTGGAACTATTGATTGAGTCCAGATGCCAGCACGAAACGCCACTTTCGAGTATCCCGTGACGAGCTGCAATTATCACCATCGACAAAAAAACATCGCTCGCAGATAAGAAAGATAAACCAGGAATAAGGGCTTATTAAGCAGTGACTTTGTGCCTGAAATTTTTAAGTTTTATATTCCTCTAAATTGGTTCCATAATATAGAAATATATTATATAGTATTCAAATAGAAAGAAAATTCATTGGATGCCCTAGATATTGAGCTGTATTTGTTTGATTTTTATATAATTAACTATCCCTCAATTTCGTTAATGATTTAAGATATATTTTCAGTATAAATATCTATAAGAAAAAAGATATTATCTTACTATATAATGCCTTTCTAATACCTTATAAATATATTAATATCTAGATATATAATAACTTTATCTTATATCAAAGATTTAGTAATAAGCGACGATTGTTTACGGAAATAATATGACATTCTCACCAATTACGTATCTACTTATTCGATAAGGTTTTAATTCTTTCAATCCATAAACCATGATAAAATGTATCTAATTTTATAAATTTAATGTCTTATAGACTCTAATATATATATTAACGATATTTAAAAAATTTCAAACAAACAATAAATCGGTTAATGCATACTGTCCTTCTTGTTCAAGGATCAATGTCGCGACAAAACAATCCAGTCACGTTAACACAGACCCATAGTTCAGCTCTCCCCGTTTTTGCTCGTCATCCCACTGATAGTGTCTCCACCACTCAAAACTAAGGGCGTTCATTAGTGACCCTCATCCGCTCACTAATTCGAAGTCACTAATCATCTTCGCAGCCGATTTCTTCCCAACTTTCCACTCATAAAGTTCGATTAATATCTAATTGCTGAGGAATTCGTCCGCTCGATGAATCAGCCCCATAATGGACACGAGCAATACTACCCTCAATTTTGTCATTAACCAACGAAGATCTACAAAGAGAGATTCCGCTGTAATGGATCCAATAAATTCTCGAGTATTACGACATGTTATCTTTAATTTCTGATGTATTGTGAGACATATTTACGAAGGTTTGGACGACGTTACGATCAGAGTAAGATTAATGACTGGAATAATGATTCATATGCTTTTAACAGCAGCCACTTTATGCATAGAAGCGAAATAGGGATAGCTGTGGAAGTTACATATACATACTGTATACATTAAATGTTTAGGGTGTGAAAGTGGATTTAAGATCCTTAGAGATCAATATATGTGTTCTAAAATTTTAATTGATTAAGAAAGGATAGGATAGAAAAAGATAGGATAAGAAAACTCTTCTCTCAAAAATTTGAAACAGTGAAGCACATAAAATAATAATAAACTTTTCCTGATATGTTTCCTAATGAATATTCGAACTAAAAGTTTTGACCATTTATTTTCCGATTCGTTAATCATTATTCAAATACAATTTATTAAATCTTTACTTAAAATGTAATATAAATATTGATTCTGTCAAAAGAAATCAAACAATAATGGTAAAACTTTTGATGTAGACAGCTCAAAATAGAAAATACTCGTAGCTTAAATATTCCTCATCATTGAACATAGTCGTGACAGATACTGACACTTAAACTTCATCCTATGTAAATACATAAGTGATGACTTTTAATTAAAATAAATTTTTATAAATAAAATATATCAATAAAAATGAATGTAAATAAGCACGTTAATGATTTTTGCTCTAATCATACATATTATAATGATTATAAATATTACAAAAGACGTTTTATCCAAACCAAAACGGAGGAATACGAGATAAGGAATTGAGGGAAAATAATATTTATTCAAACATCAACACATAAGTGTTCGATATAAAACACGAGTAATGAATAATAAGTTTTTGTTAAAAGAGAGAAGTCTAACCAAGCTACGAACATAAAGAACATCTCCAATTAAAACAAAAAATTTCATTAGTATCCATTCAAAGTTTATTCCTCGTCATAATTACGCAATTGGTTAATTTAAATGCCCTCTTATACGAGCTTACGATAACCACTGCACGTATCGTGGATATAAGACGATTCCCATAAGTTTCCCATTGGATCATCCTCATATGTTTATCTCCATGGAAATAACGAGTGGGAAGGAATCGAGTGCGATGAAGGATGAGAATCGACAGAGGCTGCCAAAGCGAGGGCGTGACTGGTATAGTTTACTATCTGTACACGCACTGCTCTCGCCCACACTCCCCCGGACACATGGCCCGCATCAATAACGGATATTTATCGCTCTTAGACGAAGGGCTGTTCGGAGGGTGCTGATGGTCACTGATGGGATTCCGAGGTATATAGTGATTGTGAAAGGGACGTCAGACGCGGGGTTCCATATCGACGGCGGAATTCAATGCTTCTCTTGTTGGCTTCGATGAAAAATCGAATCCATTTCTGGAGCTCTGCCTTCCCTCATTGTATGATTGAGACGTCAGAATGCCATCCGCGTCTATGTGCCAAATGACTGAGTCGGACATTCAAGTCTGAATCCATGATTTCGGTGTGTATAACCAATACGTAAATGTGTGCTGGAATATACTTTGTTATTAAGGAATTATTTGTTGCTATGGCTCGTAACTGAGAATAAGATACACGTAAAAAAAGAATTATTGATATAAACATTAAACAAATATAATTCATATTATACTTAAATGGGTAAGTTTTTATATACTAAAATTTGAGTACGAAATATAATAGAGAATTATTTGTGGGTATAGTTCGCAACGAAGAATTAGATACGTAAAAAAGAATTATTGATGTAAATATTAAACAAATATAATTAATATTAAACTTAAATAGGTAAGTTTTTAATATACTAAAATTTGAGTACGAAATATGATAGAGAACATATTTAAACTACGATAAAATTTCATATCGATATTTATAGAAAACTATGAATGCCAGAGATCTAATTACGCAGTTCAAAACTTAAAGCTAATAATACTCTCGTTTGATTGGAGGAAGTTACTATGACCTTTATAAGTTGAAGGTGAAGTTATGAATAGAAGAACCCATGAAGTGAATCAGATTATTGAATATTTCTCTAGTTCGCTTCCATAGTAACGAACCATCAATTGATTGATGGAGTTAAGTGATGCAGGGGTGGAAAGGATCCATGACTTCTATGGTTGTCACCCACACCATAGGCGGAGAGATGATCAAATGGATATTTAGTTTAAGGCCTATGAAGGCTAAAGATAATGATAATAAGATACTTTATTGATTTGAACTTTTATTTACGAAGTGAAGATAAACTATAAACTTGATGTGTCTTTTCATTAATAGATTAATGAGTATGATAAACTTTTATAATTGTCAATATCAACTTCAAATTTTACTTTTATCTCGTTAAATGATAGTTATATTTCACTTGACGTAATGCTAATATTATATATCAATCATAATCCGGCATTTAACTTAGATTATTACGAAATTATTATGATTTTTATTCTCAAATAAGAAAGCTATTATTGTGAGAAATATAAGTAGAAATGAAGAGTATTTTTATAAACAAACATCAAAAATATATAGTAAATAATTCAAAATCTTACCAAATATTAAATTGCTAATATTCTATGTTAAATTATTCTTGCGAAAAAAGTTTATTTACGATGAATAAATGTATCTTCTTTCCTGTCAAGCTTGTATGCATGCTATTTCAAAACTGTCATACTTATACTACTCATGTTTTCGCGATATTACGAAACAGTATTCGTGTTTCATCTTCAATAAGTAAAACCAATTACAACGAATTATTCTCCGCTTAAAATTTTTTAAATAATCACCTAATTTGGGGAATCATTTCGTAAATAATACAGCGAACTGTTCGTCGCTTCTTGGGCTTATCTAAATATCTCCGGTTAGTTGATTTTCAGATGTTGCGGTGAAGTATGGTTTGAGTGTGGGTGGAGAATCGAACTTGTGTGTGGCAAGTGTAGGTCAGGAGTTCGGAAGTAGAGAATTGAGGAAGTGGTTTTGGGAAGGACAAGAGATGAGACGGTAAGTTTCTGAGCCATGAGAGGTTGAAAAAGTCGGAGAATGTCGGAAACAGCAGCGTCTTGTTCGAGTGTTAGGCGGAGGTGAAAGAAAAATGCCCTGGCGTTTCTAGGATACACGCTTCATCAGAAAGGGGAGGAAAGCGGAACTGTCCTATTAACAATCTTTTGTTCCTCTCTATTTTATTCAATAACGTCTATTTAATGTATGGTATTTCGCTTTATAAAATCGTTAATAAAACTTCTTTATTAAAAGATAAATAAAAGTCTTAATGGTATTAAATACGTATGATACAAATCAATTCACTCGGAAAAAAATATCATGAATTGAATTGAATTAATCGCTATTAAATATGAATTATATAATCATAATTATTATTTTTTTCTAATTACGCAATTACTTTAGATCAAAGAACAAAGAATAAAAGAAAGTAAACACATATTAATAGTCGTACGGTTCATTATGTCCAATTCAGAAACAATATGAGCTTTTCGGAATATATATTTTTTTAAATTTTCTAGCAAAATCATGTTAAGAAATATTATAAGAACAAAACTGGTCTGCACTTACGTAACAATACCTTATACTCTAATTATTATGGAATATTAATTGTTCGAATATAATTAACCCTTCTATAAGTTAGAACTTATATTCTAATATATGGTTAGAATATTTTCAGGGAACATTTTTTTATTTCTCATGAGATTATAATTCCTTATGGATATTTTTATGACAAAATTATATATTACTGTGGATAGCTATTTTTTACTAATTTGAATATTTAAATAACTTTTATGTATAAGTATATAAATATATAAATTTTAGTTTGTACGAATATAATAGCATTGAGTTAATTGTCTAACTCGTAAAATGCCTTCAGTTCTCGCTATTCAGTAATAAGACGCGATACAAACATTTTGCAGAAAGAATGCGTCTATAAATATAGCTATAAGAGGTATTCGGTCACAAGAGCCTACAAAAACGCGTCATAATACTCCTTCACTCGAACAGCTTCGAAGTACGGAATCCACTCACCCGTTAAATATCTACGTAATCGCGTAAACAGAGGGCATCTTTAACGAATCGACGCCGGGTTTTCAACCCCGATTTCCACGCCGATAACTTTTGGATTGGAACGATTGAAAGGGCTGATCGAATAGTTCCACTCACTCGCCCTAATCCCTTATATAATCACCCTTCTCGACTCCGGAGGTGTCGATTCTCTCCAAAATCACACTACGTCTACATTCTAATTGAGCCAACGCAAACACCGACCCTTTCACCTCCTTCGCTAATAATGGACGCCGTGGTTCATCGAGCACAAGCCAACTCCGTTTCAAATGTTTGCCCTCTCCCTCTAGTTGTGCAGGGGGCGTTGTGCAGGTCCCCTGCACAACCTTCTTTCTCCACCTCGAACACTGTGTCCCCTTCCATCCCTCCTCCCCGCTTTTCTTGCCCCCTCATCGAACCCGGGACCTCCAGACGCGTGTTCGCTTGTTTGCGAGATTCGCGAGGGAGTCCGTATGTTTGCTATCGAATGCAGGAGAGGATTTGAAGGGCAGCCGAACTTCTGCGCGCGTGTTTGCCCCGCGTTCCGATGTCTAGCACGAACTGCAAATCGAGTCAATGGTGTGACAATTAGATGGTCCGTTGCATCGGATGCCTACCACTACGTACGTCCCCCCTGCCATGCGCCTACGCTAACACTTCATTCGCCCGCTGTCCGTAAACTTGAGCTCAGGGGTCCCCGAAAAGTTTTTGATGGTCGATTGCTCTGTGTGTGGTTCTCCGGAGACGAAATTATAATTCTCTTACCTTATTTCGCGTATTGATATAATAGAAGGAAGTTTGTAAATGTGCATTGGCAGTACCTTAGTAGATTATATCATCATTATGTCAGAATGCAGTTTATGCCCCAAAATATAGATGAAATAAGTCTTGATAATACTTATGCTCACACTTTTGTAACACTCAGAACATTGTATTTTATTAGATCATCCTTTTCGTGAATTGATAATATATAGTATTTTTCTGCATCAGAAGCAATTCAAGGATTTTTTAATTTGAATAGTATTATCTCAATTCCATTTAATAAAATTAAAAATTCTACAATGCATTTTAAATCATGTGAGTGACGACTGTTTTATGAAATATTTGATTGAGGATTAACACGTATAAATATCCATATACCATCAATTAATTACAATAAAATAGACAATTTGGATGTTCGTTTCAATATATTTTCATATTCAGCTTCTTTTTTGTTTATCATTAGCAAATGCTCCAAAATACTTTATCGATAAATACAAGGCATAGTAAATATAATCATTACTTCAGTATTTATAGATAATGTCAACAGAAACTTTAATATCCACATTTATTTTTTAACAAATTCTAATTTGATGTATTCATGAGATGATTAAAAATGTATTTTTTTATTTACTATTTCTTTTATAATTTCAGCTAAAATAATATTTTGAAACGCATCTTTTTTTAGTATTCACTACTTTAATCAATTTTTACCATCCAAACTTTATTTCCACGCGTAGGAATAAATCAGTAACACGATACGCAAACGCAACCCTAAGTTAAATTCATATACACTATTTGGTATTCCCATGGCGACAAACAAATTGAAACGGTGAAAATAATACGCGGAATGAGATCATCTGTTGTTTCCGCTTTTCGTTACCTAAAAATTCGCGATTTTACAGCGGAATAATTCCCAGTGCTTCAGCAATTTTCAGAAACTTTTCTAAGGCATTAATATTAAACACACATTCATTAAAATGTCTTTTGGAAATAAATACGCCGCGCTGTAAAATTGCCGCAAACATTTTCTGCTCGTTATGTAACGAGTCCGTTTATATTTAACGTTTTTCAGCCGAAACGGAATCGTAATTTTTTAACTGTAATAAAATACGTACTGTAATTACGTCACAAAGAGCGATTGACGTATGATAAATTGAGTGTAAGAAGCCAATTTATAAGTGGAATCGTAATTATTGAGCTGTAAAAATACGTAATATAATTACGTAAAGAATAGCATTTGATTCGTAATATACGGAGTGTGAGTAGCCAAATTCTAAACGGAATAGTAATTTTCGAGCCGTAAAAATACTCTACGTAATCACGTGACAAATAGCGATTGAAGTACAGTATATATCGAGTGTGAGAAGGCAATTTCTCTCGTACGACAGAAGGGCGTTCCTGCCGTCAAAGTCACTAAATATCACGATTCAAATGCACCGGTTCGGAGGAAGAATTATTGAATTGCATTTGGAAGTGCGACGTCCACTGCCTCTCCTATGCGATCGCAGTAAATATCAGCGACGGAGAAATAGGAGTCGCGAAGCGGTAATAATTGATGCATTGGCGACTGGGCTCCCAGTTAATCGACGCCAGCCACCCGATCTCCTGACCGATGCTCGTTCCAATGGGTACACTCGTGGTCAGCCGCTCTTTTGCCGCCCCTGGCATTTGTCCTCCTCAAATCATCTCAATCTGCATTTCCATCGAAGTGTTTTCCGCACCAATTTGTCACTTGTGCCGCTTCCTCGTCCGAAAGATTCACTGAATGCGATCGGAAGTTGCTTATGTGTTGATTTAACCACCGCTGGAAACAGCGGCGGCTGCTGACGCCTCGACGTTGTTTATAAATCTTTCGGGCGTGTTTTTTTTAATACGAAACGCTGATGAAAGGAATAGGGGATGGGTTTTGTATAGCATTATGTTGCGGGGTTTTAGGAAGATATTCGAATGCACGAGTAATTTAGACGGAATTTTAAAAACTGATGATAATAATAGTTCGAAGATGATAGAATAAAAAATAATACATTAAAGAATAATGGAGATAAAATTCGACAAATAATACTTATAAAATTTTTGTAACATTAATAATAATATAAATATACAGTCTCAAATACTGTAATACTATTTTGGTTGTAGTAACACTCTATGGGATTGGTATAAGGTAGCGAAAACAATAAGTGAATCTAACATAACTGAATGTACGTAACTTTTATTTATTATTTGTTGCTTTACTAGAAGACAATTATTTGAATTTATTTAGTAAACTAAATCTCCATATTTAATACTAGTAAACTATAATTTTTTGCAATAAACATCCTAACCATTAATCGAGCTAATTAAACTATTTTTTAAAAATTAGCGTCCTTTTAGAGAAGAGATGTCTTAAATATTTCTTCATTTCTATACTCCTTTCATTTTTCTAATAGTCAAGGATCTATATGCTTACTCTTATAAGTTACTCAATTCTCTTTTATGAAAAATGAATACACGCGTTTTTTAAAGAGCTTACTGCCCCAAATATAATTTTAAAAAATTCGCTGATTTTTTTCTACTTCACCATATTTATTTTATACCATTTTTATGCTGGGAATTTATATAAAAATACTTATTTAAATACCGTAATGCAATGGCCTTGAATAAAAAAAAACTCTACAATTTAGAGTTTTTTTAAACGAAAAGAGTGAAAATTTCAACGTACTTAAACTCCGCATGAAATTTACGATTCAAACATTTGCAAATTTTACGTGTTTTTGCCCGCAAACCTCACCAGGTGCGCGAAAAATCCGTCCCAAGTTATGCAATATGTATAAAGTCCGCTCTATTTCTATATTCAATTCATGAAGAAGTAGGAACAACCGAGTCGCTAAAAAAACATTTAATTCGAATGCAGAATTATTCGGTTTTCGCGGAAAAAAATCGCAATTAACAATTACACCCGAAAAGGGCCATATCATTTGGGTAAATTTTAATGCTGTACGAATTCGTTTTGTCTTTTTATTCTCAGGAAAACACTGTCCAGACCGTATTTGCCGGCAACTCTCCTCTTTCGAAACAATTTTTCCTTGAAATTTTGATAAATGTAGCGAGTGTATTTACATAAATTACTTTCACGCGACCTTTTTTAGTCCTCGGTTTCATTATCCCGACGGAATGTTTTATATATATATATACAAAAATTTTATAATTTTCATGGGAATTAATTTTTGAAACTCAAGTGGATTGACAAACGAAAAAACTATTTATCATAGCAACCACTGTACGTATAAACGTCACGACAGAGATTTTCCAGGGTGTGTGTTTAAAAAAAAAATACCCTCGCATTGAGCTCTTTATTTAGAGAGAAAAAAAAACGCATAACGAGAGAGAGTTTTTCTTTTCCATTACGGAGAAAAAAGAGAGCAAAATAAATCCCCCTAAAACAGGTGTTTAAATAGCGAGAGCTTGGCTCGCTTCTTTTCCGTCATTTTTTTTCCCGAACTTCAATGCAATCCACATAGCGGAAGCCATTCCAATTACGGAGGGACGGCTGATCAGGGAAGTAATCAATCCATCATTAGAGAACGTATTTCACGCGCGCCGCAAGCCGATTCCAGACCACCGAGTCTACCCCCCCTACCACCCCTCAACGAGAACATAACGGGAAAACCCCCCTGGTTTCCATCACCTCTTCCCTTTAAAATCTCTCGAATACACCCCAAATCCCGCGGACTATCCCTGTACCCACACCCTACCCTACCCTAGCCCCCTCCCACCCCATTCCCCGCAACAGAACACGTTTTCACACGCGAGCACAATCGTAGGGACCGCCCGGTATGCTGCGATTGTCGACCGCGAAAGCCTGCTGCAGAAACCCCGTCAAAATCAACCGGGCGTGTTTGCCCGCCCTATGCCCCTAGCCCCATCAAGTATATGCAACCCGCCCGACGCGGCCGCCCCTCGAACCCCCCCACCCACCCCGCGCGACCGAAGTATTTCTCTCTCCAACAAACCCTATCTTTTCCCTTCTATTCAAATCCACTCTTCGATCCGCATTCCATCTTATAGCCGTTCGATACGGTTGTGTTCACACGCGAAAATATCGCGCTCCTAAGAGGATTTTTCGCGCGTGAATGTATTGTTATTTCACACTGTACGCTCCCAATGCATCGCGGCAAGTTTTGGTTCTTTTTTATTTGCTCGTACCTTCCACACCTGTTTTTATTTTATTAATCGTTCCGATATGAAATGCAATTAAAAAAGTTCGCACCTTCCTCACAAGGTGTTAAGGCGAGTGGAAATTTTTTTTATTTTCGTATTCTCAGACGATTCTCGAACCATGATTTTTTTTATTTTAACGTTGGAAGTGTGGAAGTATCCGAATTCCATTTGCCCTAATTAGAAATGAAAGATAGAAATTTTAATATAATATAGTGCTATCACATATTAGGAATAACTGGAAATATATTTTATTGAAACGCTGTTCAATCGTATCAAATAACAAAGGAATATATAAAATTACGATTTACGATGCAATTCAATAAACGTTTATATTCACAGCTTTTAATTATACCGTTTATTTTTGAAATTCTATCTCAAATGTTATATTTACGATTCAGTAAGGAAAAACGTTGAATAAATTAAGAAGTGATATTGAAATTAAGCTTCAGTTACAGAGAAGAAAAACCTACCTACCGTCTACCTTAGATTGGACATAAATAACTTCTCGTAAGAATGGATTTTTCTGATAACTTTTAAGAACGAAAACCATGAATTTTACCCAAATGTATCAAAACTGCATTTTCATAATTTCTATCACCGTTCCACGAAATAAAGCTATATAAGTTTCTGCACGATAAGTTGAACGAAGGGATGGGATATTCCAATTGAAGTATCCGCGCTAAAATAAAAAAAATAAACGCATCAGAGTTCGGGGACAATCCCCCCGCCGCGGCGTATTTATTCCATGGAAATTGCCCCGAAATATTTGCGAACGAGTTTCCAATTTTCATATTCCTCACGATAATTTCCAACGCGAAACCGCGAATCTCTTAGGCGAATTTTTTTAAACATATAAAAAATCAAATACGCGATGACAAGTGAGAATTTTTTCACGCTTTTTTAATTAAATAATTCACGGTTGATTCCTTTATTAAAATTATTACACTCTGCGGGCGTGAATTAATTAAGCTCAAAATTGTGTTTGTCCTTTGAAAAAATCGCTGTTTGCTTTAATTATGTCAATATGAAAAAGTTCGAATTCTTCAGCGGACGTGACGGAACGGGAGCGTGAAATCTGTTCGCATTCGAACCGTGATTTCCTTTTTATTTTGGGAGACATCGATATTTCACGCAGTTAACGCTTTCAACCTTTCACGCCTCCCGAATGTGGGAGTGCGTGTTCAGATCGCTTTTCAACCTTTCTCTGCATTCATCTCTCCTCGTGTCCCTTATGTTCCCGCGTGAACATATCCATCTCTTTCTCTATATCATCGTATCCTAGTTCTCAGTCTCATATTTTCTCGTTCCTTCCGTATCTAGGATACAGAATGATTATTTCTTCTTTCGTATAGTTTAATATGCTCAATATTTTCAAACTCAAATTTTACTTAATCAATAAAAACATACTCTCTACCACTAAATTCTTATAGAAACTAGAAATAAATTATCAAATGTGTCTTAAATATATCTACTGGATTTTAAAATTTTAATTAAAAATTAAAATTAATTAATTTTATCGTAAACTTTGATCGTTTAAAAATAATTTGATTTTGGATAAGTCCTTACCTTGAAAGATTGTACATTTACACGAATGTGTTTTAGCATAAATATTTGACTTATGAGAATTGCTATTTGCACTTCATATGGAAAAGAGCTCCATCATTTATTGTATTCACCTTCCAGTTATCTTTCCTCTACATAAGAATATATGCAAAGGAAGTATGGTCGACATGATCTAAAGTAATTAATAATAATCCACTAAATAGTATTTAAAGGATATGAGCGGATATATCTATTGTAGAGATGATAGTACTCGTATCACACTGATATTATAAATTTAGAACAAATATTTTTATGCTTTGAGAGAAACTTAAATATTTTTAGAGTGATGTATTGAATAATATTTAATTCAAAACAAATTTTGGAAATATCCTTTTATTATTTAAAAAATTTTTAATCCTTAAATAGATTTCGTTGGATGTTTAAAAAGTTTACTTATGAACAAACATTTAATAAGGAAGTTTGTCTATCTTTTGTCTAATATATAATTCTATCCATGAATTAGTTTTAGCATCACAATTACGATTAAGTTAACTATTATACACAGAGGGAATCGTAATTTAATTAGTTATTTAAAATTCAATTTATTTAAAGCTCTTTACAATAATATACCGTATATTACACGTATAAATTTGGAATCTAAAAAGTGAAATATTTGCTATTATTCTTCTATTATCTATTTGTGAACGCGTTCAGTAAAGTTTTCCTTAGCGTATTTTTCGTCTATCAATTTTGAATTATTATGATATTTTCTGTTTAGCGTAAGTATTTTGATTCTATTTTCGTATTTCAAACTTTTTGTATTTACGTTTTTAATTCTTAAACCAAAACAAGAGTGGGGAATGGAACGTGTGGAAACATATCTTTCGCCCTCTAATTCAGGTGGCTAATTCCCTCTCCAACACATCACTCCGATTAGCAGTTCACATTCACCCCATGCCACACACCGATGCCCGATCAATCGGCTCATTGTGACCCCAGTGATTTGTAATTGAGCGTCCCTATAACTCACACGCAGTCCCCGGTTCGATTCCCTCGCACCCTTTGGACCCCATTGCAAATCCCCCTTCGGCTGTCTCAGTTGGCGAATGTTAATGGCTAACCGGTCAATCTGGCGATCCTCTGCATCAATTTGTCGTCCACGGAACCGTTCATCACGCAAACGTCAATGGTTATTGCTTGTTTAGGCTTGCCCTGTTACGAGTTTCATTTCCTGCCGCACGTGGGAATGGACCCAAAAGGCGGATTGGCTATCTATTATCTCTATGAATATGATTAAATCCCTCTTGAGTTCCGTGGAGATGGGGGTTCCCTTCCTGGGAATTGAAATTCGAGTTAATTGATGCATACGAGTTTCCTCACCGGGGATGCCTTCCAATAAACAAGCGGGATTAGGAATATTGAAATTTCGATACGTTTCCGATTGCGATGAATTCAATCGAGCAGCGAATGAATTATTAGGCTTTCATTAGGTCGGATTTTTTTGTGCTGAAAATATGCACGTTAATTCGGATTTATGAACGTTGAATCCTATCAGTTATTTACTTTCGAGCGTATAGGGAGAATAATATCATTCCCTATACGAATTTAAAGTGATAAAATACGTAGATGTTGATCGATTTGGAATGGATACCTTACATTTTATATTAGATACTGTGTAGAAATTTATAAATATTAAAATTGGCACATGAACAAAAATTTATTTGGATCAATAGATAAACCTTCAGCTCAATTTTTATACAAAATGTTTCAAGAAGGAAACGATAACTTAGTTTCCATTGATCATATATAATGTTTCTATCCGTAAATGCATAAGGAAGGTACGTTTATGAACCCTTCTTTTATTAAAAGTACCTTTAAAGGATTAGTCTCAAACATTTCATAGAAGACACAAGACTACGTAGAGTATAAATTGCTAATTTTAAATTTAAAAAGCAAATTGTAGCGAAAAATATACCAGAAGACCTTAGTTTAAGGTTTGAACTATGTACTGAATAAATATTAAGCTAGAATTCTAATTTTTAAGAAACAATTTTAATAATTAATTTCGAGTAACGAAGGAAATATTAAGACGGCCAAATTAAGAACCGTGAAACTGTTCGTAATCCCATAGATACGAATCTCACCCACAAGCAAGCGAAAGACTAGGATCCGTTGTAACCCGTTGACGAAGTTGGAAAAGAAAGGGAAGAAAATGCGAGATATAGCCGAGGGCATCTCTGAACTTCGCAAATCTCAAGGATCGACGCTTTCCTCTCACAGTAACAACGCCTGTTGGTTCCGCACGCTTCACTTTTCACGCGAGACACTCCATCGCCGTGCTTAACACAACGCCCCCTTCCAACGCCCTCTAAAACTATCTCTATCCGATTCGGGCTCATTCCGGCACACCGATTACGACAAATTCATCGGCGAAAATTCGGAGCGGATAGGTGTGAGAGTCCATGACAACGCCCTCTCTTATTTCTTTTATTTTCTTACAAACAACGGCATCTGAAACCATTAAGATTCTTGGAGCGGAAATGCAGTTCCCGAACACCTCCAGAGCAGCGAGTTTTCTCGCACCTAAGAGTGCGATATATAATGAAAATTTTCGCGAATTCAGAAAACGATATTTGATAATTCGGAAGTGGTTTATGTGAGCCGTGTCGAACGCACGATGCGGTGCCCAAAATCCGTAAGAATGGGTTATTCTTCATTCGTGAAGACCTGCACGGTACGAGTGTGCGAAAAACTTTTTTCCAAGACATTTTCATGGATTGCTAAGCAATGGCTTAACGCGATATAAGGGGTGTGCAGGAATGACGTAGAAGTTTTCGTGTATTGGTTTTGGGAGCTTAATGAATTAAGTTCGGGTTAGGTGCGTTAAGGTGTTATGAGGGTTAAGGTTTGGTATATTCTTGGAATAAAGAAGACTGGATCTCTATAGATTCCATATGTGTGCACAGAAGATTGCACAGAAATTAAAATTCGACAATCTCTTTTTATAAAAGGTTTGTGATTTCCCTTAGACTTCTAAGTATACTATAAGATCAGCTAGAGAAGTAAAATGTATACATTTCGCGATAAATTGATAGATATTTATTTTTCAGTAATGCCTCACAGATTATATTCGTATGTACATTGTACTTAAATTATGTTTAAAATCCTATAAATTGATTTTGAATTCAATAGGAAAATACCATCATTCAAACTGAATTGAAATATATTGGCTTGACAATAAATTTAGTGTTTAAAATTCCATAAATATAATAAAGCCACTTTAGTTTTCAAAGAGGTCCCTTGATTTAACTAACTACTATTGTCTCTCGTCAAATTTTGACAAGTTAAAATATTTTTTTTCTATCTTATCTTTCAAAATTTTGTGTTTACTCTCTTAGAAATTATGACGGATGATATTTAATAAGTTACTTAGTCTCTAACTGAAATTAACTTTCATTGATTATTTTAATATTATTAAAACTATTGATTATTTTATTAAAAGATATGTTTAATATACCTTTAGGGAAATAGACTGATCAGATTACAAAAGGTAATTGTACATACACAATGATAAACATTTGTCACCATACAATTTTACTCCAATCGCTTCCCAAAATTTAGTAATAGAATGTTTCAATTTTTTAATATGACAGTTTTCCACGAATAAGATACAACCCTTTTCATGAAATTTTCCATAAATAATATATTCCAAGAAGGCTAAAGACGGTATCGCATCGCAGTGGCTATTTCTGCACTTCCTTCTCCTTTGAAGAGCTTTTGTATTTCTGTTTCTTTGAATCATATTACTACAAGCTTTTATTCTCAAGCGAGTGATTTTCCAGAATATGAAAATTTAGTTTTCGAAGAAAAGAGGAGGAAGTAAGGTTCAATAATATCTATTTTTCCATTCTAAGTGTATCAGTATGTCATTATTTTTAAGGGTAACAGAGGACACAAATTAAAGTGGACAAAAAGTAAAAGAAACAAATGTTTAGCTGGAATACAAGTATAATTTCAGAACATAGATGTACTACTCAAATGAAAGCTCTTAAGAATGTTTAATAGAAGAAGTAGATCTACGAAAATGAATAGAATGTGTAAAATTAAAGTAATATTCAGTGAATAGCTTGATAAATAGATTACAAAACAATTAGGATTTTGATATACGTAAATCAAGGGAAAATAAAAAGTATGCTTATTTAGAACTACAATTTACATTAATCTCTCCTTTAAATCTAACATAATATTTTGTTGAAAATTCTGATGGAATGAATGTGTGAGTTTCTAGTAAGAACTCTCTTTCCTAGCCAAGTTTCTACAATAAAACATTATCTTTTAACTCGTGCCATTCTTTCTTAAAATATCATTTATCAATGCATGAAGTAGTCTGTTATCTATAAAAGTAATCTCTATTATTAGATTATTTCGGCATAACTTTTGAATCTACACCTTTAGAGGAAAATATCAGGAATTATTTAAATCAAGAAATAAAATTTTACATTGAGAAGATGATATCTTTAATAAGAATCAAGATTATAATTCCTAACTCTAGAATAACATGAATACAAAGTTCTCTTTCTTATCAAATGGCTTTCCACAAAGTAAAGCCTTCTCATAATAATTTCATGATACCTTCAACTTTGATCTATTCAGTTCCGTTCATATGAATGTTAGATCGCTCACATAAAAGTAAATCGTTTTGAGCAGGAGTTAGTTACATATAGTGGGCAATGCATATATCGAGGAAGTCTCTGGGGCGAAAGTGTATGTGAACGAAGAGAGTCTTACCCACTATTGTTGACCACTTAGAATGGCAAATGTCCGGTTCATGTGTGTCTGTACATAGGACGAGGGTTCGGCAAGAGGTCGACAAATAGCATGCATTTCAACATGCAAGGGTCAAGTTGAAGCGCCTGAATGTTGACGGAGGCCAAAAGATAAGGTTACTGAGTGAGTGAACTGAGTTGAATCCAAGAATAAACACGCCATCCGACACTGCACCGTATCTTAGATACTCGATGTATTCTAAATGCGACAGATTCCTTTAATTTGTATCTCGAATGGAAATCGGAGTTTTGTGAATTTGTTTCTGAAGAAGAGAAGAGAATAGGTGAATGGTGTGTTTGTTTTGATTGAATTATAGCTTTGAGAAAGTAGAATTATAGGGAATGTGATTCGTATCCTATACGACAAATTAAGTTCTTTTGAAAACTGAGTTAATGGGAAAAGTCTAAATGAATAAAAATTCCCATAATTGAATCGTCAAAAAGAATGTAATATGCAAAAATATCTTCAATATTTGAACAAAGAGAAAGTTATAATTTCAATTATATCAATTTATTTCGTTATCTTTACCAGTGCAATAATAATATTTTAATTTAAAAACAGGTAAGAATGGCATCAAATGTTTATTTTCTACGGTTAATAAGAAATTAATTTTACGATAAATACAGACGAGAAGCTTCAAGTTCATAGAAAATATATGATGATTAAACAACGTGACACTTTTTTAAATCTTTATCTAAGTAAATTGCTAAGACAGTGGAATTTCTATCTGTACTCAGCGCATTTAAGCACATGGAAAGCGTAACTATAGAAAATCATTTCTTAATAGTGTTCCATCGTCAATAACCAGAATTTTGTAACGCGAGATATTATAAGTTCTTTGTGTTGAGTATGATATAAATATTATAGATTTATATAAATCATAAATGTAATTAAGTATTGAATACGATACGCTACAAAACGTGCTTAATTTAAAATACGTTTGATTGAATCACAAATACATCTACAATATATATGAGTTACAGTTAAGCTTTTTACGTAAATAATCAACTGGAGCACAAACTGGGTCCGTAAGAATTCACTCAGTCGTACACCTTCAAATAGAAATCTGATAAGCACTAAAACTAGGGGAAACTTTTCCTTACGTTCACCATACATTATAATTTAACGCTGAACGAGTCACTTATTAATTCGCGAGTATTGAGGGAGAGAAGATAAAAAAAAAGATTAAAGGCATGTTTTCCCGCGCGTGCAAATAGAGGCAATGCATACTGCGCCCTCTCGAATGGAAGGAACTGACGTAAATAATAATTATTATCACCAACAGCATGATTATTTTATTCCTTGAAAACTCTCCTGTGTGTCTCCACTTTTGAAAAAACTCATCTTTCCCTTTTTTTTCTCTCTCTTTTCACTTGGCATCTTTTTCCTCCTCTAATGAGTATTTGCCCACCAAAAAAGATGACGAACGATAATTATCGCGCGCACTTCGTACGTACTACACAGTCACACACAGGGGGGGCTTCTCTTCCCACACTATTTCCACATTGAGAGGTACACGGAGCCGCTCAATTTAAATACGCGTGGCCACAGATAATTCTCAGGGAGAAGGAGTATGCACGTCGAAGGAAAAAAGGGAGAAGGTAATTGGAGGGAGGGGAGTTGGGGGGTGGGGGTGTGTAGGGTTCCAAAGGGGGTGGGGGGAATTAAGGCTCGGGATGGGAGAAGGGGAGGGGGGAGGGGACAAAATTAGGATACACACGTTTTGCGAAAGGGTATCGGCTGGAGAGGGAATTAGAAGTATTTGAGAGGGAGTTTAGGTTCAAGTAGATACAAATGCGGGGGTTTTAATGGGTTGGGAGGATTGATACGGTATTGATGTTGATTGGTCAAGTTGGCATTAAAATTACGAAAGATAATAAGAGTTTAAATGGAGACCCAGGATTTTGAGTCAATTAATCCAGGGTTTAATGGAAATAATACTTTCCAGTGTCAATATAGCCCTTAATATAGACGTAACCGTTGATATTTCTTGTAATTTTTGATTAAAAAAGCCATTGTCGTAAAAATAACGATTGGACCGTACATCGTCATGCCCCAATCTACTCGTAGAATTAAATTATTGTATATTAACTCTCGAATATCAAAAATATCATATTCTATTGTCTATAAAAATATTATACCTTCTTAAGACTATCTCTTTTGGTCCTACCAAAAAATTAGATTTAAAAGTTATTCTCCATTACAATAATTTCGGGCTGGCTTAAGCGTAAACGATTGCTGTATAATTAATTCGATCATTTATTAATGAACTTCTTTATAATACACGTTTTCAATTAAAGGGAGAATATGATTCCTTTCCCTATTAATCCTCAAATAAAAAGACAATCTGAACTATCTTTACGTACTTAAAAATGTTCAGGCATCGCTACGCATAACAAGAGGGTTGGTTCATCGTGGGAAGGGGAAAATAGTCACATAAGAATGGATACAGAAAAAAGTATCGAATAAAAGGGATGAGAACAAAAAGGGAGTATTGAGAAACAAGGGGAGATGTACTACAGGGTTGTATTTAAAACAGATAAAAGAAGTGTGTAAGATGATACCTGTTCAATGAAGCTGGGAATGAAAGATAATTAACGAGTGAATCGAATAATGGGTTGTACAGAATATTATCGAAAGAATGAGAATAAATGTCTACTGCTTATATAAAGTATAATAACGTCTTTATAAAGAAATTTTTGTGTCGAATGGAAAATTAAGCAGGTGAGTTGAGTGATTAAATTTCCATACAGTTGGATGAATGAATTTCTTGTATAATTAGGCTTAAATAAATCAAGATAAATACAATGTAATAGTTTGATTATTTTGTGTTTTAAAAGAAATTTGAGCCGATATGATTTAGGTTAATCAAAAAAGGAATTAAGAACTTATTGAGAGTTGAATATGTATTTCAATCTATTTGAATTTTTCATTTCAATTTTTAATCGGAAAGATTTCCGTTACAGGAAGTATAAAATATTTTCAATTCATGAACAATTCAATCAAAAACATTTAAACCATAAAATTTGGATGTACTTCTAGCATAAGAAATAATTGTCATTAGAGAAAATTTGAACTTAAGTTGTTGAAACAAAGGGTGAAGATAATATATAAATATACTAAAAATAATTCATATAAATATACTAAAATACTTTATATAGATATATAAATATCCTAAAATTTTAGAAATTTAGCGATTTAATCAACAAAATATGAGAAACTTTGCATATATAAAAGAAAATATATTTGCGATAGCACAAAATCATATAAACTGTAAGCAAAGGAAGATATTTTTCGAAGTATAAGAGGTCAAAATTAAAAGTTTACGTATTCTTTTACAGAAATAGAAAACACTGATTAATTGGAAAACGGCATAGGAAATAACCATTGGGGTTTAGATAGACGAAGACCCAAACACAAAAATTATGCAGTTATAAGAGATAATGGTTGAGCGTTCCGTACTTTAAATTTCGAAAAATTTTAAATGAGGGACAAGTGCTTCTCGGTGGGGTTTCTCTATTGAGGGGAAACAGGGCAATCGCGGGTTTTTTTTTTAAGCGTCGGGAAATTTATTTTGAAAGAGATGCGGAAGGGACTGGAGAAAGGGCATCTCCGATTTCCTTTTTATCAACACCCTCTTAAGGATGGATCGAGAACTAAAGCAATGCGAATATTTTTACCGAATCGCGCACACAAAAAGTACAGTGGCTTAAACTCACGTAATTAAAGGAACAGTAAAGGAGGCGAGCGAGTTAACTCATCTTCATTAAAAAATAATTAATCGCGCAGCCTCGTAGAAGATTTTGAAAAACAAGTTTTTGTTCTGTTTAAAAAAATAAAAAACCCTTTTCATTAGCGATCTGGAATTACGTCCCGAGAGTATTTTTTTTATAAATGTTCCGGTAATGGTGCGTAAATTCAAATCATTTTTTTTTCGATGGATAATAAAGTTCGTTAACGTTCTAAATTTAATTTGAGTCGGATACGTAAATTCGCGATTTTATTTATTTTGGAAAATAACTCTGAGGATATTCATTCGATGACGATAATGACGGAGTTGGAAATCTATCATTAAAAATTAAGAGAATTAAGGTCAATATAATTAATTAATAAATGATAATTACAAATTAACGTAATATATATGAAATATTGCTCAAATATTAATTAAATATCAATCTAATTCACTTGATTGAATCTTATCTGCAAATAAAAATCGTACACAATGAAATTACGTATTATATAATAAAATATGCGAATAATATACAGTATGAATAGCTGTTTAATAAATAAAAAATGAAATAATTTTATCGGTGTATATTATTGTTGAATTAATCACGAATTTTTGAGAATTTAACTGTGAATTTGATTGGATGAATAATAATATTTCATCGAGTTATGCCTTTGATAAATGTAAATATTTTTCAGCGAATCAAAAGAGAATGTTTACGGATAAATAATCTAATTTTACATATTTAGATACTGAACATATTTGGAAAAACTTTTACCAAATCTAAATTACGAAAATACGTAATTAAATTGAGTGAAAACCCTAGAAAGAGAAGTTAGCAGAGCTTAAGTTACACTTATAATTCTTCTAACTTAACAGTTACTATATTTATCACATGTACTATATATATATATATATATATATATATATATATATATATATATATATATTACTAATTTATTTATTTATTGATGTATATATGTATCGTGAATATCATTTTACAATCAACATTTAAGTATCAACCACGGAGTCGTCTACGGGTAAAAAATCAAGTAGCTGTACAACTGCGGCGGATCCAAGGGAAGACTAAAATTGGGAAAGTCGTGAATAAAAGGTTAAAAAAAATATATTTAGAGGATCGAGGGACACTCGGTGAGTGTTGGATAATGATCGGTTGAAAGAAAGGATGAGGTGAATGGAAGAGATGCCGTTGGGATGCCGGGAACTGGTGGAATAATTAGGGGCAGTGGAGGGGGTTTCATGCGGGTTGCAAATGGGCAAACATTAATTAATAACGACGGCCAACGTTAATTGCTCTCAGAGCCCAAGTTCACCCTCCCCTCACTCAATACACCCCCTGCCACCTTCCCTTCCGTCTATCTATTCCGCCTTCAGTACATCTTCGACAATTTTAATATTATTCCTTCGTAAAGATTCTATTTCTTTTAATGCAATAGATTTACGAGGTGCCTATCCTTCTACTACCACTTGCTCACTGTCATGTTGCTCAAAATCAAGTAAAAATGTCAAGTAGTGATTAACTCTTAATTGAAATGCTTGTAAATCACTAATAATATAATAAGAAAGTATCAAAGAATTGTCAAATCCAGGAATGACACATATAATGAGCTAATTTATGTTGACTTCAGCTCAAACAACTAATTCTTGAAACGCGATAATACTTAATAATTATTTCACACATCACAATCATTGATGATTGACAAACACACTTCCATAACTGCTCTTAAAGGCGTAATCACAAATAATATCCAAAATAAAGTATAAAAATTTGAATTTAAAGTATACTAAAAAGAAATTACAACAGTTATGTTGTAGTGTTTCTACTAAAAAACAATCAATGGAAAATAGGACTCAAAATATATTAATAACTTTGATCTATCTCGAATTACTTCTTTGTATATAATTATATGTATATTTAGTTTATGTTTTACATTCGCTTCTATTTAATGGGGGATTTGGGAATTAAAAATGAGTAAGATCAGGTACATTTCCATCAAATTTAAAGTTATAATAAAAAGGCGTTCAAATGCAAATGGTATCACCCATCACATCAATAGCTTGAGATCAGAATAATTTTTTGGCCAAATTCAATTAAATAAATGATCTCATACGTAAGAATATTCGTTAAACAGTACACAGATGAAAACCAATGTGTTCATCACCATTCGAAGAGTGTATCGACGGAGTTGATACGATTAAGCGTTCATTCTGATTCGAGACAAGGGAGTAAAATATCTGGGGAAAGATACATTTAGAAGGGGAGATATTTAATTGCGTTGGATTCCATTGGTAGATAGGCATTAGGAGGGGAGGTAGTGAAGGAGTTGTCGGTTGGAGCATAAAAAGAGCAAATACCATCTCCAGTGTGTTTTGAACCCACGGCGACATTAGCAATAACTCCAAACCACTCGCATGAGGAACATCACAAGTGCGTCATTAGACGGCGAACGAGATGGGGAAATGGAAAAGAACTCGTGATATTAACAGAATAGTGGGGCAATGAAACGTTTCGAAACGAGGATCGAACAAAATGAAATGCGACTATCGAAACACATATGTAACGCTGTGATGCATACATCTCAGGCGCACTCAATTCGCTGTTGAATGGCGTATAAACTAATTCAGTCATTTACGAACTAATTTAAAACAGGAAAGTTATGATGATGAGTGGATGAAAAATTAAATGTTTTCAATAAATATGACACATCTACTCTAATTCATTTTTCAATATTCCAAGTTTAACTTTGAATTGAATTAAGGAAGAATAATTATTCAGATTTCATAAATTTCCATAAAAATCATTATTTACGTAATTTTTCAATTAAGATATATTTTAAAAAATTAATGGCTCATAATGTATGCATAAAAGAATGAGGCGATCAAAATGTTAGAATTTATTTTCTGTACTTAAATTAGGATTTGTATAAAGTTTAACTTGTGGTTCTCTTTATTGAAATATTGATTCTGTACATCATTCAAATGATATATACTAACGTTAAATGAGTTATAATTGATTCATTCTTTAAAAATGAAGTTACAAGTGAAGAATATGATTTTAAAAATCTTCTTTACCTTAGGTTCAACATGTATGATGATGTACATTGTCTTTAGTGATAGGTAAGTTTTTAATTAAGAACATTTCATATAACGTCTAGAAGAATTAGTATTATAATAAATTAGATGAATAAGTATTGTCCAATGAAATCATAAACTCAATACCCGGGATGAGGAATATATTTCATTCAAGGATAAAGAAAGATGGGAAAAATACCAAGCTTTCAATAATGAAAGGTGTAAGATATTTATCAATTTGATCATCTCAACTATATTAGCATCTACAAGATTTAATGAAGATGGGAAAAGATTAAAATTCTTTCACTTGGGGTTATTAATTCGAATTAGTCACCAATTCCCTCTTATAGTCTTACAAGAGAATCAGACAAATGAATAAGATGAATGAGTAAGAATTCTTTTTAACAATAAATAAGATAGGAGGATACATTCACTTTAAGCCAAATATTAAAAAACTGACAAGATCTTTAGGGGCTTTGATAAGCATTTGATATTGTAAGGTAAGTTGCAGGAGCTCTGAGGCGAGACGATTGAACTTTTAATAATATATTCTGGCGTTCATCAACTTCAATATTTGAAATTTCAGTATTTTAGATGAGAAAGCATAATCTGAACAAGACGAAAATTTATAAGCGATACAAGTATGTACTTACTTAAGACTTTAAGCCAATTATTGCTCTAAATTCTTAAATTTTCGAGATAATTCAGTTTTTATCGATTATTATATCGAAGGTATACGCTTCTCATGTTTTGATAAAGCTAAAAATTTTTGATGAATGGAAAACAATCATCGTAAGATTTGTACATGTATATACATGCCATTAAAAGGAGACAAGGTTTCACAATTATTTTTGTGGAAAGTTAGGGAAAACGTTCGGAAAGCAGAAAAGAAAATTGGAATGAGTATCTGGTGCGGTAAAAGAAGGAGAAATGGGAAAGGGGAGCGGTCGAAGGAAGAGCTGGTGGGGGTGGGAAACGAATTAGTAGCGATAGTGTGCAGGTAGAGCGGGTGACCGCGGCGGAACGAAGTGTGCATTTTAAAACGCTCGTAAAACAAAATAATAATAACAAAAAATACGGGAGAGAGAGGAATAAAGGCCCTTAAAAAAGGGACACAAAGGGGAAATTAAGGTTCGGGAGGCCGCGGAGAAAGATGGGTGGAGGGTGATGTGCCTTAGTTAGCAAAGGGGAGAAGGCCATTTCCATTGGTCATAGGGATTTTTTGAATTAACATAACGTCAGGGCGTACTTAAATATAATTCCGTCTCCCTCTCGGAATTGGATCGATAAGTTATGCCAACATGAGAAAGTTTTAAATGACGGAAGCGATGACAAACGAAAATGTATTCAGAAATGCGGTTGGAAAAGTGTTTTATGAAAGATGTGGATGTACGGAGTTCATTTACCTTGTCATTAAAAAACATAATGTACCTCTAAACGTTCTACGAATTGTAAATTGGTAAATAAGAACTTTTACAACTGTTACTACCTTATGAACGTATCTGTAAAGTCATTATTCGAGGTAAATTACTAAAATATATTACAGAATTAAATGAATCTGTATACCATCATAATAAATGATACTTTACTCATTACGTTCAGGATTAAATTTAAGTTCGATTCTTGAGAATTGTATTTAAATTTCTTACGTTTTTAGTACTATATTTCCATCAACACATTGAAGAAAACGTAAGATGTTACTTCAAACAACGTACATGATCTAATATGTAATATAATTCAAAACAGTACAGATATGTTTCATAGTTTTTACTACTTGATAATACTAAGTATCTGAAAATAGAGTTATTTTCCCGGACTATTGAGGTATAGCGTGTTTTGGCGTTTATCTCGTGCCAAAGACCTTTCTAAAAGAGCCGATATTGGCAACTTTCCATTTACCAGTCTCGTGGTTGAGAAGGTGGTGGTTAAATAACCAATAACTAAGCTGTAAAGGCACATCTTCGCATATCATCTTACTGAACCGTTATTAGCTGCAATAAACGAGGTATCATATTCGAATGAAAATTTTCGTACCAAGCAATTAACTAAGGGTAACACTAAAACTGTAATAAAATTAGTAGTACTTTGAGGATATTTTTCAAATACTTGTGTAATGATGATCTTAGTTGATAAAATACGATGTGAATGATACGCTTTCGTAATCATACATGGTACATACATCTCTTTTAATCGGATTCAAATTGCATACGAAACTTTTTCTTTTATTTAATTATTTCTAGTGCTATCTATATCTTTTGACAGTAAAAAGGCAAATATTGAATCTTCTCAATAATAATAGGAATAAGATAACTGTTTAAATACCTATTAAATAAATATTTGAGATCAATGAAATCTCAACTCGTTATAGTAAGACTTTAAGAAACGAGAATATATCACGGAAACGGAATTTAAACAATTACTGAGAATACATATTTATACTATAAAAACTGAGAGAAAAATATTTACGACATGACTACCGCACTTCGACAATCCTATACAATCAAACTAACACATACGAATGAATAAGACGCTAAATTTTAAATGGAAGATAGCAACCGATGCAAACGAACCCATTCCAAATTCCTATCCATTCCCGATCGCATTTAATCAAAACATCACCCTAACACACACACACTCAGTCTCTTAATTTTACTAAATTTCTGGTCAGGAATATGAGCGTTGATTTATACAGCTCTCCTCCTTGTCCGCCACTGACCCTATCCCCGATTCTTTCCCGGATAGCCATTCCAAATCAACCGCATTTTCCCCCTTTTAATCGCATTTCGTTCGTTATGTCCCGCTCTTTCCTTTTTTTTTTCAAAGTACGGCCTTCCTTCCCTTCTTACCTCCCTCGGCCAACAGTCTGCTCTGGAATTCTGCACGCGGATCGCTCGGGGAAGTGGACAAAGGTGATGCATACCAAATGGACCTCAGTTCCTCTCCCGTCTTCTCAATCCCTTTTTATTTATCTGCGAAAAAAAAAATAAATAAATAAAGTTTCGGAGAGAGAGAGAGCCCACCTCCGTTTAAAAAAAAAGAGCGGACGTTCGTATTTGGGGAGACTGCACTTTCAGGGCGGGAGATTTGCCTTTTATACGTGAAGGAGAATAAAAGCGACCCCCTCATGCATTATTCCATCCGGAATTTTCTTTTGTGGCGAAAAAATGTTCGATCCCAAGATGTATGTATCTTTCTATCATCGATTCGTGAGAGTGTGTGGAGTGTAGTATATACGTGTGGAGATCTTCGGAATGAAGCTGTCGATACGAATGTCGGTGACATAATTTAGATGGATGTGTATGTATTTTTTTTGGGATAGATAGCGAAGAAGGGTATCGAAGATACATGTGAATATTTGTTTTTCTGGCCTTTTAAGTCATTCGTATAGCAACTGTATTAGGAATTTACTTAAGGAGTGTACGTAAGTATATCTATAGAGAGAACGATGTTTTAACTGTGTAAGATATTTGTTCCCATTACACGAAAGCGAAATTTCTTCGGCAATTATTGGGAAATATATAAAAACAAGCATTATGTTATACACAAATATAGTTTAGAATATTAAATTTTGAAAGACTTTACAAGTTTAATTTTTATGGTCGATCGATAATTTGTATTCGAAGGTAATTATTAGAATATTTGAAAACATTACGATTTAATATGTTTTCGTAAGAAGGTATGCTGCTACTAACGGAAGAGCTCAGATTTATGGAAAATATATTAAAATGGTATTAATTCTTCTGCTGTAAGTAATTATTTAATACTGAGGCCAATGCTAATCTACAGAACATACAATAATATTGAAATATAATATACCTATTCTAAGTAAGTATGATCATAATAGAATAATATGATAATGATAACTTTAAGATTTACTTATAACTTGTTACATAGCTATACATAACAGAGCAATAGCTTAAATTATTTATAAGTTACGATACCCTTATCCTCAATGGGAAAGGATAAATTCGTTTCGGATTCATTTCATTCTGGTTTTTAAATTCACCACGACACACCGTAAATGAATAAAATTTCTTCCATAAAATCATTAATGCAGCTGGAATTATATATATTAAGATATGCTAATCCAAATATATTAAGTGTCTTCATCTTAAAAGTCTTCATATTATACATAATCATGATGCATCTCGCACGCTATCTCGGAAAAAAAACAACCAGACAATTTATTCAAATCCGACCCGTTTAAAGAATTCGTAATATGATCTTATACACCATTATAGTAATTGAAAGAACGTGCTAAGGGAATTTCGCAAGTTACAAAACCCTGTGAGAGAGGAAGGGTTCTCCAGAAGAAATACACACACAGATTTTAGCCTTTGCCTCGTAAAGGAGAATCTAAATTAAAAACTTTTTGGTATTCCTTTTGCATCTTCCGGAGAAAAAGGGCATTAGCCGTTTCTTTATCTCCTACCAACATTCCTCACGCCTTTTTTAATTGCGTGCCTCTTTATCTTTCCCCTTTTCCGACCCAATCTGCTTTCGCATCTTCTGCCATCACTCTCCTGCGTTGAACTTAATCTCCGACTGGGACGCCACCTGGACGCATAATTGCTTAAGAAGACACGTCACCTGGGAATACCGCCTTCGGACGCACGTCTTCGGACCGCACGAATGCAGGGAATTACCCACGCGTTCTGCGGTAATGCTCGTCGCAAATGAGTGGTTTGTTGGACACCGCGTGCGAAAGGGCGTCTTCTGATTTTTTAAAGACTGTGGGAATTATTTCGCACAAGGTGTACGTACAAGAGTGTCATCAAGGAGGATGAATTTCGTCATCTGGTAGAAAAAAAGGTACGGAACTCGTGTGATATGGGCTACGCGTTGTGTGCTTTAGTTTTTCCTAAGTGGCTCAGGGTTCAGAGTTCAAGAATAATTCGTATTCTTGAAATTAGGGGTGAAGAATGAGGCTAAATACAAACAGAATTTGGTCCGAGAAACAAATTTTTAATAAATTTTGACTACCGTCATCTCTATTCTAACTTCATTCGTATTCTTGTAATTTAAGTTATCACATGGAGCTAAATTGAAAGAATGGTCACTGGATTTGACCTTACTCATTCCAAATATATAAAATTCGCAAATATTATTTTTGTGATGAACTTGAAGCAATAAATTATCATTTTCTCATAATTATGATTAAAATAACGAATTGTGATTAAATAGCAGAAAGTTATATAAATAGAAAGGTCTATTCTATCATATATTGCAAGAATTTGATGTTTGCGGATCGGAAAGAGCTCGAGTAGTTTAAGTATTGGAATATTCAGCATTTATATTTATGGAGCGGTTTATTTATAATTATCAGGTTAAGGTTATCACATAATTTCTATTCATACATATTTATAAGATAAACTGAGGCAACCCTTTCATAGTATTCAAGTTAAAAGGTATTTAATATACATTAATGATGCTAGTAAGAACAATAGAATAAAATAAAATCATTAACTACCTAATACTACTGTTGCATTAAGATATTATGGTGAGACACTAATTCAAGAGTTATTGCTGTGGATATCCAATAAAATTAAGTGGACCATATTCCGTAAAATGAACTGTAACAGCATCATAGGATAGAAACATCTTACTTTTTGAACGTGTTGTTGGTAATGAAGGTGTAAACCTTAATCAAAAATTGAATTAAACATATTCAATGCGTTTCCATGAAGAATACTATTATTCATTACTACCTATACTATTGTTTATTAGATATGTATATTACTGCTTCTCACATCTATGTATCTGTACGTATACATTTAATCCATAAGAGTATTTCGAATATTAATTTCTATGACAGATAAGACCTGCATATGATTCCAAACAGATTAAAGAATTATTATCGTTATAAAATACAATGATCGATAAATTTCTACCAATTAAATTCGTATTCGAAGAAAGGTATTCAAAAGCGAATTAATTAATCCTCCAGCAGATATCGCACCACGAAAGAGTAACTTCACTAATTGACGATAGGAGGCGACGGGAACAACCGAATCGCGGATACCTAGCAAATAATTAAGCCCCGAATATACGAAAAAAAAAGATCCAAAAAAAAGAACGGGAATGATAGGCAGTTCGAACATACTTTTTTTGGCGCACATAAAAAAAACTCGCGAAAACGGAGTCGTACGGGATAATGGACGTCATTAAAAGGTGTGTGTGTGGGAAAACGAATTGAATGAGAAAAAAATAAATCCACACTGATATAAAATCGACCGGTGGAGTGGAGAAAATGCCAGACCCGTCATTACCGATATATGTAATTCCTTCCTCACTGCCAGCAATTAATTATTTTTCCATCAATTACGCGGGCAGTTAATTGGTGACTACACCAATCCGCTTAGGATTTTCTCCGTGAGCGTAAAGAATGCTCACTCCCGCCGTACACATGCGCCCCTTTTGTCTTTACCACACCGATTCCTCTCCCAATCCAAAATAAATAAAAAAACATTAAATTAATACCCCCGCAAACCCCTTTCTCCAATCAACTCGCTTTTTCTTCGCCTGGCTCTCCCTTCAAGTGGGTGAGAACTTCGCTGTCCCCTTCCCCAACAACGCGTGCGTGTGTGTGGCTATACACAATGCGTGTGACTTCAGTCCGCTGTCCTTTGTCTTCCAGCGATGATGAGCAGGGGACCTGATCGTGGAATCCTGCACTCTAAGAGAGTCTGCCCACTCATCCCAACGCATTCAACCAGTAATTATGGCGAGTTTTTTTTTTAATAAACAAAATCCCTTAGCGTTAGGGGTCTGGTTGGGCGAGGGAAAATCGCCGGTCAGCTCTCCCTCTCCCCTCTTTTATTCGAATTTTTTCGCGAAGGAATATTTATTTTTATTGAATTCCGAGACGTGCCCGAGTCGCCAGTCATCCGTGGAACGGATCCGGACCTTTTTTGTGCGAAACCTTTCGATCTTCTTTTTTTTACTTATCTTTTCATTCGATACGGATGCCTTTCAGTTCAGAATGTCCGAGGGCGCGTGTATATTTATGTTTTGTGCATCCGCGATTATATTTTTCGTGCGGATTCCCTCCTCTTGATGGCTTTCTACGGAATCGTATCGGTAGCGAGTTTTTTTTACCGTGTTTCTTTTTTGTCTCCAGCCAGACGCTTATGGTCTTTTTTTTCTTTAATATTTTCTCTCTCCCGTTTCAATTTAGTCATCGGAGAAATTTCGCATTCAATTATCACTTTTTTTATCTCGCAGTCCCTCGTTTACCCATCCGACGTTTTGTTGGCGATTTTCCCCGCTGTTAAACGCCTTCCTAATTGGTGGCGCTGCCAACAACTGGAGGATGTCTCGGAAATAAAAAAAATAACGAACGAAGGAAATGTGTGAACTATTACGATTCGATGATTATAAATGAATTTCGACGGATTTCGGAAAATTTTCCAGCGTTCTCTCTTTCTCTCTCTTTTTCGAATGTTTTGGTGCTTCGTTCGGAGGTTAGTTAATGATCTTTCCTTCTTGGCGTATTCTTCGCGATCAAATGATGTCCTGATGTGAAATATACGTAAAATACGTATCATTGCAATACATTTTCTATAAATATCGATTTGAATTGTAAAATAACGAAATATCTAATCCAGTTTTTTATGTCTTGACAGCATAAAATTGTAAATATAACATCTTTTAGGAGTATTTTTATATTAATAGGCTGTTGAACGAGTGAGCTATAATAAAAATTCGAGTAAATATAGTATGCTTTTAAAATCCGCACATAATTCTGTAAAATAAGCATACAAAGGTCGTGCAAATATTAATTCTTGGATGGGATTTCTATACTTAGCATCAAATGTTATTTATATTATATAAAGATTCGCTGATTTATCGGAAGTAAGGACTATGTATCGCGCATTTCATTGTATATACTATTAAATTTTCAACACCTGTCAAGAATTGGCCTCCACCTTGTCTGGAGTGAAAAGCTATACTGTCAAATAGTTAAATCTATATTCGCAAAGAACCTTTTGTGATTCTCTTAAGGATAACGAGAAACATTATATAAGTATTCAACAAAAATTTGAAACCTATTCATTCCTTTTTTATACTTAGTTTTAAAAATTAGAAGATTCCATTTGATATCTATTTTTCTGAAATCTTTGCACAAAATAAAAGATGCATTCAAATAGATAATATTCTAAATTGTATTCACTCCATAACCAGAGAGAAAGCTGTTTTCGATTTCTAAAGACCGGAAAGCACTACTTTCTTTAAAACTACATAATGGGTGACTCTAGGCCAAGCAATTTTGTTTCCCTTGACTATAAATAAATAAGGCTGCAATATATTAATTTAACAATGAATAAATCCTACAAAATTACTTTCAGATGTTGGTTATATCTATTTACGAGTGATATCCTCTGTGTTTTCGTATGTTTTATAAGATCGATAGCTAATTAACATCTTCTACTAATAATAATTGAATAGACATAAAAGTGGATCAAAATATCGAATGATAAATGTCCACGAAAGAAACGAAACTTATACCAGAATTAACTTTCCTTCGCTAACACAATCTTACAGTGGCCCTTACGTTAGATCTTTCTTCTCATGGCGATATAGGTATCGGAATTCCATTTCCACATTCGAAACGAAAGAGACGTTAATGAAAAATGGCGAACAAACTCCACCACCACTAAAGTCCAAGACATTTGATGTCTGATTAAGAAAGCGCACTGGGGTGAAATTTCGCCCTTAAGACAAGTGGTCTGAGAGAATAAAAAAATAAAGAGGGCTGGTGCGGCACGAGCGTGAGGGTGGGGGTGGGCTGAATTCAAAGGATTATAAGACTTTTAAGGATTTCCCGCAATTAAAAGGGCTCGAAACACACTCCGGTCAAACCCATAAAAGACACACACACACGTTTGCTTACATTCCTAGCTCACACACACACCCCTCTCTCATCGCTTATCCCAAAAAGGCCAGAAGTGGAGCACACAACATATACGTTGGCGTATGTCTCAGCGATAAATAAAACCTCTTTTCTCCAAAGCAACCTCTGATATCACACGTGTGCTCGTGGAATTCATAAGCGAGCACATGTGGTTATTCACTCTCTTAAGCCCTCCCTCGCTCACTTTTCTGCCAATAACCGCGGATGGAGCAAGTCGAGTTTTCGGGTGGAACGGAAGAGAGGCAATGGAACAAAAATGAACGAATATTACCTGTGCTAATGAGTCGAATATGTGGTGTAATGCTGATTGTTTCGGTTTCTATCGTTCGTGATATTTCATTGATTCATTATCCGCTAATAGAGTATTGATTAAGCACATTATTATCTTGTTTTTATACCAATAATGTCCACATGTATCAAATTAAAAGTATAAGTTACATGATAGATGAATTTTATTAATCGTTTTTTCCTGTTGGTAAATCAGTACTGATTGCTATGTATTGATATTTTAGTAATAAAATATACATCGATAAATCTAGTTCTTTAGAGATTCTCAATTTATATAATACATGATAACAATGTCCAACTGACTAGACGAAATTGAAATAATCATTCAATATCTCGATGATTGATATTTCTAATGATTTGTTTAGAGAATGGAGTATATAAAGATACCCTTAATGTAAGAATGATGTAAATAAAGTGGTATTTTGGGACACATATTTCCAGCAGTTGCATTATTCACAATAGCGCAGTGTTATCAGAAAATTTATTTCCCCTCTTAGACAAACATCACTACTAAAGTATACCTGATTAAAAGCACCTAAATCACTGCATTGCTACAGTATATTTGGAAGAAATTGCGATGTGTTTTGGTCGTGTAATCAAGAGCAGAATAAAGCATTACCATCTTAGAATAGCATTTTCTCAAAATGAATAACATATCAGTTATTTAAGGAATCAAATAGACCATGATTCATTCACAAAATGCGCAAATTCATACCTATAACCTAAGTAAAGAATATCCTTAAGCGAGTCAGACACGAAAAAAAAAACCATAAATAATGCGATGATGAACGTAACGACGGAAATTCCCGATTCGGCGCCCCTTCGTCTCATACGACTCTTCGCGCGAAAATCTCGGAATTCTACGGCGCAATTGAATTCATCGTAAATAGAGAAAAACAACCCGAAGAGTAAATTATCGAGGTACCTCATTATGGAGCGAGAAAGGGGAAAAAATATATCCCCGTGATAACATTCCTCTGTTATGCACGGATCAAGCCCTAGCGGTTATACTAAATAATACCGGGAGAAATATTAAAAAAAAACCCTTGATACGTGACAGTGCTGCAAGACCTCGAAAACGAATATATATTTCTTTCTGGCAGATATTTCCATTAACCGCTCCCAACTCTCAACCGGGTCTTGCCAGAACCACAAAAGTGGTTAATTGCTCGTGAACACAGCTCGCTCGAGGGTCTCATTCATTCACGTGGGCGTGCATTTTTATCCAACTCCTTCGCTGGCCTCCTTCGCACCGTTCACGAGTCACGGATCTTCGCCCACCCCCTCTCATCCCACGTGACCTCCTCCCCCGTGATCCCATGGCCTATCTCACTCTCTCGAGATACTGAAAAACCCTCGGCCCGAATACGCGGGCTATTGAGATAGGATAGCATCTCCAGGGCTGTGGAGAAAGCCTAATATCTTTCCTTTGGGATGCACTTTCCTTTTCTCTTACTCCCGGTGGAGTTATATTTTATAAGGCAGAATAATAGGAGAGGAATTCGGGGATGGAAATGATCGGAGGAAAGATGCTGGAGATACGTGTGAATGTAAGATCGACCATTGTTTATATATGTTATGATGAGATGGTGGCTAAATATGTGTTTTGAGGAACTCTATTTTTCTTTGTGTACTTTTATTTACGGTGAAATTCGGTCATCTGGTCAATCATCAGAGTTCTAATGTCACAATTAACATTGCAATGAAGATGATTAAAATATTATTAGGTAAGAATTTTGCTCTTCACGTACAGAGTAAATATTTTAGATAATCATCGGTTGAAAACGTAAGCCATGAAATTTGTTATTATTTGAATTAATATTAAATGCATAATAATTTTTAAAATTATTTTAACTAGAAACAGCCTATACGATTAACTAGCTAAATTTTCTCTTTTTGTTTACATATGTATATTTCTATTTTTAGTGAAAATCCTTACGAAATATATATTTTTATGAGGCTTGTAAGTATAGCAAAGTTTGCTGATAATCTAAGTTTTTATATTATTTTTCGTGAGTGCTGATAGACTTTAGCACAAAGTTTTATGAGGCTAATTAAAATTTTAAATTTATATCAATAGACAGAAAGCTCTCACTTCAGAAATATTAGACATTAATACGTCTATATGCATAATACCAATGTTATAGAGGATATCTCTAAGGACCTTATGAAAGTTAATGCATACTATCATGTCGATTTAAGAGAGACATTCGAACAAGGTAAATTGCGAATTGTATTTTTTCATAAGTAAGACGAATTCATTAGAAGATAAGCATTAAACGAAGATATGTACTTACAGACTGTTAGAATATCATATTAAAATTGATACATTACTATTTCTCAATTACAACAGAGTGATAAAGGTAAATGAAAAGAATTCATAATATAATACATACATAAATAGGGACTTTAATCCGCCATCTTCAAAGATGAATTCATACGAGTATTTTAACTTAATAACATTTTCTATCGGAAAGAAAGCAACGTTATGATTTCTTGGATTTGATTTCTCCAGCAAAGTATTTGCTGAAGTAAGTTCCTTTGCGGTCCAGTTTCGGTTTCTTTTATCTATTGACTCTCTCGTAATTGCGAGTCATATCTAACGAAATATTTGCTTCAATAGAATGAACGAATATAATGGAAAGAAGAATGAAAGGAAGGAAGTAGAGTGGGTGGAGTACACGGAGGATAAAAGAGAGAAGAGAGGGAGGTAAGTAAGGTGAAACGTTCGTTTCTGATTGACTTAAATACCACCCGGAACTAAAAAAAGGGGGGAAAAAGAGCGGGAATCATTACCGAATAAAAAACCCGACAAATAAGACGGTTTTTCGCATCATGGAAAGTAAGGGGAGGGCGTATGCTTATACTCGAGGATATTTTTCATTCATAATTAATGTTTTCTAAAAATATTTCCGCGGAAAGCTGCGAGGGTTTCGGAATTTTTTTTTTTTTAATTTTAAAACGTCTGAGAGAAATACATTTCATTTCTTGGCAGAAAGCAATTCATATACTCGTTCGGCACTTTCCTTCCATCTCAGACGCGTGTTTGCTTCAACATTTTAATTGGTCCACGCTCAAGGCATCTTTCAAGAACCATTCTAAGAAAACTCCTTCGCTCAAACGATCCGCGGATTGAATTAGAATACGGTAAATGATGCATTTCGAATTAAATGTACTGAGTATACACCGAGTTTCGTTTCAACGTTTGTCTGTTTGAACGAATCTTTTAAAGCTTAATGATATTCTGTGCTGGTTTCAACACTCGGTTATGCTTCTTAATAATCTCTATTTTTGTGTTGCTAAGCAACCCCACAATTTCTACGATATGGAATGGATTTCCATGCTAGAGCGAATTTTCTGACTACAAAATTACGGTACTGAATCTATGAGAAACCAATCAGTTACGAGGTAAACTGATACTTGGTGATACTCCATAATACTACGTCAAAACTTTATACTTTAGAATTCATCCCGTACTTGTATTAGATGAACTACAGAATTTTGTATACAAAGTAAAAGAGATTCCACAATGGAAGGATTAGAAATGTTTCTCAGGTATAGGAAGATTAACAAAATATGAGAAAAAATTACAAAGGACAGAGAATTCACGAAAAAAGATTTTAAGCTATATTGTGATATTATGTGCGGATTAAATTTCATTGATAAATTGATAACTATTAAATTATTGATTAATGCATAAATTATAAGGAGTAAGGAAATAATTTTCACAAAAAATCATTAAAAAGATTTAGATTGTACCAAAGAACTCTTGATTTTCGTATTTCTTGTACGTATGCGTAGCAAATTCAAGAAAATAGAATAGTTCAACGATGAGCGGACAAACTTTCAGTATCTATACTCAAGAACGTATCCAACCTCACACCAACCGGAATTTAATACGAGACTAGCTTCTTATCAGCTTAAACATAAAGTTATTATATGCCTCATAGGAAGACTCGATTTTGATATTGCACAGAGGTTCGTTAAACCTTATTCTGCGAACCTCATTCCGGTAGCGGCTCTTTGGGCGTAATACAACACAAAGCCTCGAGAGAGAGTGTCTTTGGAAACGAAGGACCATGGCAACGATATTGAGGATTTGGAGGGAGGGGTAGCAATGTATGGCTGGAACGAGATCCCGGAATGGGGGGGCAGCGGAGGTATAAATAAAAATAAACGGAGCCAATAACCGACCAATACTAGGATTAGAACAACGAACTGCCAACAGTAAAAGCCGCGTATATACTGGTCGAAAGGGGCTTTTTTCCCCTTCCTTTTATGCCCTCCTTCCCTCTTTTCCCTTTATCACGTTCGCCTACTGTAAAGGAGGAGCTCCCAAATCGCTGTGATGAGCAAATGTTACAACGCCTGGTTTTCGTAAAACAAAAGTACTTCGATGAAAAAACTTGCGATTTCCACAGATATTTTAAGTCAACCGCGAACGGTTTTGTAATTAGCATTACATCATCAGGCTGAACATAAATTACGTTATGGTCATGATGAAATTAAATTATCTCTATAAATTGTAATGCTTTCCATTATAATATGATTTTCCCAAGAAGTCACGCCTTTTAATATTGATTTCCCGAAACACTTCGTCTATAAAATACACAAGTATCAATGACATAATTTCATTTTATATTATTACGAAATCGGTTTAATTCAGCTATATAAAAATAAATTTTATAAATTATAAATATAAGAACTGAATAAATAATAAATACTCAAACTAATAAAAAACAATACAATTCTTTAAAATTAACGCCGACAATTTGGTGACCTTAGCAATAATCAAGATTATTGCTAAGTACACCAAAGTAGTAGTTATTGATTTCGTTGTGGGAAAGAAACATCTTGAATGAAAACAAAAACTTATCTTCCTTTTTTTACGCTGTCCATACATAATACGCCAATTATGAGTTTGAGAACTATGAAGTAAGTACGATCTAACCAGCTTCTTTCGTCATGAAGTAATTGTAAAATGCTTATTATGGACAGAGTATTGAATACTCTCAGAGGTAAGGTTTTAAACTCGGATTTTCGTACATTCGTACGGTACTGCAGAGAGATGTATGAAAATACAGAATCTATATTCATGGTTTCCTTCTTCGAACTTAAAAGACTTCCATCTTTCTCATTTCATACTTTTTTTAAAGCTTTTATTTATACACAAACGTAAGTATCTTTCCTTCGAAAACATTCCCGAGTTTCTTTTTATTATTCCTCGGACATATTGCTTGGATAACGAGTCCTTTACCTTTTTACCGAGACTCCATCAAAATTTCTGTACCGAGCTAAGTAAAAACGTTCGTAAAGCTAATTCAAACATCGAAGCTGAACTTTGCAGGTTGTCGGCCTCCGCAACTATTTCAGTAATGAAAACATTTCGGAAGGGATAAGTACGAAACCTTGGTTTCATCCATATTCAGCCGTTATTGGAAAAAGTAATCAAACGATTTCATCAAAGGAACCTTATAAGCTGTTATTTACTTTGCGAAATAGCCGCTAGGGTGAAGGAGGTTCCTTTGGGTAATAGGAGTGGGAGCAAGGTTCCGAAGAAAATAAGGAATGGCCTGGGTTACGACACTCATATTGGTCAGTGTCGCGTAAAATAGGAGGAGAATGTGTAAGGGAATTGAAGATTGGGAGACAAGGAAATTCAGGGGGTTATTCTATATTTGATAGTTGAAAGATATACCCATACCTAATTCATACTTTGGTTTATCATAATATTGCATCTCCGAAGGATATATTAAATTCATATTTATATTATAGGGAGGTTCAATTTGAAATACGTATATCATACTCGTGGATTTTTATTTCATAGGAATTTACTTTATAGAAGAATAATATGAAATATTTCATATTTATTCAATTTCATCAAACGAAAAGAATTTTGCAAACTGACGTAATAGATCGAACAGTGATATATAAAAGATCTTCAAAGGTTACGAATTTTTATTAAAGTTTTTCTACTTTTTGGTGTTTGGCAATGAATGAATGAATGAATGAATAATTGATCTAAGTTGATACATACAAGGATTTCTTATCAATCCGTTCCGATTCCGCATCTCTAAATTAAGGATTCATTAAATGAATGATCTTAAGTAAAAAACCTCATTATTATGTTTAATCTCCCTTACTTATGCTAATTTGAAAACAAATATTATAAGAATGTATAGATTATATTATAATAAAATTATGAAAAACCAAGAGTATGAAAATATTGGCCAATGTATGTATGTATGAATGTATCTATCTGTAGAATACAAACTTCCAATAAGATCGTATTTTTTTATGAAATTCTCATTCATACCGTATTTCTAAATTTATCTAATTATTTTTAATATTCAAAATTCTTTTAAGCTCAGTGCATTAAATTATTTGGATCAATTTTAAATACGCCAAATTATTACTTTTCTAACATTAATGCACCAAATTAAATATATCGCTAATCGATGGAGTAATCAAATCAAAACATTTGAACAGCGTAAACATGTAACTGAGAACTCAAATCCCTATTATCTCGTTCATAAAAACATAGGAAAACAACTGAAACACGAGGGTAAGAATGGAAAAACTTTCCCGATTGATTCGGTGCGTGATAGAGAAAATGACACGAGTGTTGCTGTTAGGATGACCACAGCGCTCCCTCTCCGTCCTTGTCGTACACCGCACCCTCCGCCGGCGTAATTGGTCATTCAACCTCCAAAGGGACCTGAATGGGGTGGAGGCCATAGCTGATATTGGCTCGAGGAGGCAGTTTCCCAAGGGAACGGAGGTCAACGTATAGAGGGAGCTTCCCCGCGAGTTAAGGGGCAAATGCTATTTGCGAAGGATCAAAAATCGGGAAGTATTTGAAGGAACTGTTATCATAGAAGCTAAAGACAATAGACTCGGGGTACTGAATGCGTGCAGAATTCCACTGATGCTATTATTAAAAAGCAACGATTAAATAGAAATTTAGGATGAAAGTTTGTAGCTACAATTTCTTTCAAATATCAAAACGTTTTCACGAGCAGATTTTTTATGTTTATCGAATGGTGTTATAGATAACAATAAACGCTTTAATGCTAAATAAATACGAAATAATATTATATTTTAAGGTAAATTATGACTTGATATTTTTGGCCTTTTGTTTTTGAATCCTAGACGAACCTGGGAAGTCAGAAAGTAACAATTTAGTCGGAATAACGGAAGTTTTAGAAAATATTTAGAATTGATAATAATAGGCTATCTTATTATCTATGATGCGTATATAAATAAATTGCAGCTATCAGTAAATGAGTAAAGTTTTATAATATTGTAGATTTTTTCTGAGTTCTAAGTAAACAGTGAATTTACTTTTGGTGAAGGACATGTAGAGTTACTTTTTTAGAGTACATTTTGACTTGAATTCCATATTCTCGAAATTACCTCAGCAGTCAAATACATTTATGATTAGGTACGAGTACTACCATATAATATACGTGATGATTGAAATACCTCCAAAGATATATAGAAAAAAACTAAAATCAGAACATTAAAGATGATAAAGTGATTAGTATTTATTAGTAATGACCTGCCATAGGCTACAATTTTTTTATCGAAGTGAAATATTATAATAAGTAGTAAAGTCCATTTTTGGGGATGTTTTGTAAAATATGAAGCCCTTTGATCCAAAAGGTGTTGCCATGGTTATCGAAGCACTTCGTCTGCGATGGAATCGATTCTTAGGAGAGAGCACGTCTCTGTGGAAACGAGAGCATTAAAAGATATACGGCGGTGGCCAATTACTCCGGAAAAGTAAACGCTGACGTGAAATGGTGATATGATGGCAACTCACAGGATTAAATGAGTCTCCCATTTACTTTATTCCGATCCCGTCGAGTACGTATTTGGTCCTTAGCCAAAGGGGTTTCTTTTCCTCTTTTTTATTAACGGCCATTAAAATGGTTTCGAACGATACGACTTCCAAAAAAAACTGCCTGATAATCTACGATAGGCATGGGCGTAAATTTGACGTTGCTATGGTTACCTTCGAACACGATAAGTTGGTATAGAACCTAGAAAAAGAATATACATTATATTTATTATATTCGAAGTCTCAGGTTCGAGTCCTGGCGGATCGGAAAATTTTACGGTATGGGATAGGATGTATATGTGTTTGTTCATAGGGGTTAAATGTAAGAGTGGTCTTCATAGACTATATTTCGCACCGATTTAATAAAGGCCAATTATTTATATTATTATTATTTCTGTATTTGGAATATTAAACTCTTAAATTGATATATAATTTTAAACCGAATCGTAAGTTACGATCGATTTTCTTGCGGTAGAAATTCACTCGGTTCTTATCGAATGATTGGAACATTATCAGGAATAACAGACGCATTCAGGGGACTGTTTCATCGTTGATAATGCGCCTCTCTTCTGCTTCGATATGAGGAAAAATCCCTCCTCAAAAACCTCTTTCCCCTTTTAGTTTTTCGCCCCATCGTTTCCTTAGCTCTTTCTCGTGCGCCACTCTATCCTCATAATACTTCCGGACTGAGCCGATCTATTCCCATATAAAATCCCTCACCCGCAGCAAATGTAGTGAGAAGAAATCCTCTACGCTCTCATTCCCGATTGGCAATAAAATTTAATGGCGACTATAGACTTCCACGACCACCACCGACGACGCCATATTCCCCTTCTCTTTTCCTATAACTCTCTCTCTTTTTCCCTCTCAAAAAACCCGTCTCACCTTCTTTTTGATCTCTCTCTCTCCCCTGATTCTTCTTCTTTCCTAAATCATCCGATACGTTTTCGCGTTCTTCTTCGTTAATACGGGATTGCCTACGCCTTCCACTTATCTACAGTAATGTTGAGTGTCATTGTCTTAAATTTGCCATTGTAAATATATCGATTCATTGCTTAATAATTTAGAATTTATCACTTATTTTCGTATTGATATCGGAATTTTAATATTAGGTTGTTACGTAGATAAGCTCTCATTACGTATCTCACAATAAACTTTGGTTATCCTTTCTGAATGACGAGTCAGTAATAATGAATCAAAGTAAAGATTATTAAGCTTCAATAAGTCAAGTTCAATTCGAAAATAATACGGAGTTGTAGATATAAGGTATGATCTGTCAATATATTAGACGTCCATTCATGTATCACTAAAGAGAATGCACGATTCAATGAAATGAAGGAAAGAACTGGAATAATAACTCTGTTAATACCTTTATCCTCTAAGTATTATATTTTCTACTCTTTACTCCTCCTCCTAACTCCTTATGACCAATTCTAACTAAAAAGCGTCACGGAATTATACGGGTATCGTTACAAAAAAGGGAATACGAATTTAAAAGCAAAAGGATGACGGTCAAACAAGTTGGATGGAGGGAATATTAACAATTTTAATATTAACGACAAATTAGTTGACAATGCATTGTTAAGATTTAAGATGTATAATTAATGACTCTACACTATCTTAATGGAAAAGAACTTCAGATATCAAATCTGAAGTTGTAGGTTTATAATCATAAATCTATAATATGCAGATAATTAAAGACATAAAGTAATAGATCATAAAATTTGCAACAAAGGATTTTAGAATCCTTTATTCAATCGAGAGTTTATGGAGACATGGAATGAAGTAAATTATTAAATACACTTTTAATAAAAATGAACAATTAGTTTTAGGAATGCGATAGGGCAAAGTCAAAAATAGGAAAAACTGAATTCTAACGTAAATCTGTGGTTCTGACCATCCACGATCACTAGTCTATCTAAAAATCACTCCCAATCCATCCGATAACGAGCATAAGCACTTATGGAGAAGTAATAATTGATGTCCAACAAAATGTTATTAAAGAGCCATCATTTCCAAAAGATACAAATTACTCGTAAAATCGGGACATTACAACCTCCTATAGCATCCGTTTTTATATTCCCATGGATAAATGACCCAGTGCATTACACGATATATGGAAGCAAAACGACATAATGGAGGAAATGCTCGACCTTATGTCTTTCGATGAAGGCTATCGAAATGGGGGAGGAAGTATAGAGATTCGGAATGAGGGGGATGACAGAAAGAGGAAAGGTTTTAAGGAAACGCGGGGGTGGGATGGGGGGGAATATACCCTGGGGAAAACGGATGAAAATCATGCTGATTTCCTCCCTCACACCCCATTTCCCCCTTCGTCTAGCAACTCCCGAGGTCTTGAAGATTACGAATGCAGATGGTTAGGCATAAGAAATCAATCCGTGCGTTACGACCGAAGAGATGTGAGAATGGAGGAACAAACGATTCGGATGTGTGGACGATGTTTATTTATGTTTTTGGGTACGTTTTCGTATTCTGGAAGTGGACTGATGTTACGTGTAAATTTGTTAACATCTCGAAGTCGAAGACGTCTATGAAATCATTCAAGTAAACGGAATATGTTATAATGCACTGGTTTTTGGAAATAGATATATAGATACGAAATAGATTTATTATGGTGCAAAATGAGATGTTTATAAGCTAAATAACACGTAACATTCATTACGTTTGATGAATGGATAGGTTTTACTATTTCTATGATAAGGAAGTTATTTATATATTCCTACTGCGTCTCTTGGATGAAATGTTTTAATTGACCGATAAAATATTTCCTTACAGTGATTTAATTGCTGTTGATGTATATTTATTGCATGAATACATACTAAAATAGTTATTTTAACGAAAGTATATGAAAGATATCTTTCCATGTTATATTGTTTTTAGGGACTATAATTTTAATGAAATTCTCACGTTAAAGTCTAGAAATATAAGTCATTTATTATACTAAAACCAAAGTAAATTTTAATACTAAACCAATACTGATGAACAAATGGATACTGATAAGAACAGTATGTACTTCTAAACCTAAATCATTGTTCCCAGATCATTTCCTTACGAAATTAGAATCAAATCTTATAAAAGCACACAATGAAATGCAAAATATTCCGCGAAATATTATATTCCGATCACTCACGCTATGATTGAAATAGCAATTACTAATGTCGAAAAGGTTAAACGTCAGCAAAAAACAACCAAATGCCGAATATAGTATTTATCGTGGATTTCGTAATTCATTTGGTCCCATAAAGGAACGTATTCAAAAGGTTCCTCAGCTGCTTTGTTTTATTTAGCTCCGAAACGTCTTAAGAATGGATCGAAGTTGGAGCAAATCAATGAGCAAGAACTTCATCCTCCCTTAATGGTCTACAGCACTAAGAATCCCCCTTTCAGACACTAACAAGTGCCACTCCCCCTTTTGCCTCTGATTTATTTCCTATTTCCTTCTCCATCAACTCCCATTCTCTCTCCACTTCTCTTTAATATCCATTCCTCTTCTTTGTCTTCTCTTCCCAATCACATCTTCGCACTCCGCCTTAGCGACGCCTCCGAAGGATCTTATCGTCCTCTTTCTCAATACGTCTTCGCCGATGTCCCCTCCTTCCATTCGATTCCTATTGGTAAGCAGCTAATGGCCATTCCAACAGTTATTTCACTTAAGTGGTTTTATTCGTTCGCTATCGATCTACTGAATTCGAAGATGTCATTTTGTGCAAATGCGAGTTTTGGTCATATCAAAATGAATGAAGGATACCTTAATATATAAATGCAAGATTTGAATGGTAATTCGCATTATTTGAATAGCTAGAAAGTAAAAGAATTGATCACGAGTTTTAGTTCGGGCTGATAATAACCGAATCTATTTAGCTTGTTGGAAGATAAAAAATCGTATCAATGTGTAGAAGTGCGTCTAGTCGAAACGTACCTCTTAAATGTATTATTAGGTTATATGTAAAAAAATTACTAATAATATAGTAACATGTATGATTCAAAGAAAGAAAAGTTAAAGTTTGCAATATTTACGATATAAGTATAGTCTTATAAAGTATAGTCTTATACGATATAAATATAGTATAATCTGTATTTCATTTAGTAGCTACATAGTTGAAGATGAGTTTTAAAATTTGGAGACAGGAATAGATTATATATGAAGCTGATGATAGATGAAACCATTTAAATATTTTTGTAGATTTTTTTGATAGTTTATTCTTATTAATTTTTATGGAATTACATAATATATATTGGATACACTATAATCTAGTGTATTGATAGTTGACAATCGATCGATTATATTAATTCAACTAATCATCTATTTATACCGTAACAATACTAAAACTATTCTCTCCACACGTAAGGATCCAATAGTAAGGAAGGAATTTCTAAAATGCCCCAAGGAACCATCTAGAAATAATGAGCAATGTAACGTTACAAAGGGGTAAGAGTTGACATGATATCTCAGTAGAATTTACCAAAATTCATTTCAATAAGAATATGCCTTCTGAATCAGATAATTGCAGGAATAGCTGTAGCAAAAACATAGGTATATTATTTTTCACCCGAACCCTTATATTTCAAAAAGTGATTTAAATTCAATTATCAACTGTTATCTGAGCATATATGCCAATTATAAAGTATACATTGATTAAAGGATACGATAATTTTTAAAATCTACTTCTATAAATTGAATGATTGAATTTTCTACTTAAAACGAAAAATAGAAGTAAGAAATAAAAATCCATATTTTTTGATAGATCAAATCTGCGCTCAAAGCTGTCTTCGACATCCTCCCAAACTTCCAAGAAACCCAAAATTCCGTCACAATGGCCGACGGAACGTTTAAAGGCATCGATCGATAATCGCGGAGAACGCTTCATTAAAAATAGTCGTCGCCCCTTTTTGTCCACACTGCCCACTGCACAAAGTTTGTCAGACAAACGGCTCGAATAAGTTAACCGCAGGAGAGAGCATAGAGAAGAGGGACTCCAATTTCTTATGCAGTTAGGAAAAAAAGGCAAATTCATTGCCTCGGCAAAGTTTGGGGGGAGAAGAAGAAGATGCAGATGAGGAACGCGGCGAAGCCCGAGGTCTGATGAAGGGGACCAGGAGTCAACGTGATTAAGTAAGGAGTCTGAAGACGATGGGCCCCTCAAGTTATCAACCTCCTAGCATATTGGAGATTGCTCGCAAGATTGGAGAGAGGGAGTGGTTCGATGGAAATGACCGTGGCTCGTTGGGCGGGTGGAATCGAACTCTTCGAGAAATTCGAGAAACTTGAAGAAGAGGGTTTTGAACAGATGCTACAATATGATGTTTCCTTTAAACTTTCGCGTAGAAAAATTCCCGCTCAATTCTTCCCCACTAAACTCTAAGCATTCTATTCGTGGAAGGGTTTACTCTGTTAAGTATTATAACCTCCGAAGAAGATCAGAATGCCCTCGATTTCCATTTTCTTGGCGTCTTACACGTGTCGCTCGAATTTTGCGTGGGGATGTTTAGATGGGGCGAGGGAAAGTTCTCCTGCGTAGTAAAACAGAAACTTGTATTTTGTCACTGCTTTCAATGTAGTTTATCTAGCAGTAAATAATTGCATGAGGATTATAATTATCTATCTATCTTCCGCTTTTATATTTATATTAATTTATTCCATTGTTATTTAATTGTTATTTCGATCTTATTTCATTGTTCTTTCGTTATAATTTCATTGTTGCTTTATTGTTATTTCATTATTATTTGTTCCATTGTTATTTAATTGTTGCTTTTTTATACGAAAGAATATGTATTATTAATTAATTATTCGTTGGATGTGTAGAAAATAAATTAAACGCTATGTCTTGCTTAGACTGATGTAAATATTTCATCTACTATCACATTCACATTTACAGTTAACTGTTAAATGTTTCCTTAACCTAGGTGTGGTAGAATAATTTAGATTTTTTTCATTTTATCCTTTAATATTGCTTCGATATTTTAAAATTCAATGTAAACTCTTTTATTTCGGGGTATCCTCAATTATTCAACCCAAATTTTATGAATATTTAATACCCATTGTTACTATTATTAATAATGGTTTCCATAAAATGTGTTTTTGTTGTTGCTGTTAGAGATTACGTTCTTCCCCTCCTCCAAGTATCGGGAGATGGAGCAAGAAGGAGAAGAATGATGTTGGGCAGAGCATCCTCAGCGAAGGAAGACTTCTTGTGCTAAGAGTCCTCCTCCTCCAATAAGCGATAAGAGAAACGCCCTGTTTCCCGAGGAAATACGTTTCAGGACAAAACCATCAGAATAAAGGATGCGGCAAAATTGAATTGAAGGATTGGATCGAAATTATATTTTGAAAATCAAATTACGTATTTAATACATAAATATATGAGTAATTTTAGAGCATTTCAGGAAATATGAGAAGAAACTGAATGAACCATTACATATATGGCAAATCATAATTTTTTAAATTAAGAAATTTTTCAGTTTAGTTCAGCTCCATCGTTAAATTTCATACATTATAATGCAAACTATTCCTTCTAGAAAATAGAAGCTATTGATTTTTAAAATATAAGGATAGAAAATTTCTAAATAACAATCAATTAGTTGTCATTATTTAATTACTTTTGAAAAAGTTGAGTTATAATAAACGAACGATTTAGTAAAATTTTCCGCATCAATATCCATATTCCCTCAATGGATTTATTTGTTAATAGGTGAAAAATAATCCTTAGACTTTACCTAATAATAGATTAATCTGTGATGTTAAAACTAGCAATTTAAATTTATCAACATTACTTGAATATACATCTAGATCCGTTTGCGAAAACTACCAACCCTTTCGAATTACACCGATCAACTTCCTCAATAGTCCAGCCGTCCAATCATCCCCTTACGTACGCACACAAAATTCCGCTCACGATTCCGTTTAAACACAGCCGACCGTATTTCATCCGATGGATTTATATTTCAGTTTTAACACCCACTTTAGAATGTTTGGGATAGCTTATGACAGCTTTGCCCGAATATGAGAACTCCCGAGTCAAACGAGACCCCCTTATGATAAATGCCCCCCCGAGTATCGAATACACGATCCAACTTTGGCCGCTAGTTTCCCAAATGACAAACGCAGGGCGCAAGACGAGAATCTTGAACATCACCACCACCCCTCGAACGACACCCACACCTTGTTTTTTCCTCCCGCTTCGTTTCCGAAGCCCCCTTCTTAACAACAACAACAGCCCGAGTACTTACACCTTCTTACTCCCACCACCGTTCCCTATCCCTACTAAACTCGCCAACAAGGATTCCTTCGCAGGAAAACTCGCTTTTCTTCAACCCCTTTGGCGCTGTCCTTAATACTCGAACCGTCTTAAGGTCCTCCCAATCTTCCCCCGCGAAATTAATTACCAAACCGGAGGGCCTGCATTTTATGGACCAATTTGAAACTGTACGCAAGGAACGAGTGGTTGGTGGGGGAGTCCAAAAAGGGAGGGAGACGCACACAATCCCACGGGTGGACTGGCGGAAGAACCTTCCGAGTTATGACAATGGGAATATGGAGGTGGGTGCGTTGGAATTGAGTGAAAGCGTGAAGGGGGGGGGGGAGGAAGGATATTGCGTGGGTGGAGGGAGGAAAGGGTGAGCGGCATACGGTACAGGACGTGCGGTCGAAGTAATGGAGAAAATTATCGCGGTACGAAAGTGAAACGCCGAACTTTCATATTGGAAGTTGAGGGATACGCTGTCGTTTTGTTTCGTGAAATATGGACGGGAGTTGTTTAAAGGCTTAATCAGATTCAGGACGCGTGTTAAAATATTAAATCACTTTACAAAATGGCAATTTTTTGCAAACTATGTGCCAAGATATTGTAATTGCATTAGCCAATTTTTTTCTTTATTTCTAGATATTGTAAGTGCAATATAACAATATATAGAACAAGATGAAATAATTGATTTTGTTTGGTTTGTGATTAATCAGTACCTTTACGAGAAAGAAAGTTATATTACATAATTATAAATTATATTATAATTAAGGTATTATATACTTAAATGTTAATGTATTTTCCGGCAATTTAGTAAAATATATTTAATTTTGGAAGCCTGTTAATGTTAAATAAACTAAAATATTAATTTCAGTGCCTCTTCAAATAGAAGTGAATCTAGATGGACTATAGATCATCTTCACTTCGAAATGCATCTACAACATGATTTAAATAAGTCCTACTTTCTTTTGGACATTCAAGAAGATTTTTCACCCCGACATTATTGGCCAAAAAATTGAGGATTATTGAAATATTACCTACTGATGTAAACATAGAATCAATGACGTATTAAGCTCATAGAATCCCTCACATATAAAAGTAAACTGCAACTAGGTACACGTAAATATCACAACGCCGTGCTCAGATTCCTTTACCAAGGATCAGACGTTCCAATACTCTACGATAAGGCGCTATACCATAGCTAAGCCTTCCTCCTCACGGAGAAATTGTAAAAGAGGCATCTGCAAGAGGGAGGATTACTCCTTTATAATGCAAGACATGGGTATAGAGGATCTAGCGATAGCTTAACTGAAACATCTAGGGAAGTGATAGACATTTAAAAAAAAATATCAAAACCAGGATTGAGGAAGACAAATGAAAGAGAAATATAAATTCTCCGCCTATAGTGAGTGATCAATTTTATCTATATTTGTATCAAAGTCACTTATGAAGGTTAACAATTAGCTTGTATATTGTCGTCTTATTTCAAGTTTGATTTAATTATATACTGGTTATGTATGAAATATAGATGAATCAATTAAGATGTTTTAATTTATGGCGCATGAATTAATATTGGCTGTCATTGTCCTAACTGAGATAAATTGAAATTCTTATATTATAAAAGTCAAAAATATCGCCGGTCGGTATTATTTGCAGCTTTCATGTTATGAAACACGATTACTTATATCTTGACCACATGCTATAGTTCAAGACAAATTTTTCATGAATTAGAAAAAGAACTTTGCCATATTTACTAGTGGATGTTTCAAATTTTATTTTCTTATAAATATGGCTTCCCAGAAAGATATGCCTTCTCATATTGATTTTATAAGAATCTTCTTCATTCGCATTCTACTTATCATAATCTATTCATTTGTCACGTAAATTGTACGAGACGAGAGAAGCAGACGTTCGTTCCCGTACAGCTTATTAAAAAAAAAATATTGATGCATATCAGCTAGACTCTAAAGGCTTCCTACTTCCTTCACTGAAAATTCGATATATATCGAACTTCGAAAGTCTGGTAAGAAATGCTTGCAAAGAATCATTTCCAGGGAAGATCAAGGTAGGGTTTCAAAGGGAATAACTCAGACAGATCCCTTCGCGGGAGTTACACCTTTTCGTTACACGTATCGCCGTAACACTTCCTTATCCACTTCATATTCCACCTTTTCTTCTAATCTCCTCTTCGATTCCCAAATCAAAACCTATTTTTTTCGTAGAAAGACTACAGCGACACACACGTGAGAAGTGCGAAACAACACGAATCGAGAGAGAAAAAAGGAAAAAAAAACCACTCGAGAGAGAGAGAGAGAATAAACGAGAGGTGGACCGTGGGTTCGGAAACATTTTTAAGCGTTAATGGCGAATTTTTCTGAACAAGAAAAAAAAAGCTACGGAAGAAGGGGAAGGAAAAAAAAGGGCAATCAAAAAAGGAAAAACCTTTAAGGCTATTTATCCATTTCCTTCTAAGAAATCTCCCCATTTCCAGGTTCGTTTTATATATTATTTCAACCTCTCTTACCAACGTTATTTCTTGCTCCAGGCGTCTATGATCCCACCCCTTCCTCCCCCCCGCAACCGACCCCTCCCCCCCTCGAAGGTTTCATAACTTCACTTGTCCATATACCCTGGGAAGACTGGGAAGGATTCAGTAAATATGTGCCTAAAAGTACATGGAAGAGTCTCTACATTAAAAGGGATAAAGAGAGAAGCTTTGGGGTTGTGAAAAAAGGGTTTGAAGAAGGGAGGAAAAAACTCTCTTATCGAGATGGACTGAAAAAGTGTTGGCCGCAAAATGGCTGTGTTTGCCGGAGGACATTCGGGAAGAATCTAAATAATAAAAAAGGGGAAGGTTTTGGTATCGGTTTAGAGAAGGTGGGAGGGTGGTTCTGCTCCGAGTGGAAATGGTATACGAAATAATGGATATTCTCCTTCAGACTTCTTTTACGTCTTTCTCCCTCCCTCGGACATAACACTTCTTTTCCCATCACCGCAGTTTTCCATTCTTTCGGAGTTTTTTTTTTTTAAGCTCTCGCTCGGAAACCTATCCGTTTTGCATATCTCTTGTATCCCACAATGCTCAGCGGCACCTTTGCATAATATCGCCCTTCGTTGCCCCTTCAGATATCCGAGATCTGCATAGGGAATCTAAGTCTTTTGGTTCAAGCGAAGACTCCCCCGATATCCGAATCATTCCACTACTCATCGGCAAAGAAAGACGTAATAATCATGACGGATATTTCCCATATATCGTAAATATTGAGTATTTTAATGTACAATTCTTGGATGTATAATTAATCGCATCTAAGATGTGCTGGAAACGTGTTATAAATCGTATACATCGATGAAACATTAAGGGTTTTATCATCAGTGTAATTTTTTCCCTATTGTCAATGGAGAAAAATGGATAAAAAATTAAAAATGGCTATGCATGTGAATAAATAACATAAAAAGCGCATTGAAGAACGCCCGAAAATGCTATGGATTTAGCGAAACCTATAGCTTAATAAAAAATAGTGTGGAAGCAAACGAAATTTGTCATTTCTCCAATACGCTCTGAAATTTCCTTCCTCGAAGTTACTCCTGAATATATGAATTTTAAAAATATGATTAAATTTGTGCTATTTAATCCACACTACCGAACTTAAATGCGACTAATTAAAAATTTTAAATCAATTCTCTTATAATAATAATTTAATTGTACAAACCAAACCCTAAAGACGATAAAAATTTTAAGAAATAATACACCCAAATTTCTTCATAAATATAAAAATGAAATTGCAAAAGATGTAAATTTTAATAAGGAAATAAGAAATTACACTCAATAATGATATGATATTTTTATTAAAGGTTTCCTGATAAATTTAAACCATTCATTCATCTGAAACAAAGACTAATTACACTCTTTCTCCAATCTTACATACTTGATTAAAACCTTTCAAATAGTGAATATAAAATCAGATGATATACCCACACAAATAAATTCAAAATAAATACAAACGGATTAAAGCTCAGTATCGAACACACAGAAAAGAAACGAACAACAAGAAATCTTCGAGCGTCCACAGGGAAAAAAAATGTACAAAAGAATGTGGCAGAAAGAGTGGGAGATTTATATCTGAGGATAGGCTGAATGCGATGGAAGGCGGATCGCAGGTCTTGGAAGGGGTGCAGAAGTTTGCAAGGAAAGAACTTTCGATGCATAGCAGTGAAGGGGACGGCTTCTCTTTTTTTTCGGCTGAGGACCGGACTTGGATTTTTTATTATTATTTCTACTCCGTGGCCGGAGGCGCCTTTGAGATGGCGAGGAGTTCTTTTAGTTCGAGGGGAGGCGGTGGGGGGGAGGGAAGACGGACTGAGAGTGTCTTAAGATAGGTCTAGGGGATGAAAAAAAGTTCCCCAATAGGGAATAAAAGCAATGGATGGGGAATCTTCCCGAAATAGTGAGACTCGGTAGATTATATCACAAATTAGCATTGAGAAGAGATGGGAAGTGCAGTGAGTATGAATATACAAAGACTGAATCCCTAAATCCATAATGCAAAGTGTGTTTGATGCATGTTTTATGCATATTTTGATGTATTATATACGACTTATTAATATAATTGATCCTAAATGTGCTTTATACGCATCTAATTATAATATAAAGTTATCTTTTTCAAAATAAGCTCTCAGATTTTATAGGGAAGGGTGTATTAGTGGTTTATTTGATAATTTTATCTCTGAAAAACTACTTATAGTATCTTTCATAGACCAATATTGGAATAAAGAAATGATTTCTATTTTTTTACACTATTGAAAAATTTAGAAAATATGTACTATTTCATTCTACTACATTAAGACAAAAGATGCTAAAGATTACATAAGAAGTGAATACAAGGCATTACGAGATTACAGAGCTTTTTTATAGAAATTAATAAATTTATCCTGATACGTATTATGATCTAATTTAGAGCAAATAAACAGCATATATAATATATGTAATTTAAGTTCCTATGGAGGATGGAAAACCTCTATTAAATATAGATAAATACAAGCAGAAAATTAGTGAGTGTTTTATAAGCCTTATAAGATCTTTAAATGAAATATTTTGAGAAATAAAATAAATTTTTCGTAAAAAATGTTTTATACTAAGGATATAGAACCTCGTATAGTTCACTTGAACACCTATTGAAAAATTATAGTATGGATCGTAGAGTTAACAATAAAATTATTCCCTAATAGTGAAATACTCTTCTAAATCACTATTAAATGATTCTAAATAATTTCCTACTGGATATAAACGACTAAAAATTTTTAATCTCCTGCATGATTGACACATCCCTTTCGAATACTATCGAATTATTAATTTGCCAGACTATCACACGTAAACTAAAATAAACCAGAGTTTTCGAGCATTTCTTGCATAAACTAGGACGCTCGAATCCTTGCAACTCCGGCACAGAACGAAAAAAAAATTATCGAGAAATTATTACCGGAATTCGATAAGTAAAGCACGGGAAGATCTCAAATTTCTTTCGCAGAAAAATTTCCCGAGACAAAAAAACCGATCCGAAACAGTCGGGCAGGTCTCACGGAATAAGAAAGGTAACAGTACGGGGCGGATCTTAATTTAAACTTCTCGATAAAAAACAACACGACGGAGAGAACGAAAAGAAAAGAAATTCCGTAGCAAATCAGACGCGAGTTCAGACATCGAGTTTCGGAAAAAGAGAACGATAGAAGCGTTCCTCCGGATTCCGGGAGAGGACAGGAGGATCTTTTCGAAGAAGGATACTGTCTTAAGGATAATGGGGGTGGAGACGTCAGATCGTTTTATCGGCAGCGACTTGGAAGGCCGCCGCGAGGGGATTTTCTCTTCCAGAAGGAATAAGACGACGGACAGGCGAAATAAAAAAAAGCGGCGCGAAAGACAAAAGACGAACGAAAATGGACGTAAGTATGGGAAGAAAACGGTTCGGGGAAAAACGGAAGGGTTCTCCGGGATGAAGACATGGGAATGGAGAAGAGCGTCAATCTGTCATCTGGGAAGATTTGTGAGGGCCCCGAGGGGAGGGGTGTGGGATGGCGGACACCAGAGGGGGCTCCTGGTGGGTGTCTTAAGGGGTGGGGGAGGGCACACGCGGACATGGGGCCACATAAAAATCGGGAGCGATAAGAGGGAAATGAGGTTGGGAAAGAGCTGTCTTGGTTGGCCCCTGAGGGGTGGGGCGATAGGATAGCAACTCCCGCATAGACGCATGAGAGGGATTTTCCGTACGGGATGAACGGATTCCTTTATTGCCACTCGATTATGTTCGATGTTTTTACTTATTCACGAAACAAAAGTGGCTCGTAAGAAGGGCAATACTAACAACCATCTTGAAGGTAAACCATAAGAGGCTATCAATTTCGTATCAAGGATTCCCTTAAAATATACCGATTCCGTACCGAATCTACGTCACTTTAGATGGACTTTTTTTTTGATCTCCATATATATATTCTGATGTCTCGCTCAGAGGATTTTGAAAGGCGAAAATTTTTTTATAAGAGTTTTAGGGGCCTCCGAATGTTGACTAGTCACTTTCAGAGATTCGAATTAATTATTTCCACATTATAATATCGAATTTTTCTGACGTCTTTTGTTCTTCAAAAACGCGGAGTCGTAAATTATTCGGAAATTTGACGTAACACATCAAGCTATTTTCTCCCGGATTTATGATTTCTCGGTGGAAGGGAGGGAATCAAAATTATGAATTTCTCGTTTCTTTGGCATCATCCTTTCACCGCCTCTGGAGCTCTGAATCTATAAATTATGACGAGGCTAATAAATAATTTAATAATGAGAAATTGTATCTGGTTGCTACGTAGAGGAATACGCCCGTGAATAAAAATAAATGGACGTAATCGAATTTAAAATAGAACTGAATATTCACGATACAATATCGTCCGTGCTGGGTGGTTGCCTAGCTCATGGACCACCATTTTTATTATCCATAACAAAATACGGACTGCTACTTTTAAAATTCAATATAAATTCCTTTGAATTCCATTCACTTCAGACATTCCCCATCCAACTCCTTGAATACGAACCCCTCCTAAAAAAACACGAACGTTACGACCAGCTAATCCCTCATTATTCAACGGACTTGTCACGGACCGGACTCGTAAAAATTGCGACTCGGATGATTATTCTTGTTGCATTGAAAGGAGATCCAAATATTTCCGTCCCATAATGCTCACTCCTGCCCGCGGCACTGCTCCATCGTATCCGTCTCTCTTGGACATCTTTAGCGTGGCATCCAACGGAGCAGCTATCTCTGCAGAGGCCCATGGGAAATAAGGCGGACCCCGTAGGCACTCCCACGGTTCCTTCGAGAAAACACCTCCTCAAACAAATATAAACATCGGTTTGGGGGGTGAAATGATAGGAGATGGGTGAATGAGGTGACACTGGGGAAGAAAGGAAGTGAAGGAGGGGAGGTGAAGAGAGAGGGAGGGAGAAAGCGTATAAGGGTTCCGTTGAATGAAAGAGATGTGTGAGACCCACTATTAGAATGGTTCCAGAGACCTCCAAAGCTCATGAGGTTCTTGTGGGAGGTTAGGATGTAGAATTTCGGATCCATCTTTATGATCACTTGTGTGAATTTGGGTAGAGAATAGTTCTGCTTGTTTCACATTTATAATTTATTAAGCCATTGATGTTGTTATCGGGTATTACGTTCTTTGTTAACGTATTGAAAACCCCAATATTTTTTATTCTATTGGAATTTGTTCTGGTTAAGATAGCAATTTGATAAATCTCTTCTTGGTTTTAATCAATTTATTATTTCCAGAGCATTAAGAATAAACATACGTGCTATTATCTTAGGTCGATTTTATTGTTAAGCGAGAACTTATATAACTAGAAATGCTGAATAATAATTGCCTATCGTTATATATGAATACACACAACTAAAGTTAAAAATAAAGTAGCTCTTTCGTGTTCTAAGAAAAGACGATATAATATCAATAAATCTTGATTTTGTAAGGATTATATATGGTTTATATGAACCACTATTAAATTAAACAAAAGATAGCATATTTATAAATAACCCTAGATCGGAAATATCAGATCCCTCGGGACTCGAACCTGGGACTTCGGAGGTATGACAGCTAGTACGCTAAGGATATAGATGATAGTTAATCAAGAAATGATAAATTTACTCATTATCCATCACCCAATTACGTGTATTATGCTTATAGTACTGTCACAGCGTTCATTAACATATCCAGAAGAAATCTATTAAAACTGGAAGGCGAAAGCAATGGAGCCCTTCATTCCGACAGATATCTCGGCATCTGCTCTTCCTCAATTTTCTTCCCATTCACAATCAATTAAATGGGGTCATAAAGGAGTTCAGACTACACACAGAATCCATACAAATTCCCTACTTCCCGAACCCTCGCATCTTGATTCCTCCGAGTCCATCGAGGAAGCGTGGAGGCTGATTGATGGCACTCCTTAAGATCGGCCGAAGAGACACGAGCGGTCGTTTAGGGATTAATTGTAGGCGTGGGCCTCTTTACACTGCCCTCCGCTGTCTTCATGCCGTGGCCCGAATCGCTTGACCAATTGTCGCGACGGACTAATATCAGATGTCCGTATCTATGGTCGGCATCGCGCATCGCTCCTTTACACATACCCGTTTTTTTCCTCATCTGTCTCAGATTCTTCATTTCCTCTGCGGCAAAGAAACCTTCAAAAAGGTCCATGGCAGCATCATCCGAGATGAGATGTATCGTGAAAAACAAATCGACGACCATTTATCGTTTGGCAGTTACAGTGAATTAAGTGAATGTCTCCCGTCGTTAAGTACCATTAAAGAAGGAAGGATTCGAGAGGAGTTCGTCTTCTCTCGGACGGTCGCTTCGGTGGGACTGATTAATAAAAGGGAACTTCTTTAAGAACATCGATCGTTCGAAGATTGATTAAATTACGCGCCACTCGACGGAATGGAGGAGGAACGTGAGGCGAACTCAAATGGAAACGAGTGAACTGAATGGCGAAATTCGGTTGCATCGGAGTTATCCGTAGAGTTTTGGAGATGTTCCGTAGTTACGACGTTATTGAGGAAGGAGAAGTATATAAATATTCGTAGCTCTAAAGAAAAGACCACTGCATCATTTTATAATATAGTACAATAGAGTTATGGCTGAGATTCGATCATGTTTAAAGATATTTAAAGCTAATTCGCTTGTCCATTCACTTATACATCAACCACTGGGGAATGTTTAAATCATATTACTGTACCACGAAAACTTATGCGAACGATAAGGGTAGTAAAAGCAATTTTATATTTAAATTTCGGGAATAATTTAATACATTTACATTTTTAAGATATTCTAAAATATGCATAAAAGAATGGATGAAACGATTTATTTATTTAATCTAAATACTAGAGCTATTGTCTTTATTTAAATCGTTAAAGAAATTAATTAATAACTTTTAAATTAATTTACGCAAAAATCGTAGCACATGGTACATATTTTTTCATATGACACAGAATAACATAATATACATATCTCACTCTAAGGAAAATGAGAGCCGTGCGAAAAAAATTAATGCTAATTAAAGTACGAATTGCATGAGTAATCATTTATCCACAGCAACTCAATCAACTCTGGAATCAATCACACTAGAAAAAAAAAACAAAGAAAGGTTCGCGGATTAAAAGCGTTCGAAGAGCTTCATTACATCCCTTGGACTGTCACACGCCTCTTATCCCAGGATTAAAAGCCATCAACCACCAAGTATACGATACCGCTCTATAGAAAATAGTCACCACTTAGAGAATTTTCCCAGAAAAACCGACGAAAATCGATCGACGATGCAAAAATCAGCGCAGCCCAATGCACAGATGACGGCGTTCGGCGACGACCCCTCCATCGGTCTCCAACGGTCGAAGGGTCAAAGACAAAAGACGACGCAGGAAAAACAAAAGAGTTCGAAAAGGGGATATCAACCCAACTATCGAGAGGAAAGATCCGCTTCGCTAGCACCTCAAAAAAGACATCGCTTAATTAGATTTCGCAAATCGGTACGATAACCGGCGGCCTAAAAAAAAGTCTCTTTAAAAAAAAAAACGCGCCATTAACGACCTCTTCAAATCACGGGTGAGCGGTCAAAGAGCGGTGTTGGATACGTGAGTCAGAGGGCGGTCCTCGATCCGTCATTAGGAATCGATGTATCACTCCCTCCTCTTTCAGAAGGCATCCCTCAAGTGGCCATTAGAAGTCGAAGCGGGAAACCAATCAGATGCGATACTCGGGCGTGTTTTTTTTGCATGGGAAGGAGAGACGAGGGAGAGAGGATATCGGCTCTAAGATGAGGGAATTGAAAACTGCGACAGGAATGGTGGTTTGTTATTATACCATTACGTCTTTTACTGGAAATGAATCGAATTTCCTCGTTATCCGGACGACGGTTTGGGGTTGCCACTTCGAGTCCTATTGGATACGAATCGCTCATTTATCTCCAAGGAAACCGAAATGGTGCTTGCGTCAAAAGGTTTTTGGGCTTCCTTGAAAAAAATTGGGTGTCGTCTCACAGAAGTGATGGGTTCTTTCGAAGGAGGCAAATGAAGACATCCATCTCGAGCATCGAAAATCAGAAGCCGTGTCGCAGTTAATAAACCCATCGTTGGTGCGCGAAAGATGAATGAGGTGGTTTTGAAAGAAGGTGGCTACTGTCTTTGCGTCTACAGCTCTGACGATGTCGTTAATGAATCGATATTTCACGGCTTTCAATTCGTGAAGGGACGATGAAGAGAGAAATGGCAGTGTAGGATGTATGTTACCGATTAGGTTTTCAGTGACTGCTTGTGGAGAGGCAAGCGATGCATTTTACCCGTCTCTATAGCAGTACGTATTTGTACGCAAGGGTCATACGCTCTTGCGTTCTTATTCATTTAACTCAGGAGTGATAGGCAAGGTTAGATTCTTTTACGTTTGGCCTAACTTCGTAGAAAGACACAAGGAAATGTTAGCAAGAAAATTTTACCTTTCGACTCATCATGTTAATCATACCTCACATAGATCTCAAGATATATATCATTTCGGGATAAAAGATATATCATAAGTGTATTTTCTAATTAATTATCATAAACCTAAGATGAAACTGTGGTATTGTGCTCTCTTTTCTTTAGGACATTAAGAATTTAAGTTAATCAATCAACAATTTAAATTAGTAGTTACTCAAAAAATACGTTTTACAGGTACAATAATATAAACATTCAAAATAGAAATACATGAATAATACGAGCTAAAAAATAGAGGAATACATAAGGTATTGTTTTAGGAATATACAAATCAAATTAATAATATAATTATCATTGTTAAGAAATTGGGCTGCAGATAGGATGAAAGCCTGGTGGCAGATATGTGCTTGCTTCATTATTAACATAGATTTTTCCTGACAATAAATGAAAAAATATTAAAATAACTACTTTTAAAATAAGGCTATTTTTAGAAAAAATATAACTTATATTTCCTTTCAAAATATATTGTTTTCTTTTCTGATTCTCGAACCTTAAACTCTAAAAATAGAAGCTTTACTAAAAATATTCCTATGAATGGTACGAGTCCTAATATAAATATCATACGCATCTATCTGAACCAGGAGAATAGCTGAAAGAATTGGTAGCAAACGCGTTTCACATTAAAGGAGGTGTGAGGTGTTGATGCGAGCAAGACGAAGGTGAAATCGATGGGGCAGCGTAAGGAGAAGAAAAACGAGGGACCCTAAGGAGAACAAAAGGCCTTGGAATGATCCCCATGGAAACTCCAGGAAAGAGGCAGTAAAAGAATGGACCATCCCAATTGATACTCAACGCCCTCCCAAATCTCTCTTTCGATACGCCCTCCCTTGTTAAAAAGCCCTTGCCTCATTCCCCACAATAAAGCCGATCGTGAATCAGCCCCTATAAATCAATGAATGGGCCCCTCCGCGTGGGCGTAGGAGTTGTTGAATGGGAGGATGTTGAAGGCCTTTTTTCTGGGCCTTGGTGTATGCCATTCGATCCATTTAGGATGGCATCGATAACGTATTGGCCCTCATCGTTTCCTAACGATGACTGAATATCAGTCACAAATTGACTGTGACTCACGTCTTCTCGTATTTTTTTAACTCGAGAACGGTAATGACCTAAAGGCGAGACTATAGCTATTGAATAGTCCAGGGCCTAATTTACATCGAATGGATCAAAAACCATGAAATTGGGGTCTCTACGACAAAGGATAATTCCCCTATTTTTCAGTTTTTTTGGGTGGTCTTCTATTGACTGAACGACGGTCGTTATGTTCATTGAAATTTGACGATGAGTATGAAAATATTCTAATTAGAGTTTCTTCGTAAACGTACGTATTTCTTATAATATCCTCTTCAATGTGAAATAATTTTTAAAAGTGTACCTTATAATGCAGTCAAAGCTTGTTATACTGAAAATAATACACTGATATTATTACAGTTTATCATCACAACAAGATGCATTGCAAGTAGAAACACGTTCTTTTTTCTTATAATGCTGCATATTTTATAAAAACACTAAACCATCCTTATATAAAATAAAATAGCTTTGCCTAAGAATAAAATAGATGATTCTGGATATTCTTTTTGTATAAATTTGAAAATTATTCCAGCTCGTTTCTTTAACTTTAAACGTTAGATGCAAAGCAATTTTTTAATCGATTATCCTAAATTTGTTGCTGATATTTCTGATTCTCAATATCTATATGTATCTCATGGTATTGATTTTATACAAAGGGGTATGAAATTGATCAGCAAAAATAAGTGAAAAGATTATTGAAATATTTAATCGAGTATAAGGCAGTAAATATAGTAGACAATAATAAACAATACTATACATCTCGACATTATTAATACCTCAGTTAAATAAACACTTCTTTCATTGATATATGCTCTCATTTCCTGGACTATTATTTCATATGACTTTAAAAACAAAACGAATTCCTAATTATTTGTCTTTAGATACAAATGATAATAAATTTTAATTAAATGCTATCCAATATGGCACCAGATAACTTATGTATAAGATGAAGAGCACACTAGTTAATATTTGAACTTAATATGTAGACTGTTATAAACTATTTATTTCATAAATGCCAAACTAATTTGGTAGTAAAATTCTAGTGTGCATTTCTAAATCTATTGCTTACGTATTTGAAGCACATTTTGACACTCAAACCCGCCGCATCAATAACCGAACCCTTGCTGACCTACGGGAAATGGAGCCCACCACTTAATACCCCTCTGTCGTGACAATTCGTCAAATGATGAATTATTTCTTCCTGTTCTCTTACCAATGCCTCTTCCCCTTCCTTACGTGTATGCTACAATACGCTGCGTTATATACCCCTTGGCTTATGCAGAATATACTAGTGTATACTACGTTATGTTCTAATTATATAATCACCTTTCATTACTTGTGTTGTGCTTCTACAAGCTTATCGGGAATAAATAAAAAGAAATAAATAAGAAATGTGAGGAATTAGACAATAGTGTTATTATTTTTGCTCAAACATGCAAAATGTAATAAACTTAAATAAATAAAATAGGCCATGGGGTTGACTTCACTAATTGGATTGGATTCTTCTCTAAGCTGAACTACACTACCAATTAATGGCCAACTTTCCTACCAGTACAATTAATTTCCTACTAATATTACAATATTAACAATCTCTGTGATTGACAGTGTATGCTTTGATTCTTAATGTAATCAATACACATCAGCATTGTTGTAAAAACTAATTGTTGGTTTTCATTGTTCCCCTCATTAATTATTACTCCGTTAAATTTCGTTGATCCATCTAGTTTAAAAATGAGATGATGTGTTTTGAGTTCTGATTGAAAAATCCTAACTGCATAATAGTTATAAGTTTTCGATTATGTACTTCACCACAGCGTTTAAGAACCCTTAAAGCTGAACTCAAATAAACTTAAAAATACTTTGACCAATGAATTGGTTACATTGTTAGGAACCGAGGAAAACTACGCAACACTACGGTACATTGCGTAATTTAATAAGTGCAGATATCATTCAAATAAAATTTCAATTATTCTCTCATCATGTTTATTAGCTTTAATTGATTCGAAAGGAAAGTAGATAAGAAACTTCAAATCTTTTAAATCATAACTGACAAATATTCAATATGTAAATCGAACAAACACACAGAGTTAAAAATAAAAAAGTAAAATGTAAGGTATAATCAACGTAGTTAATTTCATTTCAAGTTTTGAACAAAAACTATCTCCGATGTATTACCAGTAGTCCAATCGTGTTTAAGTGACGATTTCATACAGTTTTCAAAATATAACTAGCCCGAAACTTATGATTTTTATGCAAAAACTTCTGTGATTTTACTCTTATCTTATGCAATGGATATTTGATAGTACGCTGTAAATTTCGGCTGCTGGAGTGGTCTAAAATTGTTCACTAGAAGGACATCTCTGCGCGCAGTTGTGAACTTCGTAACGCTCCTCGAACTAGGCGGCTATTGAAGCAATCGCCTGAATATAGTTGAATACCACATTCCTTAAACACTATACGAAATTAAAAGAGGAAAGAATTTAACAACCATACATCCATCACTTTCTTTCATTAATAACATTACAGATTGGCAGATCAAAAACTAAATTGCATACGTGGTTTCGTGGTACACATTTTAAAACTTCTCTCGTAGAAGTACGTTTTAACGTCTGTTAATAGCGTTGTATGTTTCTGCATTGAATTATCTATGCGTTATTTCAAATATTTCGCGATATAAGCCGACCGGGATATTAAAAATTAGAGTCTTCTTTCACTGAAATGGATCATAGAAATGCTTTTAATGCTAAGAGATAATATTTACTTTTAAAATTCAATAAATGTAATTTAGAATCGATGGTTTGAACCGTGACTTGGTGGTATGGGTCCATCAAACACAAGATAGAAAGAACTATAGAAAGAACATTTACAATACTGCAGATTAAATAATTTATATTGTAAAATAATTCTAAGGCATTGTAAAAGTTCGTTGTTTCGCTCTTTCTCCAAATTTTACGTATTTTTTAAATATGAAGATCATATGAAACTTAATTCTGAGTAATTTTTATTTCAATGTAGAACAAGTATTTCACTTTGCTACCTTATTACATACAAGAGGTACTATACATACTATAAGGAATTCTATTCCCTTAAGAAAACCATTCAGAGCAATACTATCGGAAGAATTTTTTGTCTCTCGTAACGTTACCGAGGGGATAAAATCCCTGATCGAAAAACAGAGTATTATCCAGTAGTAAAGAAAGAGGGGTGGAAATGTGGGATTAAAGGGAAGAGAAACAAGTTAACTACCGAAATACATAAAAATAGCCACAAACGAGATTATAAAAGGAAGCCAGTAAGTACGTCGATAAAGTTTTATTGGCCATTTCTGAGTTTTGGCCCTCTTGGCCAGCGCCCGCCCCTGTGTCCATTGGACGAACTCTTTCGCATCTTGAAAGTCTTCTCTTCTTGTCACCTCTCTTTTCAGCCCTTTCTAACACTTCGGCTCTTCCAATAGTTAATTCCCAATCAAAATATCACCTTCGAAGTTATTGCACGTATCCTATAGCTCCTTAAAGAACGGGATGCTCTGATATTAAACTTTCATTGCGTTAAGAAGAGTGACGCTTGATATCTTAAAGGGAACATTATATTTCAGGCGGAGGCTTAGATATTCAAATAAAGGGGGAATTTGGTAAAACTTTAAAACGTTTTGGGTCAGAGGATGTATGCTTAAAAGGATAACTCTTTTAAGTTAATACATCTCCTAAAGAAAGTTACTATTACCATTCTTCGTCCTTTTCTTCAGCTTTAACATCAATTTCTTTCACTCTAAGGCGTGCTTAATCTTATATATAATTCTAATTATGAAAGTAAACTATTAAAAAAATCACACATATGTTTATAAGTTCATTCATTCGACATTCATCAAACTCATCTCTTTAAGACTACTGAAATTAATTTCAACTTTTAAAAATCGAAGTGTGAATGAATTGGCAGGAGGAAAAACTACCACAACTTGTTTCTTCATACGATAAAGATGTAACAATAACTAGTGATAATTAAAATAGAGATTTGGATACACAGTTAAGTTATCTGAAAGACTTAATTAGCTCAATTTCAATGCTTTCAATGCTGAAAATGTTGAAATGGAAACTAGGTTACGAAAAATTACAAATATTTCAGTAATTTTTGTATATCACATTAATTGAACCTCTTGCGATCTAAATAGTTTATGTCACTAATAATTTTATAATCCTGAACGGGTCGAAAACAAGGAACAATTGTAATACAAGGTGATTAAGTTAATTCACTATCGAAAAAAGCTTATGAACATGTTGAATTAATGCCTAATTTTCATCAAAGAGATATTTTGTCCCTGAAAGAGCATTTTCAACTAAACAAAAAGGAATGATTGGAATATGTCAGAAGAAATTATTTAGTTATATAAATACGGTTCGAAGATGATTTCTTTATATTACGTAACAATTTTAGCTTATTTATTCTTCGTTTGATCTTTTTAAGTTATGATGAATTCAGTATGTGAAACTATATGATATCTATATCACGCGGTGTGTTATTTCTGCATGATGTATGACGCTTTATGATAACATCATATCTAATAAAGAATAATAGGTAGTATTTAATGAATAATTACAGTATCATAATGATGTATAATAATGTTCTAATGTTACAAGATGTTCTTATAATACTTATATTTTATAGCATTCGATTACTGTTCTCTCGACAAGATCGATATCTCGCGATGAAACGTCAAAAAACGCAAATTAAATTTATAAAAACGCCAAACATGTCGATACCCGAAACAGATGGATGTTTCCCCTCCTCGTATCTCGGTCAAGAGGTGGAATGATGTTCGTAAAACATTTTATCACGCCTCCGAAACAATGGAGATCCGTATTTATCTTGGCCATTAAAGGCTTTTGTTTGTCGATAATAACCCGTGTGTTGCGAAACAATCGGAAGGGAGGGAAAACCTTTCCGAGTCCGTAATCGACGCTCAGAAGAGACTCATTACGATATCGAATAGAAGAAAGACTTAATGTTTTCTTCCAAAGATCGCTTTTTGTCTCAATACGCTTTTTCTCATCTGCTGAGATGCGTCCATTTGCAATGAACGATTTTCTTCTCCACCACCCACACCCTTCCCCCCTCCCCTCCCCCTCCACCCACGCCTCCCCTACCCGGAGATTCTCAATCTCACCACGGCGCGGCGCCACCTAACAGGAACGGGTTTCTAACAATGGTTTGTTTGTTGCGTTGTAGTAAAGTTGCGGTTTAAGAAGAAGACTTTGTAGACAAGTATCAATACTTCCTTAAATATCTCATAACATATGTCAAAATATTGAGAGATAAGCTTCATATACCATAAATTTATACTTACAGTTCGCAATTGGATCTTCAGAGATTAATCATGAATTTTATCAACTCTACTTTGCATAAATACACAAATAAAACTCATTGACTGGAAAGAAACAGTCGATATTGGAGTAAATCTAAGTTATCAATTAGTAGTCCAAGGGAATCACAGTCAATATTTTCATGATGGCAAGCGACGCCACGAGGCAGCTTAATTACTATTCATATAAATATCCTCATTGATGTAGGGAGAGAGAAGTTTGAATGGTATACATAAACAGTCTAAGCGATTTGAAAAAATGAATATCTAAAAAGACTATTAATTATTTTATAAACACTCTATAGCGATTTGAAACGATAGTTCATTAACTAAAGGGTTGTAAACACAGCATCTATAGTTCAGTGGAATAATATTTCTTTTTTTATCAAAGCTGAATAGATACCTTGTATTGAAATACATATAAATATAAATGAAAAATAACAGAACTGTTTACTGGAATAGACGACAGAGAAAAACGTAACCAGTCAGCAGATTATGGTAGCGATTTCGTGATGAGAAAATAACTCAATAATTCCTTCTTTATGTAACTACAATGGTCAATAAAAATAACAGTATTACAAGAATTTTAGTGAAAATGCTTCTAAATAAAGGATTTGAGAGTTATGTAACTTATTCTGAATATTAATTTTAAAATTGGTTAAGATACGATTTCATATTTATAAATGGCTTTTGCTTGAATTTGAAATTATTAGCGACTACTCTCACAGTAACATTCTTATCGATTCGTAACGAACTTAGACAATATCTCCTATGGTTGGAATTTCCAAAGGCTGTTTCCATCACAACGATTGTATGACTCACACGTCATTTCGATAAACAAAGCATTACTCTGCAAACTCTATCTTAAAACAATCGACACTCATAACAAACATATTGCACAAAGGATTACGAAAATCACATATCCCCGACTTAGGACAGAAAACAAAAGAAGGCTTAAAAACAGCAAAGTAATCTTAAATAATAGAAAATCAGCACTTTCTCGTTAGAAAGCATTAGCAATGCCTTAAAAGCTTTTTCTAGAATGTTACGAAGAACTAGAGTGAGGGGAAAACATTTACGTGGGGAAATGGGTAAAGAAATGTATTTTGCCGAGAGTGTGGGAGGAAACGAATAGTAAATCATAAGCGCACAAACATTCGTTTCGATCCTCCTTCGTTATCTCTTAAAAGGAATGCGACACCATTGATCACGGAGGGCGGAGTGGGTCGGAGGGGGGCCAAACACCAAGTTTGGGCCGATCACGCTAGGACGTGCCAAAAGAGTCACGACCCCGCACATGAGTGACTGTGTTTGAAGGCCATCACACGGAATCTTGGTCGATGCAAAGGCATTTATCTTTCCGCGCACTGCACAAGTAAGCGAACCGTGTCCATTTACGTACCGGTCCAATGGTATTAGCGAATTCCGGATCGGTTTCGCTCCTAGTAACCAAGTAACCATGCGAACCTTTTGTTGCTTTTTAACGTAGCTACAAACCGGAAGTTTTACTCTGAACACGTTTTATGTATACATTAGTACGTAAAACTATGATTAAAAATAACATTTTAAATATATAAAATATAAAATTAATGATGGTTGATCTTGGTTTGAGTTTAAGAAATGTATAGGATACAATCGAACATACATAAATTCTCTTCAAATAAAAACTTTATCAAAACTTTCAATCAAATCATTCCGTTTGAAAATCAAATATGTAATTTTACGGAATCTCCAAATATCAGGAACATGACTGACAATTAGAGAGACAGAAGGTATAAAATCCAAAAAAAAATGTTACACGATATTTTTTAAAATCATTTTTTATTTATTTGGGTATTAATGGTAATATACTTTTATTTATCTTTTGACCATCATGAGTGGTTATTTATGTTGAGGAAAGCTGTTATTTACTATAATCTGATAAGATACCAGGTCAGTAGGTGCGAATAAAAATTATCTTGAAGTAAAGTTTGAGCTTAATTGAAAGTTAAAATTGCAATAGTAAAATTTAAAGTACAAATAATCAAAGGAAAATAATAATCTTACTTGATACAGTCTTACATGTTAACATGATGATTCCTAAAGAGTAATTGGTCAAACCATTATTTTAATTCCTGATTCTTTATATTTATTCTATATACGTTCCAAAACGCTTTGTAATATCAATGAGAAATCAATAAGCTTCAAAAGGACAGTTAGAAAAACTCAACTGATGAAATACGTACAATTTTCCTCAAACAAATTACGTTCGCTATGGACCATTCGTAATTAATAATCCCTTTCCAGGAACATCTCCAAATGCCGACCGTTTCGCATCCGATTTAAAATTGGTATCCCTCGTAAGGATCTCGACTCGCCGGCGAACAAGCGCTCGTATTTGCGAACATTAAAACTCGAACAGAAAACGGATGCATTTTAGTTCCACTTTATGTGCAGTAAATGGCCTCCAATGTCCCAGTGTCTCATCTCGAACTTCCCCTCTGCGAATGCATCAAAGCGGCCGCAGGAGCGCTATAGTGAATGGCGTTCTATGGAAAAGCCAATTCTATGCTTAAGTAGAGGGCGAATACGGTCTTTTTGCGAACCATGTTTCCCGACTAAGAAATAAAAAGGGAAACCCAAAAAGAGGGATTAACAGTAGAGAAGCATGCATTTGATGGTGCATACGATTACGTAGCCCATTTAAAACCCGCGTGCGGATATCCTTCTGCGTTGAGTTTACATTTCGGTGTATGGATGGATTTAATAAGACGGTTATTCCGTTCGAATTAATTATTCGATGGAGATTCGTTGGAGATATGTGCATGGACTGATTTTGGAAATGCTTGCTTGTCGGGTGGTTTACTGCGATTGAAATATATTCTCTACGAGAAGGGTTTATGCAGAAATAAGTACCCGTAGTACAAATATACAAGTACTCTAATTAAATATCGTTAATTCTGAAACCAGATCACTTATGGAACTGTCATAAAAAGTCTATGATTTTGCAAAGTATAGGTATTAGAATTCAGTGTCAAAAAGTTTTTGATTAAATTTGGAAGAATGGTGTTTCAAAAAAATTCACCGACTGATTGTAACAAAAATAAAGGGATTATTTTATATAAAAGGTTATTTGTCTTAGGTATAAAATAATGTAACATTTTATATCAATTTTATTGAACTGAATTCACGGAAAATACTTTAAAATGAGATGAAACTTGCATGCTGAGTAAAACAATAGCTTCAGAGATATAGAAGAAAATGTTGAAAGATAGCATTGAAAATAATTCTATATTATTAAACTAAATACAACCGCTAAAAATGTCGACATGAAATAGTAAATAACATTGGACATCTCCCAGTATTTTAATATTTATTTTTCTTTCGAATTTTGATTGCCCTAGCAGTTCTGCTTTTGGCTAAAGATGGTTAATGTCATTCCATTGACGCAATAAATCAAACTTATTAGATCACTAAGAATTTGGGATTTTTAGACGCTGAATTATTAAGTGGCATCTGTTGAAAGCACAATTCTATCAAAAGCATAATTTCTAATTTCTTTTGCTCGCATCTTATCGATATTTCCAGTTGAGCGTATCACTTGCTTCCTTAATTCCACCAAAATATATATATCTGCAGAGACAAAAGGATCCTTTGATAATCCGAAAAAAACACACAAATTCGCATTTCACGTGTTAATGAACCATGAAACATAATAGCGCCGGGGGCCCGTCGTCGCTTCCCCGAAAACTCGGATTTTCCGGAACATTCAGAATTTGTCGAAAATCCACGACGAATAATAATAACAGCTCCAGAATTTTTCTCCTTTCAATCCGAAGAATATCTCATCGCGGATTCGGGCACACAATGTGCAGTCTTATACACATTAATCAGCGGATCGTATTTTGGAAGGGAAGACGATCTTAAAGGTGAAATGAATTCCTTTTTATTATTCGGAGAAACTTAATTTGGGAAAGAACAACAGACGTTCCTAATTTCCTCCCACCATCACTACCGCCTCTCTGGAGAACGCGAAAATAAAAAAAATAAAAGAAGACACAAAGACGCGAAATAACAGCCGTCACCTCAGAAACCAATTTCGTCCAACGTTCGGGAACAAAAGAGAATCGACAGTACGAAAGAATCGGCTCAGCGGGAATGAATCAACGGACGAAAAAAATGGGTTCTGGGGCGGGTCGAGATGCTCACTTTTTTTTATTCTCATTCCATACACCCCTCCCCCCACCCCGTTCCTTTGTTTTTCCGTTCTTCTCCGAAGAAATTGGAAAAAAGAGGGGGAGCTGCGGGAGGAGGGGAAATCGGATGGAGGGGGTGGGGATATTTCGGATGCGGGGGCGGGAGGGGTGTTGTGAGGGGGGGAGGTCTTCACAAAGGGGTGGGAGAAAGTGGGAAAGAAAGGTGGGTTTCTAGAGGGAGAAGAGGGGTAGATGGGGTGATTCTTAAGGGGTGGATCTTCGCGAAACCAAATGAGATGGCAATGGATACGGGTGATTGGAATGAAAATGGTAGGAGATACCGAAAACGAAGTAGCGGAATAAGACGACGGAACAAGCTGAGATACGAAAACAAGCTCTCTTCCTTAACGAATATGAATAACCATAGAAACAAGGTAAGTAATCATTAGTGTTTAGGCTAAAGCGATCGACATCTTAAGGAAGAATCGGAACGAAATCACGAGAGAACAGTGTGGAAACCGTGGAGTGCTAACCTATTCCGTGAAATTGCTTCCGTTCAGGTTGTTTTTAGAGGAGAGAAATCAGTGTTGATTAGAGTGGAGGCGAAACGGAATGGAATTGAACTGGAGGGGAAGGTATTAAGGATCCAGATGAGAATTGGATTAGGGATTGGAGAAGGGAGAATGTCAGGCACGCGATACATCGCTTAGATTGGATCGCTCCATCAAATGATAGCAGATGCAGGCAGATATTGGCCTAGAATGGTATAGAGGTGTGTTTCACAAAGGCTGTCAACGCCCGAATTGGACGATGTAGTCGTACATCGGCACGCGATCTTGATTGTGATATTCTTTAAGCGCGTTTAATATTGAAATGGGCGACAGATACGAGATAATGTAAGAATGCATTATTGCGGAAAATAGTTTGATTCAATAATCGTCCGGATGCGGGGGACAGAAGTTTTCTGTCGTGAATGGTAGAGGATTGTATCACGGACGAGAAATCGTGATTGAAGCGAAAAAATTAGTCGTATAGAGTTGTCACGATGTGGCATTTTCAGATTTGTCTAGCAGAATGACGAGTTAGAATTCTCAGGAAATGTTTCACAATGTATCGCTTAAAATGATCGAGCTCTCTCACTTAGATAATAGAATTTGATTTGTCAATCACAACGTCTTAAATTTCAGAAACAAATCACAGAAATTCGTAAAGGTACTCTTCATTGAAATTTTATTATAATCATCAATGACTATTTAATAACCTTCTCCAATGATGCTTTAAAATTTCGCCAATTTAAAAAGGAAGAAGTATAGTATTAGCACTAGTATATAACTATTTTATCAGTCATCCAGTTCAACCGAACATCCGATGATAAGGAGATGCAATACACTATCGATTATTCTAACAATCACTCAAAAAGCTCTTATAGAAGTCAAATTAAACGCTTCTAATTTAATTATCATGAAATTAATAATAGCTGGCAATAGCTGGCGGAACTTTTTTTTCATGATAACTGAAATCAAGAACAGTATCTTATTATGTCTACAGAAAATTTCCGGTCATCTGTGGATATCGTAAGATTTAGGCTTTTATTTTAATAAATTAAAAATTGTTAATAAATGCTAAAAATTTCTATTCCTTCATAAATTTCGATTTCATAAAAAAATGAACTGATTATTCTCAGTATTTTTCATTAATATAAAATCCCCTGCCAGAGGAAAATAATAAGAATATGATCGAATATATTTGTTTTATACATATATTATTCGTTAATTCACATTACAATTATTCTGGATTAATAAATAAAAATGACTAGTTTCATGCACTAGATACTTCGTAAAAAGAGTCCAATTCCCTATTCGCTATACATCGTGGAACACCACCGCGATCGCAAAACGAACTCTCCACAATTATTGCTACGGGATTTCGGAAAATTGCGGCATTCTACACGTAAAATAAAAGAGAGAAATATCGCGAATGCACTTATCCTTTCGCGGAGGAGTAGAAATCCGCCTCTCCACGTGAAATAATTCCCAGTTTACATCCACTGCGGAGAGAATGAATCAGACGTCGAATTCTCCCTCATAGATGCAATTAATGCGCTCTGTCGAAAAAAGAAACCCTCTCCGATATTAAAAGGCATTTGGAACACGCCTTTCCTCGCAATTATTCACCGAAAAGAAGTCTTCGGCGCAGCGTTTGTCATTTGGTATTTCGTCCCACTTCCCCGACGGCGTCTCCCGCAGTCGATTTCAGGGTGCGTCGAGTGGGGATTTTTATATTCCAGAAAACAGAGATCGAGGGAGAAGACGGGTGAATTGAAAAAAGAAGGGGATACGAACTTACTCTGCGTATCGCTCAGTATATTTTCCCTTTTGAAATCGGGCAAAAAAATCGCGAAAAAAAGAACGAAGCGAAAATGAAGTAGGTCGGGAAGGAGAGTGAAGCAGAAGATATTGAGAACAACAATGCTATCAAAGAAAAAAATATTTGTATTAGGCCATTATCATTAGCTCGAGAACTCAGGTGCGCATTGAGGTAATATAGCCGTCGTAATATATAACCCTCTCTCTCTTCATTTTCCTTTCACTCCCCGTTCAATTGTTTTATTCATCTCATCCCCTTTCTTCTCCGCTTTTCCCTTTTTAATAGAACCCGCGACTTCAATTCGCCGCGTGCAGACTACCAAACGTTCACTTGCTCGTACTTTTCGGTGTCCTTGTTGCGTTGTGTTCCTCATAATTCCCGATGATGCCACGCCCTCTACCAGAGGGTGAATTGGACGCTTTTAATCGCGTTTGTGGCCAACGAAAGGGAGGCATTTAAAAATAGCAATGTCCCCCTCAACAAAAAAAGATAGAACCCACGAGCAGTGGACTATAAAGTTGTTAGAAAGAAATGAAATCAATGGATCCAAAAAGATCGCTTTTGGAAAGTTGCAAAAAGGGATGTGGTAGGAATTATTCAGTGTGCTACGAAGAAGGTAAATTAAAGAGAGAAGTAAGGTAAGGTGGTAAGATTTTAGAATTTCTACAATGAGATGCTTCAAGAGGAGTTACGCGCATTCCCACAGGTTTTCCTAAAAAGGGGAGACAATCAACAAGGTGAGAACTGGGAGACTTCGATGCTCTGATAAAAGAATAGTTCTTCCGTGAAATCATTTACAGAAGTGTTTGTTGTTGTATGGGAGCTACATGAGTTTTTATAATGCGTCTCCACCATGTATATCTGAGAGAATAGTATCGCTTATGTATTTAGAAAAAGAAATAATTACTAAAATTTTAATGAATTATTTCAAGAAGATGAGACGGCTGTTACAAGCTTTATCCCTTATTTTTAATTAAGGGATACTTGCACGATCTTAAGAGTATGTCAAATAAGCATGTGCCTTTACAGCTTTGTTCAAAGGAATTAATGAGTGTATTATCATGAATACTTGAGAGTGGAAATCAGTTTTCTAACAATTCATTCACCACCTTTGTGGACTTCATTTAAATTTTTAAAAGTATCTCGATTAACTTGTACTTTCCTATTTGTTAAATTGTTCAATTTCTTCACTGGAAATTATGCAACAAATTCTAAAAATAAAATCGAGAATACATAAATAATTGGGAAATATGGAAGAGATATTCTTGTCCTAATTTTATCATATGAAAATTATTTACGAAATGTTTAATTATTTGTTGAAAAAGACTACTGAACATAAATTTACTTTTAGTAATTGATGTATTCCATATAGTGAATCAAACCAGGAAACGAAAATACAATCAAAGGAGAATCTTTTTCGCAAAATTATCAAATACCTCTCAAAATGGTTTAAAGATAATTATCATTTTAAATAAACCAATAAAACAACTAAATTTTGATAAATCTCAAATCACTTCAGATAAACTTTTATGCTATAATGTATTAAACATATTGGACTGCTAACTGGAACATTACCATATAGCTTCATGTACCTAGATTGTCTTCAGCATCCACTTACAAACTCCATTATATAAAACATTTCGTTAGAGCAATATTAGAAAGAAGGCACATTAATTAATTCGCCTAAAAGTTCGCTAATCTGATTTTCTTTCCCATTCTTAACGACCCTTTTTCCAATCACTTCATGCGGAAAGGAACAACAACTGACATAAAAACCTCTTTTGAAATCCCTCCGTGAGATCGTAAGCAATTGCCATCTTGGGGACCCCATAAATTTTTACGCAAACGAGGGTAATTAATAACGCATGAAATTATCTAATTCCGTAAGAGCTCAGTCAGAACAAACTTCCTACCTTTATTACGATTCTGAAAATTTCCCCGCCGACCGAAAGAAAAAAAAACACGCAATTTCGAAAGGATTTCGCAAACGGATATTAAAAACGGGCATAAAAACCGCTAGGAAACCGAAAAATATCATTTCGTGAAGGATATGGAGAATCCGCGGAATTCCCTATCATCCACGCAGTTTTAAATTTGCGGTGTTCCGGGACGTAAGGAGGATGCGTTTAAGGAGACGGAATATGAGAGGGGGTGTGGGTCTACGAGGGAGGGGTTCGGGGAGGGGGGCGTGGGTGGGTAGGGACGGTAGGGGATTTCGGGTCGCTAAGTGGTATCCGAGCAAGCGTAGAAGGGGGGAGTAAGGCTACGACTGTTTTCATTTAATATGCAATCTTCATTAATGTACGTTGATTAGAAAAAAAATATACACTCCGGCAGAAAAGAAAGGGATGGATAAGAATAAAAGGGGTTTTTTTTTTAAGGAAGGGGAGGGACCAATCGGGAGGGATGAGGAAGGCTGTTTTCCGGTATTCTCGAATGGTAGCTGAGGAATAATTGCTCGGACGAAAGAAAAGACAATACCAGGGGCAAAGATGAAATTCGGGGGGATATATAAGAGTGAGGGGGGGAGGAAATAAAAAAGAAAGCCGGGAATTTAGCAGTAATAAAAGTGAGAGAGGAATTAAATTTTTTGGCTCGTAAATAAAAGAGGGAAGCGATTCGATATTTATGAATCTTCGTTCGAAGTGTGGTGATGCGTCCAAAAGATACCCTCACACCCTTTGCTCCTTTAGGAAGATGCTGTGCCCATCCCGTTCGACCTCAAAGTAAGGATCACACTTGCGAGCATTGCTCGAGACAATGGCGTGTCCCCCCTTCGCTTGCTCACAACCTGCGCTCGATATCATCTCCAGTTCCCATTACTCGCTCAATCCGTCAAACTCTCTCGTATTCTTTCCGTGCGTCGCTTCGGTGGAATTCTCGTAATTGGTGTGCGACGCTGATGGATGTACAGATTACAATGGATTGGTTTTATTGTTTCAGTCACGATTGATTTGTCAAATATTTTCAAGACTATAATTCATTATCAGTTAATACTAAATAGTTCTCGATTGTCCGTTTATTATCGTACATCACACTCGTATAAGGCTGCCTACACTGTACTTTTCGTCAATAAAACTTACGATAAAATATAAACGCAAACCTATATTACCTACTCATAATAATACCTATAATAATGTTGTTTGATGCAACTGTATCGTTTCCACATCTAAATTAATTTAAAGTTTAATCCCTGAATATTTGAAGTTTACTCCATCATGCACTTATTGAGTGATCTGTTGAAAAAGTTAACAGATATATCAATTCCAACATTATTCCTTATTTACTTAAGTATAATTATGTTGTTGTAGATACTTTATTTTCTGTATTATTAAGTCATAGGAAAAAAGAAAACAAAGAAGAAAATAAAAGGGATTATAATGATAAATATAGTAAACATTTGGAATAAAATTGTAGTACAATTGACATATAAGAGCAGAAAGCTCAATAGTTCCTTATGGCGGAAATAAACTTAGGCATATAAATATATAGTTTTATGGTGTAAAACTACTAGTAGAACGTTGATTTTAGTCATTAGAAATCTATACAAATTAATACAGACTAAATCTTCTTAGAATCTCATATGGAGTATACACTACGGTGCTAACTTTTAGGAAGCTAAGAGATGACAGTAATATAGCATCATCTATTTATGCCGTTATTTCAGCGAAAAAAACTTAGCATCACTGCCAATTATTAATAAATAACGATGACAAATGCCAGTAATAACCTTAATTGAGGGATATCTATTTTAAAGCTTAAAGATCAAGTCATCTAGAATAAATGATCGAAAGATATAAAATATTTCATTGATTCTTCAATAGTTATTATTTCATAAAAGCACGCATTTGATATGATTGGCAAGACTAGAATTAATTGAAATACCATCTCCAAAGGAAATACAAAAAAATATAATAAACAGCATCAACGACGACTGCATAGAATCAGGTCTACCTGAATAAACGCATTCTGCTCTTCTGAATACGACACAATTCCGCGTATGAAAGAATGCTTCGAAAAATAAGTAATTTCCTTTAGTATCTTATGAATCTCTCAAAGCCCTTGCATATACGTATTTTTATATCAGCGAATGAAAATTCTACAGAGATACTGCACATTTAAACGTGTCGCGAAGAATAAAAAAACTTAGAGGAAAATACGCGAGAAAAGGAAGTAAAAAAAATGTGAATGGCAAACTGTCGTAATTAGCATTTTTGTACCAAGTATTCCGAGGAGAATAATTAAAAACGAAGAATGGAACAAATATGACGATAGCCGCAAATGAAACAGTGGGACGCATAAACAAGGGCTTGCCATGAATCGGGCGGAATGTAAGGTCGCTTTTATTGTCAATTACAATGAATTAAACAAACAACAACTTCATCTTCGGAAGTTATTATCGACGGCGCACCCTTACCCATCGTGCAAAAGCTCTCTGCACGGTGAATAACGCAATGCCTTTCCGTCCATTCTCTAATTGTATTTCGCTCCTGAAAAGTTTAACCAAAACCAAAAAAGCATCGAATTGAAAACCTCGAACAATAAAAAAGCAATACCTTGAAAACGAAAAGGCGTGACAATAGCATTGTCTTCCTATTAGATTACTTCAATTAAGCCCATTGCATCGCTTTTTTTATATAACGGCAGCCGAGGGTTGGCGTGTTTTCCACGAGCAATTAAGAGAAAACACACACCGTCCACGGAGGAACAATTGAAAAACGAAAAGAACGGAATGCCTTTATGACGAAATCAAAGCTAAGTTATTTTAAATAAATTAAGTTCGTGTGTCCCTTCCGAATACAAAAATTCCACGATACGCACCCGGAATCCCGTCGTATAGGGGAATAGTAGTGGCATGAAAGGAGGAGGACTCTCACGCACACGGGCACGCGTTTTAGGGGCGCACATACACACGTTTCACGGGAAGAGACAATGGAATAAAGGAACGGAAGGGAGGGCGTGGGAGAATAGGGAAAGAGGAGGAGTGAAAGAGATCGGGAAGGGAGTGAAGGGTGATGAAAGATAGGAAAACGGGGAATAAATATCGTAACAAAGACAAAATCAAAAAAAATTAAAAAATCGAAATATCGGCATAAATAAATAAGAATTTTGAACATTATTACGTACATATTTTATCGAATGATACAGAAGTCTTTAAAAACCATTCACAAGAACTTATTTATTTTAAAAACTTATATATAATGGTATAAAAAGTGAAACAAAAGGCGAGTTTACGACAATCGGAGCCTCTTAATAAGTTTGAAATTTATATTTTACTTCCATTGAAATAATAATAATAGTCTGTCTTCATTGAGGGTGATATTTATTCCAAAAAGAATACTATTGCATTTGAGTCTGAATAAAAAATATATGAATAAGAAAAGAATATAAAAGGAACTGTAAGGATAAAAGGCTAATTAGACATTTCTTAAAATTAAAATGAGACAGTATTTATTATCAAGACTCTTTTCCTTGTATTGGACGTATATTGTTTTGAATAGCAAAAAAAGAGATCCACAGAAAATCAAAAGAAATTATTTTTAGAACATTTCATTTGTTGTTAAACAACGTATATCTAGAATACGTAATTATATATACGTCACATGATACGTTACATTTTACGTAATATAACACGTAAAAATAGAAATTGAAAGGGATGATGATATTAAACAGCAATAGTAGAGTAAATATACGATAAAAGTATAGGGAAATATAGAGATATAATATCATAAGATCAGTAGACAAACCAATGAAAAGAAAGAAGAAAATTTTACAGAATTTCAGGGTGAATATAAATGGAGGACATTGAAAATATATATTAGATATAATTAAATTACAATAATAATAAGTAATATAAATAAGGGAAACGAAATAAGGAGACAGAGAGGCTGATAAAAATGTGAAAGAGATACAGTTATGAGAATAATCATCTCTCATGAGATAAATAACATCGATAAAGGAAAGGATATAATAATCCTCGAAGGGAAACAGGTATGAGAAAGGATAAAAAGGTATGAAGGAGTGAAGGAAACGAACGAAGGGGTGAGTTGGAATGGGAAAACGAGAAAAAAGGTCGCCGATTCTATTTAGACATTCGTCCAGGGCTTTTACAAAACAGGAGATAAAGCGACGCATAATTAAATTGATGTAAGCATTATTAAAATGAATTACTGAGACAACCGCATTCTGAGGAGATGTTGCAAGTGGAAGGAGGAGTAAAGGACGCACCACCTGGACTGTGACGGAATTACGCCTGGGAACGCTCTCGTGCAATACCATTATATTCGCAATGAAAAAATGCACAATTACATGTGGAAATCGAGAGGGAAATGAAACTGTCTCAACATAGGGTAAACGGATTTAGAAATACTTTAATACACATGAATATCTATGAAAAAAAAATTCGATGAAGACTGATAAATAACATCATACATATCGGATGTCTGATTGCGTTAAAACATGCTAATTCTCGACAAAGAAAGAGCTTAGTAATGTAAATTATTAATTTCAGATTTGGTAATAGAATTAGTCGTATATATTAATGATCAAGTAAGCTTGAATCGATTAAATCATGATTAAAAATAACAAAATGTATATGCCTGATATTTATTTAAATAAAACTTCATTAAAATAGTTAAATATTGACTCCAATAGGTCTTTTTGTAGTGATATAGACCTCTTTCGTCGAATTTGTGTTCCTTGCTTGGTCATACTAATATGTATTGCAAAATTACTTATCATATATCACTCTCTTAAAATAAATTGAAATAAATCACTAAGAAATTCAAATACTATTGAATTTTCTAATACGTAATTTTGCTGTCTTATTTGTTATGGAAAAACGTCTTTTATCATAAAAAAATAGTTGATATTCCGTCAGTTTTCTTATTGAATAAGTAAAACGCCATACTTTATTCCATGAATATATATATATATATATATATATATATATATATATATATATATATATATATATATATATATATATATATATATATATATATATTATTTTCCTCAACCAATACTTGGCATTTATGACCACATATTCTGAACAACATGTTGATTTTAAAAATCACGTAATTCATTAACATTGGAATAACAAAATCGCAAAACAATATGGAACTTTCCGGAGAACAAAAAAGGGGTAAATCACACCCTTAACACACCTTCAATTAATAAAAAAAAACCCTCCTACATACGTAACAGCACCACGCATCGACTCATGCGCCGAGAACGGCGATACATTCATATAAATACGCCGCGATAAGATAATACGGAATAATTTCCTCGGCGCTACGCCGCAGAGGACGGGAGTAAATCTTGTGCGAGGTATTCCTCGAATCGTGTGTGGCCAGCGTTGCGTGGACACTTGAAAACAAACTCCGTAATTCGAGGGTAAGGTCGAGAGAGAGGCACATACACAGTGATAATGCGTGTTGCGGAACATTCCTACTCCTACATTTCGAAAGGGGTGGGGGGAGTGCGGGTTCGAGATAGGGACGAGGGGTGTGAGGGGTTTTTCGGAGAAGAAGAGTAGCTAATTTTATTCCGCTTCCGCATTACGAGATTCATTTTTTTTATTTCCCAAACACCCTTTGTTTCCGCCGCTGCCCTCTCTCTTTTTCGGATCGGGTTATTTTTTTTTCTCAACGTCCGTTGCGACCCAAAAGAGATTTCTTTTACGCTGTACTCGTATCCATAGCTACCTCGCGTATCCGACTACAGTTGGATGATTAGCATTTGAAGAAACGGGGTGACGAACGTAAAAAGTACGGGTTGATTCTCTTCACGTAGGTGTCGCTTTGTCCTCGGAGTTAACTGTTACGTTAGATAGGTTTAGTATCCAAAGGAATACAAGCCAAAAAAGAATTTTGAAAAGAAAATTCGATGGGTACTTAATACACGAAGTTAACCGAGAATGTGGTGGTATCTGTTTATCAGAAGCCCTACAGCTAAGCAACACGTATAATCGTTTACGATACCCAAATTTTTTATCGAACGTGATATATGATAGGAACATAATGTAAGTATACTGCCTTCATAAGAAGGCAATACAGATCTGACCGAAGACCCCACAGCTAAGCAACACGTATTATCGCTTACGATACCCATTTGCTTTAACTAACTTGAGATATGATTGGAACATAATGTACTAAATCACCCCACATAATTCGTTTTAATTTAACTAATATATTTTACTCGGTTATCCGCCCCAAAAAGCTGCGAAAATGTATTCCATGCAAATTGGCCAAAAAGATATTTTTCTGAAAGGTGACATCTACGGATGTGTCACGCCTCTGAATGTACAGCAAACTAATTATGTTATTTGTATTTCCATTTGTTGTGATGAACAAACAACTTATTATTTATCTCCGCGAAACGCGTTCGCACACAACAAAAATTGCCTAGAACAAATTCTCGCTCGCTTACGTCACCCGCCTGCGAATCTGTTGAATTTGCGATAACGAATTAGAAAGGACGAAAATTTTACAAGTTATACTATTAAATGATGTGAGAGGGATCGGAGTCTAAAATTAAACTTGAATTGCTTCTTCGCAAAGTATACATATTTGTTTCATTACCTAACTAGGCTTGTTTTTATACTCTTATATCTTATATATTCATGAATATTATATTCATTTTTAATGAACATAATCAGTCGACAATATCAATAAGTAATGTCAAAATTTAATATCGTTAAAAAAGGTCCTGTAAATAATTTACTGTTGGCGATTCGTTTCATAACTAGAGAGAAATAAAATGTTCCTTACCTTCACTTGTGCCATTAGAATCCCTAGATACCGCGGTACATTTTCCTCAATGTCCTTGCTTCCTGAAAGTACACAAAATAACTGTTTGACACTTATAAAGTACGATAACCTTCTGAACTTTAATGACGTAAATATTTTTTCACACGAACCTATGACTTAAACCTCGAATATCAATTCAACTTCCTTTCCATTTGATCAAAACAGACTTAGGTATCTACCACTTGTGTAGTGTTCTTGCACAGAGAACGTATACTCTTGCGATATTAACCAGAGTTCGCGTCGTAATTGACAGGTTTAAGAGCACACGATTGTAATAGTCATAGTATCACAAATGAACCTGGTTTAGCACGACTAATTCTCCTCTGAAGTGAGACACTAACCCACACAATGGGAACTAAACCCGAACTACGTAATGAGGACTATGCGCGAACGGAAAGAGAAACTCAATTCCTTTCTCTTTCACATTACTTAGCATTCAGTCACTTATCCGTTCTTCTAAAAGAAGCAACGGCCGAGTTGACAAAAATTTGTACTATTTGTATGGGTCTAACTGTATACATGAAATTTTCGAGGATGGTTGAATTGCACTTCCCTTTAAAGCTTCAGAAGATCTATCGGTGTCTGTTGACCGGTGTTATTTAGGGGGTTCTAAGCCAGTTGAAATCAGTGAAATCATTCATTTTTACTCTCCCTTTCATTATATAGTGCATAAATACACGGTATGTTTTGACTGGCCTAAGGAAAACAAACAAAATTCACTCGCCTTGACCATGAGAAAGAATATAACTAGCATCCATAGAATCTTAAATTTTATGTTTAATTTCAATTTTTGGACTTTATTAAAATTAATTTTAGAAACCAGTTTTCCATTTCTTTCAATAAAATAAATGCCCCTTTGACACTATAAGATTTTTCTCACTTTTTCTGTTTCTGTTCGCAAACTTTCCTGATGAAACAACTAAATAATAAATATAATCATTGTATATTTTATAATTATACGTGAACTATATTATATGGAAAAATAAGTTCATAAAAATTTTTACCTCACCTATACCAACGACTAAGTATGATTCACTCATAAGACTTAATTTACAAATGACACTTAAAAATACGAATTGTACATCTCAAAACTATATAACTCCAGATAATAGCAAGAGTTATTTATTTTAGAAATATTTATCTTTTGTATTAAAGTATTCAGCATATTATTGATACAGTATATTTCTCATATACTGCATAAATTTTAATCACGCATATTCAATGTATGACTAAGTGGGCTAAGAATAATAAGAGTGCATCTCAGTGTTTTTACTTCAAATCGACATATTTTCATTTATAGCATCACGCTAATGTATAGATGAAATAAAATAGAATTAATATAATTCAGAAATAATTACTATTCTAATAGACTTCCTATTATAAGAAGTAAGATTATACACGCTCTAATTCCTCTTCAGTGTCTTATGCGGCACTCAATTGCATCGAACTTCTTCACACTTTTTCGCCTCATCTGCATCCCTCCATTTTCCTTCCTTAGCTCGTCTTTCCCCTTCAACCACCCTTATTTACACACTCGCCTTTCTCCCCATTGGGAGCGCTCCTTCCTCAATCAATCAATCAATTAATTAAGGCCTTTTCATTCCTTCGCAAGGCCCACGCTAATACACTGACACCCCCCTCCAACGACCCATGTCATTAATTCCACTCTTCCCTAAGGAATAGCTAAATTCCCGTCGATGGCGGTGACAAAATGAGTCCCGATTCCGAAGGAGGGATTAGTGCTGATATAAACAAATGATGGATGCCTCCGATTCATCGGGACTTTGATAAATTTCCATAGCGTCAATCAGTGGCTCTAAACTTTGTCCCGAACAGATTCATCAGTGGATTAAGAGCGGCCCGATAATCAATATTAAGTGGTATCTGCGAGGAAACCCGAAGACTTGCTGAGAAATGCGGTAAGTTCTTGATTTTTGCGAGGGAGTTAGATTTATGGTTGACTTGAGAGGGGAGTAAAAAAGGTTTGCTTCAAATAATAACTTTTACATTGTCATTTTATAAATAGATACGTTTTTTACTCTCCTTCTATTATATATATTAATTTATCACTAACGGCCTTCATTCTTAGTAAGAGGATTTGGATTCCAAAATCCTTATATGTAACCATTTTTAACCAACACAAAAATTTGGAAAAATCTTATGTTAATTGGTATGTATTTTATATCGGATATGTGATAATGATCGAAGAAAGCAATTATAAAAGAAAACTAATAATGATTAAGGTTTGTAAAACACATTCTGCTCAGTGATATTTATCAAGGGAAATTCTAAGTAGTAAAGCTGATAATGTCAAAGTATTTTAAACTTAAAAGTTCGAGATTCACTAGCTCTTTTATCTATGATATAAATGAATAACTTAATTAATACTGATTTAAAGTAGTCATCTGCCATTAAAGATTTATCCAATATCGAATTTAAGGGGGTTGTGATTTAGTTTTACCGAGCAGAAATAACTTTCTGGGTTAGTTCACTGTATTGAATTGAAAAGTGTGCATATTTTTACTGAACCACAATCTAACGTTAATCTAATAACTGTAAGAGAATAACTTCTTAAGAATTGGATTGGTTATACTCAAAGAAGTAAGAAATGAAAAAAAATTAAAGAATATTCCAATCATGGATCATGGACCAACTTATTTTTATAAATTGATTATGATCGATTTTTTACCTTCCTAGGGTATATTTAAATTTATATGTATTCGTAAAATATTTGATGATAATACGTAGAAACGGTCAACCATGAAGGTACTAAAGATTCTCCTACTAAACACTAACAAATGAATAAAATAAAATGCAAACAGAATATGGTATTTTCAAAAAAAATCCCTGTGCAAATTCCTTCCCCTTATACTCCCCATTCACAGAATACTTAATTAATTCTTTTAACAAGTATATCTAGCATTCCCTATAGACCCTTGCTAATATAACATGACTACAAAATGTTAGAACTCCATTGATACAATGTAAATTTGGTTTCTTCGTCTCCCTCCTTCGGTATACATTGTAAGCATCTGTGCTTTCTTACAGTCATCTCTCCCCTGCTTATTCTTCGCGGTATATCTCCCTCATTTTTAATTTTTCCTTCGGAGAATTCCCTATCATGGCCACCGAATACCCTTTTCAAGCCGACAGCCATTTTTCCCTTTTTTTCTTCCAGATCCCCTTTCGAAATCCGCCCCATCTTTCCCTTTGGAACCCATAAAATGAATATTCACGACTTATTATAGCAGACGCGGTCTAAGGAGAGGGGGTGGGGGAGAGGGGAGGGGGTAAGGGAAAGGGGGAGGGGGATGTCTGCATAGAATTTGAAAGGGGTGGGGGGGAGTGGAGAGGGTTTCTGGAGAAATTTAAGGGTACAAGATTGAGGATGCTGTGAGAGGGAGGATTATTGACAGCGATCAAAAAGAAGAGATCCGTCGCCAAGTATTCGATGGGCAATTATCTATTGAAACGGATGTCGTTTCCGGTGGATTAATAAAGACGAGTTATAGAAAGGGGATGGATCCACTCGAATTATATAATATTCTGCTATTGAATCGAAAGTTTCCACTCGAATTTTTCTTTCCACGAGGGTAAATTTATTGAAAATTGGGAGAAATGAATGGTTATGCGGATTATATAAACATCTGGGGCTTAAATTTCATTATATGGATATAAAGCAATTTGACTGATGTATTACTTATTAAAAAATATTATTCGTCCATAAAATAAAAGTAAGTATTTCTAAAAGGACAACTAAGAAACTTTCCGTTTCTAGATTGAGATATAGAAACTACTAATAATCTTCTAAGAAGCGATGTTTTCCAATATTTAAAAAGAATAATGTCTCTTAACTAAATATTGCCAGAAAAGATTTTATTAGAGAGTATCAGATATTATTTAAGAAAAAATAAACTGTAGTTTGTTCAAGGATACAATCTTATAAGCTCCATACTTTAAGAAAATACGAAGCTAAATATCTCAAATGGCTAATAATGAATTTATTTACCTAATAAGAAGTAAATTTTTAAACGTTTCATTTTCATACAGAAGATATCAGAATAATTAAATTTTAAATCTATAAACGGAGTATTATTCAAGGTTATACGTAAACGCCCTGTAAATTTTAATACGCTATGAAAGAGTCAGCTGTTGCTAGATATATAACGCTTAATGTATAAATGATGTCTACTGTTTGTTATTATTATTCCATATTTCATTTAAAGCTGATTATGAAAAGAAATTAAATAAAAGTATAGCATATATTTTCTTAAATTCCCACATTATTATTCTATATATTTGATAATTTTAAATAACATAATTAATTTTTTTCATTCTCATCCATTAACTTCAGTACTTTTCTTTAAGAATTATAACAAATACAACAGAGAAAAATATACAGGAAAAGCTATATTATAAAATATCCTTTCAAAAAGATCATTATATTCATAATCCAAAAATATTGAAATACTGAATAAATTTTGATCTGAAAATATAAGACATTTTTAGACTTTTATTAAAAATCTGATAATAATTACACGTCTCTCATATCTATTTCGTACGTTAGCAGTGTCTTGAAAGATATGTCATTACAGAAAACCGAAGTTCTTCTATAGAAACAAAGAATGTAGAAGTTACTAAAAGGATCTTGATCAACAGAATAATCTGAGATCGAAAGTTTAAGAAATCCGAGATATTTTCGGAAAAAGACCCCATTTCGGTTGATATCAACGGAAAATCATCGATGGTGAGAAAAAAAAGACTGCACCCACTTGAAAAAACCATTAGGAGACATCAAAGAAAATGATTAAAAATAAAAAAAATGAAACCTTAATGAAAAGCCTCGCAAAACTCAATACAAGCATTCTTTCAATTGAGAATACGCGAAGGGTGAAGAAAAAAGGAAATGAGTTTGAAATTTAATGAAAAATCTTTTTTCCGATCAGTGAACGACAAGGTTTCGCATCGTTTGTCTCAAATAACGCCCCCTCCCCTCTCTTCGCATTTCCGAACGATTTCACACCCTTTACCTTCATCCTAAAAAACATCTCCCTTCGGAAAATTCTCTCCTTACTTTTATTCCTTCCACTAAAAATATACTCTCTTTTTTAATATGGATTGACGGTCAATTTCGTCTGCTTTTTTCATCTTCTTCCCAATAAGCAAATAATTTAACCGACCTTCCCCCTTCCCAACGAACACTTCCTTCGATTGCCTCTTTTTTTGTCTCTTCGAAATGAAGATTCATCTTTCAAAGCGAAATTCTCATTTCCTCCGAAATAAATAAAGGAACCTATAATTATTGGATCGAGTAACTTCAAGTTTCGTAGCATACAAAAGGCCGATTCTTAGGATATAATTCGTTCAGAAACAAAAGGTTGAACGTTGTTGATGGAAACGCTGGGATTGAATTCTTACAATCATGAATAAGTTTTAAAAGTTTCATTTGGATTGATGAAACAATTTTCACAATTTTCAAACAAGCCATTGGAAACTTTGGCTCCTGAATTTGATAGTTGATTATAGATGTTTATATGAATACCCTATCCTATCTATATCTGTAGATTTTGAGGTATTAGGCTGAATACTTATGATTTTTCTCATCTAACTATATAAAGTGATCTAGGAATTTTTAAAAGAGTGGAATATTAATTACTTGATTATCTTTCAATGCTCCACTAAAATATTTTAAGTATTTAGTCCCCCTCTACCATTAAAATCAGTTTTCTAGTTGTTCTAAGCTTCAAATTCATTCCTAATATAAAACATTGATTGAACTCGTCTCTAATGGATGGATAGAGAGCCTTATCTATAAAATCAATATGAAGATAATACCTCATTCGCCTTTATGTCTATGATTTTTTATCTATAGGGATTTTATGGAAAGAAGAATACTTTATTATATACTAAATTGCGGTATGGTTGAATTAATAGCATAAAAATTTTAAATTAATTTATGTTTGAACATCAAAAATGAATAAAAATAAGATATATTCCAAAAGAGCAACATTTATAAATTCAGCACTAGTATTCAAATAAATAATAAAATTCGATTTTCGTGCACATCATTTATCATTACTAATATGTAATTAGAATACTAAAAAATACGAGAAGATTTACTTTTATATTAACGATAAATGCATATAGAATATTAAGTGTTACATGAGATATTGCTGTAAAATTTTCCTCAGCTCAAAAATTCGTTCAGACAGATGAGAAAACACCGTAAGGTAATTTCGACTCAAAATTCAGAGCCATCAATATCAATCCTCACAAAAACATCGATCTATCCTATCCTTGGATATTCCCGCAATATTTCATGCAAAATTTTTTAAACGGAGAAAAGTTGTATGCCAAAATCGCTCTATCAAAATGGGCAAGTTGACCCTTCTTTTTGGTGGGGCCACGTGGTCACGACATGCTATTCCTCGTTCAATCACTCGCCTCGTCAAGGGAGATTAATAAGAGAGATGAGTGGAGACATGGAAAGTGAAAACCAAACGCGGAGAGAAGCTCATATAATGGGGAAGTAAAATAAGGAATGCGCCTGATTTATAGACTGCCCCTCAACGAGGTTTATAGACTACCCGCCACGCACTTAGCCTGCCATTTAGGCAATCTACTGGACGTGAACCTTTTGGCATATGCTAATATGGGCATGACCCCTGAGTCATACGACCACACTTAGGTTCTTATAACGTAGTTGTTAGCATAAATAGATGGTACTGATAAATGATTATAAGTACTCCATCTAATTTAAGAACATCGAATTCCAATTTGAACCCAAAATAGGCTATGATAAATTTAGATAAAACTATAATTTCCTAATTATCTTTTATCCCTTAAATATTGTTTACAAGGTTGAAAGACATACATAGATAAATATACATTACTTCAATTGATTTTCTATCCAAGTTATATGATGCCTGTCCTTTCTACTAACTTCTCTTTTCACTTTACATATTAAAGGTGTACTTGAGTATCGCGATACCTATAAAACATAATAATTTTACTGAAAGTATATATCTTAAAAATAAAGAAAAATAGAAATATATAATGCATTTTTTATAATCTCTAGATTATAAATAACAAGAATGTTGTCTTTGCCGTTGCAAGGAAGGGAACAGGAGCTACACTCATGCTTTATAATACAGACTATGACCTCTTAATATTAAGATGTTTACCTAGAGTGATATTAAGATGTATTCTTTAATTCTTGAATTATATATTAAGATTAGTCTTAAAATTAAAAGAAAAGCCAAAAATATCAAAATATCTAATTAATAATCTAAACAACGCATTTACAAAAAACATCATATTCGAAGAAATAATTAGAATACCTTAAAATAGAATCCATCACCAAATCACACGACCTTTTCAACCAACCCAAATTTCTTACGTTCGTCAATCGTAAGTCGTAAGATAACCGAGACAAATTCAGCCTACCGGCTGCGAAACCGAGGCAGATAAATGGAGAGTGGAGAGATTTCGTTCTCACTCGACGTGTCTCGGGAATTTACGCAATCGGTTATAATCTGTAGGTTGCGCAACGCTCCTTCGATGAGGTGTCTGTTTTCCCAGACCACTCGTTCCTCCGATTTAATATAGTGCAGCTGCGGGCGATGGAAGGATACCCGATCAATCATCGCATTATCAATCCAGAAAAGGGGCATAAAAGAATCGCTATTTCATACACCCAAGAGAGAGAGAGAGTGAACTGCTTCTATAACACCCCAATATACGTATGATTTCGTGTTAATATGACGAAGAAGAGAAAAAAAAGACTCTATGAAGAAGGAGAAGGAAATTCTTTTTCGGGAGGGAAAGGGTTGAATGGCGTTGTTTTAAGATGGCTGCGATTCGACGAGATGATGATGATAAGGGCCAATGCTTCTTTCATGAATTTTCATCAACTCCACTTCCGGACGAATGATGTATTACCGCGCCGTTGGAAAGGGTCTCGAGACGGATAATCGATGGAATGTCACCTTGATGGACATCCGTTTGATCGCCAAATAGATTTACTTACGAGTACTTGCTAAGTGTATCAGATCGGTCTCATTTTAATGCGGAATGGAATGAAAGGAACTTTTGCGTGCGATTATTATGGGGCTGAGAAATTGCAATAAAATTTCAATGATCTGAAAGGCGCGTTTTTGAAGGTAAATTTTATAAAGAATTTTATCGAGAGAAATGTAAAAGTCACAGAGTAATTGTTAAGAAAATCTACTCAAAATATTAAAAATTTTATTAAGGTTAAAGAGTTTTGAAAAAAAAGAACGTTTAGATCAATTATATTTAATCTTTTAAAAAAATAAATTTCGTAGATCTTAATTCCTTTCATGACGTAAGAGAATCGTATCGTAAGAGAAAATAAATATTTTCATCTCTTATTCATTACATGTTGTGGGTAAGTATCGAATCTAACAATTATTTATTTCGAATAAGAATTTTTTAAAAATATTTATATTTAAGTAAGGGTATAAATGAGCAACTAATTATAAATTCTATCGTGTTCGGCTTCACATTGTGGAAGGACGTATTGAAGAGTAGATTGAAATAACTGTATACTTAAGCACTTTAAAAATATATATACTTATATTATAATATTAATAATAATAGTACAGACCTTCTTCACGGAAATTAATTTTTAAAAATATTTATCATTATCTAATGATAAAGAAGTTTCAATATATTAAAATAAAAGTAGGCAGAATACTAGAAATAATTCAGTTAGCTTGGCGTAAAAGTCAACTTATTAACGGAAATTGAAAGAACTGATGGATATTTACTCGCTGCAATAAGCTAGGTCCTAATGAATTTTCAGTTACCCTCCTGTTTGCAGTGCACCCTTTTCTCTATTTTTCCGTTCGCAAGATACAGCGCCGGAGTTTACTCTCCTTAGCATGTTTGACAAGATAAATCAATTACGTAGGTTTTTGACGGATCACCCAATATCTCCCGGCGAGTTCGTGAAGTGAAGAAAATGCAATACCGGCGATATTGGAAATAGAGGCTCGGTTATGGGAGATTATCGTACCAGTTAATTGGAAGAGCAGACAGTGGGTGCACTACGGCGTGGTGGTATACGAGAATTTATTTCATATTCATTCCTCTTTAACGGTAACCATAGAGTGGATGGCTTACGTCAAGAAATCACGTGATGAATATTTAATCAAATACGTGTCTTATATAAAACAAATGGTTTATCATATTAAAATATTATTATGAATATCAGACTGAAATACTATCATGAAAGGAATAAAGTGATTACAATTTCCACATAATTAGTGTGTTTGGAAGGAAATAAGTAAAAATTAAAGGTAATGCAACGTAGTTAACATTTACTAAAGATTCTTTCTTAAGTTTATGTCATATATCATGTATTCTGTTAAATAATTGTTCGTAATTATGATTTAGTTTTAGTTTAAATACGTTTTATATTAGTGCTACGATTACCTAATACTTGCTGGTTTGATCTGCTGGAACGCTTGCAGTAGCAAATGCATCTATATAAATTAAATTTTCATAAGCAAATTAGATTATAACTAAAAATTTCTGCATAATTTACTGTTTTTTGGATTGACCTCTATCGGATAAAATTTTTAGCGATAGAGCTCTGATAAATACCTTTTGAGACACGATTACCGTATATTTAATATAAAAATTCGTACCAAAATCACTCGAATTAAAGCAATAAAAACATTTTGAGAAGAGGAAGAGAAGAGAGAAGAGAAGAATGAGGTTTCTTTGAGTTCATATTCAATCTATGAAATGGTCTACGTACATTAATTTAATCATAGCGATACTACATGAACGAAAATTTCAATTATTTACGTCTATATGGTTGGAAACAATTACTATCACGATGGAAGGATAGAAATAAAAAATAAATAAAAACTCCCTCTAGTGGTACTTTTTATAGGAAGCTTTTTGATCATCGATGTGAAAGGGCAGATTATATAAAGGAACTAAAGTCGTCGAGATCGAGTCTTCGAATATTGCCTTCTACTTTTCAGAAGCCTTTAGGGAGTTAATGTCTAAAAGCAAAAATTACCCCCAATTCGATCCAAAATTCTCCTTTAGGTTCATTCTTCTTCCCTTCCCAATCGCTTCATCCAATCCGATGGTTCCCTTTCTACCTCATTCCATAGCTATAGTCTCCAACCTATTTTGCATATTAACGATATTGCCTCTTCCCGTATCATGGGTAAGGAACGATTTGTTCAGGATAAAAGGGGATAAAAAGTTATAAAATTTTCATCGGTAGGCGAGCGACTTTTTAAGGGATAGAATTCTTAAGCGATATTATACCCGAAGAAAAAATGAATAATGCAGCACGATCAGCTTCTTTTTTCTGGGCGTCAGATATGAATGCGAATGATAAAGATTTTTCGTGGTTATTAGGATTAAGTTCCTGTCAAGAGAAAGGATTAAAAATGATGGGATCATGTTTCTTTTTATCTTCTTTCAAAAATCTTAGATGGACCAATGAGTCACTGCTATGTATCCTGATATTAGAAAACATAACGATTCTACCTATCGGTCTTAGAGGTTTGTTATGCTGATATTGAAATCTATAACTTTGATTTGCAGTAAACTTTACGAATAATTATAACTAAATATAATAATAAGAATAATTTTGTATCATAGTTACAGCTATGACGAGTTTGTCAAAAGAAAATATGAATTTTAGAAACGTTCACATGTTATAATTTTAATTATTCATATAATTGACAATAGATAGTAAAATATTAAAAATATAAGTGTTAGCTCGATATATATGTTTACGTATGTAAATTTCATAAACTTATAAATTATAAATATACAAAGAAGTATCCAAGTTTTGGGAATTCAATTAACTTTATATCTTTATTAATTATACCAAATAGTTCCTTTTTATTTTATCCGCATAATACAGTTAATTTTTATGCACGTAAAGTTACCATTAATCAGAAATGATTGGGGTTCGTCCTGTTTCATTTTTCAAACGCAAAGTAGAAGAAAAAGAATTCGTCCCCAAAGTTCACATGATTCAAAAATATCTTGGCCACAATGGATATACGATATAAACGTCAAATTCTGAATACAGAAATAACCGACACATATAGACTAACTTAGTCCTTCCGGATCCCAAATTACATGCGCATAATTCCCCTTTGATCGTCGGACGCCTCAGCGGGAAGATCGGTTGAGTAAAGCGTAACTCTTGGAAAGGCGAACAAAAACTCAAGACTACAATTCAGATGAAGCAGGATTTTCTCCGGAATCGAGTATCAACCTATAATCGAATAACGAAGGAGAATGGAAGCTGTAGAAAGCGAAAGAGGATATGCGAATGTAGCGACGCCAATTAGGCCGCGCGGAGAAAAGACGAGGTTCAGTTATCCAAGTAGCTTCTTTGTTGGGAAGCGGAGTGTGTGTCGGGGAAGGTGGGGGGGAGGGGTAAGAACGGGTGGGGTACGAGGGATGGGGATGGGTTGGGAGGGGAGGGGAGGGGTAAAAGGTGGAAGGGGGGACCTAAATCGAATGGGGCGAGGATTCTTGGGATGGAAATCTTTCGAATCGCTATACAAATGGAAAAGGGAGGTATCGAGGAGGCCTTTGGGAAAGGGGAAAGTGATTAGGAGCTTCCAAAGCACCCTGCTCAAGCCTTAATGCTAATTTGGAATACCCTCGATGGAACTATATATCTTATGGAGCTTCTCCTTATAGAGAAAGAGTCTGCTTTTATTCGGTTACATCGGCGAATTTAAGGCAAGCCACATGAAGCGCTCCGATAGATCAGAAGGGATTCTATCGGAGGGTGAATTTAATATCCGTCGGGATGCGAACTCATGTTTTTATTTCCAGGGCAATAAGGATCAGAGAGCTAAGATCAAGTGCGGGAGATGGTTTAAGGATTCTGTGACAAGATTTAGGACATCTACGTCCTTATCTGAGGAGTTTATCCCTAGTTTGCGGAGGGGATTAGTAACTGAACCGGGTTTGATGGAATGATTAAAGGAATTCTAGCCGAAGATAGATGATGTTTTTAATGGTTTAGAAATGTTTTAATACTGTAAAACTAAGGGATTTAAATCTTGCTTCACATTATTTCTAAGTTTAAATTGCAACCTTTTACTCGAAAGAAAGATTCGAATAAATAAATTCTTATATTTTTCGACTGACAAATATAAGAAAGAAGGGTTTAAGAAGTCGTGTTTATTATTTATCATTTTAGACAATTAATAATCTATTTACTAAAACCACAAAAAAATTGTAAATAAAATGAAAAATAATGATTTACTCGAAATTTTATTTTACAATTATCTCTCAAAATCATTTCATGTTGAAATTATTATATCAAGTATATAACACTTGTTAAACAGGATTAATATAAAAAGGAACATAATCGCAATATCACTTTCTCTGTTATATTATCTGTATTAAGAGATATTTGTGAGAATCACTGAATGAAATATTTTTTACAACGAATACGTCATGATAAATTATGGAATTTTAAAATGGGATGAAAAATATTCCGATTCTCGAATTGAATGTTCCTGTACAAGGTAAAGAAAATTAAAAATAATAAATACTTAAAGGGTTAAAAATTTTGTAGTTTAAATAATACTCTACAGAGCTGTAATCAACTGATAGATGAAAAGAGCACTTAAAAAAATTAATATTCACTTCTCAAATTAATTTATCAAAATAATTTCTCTCATACCAGCTTTTTCTGTAGATTAACCTTTGATCTTTGAAAATAAATCTATCAAACTTCATGACCTTTTAATTAATAGCGATCTCCTTTCGAATCATACGCTTTTTCCACATTATTATTATTCGAACTTATGCACCTGTTTATTAAACGACCATTCACATACACAGCGCTTTTAAAACCTTCACTTCGCCTTCACATATACGATCGTCGACCACCAATGCCCGCAATTTCCCGTCCGCAAATCACCCGATGACCCTTTCCCTTCATTCCCGGCATGCACTTCTTCTCTCCATCTTCCTATACACTCACATATACACACAGGTGACCTCACCGACTGCATCCATCCACATCTCCCTTTCCCCGAAAACACATCGCGGTGCAAAAAAAAATCATAAAATTCGTGCACACGCCGCCCCCGCACGCCACGCACGCACAAAATTCTTAACACAAACCGTAACCGTGCAGTCGGTAATGAGGCCGCCATTTTATTCTTCAATTCTCTTTGACGATGAAGTGGCAGCAGAAACCGAAAAAAAGAAATGGATGAAAAAAAAACGAGGACGGAGGAGAAGAGAGGGTGAAAAAATAATTATCCGACAGTTTGATATAAAATTCAAGGGAAAAATGCGAAATATAAAAAGGGAGTATGTGTCAGGAGCGTTTTATGGGTTGTAAGTGGGTGGTGGTGGTGGTATCGAAGTAAGCAGACAGCGAGACTTATGCGAATAAGGCGGATCTCTTGGGTTCGATGAAGAAGCGAAACGGAGCCCGATTTCGTAAAAGGCGCGTGAAACTAGTTGTTTGGGAATCGGGCTCGATTTCACCAAAATCATTTCGCGTCATTGATATTACTATTTTGGATTGAAGGTACAATATTCATGCAATAAAGCCTGCTTTTTAATCTTTGAGGCCGGATATATTGCTATATGGCCTCAGCCAATTAAAGAGATATCTCTGATTTATGTTACCACATGTTATTACAGTTTGGAATTAGAAATCCATACCTCAATCGATTTACAAGGGTTTGTTTAACACTAATTTATACTATTAATTTCACTAAATATCGGTAACGAATACGTAGGTAAGTATTGTTCATTACGCATAAGAATTACTCATCAAGGCACGTGAATTTAGGTAACTGACGAAAACAGTTTTTTTTGGAAATTATTTAGCGAAATAATTTGTATTGAACGTTTTATGAATAACGCAGTTTTCATTTCAGTTAAACTGTATAACACAATGAAATACTATAGCATCGGAATACTTCATTAACAATATTTAAGTTCGTATTCTATTAGCCAACTAGAACGTTAAAATATCAAACGTCACCTTTGATATATACTATTTATGCATATTGAAATAAAAATTGAATGTTATAAACGTAAAATATAAATTATTACTTGTGAATAAAATGTATTTTCAATTATTTTACGAAATCATATCCATCCTTCTTTTTTACCGCGATTAAAATTGATCAAAATATTAGCCTTCGGAATATGTTTTATTAGAAGCATAAAATATGTAAATAAATTCGAAGTAGAGGTCAAAATATCAAAACGCATATAGATTATAAGATTAGGAGCGTGAAAAGAAATCAAATACTATAAATAATTGTTCATGATTTCTATGAAGTTTCTTCTAGTTAAGTTCTATTATTCTATATTGATACCAGAAGGCCTGCTAATTATGTTACTTTCGGATCATTTAAATGGAAAAGTTAAGGAATAAATTAAAATATATTTCTCATTTTCCTTCGATGCTTGCCGTTTACAGTACAAAAGATTATAAAATACACATGCACTGAATTGGTCGCAACTCTTTCGTTACTAACCTCCACAGAAACGTCATTTATATTCGAACCAGTCACATCAAATAACCAAAAATCATCGGAAAAAATGCATCCCTCTTTCGTATTCCCAAAAGTACACACAATAAGCTGAATCCATCCAATCGAATCTAAGGAAGGCTAGGAAATGATGCGAACGGAAGATGAAAGACGAAGTAACAAAAGCGGGAGAAGAGGCGATTATCGGCAAAAGTGGGAGGGAGCGAGAGTACACACACACACTCACGTCCGAGGACATGTGAGAATGGCAACGGGGGGGGGGCGTGTTCATTCGTGTGTACGTTTTTAAACGATGCCGGCCCGCCTTCATCTCTCATTGCATCTTTTTCCTCTTGTTTTTTTTTTGTCCCGACATTCACTGCAACCCTCCGTATTTTGTGTGGATTCAATTTTTCCACCCCCTCTTCTATTTATATATATATATATAAAGCATGCAGTCCCTCTCGACCGCTGATTCTCTTTTTTTAGGCGCCGCCTTTTAAAAATGCGCGGCCCTTGAAAAAAAAGCCCTATCGGAAGGGCCCCACGACTTTAATTGTCGATGTTTTTGTACGGCGCTTCTCTATCTGTTGACAAACAACGCGAATGACTGGCTAATGCTGTTGTTACGTCACTCGATTGAGTATAGGGATCGGTTGTTAAGGAGGCGATGTCGACAGATAAGTGCTTCGTAACTAGGTTAAGCGGTTGCAATGTGAAAGGATATCTGGAATTTCAAACGTTATAAGATTTCATAAAAAATTATATTGGCATTGCAGTTACAATAGTAACAGTAAATGTATGTAATAGTAATAGTAAATGTGTCATCCGTAGTGATTGAGCTATTGGTTTATTGTGGCAATACATTCAAGCTGCTCAAGACTCTTTACCATAGCATATCAGATATTTTTAGTTTTGTTGAAGTTTAAATTATAATCATACATACATACAATAAATGAAGACGATATTTACGACATCTCGAGAAACCTATGGTTACGATATTTAGTATCATAATGCTTTAAAGTTTATAAACATCAATCACTTTCATTGCTCATGCAGTTGTGCTTCGTATAAAAATATATGAGTACATATGAAGTCGTATAAATATAAAACTACTGCTGCCTATTATATATTGCAATGTATCTATTTGATACATATTCATATCCTATTATTGTATACAATATGTTACGTAGAATTAAAATAATCAAAGTTAATTACTCATAAAACTGCATTAATAATCATAATCTATTAATATTGGCCCAACTAAAATTCCAATAAATCATAGCATTTACAATAGAGACAGAAAAAATTCAAAAGTCGGATAAAATAAGACACGCAAGTAAGTTTAAGATTGATAAATTACTACAGCACCAAGCTATTTCAGACTCCTTCATAAGTTTTGAACGCATTGAATTGTTAGGGTATAATTAATATTTGAACAGGAAACTGAGGTATTTGTAAGATCATAATTTAATAAAATTCATCAATGCTAAAGCTATTCCTTGGTGATCTGGATTGATATTACCCTATGAAATAATAAGGAATAAATGAAAAGTAATGCGCAAATTTCCAGGAATATCATGAAAATCCCAATTGGTAACGAGAGAATCAACATCATCGGAAACAAATTATCTTCATAAAGATCCGTAGCGAAGGAGAGAGAGAAATGAAAAAGGCACAAGTTCTTTGGATCGAGCAAAAAAAGGGAGATCAAACGATTGGATGCCACGGTGCGTGACGAGGAGAAGTGAAATAGTTGGATGATAGACTGAATAGGATATTGAAATCAGAAAAAGCGTTGATGTTTAATGAGGAGAAGAAGGAATGGATTGGGAAAGGCGAAAAGTAAAGAAGCGAGTGATTTGAATGCACGCTCGGGTGGCGGGTTTAAGAAAGTGCGGTTGACTGAGAATCGTATAGAAAGAAACCCTCGGAAAGAATTCGGTAGGACTGCCCTAGGGATCTTGTGAGGGGAGAACGCTCCTTTTGAACGAAAAGGAAAGTAAGGTATAGGTGAATACAGGAGAATGTACCATTATAAGAGTAAGGCAATAACAAAATCAATCGAGAAGTACAGGTTCATCTTCAGCACCTATGTAATATATAAAATTTAACAATATAACAATGAATAGAATATTTAGCACTTGATTAAAAAGATTACCTCCATTAGTAAAAGTGAACACAACTGAACAACTTTCATCTTTCAAAAAGAAGATAAAATTCTTAATGTTAAAGTGTTGAACTGAATTGGAGGATGATTATTGTTTCCCAGGATTTAACTCCGATGAAAACCAATTAATACACTACTGAAATAATATTAAAAGACTTTTATAACTAGTAATATCTATTAAAGGATTCAATAATGCAATACTGTCTCTTTATGTAAACTGTTCCTAAGTGTAAGATATTTCATGTTATGAATTTTAACGAAAGTGCACTACGAGAAAACTTAGCTTCAAAAATTTATGATTCTAAAGACCATCTATATAATATTAAGTATAATATAAAGTAACTTATATACAATATTTAAAAAATATTTTATGAATTTAAAATAATCCAAATATCTTATCATTCAAATATTAGCCCTCTTATTATATGAAACGAATTAAAATCAGGATAAACTAAGGACACTCACAATCACGAAATTATCTTGGAATGAAAAGTAACCTTCGCATCCACAAAGAAATTGAAAATTCACGGCTTTTGGGTTTGAAGAGAGAGAGTATAATAGAAAAATCATCAAAGGTAACCTCGTGAACAATCCGTGAAGTAAGTACTATGTACCCATCCGAACCAAGGAGCAAAAAAAGATCGTAAAGAGAACGATCGGTATAGAACAAATAAGCCAATTATATACTCTAACCGCCTTCACTAAAATCACGACCGCAGCATGAAAATAGGCTTCGAATAAATAAAAAAAACCCTCAAAAAACATCCGAGCCTCGCATTATTTATTTTTCACGTCGCCGAAGAATAAATATATGAAAATAAACTTCAAAAAGACGAATAAACGAAGCACTTGAGGTTCAGCTGAGGCGTAAGACACTTTCCGAATCTGTTCCCCTTTTCTCTTAGTTCGGCTGAAAGAGGGAAAAAATGACAGAAGAAGAATTACGATTCTTTTTTTTTTCTTCTTTCACCTTCCGACCGCCAGGGCCCCCCACCGAACTGTGAGAAATCTTCGACGCATCGACGGGCGCCCGAAAGATAGAGGGATAAAAAAAAGAGCAAATTAAGTGAAGTAGGTGATGCGTACACCCCGTTTCGAAATTGACATCTTCCCTTCTACCATACGCCCTCCCCCTTCGCTATTTTTCATCCCTCTTTATACCGATTCTTTTAATTCCCCAACCCCCTACTTCGTACACCGCTAAATACACATACATCCCTCTCCCTTCTACACCCATCCGATACCGCAACCGCGTTCGCTAAATTTCGCTAAATGTTCCTACCTGACTCTTTCACTTCTTTTACTTGATCAGTAAACAATTATAGTTACTTATAAATGGCTTTATGGTAGAGGAAACATTGTGAATGCATCTTCTATCTATCCATTTATCTATAAAATATTTCACGACTCTATCCTTTCGTTATTTTAATTCATATCATGTAAGTGGATGTAAGAGACGAAAAATTAATCTCTACCTAAACCTGAGGTAAATAAATTCCATTATCATTCCTTTCTATTGATTTCTATAGTAGAAACATATCATATTCCAATATCCATTTGTTTCCCACTTAAATCCTTGGTAACACGTCAACAAGCATTAATTTGACATTTGTTTTATGTTACATTTGAGAAGCTATTGTCTATCGTCCTAATTCTAAGAATAACCGATATTATATGGATTACGAATCCATTAAAACCATGAGAGAAACCTTTAAAGAATCTTATATTAAAATTAAAATAAACTTTCCTATTACCATTTCAAATGGGATCTTAACAAAATATTCTTCTAGTTACTTGAATCTCTACGCAGTTGGGCTGACATTTGGTTCAAAAAATGGGGATTGAAAATGGGGGAGACCAAGTATGGGGATTGCATAAACTAATTGTGAGCTAATTCATAGTTAATAATAAACTTTTATCGAACTAAATTGGCATTAAAAATATTTCTGATATAACTGAATCAATAGAAGCGTTATTTGTTTACTAATACATCTAGAAGAATATCCCATCAAAAGAACGCAATTTTCAACGCCCTCCAATCTATTTTTCCATAGCTTTACAATCCTTTGAATATCATTGGAATCTCACCTCAAATCTTCAATTCCTCTCCATCAAATCATTCGTATAAATCACACGCCTTACATTCACTCCATTTAATTCACCAATCGTTTCCTCTGACCGTTCCTTCGGATCCAATCTGTTATTCCACAAACGCGACCTCTGGTGCTCTTCCTTAGCACCAATCCCCTTAAACCATCCACCCACTCCTTATTTCTCCCCTTCGCTGCCTAATAAGCGATGCCTTTTCAATCGCCTCTTTGTCGGTACCCTCTTTTCAACCAAACCCCCGATCGCATATAAAAAAAAACGTCTCCCCCACCAGTTTAACGGTATAGCGATTTCCAGCCGATGGTGCACGTATTCTGAATTCCTAAGGATTTTTTGATTGAAACGTATTTTTCAACAGGAATCGACTCAAGAATCAACCCTTAGTTCTGTTACAGATACTTGTTTGCTCTTGTATTTTATTGGAATTGTAATTGTTTTATGAAACGTTTATCATTAAACTTTTGAGGAAGGTCAAACACATATTCTATTGATCGTCCAATTGAAAACTTTTACCCTTACTCCACTTTAATAGAAGATGATGAATTAAATGAGGGAGGAAATTAATGATAAAGTTATTTAGTGCGAGGGTAGTGTAAGACTAATTCAAGATATTTAAACCTTGAATAAATATGCATTTAAATGTTCAATAGCTATGTTGTTCGTCTCAGAATAGAATAATGATAATTTCAATTTATTTTGAGAACCAATGTTTTTACACCACTTCAGTTTTTATGGGACAACAGTTAAGGGTTTTACTGATTCATTAGTAAATTTTGCAATATATAATATTTAGAATGTTTTCATGGATTATTAATGTTCTTTTGCTATTTTGGTTATGGTTAAATTGACTGTCACGTGTCAATAGTGGTATATTAAATATACTACATGAAGAAAGGTTTAGTTTATAGAGATGAAATTATAAAAATGAGCTTGGTAATGTAAGAGTAGCTGAAAAAGCTTATTCCATAAACTTCTTCTCATGATAGCACTTATCTTCTTCAGTGTTTGTAATGTTTATGCACTCAAGTAATTTGGCTTAATAATTCAACTTATTCTGATAATTTATTATTTATCTATAAATAGAAGTGATTAATACCTATATCATTCATTATATAATAGATTACAATACATATTATACATCTATAAAAATCAGTATTTAAATAATAATAAAATTAATATTTACATTCAAGAAATCATTTTTATTCTTGTCAAGTAAATTTTTACGAATGAATACGATGACAAATTATTTTTCTGTAAAATCTCCAAAGGGCAGGGAAAAATTTCAGCTTCGAATATTCAGATATTAATTCTCGTATTTTCATTTTTGGATTCCATTTTTATAAGGCACACACCATTAAATTACAGAAAGGACAATTAAGGAAAAGGGATTCACCTTTGAAGAGAGATTCGGCAACTCACTCACACGAGTTGAATCAATTGTTTCGGTGTTTTTAACGTCTTCGTACAGAAAGCATTTCAAGGAATCCCCGGCTGTGATTAAAATATTTATTTTCATTTTCTTCGCGTTTAATTTCCCCTGAATATTGCTTTGGCTAATATTTTCCTTATTTAAATACAGAATTGGAGATCTTTTTCCTTTTGCTCGGATAATGCCCGTTTTTTGCCAATCTTTCTGCCTCAAATGCTTACGAATAATTGTAATTTCTGTGCAGATAAAGAAAATGAGAGAATTTTTTGAAAAATCGTTTTTTTTTTTTAAAGACTTCCATATTGGGCCATCTAAGTATTTAAATCTCGGAAGTATTTGCACTTGATGGAAACATGAATTCACAAAAACGGTTTTACATTCCTAATTTAATGGTATAGCTCTTAACTTTCTCGTAGATTTAACAAAAGAATTTTTCTCGAGCTAAGAATTTGTATGAATTTTAATTTACTATATCTGAAATACATCCTTCACGTTTAAATTCAACTTGCTCTAGCTCACTTCCGAGGAAATACATTATAGTATACAATACAAGTAAGAGAATGATAATAATAATTACTTAGTGATTTGCACAAAATCACTAAGGGTACTTACTAAGTAAATTACCATCATTCTCTTACTTCATTCACGTTTGGCGTTAAATATTCTCATAATATTTAAATATAGATTTAAATAAAAATTAATTATTTTAATGAGTCCATTTTCTATAATATTAAACATAAAATGAATATTATCAATAATTTCTAATCAAAATTTCTATTTTAGATAATAAAGATAATTTTTAAAACTATTCAATATATATTAAATAACGTAAAATTTTGAGAGAGCATTATTGTACTACATCAGTCATCAAGACGTATAAGATTTAATTATTACGATTGAAATACAATTGTGAATTAATAGAGGATTATGGGATGGAATTGCTCTGTTTTAGCAAAGCTATGAGAAAATTTAAGAATGCATAATTCCCATAAATATCCGTAATCATACAATAGAACACGCAAATCTGAATCATTGTAGAAATGAGAGTATGATCGACCGTCACTGTGTGTAGATTCACCGGACTGAAATTCGGGCTCAAACGTGGCAGGATTCGAATACGAGATAGAAATAAGGCAGCCACTTGGGGATATAGGACAATCCCCTTCTCGGACAAGGATAAGGCAGAACGATAAGGGGTCGGATGTAAGACTCAGATCCCCCTCCATTTGATCCCTCTGAACGAAGTGTACGGCAAAGAAAAGAACGGCCGTCACTCAAAATGGGATAGAATGGAATTCTCCAAATGCGTAACTCTTGGAATGTGGTCACTATTGAGGATTAGAAGGACAGTTTCAAACGCCTTCTATTAATTCCAAACAAAGGACTCTGATCATTATGTTATATGGTATAGAGAATTAAACCTTATGATGTTACTGGCTACGAAATTTCATCTCGTTCCTGTTCAACTACTAAAGGGAGAGAGTATACTGTAAACTTTACTTTTATTCCTTCATTCCTTTGGATGGGGACATCAATAATTTTTAATCCATTGTATATCGTGATTTACAAAACTTGTTGTATACAATGTAGTTCTACCTCATGTGAAGTCAAACGCCTATTAAAATGGATAGGATATTTTCTATTTAAGTTAGTGAATTTTAATTGAATGGAAAAAATGTATGTAAAAATAATGATACGCTTCCTATAGGCTTTTTTGAAAGTTAAATGTATCAAACAATGCTTCTAAGGGAACTGTTTGAATAAATACACTTTGGATAAAGATAACAGTGTTATTAAGAGTAGATTGCAAATGCCACTCCCATAATTTGCACATTGAGCTGTGGAGTTTCATTTGCAAATATTTCTCCCATTAAATTTTACCATCATTAAAGGTATCGTTGTTTCAAAATCATACCCTTTTTCTTCCAACTTTAAATACCACCCTGAAAAATTTTCCAAGTTAAATTGCTCATAAAAACCTATCTGATTTCAAATTTTGCGCATTTCATATCACGATTCGTATGAAAAAATTTCAGCACGAGAAATGGAACGGTATTTGTAATATTCAAACACCTACAGATCTCCTTGGGTTGATTAAAGAACCGCATTGTCGTACTGATGTAAGAACCTTCGTCTCGTGCCGATATTTCTTTCGCATCATCACTTTTAAATTTCTATATCTCTCGATGCGAAAAAAATTTCGAAACGAGGCGTAGTCCCGCAAACCAATTCCCAGATGAACTCTTCGGAAATTGCGCTTTCGCTAAAACAGAGCGTGCGTGCGTGTTCGATGCGTGAGAGTTAGTTCGTGCGTGCCTTCGTTATCTCTGTCGATTGCGTGACTCGATCGTTCGAAAGGGATATATCAACGATTGAGGGAAACGAAAAAAAAGAAAAACGTATTTATGGGAAATAATAAAAGGTAACCCTTTTCCCACCGAGCCCTGACCACTCCAAGGCCCAGTAATCACAATTGGCACGCAATCGAACTCTTCGGCAAAAAGCAATTAAGAAGGAGAGAGAGTAACGAGTATGTAATAAATGGTTGCCCACGAATCATTTTGAAGTAAATAGCAACCCATCGAATGGAGAGGTAAGTTTAGTTACCTATTCTTCAAAAGTCGAGAAGAGAATAGCTGAAAATGATATTATTCTTAACTCTAGAACGGAATCAAAGTGGTATTTGATGCTTTGGTTGATAGTCCCAATATACGCTTTTATATCTTGGAATATTTAGATTTATAAGGATACCTAAAGTATTCAGTAATCTAGATAAATTAGTCGTTTCTAGGTTTACGTCATATAAGTACGATTATGAAAATATAATGCATTCTTTGGAAGATGTAGGGGAATATTTTGATATATTTAATTTATCTCTAATTCGTCAGATCATCATCATTGTAACCAAATTAACTTTAATACGTACACTATAAAATTTTAGAAAGATATTTTTCCAAAATATTTTGCATTATCTCTAAATTTGGAAAAATAATTATCAGTTATATTTTAAGCGATTACATAAAGCTAAATATCAATAATTTAATGTATTATTGGTTAAATCTATTTTCAGATTCAGATTAATTTTGTGCAAAAGCACCTCAAATCAAACATAAAATAATCCTATTTCTGAATTTAAAAGGGAAGTTCATTTGAAACCTATCTTATGGAAAAAATGTGGGGTTGGTAAATGAGTAAAGTATGATGAGAAAATATTTTATCCGTAGCATATCATGTAAAAGTTCACAATAAAAGATATTCTCTAAACTAAAACTAAATAATAATTTCTGTGGAGATTAGTCTGAATCAATTAAGCCTGAATGTCTAATTTTACATTTCGTATAGTTTCCAAATTTATAATCCATGTTACTGACTTCTTATTTACTCCATAAAATTTATTTCAAACATTTATCAGGAAATGGCACGGGGACTTTATTCGCACCAACTGCAAATCATTAATATGCTTCTTACATTTTAGGGTAACCTCTCACTTTCTTTCATAACGCATATTGGCAATCCATCTGAACGATACGATCTATGACCCTTGCCACAGCTGCAAATGGCAATTCGGACAAGCAATAAAACGAAATCACCGATATCCCGTGCAGGTGTAAACCACCTCTTGCCAATCACGCGTGCAGCACCGACTGCACCCAGCAACACACACACACACACACCCCCTTCCATGCATTTCCATCCAATACGACCGGATAACGATCTACTTAATCCCCCAATGACCTCCACGGCCGTTTTGTAGATTAGCCCAAGAGATTGAGACGGGAAAATTCGCGGGTTGTATTTTTCGGCCGTGACATTAATGAATCATTGAATGAAAAAGGAAAATTCGTTGTTGGGGGAACTTAAAAAAATATCGCGTGCTTTCCTCATAATGTAATATTTGCCGCGACGATTTTGTTTCCGATCCCGGCTGATACGGGAGACCATAAAGTATCGGCGATACACCGCGTTTCTCCCGCATGAACGACGAGAATCGGACTATAATTATTCCACACAATTTTTCCATAGCTTTATGAGTTGTTTTTCTTTAGATAAGCCATCTGGGTTACGCGGGAGATAACGGTTCGGATTTTTCAGTTCAGAATGGGCTCCCTTTTGAATGAATTTCATTATAAATAGAATATCCGAACTTTATCGTTTTTGGGTGAAGGAATGGGGTTGTCACATGCGACGGAACGGAGCTGGACGTTTGTGATTCGGTGGAGGAGTTCTGGGACGAGAATCGACTGGTCGTAAAGAAGTTTGGAACATTTCGTATTTGAGTTCGTAAAACGTCCTTTATGGGGCGATATATCGGGATTGAGTTCTTGTGTGCCATATGCAGATCGGTTCGGAGGGTTGGGGGATGGGAAATCGTGTGGTGTGGGGATGCAAGGGGGAGGATATCTCTTGGATGACTTGGCAGTTGGACTGATAGGAATAATATTGAAGCTAAGAAGAATACAGTAGCTTCATATCGTGGCAAGGAGAAGATTACTATCATGTCACAGATTAAAATCTGCTGTACTGAAGAAAAAGTTCTTGAATATGTTCTGCAGAGATTAATCATACAAGAGATAGTATACTTTACACGGATCACCAATGTACTTAAGCAAAATTGTCTGTTTCAGACAATTTAAGTGAAGAGGAATTCACTTTCTTAGTTTAAGATCAATTTTAATCATGGTACAATAGTAGAGTAAAAAATAAAGTAACTCAAAAAGAAATGAAATTAATTTAGTTAAAATCAATCGAGATATTCCTCTGAATTATTTACTCTAATTTACTCATACAAATTTGAGGAAAGATATATTAAACATTCTTTGATAATTACTACCAAAAAGCGTAATTATATTGATAGAGAAATTAGTTCAAAATAACTATTAATAAACTCTTATTCACGTCAGACTCTTATTTGAAATAAAATACTGTGTTACGTGGTAATATTTTACGATGAAATGCCCTCTTTCTAAGGTTTCTATTATTATGAAGAACCAATAATTAACATTCTAGCTCCATGTCTAAACGTGTGACAATAAACTACAATACGAAAACAAGTTCTTTCAGGCTCCGTTATTTGTGGATTGGTTAGTTATGCAGACCAACACGAATAATCTTATAGCATTGGGCAATATGATCAAAGGTCATTCTTGGAGAAAAATATGATCCCCAAAGATTAATGTAGACATAACATATGGTGGTAGTACATGTTTACGTGACATACGAACTCAATGAGGAACGTTTTCCCTTTGCCTCTAAAACTTCCAATCAATCAGCGCTTAAGCGGTACGAGCGGCTATTTCGGATTAGAATAACAAGCGATATATGGATACAGCGATCGAGGCGTTACTAAGGTAAACAGTACTGAATAATGAGATCTGTCATTACGCTTCGTCCCTATGGAATCCACGCCACCGCGAGAATGGCTTTGAGAAGTAATAGTAAAAATAAGGGAGTCGTTGAAACACATTTCCTCTACCGTCCGATCCATCTTCAGCTCCCTCTCCTGCCACTGCGCTCTTATTATTCTGTTTTGGTATTCAAATTTGGGGAGCATAAGGAAGGACAACCAGAAAACCATAAATCCCAGAGTGTCCCAAGAGCCGAACTATGAGGTTTTATTCTCAGGCTTTTCTCATGACACATGAAAAAGAATTCGAAAGGGAAGGACTTTAACCAGGAAGGGTTATAAATGGCGAAGCGAGATGGAAACGAATCCTTCGAAGATTACAGTCGCATAACCCTTCGGATAAACACGAGCCATAAAAAAATCGCTTTTTTGTGTAAATTTTCCGTTTTCTGTTTTTTCTCTCGGTTTCTATTTTATGATATGTTAATGTTGAGAGAAAGTCGATGGTATTGATTAATGATTTTAGAGTCGTTTATGGAAATATAAATAAGGAAGGATTGCTTTTAAGTGTTCACTATGGAAACGAGAGTGCGTTAATGCCTAAAGGTACTTCTAATCTGAGATGAACCAGAGTGATTTTAATTGTAAACATGCTGATATAGGAATGTGTGAATTATAAATATGAAGCTGTACGTTTGAAGGAAAAATTAATGTAATTACAAAAATTATACACAGATAAGAAAAAATAAAGGGTAATAAGTATTATAGAAAGATAAAGTACGAAAGGTTTTTCGCCAAAGTATTCTAATTAAATCAACTGACAATAAATGACGTAAATCCTACGTAATCTACCAATTAACTGTCTTTTTAGAAAGGATAAACCTTTGCATTTAAACTGCAGATGTAACTCTTACGTTAACTCCTAAAAACAGATGATTTTTGCAGTTTCTTTTACGACCCTTACATTGATACATCGTTAAATAACAAATAAATAAATTATTAATTCAATCATTCAACGTAACCTCGCGATGTATCGAACCTCCGATACATTGCAACGCAGTTTCCTTCCTCCGAAATATTTCCGATGCATTTCGAAATGAATGAGATTAAAAAAATGACAAATAAAGTATTCATTCGATCATTTAACATTTCGAAAAGGGCCATAGGCATTGTTTGGGGCAGAGGCACCAAGGGAGCGATTTCCTACGTACGGTCGTCTTTTATTTCTCCGATGCTGCAGCCATCTGTCTTAGGAAAGGCAACAATGGCTCAAGGGGAAAGAAAGGAGTGAGTATTACGCATTAATATTCACATCTTATAACAGTAAAGGAGATGACTGAGGGGGTGGGTTTTTCAGGGAAGGGGTGGGTGGTGTTGGAAAGGTGAATAAGTGTTCGAAAAAGGTGGGGTTGGGTGGGGAGGGGGAGTATTGTGACCTCAAAAGGGGGAGGGGGGAGAAGCAGTCCAAGAATGGGTGGGAAAGGAGGAAAAATCGAAGGGGAGGGTGGGGAGAAAAGGGCTGGAAGACGCCATAAATAATTCAGAAAAAAAGAACGGAGGTGAAAGAGGGGAATTCGGTCGGTGGAGGAAATATGTAGAATTGAGATGAAAGTGAGAGATAAGGGAAAGAAATGGTTGAGATCGGGATAGGGGGTTTTAAAGGAAACTGAGTTGGGTTTTTTAAAGTCCTTTACTCGAAATAGAGGAGTGGTTTTATTATTATTATTATTATTATAAAGGACGTTAAGGATCGATTGGGTGATAAATGGAAAGGAAACTGCGACATGTGCTATTTTAACAGTACGTAAGTAATTGCGAATTTGATCTATATGATACATGATTAATGCTCGTTAAATGAGAGACTTTAATGCACGATAGCAACTCGAATAGTATATTTTATGGTTAAAAAATTAATATAATTATATCAAAAGCTAAAGAAGTATGCTAAAAGAAAGGGACAAAACTGCGGTGATGTATACATGTATATAAGAGATAAAGATTAAAGAATCTTTTTTACTATCGAGGAATATATATTTTACACGAGCGAACCAAAATGGAGAATTAAATGCTTTCCGCTTTAATGGATTTTCAAATGATTTCGGAAACGGATTTTCGAGAATAACGTTACTAATTTCGGGACAAATAATTTTAATTGAAAAATTTCGACTCAGGGAAATACGAATTATTTTTAATGTATAAAAGACAAATGTAAATATTTCGTCCTATATATTTTGCGTGTTTATTTAACAAGTTTTATAAACGAAACAATTCTAAAGGGAGCGCCTTTTGTTTGATCTTGGAGGGTTTGTAAATTTAGCTGCTATTAATGATTCGGGTAATTTGTTCATTAAATAACACCAACGCTGAGGCATAAGAATAAATTAAGAATTAATAGCAAAGAGAAGGTACGGAACAGATTATAGAGCCAAGTGAAATATTAAGTATAGCTAACATTAAAAGGTTAATCAAAATATTTTAGCAGCTATTCGGTTGCTAAAATTTATAAATAAATTGTATTTGGGAATGCGTGAATGTGAATTTACGTGAATGTTTCTTATTTGGCCTTAATGTTATGATATTCATAGATTAAGAATGCAATAAACGAATTACAAGACTATGGATATATCCTTTATTCAATTGTAGGACAATTGCTATTGGGAACTAGTAAAAAGGAATGCAAATAAGTCATCGTTCGTCAATTCCATTATTCTGAATGTATTATTTATGAAGATGTACATTTGTCGTGGATATGCTGCGCCAGGAGCCCACATACCAGCCTGTCGCATACTCATTTCACCTTCAAAAGAATTCAAACAATTACACCCATGGGACAGTATCCCACTGCGTGGAATGTAGTTTTCTTCTCAATATACACCGCATTCCATTTTCGAACCCACGTAACATGTGTCTGCGTAAGTTTTCTTAGCATCAATTCTATCTAATCTTATATTCTATTGACTAAAATTCTATTAATATTTCTAATGGTAACCATAAAAATGCAAAACCTTAATTCCAAGATTATTCATTAATCATAAATTCTCTCATACTAACGCATTCTTAATTTCATCATAATTTAACCTTCTGTAAAGATTAAAATGCTTCTAAAATATCCAGCACCTTTTTATAAGAAATGGATAATCATTATGCACACATACATACTACACTTAACATACAGTTTCAATACTTATCATGAAGGTTGAACAGAAGTGAAAATACCGATGACTGGGACTCGAACCCTGGTCCCCCACTTGAAGGGGCAGATAATCTAATGATGGTGTAATGGTTAGCTATACTGTGTTAGCTTGCGATTAGCAATAAGTAATGCTAACTATACTATAACTATATATTCATACATAATTTTATTATTATTAATATATTCATACCTTCCCAGCAAGTGGAGGACCTGGGTTCGAGTCCCAGTCATCGGTATTTTCACTTCTGTTCAACCTTCATGATAAGTATTGAAACTGTATGTTAAGTGTAGTATGTATGTGTGCATAATGATTATCCATAATAAGTAATGCTAACTATACTATAACTATATATTCATACATAATTTTAATACCTTCCCAGCAAGTGGAGGACCTGGGTTCGAGTCCCAGTCATATCGCTATTTTCACTTCTGTTTAACCTTTATGGCCAATTCGCTAGACTCTTCGTGCAATGGTTATATCAACCTTTACTTATCAATGCTTATCATTCCGGATAATTAATTTTGGTTAATATTTGATCTCAGAAATTCTTAAGCTTACTGCATAAAACTATATATTTTAATAAGGCTAAAATTTAGAGGCTTTTTTACCCGATTAATATTGAAATAAAATGTATGCTTCGATTAGTACTTAATCCAACATTTTCAACCTTTTGCAGTACCTTCCGAGTAAGAAAGACGAGTAACAAAAGAGGAAAAAAATATGCTAAGGAAAAATTCTTCGAGTCTGACAAATAAAGAGAATTCGTCAAGGGGAAAGGAAAGAAGACCTTGGTGGAAGAACTGTCCTTCCCAAAGGAAGACGTTTGAATGGGGCCCAATGCCTATCTCATCCTCATTGCACTCGAGGGATGCTCCGCCTACCCGTTGAGCCCCTCTGGGAGCCCGAGTTTGATGCTTGATCGGATGCAAACGGGTCACCATGGAAGCGACTCCGCGTCTCTTTGTTTATTTATCGAAGGGAGAAGAAAGAGAGACCTCCTAACGGTAAGAAAATAAAGAAAGGTTTACCTTGTGGGAGGGGATGACCATAAAATTCCCTCGTATAAATGACAAACAAATGCATAAAGAGGGATAAAACGGAAACGGAGTAGGGAAAAAAAGGAGTAAATTATTTAAGAGTTCGAAGCGTATTCTCATTTCTTTCGCGATGCCAGTGTGACGGCACAGACATTTGCATTTACCGCTCCTTCTTTATTTTGCATCGTTTCGGATCGAGGCGGTGCTTCTTCTTCTTTTGTTGTGAATTGAGATGCTGCATACGATCTGAGACGCTTATGTTTTTCGAATGGATGCGCGATTTATGAGTATAAAAGCTACTGATAAATTCAAATTGCTCACCACCAATGGTTGTAAATGATGATTATCGAAAATTGATTCAATTCTTTAGTAGGTGGAATATTGAAAGTTTAATCAAACACTCATAACAATTGGTTTACTTTCTCATTAGGAGTAGTTTTTCTTAAATTCACGAATATTTATTAGAAATAAAATTAAACTGCTTATGTATTAAATATTGTGTTACAAATATTGTTCAGCGGTAAATAATCGTAATAATATACTGAAAAAATGACAATTTAATGGAATTGGTTTCTAGCAAATTGAAGACGGAAGAAAGTTATTTAAGCAAGAAAATAGTTACGACAGAAATCAGAATATTTAATTTTATAAGTATAACATCATCTATCATGGAGGAATCGCATTGGGCTAATAAATATCTCTGAAAATAGAGAGAATAAGAAGGTAATAGATTAAAATAAACTTCATTTAACACCTTAAAAATAATAATCAACTTGTCCTTATACTTTCAGAATTATGATGTATTCCGCAGCTGTAGAGAAACATTTCAATTCTTTTATATTTCTTTTAACATAAAGTAAAACCTTGATTCTGAACGTATTTATTTACTTTACGTAGACTATATTCAATGATGCAATATATCCTTTTCATAAAAATTAATACTAATATTGGCTAAAAATATACCAAATAACATTTGACATCTACTGTGTGGAATTCTGTGCCTTTTATTACTCCCATCCTCTTTTATACATCTTTATTCCATCGCAGTTCACCATTGAGTAATCAGACGATGATACTCACAGTACAGATATTTCCAAGTCCTCCTTCCCACCACTCCTCAACCCTCCCTTTTGTCAACGACACGATTTCATCTTATATTTTGTTTGCTTTTCAAAATCCCTCCGTTTCCGAAATGAGCTTTTCGGGAGAAAACCTTCCGATAAATGATGAACGGCAGCCAAAGATGCAAAAGGATTACATCTCAGTCAAATAGGGAAACGGATGATGACGGCAACGCGGGATATTTTGCGAACAACTTCCCTTTCCTCAAATCTTATGAAGGAGACTTCCTTTTTTAATTTTCGAATTATTGACTCTAACTTCCCTCTTTCAATATGGCAGGGAAATAATTCAAGCAGATTTCAATTTCATTGGACTCCTCAGTTGAACTTTAAAGTTGAGATGTCCTTATACAATTTATTAATGATTCATTTTACGGCAAAACATTTGGACTCCAATGGAGCAAATAATCACTGATTTGGTATTTTAAGTTATTAAAATTCAGTAAATCATCACCATTTTTTAAAGCAATGACAATTGTGAAGAGTTTATCAAAAATAGATTGAGGTCTGTTCCTTTTAAATTACACTTTGCTTCATTAAAACCTGCATGAAGTATTAGAATTTGTTGTCAGTTGAGATAATATTTATTCTTATTCTAATTCGTTTCCACAAATATTTGTTCTCTAAATGACATTAATACATACAATAAAGAGGATATCGTCGAGTTAACTTAATAATTTAGTTATATATACTTTATCGATAAATTTATATGACTGTAAATTTTTAATGGTTCCATGAAGTTCAGTAATTTTGAACGATAGAAACATATTTATCATTCAACTTTACTTCATTATATTTCTTCTATATTAAAGGAAATTAAATCTCTATTAATATAACTTCCATTGCCCCTCATTACATGATGATATATTAAATAACATAGCATTTAAATATCGAAGGTTTTTTCTTTGAATATGGTATTTACATAAAATTCGCTTATAACATCTATCACTAAATTTTTTAAATAAATTTACTAAATTCAGTAAATTATGGCTAAATAAATACACCCGTAATTAAACAAAATGAAACTCTGTATTGTTTTGCTCAAGTGTAGCTTGTTCTAATCACATAAAACTATTAATAACCAACTCTAATCTTACGTTTCTTTTCCTAATGTATTATCTATATATTCAATACAAACATAAAACCCTTAATTCCATTAATATCATATCGCATATCTCTTCATCTCCCGCTTTCTTCCCATTCACTTCCCCGTTTTTCATTTCCAAACAAGTGTGTCTCCGCGCACTTCGAAATGAGATTCCTTCCCTAGCGACGGAACTTTCAATAATGAGACATTTGATGAGAGCAAATACTAAATATAATAAAGGCTGTCTCGTTTGATGGTATCCCTGAAGCCGCCAAACAACTAGATTCCGATCCTTATATAATATATCCCTCGTCAAACTGTCGCCACCACTTGCCCGTTGCATCCCGTTAATAAACCCTGCACCCTTTCCCTTTTTCTTTTTTCCCGACATCTTTCCCTTTGAGGCGGCCCTTTTGAAGTGTATTTGGACCCGTCTTCGCTCTGTCCGCTCCCATTGGTTCGCTCAGTTTGCACGGAATCGTCTGTTGAGGGGTTTTATTTGAGATTCGCCAGAAAGAGTCAATTCTCCACGCCATATCTCTCGATTACTTCGGAACTCACGAAAGCAGTTGATTAGACCGTTGCCAAGGCGATATGCGCGGATTCGAGTGTTGAATGAGGGAATAAGTTATACGCGCAGACAACACTTACATGGGTTAGGGAACTCCTTACGCTATTGAGATGCGATCACAATGAATTTGACGAGAAGTGATAAATACCCATTGAAATGAAATCTTAGAAGGATTGTTGTTAATAAGCGAAGTGGAGCATGGAATTTTTAAAATAAGATATTTAAAATTCAATAAGATTATATGTGATTGAATTAATATCTACCTAAACAAATGTGAGAAAATAAAAGAGAAATAAATATAAATAATATCTTACTTAAAACTCCTTAGAGCTACTTTTATCGAACATCATGTACTCTCAGGTTTCAAAGAAAAGTATCATTGGACGAATCTAAAATAAATATAGCTGAAATTAACATTAAAATGATTATTGTGATTTTTTGAAGTAACATTTAATTTTATAACTATGCTAAATTCTAGTTATTTTTCTTCTTTTAATGCACGTCAAATGAAAACTGAGAATGACTTACAAATTTGCTCAATATGTTGAAATAATATTACATTAAGTATTAATAGAGAAAACTAACTGAAATCTAAATGGGAACACAAGATAAAAAGTATATGTTTACCAGCAAATATAAATTTTCTTCTATTTGATACTACCGAAAAAATATTTGATAAATTGTAGTTTTTCCATAATTATATATTCTTTCCATAATTTGAAAGTCATAAAAGATCTATATTGCCAAACGTAATGTTAGTGATATGAATATAAAAAGGGCCACCTGTAGGAAAATTGCTGAATCTTTCTTCATTACGAAATAATACCTTCATATAAGTTATTCCTATTTATATATTTGACGATCAACCAAATATAAACATTTTAATTGGCTTCCTTAAATCAAAGAAACTGATCTCAAGCTAACCCGAAATGTGAATTTTATACTTATTATCTGAAACATGATGAGGCAGAAAATGAGATTGTAAAATAAGTGATTTACATTATTTTTATATTTATTAAGGTTTATATTTTTAGAGAATCGTTAACAGTTGAATGTATTACATTGCCATCTTACTAGTATTAAGGAAGTAATTAATAAAATAATTATTGTCCACAACAGGTCTTTTTAGGATTTTATTTAGCTACTTCTCTCTTTAAATCTACCTGATATTTATACCGAATTGAAGTAAAATATTTTTGCCAGAAAAAAACAACTTTACTAGGCTAAATAGGATCAAAAGAAAATAAAAATAAGTACGTTTGAAAATTATGTTATAGCATTTAGTCTTTTTCTCTGCAGATTCGTCATTCTTCGATCCATAAACTCGAAGTCTCTCAAAGGTAATAAAACCTCAATTCATCACACGCATCACACAAGAGACAATGGGAAGGTACGTATCTCCTTAAATCCTCATATATAGGCAACCCACGACACACAAAGTTCTCCCATATCACAGCTCCCGGATCGAGTGCGATTAATTCGAGACAAATCCAGACAAGATTCTGAACAAGCGCGTGTCTTGCTCCTTCAGACATGCTGTCCCTCTGGTGGAGTGCTAATCGGTTCCGAAGACACCTCGACAGCGCTTTAAACCCGTCCCCTTGAGGGGGAACCGCCCGATCGGGTAGGGGAAAGAAGATATGAAGGGATATCGGTACTTCTCCGAATATTGGGCGAATCCTCTATTTCCCTATCTTGAGTGACGTGTGGCTCCGGGGAATTGCGTTCGAGAGACGTCATAGAAGACGGGAATGGGATAAGGAGGTTTATATGGGAAAGGGTGATGCTATTGCCTCACTAAATACTTCGTTTAAAAGGGAAGGATTTTGATCGAAACGTAACCATAGTGATCAACAACAAAGTTAAGTGATGTATACACAATGGCAACAATGCTTGTAATAAAACATATGGCATTATGATTAATGAAAATTTAATGCATTCATTTGAATCCATATATATATGAAATGCTTAAGACGTAAGGATGAAATTATGTTCGCCCTTTCAATACTGAACGATCAAAGGAATAAGTTCCATCAAATTTATTTATATTATGATTGAATTTTGTGATTAAGGACTTCTTTGACTTATTGCTGTTTTATATTTAGTTATTTAATATTCTGCTGTCCATGAACATCCTTAAAATAATTAACTATGATGATAAAATGTTTTTATAGGTTTCCAGGGATAATATGCTTTAATAATTATCGAATCGCGTATTGAAATATATTAATATATGAATTTGAATTGAAAATTATTGAAATACTAGCTAATTATATCAACATATCTATTTCTGATTTATATTTTATGAGAAAATATACCAACTGACTGTTGGTACCAATTTAAAGTACCTAATTGCTAATTTCATTTCTGAAATTAAAGTTTTCTTATTTGAAATGATAAATCGCTGATCTATTCAATACATGCATTACCACATGAGTGAAAACGAAGTATGACTAAAATAGATTTGATTTTTGTTCACTAAAGTACAAATGTAATCTTGAAAATATAAGACGTGAAATCGACAGAATACACGAGGAAAACTACTTCCTTTCTTTATACTGAGGAAGAACATTTCAGCATCCCGAGAGAGTGTATTGAAGAAGGAAAACTCGTGTGGAAGGAAGTTCCATAGGAGAGAAGATGGCATGAAAAGTTGGGATACATATAAAGGCCGATCCATCTGGGCAGAATGCTAGATGCGCATATCTCTCTCAGGGGATAGATGTGTAGTCGACTTCTATCGAGGGGTTCTTTAATACGAGGGAATTTGTCGTCGAAGATAAACATTGACGCGCGGAGTGTATTCTGTCGCTATCCATTTCATTCGTCGATGCGAAGGGATCTGAGGATGTCATCGCTGATAAAAAAGTCAAATGTACGTAAATCTCTCACGAGAGATAGAAGATTTGAGGGTATTTTCGGAAAAATATATCCCATATGGATTCGATGGCATGTTCATAAATCTATTCAAATGATACGTGATCCCATGGAAGGAAGAATTGGACGTATTTGCTTATAGGTCCGGAAGGATGTGATAAGTTAATCCGTTAATACTTGACGATATCGCTCGAAAATAACGGACCTAAAGTTTGGCATGATGTAGATTAATGATTTCAATAACATTTGTGAAAAGGACAAATTATTTTTAAAAAAATTATATTATACGTATTAATTGATATATCTTTTAGTTCATTGATGCGTTATTTGAATGATCTTAGAGAACATTTAGGTCTACTCTTATTAAAGAGTAAGTAGCTGAAACTAAGCTGTTCACGATACTGAGGATTCGATATTTCAGTATAGTGAAAGCATCATTACCCTGCCGTTTCCATAGATTACCGATTGTTATTTTTCGCTCAATATTCATTTCGTTTCCTTCTCGTTCTTCCCCTTACTTGATCTTGGTAACGTAGGCGTCTCTTGGTCATTCCCTTCTTATCCAAATCTGCATATCTGATGCTGATGCCCCGCGGGAAGAAGTACCAAGACCAACAGTCAAACTTCCCATTTGAAGTCCATGGCAATGGATTGCGGGAGGAATACGATACGATATTGCTGATTCATGTACCATTTTAAGGAAATTTTATTGGAAACTAGATCCTACGGCTATATAAACGTGCTAAGAAAATACATAAATAACAATAATGAAGAATAGAATCCAATCATAAAATGCCTACTGGTTTCCAAATTAAAATTTGCTATATCATCCTATTGGGGAACAAATGTTTTCTTAAAAAGTTACTTAGACCTAGGTGATGAGATGTCAAATATTTCTATAATCATCATTATACGGCAAGTGTGCCTTATTATGAAGTAAAGGAATTTAAATGAGGTTGAATGGGACAATGAATTTGTATTTATTGTTCATATAAATTCACTTCACTCTTATTTTTCATTTACTGCTCATTAACAGTTAATTGAAAAATTATGGATAGTACAAGCGATTTTAATGATACCCTCTGGACCTCGGATGAAAGTCTTCCAACCGTTTTGACCTTTTTAAAAAGTCGAAGAAAAACATGTGCTACACAAACCTTCTCACTTCTTACACAATGACGACACAGTATCCTGAAGATACACTTCTCTCTCCATACACTTCTCATCTTGAAACCGAACGCGATTCCGTGTACGTATCGGAATATATGCGTATTTAAGAGCTTTGGCGTCGTAGGATGGGGAGTCCCCACTGGGTTTTGGGTGGGATATGTACATTGGAGTGACGGCAAGATATGGAAATGTCATTTGGGAAGGCGATGGTGTGAGATTGACGGGAGCAGCCGGGGGAGATGTTGGGCTTTCCGTGGATGGGATTGGATTTGGAAAGACACGGGTTCGCTGGAATGATACGGAATCACTGGAGAGATAGAGGGCAGCTGCGGTTTTGTTGTGAGTGTGGTAAAGCAGTTAGGACTTGGAGATGGAAAATTAGCATTCTGTTCCAAAGGGGGGTTTTACTTATTCGTGGGAGGCACGTTTAGAAGACCGATAGTGACTCAATACTTATATAGGATCAGTACAATAAAAATCACTGCAATTGATGGGTTACATTTTCTTTTTATACTGATGATAATGATAAGTGTAATTACAATTGTACGTACAAAATTATCGACTTTAACACTGAGGAGCTATTAATGACGTATTCTTCCAATTTATTTATTTGGGTATTATCGAAACTGGGTGATTATAGAAAGCAGATTCTGGGACATATACTCATTTTAGATTAATTTAAAGATTCGAGAGTTACATTATATATAGAATTATATTTATTATCATTTTTATAGTAGATATTCCTCCAGGAAAGGTTTTTAAATAAGATAAATGGAAATATAGCGTATAATATTCCTCAGTATTCTAAAACACTGTATAGTTATTTTATTTCTCCAACAATCCATTATTATGTGACTTTTAACATCCTTAGAAATGGTTCAAATTAATAATCAACTAATTCAACCCATTTGACTGGCTGAAATATTTCACATTACATTTATAAATCACACAAATACTCGATCAAGTTCGTATTCCTGGTAATACATTTCACATTGGTTCGAAGAATATTACGTAGACAACCCCTAAACGAGACTATAATTATATTTCGATGAAATGGTAAATACCAAACTATCTTTCTGTTACCCTTAATCACTCAACGCAATACCGCAAAATCTGGAAACCAAGGTAGAGAGAAAGCCACAGAGAAATTCTAGAAAATCATTTAGCAAATAGGAAAGGGAGAATAGAAACTGTGCCTTGGATATCCCTCGCAAAGGATTAGATTCCTTAAGCGTAGAGATTAGTTGGGAAAGGAGCCGCAAGGGGTTGTATCGAAGAAGGAGTATAAGGAGATACGGGGCAGCTAGAATATAAGGCCCTCATGGGATTGGCCGCTGGGCTACACGTGTTAATTACACCTATCCTCACCCTCCGATTTCATCCCCTAAGAAACTCACAGGTAGAGAGAACTCTGTTTTCTTCACTAACCAATCCTTATTTCCACCCCTAAGGAAACTGGACACATACTCTGGGGATGGCCATAAAACGATCGAACGAAAACAATGGACATGTTTATGGAGGGCGAAGGTTCTACAATACGCGGACCCTATTGGGGAGAATCAGTAATGCTTTAGCTGTTGGTTATTTGTTGCTTTCATTATAAGGGATCGCTTTCATTATGAAAGAGAGGAACTAATAGCGGATGTAATGTATCTCTTTGGGATATATGTACTGGTGAAATTTCTCTGGTCTTCCTTTGGTATCAATTTGAAGTCTAAAGTCTCCAATATGAAGAATATTTATTATTTTTACGTGTAAAAAGTATTTATTCTCATAAATATAAGAATCCAGTTCCAAATTAGAGGTAATAATGCAGTTAGCAACCAAAATATTTATTAAATATAGACAGCTGAGAATTAAAAATTTATAATAATAATTCAACTCAATAAAGATTTAGAAAAAATAATATGTTACAATTAAATTTTACGATTAATGCTCCGAAAAATGAATTTATAGAAGATAGAAAATGTTTATATATATACGTTTATACACAAACATACCAACATATAGTGTGATTGTATTTTTAATAGATATACCATTATGTAATAACTAACTACATGGATAAGATATCGAAATTTAAATTTAGGTGAGTTCTATCAGGATGTCTAATATTAACGAGCTCTACATGCAATGAATAAATAACTTAATAAATGGTTTCTACGTAAAATGGAAATTATGTGCGTACAATGGCCTCGAAATAATTATTAAAATTCATCCTCATAAACATATATGATCCTATCATTATTTTTATAAGTGATGTGAGGATATAGGCAAATTTTCAGGCATCATTCTCCTTTAAAAAAATAATAAAAATGATTCCGTAATCTTAACTTACGTTCTCTTCTCTAACTCCAAGTCTTAGGGGTATTCTCGCTCTTTCCAAATTGGAACCCTTTTCCCCCTCCTACCCTCATTCCCCCTTCTAAGGGCCACCCTCAACCCCATTTCTATTACTCCCCTGTCAAAGATGAGGGATGCGAAATTAATTGCACTCCGAGGGAAGTGTTCGATATAAGGAGGGGAAAAGGAAGTGGTTTCCGAAGAGTGAAAAAGTAGGGCCAAGGACGCGTGTCCATTATAGGAGAAGAATATGAGTTGTGAATCTCGGGGCAGATAAAGAAGGATTCTATTGAGATATATCTCATTTATAATGGGAAATTATTCATTTCATCGATGAATGATGAAGTTTTATATACATAAAAATTGAAGAAATTGAAATGCACAAATGATGTAAGCAATAACACCAAAATTTGATTTTGAAATTTTAACTGAAATTTACCTAATCAAGTGAAGACTGTCCCTTACTCGGAGGGATAAAAAATCCATTGCAATCATTAAGATAATAATTGGAAATAATATTGGAGCAATATATATATTTTTTTAATTTCACGAAAACAATATTTATTGTTCATTATGAAATCATGTGTAATCATTCGGAGAAATTTGATAAATTTCGTTATACGAGATAGATAATTCCTTTTTGCTGTTAATATCTTCCTGTTAAAAATAAAAATATGTAAAGTTTCTCAGTAAATAATGCATATTTTGGAAGGAAAATTTACAAGGAACGTTTCTTTAGATATTTAAGATATGTAAACGCTTCAAATCCATTAATTATTAATTGTGGTTATCATTTTATGTACTCGATATTTAATTAGATAAGAAATATTGAGCCACTTTTTGATACATATATATATATATATAAGTACATACACAGTAGTCTTTTATATACTAATCAGTGTGTAAGTGTAAAAGTATGATACAATTCTAAAGTGCTAAACCCAAGATTAAATTTCACATCCAATGGAGCCAATCCTACGGTAATTCATGGAAGTCATTCATACTTTGGGAGAAGTCAATCTGCAAGAAATCGACCTGATCATGAAATGCTGTGTGGTGTATCTAAATGTTCCTCATTTAAGAATGGACAAACTTAACAGACATCCATCACACTAAGAAATACTTCACAGTGAGCACATAAGAAATCGAGAATTTGATAAAAGATTGAATCTTTGAAATCAAAGGGTTTGAGAAAATGAAAATGAGAAGGAGCTGAAGAAATGGAAGATTGGAAAGAAAGAGTGGTGTTGAAGGAAGAGAGATTGGCAGAGGAAAGAAGAATGAAGATCTCTTCCTTTCGGTGGGCGATCCATTGAATTATCTCCCTCACTTTCACCTTAAAAAATTCATGGCGGATCTTCCGGTGAACGTTCTTCTACTATTTCCATCCGAACTCAAATACTCTAATATGAATATTGAAATGAGGATCCATAAAGTAAGACCATCCTTAGGGTAGAGAATTACGGGAAACAATAATGTAAAATAAAAGTGAATACTTCGCACTTTTTGCTTTAGTTTGATAATGACTTTCCATCAAGTTACGCACAACAATATCGACTTTAACAGCAATACATGTATGCAAACTCCTGCGCATCTATATTATTATATTCTTCATGCGTAAAAGATTCCAGTTCGACTATGATACGGAGACAATACTCTGGTTCCATCACAATTTAAATATGTACTGTAGCTTAAATGGGAGGATTAAATTATAAAATCGGTTTAAGCAGATCATTGTTCTCATGCAAGAAAAATAGCTAGCTTTAATTAGTCTTTCACTGGTATTTGATTTTAATGCATGTCATTTGTAAGTCACAACACGGTTACTATAGAATTCAGTAACCACGCTCAATATTTCATATTCTATCAATCCTTTATTATCTAACTGACCTAAAAGCATCATTCTAATTTCTCAAGTTTCGGATCACGAGTATGCTTCAATTTGATTCTCTGCTATGAATATTATCTTCGCATTGTTGTGAACGCTCCGAAGTTACAAGAAAAAGGATTAAAACAGTTAAAGGAAGATTTAAAGGAAGATTTAAATAATTGTAAATGAAAATGAAATAGAAGAAAGATTTCAATTCACTTACCAATGGTATTGACGGCAGTTTTTGAAGCAAAGGCGTGCAAACGGTTGAGTACAACATTGATAGATCACTTGGCAAGCTTCCTGCATATTACTTCTTCAGACCTAAATAAAAGATAACGGCAATCAGAAGGGAAATAGTATTAAGTGAAGAACAATACATTTCAATTACAATACTGATCGATATATCCATCTTACACTTACAATCAATTGATATCATGTAAGTAAGCCCTAAAGAATCATCCAGGAGTGAAATCCAAGGGGTGCAAGTAAAAGTACACGAGTAGAGATAGTAGTCGGCGAGAGTAAGAAGAAACATAAAAAAGATCCCTCCATAAAGTTTTCTTCCAGAAAAGGGGATTAGATTCGCAACCACGCCGCAAGGGGCATTTATGACACCCTGGAGTGGAGACGAGCCACTGTTTTGAAATATTCACGGGCTTCCGCGGAATCTCGCGTATTCCGAGATGGATTCTCCTATTCCACCTTCACTCATTTCTTATCCCCGAATCGGTTGCTACGTTTTACTTTTCTCCCCACGCGTACGTGGTGCTCCATGGAAACGAGGAAATATTTCGATATCCAACGGGAATGAAACATTGGACCATGAACTATAAATGACTATGAATGTCATTGAACACGTTTTACTATTAAATGAATGTTTTTATAACTTTTAACTCTTAAAAGATTAAAATTTTAGCAATGAATTATTATTATAGATATATTGTGTTCCTCTGTTATCTCGCATTTTATGTATGACTTTCATAGTTCTCCTCAATATCTTAATAATATGCATACTACAGTGCATGTAAACGTATTTTAACATCACACTATTGATAATAAAAACTTAAATCTAATACAAATTAGAAGAAGGAAAATTTAAGTTTCGTAATTTAAATAGATATTTTCACAATATATAATATTCGTAGAAAAAGAGAAAAGATGAGTATAGAGGGAGATTCAGATAGATAAAGCAAGTTGATTTATATGAGTGACAAATAAAAATACCTAAAGTAAAATATATTTTATCAATAATAAATATTTAAGAAATAGTAATAAGAAATACTTCGATCATAGATATAATATCTTTCCTGTTGTGATATGATAACTTAAAAAGTCTAAGATGCTGATTAATACATCTCGAAACATCAATGAGATAAAATTGTAATCAAATAAGAATTCAAAAATAATACGTCAACGATAAAGTTTAATTAGTAATACAGTGTACTCCAATCTACGTAATACTTATCTTAGAACGTTAGCATGGCAACACGGCTGGAAAATACGAATACCATATATCATAAAAATCAAAATAAACTAGTTGAAGTTTTACTCTCACAATCAGCTCATTGCGTAGCTGTTTATGTAAAGTTTCTTCCACTTATATATATATCCTCGCTTTGATATCCTCGAGTATAATTGGAGGAAATGTAGAAAAGCGAGGTTTTGCTAGAATCGTATCAAGATAATTTTAGAAGCCTTCGCTAATTAGAGGCCGTAAGGTACCGCCTCTGAGCCAAGGAAAATCTGATCTTCTCAGCGTATCAAATTCGGAGAAAATTTAGCATTTCAAAACAATAAAGCCTCGCTCAGGAGTACTTTTAATGTGGGAAACGCTGCGAATGTCATCAAATATTCAGATTGGCCGTAAAGCGGTTGTTACTTAGTCATAAAACGCTTGCTTTATTTTCTTTTGTGCTCTTTCCTTTTCATCCCACGCATTCTGGTGTCTTCGTGGTCAATTACGTGGCATCTGAGGAGAGGAAAGGAAAGTTATAGAAATAAATCAGCTCTGAGTTCGTGCCCGGAACGCTTTAGAATTCATCATTGATGACAAAGGAGACCATTAAGACTTATTTAAAATTTAGGATGGTTCTATTATATATAAGTGCATGGAATCTTTTACTTTTCCTTAAAAATTTGAACGAATAGGCTTACAAATACTTTACGAAAACAGAAGATACAAAATTGTATTCTTTCGATTTACATTTACCCATCTCATGTATAGCGATGTTTCTCTCATATCAGTACTGTATGTTGTGGTAACGTGGATGAAGTATTGCTTGAATTCTAATTGGAATAACTTGATATAAATTGGAGGAAGTAGAAAAAGAAGGTAACTGTAGAAGAGTGAGAAGTATAAGAATTTAAGATAGAAGAACATTTATGTTAAGGTATCTATAAAAGTTCTATTATTTGAAGTAAGTTTCAGGGAGTGATTATTGAAGGATATGTATGTAATAAAGGATGGAATATTATTTATTAAGGATGGGATGAATTTTTATATACATCTTATAAAGTGAGAGCCATGTTTCATGATGCAAGCGGTTGGTATCGGAGTTATTAGTAATCTGAAATGTGAGATTTCTCTGTGTTAAATTCTAATTAGAGATAAATGGCACCTTTCCATATACAAACGGTATAATAATTTACATTCTAAATCCACCAGTACATTAATTAGAAATTCATCTAATTTATTTTACGATTATTAAAAACAAAAACCTTAAAAAATAATTCGTTCTTTTCAGAGCTTCAAATTAAGATATTTTAATTCTAACGAGCACCCAAATTAGGCAACTACGAAGATCAAATACGATTATGCGTTCGTATTTTACGCACAGTGATGAAGCTAAGAAGAAGCAGAAAAATTATAAAATGAATAATGTATTCATTTAAAAAAAAAACACAAACGTTATCCAGAGAAAAGGGGTTGGAGATGGCCACGTGAAAGGCATTATGGGAAGGGGAGCTTGCAAAGGGAAGGAAACGCGAGCGTACCCCCCACCGGTCATATCTTCATCTGCCTTCTCATAAATTGTTAATGACCTTTAAACCTCACTTATTTCCAACTTCCGAAACGCCGTAACCACGAAACAACTCCCTCCACACGTACATCCTATAGTATCCATTCTTTCTGACTTCAATTCAAATCCCCTAATGTGTATACTGAAATTTATACAGGGATTCTGAGAATCATATCATGCATTATAACATGATGCTTCCGAACTGTAACGGATGTTTACTTGTATATGTCTGTAAGTTCTGGTACAATTATTCGATTCTAAATTGGAAACATTAGAGGTCTGATTAGCTGTGTTTTTTCTAGGACCTATTATTTCACACACGTTTTTCCTTTAGAAATAAATTATTTAAATTGACTGACGTGAAGGAACTACCAGTACTACTACTAACTACTACTAAGTAACTACTACTACTACTACCAACTACTTAGCCGGTGGCCTCTGTGGCCGCTCAAAGTATCGAGGTTCCAGGTTCGAGTCCCGGCGGTTTGGAAAATTGTCTGGGATAGGATTGAAATAAAGGCAATTTACTTTTATTACCACGTAAATATAACAAATAAATTAGTTATGATTATTATTTAAAACACTCAGAAGTACATATTCCTCCAAATAATCGCTGGGTATTAAAATACATACGGAATTTATTGCTTTAAAACTCATAGAATTATCGTTTGAAAAATCTATTACTTTTCGGGAATTTTTCTCGTAATTTTTTCTTTCGATGAACTTAAACAAACAAGAAATTACATCCTCATTATCGTTATGAATAATTCTACACAAAAAACACACTCCCTTTGGTGGAAACGAAGCATTGTCTGACGGAAGGAAGACATTGGATTAGCGATGTATGCCGAGTTTTTTTTGGCGTCACACGATTTTCCCGTATTCCAACATCTCAAAAAAGCTATAAAACAATTAAATTCAAAAACTCCTTGTCTTACAGGAATCCTCTTCCTTCTCTAATTTTCCGTCTGACGGGATTTTCTGCAAAGGATCGCTTTTGACATGGATGACTGCCACGGGGGATAAGGGTGACTCCTTAGTATAAAAATGAAACGCAATATCACTTCTCGAAACGAATGAGAGAGAGGAATTTTTAGGAAGAGTCTATCGCGAAAAATGACGTGCGTCTGCCAAAAGACGAGAGCGCGTCAACTTTATTTCATCAACCGTATCTTTTCCTTTCTTTCCCCAAATGGCATTTATCCGCAGAAATCAAACTCAGAGCCGAAATCAAATACACATTCAGAATGTAATTCTATTCAAGGGTAATATTTAAAAAATCCTCTTATCTCAGAGCGTAATCATTATATGGTCATAATGGTTACATTTATATTTATGATTACAACTTCTTGATTTTTTTTACTACGAATAATTTGAATCCCATACTCAGTAATTCATAATAATTCAATAATATACCAATAAAATATGATAGAATTAAACCAATCCTGTCGTAATAGTTATAAGTAAGTGATAGATGGTGATCTATATTTTCCCTTACTCTCGCATTAAATGACATTATATATAATAATATTATGTTCAACATTAAATTAAGGAAATCTCAATATACTATATATTAAATATATATTAAAATAATCGATAAATATATTGAACGCATGATTTTCACGATTTTACTACTGTGTTATTGTAATGTACAGACATTAATTTGATATATGATCATGAGTGCAAGAAACTCGAATAGAACATCATTGAATGATGAAATACTTTCATTCATGGAATAGATTCTCTCAATAAAATAGATAATCCATTCTGTCATATCTTCGTATATTACTTCTTAATATACTTCTTACTTCTATATATTACTTCTTAAACACTACTGATAGATAAGTAACCTGATGAAATTTCCACAGAACACTCTAACATGGAACATACCAAGGAAATTATTTCGTCTAACCTGAAACTATAATTTTTGCTATCCATTAAATAGCTCTGCAATGCAGCGATGCGAAAAGTTTAATTCCATACCTAAAATTTTGTGGTATTCGAATTTCGAGTATTTCTTTACAATCTGATATATTATAGAAAATTTTTAAATGTTATATATTCCCTCTTATAATTTAAGTGTTATTAAAATGATTTAGTTGTTGCGTATGTATAAATGCTGCCACTAGGCTTAACCCAAATTGCAGTAAAACTCACAAATAAATAAAATAAATAAGTTCGACTTATTATAATTTATTTCCTGAGATGATCAAGGAAATCATGGCCCATGGAGTATTACAATTGAACCTCTAGAAGAATCTATAATCACAATTTCTTAAGTTTGTCATCCCTCGAAGCAAAACCTCGCACCTCCACTCCACCCTCTTAACACCAGAACCACTCTCTCCCACAAACCCTCAAATCTCATCTCACATTCGCTCTCATCAAACTACGCTCTTCAATCCGAGTACGTCCACTTTCTCGTCCGGTTCCTTCAATTGCTTCCTTCAAAAAACCAAACAAAAAAGATACTTCTTCGGGATCTTCCATTCCCTCCTTCGAAATGAAGCTGTCATTGGATTAAGGAGCGTGAGGTTGCGTGCGTGATAAACAACGGAATCGAGAAAATAAAGGATAAGTAACGATGGCAACTGAAGTGATGGAGAGAGAGGTGTGCTCTCGGTGTGTGAGAGATGCTGGGGGAAGATTGTAAGGAAAATCACGTAAGAGAGTCAAGTACGTCGAATTATACACGTGTGAAGTGTAAGACGGATTCTTACCTACCAGCGTTTTATTCGGTACATTTTTTTTTCTTTTTAGACGAAAAGGGATTTTTTTTCCGAAAAAAGATGAGTACTGGTTTTCAGAGTATAAGCTTGAGGAAATTTAAATATTGAAAGAAAAAAAATTACAATACGGTTTTCCATCTACTTCTACCAGTTTATAATGTAGTGTTACAAACCATTTTGAATAAAAATATTGAAATTATAAGAATTTGGAATAAATATTTTAAAAAATACACTCTCAACACTAATAATTAGGTATTTAGCCTTTGGAATCGAAGTTTGTAACATAGTTGGGTTAATGTAAAGAAATGGACTGATAGATAGACCAGAACAAGTTGAAACTCAAAAAAAAAACGCTAAAAAACTGAGCATTACTATAATTAAATGATACTTATATTGTAATATTTTAGATAAAACATATATAAATTGTATGAAATGAATCGTTTGTATTTATTAAATATAAAATAAATTACGTTTATTCAATAAACATAATAAATTTCTTCTTTGATATTTATGAGTTGTAAATTATACTTGATTTATAAAAAAATTACCTAAATAAATATGCGCACAATCAATTTAATTATCTTTTTTTGTCTAAATAAATCACTAATAGCTTAATAAAAAAACTGGAGTTCCGTCGAACAGATGATTGTAGATGTCGGATCGAGATTTAAATGTAACCGGTATATTAAATTTATTAATTAAACTGAATTACAAGTTTATTGCTGAATTATTATAACAGTCCTCTATAAAGAGAGAGAATATATTTGAAAATGACGTAATAGTTTATTGTTTTTATTAAGATACATATTTATTACGATTTAGTTATCAATAAATATATGAGGATAGGACTGTATATTCTATTAATATTAAATCAATTAATCCATTAATTATCTAAATCCTTCAATATATCATTACTTAAACAAACCATGAATATAGAGATCAGAAACAAAGACATTCATCCTCGATTGATTCTGACCATCAAAAAGAAAAAAACAAGAAAAAAAACGATCAAGAGAAAAAAAACTTTCTCGCGTAATAGTTATTTTGGAATCATTCACGAAGAGTGCCAAGAAAAAAAAGGCCAAAAGCAAACATCTCAACCGTAAGAAAAAGTTCGACGAAAGCGCGTGTCAATTACTCGTCATTGCTCGCACCGCGACATTGACAGCGGCTGGATGAAGATCACTTCGAAAGTATACACTCCTCTATAAGAACCGTAAGAACCACTTTTGAGATTGCACACACACACACACTCCCCGATATTCCCGCCAAAAAAAAAGGAAAAACCTAGCGATCCACGAAAAAACCATTTCGCGCACGTTAATAATCACTCCGAAATAAGGGCAATGCCACGGCAAGAAGCCATTAAGATAGAGCAATTCGGGGGCGAAGAGATGAGTCCGATGATGCTCTGGGAAATCAACGGAAAATGTGACGAAGGAAACTTGCAAATGGAAAAAGGCGTCTTCTGTTTGGGGGAGCAGTGGTTCGCTAAACGAGCAGTGGATGCGGAAAAAAAGGGTTTTTTTCAGGTGATCTTCGGTCGCAAATCATTAGTCATGATGGGTGTGATACACACACACACCTTTCCGCTCCCATGGCTACGTGACTCATTCACGACTGTGTTTTCTTAATGGAAATATATACATACATAAATATATACGTACGTCGCGAGGTTAAGATGTTGATTACTTTCGGGAAATTGCTACCACGGCTATTAGCGGAGGGCACAAGTAATCATTCTTTCGTTAATTTGGCGTGATTTTAATTTGTGCTCGTTAATTGGGCTCTTTTTAATGGCGTCCATCGTTGCTTCAACCCTTCAATATCGCTCGTGGTCTTTGATTGTTTTGGATGCCACACTCCAGTTAATTCGGCGTTGGTTCGTCATTTGAAGAAGTAGATCGGGTATTTTGACAAATTTGATTCATCACAATATTGAATTACCGTAACTTATAACTAGATCGACGTAATTGTATCAAATAATCCTTCCCATATTATTGCTTTCGTGTATTTCACACTGATTAAGTAAGGCTAAGATTAACGTTGTTAAACAGGGGTTTTCCTCATTTTTGCTGCAGATATCTATTGCTCAAAATTAAATTTGCTATTTCTACTCTCTACTCATGTATGACAGTCTTTCGGCTATGCAGTTGAAAGAATCTGATTCTGTTAAATATACTGTAAAGAATATGATCAGACATAGAAACTTATCTGGGGCAAATATCTATAACGGTAATAGTTGCTTTTCTACATCTTGCAAAAAACCTTTAATAAAGCTACAACAATTTCTTTACGTTTCAACAAAATGGAAACCCTTCCTAAAAAGAATTTTCTATGGAAATATAATGCGATAATCAAGCCCTCATTCTTTGAATTCGAAGTGTAAATATTTATATTTAATTTGTAAGATGAATGTATCTTTATATTAAATAAAAATTTACATTTAAATCTTATTATCATATAATCATAGTTATCTTTTGCGCCGTATGTGGAATTAAAAAGATATCTTGATATTATTAATAATAGGAACTTGTGTTACAATATATATAGAGAGATATTTACAAATCTCCAAAGCAGATACTCCTGGAATTAATCGGAAAAAAAAGAATTGCATAATTTCTATTAATCGTAATGGAATGAATTTCCAGAAAATTTCTATTCCTTAATGGATATTACGAGCTTTCTATCACCCAAAAATATCCGACTCATGATATAAAAACGTCTAATATCCAACCGGATAGTGTAGTGACATAATAGAACAATGACAATAGACAGCTCCCGTAACATAGACGTAGAAAAAAGCACGAAAAAAAAGAGCCGAGACGAGTGACAAAGAGAGCGAGAAAAGGTTGGGATTAATTTGAAGTTTCGAAACGGAGACACCTCGCGCGTATCCATCCACAAATGAGCTACCTTATTCTGCTTTTACGTATCTCGCTATTAACAATAATCACGTCGAACCACTCCCCCAAAACACTCTCTCCAATCTTTTCTGCTTTCCTTTTCGGAACCGAATTGCAATGGATAAATATGATACGCGGGAGTGGACGTTAGTCTAAGTAGTTTTCTAAGGGGAATGTGAATGCATCGTAAATGGAAGGTCTTCTGTACGAGTAGCGACAAAAGACGTATGTATTTGCGTAGGAAGGGATGTCGGTGCGAGTATATAGAACTCTTCTTCTGCTTTGGGCATTCGCATTTCGAGAGTCGGTTGTTTTTTTTTCCGGGAATTCGCCGTATTTTAGTTACCTTTCCCCTCTCCAGGGGGTGTTGTTTTTATTTATTTTTTTTTTTCATTTTTCCTTCGATGCGAACATTTCTGATTCCGCGTAAAGGCAACGAAGGTTTTTTGTGAAGGTGCATTATTTTAGGCTGAGTAAGGATGATAATATGGGCATTAAAAAGCAGTGTCGATGAGAGTAGAGTATATAATTCCGCTCGTTTTGAATAAGATGATTTGTGAACAATGAAATGCCTTATAGACATGAACACTTTCATTCTATATAAATATATTTCCAACATATTCGATGAATACTCAGGAGGGTTAATTTGGTTATGGGAAACTCATATCTGATTCCATATTCATTGAGAAGTAAACTAAGTGTTCTGATAATAAGCAAACTATTAAATTAAAATATGTAACTTAAGGTAAACATTTTTCTCAACTGAAAGCAATATAGAAAAATCACAATCACTAATGCTACGGTGGTCTCATAGAAAAAGAATACAAGATTTTCAATTCGATTAATTGAGTGAAACTATGTTTACGGAATTTCATTGCGTATAGAGTTGATTGTTGATTTCATTTATTCTTTCAATGCCTTATAGTGGACCTAATCTACATTTTGGTTATCTATTCATATACATTACTATCAGATTACAATCCTATTACAAACATCGAATTATATACATATTAAATAAATTAAACATTTTAATTATTTAATTTGGTTAATATAAACGTTAAATAAATAAAATATTGTTATATTTATCATCTATAGTTGCATCAAAGAAAGAAAGTGGTGAAAATAGTGAATGACAATCAAAAAAAAGATTCACGATATATTTAAGCTTGCCTTGTTATGTGATTCCGTAATTGATAAATTTAAAATTTCCATAAAGAAGAAAGAATTTATAACTAAAATTGGTAAAAAGTAAAATATATTATTAGAATCATACTCATCTTTCTATCTTAAGTTTCAATTTCAATCAACTATCTCACCAAAATGTATATAGGTCATAAATGGATTATTAGTAAACAATTCCAACAAGATGGCACCGAAACAATATTCTGTTATGATCGCATCAAGCAAGACGAGAGCACTGAAGTAGATAGAGCTAACTATTAAATCCTCCGAAGTCGAGGAGCCTATTTAAAGGTATATGCAGTACATCTGATACTTAACATCTACCCACTGAGTACACAGCCTCTCAAATGAGGAGCATTTTTCGTGATATTAAGCATTAAAACATCAGCGACTCGCTCAGGAGCGTAATTCCCGCGTTCCTTCACGGATGCTAATGATTCGCAATCACTAAGATGTAGAGGATTTCCCAATGCTCCTGCCACGTCATCCCCTTCGGCCATAACCCTCCCCTCTTTCCATCTCTCGATTACGTCTCTGCCGTCAAAACGTTCCGTCGCATCATACGCTCTGAGATTTTTACTTTTCAAACAAAGACATCTCACAATTCATCAATCGTGACCCATTCGAGGCATTAAATACAATCCGTGATTGCTTTGATTATTTTAATAGTTACGAGGATTAAATGATAAGTGGATTGAGATACTTTCAATTTACGTATGACTCGTAGTCTACGTATTTTGATTGAAATTTTAGGTGATTAATTGAATGCCATAAGAGTAAACGAAGTATTGGTTATGATATCAATTTATTGATCTTTGATTGATATTTTTTATTACTGTGGAAAAGATTAGAGATTAATAAATCTTGATGAAATCATGAAACATATTCAGATAGTTGCGATATTGTTGGAATCCAAAGGAATTAATTAGTAACAAGATTCAATATTCTCGTTATCTTCCTAGATGTTTTTCGTTAAATATTTTACGAATAACTGTTACGTTTCATTTTTAGTTAGTTTAAACTATCCACAGCAATGATTTAATCATGATCACTCAATAAACATACAAAATGATTATTTCTTAACTATAAATCTGTTTACGAAAAGGAGTATAGTTAATTGGCTCTAAAATCATAGGACAATAGAACGAGATCCTTATCCAGTCAATTAAAATAGAATTAACAACTAGAATATTCGGAAAATTCCTATTACTACTAAGACGACTTTAATTTAAAGAGGATTCGTACGAAACGAAATATTTCGAGTCTAAAAATAGCGTGGGGAAAATAAAAATCTCATTCTTGCAGCGAAACCAGAAATCTTCGTCTTTCCCAAAGTCCTTGACAATTCTCAGGAGCACTCGTGTGGCCCCAACGCCGCCGGCCAATGCACGGAAATATATAGACTCCCTTCAAAGCCGTGCACTCAAACGGGGGAACATCCCTCGCGAATAATAGGAAAGAGAGGATTTGAAGGAAAGTGTAGCGAGCACTTGGTCACTTAAGGATTATATCTAGTCGGGGATTGCTCTGCCCTAATGCTTCAAGTATCCTAGCTTCCCGTCATTAATATCCTAATTGGTGCAGTTCGGCTAATAAGGGATCAAAATATACACTAAAATTATTCGAATGCGGGTGAATGTAAAGATGAATACATTACAGCTTTCGAGAGCAATTCGATTTTATATATATTAGTTCAAGGAATAAACAGATTACTCGTAATATAATACTGTATGGCCCTAGATGATAAAATTATCTATTCGATTGCCTAGACATCTCTCATTCTACATAAAGATAGATCAAGTTTACCTCATCTTTTAGTTATAGGTAAAATATTTATTATTTACTATGTATTATTATTATGTTTATTTAATTATGTCATAAATTTTTACGATCATATATTTGAAAAAAATACCAATATTTGAATAATATATATATTTTTGAATATTCGTATATTACGATTAAATATAAGATATAACGAGAAAAATATTCAGACATATTATAAGGCTTTTTATAATACCGTATTTTTTCAGTTCGTTCATTAATCCTGCTCAAATACTTGGATTCATTATTGATATGACCAGTTATAATTATCCTTAATATAATTAAATCTTTAAAACTATATTATTTGTAAAAATTACCCTGAAAGGAATCGGGTTAGAATTGATGAATGACGTCACAATCCTAGGATCCTCTCATTCACGATTACGTAAGATTAATTAAAGGATTTAGAGCGAAATGAATAGATTTATAAGCAATAATTGGGGGTTGGATGTTACAAAATTAAAAACCTTTCGAGGCAAGCAGCCGTGGCAATAGAGAGAAAGAGAGAGAACGACATAATAAGTGAGAAGAAGAGGAATGCTTGAAAAGGCTCAAAACTTAATTCCACAGCAACGGTAATGAGCAAATGACTTAATGATAAGAAATCCACTGAGATATATTTCACCATTCTTTGTGTGGGACACTCGAGAATATATATATTCCCAGTCGTTGATTCTGAATCCTCGGCAAGTGGACACCACGCTGGGGTTAAGGATCTGCCTTTGGTGCGTGGCGGGAGGTACATAGCCCCTGGGCCGAAGTGTGGTGCACAGAAAGGAGTCTCGACATGACGGTAGAGGGGGTAGAGAGATTCCTCAATTACTCGAGAGTTGGAGACACCATCGCAAGACGCCGAGTTGAATTAAGAGCGCGAGACGTCTCAAATCCCCTTCCCCATTCATATATTTTATAGAAATTCCCTCACAGCACACACACCCATACAGACTTGTTAATTATGCACACGTCACTCGTCTCGCTTTCTCTTGTTTTTTCCCTCGGTCTCTCTCTCTCCACTGCCATCTAATTTCAAAATTATTGCATTAAATTAATATTACAAAAATACCCTCCCCGAAGACTCCAGGTCGAGTCTCTACCCCTTTCTCCATCTCTCAACTCGAGGAATGAAGAGGAGTCTTCAAGGAGACGCCTCGTTAGCTCCGGGCAATGGAATTCCACAGGGACTCCTACTCGGCCCGCTCGCGTTTTATTTATTTCCCCCTTTGGTCCGTAGCCATCGAAACTTCTCGGTCCGCGGGACCAGCGCTTTCCCGACCAGGACGTATTGTGACATCGAATGTGGCACCTATTTCGTCTAAAAATATATTCACCTGGAACATCAGGAAATTTTATCCAAACAGATATCAATATTTTATGGAGCGGGAACTAAAGGTGTAAGGCTAAAGAGGTTATCTTCAATCTGTTCTTTCCGATAATAGATTAGTATATAAATATTGTTTCTGTTTACAGTAATAAGAACTCCAAGGACAAAAACTGTTCACAACTACGTTAGATATCTATGCCATAATTACAAGTGTCGATAATCATTATCCATTGAACGTTGAGCAACTTATGAATAAATTTTTCAGGGCAATTACAATATTTTTGTAACGATATTTATATAATTTATAAAAGAACCGAGTAAATAACTTTCACATGGGTTCCAAATTATTAGCGAAGCCTGTACTGATTTACTCTTAGTAAGAATGTACTAATAACTTGATCATTACTACTTATAACTTAATTGAGTCATCAAATACAAGTGGAAATTTCAACATGTCAGCGTATCACATTTTCAAGGCTTTATTACAACCATAGTGATAGAATTGAAGCATGAAATACTGACTTATTTTTTAACTATATATGGGAATTAATAATAATTTAATTGTAATGCTAAATCCGAAATCACACTCGCCAAGAATAACTACGACAAATACAAGTAACAATAATAATTCTACAAATGACTCTTCTTTCCTTATGCATCAAGTCATTCTAATTGTATTTATTTAAGTATCAATGCGAGATTGGTTTCTTGTTACGACCCTGATAATTTTAATAATATTTAATTGGTGAGGACCGTAAACAATCTTATGCAAACTCGTTACTTCTCATCAGATGTTATGACGCTCCATTTAATTTATAGGAGTTCTTCAGTTATAAGGGATTCTCCCATTGCAGCATGGCCAAGATAGGATATCATAGGGGTAAATTCACCCCTTTTCGAATTGCTGTCATACACTTCCCCTTTATCTATTAGGGGTTAATGGTCTAGGTAACGAGCAGGTACTCAACCTTCCTCTAGCCCTATCACCGAACCCATACACCGTTTATCTCTTCATTTAGGGTATTGAAGCGAAAGCTATATAACTATATACAAAATAGCAATTCCTCTGAATTTCTCTGCTTCATTTATTTTAACAATTAAATAATGAAATTTGGTATTCTTTATTTTGGCTAATTTTATTTATGATAGACATGTCTTCCATTAATTGGTTCGATAATAAAGTAAATTTATCCGTATATAGAAGCAAAATATTCATATTGAATCTTGGATATAAACTTTCCAGCTGTATCACGTATCATGTTTTCATGCCAAATATTTTAGTAAGAAAGAAAACTTAACATTGGGTAAAAAATTTAAAATATCTATCGAATTTATGATGAAAAAAAATACATCGATATCAGTCCAGCATTTGCTATAAGATAGGAATTAAAACACTTTAGAACCTTACGCGGGTGTTGCAATTTATAAAATTTTTATGAACACTTTCAATAATAGTTATCGACTTTAATACTTCAATAATTACGAGGTGAAAACAACATCAGCCTTAGACATGCAATGAATCCTACATATGTATGATTCATTATGTCCTCAAAAATATATTTCTACAAGCATAAGGCATGAAAAAGTATAATTCAAATAAAATGTGCCATATTCTTAATTCACCCACAGCGCCATAGATCCCTCATCTAGCCAATCGATTCAAACAGTTCCCCTACGAGCGATGGCTATCTTATCCGAATTAGCGCGCATCCATGGACGAGGACACTCACGACGCAAACACGGCAACCCCCGAACCAGCCCTCGACCCTCCCGAGTGCCATCAAACCACTCAAACGGTCCTCGAAACCACCTCCCTCCCTAAAAAAAATAATATCCACCACTTATTTCGCTGAATTCGAACCCTCCAACCTCCAAAGATACCCCCGTAAAAAAAAAAATAATAAAAACCCTTCATCTTCTCCACCGAACGCCATCTCAGACAGCTTCTTGGCGCTACTCCATCACTCCGTTCGAAGTGCAATACGTTGAACACAGCGCCCTCACTAATTAAGCAGCTGGTCGATGTTCGCCCACTCTAAGAAAGTGGAGTTGGAGGGAGAGAGTGGTACCGAGTCTCAATAAAAATAACTCTCCGGGAGAAGAAAATCATAAAGGCATCTCGCGCGAATAAATGAAGCCCGGTGATATTAAGTCGAGGCTACGAGACCATTCCGTCGCTTTTTTTTATACGTCTTATTTCGTTGTCGAACCGCGTTCGCCCATTGGGTCACTCGTGGAAGGAAAGGTGAAAGTGTGGGCAGTTGAGAGGAAATTGAATGTTTTTAAAGGCGTGGGTATGTGTTGTGTGGTTTAGAGTACTCTAAACTGGAAGTGAGTTTAAGTGAGGAAGGGGTTGAAATGTATTGAGATGGGGGAGGATTGGGAAATACTGAAGAGGTCTTTGGAGAGTGTGTTGCAGTTCCGTAAGTAAATGAGAACATTAATGATTAAGGTATGCATTAAAGGGTTTAAGGAAAGATGGAATAAATCAGATAAGATTTGATATAAGAATATGAACAAGGAAAGAATTATAAAACATGTAAAAATATAAAATAATATCGCGTGATTTAGATTTTTGTTGAGTATATTTCAGTTACGTAAATATTTAAGAGCATTACGGATAAGATATATATAAAGGATTTAAAAAAAAGTAAAAATTAACTAAAGAAGAAAGGTAAGAAATAATAAATAAATAAGGATGGAATATAATATAAAGATAATTTCGCGAGACCAATGTACAAGGTTAAACGGTTATACAACGCAGTGACATGACTAGGTCTTGAACCTTGTTCCTCTACTTTTCGGACATATATTTCACTATACTACAATGAACGTTATATCTCTTACCTTCAACCCTAAACTACATTGAAAATAATAAGGGAAACCAAATAGATAAAAATAATCCGTCCTGAATACAGCTAATACTTAATTTTCAATTGGATGAATTAAAAATAAGAAATGCCTATAAAACTGTTTATGGTACAGAATCCACTGAATAGAATTTTGTTAGAATCCAGAAAGAAATATTTGACGGTATGAGAAGGAAGGTTTTGGTTATCAAAAGCGGGTGAATAAATAATGCTTGAAATCGAAAAAGCGGTAAAAGTCTTAGGAAAAGTTCCGAGAAGGAAAAGAAAAAATACAGGAATCAAAGCGAAATAAAGGAGTGACTGTTTGGTATTGAAAAATTGAAAAGGAAAACGAGAGAGAGAGAGAAGAAAAATTTAAGAATTAGGAAGGGATTGAGAAAAAAACACGAGCGAAAAAAAATTTTCGAGAAGAAAAGTGAAAGTACTGGTTTTGAATGAAGGGAGACGAAAGAAAAACTAAATATCGAAGGATTAATCCGAAAGAAAGGGTTCAAAAGGAGAAAAGAGAAGGCGTGTGATGTCGTGTGAAGGTTAAAGAGGGAGGAATTGAGGGTTTATTGAAGTGGGGGTGGTGATCCGTCCAAAGAGGTCAGCGAGTGAAACGGGCACGATCTGGAAGAAGAACTAATGCGTAAAAATATACGAAAGGGGCGTCTGGTAAAAAAGGGGGAGGTGATGGGGAAGAAAGGCACGGAGATACTCCAATTAAAGCCAGGATACAAATATAAAATTAAAAATCCAGGGGGCGAAGGAGTGGTCGTTGTAATTATTTTATTATTTTATCTTTAGGAGAGGGATTATAAGGTTTTGGAACGACGGTGAAGGAGGTAAGACGGCGGGGGGTTTGAATTGAGTGGATTAACGAAAAGGATTATATTAAGAAGGGAAGCAGGTGGGTATAAGAAGAACGAACGATAGGTCCGAACGTTTCCAGAGGAACCTCTCACGGTTTACTATTCATTTGTTTTTTTTTTTTAAAGCTTTTTGTTTGTGCGGAAGAGAACTCTGTGAAACGAAAGTGCCCGAAGATGAAAACGAGAAAACGGATAAATGATGCCTTAACGATAAATAATCAACTCGCTGAGAACTCCAAATTAATTTGGGTACAAAAAAGATGGATTCAGTTGGGATTTATAAACTCTAAAAAACGCTTTTTGCGAAATGCCTCAGAAATGCAGCAATTGAAATTTATTTAAAAAATCACAATGTTTATTCAGTTCGGTTCAACGTTCACTCGTTTGACTCACGCTTCAAAGCGATTTAACCAATTACGAATACATAGAAATACGTCGATGTTTTCGAGAATTCGCGTGTTTTTTTTGTAATAATTCGCGCTGGATAAATTTGCGCGTCTCAATCGTAGCGTATTGAACCAAAGAGGCGGTTTATTAAAATAAATCCAAAACTGAACGTTACTCTCAATTTCTAAAGAACTCGTTAAACCTTTGATTTTTTTTAATAGTTCGCTTCGCTCGAATCGCGTTTTTTTATTTATTTTTTTTGCGAAAAGTTGAATATCGCGTCCCCGCAATTATTAAGTTAAAGATTTTCCCGATCGTAACTTATTCGCCGCAAAAATGCTAGCGGTAATTACAAACCATTGAAGCCTTTCTATGCGGGAATTTTTCCTTTGCATCGAAATGTTTTAGTTAGGGGCACGGCAAGAAAGAGGGAAAAAAAAGAACGTGGTGAGTCGAAAATAAAAAAAAATAAAACACAACCTCCCTTCCTTTATTCCAATTAAATTTTTTTCCAAAACGTTCATTAAGGCTGCCCTCTCGTGGCATTAAAGAAGAAAAAAAAAACAAATTGAAATCCGTGATTTCGAATTCTATCGCATGCATGACGCGAGGGAGTGAGCGAGCAACTTGATAGGGTATCGTTCGAGTGGGTTTTGAAGAGAGGAAAGGCACAGCGACACGAAGGGGTTCGGAAAATGAAGGACTCCGCTTTACGGGAAAAATCTGACAAATGGAGGTGAAAGCATTAATGATCGCGGGATGGGAGAAAGGAGTCGGATAATGCTCGCTCCGGGGCGAGGGAATTTACGAAAAAGGTGCTCGAATCGAGGGATGTATTGAGTGGAAGTGGGGGAAATTTATCGGATTACGGAAACGAAAAATGTCATCATCGGAGGGATGGGGGAGGGGGGTTTGAGAGAGGTCAAAAAAGAGAGAGAAGGAGGTGGTTCTTGTCAGCGACGGCGTGTGGCTGCTTCAAGAGGTATTTGAACTCCTCGAGTGGGGATGGAATAAGGAAAGACGGAGTGTTTTTTTGAAATCGAATACGCTCGCTGAAGGGAAATATGTATATTAAAAAAATCGCCCTTCGTGTATTTAAAGGATTCGATGAATGGAAAGAGAGGGTTGTGTAATCGGGTATCGCATTCAGCGAAATTTCTTTCTCCATCATCGATTCCAATGAATGCCTTTTCGCACTTGGGATATACTGTGAATCCTTCGTTTTACGAATTCCATTCATTTGACGTTCGCCTTTTCGACCGTAGTTTCAATTCCCGGAGATGGGATTCCTCCGTTGCATTTCAATACGTGATTAATAAGAAAGATTTGCGATTTATCGCCACCCTTTTTATTTTATTCGATAAGGGTTCCATCGTGATTTATCCAAAGGGACCAATACGTGGGGATAAAATAAGGGAATTTTTAATTGTAAAATTAGACACGTCATTCTGTTATACACTCGACTATTTATGCTTATTTATGAATCAAACTTATTATAATAACTTTTAGTATTTTACAGTAGAACATACTAATTTCATATTGATACGAGAATAAATAAATAAAGGATCCTTTTCAGTCTTAATTTTACTCTTTCAAAAGACGCGTTAAAGATATATAAATACGATAAATGAAAATTTTACAATAAAAATAATAAAATAAAATAAATAAAACAATAATATATATAATAAAAATAAATAAAATATATATATATAAAACAATTAAAAGTTTCACTAATGAAATATTACTGAATATAATATTGCTATAAAAAAATAAGGAATACGTTTCTATTTTAAATAAAAATCATATTAGGGAAAAGAATTAAAGTATGAATTATTAAAAGGAATGATAATAAAAGTGAGGAATGATACTCAAAAATAAGTAATGATATGATCAATCAGTAGCAAATATTTGTAATTGTATCTATCCGTACACTTATGTCAATCTTTCCTTCATCAATATGTAACAAATCAATGAAGACTTAACAATGATTAAAAGCGATCAATATGCAATAAGGTAACGAAGCAAATTAAACAACAGCTCATAAGTTACTCCCTAAGTATAAATACCATTCGATTCACCAATAATATCGGTGCTACTCAACCATCACCAGTAACGAGTACACGTCGAATCGAAACGTAACACCTTCCCTTCAGTAATAATCCTCCGGTTTAAACCCCTAAACTTCTCTCTCGCATAACCTCCTATTGACGAACGTTCATTTCCCAATAGCATTGAACTCGTATCTCCACATTGCCGTTAAGAACTCCATTACACTCCGCCTTTATTCAATCACCCCAGCTACATTTCCCATCAATAGAGGCTCTGGAAGCACTTCAAGTGTTAGGCTGTGGTCGTTTTTTTGTATATGGCGTGCGAGAGTATCGGTTTAGTACGTCAAGTGTCCGTAAGAGGCGTACGCTGAAAAAAAAGAAACGGTCAGACGGTCGCGTGGAGACACTTCAAAATAAGTTACGATTGCGAAAAATATCGTCATTAATATACGCGACGCCAAATCTAACTCGAGAGTGTTTTTTTTTTCGAAATTATCTCCATCGCCAGCGATTTGCAGGACTGGATAAATTCTTCGCGTTCCCTGAATGGAATGAATATATATAGGGAAATGTACTTCATCCTAAAATAATGATGAATGTGGTCTTTGATGTGAATATCTCGGAAGTTAAAAAAAACACAATTATCTTAAATAAAATGGAGTATAGTAAGGTATACTTTTTAAACAAACGATAGCCATACTTTAGGTTTCTTTAGTGAGAGCTGGACCGTTTGATCCAGAAGTTTTCTTTTGAAGAACACCAACTGTATTCAATTCTTTTATGTTGAGAATTCAAATGAATTTAGTATTATTTTCTCTATCCTTTTACGTATGGATTGTGAGTGGGTGTTTCTCAATACGAGCGATTGAACACAAATGACGTCATAAGCAAATGATAAACGTCATATGAAGTTTTGCGTATATAGAGAAAAGGATTTGAGTACAATAAAAATCGACGAATAAACATGATCTGAAAGATAGAAATGTTACAATAAATTTGGTCTGATTCTTATCATAAGAATTTGTTTGGAATGAAAAACATATAAATTTCCTTCGACAATGTGAAAAGAATCAATTGGAAAGGAAATCAAACGAATAACTGAAACCTTTTAAACTTAAAATACAACTGGTCTTTGTTTTGATAAATTAGTTCTTTCAATCTTATTATAATTGATATTTCTCAGTAAGTTTGGATATTATATAAAGAACATTATCATTGATTTTCTTCTTCAATATATATTCATTTGCTTTTCGAATAAAACAACTTCAAATGATGAAACGGTTTTTAAGAATATAAAATTGAAAAGAACATAAAAGGGATTGTAAATTTCCATATTTAGTACAGTTAAGTTCTATGACAAAGGTTCATAAGAATTCAGTTTCATTCGTCATGCTATTAAAATAACTTTCATCAAATATCGTTCAGAAGACTTCATAAATGATAACGGAAAATAAATGTTGAATAATATTAACCTAATATAAACTTACATAAGTTTATTTACTAAGTTATATTACTCTTCATATAGATCGTCAGCATTTTGTACGTTTTTAATTTCCAACGAAAGGAAAGGAAAATCATTCTTGGATTTATTCTCGAATATTGAAATGATATTTTCAGTAAATTAATCCTTTACCCAAAATAACGAAAATGAGGAAAATATTAAATAATAAATATATTCATTTTATGTATCCCATATTTCATCAGTTGCAAATTAGGAATATCTTAAATAAGTAATAGGAAAAGAATTCGATTTTAACCTATTTAATAAGAAAAAATGGTAGCTGCCTATCACAATCCCATAATATAGAATATCAAAACACACAGAAAACTTTTTTATATCTTATTTCTGCCAAAGAAAGCTCCAAAGCCATCCAATATTTCCCCAATGAAACGAATGTAAGTGGTGTGAGTAAGATATTTAGATACCCTGTCAACGCAGACGGGAGTGGGACCAAATATGGCAAGGCTTAAAGGTGTGGAAATAAGGGATGAAGATTGAAATAATAAGAAAAGGAGGAGGAAAATCGAAGCATAAAACTTTTCGAGGTGCCATAGAAACAGATGAAGAAACGCTGTGGTGATAAATATTCTAATTCTCGCGCAGAATGTGGGGAAATATGAGAATAAGGTATTGAGGAAATAAAATGGATTTAGCTCTTAGGAAAGCGTATGCTAATATTGTGGGGGAAACAGTAGAGAAAAACCGAAAGTGCAATGACTTATGCAGGCACTCACATTTCCTTGGGGTGAAATAAGTTGAGAATGGGGTATTGAACCACAGTTTCTTAATGTAACTGAAGTTTGGGTAATCGAGGAAACTTAATCATTCAAATAAATGATGCAATACTGATATTAATCAGAAATTTTCTGCTGTTTGAAGTAATAAATAAATATCTGAACATATATTAACGCATGGTTAAATTATAAGAGGCAGTAATGTACGCCTTTACATAAGAGACAGTACTGCTTTTCTTCGTAAAAATTTTCGATGAAATTTGGAAATTCATATTTATATCAAATTGAGAAATATATACAATAATATAGAAATATTCATCTGCTGATTAATTCTTCATAAAAGATAAAAATTATCCATTTATATTAAGTGATGTAGTAGTGATAAGTGGGTGGTTAACATAGGTTTAAAATAATCATTTAATTATCAATTTTAGTAAACGGAAGTTGATTGGAAATCTATAGGAAATCTTTGGAAATATACAGCATTGATTCATTCTATTAAGATTACATTTATCATCGATTTGCTATAGAAACGATTAATACGTCTTATCTAATGAAATATTTCAACTTAACATCGGCATAATATCGATCGATCAGTATCTAAAGATCTAAAGGGAACTATTCAAAAGACGTTTCCCATAAAAGGCATTTATCGCCCTCCGTCTCTATGACTACGAAAGCAGATATCGGAAGGAGGAAAGGGCCAAAAAACGAAAGGGAAAATAATAGCTCCGAGGAAAAGGGGGGAAGACATCGAACTCTCTGCAGTTAAAAAGAGAGGTGAAAGGATGAAAGTCGAAATCATAAAAAGGGAATAAACAAAAACAGAGGAAATAAAAAGACTGGGGAATGATGATGATAAAATTTGAAGTTCCCCTGCGGAGAGAGTAAGGGAAGGGAGATGAAAGAATTTGGGAAGGATATACCAGTGGGATTTGAGAACTTATGACGAAGGGAGGTGTTTTCTGAGAGGGAATTGATGATGAGCGGGCTGATGGAGAAAACGGAATGGAGTTATCATCCACCGATGACTCCATCCTCCGCGATCTTTCTACGGGATGAAAGAGGCGCCGCGGGATGAACGGCTGAGGGATACGTCCTTACGTGCGATGAAGGGGATGTTAATACATTTTTCTCCGATGCGGGGATTTCCACGATCTTCCCTTTTTCGAATTAATGAAGATGGCGGCTTTGCGTTCTCTTCTTATCGCTTCGGATACCTCGCGGGTGTGGAGATGCTGATGTTTTGTGTGGTGAAGGAAACGGAATAGAAGCAAGTAGAGATCAATAGGAATAAGAGAAGCTTTTTTCAATGACACCGATTGAGGAGTGGAGAAGTTGTTTGGAGTTTATTTTGTCCGTACGTATACAATTATACAAGATGTTAGGAACCGTATAGGATTTAATGTACTTGATGATAGTAAACTGATCGTAAAATCATATCAGAACTTCCAGGGTAACCTTAAAAAGTTTACGTATATGAATCCTAAACACGTATTGGATGTAATAGAAAGCTAGCCAAGCACAGACCTTTGAAGTCATCAAAAGAAAAATAAATAATAAAATCAATCGATGAATTTAAAATTATTACGGAGAATAAATATGAGTAAGATTTAATGTAGTTCTGATAGACTTTACAATGAAAAAATATAGATTATAAAGAAGAGAGTTTCGAAGAAACATAAAAGTTCAGTGCACATTAAATTATGAGTAGATATTTTAACAACTACGAATGGCATCAACAAAAATTGAATTTCTAAAATATGAGGAACATTTCTTCCTTAGAACACTATGTCTTTGAATGTACCAAATGTACCAAATACAATAAAATTCGCGAAAAATATGAGAATGCGATAGACTATACGATATATAAATTTATAGAATGTACGATAAGTCCCTAAAAAAATCAAAGTACGCCCACGATCGCGAAAGGGGTTGATTTTATCAGGATCTTTGACAGAGTTCATTTCGTCCAAAATGGAGAGATGACCACTCCTCTAACAGATAAGGCGAAAAATACATCGGAGTCTTTTGATGTCGCCGAGGTTCCCATTTTCCTTGGGCTCATCCGTCGACGTTTTTGATCAAAGCAAAGGACGGCGTTCGGTTTCCAAGGGGAGGGGGGGACAAAAGGGGAGGGGGTAGCGTCGATCAATAACCTTCTACTTTTTATTACTTATTAAAATCCTTCTCAAATCCATAAAGGGAATCGGGTAGGCGCTGCGGAGGAGTATCGGTGGGAGGGAGTGCGGCTGTGGAGGAGACGCTGGGGTTCGGTGGATACCATGAATAATAAAGCATTCCACTTCCAAATGAGACACATCTCGCGGTGCCCTCCCTTCGCCCGATTTTTATTTCATATCTGCGTTTCACATTCGCCGAGTGATACGTTGTCTCTCGCGGGAAGTAACCCGTTTCTCATCCATCAAAACTATAAAATAAGAGCCGTTTCTTAGGCTTCTATGCCCTCGCGTACTACTATCGGATGGATTGGAAAGGGTCCATAGGTTGATGTTCTCTGTAATGGAATGGTGCCCAAGAGTGATGCAGGATATATAGTTACGCTCATATACTCTGGATATCTTAATCGATAATATATGAAACGAATTGTTAATATTGAAGCATCATCTTATGGATATTCAGCCTATTATTAATCGACTTTGTTCTTATGTCCATTAAGATTAAGACAACTTTTTTTCCTGAGGATATTTTCCCCAGCTACGAGCTGAAGTTCGGCTAGCAGGGTATTTATATAGGCATATGTAATTAATCATAAAAAAATCTCAATTTTTTTCAATTCAAGATATGCTTCAATTCTTTTCAAAAGAAACAGTACCTGCTGCGTATTGGTTGTGCAAAAATCTTGTTTAATCCAACAAAATATCAACTCAATTCTTATGTTTATCGAAACAATTAATTTGTACGTAACAATTGTCAAAATAACAATAATTATCAAAGACTATTAAGTATTCATTTTCCATGGAGATTATTCTACGAAGATTAAGAAAAATAATCGGTAAATCAGCCTTTCAAGAGAAATTTTTAAATATATTTGAGACCCGTTTCTATGATTAATACTCCTGTAATAAAGGAATGACACCATTTATGTAACACGTAGATGAATAAGATAGTTGAAGAAAACAGTATTTTGTTCCTTAATTATCTGAAAACGGTAGGAAAAAATAAATTAAATGATTATAAATAAGCAATTATTATGAAATAGGAATTTATTATAATGTAATTTTTCGAGTGTAAATAGGGCCAGTTTTCGGTAATCATACGAATAAAGAAATACTGTATGCATAAATTTTATTACAATAAATATTAATCTGTTCAAGGAATCACAATCCCAAAAAATCACTATTTTCCTTTTCCAAATAGCCAATAAATAAAAACACCCCCATAGAGAGAGCTCAATACACTGAACAAATCATATCTCACGACCCAAAAAGCCTGTACCGAAGGTACAAACAAGATGGGCACCATTAAAATCGAATAAAAGAGGAATAGAGGGCGGATTCGATAGCCTTTTGAGGAACATTCAATTGCAAAAATAGCTCCCTCGGCGAGCTCTTGACCTTCGGCAGGGGATACACATCCCTCGGACGTATGGCCATCGAAATAGAAATGATATAAGGAGGGGAATCCACCAGAGAGGATATAGCGATTTGCCATTATCGAGTTCCAAAGAATCTCTAGAATTGAAAAAAGAGACTTTATTCTTCGTGGGAATAGATCCGGAAGGGAAAGAGAAGTGGTTTCAGCAGAATATCAAAATTCTACTCGAGTGTGTCGCGTCTGCTTCGAAGATTCACTCCCCAGCATCCCTCTATAGATATTTCCATGCATCTCCCCTTATACGTTCATTCAATACTGCTTCCTACCTGCTCTCATCTGAATCTTCTTCTCCCCATTATATATTCTACCAATATCAATAATTGATGCATTCAAGAAAAACCCCATGCACACAGAATAGCGATTGAAAAGTCGGGGAAAATTCGTAATTCGACGTAAATCTTAAGAAGTGGCAACAGAGTCAATTGATTTAATAATACATATCAGTATATAAATACTATTTATTTTCTTGAAAATAATTGGCGCGTGATTGAACATGAATTTTGAGGCCTTCTTAATTGTTACGGAGTCAAAAAGATATTTTCTAGATTTTCGTATACCGCGAAATCGTAAAATTCACTTCTAAAGATACAGTGCAAGCGTTTCGTAAAAGAATGTGTTATATCTTAATTAAAATTCGTTCTTTAGATTTAGAGAATGGCAAAAGAAGATAAAAAAACTATATAAATAAATCAGTAGTATTTTCATTTTAAATACTAATATCGATTTTAAATCTCGTTTGGAATATTTGGTGCAAACATTTTTAGAATAATCTCCACCCATTTCCAAGCTTATATATAACTTAATTTTATAAAGAATCCCTTAAAAATATTTCATTTATATTTGAATGCAACGAACATGAAGTCCTTAGCTGAATATTTTGGAGAAACAACAGAATTTGAACAATTATAAAATTACTAATCGATATGAGATAAAATATTGCATTTATAAACAAATTACTTCTTAGACAATTTTATCTTACTAGTGATATAAATTCATTGATGACATTGCGAAATTTGTTAATGATACTAAAACATAATTATAATTTTATTTTTTTCAAGTATTTTCAATATTTCGTTTCAAATATTATCACAAAATTAACCCTATAATACCAATTTTGACCATTAAATAAATCCCTTAAGATTATCAATATTTAACTCTCCGTAACGAATACGAAATGGATGAGTCGAAAAATCGAGGACGTGAACATCATCGAGTAAATATTGTTAATCTGTATCCGAATGATCAACACACGAAACCTTGTAGTCAGCGGATCCGTTGTATTTACTCTACCGATTTCTCCTCTATCAATCCACCCAAGTCCCCTTATTCACTCTTCTCACACGCATAATACCCTCGTTTCCTTCTTCTACTCAAAAGAGCGGCGCCTGAGCCCGCATACTAAAGGCTCCCTCTAAGAAGTGGACGCGAAGTTTGCAAGGAGTTGAAGGGTTAGGGAGAACAACGAGAAGTGGAAAGCTATAATCGTTACCATGGCGTCGCAATGAATGAGATTGAAGATAACTTGGGCACACTTTCTGTCCAAACAAAATCGATCATTCTGCTAAAAAGGAGGCTGTCTAAAATCATGTCGAATTAGTAAATACGTAATGAAATACGTAATTAATACTCCAATACTTTAGTACTTCGTGGATTCTCCTTCTCAAGGTTTATTTATACGTAATATATAATTTGAAGTTTATAGAATGCGATAATTAATGTTAATAAGAGCACAAAAACATTGCGTAAGGCTTAATCATTTGAATATATTGGATGGAGGAAGCTCATACTTATTACTCCCAAGGGAATAACCTTCCAAGTAATGGAATATTTTACGATCATTATTATACGGGCCTTACAATGGAAAACGTTTAGGGGGTCAATCGAAATTAGGGTGAAATTTAGAAATTAGATTTTAAAATAAAAAGAACGACTTGGCTGTAAAACGTACATGTTATCTATTAAAATTTGTGACTATTGATTTAATTATTCGAATTGTAATGAATTTATACCTTTTGAAATAATTGCTATAGAAATAATAATTCTTATAGAAAATTAATGAGTCATCATTTCCTTTATATGTTCAAGAATTTCAAAATGAATTTTAATTTTGATATTATTCTAATTCTTAATAATCTACTCTTATACTAGTACCCTTTTATTTTGGAAATTATGATCGACTAAACATACCTTCTAATTAAATAAAAGCAAAATAAATTTTTAATTTGGTTCATATATTATTATTTAAGATAAAGCTGCTCATTAAAACTGTATGGAATTTTTAAATTTTAGTAGCATCTTTCCAAGTTACTTTAGCATACAAAAAATATAGAAAGTCTGGAAAACCCGTAGGAATTCTGTCGCAAGAAAAGAAACCTTTCTTAAAATTCGTTCAGAACACGCCGGTTACTATGCATATTGTACTCCGTCCTTAATCCTTTGATAAACATTTCCTTTCGAGTAAACCAATCTCTATTCAAGAGCGTCTTGAAAACACAAAGGACCGATATCCAATCACAATGAAACTCGATGCGGATCGGCGCCTTTGTTCATTCCAAGAAGAAGAGGATTCCATTCAGCCAATGAGAAGACCCAAAACAAGGGAGCATCACGTCTCCCTAGACGGCCATTCCATGCCCCTCCATCCTGTTTTGTTTCACCAATCAATATGGGCTGGAGCGAGATAAATATTTATAAGACGAGGGGAAACGGTGAGAGGGATGATTCCAATACATAGGGAGAAATCATTAACGCTAAGATTGTGCGAAGGGAAAGGGAATTTATGATCCAATACGCGGCTGTTTTCCCTAACGGAATTGGATGAAGATTTTTCTCCTTTTTTTTCTCGACCTGGAGAAAGATGATATTTGCATAACCGAAGTGCTTCCGTCAGAACCAATTTAATTTTTTCGTGTCAACGACTCGTAAGCCTCATAATGTATGTAAAAAGAGGTTGGGAAACGAGATGATATGTCGGCCTTCGGAATTGAAGCCGAAGATGGATCTGTTACGATACGTATCGTTATGGGAATGAGCGTGCGATATATTCCTATTCATTGAACGAACAGGTCCCTTACTAGAAATAAATGAAATATCAACGATGTATAAAAATCATTTACGTTATTATCGTTTCTCAGCTATTTATATTTGTGTGTTTTTGAATTCGCCTAATGATTAATGATATAATTATTTGTACAAATTTGAATATTTTTCATAATATCTACTTAAAAATCATACTAAGGTGGGATGAATCGTTTGCCTCATAAAGAATGGTTTACGAGTTCGAAGTACATCCAAATTTTTTGTTTTCCTTGACAGAGATTATAAGGAGTTTAATTTTTTAATTATGTACTTAAGTATTTTAAATTTTTTAAATCGTTCATTGACAAATGGTCTAATATAACTCAAAGCTTAATAAATGCAATAGTCGAAATAAGTTCATTATTTAACGTATCTATAAACTTGTTTATCGATATAAATATTTATAATTATAAAATGTAATTTGTAGACGAGTTTCAGAGATGTGAATCATAGTAAATTTATTGTTCCGTAGTCATAAAATGTACGTTTCCTTTCAGTTTATGACCCAAAATACGACATTTAAAAATAAAATAAAATGCGAATGCATTTCCTAATTCTATAAAACAGATGATAATAAAACCTCTCAATCTTAAACGAGTAAACAATTTGTACTGTTACGAAATAAAACACGGTACATTGGACCGGAAGAAGGAGATAGTACGAATTGAATTCGGAAGAATCAGTTGGGGTCTGCGAAGGGAGTGGACTCTGGAGGAGAAGGAGAAGTAATGGTTATCCGAAGGCATATGTAGCCAGTCTGGAAGAGCGAGTTAAGAGGGTGTGCTAAGGAGAAGGGAGATTTTTCACCCCCTTCCGTAGGGCAGTGAATTAGGTTGCGGATTTGGCGGTGTGTGGGGTGGGGAAAAGTTGGTGTCTGCGGGGCTGAGAGGGAAGTGCGGTGTTCGACTGGTTTTGCACCCCCACACACAGCCGAAATGGAATAAGTAAGTGGGCATCGGGAGATATCGAAGAGTGCTTTTCACAGAGTCGATTGGAAGTAATGGCAAACGCATCTCATTTACCGTATCGCCCTTAGGGAATATATACCATTCGATACTTGTTGTCCATCCCTCGTTCCCATCCCAACCACTCAATCCCAATTTTATAGAAAGAGTCGCTCTAATGGAAAGTTCTTCGGTGTTTTTTGAAATGTTTGAACTAAGTTATTCCGCTCGTTTTCGATCTAGTTCAATGTATGTTCTTTCTTTTTAAGTATTTCATTACTTTCATATCTACTCTTTATACTGCTATGGTTATCCATAGGGATTGATATTGAGTTAAGAAAAGATCTACGATTTATGTATTATATTGACTTAAAAGGAAATTAAATTGTTCGTAGAGATTTTGCGCCTCTGTTTTTTGTAAATTTTCTGTATCGATCAACCAAACTTTTTAGCGTTTTAACTTGTAAGGATTTTGAATATAAGCTACGCAATTTTTTTCTTCCTTACATATATTTTTGTATTCCCCTTTTAAAATAGCTCAGAATAGAACAAAATATAAATGAAGTAATTATATAAGTATGATAATTATTAAAATAATTTAATTATGCTTTGGTCTAAAACTATCGGTATCCTCAAGCTCACATAAAATGTATATTTTTTTATCCAATCAAAAATAATAAAAAAATTAATAGATCCATTTTTGAAAAGCATACAATATTGTTACTTAGTAATTTCTTTTTAAATTATTTCAAATACATCACATCAGTTTTCAATCACTAGTAGTATCACTATGAAAGAAAATTAATAGAATAGAAATAGTATCTAGAGGTTATTAAATATGAATACACAATTTAAAATCCTAGAAAGCCTAGATAATAGGTTACGAATGATTAATATGATGACCATACCTTGCAAATTTAGAATTTACAAAGAAAATCTAACAAAGAACGATCTTAAAATACTACATTGCGAAGAATTGAAAAATAAATATGTACAAAACTAACTATAATTTAGAACTACCGCATATGATGAGTAATACTGAAGACAATCACGCTAAAATATTCTATTTATACTTTTATAATTCATGATACGATTCTACATCGTGTATGCTTTCAACAGAATATAACGAAATCTTCCTTTACCATATGCAATTTGTATAGGACGAAGAATTTCAATATGAGTAATATATTTCAATTATCAACAAGATTAACAATTCCTTAATCCAGCACATAAATCTCAGATTCTTGATTACGGATTGCGAGCATAAGATTCAAACTAATTTTATTAGGAGCGTCTTCCCTCCAAGAGATTCGAACTCCTTAAATCAAGCATATCATGCAGTTGTTTCTCTGCCGAGTTAATCCTCGCCTTTTAATCATCTCTAAATCAAGCAAATAGGCTTGTATCTGACATTCTCTCATTAATAGAAGGATTTGCAGCGGAGGGAGTCTTATAAGGTCCAGTTCAGGACTCCGTTCATTTGGTTTCCAAGGACCGCTCACCGCAAGGTTCATCTTGAAAGCTGCAGAAATCCCCTATTAAATATTAAAATGTACAATCTAGCTTTTGGATGCCTTAATTAGGGAATGCGTATTATTCTCAATGAAGGATCTCCCTGTCTGCTCATCACATAAGTTAACAGCGGGCAGCTAAGTCTTTTTTGTTCCTGCTTAATCACGACGAATCAGCGGGGATTTCTGAAGATAAGACGTACTTCCATTAAGCCAAGGAATTTTACTGAATTAACTAGTACGCGCGTATCGTTAAGAAGCTCAATTTTTTCTCTTGATCTGCGAAGAATTATTTTTATTATTGAGAGGATTTAGTCCGTATAGAGTTGCATATTTCATTTCAATCCGATTTAATTCATTTACGAAACACAATTTATTGCTATTTATTTTTATGTAAATTATCTTTTTTTCATTATTCAGTTTGTATCGATGTCAAATTTACTCAACATTCCTTAAATAAGGCTTGAATTGATTCATAATCTATATATTAAATTAGTGAAGAAATAAAAGGGTGATTTTTTTGATTCAATCGAGTTTGAAATATAAGTTATGAAATGAATTACTTCCCTTCGGTATTCATTACTCTTCTAAAACGCGAAATCTTAAGAACCTCTTCATCATTGATATTAAGGATGTAAATAATAAAACAGTGAAATCCATCCAAACTTTGAATGTTTTAAATAATAATCGTGCAAAATATTCCTGGAGTTTAATGTATACTAAGCTTAGCCTTAAGCTCACATTAGAAAGAATACATCTTTTAGATTGATTAATCTTGCATAATTAAACAGAGACACACTATTCACGTACTAGAATATACCATTATTTCCGTCCAAATACGATACAATCTCTAACTCTAATACAATTATAAAACAAGATCGCCACCTAATTTTTCCAACAGACAGACAGACTTCCGAGCAGTAACCTCCCGACTCACAATAGAGTACAGAATCCGGCCAATCACTTATAATTGTGCCTCAACACCCGAGACCCTTCCATTCAATTCCTCCGTGGATCCTTAATATCCCCACGAGCGACGTCCCTTCCCGAAGACGCACTCCTTGCCGGCGTGAAAGGCCACCCCTTACGGAATGAAGGAATCTCAAACCGCAGCCTCCCATATCAGACCAAAATGGAATTCATTGCCCTCTTGATATATATACAGTCGGGGCAATCTCAGCCTCCGACCAAAGGCTATCCAGTTACTCCCGAAAGCCAGGATTCGAATACCGCAATAGGCGTACTGTTTCCTTCCCCGGACCCCACGTGCACCCGTAAGGAAAAGGGTTATCCGAGCCGCGTGTATGTACGGAAGGTCGATTCTACGAAGTCGACGTTAATTGCGAACAGTAGTATGTGTACTCCGTGCGCATCGGCGGCCTAGTTGCGGCGTTAACGAGGGGAGGGGAAGGAAGGGGTGGGAGAAGGAGGGGGTTAAAGTGGGTGGGGGAATGAGGGGGTTAAAGTGGGTGGGTGGGGTGGGTTATACAGTTTCCCTATTCATTATTTTACGTCCGTCAAAACGAAGTACCGCGACTTAGAGTTTAAACTTTTGGAAGCGGAATCGTATGTCGCGGATGTGTCGAAAGAGTATTTGCGCGTTTTATTTATTTCGATGCAAATGAGTATGGCACGGTTTGTTTATATGTCGGTCATCGCTGAAATGCGATGTATCTTTATGCGAATCCGTTTCGATCTTGTTCTTAAAAGTATTCAGATAAACGTCTCTGTCGAAACATTGGTATATATGCACGATGTGCACGATTTCAATTCAAATTGTATGATAGGGATATATTTTCTTGTATTGTTGCATACTTAATGTACTCCGTATTAAAAATTCACTTTAACACCTTACATCTTGCTAATATACTATAGTGATACTATAGTGATTGAAATGAATAATAAGAAAAATAAAATAATCCGTGCAGTACTAATTTTTATTTACGGATTTCTAAATGGACCGATATGACATATAATAATAGGGTTTCACCGATGTTATGTCGAATAGATTTCCATGTACAATTTAAATGTTTGATAAATTCATAGCAAAAACAAATCTAATTTAATCTTATCCAATAAAATTTTTCTTTTAATCTTTCACATTTTAATTTTTATTCTTAGCAATTCGTTTTAAATGTAAATTTCCATTGTTTCAAGAGTATCTAACTATTACTTTCAAATAATACGTATTACTTACTCCTTCCCAAGTCTCGTACATCCAAGCATACGTAAAATAAGGAAACCGTTTCCTTAAATTTACAATATTATTAGTATATAATACAATGATTGGAAGTAATCGATAATAGAGTGAGGGTGAAAATTATGCATATAAAGAAAGGGAAAATAAGTAAAAAAATTGTTGCACAAAAATGTTTCTGATATCTATTTATGGAAGTTCATTGAAAACTGGATATAAAACTAGAGGATATACTAAGAAATAGAGATAAATTTTAAAAAGTCAATCACTGTTTTTAAAATCTATAATGATCTTGACGAGGTAGAGAGGAAAACCGTGAAGGAAAATGAATACTTAAGATGAAGGTGGTTAAAAATCAATTAAAGGTAGCAAGTTATGTTATCTAATAATCTCATAAAAAAATTAAAACGAAACAATCGATTTACACGAAATAATTTTTGTATTAGGGATTAATAGTGTTTGGTCTTAGTTTTTTAAAAATAAAATTATTTACGACGGAAAAAGAACCAACTGTAGTAAGTATGGGAAGAATTTCAGAAGAATTCCCTTTAGTTTCCGTTTTCGATTTTTTTTCAATTTACTTCCAACTTCCTTGAAAATCGCATTCGAATCACCCAATAATAAAGGCACTCGACCGAATTGACGGCGGTTTTATAAATCGAACAACTCGTGAAAAAGTTCCCAAGAAGAGGTCAAATGCCCGCCCTAAACACCGACTTTATTTTCCCGAACTTTAATCAACTGCCTTTCGTGGGGAGGGTACGAAGAATCCTTCAGAAAACTTCACTTTCGAAAAGGGCCATTCATTTCGGGCGGAAAAAATCGCCTTTATGAAGCGATGCCATAGATTCCGGACGCTCCGTTAGGCAAACATCTCCCAAAAAGATCAAGGGATTGAAATTAGCGAACGCTTCGTTCCGATCCTCTTAAAAAAAAAAAGTAAAAAGACATCGCTCGCTCCTTATCGTCATCCACCACCGAGGCTCCTCCCTCTACCACCTGCTGTCCGCCTTCGTTCGTATTGTGTTTGCACACTTCCCTCGTTGAATTCTTCCCCCAAACAATTCTTCTTTCCTCCATCAATGCTTCGATTCCCATTCCAACTCCGAAAACTTTCCTCGCCTCCTCCCACCCCTACCCTTTTTATCATTCACTTTGTCTTCCGGAGATTATTTGTCGTCATGCGTCTTAATTAAATTGTTCGACATCTTTTCCCCTCCTTTTTAATCTCCTCTTATACATCCCTTCATCTTTTCCTTTAACCCCTTTCATTTCCTTTCTTAGCCCGTCTTCTCTCATTCTAATACCTTGGGTCCACCTCCCACGACACTCCCCTACCGAAGGACTTCCACGGATACTTGCCCTCCTCCTCTTCCCTCAAGCGATCAGCCTCCCAATCTTCTTACACTCCCTTTCACTCGATTCTCCTAAGAAGAAGAAGTTGGATTATTATCTTCCGTATTCTGGAGAAAAATCCGGCTGTCATGGCGCCGGGAAATACCTCCGGATCAAAAGGGACTGTATTCCGAAAATCTCGAGACAAACTCGAGTGGGATGGGGTGTCTCCTTTTCATTAAATATCAGCTCTTTGTGTTATCGAATTTTCCGGATATTAGGTTCGGATGTTGCCAACCAATTGATCGTGAAATGAGTAGTGGAAGGAATGAAAAGGGCGGCTGCGATGAGCGATTTTCAAAAAGGATGCGAAATTGAGCGGAATCTTCTGTAGATTAAGGATGGCTTAAGAGGGATATGAAAGAGACGCTTATGAGGAAAGGCCATTGAAATTAAAATATCCTAAGGAAGTTGATGTTTTGACTCAATCTGTATGAGGAAGGATGACAAGAAGCGAAATACGGATACCGGACTTTCGTCTCGAATTTATTAAATTCGGATTTTGCATAATTATCGGAGAATTACCTTTCTTTGAGGCTTGAAATGTAGATTAATCGGTGTGCAATAATCCTTAATATTTACCAGACTTTTAAAAATTATTTCCTTCAAATATTTATGAAGATACATGTCATAAAGGTTTGAATATACTTATATTATTCATAAATATGCTCTTAATAAATCATAATAAATAAAGATTTATCGCATACATACGAAACAAATTTATCCTCAATAAATATCTCTTTATATAAATAGATTGATGTAGAAAATAGAAATATCAATATTAAATTCATTTTAGCAAACTAGTGGAACTGCTGCAGACATTCAAATTTTTACACAAATTCTAGCTTCTTATAAATTGGAGCCCGATAAGCTTACCACAAGTGCGTATTAATAAATGTATACAAAAATGTAACCCTGAATGTAAGCACATTAATTTGACGTTTGAAAATCAACTCTCTTTCAAATTGTTCGCTTACAATCTTGGATCTAAAAGCAGACCAAACTCCTGTAAAGACGTAATATATTTAATCCAGTAAACATTATGAATACATTAAACGCAATTTTCGAGTTTTTCGAGATTCATCCTTCCCTCCAATACCGACCAATGAGCTCACTCTACCAATCTCTTCTCGCATCAGACGGCTTCTTTTTAAAATAAAATTCCTTTCATCGAACTCTCTTACAGACGCGATAATCCCACGCATCGAACCGTCACAGGAGACGCGCGAAATAAAAATATAAAAACTCTTTCGCTCCCCCAACGACATCGATCACGTATTCCTCCAATTATGGGGGTTAATATTTTCGTCGAATTCCCGCGCCTTAATTAACGTAATTACTACTGAACGCTCCTGAATCGACTTCCCGTTCCGAATTAAAAAAAAGAACATCGTTTGGCGTTTCGCGGCGGATTTTCTTTTTTTTTTCAGATCGTTCGTCTTTTTTATGTAAAATCATTTGGGCAATAAACCACACGGTTTCGAAACGAGCTTCTCACACCCCGCGTCGCTCATTCGAAGGCTTTTCGGAGTAGCGGCTGTCGTAATTGGACGAGATCGACAATTGTCGGTATCAGTTTATGATTCGGAATGCATTGGGACTTGTGTCATCTCAGCCAATTTAACGGTTTGATGTCTGCTGCCTTTCGAAGCATTTACATAATGCTGCGAAGTAGCTGTTGACGCAAGGATAAACAACGTCGAATTACCAATTACGTAATGGCATTCGCGGAGAAATACTACCGACGCGATCTATATAATTAGCCTCAAAATACTCGTGCGTCTTTTAGCAATTACGACGAACTTACGAAATCACGAAAAATCTTTCTTTTTATCGACGAAATATATCGGTTTTATGCCGTGAATATAATTGGAATGTATTCAGCTACACTGGAAGCTAAATTTTGTATAAAATCGTACGTAATGAACCACAGATCTCCGCGGAGATTTATGAGGGAGAAATATATTTCAAAGGGTAAATTAGTATAAATATCGTGCATTATGAGATTGATTTTTTTAAAGGCTTAGGGAATGCCTTACAAAAGCCTTTGACCTAAATGCATGCATTTACCATTCTGCTGGAAAATAAAACAGAAAATTTATATTTGATATCTTAATGAGATATAGGGGAACGATAGCTGGATATACTTTAACGAGGAAATATCAAGTAATGACGCAATTTTATGATGTTTTACTTTTACAATAGGGAATATATATCCTATTCTTGGTCAAAGCACCATTAAAAATAAATCAGTTAGGGGTCATTAAATTTTCTCAATAGATAGCTGTTTTTATTTATTATGTATAGAAAGAGGTTGCTTTGATATTTAACATAGCAACCAGTTTGAGAGCCCAATGGTTTATAATAGCATAAAACTATATTTTACGTAAACTTTTATATTTATGTTTTAATAACAGTTGGTATTTAGTTTCAAACTCAGGGGGGAAAAACTGAAATCATATTTTTAGATGCACTCGCAATGAATATAAAAAATGGCTTCTGAAATACTAATAAAACATTCGGTAAATTTTTAATAGAGAGCAACTAAGCATAGATGATATTTTTCAATGAAACCCTGGTTGCTTTATTAATAGGTATTTTTAAATACGCTAACCTTTTAGTATATTTTTCCAATTGCAATGAAATATTTTTTCAAAGAGATTGAAGCATTATGTATCGCATCCTTTTCAAAAAAGTTATCCCTTCATTATGGGCACAGATGAAACAGACATATACAGCCATATTTCCGCAATATGCATATCCTATGCTCTCAACCATTGTTACCGTTATTACTGAATGCAATTCTCGAACGCAGATATGCACCTTGCAAATCGTACTGCAACTAGGGAATAGCTATCTTTTGTCAAGCACTGAATGGGATGATTGTTAGAATAGAGGCAAATTAGTGTTCAGCTATTAAATGGCGCAGACCAGAAAACGCTCGTTAAAAAACCAACGGATTGCGAGGGAACAAATTATATTTTCCCGGCTGCCAATCCGTTCTTTTAAAAATCCTCCTTGACTTTCGAAGTACAGGTTGAACAAGCGATGGTCTCGCATTTAAATGGGATCGGATTTTCCCCTCGCAATTAAATCTCAAATATAGATGGCACCGACGTCGGGCCCGCAAGATATTCTTTTTTTTTATTCCGTTCGGGAGTTTTTAAAAATATTCTCTTTCAATCTTTTGCCTGCCTCCCCTCCACCGCCTCGTATACCCCCACCCCCCTTCCGACAACCTCCCCTCCCTCGCCGAAAGATCGCGTTTTAAATTAAATAACCGAAATTGAAATTTTTGAAAAACCCTTTTTAAAACCGAACGCGTATTTTTTTCCGGTTTTTATTTCTCAACGGTGGGTTTTTCGGAGGGAGGAAAAAAATAAATAAAATAAAAAGAAAATACGTCACCTTTCATCGCAAGTCGTCGCCGACATCATCATTATTAATAACTTTTTAAAAATATTTCTTCCCTCATTTTTGCCCATATCTCGTTAGTTGAAGTCGTTAGTGACGAGTCGGCCGATTGTGTGCGCAACGAGAAAGGAATGAAACGACCTAAAAAGCGTTTTTCATCTGTTTCATACCTGGGTTCAATTTTCGTGTGGGCATATGTGAGAGGGCGTGTGTGCGCCAATTTGTTCGGGCGGATCCGCGAATGAAAAAAAATGAAGAACGATTTTTTTTCGCAGCGGGAACGCGACGCTCTGTGTGTGTGGATTTTTTTTTATGTTCCCTCCGATCCGAAAACCATACCACCAATCGATCCTCGACGTCTTCACAGGTCTGCAACTTGCGCGGAAAAGTTGAGGCATTCGTATCGGAGCGGGAAAATTCCTATCCCTGAGTAAGCGCTTTCAAATTCGGAATGTATTCGCGGAGTCGATTCGATACGTGGGAGCCGTAGTCTCTATTCATTTCCGTGCGCGTTTCGAATTCGGCATGGCTGTGGATGTTGTTCGCATACAAAATTGGCGAAACGTTGCCAATTATTGGGTTGAGAAAGGTTGATTTTTTTGCGTGCGGGATTGGTTTTTTAAGGAATGGAATGAATTAACGAAGTTGTGAATGACAAATAAGAATCGTAAAGTTTATGCATCGCCATTGCCGTATGTTACAGTTTCATGGAAATTCAAGTTTCAGAGGTAAAGAATCCTTCTGGAGAGATATAATAAATGAATGAATACGATAATAAAGTAAGTAACACATGTATCATAAATAAAAGAAAAATTGTTTAGCGACATCATTGCTGAATACAACATTGTGTAGACTTATTGAAGAAGAGTTGCTTTTCGTACACTAATAAGCTCTTTGAAAAGAAAATTTCTGAAGTATATCATGCGTAAAGTGAATGAAAAATGCGTACTGCATGGAGTATAGTCATTTAGTCTTGAATTTCAAGCAAATAAAAGATTATTTCAGATATTAATTTATGAATAAGCCCCATAAGATTCCACTGAAGCCTAGATATATTCCAAAATTGTGTTTTTAAGATTGAACTATCATTTTCATTGATTCCTAAACGTTAAAATCGATTAAAATTAATATCTTTACATAGTTTAGCTCCGTGAAATATCTTTATGCATTTAACACAAAAATTGATATAGATGATGAGTAAATTTTAGCAATTAGAGAATAATATTGTATTTTACAATAAAATAGATAATTTTCGTAAATAACAGCATTATAAACAATTTCTTTTACTTTATGTATAACCTTCTAAACCAAACCCAAATCCTTCTCCCTCAAAACACTTTGAAATTACATTCACAAACGCCCATTTTTTACCCCATTCCCAATACACTCCTCGTTCATTTAATTATTAAAATTTCATCCGCGGAAACAAGTGAACGTCTGTATGGACGGATGCCGCAGCGGAGGAGGACTTTAAGAGTGGGTCGTAAAAAACGGCGTCGGAATCCTTCGACCGCCCCCACCGCGATATCCCGCTATCTCCCCATACAAAGATATTATTCCCACCCACCCCACTTCCCAATTACCTTCAACTCCTTCAAGACCGGAAACCTACGCCTTCACAAAGAACACATGGCTCCTGCAAAGACACGCTCTCACCCGCTTTACGACCGAACGCTCTCGAACCCCATCCCTAACGACTCCCTTTGTCAAAGAGAAGTATTTCACGTGTTTTGCACCATCTAACAATGACTCCGTTTTTAGAGGCACTGGGGGGGGGGTATTGGGGGTTCGGGGGGGGTTATGGTTTGTTGGGAGTGGGGTTATGGGTTGGGGTGGTGGTATTCGCAGGGATTAAAAACTTCGGCAAATGATGGAGGAGCCTTGGAGTGAGGGATATGGGAGGGATGTAAAACCTTTCGAGAGAGAGAAGATATTAGTGGACCGGGTTCGGTTGAACAAGAAGATGTTCGCCCTCTATAAAGGAAGCCTGTTGTTTTTGGGCGAAGAGATGGAGGACAGATAGGGTTGCGGGGGAGTGAGAAATAGTCCGTCGTGGATGCGCTGAGTTAAGATAGCGCGCAGAGAACGGGACTTATGTGCCACTGTGTTGGCAGAAAACAACCGCGATATTCCCCTCCTTTTTAGACCTCATATTCTTCGTCTCTCTCTGTGTAACTCGTATAAAAAAGAGCGGCGCTCATTTCGAGCTAATACACCGCCCGCCTCTCCTCGAGAAATTTTCGCGTAATTTAATATTCCGACGTAAAAGGGCTCTTTTGCACCGAGTACGGAGTTTTCCTCGCCATACTAATGAACTTACTACTATCCATTGAGTCTGCAAATATAAATGGCTCGATGAGATTCTTTGAGATAAATATTTACTCGCCCTTTGATCTCTGGATATAGTTTTTGGAGTTCGTAATATGGAAATTTCTCGTTGGTGGACCCGAGCGAATGATTGGACTTATCTCGTTGACTTGACGACGATTGTCGCCGGTTTACCAAAGCGATCCTTGATTCTCATTCAATGTCGAATGGATTCGTTTGTTCGGGTTTTATTTTCCGCGATTTTTTTTTGTTTTTTTTTCTTCATCAGAGAGAATTTGAGAGTGATTGTACCACGCATTAATTACAATTGTTGAGAGGGAGCGTTTATTCTTAAAAGGATAAGTTCTCGTTTTGATTTCTCCACGCTTGTTGAATTAAACATGAAGCACTGAAGTACTTTTGATAAGTTTGACACTTTTGTTACGATTGACAGATAGTATTTGAAATGATTTTTGTTTCAACTGAGTATTACCAAAGAATTTTTATATAAATTAATAATATGAGACGAACTTTGAGTGCCTCCTTGATATATACCGGTAAAATTTTTAAGGTATGAATAAGTTCTTTTTGGTAGTGTATAATCACAGTCTTTTTACCCGTTATTAGTTTAATTATCATTGTGCCAAAAGTTTCATTGCCATAATATCAACGTTTTTTTCAAATTATCTTTTGATGAAAAATCGAAGGAAACCAGGATGAATAAAATATAATAAATAATTAGTGTTCTCGCGTCTCTATTTTATAAATTATTTTAAGCAAATTTAATTCATGAGGAGAGGTACAATACTTTATTCGCATTGTTATAGAACCCATTCTTAATAACTTCTGAGAAATCACAGTCGCTTATTTAATGCCAATTGTACGTCTGCAGAAAACAAACCTGACTACAGTATCAACTACTATTATGATTATAATTTTTTTTAAATAATTAACTCGATGATAATTGGACGGTATAATATATTTTACTTTTGATGAAATAAGATACATATCAAACAGATACTGGTGCATAAGCATTCATTTTAAGTATAATAGGAAAATAATAGACAAAATTACAAATAGCTTACCATTTATTAACATGGCTTCTTCCCTACTATAATGATTTTATAATAATAAACAGATTGAGGAATTATTTTTTGGCGTTAATATTCTAAACAATTTATTTTCCTCGAAGTTACGGTTAATTATATTTATGATGACTGTGTATCAATTTATATTTAAATTCCTTCTGAAAATCTCAAAAAATGCTGAATGTAGAAAAAAAAATATCCATCCCGAAAATAAATCTTTAACATAAGGTTTTTCATTCTCATAAAAATCATGCTCCATAAAATTTTACATGTTAACAGTAAGAATTACATTTATAAAAAACCTATGTCGTATATATGTTGGATAGTGATACACGATTAGAATCCACATGTCCAGTTGCACCGTGTTCCCTTCTCACTTACCGTCTGCCCTGAGGACAAGATATAAATCGTCCAAATAGATTCAGAAACTCCGGGACGCAAGACGGTTGGGCTAAGTAAAGATGCGAGATCCTTACGGGAATTCAGGTCGTGATACAGCTAAAGCGATAATTTCCGAGCATGTATTAGTCTAGGTGTCATTTTTTGCCTACGCCGCTGCAAATCCCCAGGAGAGAGCCGAACGGTGAGAGGAATGTGAAGGCGAGAAATGCATTCATCGAGCAGAAGGCAAATAAACAGAAGCGCAGTGTATCTATGTTCACGTGTGTTTGTCGTTGGGCGCCACTGCATTCGCCATGAATTGCGAAGTTAGAGTGCCATGAGATGGACCGAGTGATTCACACAAATAAATTGAGATAATGAGTGATTATTCCCGAAATAGATATACGGTGGGATACATCATATGAATATAAGAAACTTTTCTAATTTCATCTCAAATTGATAGAAGTATATGATCAAAAGAATGAAGTAAATAGATATGGCAGTTGTGTTATTTCATCCAACTTATTCAATATTAATTCAATGTCAATAAAATACTTTTGGTACACAACAAGGAAATAGAATTGAAATTGTTAAAAGATGAAATTCGTAAAAAAAATTCGGAAAAGTTTAAAATTAAACAATTCTTTATCGATTCAGAAAATCATTGATATCTTTATCCCATACTGAATTCTAAGATAGTCTGGGCCAATACAAGAAACACTTGGCGATGAAATTCTTCTATTTAATTTTCCCTTTTTTATGAAATACTTAATTGAAAATTTATTCTAAATAAATAAGAGCTATAAGATGCACAACGATGTTTTAATTTTCACGTCTTAAACTGCTTATATAAAATACAAAAAATATTTAAAAAATTAAAAGAAGAAAATAATTATGATATAAAGTATTGGCAATGTAATCCAAATAAAATCTAAGCTGTATACATATCAAAAAATAAAAAATGAAATAATAAAATTCTAGCTCATTGTTTAATATTGACAAATCCTGAATTGGACGAATATAAAAATGAATTCGATAATACCAAAAATAAATAGCTAAACTATTATAAGTAAAAAAATAGTTATTCATATTTATTTTCGATTATTGATCAGAATGAAACTCAACAGAAATTACTAGAAATCCGATGCAAAACAAAGAAATCGATAACATGCTGTATGATATAGGATATACGATGATTACTCTAATAATCGAATTGTAATGAAAGCTGTCATCGAAATTACATTCGGTATATCAGTTCGTAAATGAACAATCATTGGAATCAAAAGCATGATATCGGAGGCAGATGTGGCAGATTCCATTGGTTGATACACTGAGAGTGAAAATAGTGCGGTTTTCTCGGGAGAGAAAGAGACAAAGATAGATCGGGAGGGAAAGACAAGCGGTAAGAGGTGGTGTCAAGGATTAATCTGAGATGGACCCAATACACACAGAGGCAAACATTGGATCGCCCAGTAGCAATATTACGTGAGCTGGAGACCTAAGACGAGATGGGGATTTTATGTGAGGGGGGGATGTTGGCCTCTCAAAAAATGTACGGTCAGAAGAATGAGGAAAAATAAATTATCCCTCGGATCCTGGAGGATGATTGATGAATGAGATTTTACGTCAGAATGATTTAAGGGCGTAATAATCGAAAGTCGACGAAATCACGGGCGAGGGAAATATTCCGTAATCTAAGATGTCACACTCCACGTAAAGTATCACCAATCATAGTGTATGAAAAACTCGATATGTAAGAAAATGAGGTTTCTCCATACCTGTGATACGAAAGAAATTAATTTGAAAATGTTAACGCTAAATCAAAAGACAAAGAACTTGACTATGAATGAGAATATCCTGGAATATTCCCCTTTGATTGGACATAAACAGTTCTCAAAAATAACTTGGCTTGAGCCCGGATAATAAATTTTCTATAAATGTATATACCATTATAAGTAATATAGGTTTATCCATCTAAATAGGAATAAGTCATGCTTAAAATTAAAGTAAAAACATCTTTATCTTATAAGAATACGAGAATCGAAGAAGTTCGAGTCCCTGATCATATCTCACTTATTCCTATATAAATTTACGTATAAGTATTTGTTTATAGTTACCAACTCAAGCTAATAGCTGGATAGACCTCATACGTGTAAATACAATACCAATACTTATTGCAGTTTCTTTGAGAGAGAATCCATGAAACTTAAACCAAGGACACGTGGAGGTGAACGTACCATCTAGAATTCGTCACACGTTCCGATAACCTTATCTTAACGGCCGTCTATCTTACGTTCCTTGTAGCTTTCAATTGTTTCTCCCCCACGGAAAACGTTGACGGAAGGGAAACAACTAAAGAAACGGGATCTTCCATATCATTGGAAAGTCGGAAGGAATAAAAATCACTTTGTAGTTTTCCTAGGTGGCTTTTAGAAAAACGGTTTTGACTAATAATACGGGAATTTATATTATCAGTAGTCGATATGTATATATAGGCTGCATCATATCAATTACATCGTAAAGTCGCCTTCACAGCACAACACACGTGTAGAGCGTGATGCCTAATCTCAAGGCGCCGACCTCCTTCACCCTGAGCTATAAACCGTCATCTCGACTCTTTGATTGATGGCAAAGGAGGAAATGGGATATTTGAGGATACTTTTGATATATTCTTACGAAATCCTTCCAGTATGTCTCCCGTCTTTCATCCGAAAAGAATCGGTCGCGTTTCGAGAAGACGATATATCAATCTCCATCTCTGCTATTTCTCAGACTTGGGAAGGTATTAGGTCGAATTGCGTACATTCGGAGAATATAAATTTCGTTAGCGATACGTTACGAACGAGTTGATGAAATGCAGCGAAGAATTTGTGTTGGATGGGATATCATTTAAAAGATAGCAGGGAAAGCATAAGGAGTTGCAGATGTGAATGCTTTAGTGCTTAGATTAAAAAGGCAGGATGATGTTAAAAGAGAAACTCACTGTTTTATAGAATTCTAGAACACAACCTTACCGTCGTCAATATTTAGAATTAATTAAATAAAAATATATTTTAAATTCCACTGAGTGAATAAAAACTAAAATATGAAGGTTAAATGTATTCTTAAATAAGAGGAAAACGTCTGATAAAATCTATCTTAGTTTAACTTACACTTCATCCCCTTTTCCATTTCCTTGGTGATTCAAAAAAATATACGTATATAGAAATATAATACAATAAATAAATGCCTATAAAACAGTAAATCTCTAAATTCTTAGTGTAAGGAGAGATGATATTTAATCATGGCTAGTATTATAGCTAACTACGCTAAGGTCAAAGCTATACTATGAAGCATTTATTTATACTTTTATAATTAATATGAAATACTCTATTTTACATTAATTATAGCTCAGCTGTTTATCTTAAAATTACATTAAATGTCAGACTATGTAATTGTAAAATAAATAAAATATCTGGGATCAATTGCGCAGTATATGATCAGAAATCCTTTCACTAAGTAGAGAATTTTATTATACAGAACAAGCAGGCTATCGCCTATAATAGTTCCGGACATATCACGAGAACATCGTACGATTTTGAATCCTAACAAGTTTGATCTCGATATTGTAACCATAGTAACGAACTGCGATGCAAATCCCTCAAAAGAAGCTGAGTGCCTAAGCTCGCAAGAAAGAGAAGACCACTTAGGAGTACGGAATTCGCGTCCTTCCTTCTGGACACACACACACGTCTGCAAACAATTCCTTTTCCGAAAGGGAAGATCCATTAGTATATACCGTCTTCCCCTATTCGCTCCATTGGACACGTCACTCTCCCTACGTCCGCATTCCTTTCGACCCCCAAAAACGATCCGTAAGTCGTCGTCGGAGGCCTTCACAATCCCCCTGAAAGCACTGCCGAACAATGAGACCTCGTCCCGATTTTTCATTTGCCCCCCGCCGATATCCTCTGACCGATCGGGGGCCGTAAAAAGAAGCCGTCCAAAAGGGGAACGGAAATATATCCTTCGGGAATCAACCGCATTCATTGTCATTCAATGGGAGACGTACATTGGGACCCTTCGGACGTAGGTCACCTACTTAGCCGCCCTCCACTCCCGACAACAAATGCGGGCCAAGTATGTGACCGTGTGGTCCCCCTTTACGACATCGCTTTTTCATTCCTTATTATCCGTCGCCTGCGATTTCTCTTCACTTGTTACGCCGCTCGATCGCATTGAACTCTCGGCTCTGTCTTTTGGACTGAGTGGATTCGTTCTCGAGGTGTTCTCATCTAGTAAAGAGAACTTGATTATCTTCTCTACTTTAACAAAATTGAGGACGATTTTACGAATTCGATCTGACTGTTCATTAAAATTAATTACCAGATTATTTTAACAATTTTGAATGTAATTGTGACTGTAGTTTAGAATTCTATAGCAGAAGCTCAAATGGTGTAGCTTATGATTTTATTTTGGTGTATAGCTTATGACTTGACAATTTCATTTCGAAGAGGATGAGTGATCATTAATGCATCTAATACTGGAAATAACAAATTTTTTTCTCCATATGAACCATTTTCTTTATTCCTATTACTTCGTTAAAAACAATTTATTATACTACAACCTTATTTAGTTAAGAATAATTTATGTACATATCATTGCTTCAGTAGGTCTAAGTGTAGAATGAGCACTGTTATTCTGTAAGAACTCTGTCTAATCAATATTGTGGGAGTGAATTTAGCAAAGTTCTACATTTTTGTAACTCGTTAATCTATAGACTTATTTTGGCAAGGTTCTAAATTTTTACTACGTTAATCTACAGACTTATAGTCTATTCCTTATTTAAATTTATGTAAAGATAGAATATCTTAAAAGTAAATCAACCCTTCCATAACTCTTACATAAAAGTATTTACGGAGAAAGAATGAAGGCTCGCGGAAATCTTTTTCCTCTGGTAAGATATACATTATTATTACTATTTGAAAGTACTATTCCTAATTATTTACAAACTTTTTGGTGAATGAAAATATTGAAAATAAACTTTTGAATCTATAATTATCTCTATATCTGTGCAATACAAATATCTTTCAGCCTAAAAATATGTTTTTAGCAGGAGAATATTTAATTATAAGCAATACCTACCTACCACCTACATCCTTGTACGTCACACTGACCAAGTTTCTCTCCTTAATACCCTCTACACCTCTCAGAAAAAAAACCCATCGCAATCCACGCCCAGCGATGCAGAACACACTTCGGAGCCTAAATTGGAACCTAATTCACGCGCGCAACTGAGTTCGTAGGCGTCATTGATAATCAATTCTTCGCGATACGGCTTCCGTACGATGCAGAGAATCAAGCGGTCCGTTTGAAGGGAGAACCTAGTGATACGTGGAGGCGTCTCCAAGGAAACGATTGTCTTTGGGGCGGAAGGGAGACTCCCGTCCGTGAACACGGTCGGATGGATCGGCCGTGGCGATGTTCAGCGTCTTTGAGAACAATGTGCACAGCCGGGAGAAGTTTCACAATGGCCCCGCATGAGAGCGCTGCAGACGTCGAGGGTGTCGAAGAAACGCGATATCCTGTAGGAGTGATACGAGTAGCTTCGGAGGAAATGTGGGCATTGGATGCCTTCTCCCCAAAATCTTATTTCCAAAGCATTCCTCGTATCTAATCTTTACGGAGCTATCCTCATCTTGATCTTCTCCTCCTCTTGCGCGAGTTTGGCAAGGGCTTTGAGGAATGAGGTCGAAAGAAACGGATGGCTTAGGGAAAGTAGAGGAACGAAAAACTGCTGGGAATTTATAGGTGAAAATGAAGGTACTCTTAGGTCAAACTTATGCTATTATAAACCCATTCAAAGAGACTGCGTAAAATCATATTTAGATACAACGTAAAAGGTTTCATTGATTTAAGGTTTATGAATCAGTTGTTTTCTCTCAAAATAAATGAAAATGCTGATCAATGACCTAAATAATCGTTCATAAGATGTTATTAACTTCTACTTAAAATCAACATAATCAGGCAAAAGTTTGAGGAAAGTTATAATAATAACTTGAGAGACAGTAATTCTCCACTGATTTCTATTTGTACGACCGGTATTGTATAGAGTTCTTACATCTACCAGAAGAACTACTCACTTTTTCTGCTTCATGCATAATAATAATCTTTGCTATAATATGATATAAAACTGTAATCAGTATATATTTATTATAATAAATTCCTCATTTTTTTCATTTTCGTGACTTCAAAAACGGAGGAAAATCTAAATCGTAATACAGTGAAATTTTGAGAGAACTTAAAACTTCAATCTATATATATACTATCATAGGGTAAGAAACTACGTATTACCCAAACCCATTCAATTAATCCATCCTTTACATTTGTGTTCGTTTCCAGCTGAACTAGACCTGAAGATTGTAAAGCAGCTAAGTTGTCTCTCTTAAGAGCTGCAAACTTGCGAAGAGGAGTAGACCACTTCATCCCTATCGCTATTTTGTAATCAATCCATTGTTCCGCCTTCCCTTCCTATCTATCCCCGCGTGAAATCAGACGCGTGTTAATTAGTAGACATCGAATTTTCCTTTGACGAGAGATTCTCCAAACAGGAGCCCGCATTCGACCGAAACTAACCGCGTGATTGTAGAAAGGGAAGGAGCCGTGTCCCGTGGGGCTTCTTGAAGGTTGGTGCAGTGGACTTCTCAAGATGCCGTGGAGAAGGGAGATAAGGAACCTTATGACCATGGGGAGACGGGGAAGGAAAAGGGGGGAGTGCAAAGCATGCCTGTCGAAGTGGGTGTTTGAGGGAGACAAAAGAGAGACATGAGCTGCGTCTTGAGCCACGTGAAGATATTGATTTGAATACATCGACTCGTGGTAGGTCCTGGCATCCGTGTTAATTTGATTAGATCTCTCGGAGAGGTATGGTGAAGTAGTATTAATACGACTGATATTTCGAAATGCTGAATTCCAAGACGATTCGGCATCCTAGAAGCTCAAAGATTAACATGGGACAAATACGTTTTATTATTGCGAAATATACCGGATATGCTTATTTTATCTAAATGACTATGGCACAAAACTCTGTAAGACTACGAGGAAATGACATGGGATTTACGAGACGATATCTGCAAATGATTATAATATAGTAACAAGATATTTTGACTTTTTAGAATAATATCTTTACATTATTTAACGTACAAAGGTCTAATTCAATCTTATAACTGTTAGATTAAACCTCAATGGAAACTTGAGACTTATTTATTGCCTTGAACGTCTAATGGTTCGAATTTCATCTCGTGTACATCTTTCTCATCAGCTTCGTCTTTGAGATAGCGTCTTTGGATCGTGTAATTCAGCCAATCATCAGAAGGAGTTCGGATGGCCCTGAGGATATTAATATCCGTAGATATCCATCACAGAGTATCAATTCACTCAAACAGATGAAGCTGTAGCGATTAATGGGCATCGAAATCAATGGTACGAAAAATTAGCATCATTAGAAATTAGAATGTGTTACTGGGTCAATATTGGAAGGTATTTCTTAGAATACCAAAAAATATCCTACGGGATGCAGCCAAAAAAGTGGTTGTGGGTGCAAAACTTCTTGTGATATCTGGTGTATTATTTATTGCCTGACTTCGTCATAAGCAGAGCGCCTCTTCTAATCAACTAATGAATCATCGGTGGCCCTCCCCCACCACTCTTACTACTCCGTTTCCTTAGATTAACTTCGAATCTTCCTCTTTGGCTCCATCTTCAAAGGAATCACCTTCCCTTTCTTTGTCTTATCCTATATCTACACTTCCTTTAGCATCTCGATCCATTTGTTCACCCATAGTGATGTCCTAAGATTCTCTGGAGCACAGCCTCTTGGAGAGTCTCTATATCTGAACCCCTTAAATGTAGACTTCGCTACAATGCGCCGCTCATTTTCCGAGCAACTTGGCAAAACCGTCTTGAAGACGAGGCTTATCTCGAGTCCTGTATCACCCAAGGGTCCCCTTACGGAATCGGTGGGTTGAAAGGCCGGTCGAGAGATGTGCGTTCCGCCGAACTATCCATGCCCATCAAACGCTTTCAATTTGATACGGCTAATATCGCGCCCGAAGTTGCTACGAGAGGTGGAGTTGTTGTCTGTTCCGTATGTAATAGAGAGACCAACAATGTTGCAGATAAATATGGGTGTACATTCACTATTTCTATTGAAATTCGGGGTATGAAAATTCGGTTAAAAGACTTGAAGATGATTTTACGTATTTCTCATTGAATGAATGGAATGGAACTCTTTAATTGAAATTAACTTTAAATATGCCTAACAGTACCAAGAAATTCTCGTAAATTTTCAGTAGGAATTTTTAACGGGATCCTTAAATATATTACGAAAGACGATTCAATTTAAATACGTGCAGAACTTTATCTCAATACGGCAAATTACGTAGTATTTCCTATATAAATGCACAGAATCAAACTTTAGCTATGCTCTCTTATGATAACGATAAAAAATTAATTAAACTGTAATGTATGTAATGTCCTCCCAAAACTTCTACCATAATTAAATTAAAATTGTTGTAGAAGTACAAATTCTTTGAAGTTCCTTTCCATTATAGATTGCCACAATACCGCGCCTGAATCTGTGAAATTCATATTTAATTATATCTATCACGAATTGGTAAAGAGATACAAAAAACTCGTTCTGAATCATAATAATAAAACCTCATCAGCTGTACATCACCTCAAAACGTAAATTAATTTTTCCACTCACGTATTCCGATAAAGCGTTTTTATTTGCAATTGAAGAGAATTTTTCTCATCTGAGAATCAATTAATTTATCCGCATCACTCCGAATAAATAACCAGCGCAATTAAAAAAAGCCGTTCGTGATTGAATATTTAGATTAAATGCGGGAGAAAAATTATACGCTTGAGCAAACTTCGGTTGCGTTTACGAACGCATCCGTTTCGGATTGAAAGAATAATTAGTTCGTTATATGCTTTTTTGGAGCGGTTTAATTTTTTTTACGTGAAAATAAACGAGAAATAGTTATGAGAAGGGTCTTACCGTTTTGAAAAACCGGACTCGCTTTGTGAATTTCCAAGCGTTGTTGTTTAACATACGAGACGTATTCTTGCGTCACAAATGAATAGAGATGATGAGAAAAGTATGTTTCCAAAGATTAGATTACAATTCAAATATACCAATAAATCGATCTTTTTAAGAAACTCGCCTTTCACTACTATCTCCGTAATCAAGATGTAAACATATAAACTATATAGGAAATATAAACTATGAGAGCTATTCCAAGATGCAATATTGAGCTTAGAGTATCATTCATTAACAGTATCATATTTTCGGATGATAAAGCGCACCGTAGTAGGAGGACAAATAAGACGTAGTATTCTTATTCAACTCACAAACAATAACTATCAATACGTATTCGTTAACTAGTTACGCATATAAAACACACCCAGTCAGCGATTATGGTTTGACAATCAAGGGGGAATAAAACTTTTTAACAGACGTTTCAGCGCAGTGTGAACATAAAAATTGGTTTAGGGTCACTATACATCAGCACAACAAGAATTTGTATAGAAGATGCACCAGGGTATGAGACGAATTGCCGATTTTTTAGAGAATATAGGGATTAAATGCATCAGTTATAGCCTGAAAAATACGTAATTTATTCTTAAGCTTCCCTACGCCAATTTTCTAGAAATATTCCAATTTCTATGGTAACTGAATAGTATAAAATCAACATATATCTAAAACCGCGTAAAAAGTGCGTACTGTGACCAAAAAGAAAGTATCTTTTTGTTTTCCAAAGCATTACACACAAAGCTAATCCCTGTAATTCGCAAATAGCTTCAGGTACACAAGTAGCCTGCAATCTCATCCTATATATAGACAATGAGAGATATGAATCGGTTGGAAAAAAGGCACTTTCCTCGGAAAGGGAGAATGAATGCCTCGCAAGGTATGCTGCGGTTTACGTCGAGGAGGATAAATATCGGCTAATGAGCGTAGATGGAGGAAAAAGTGGGGTGGGGTGGCGAGCACAAGGCGTGGCGAAATTAGGCAAAGGAAATGGGCGCCGGTGTCTTATTAAAAAACGCATCCAATCCCAGGAGCAGAAAGGCAAAGTGTAATTCATAGATGATGAAATGCCAGCGGTTTGGAAACCGCACTTCCTATGAGAAGCCCTTTTCCTAAATCCCCTCCATATACACACACTCAACGATACACATCCATTTCCCTTCCGTACGTTCGAATCGTATTTCCACGCGTGCTATTATCACTCATCCTCTTCCGAAAGAAGCGTAAGACATCGCGTGGAATGAGGAGATTTCTTAGATCCTCCATGTTATCAAAGCGTTAATGTTTCATAATATGGATAACGGGTAAGTGCCCTCTTCTCCGAGTCAGTGGACGGTTATAATGAATCAAATGCGTTACGTACGTGCTAAATTGATTAATCTATCTTCAAGTTGAGGATGAGTTTGCTTCTCTTTTTAGCCATTGTTACCGTTGTGCCATTGTGTGGTGATATTTGATTCATTGGTGATATAGTATATTTTTATTGAAAACTCTGTCCATACGCTTAACTGAATCAGGCGAGGTGTTGTGATAATCCATAATGGTACAAGATTCCTATAAAAAACTTCGTAATTTTTGTGGTTAGAATACGAAGTTTTTTTATGAATCTTTTCAACTCTGTTCATCTTTAAAACCTATACCATTAGCTGGAATCAATTTAAAAGTTAAGCAATTTATAAGTAAATACCTATAAATCTGTTTTTATATTCTAAGATATAATCACTTCAAGGATATTTCTTCCATAGATTTGCATAGAATATTTTTATATTATCTTGAATCGGTTACCTTATCAAAACAACTGATCATCTAAATATTCATTAAATTTACACTTATTTCAATAGTAATATCGATTTTTTTCGTTATATATTCATTTTCACTTCTGAATTACTAATTATATTGACGAGATGTATTACGTATTTTATTTCGTTTTATGCTCACATGATTCGAATAATTTATCGATACTGCATAATAAATGTGATATTTTTAGATATCTACCTAAATTTACTTCCAAACTTGTAAATTTCACTAATAAATTTCAATATTCTTTTTAAAAATCTGTTTTTAACCTAAATTTTACCCTCCCTCGACTGGTCGTCAAAAACCTATCAATTTAAGTATAACTAACCAATATCACCCAATTTCTCCCTCCTCTTCAAATCATCCTCAAAAAAAAGACTCTCCATACGCACATATAATTCAATCCCTTTCCATATTAAATCACCCTCACACACATAATCATCCCCGAGATTAATCACCCTCCACACCACCACCACCAGTTGTTAACCCATCCTCCGCGCAAACAGCAAAACCCCGAAAATTAAAAAAAAAGAAACAACCAAAATCCCTCGCCGTGCAACCTCGTTATCGCGCACCGAAGTTAATAATCGATATTTTCATCAACCGTTCATCAACGATCGCTATGATCAGCGTATGAGGTTCGGCGGTTTGAACTTTGCTTAACTAACGCGAGAAATCTCAGTCCGCACGCCCCCTCGTGTTTCCTCCGCGGAGGAGCCGCAGCATCTCTCGCACATCAGAGAAGGGAAGAGGTGGTAAATTGCTTGCATTACTAATTCATCGCATTGGGTTTAATGTTGATGGAGAGAGAGACTCACTACGTGTTTGTGTGCTCTGATGCCGGGGCGCGGCTGTTTAGGTGCGGAAATGAGAGGTGTAGAATGCGGGAGTTAGGAAATTGGACAGAGTGGGCAGTGTACGTCATGCGTTTACTACTCCCTCCCCCTCCCCTCTTGCAGATTGGACTCTCTCGAGTTAACTTCAGGGATTGCGGCTTCGCTTTGATTATCAAGAATGATCTGCTTCAAGTTTCGGTCTGAGGAAATTTCCCGGTCTTGATTGTTTCCAGCGGTTTTCCGCGCCGGAGCGGAGGGCGTATCATACGTATTTGATCCCGCGGTTGAATTCGTAATAACTCCGCGAAAGTCTAGTCTATTTACGGCCGCGTGAGATGAGGAGAGAGGGGGGAAGTTTTGGGGATTAGAATCTGCGACTTGAGTTTTTCTTTTTTTTTATTTCTACGAATAAGGTTCGAATGTTCTCGGAGGAGCTTATACCGTTGCTTCTAAAAGTGCTGAGTCGATAAAGTGATCTGATGACGTATCGAGCAAAATGCTTCCGAGAAGAGAGCGCGATTTCCTTCGATTATATCAAATTCTTGGAAACAGATAGGGAAGGTTTGACTACCAAGAAATAGCAATGATTTATATGTTAATCTAACGAGAATGTGTTCTCTAGAAGTTTGTTCAACACCCTCTATATCCGAAGTAAAGTTTAATTGCTTTCAAGAGTAGAAAAGGAAGGGCTATGTTAATTCAGCGGTATATTATTTGATAAAGTGCTACCGGTTGGATATTTTCACAAGTACAATATTGCGAAAATTATGAGATAAATCTCTTATTTAATTTTACTTCGGCTTTCCACAAACCTATTACTTAAAAATTTATAAATCTTTAATTATCTGTGTTTAGGTAATATTAAACACTAAGGATATTGCGCTTTTATTTTTCCCTGAAGCTATTATTCATATAAATGACATTATAAATATTAATTGACAATAACAATTTCGAATGATAGAAATTTTGGATCATCAAACAGATGAAACAAATTGCAACAGCCAACAGCAATTTTCAATGAATACTGGCTTCTCCTCAGAAACAAACATAGCAGTGCATAAGTATTGAATAAATAATATTAAATACTACGCAAATGAAATACTGATACTCGGATATGTTAAGTTTTTAAGTTGCACCTATACTTGGATCAGTCCAGTCCAGAGAAGCTCCACAAATACCTTACATTCTTGCCTTCCGTAGATGATATTATTTCTAAAATGATTGGAGCAGGCCAATAAGAGCAAAAAGTATTTTATAAGATAGTTCATACATTTAAGAAATATTGCGTATTAATGTACTAACAATAATGCAGTTGAAATTACTTAAAAATATAGAGTAATGAAAATTCTAAAATCAGGATTCCATTTGAGCTCCTATTCATTTATGAATGAGTATAATCTCGTTACGTAGTTGTATCTGTAACTTCAAAAATTACACGATTAAAAGATGAAATTCCTAATACGATTAGGAAACTCCAGCACAAAAACACGGAATGGTTTACGTGAAAAAATCCTCCTTCGAAGCAACTCTGGAATCAGACGAATTCCCTCTTGGGTTCCGATAGAACTAGAATATCGAGCGCGCACAATCCATCCGAATAACAATGCAAAGCAGCCATGTAAATCAAGTGTCCGTCGCATAAGACGTGTCTTGACCGTAGGACGAAGCTTTCGAGACCGAAGAATGCCGCTTACGTCCTCCTTCGCAATCGCCAAATTCCAAAGCAAATCAAATTGCGAGAGCCAACGTCTTGCATTCCACACATTTCCCATCGCTCCCTCCGATTCTTATGCACGGAAAGCCGAAATTGGACACTTGGGAGATTCCCTCAATGCAGTCCCGAGGGCATCTGTTGTGTGACGTCCTTAGGAGATGAAGCACCAATGAAATTCATCCACGTATATCTCGTAAACAAATGAACGCACGTATATTTCGACTTCCTGTAATTACGCAACACGCAACACAAACCCCGTATGGTTTTGTATCCTGCAGGTATGCAATACGCAATACATATTACGTCACGGAAATCGGGCTGATTCGGGATTGGAGATTTAGATAAGTGAAAGGAGGACGATATAAGGAATAGTTACGTTTGGAAGTGAAAGGGGAATTGGATTCGAGAATCGGAAGCTAAAGGAGATCCGGACAGGAGACAAGCGAAATTAAGGATTCCGAGAGAAGGAAAGAAGGGGGATTAGAGATGGTGAAGAGGCTCTATCTATCTGTCAAGAAGGGAGAGAAAGTACTTGAGATCCAAAATACGCACTTCCATTCCCGAAGCTCATTGCCTTGGCTGTCTTTGACTGGATGATATATCGCGGAATTCTTAAATTTCTTGGGTTTGAATTATTATGGTGAGTGAAGGAATCGATCCCCAATGATCTTTCTTACATCTATACGAGAAATGAGATTTTGGTGGGTTTCTATATAATATAGGATATAATTTTCTACAAATACCAGTCGAGAAAATCTATTTTATTTACCTTATAGTATAGCTTATGATATGAACCTTCTCAACACACCGTTATTTTTATTACAGTGCCTATTTAAGTGATGAAAATTATACATTCAATTAAAGAAAATATGCATTTGGATCATATGGATAACAGATTATGTATCTCTTGAATATTGGAGAAATATATCCATCCAAGGCATCCAAATTTACATAAGATATAAGCTGATAACTTAAAATGCCATTCTAAACGTATAAATGTGATGGATCAAGAACCTTTCATTATATTTTCGAATTTGATTTTGCATGATTCTTTAAATGCTCCATATTATGCACTTGGAATAATATCCAGATATGAAATAGACACCAAGATATAATGTAGAACTACTAAGAACTGTTGCTAAGTCTTGGAGAAAACCATTTATTTTGTATTCCACTTTTGAGACCATTTCCAGCCACAACCTGAGAGTCTAACAATTCATACTCAAGTGAGGGTGGAATTGATGTAAAGAAGTATGGGAATTGCTTGGGAGGAACCTTTCTTAAAGAGTGTCGTATTTTTCACAGCCATACACAAGATGCCAAAAGGGCATTTCCAGAAGCACTTCTCAATGCAGTTTAGCGAGTTCAACAGGATATCAACGGAAGATAGGAAACAACGTAGTTCACACTTAGCACACCGCGCCAAGTTTTCGTGAAGCAATCGAAGACACAGGGCCAAGAAATTTGTCTCTATACTTTTCAGCTACTTTCAAATACTGGAACACTTTAAAACTTCGTTATAAATTGTGCTGTACATTAAAATTCAAAGCTAAATCCAATATACTCTATTTATTTATTTTTATTTTTATAAATATATCAATTTAAAATGTATAAAAGATAATTAATAACTTCGGAGAAATTAAATACAAAAAATATATCTTGATGAATTTTGCAAAGAAAAGCAAAATTAAAAGTGCTTTATATTATGTAGTGTGGTGGTGCAAAAAGAGTTTAAAGAACTAATATCAGCATGTTGAAGGGATTGAAATTCAACTTATTATCTATCAATCCTATTAAAATTTACTTTATATGAATATACATCTCAAGATATACCGCTCAATATTAGAATATACAGAACTATTTAGCACCCTGATAGGAGCTAATTTTCATTATTTTAAATATATATTTCTCATTTACACGGATAATAACATTAGCCCCATTAGAATTTCATAACATCTTTTTGTTATTGTTAAAGCTTAAAGATAATCTATTATATGAGATATTTTATGAGTAGATTTAAATTTAAAATAATAAGTAATATTAAACAGCTTCTAACATATAACATTCGATAAAGATTAACTTGCGATGCAATATATATTATTGTTAATATTTTTATCACCTTTCAAACGAGCTTATATAAGAATCACTGATTCGCTATAAATATTAGAAGTGTTAAAAATCAATATTTGTACGCTCACTTTCATATTTATATTATAAAAATAAGGATAAGTACTGGATAAGTTTGGTATGACAAGCGGTAAACCGTGGCTATTCCTCCTTCGCCTTCAATATAATCAAATATTTAATACACTATTTGCATAGTATATCATTACGAATTCATACATTACATAAAATCATTAAACACCATTACCTCAATTAAAGATAATACTACCCACTTAATAACACCCCAATTCCAAGCCATCGAGATCAATTCACGAAATAGCAATAGCCTCTCAAAGCGCTAAACACCGAAACTCCGAGGTACTTATCGAACGAAGCTATTCTCAGGGGGACCTTTTGTCTCGTATCATCGCTGGGATTATCCACGAGCTAGTTTTCAACGTGCTGGGGAATACAGCGTCTTGGAAAGTTGTCCAAAGCAGCATTATGTGGATTGCTTCAGGAGTTGGAAAGTGTAGAGGGAGAAAATCGGTCAGGTGTTCGTGAGGGGGAAGTGAGATATATGCGCTTGGGACTGAGATCAGAGGGCAATAAATCCATCTGAAGGAGAGACGACGGACATCGGCTGCTAGCGGAGGAAAGACGCGTTTTTGGAAGATAATCGAAGAGGGAAGTTGGGCTAAGAAAGCTCCAGGGGCTTTGGAGAGACGGCGCTGAGGAAGGACGATAAATTCGCCAAAGTTAACGGATACCGAATGGATATAAATTAATAGCTACAAATCAGCGATATACACGCGGACCGATAGCTGAGGAAAATGGGGATGGGAATATTTCCGTTCGTGCGCCGCCCCCTCGGAGGAATTGGTTAATTATTACAAATTGGAGTCTTCTGGGAAGTAGTTCATCGTATGAGGATTAATTGTGGGTGTATACGTTTGGGGAAGGATCGATATTGACTTTGATGGGAGTTGGTTTAGTTTTAATCTGAGATATTATGGTATATTAGTCTTAGTAAAGTTTATTATTAGTAAACTTATTGAGAAAAAAACCTTAATTACAGGTTACAAATAATCCCCACTTCTTAAATACCATACAAGAAGTAAAAAGAAGAAATGACAATGAAAATTCTATCTCATATCAAAATACAAAGAAAGAAAGTTTTCTACCTTCAAAGCCAATTGAATTTTGGTGGAATTCAAAATAAATTTGAAACTCTTTTTTTACATTATCATCTCCTAAAAAAATTCCGATGTTTAAAGTTCATTCCTTTAGAGTGTTCATGAAATTTCATAAGATACAGATCTTTATTTTTCTAAATAAATCAACTTCGTATTAAAATATATGGAAATTGTATTTGAAACTTATTTTTAAACATATTATACTTATGAATTATTCAAACTAACGAATTTTCTATTATTTAGTTAATTTAAATTTTCGTATAAATGTACTCAAACATTAACTTCAATAGAAAGGAAATTTTCTCACTGCTCAATCCAATCCTATATATTCTTGCCAATGAGTCAAAACCTCAATAACAATCATAGATTATAAAATTAATTGTTGATAACAACAAAATTTTACTAAACTTTGTTCTTTCCTAATATTTCTGTCCGATTTGTTAGACGATGAGCACTATTTTCTCGGAAAACTTCACAATTCGGTTAAATTCACTCCCACACTCGCATCAATTCCCGTCTTCGTAACTTATACGATAGGATATCCGTCAGATACCTCAAAAGATAACGGTTCTCAGGGAAAACTCTCCCATTCCGACGTTTGAATTGTGGGCAGCAGTTAATGCCACACATTTAAAAAAAAATATATATATGGAAACATTATCACGTCTCCATCCTTTCTTTCCACATATATTTATGTTTCCACGCGAGAAACAAAGTCTTCGAGAAAATATTCGAAAATGACGTCAATGCAGACAATGCGATAAGGGAGGAAGGAAGCGCAACTTCCTGAGAACCCTTCAAATTCGAACACTGGAGGCCTTTCTCCCGAATTTCCGAAGGTGGCCGTAAAAATACTCCAGAGCGCGGAACTTGGGATGCTGTGGCGGACTCTTTGTTGTGAGGGATGTGAGAAGTAATACATGGGGTGGTGAAGACGGGGGAGGGATTCGAAGAGGAGGATATGTGAGGATTAGAGAAGGGGAAGGAAGGAATATTTGATAAGATATTACAACAGGATGGGAGTGGAGGGGGGTTAAAAAAGCTACCACGTTTTATCAGTTCGGTGTTGAGTATATACTACACATTAAATCCGAGAGATGCTATGTGACTTATTTGGCCTTAATTTGATTCGATTATGGAACCAGTACTATCAGTATAATAGAAATACCATTTAAATCAACATATTTACCCTGCGAGCCGCCTTTCGGCGTTTGGCAGGGGGTGCATGCACCATGACTCTATTTCCCTAGGCGATTATTTTCGCGAATAGTCCGCGGAAAAAATGAATTTTTAAAACGCTCCGTTCGCGCATCTATTTCTCTGATCTTTCTCGCATTATCAGATCGGCTCATGTAACAAGGTGGACGCATTATACTTTCTACGTCTTCTATGAAGGAGCTCTCCCTGAATTTATCTAATGATTTAATTCTTTGCCTCGACCTTCTCTCTTCTAGTAATTCCCACCCGGCGTCCTTTAGCATTTGCGTTACGCTCGCTGTTTTATCGTATGAATTTTTTACGAAACGTATCGCCTAATTTAGTAGTATATTTGAAAAAGGTTAGAAGTTTATGAGTACTTATAGATTAATATATATAAAATAATCTATGGGGATAAACATTTTAACAGGAAAAAGTATATTGCTCTTTACTCATCGCAAATACAGATGCACAAGAATGAACTATAATTAAACTTGCCCACTGGTCATAGAAAATATTACGAGATTATAATAGGCATCTAGTAATTAATATTTCAAAAGAGTAGAGAGGAATTAAGTAATGAATATTATATAATTGCTACGAAGTAAATATTGAAATACATTGAAATAATGATGTAGTAAAATGAAACAAGAATTCGTGAGTCTTTTTAGCTCAAACGAATATAGATTATCTTGATATCCAAGGTTACAGTACTATGCTATATTAGTTAGTCAATTGTAAAACATTTATTTTCAGATAAGAGAGATATATTATTTCTTAGTAGTATACTGGGAAAAAAGTTGATTATACAACTATTAAATATGTTAAAGAAATTTCTTTGTGATTTTCCAGCAGTTTTAAATTGAAAGTAGTACAAGAAAAGTACACGTAAGTGAAGTATAACAAAATATACCAAATACCTTTGTATACAGAGACCGAGTGCGAGATACAAAATTTTATATCCCGATATCTAGTTATAGTTAACACTAGAACAGCGGGAAACGGACACCCCCCTAGAACAGCGGAAGGTGTCCTCAGGACACCTACACTTGCGCTTCTTTTAAATTGAATGAGGCAGTCGTATTTAAATTTATAGTCTTTCCTTATAAGCTTAAAAATTAATAACTAAGTATGGGTACTTATTTATCGGCAGATCATGAGGTAAATAGTTGCTACATATTTAATATAGAAATTGTTGTTGAGTTCAATCAATTTCATGAGACTCATATTCCGATATAAAAATATACAGAACAATAAAGCCAGAGATAAATTATATGAATAAATTAATATAAAGCCTTTTCGAGATAAAATAATTATTTGCTTGAATAACTTTTGAAAATTACCCGATTTTATCAACAATTTACATGGGGTACAAGAAAAAATAAAAAAAAAAGCTAATACATAAATCTTCTTGATGTTACAGTTTCTATTAACCTATTCCTTGCACTTCTTACACTTATCTGATGCTATATTTCACTTGTATTTTCTTTTGAACAGATATCGGTGGCTTCATTGGATGATGTCTCGTGCATCTACTGTTTACTTAGGTCCTTTTTGAGATCTCTTTAGACAGCTTAGGTTTTACTTTGTTTATCTGCGATTCGTTGCAAGAATCTATATCTGGTTATTTGGCGACCTCTTTTCTGCTTGCAAATAACCTATACATTGACTTCTGCTAGATAAATTTTTATGTAAAAAGAATGCATTAGGCAACGTCGTGAGTCTGTCTCACCGTGTGCCTACGCGCCATTTGGTCCACTACGCCGCTTTTTGTACAATTATGGTACGTCACCGCGTCTGATTTTCTTTTACTAATACTGTCAAATACGACATTAGAAAGCATCTAAATCGCGAGAAGAACATGTTTATTCGGTTTAATTTTATAAAGAAGGATTATTCTTCATTTTTCGACAACATCGGTATTCACTGCAGATTTTTGCTGGTTTTCAACTCCAGCGACTCTCATCACAATTTGTTCTGTTGTTCCAGATAAAAAATACCTGCTTTCTTCAGCCTTTTAAATAGTTTCTTTAATTTAAAATAATTATCGGTCATTAGGTTAATTCCTTTTATATAGGAAAGGTCCCATCAAGGTCATGACCACATGGTTCAGGAAGATGGCCTATCCTCCAACTCGATAACTTATGGAAATCTATTCTATGCATATTTGGAATTAAAATCCACTACTAACCGAAACTTAAGTACATATTTATCAGGTTTATCAAGAATAAATTGTGTGAATAGGCATCTACACTTTCTGGGAAAAAGCTGATCATTCACCGTCACTTTGGTAACGGGATTGTAGCAAGCCTGGCAATATTCAATGAATGAGTGTAACAAAAAGATATAAGACAAATTAGTCAATTGCGAAAATAGAAATGGGAAACGTATCTTATAAATGGAAATATTAGAAAATATAAGGCAAAATGTTTCCAACTCAAATCATCATTAGAATTGCTACCTCAAATTTTTACACACAACAATATAATTAATTAATTTTAGAGAACGGGGACAAAATAATAGCAAAAAGCAATATTATCTCAAAGTACATTCGTAAGAGCTTCTAATATAAAACAATGAAGGTTTTATCATAAGAAATAATAGTAAATATTACGTATGTGTCCTGAGGACACCTCCGCTGTTCTAGGGGGTATGTGGTAGGATCTCCTATGAAAATGTTCCAATAATTATAAAACTTGGTAGAAATACGCAGAATATTAAATAATTAAAAGTCACGAAACGATTTTTTTCTATGATACAAATTACAAAAATGGTGCGTTTTTTTCATGGGCGAGGTGTCCTGAGGACACCCTCCGCTGTTCTAGTGTTAAACAGATATAAAAGATAATGATGCTAAAATTATATTTTTCGCTCCGCCATTTTGCAATGTCACTTAAATAAATTTTGTACGAATAGAAGTTTATTGTGAATTTGTTGACTTTTTGATTTTGAAAAAAACGTGAGATGATAGTAGGTAAGTATCCAACGAATATTTTACGCAGAAATTTTTGAATACTAGTGAATTCTTCTAATCTACATCGCATATAAAACATACTTTCTTGTATATTAGTAATCAGAGAAGGAATTCATCAAAGAAAGATGGAATGATGGAAGTAATATTTTCCGCTAATTATAAATAAATTGGAAATCGAAGGGTATGTGTATCAAAAGCAAAGAATGAAGGGAAGGGTTATTATTCTCTTTTTACTTGTATTATAAAACGGCAGTCAAAGGAGTGGGGTGTGGTCCAAGGCAGAATACAATTAGGGTTTGGGGGTGTGGAGGGGAGTGACCGTCCAAGCAACGTCATAAAGTTTCAATTTCGCGGCGTAATCATCCGTCATGAGATGGACCAGTAGGCGGAAGAGCCTGAAGGCAAGCCACTGCTCGAGTAACCTCAAGAAAGATTCGCCATAAAGAGGCTTCTGGGGAAAGCGAAGGTTGAACTGGAGAAGTAGCGATTTAAAGTATAAAGTGAAAGTTTAACTTGCGCAATTAGAGATAGGAATTGGCTAAGAACAGAGTATATTTAAATTTGAAACATTATCAGGGTAAGTGAAGTGATAATGTCGTAACCTTTAAGGGCTGAGAATTATAGAAAAATAGTGGAGGTTTGAGGCCATCCATAATAAAGGCTTTTGAAGACGAAATGTCATAGATTTAGTAGGTAAATACAATAATTAAAATCATAATTATAAAGTTCAATGACAGTTTTTGAAGGTAAAGTTCTTCAGTAAAGATATCTTTAAATTAAATAAGAATTCTCTTCAATATCTATTATCTAACTAAGTAATGTTCTCAATTTCCATGTATTATGCAATACATCAAATAATTAATCAATAATCAAATAATGATTAAATATCTTTTAATTATTCAAGTTTTAATTAAATTGGGTGAAATTCAAAATACTTATGCTCACTCTCTGACATTGATATTTCATTTAATTTTTTAAAATATACCGCGGGAACATTTATAAAATACGTTTACATCATTTTTATGTTATCTTCTTCTTGCTTGATTTAAATTAATATCAATTAAAGAAACTTTAGGAAATTATTAACCCCAAAAAGAGTCAAATATTATTATTTTCTTAATCTTTTTAAATATAAGATCTAAAGTAATCTTAAGATCAATATAGCTCTATATTTGATGACCTTCGAAACAAAATGAACGACGAAAACCGATCTTCAATTAAATTCCACCATTCAAGATACGACAACAATCATATCGAAGACAACTCATCCCACAAAACAACCACCTCCAATCCCTAACAACCCAAACCCAGACTCGTACGCATCCAATTCGCACCTGATAAATCAAACGCCGCGTTTCGCGTTCTTTTTTACGAGTTCGGTAATCTCCCACGAACGATTTATGGAGCAGTTTCGCGAGGAAGGACGCCTTTTTTATTTCCCGATATATATATAAAAGCGCGCTTAAAGTTTCGTTATTTGTAGGTGGCGGCAAATCATATCCAACGGAAAGAATAAGTAGTATAGGAATAGGCCTCGTACGTATAAGATGGAGATGAATGAATCGCTTACAGAGTGCATCCTCGTACGTCGTCTCCGGAGAAAGAAACGATCCGCGGAGTGTAGACGTTAAAGCTGCGAACGGGATTAAGGGGAGTGAAATAAAAGGGATATAAGAGGGTTTGAAATATTTCGGCGAAAGTCTTGTACGTCGTTCCTTCTCTCCGAGATATCCCCAACGTTTCGGAGACAAAGTCTCGAAACAAGACTCGTGATTTATTTGGATGGAAATAAGTGGGAGACGCCCTCTAGCGATCGAGGAATAAAAGCCCTTTGACTGATGGCGACACTGGAGTAATTTAACGTCTGCGTCATTCGATAAAAGATCGAGGGAAAACGACGAGTTATCCTGCTTAATTAACGCGATAATAATTAAGTGGTACATCGTGCGTGTCTTTCCCGGATTGGAATACGCGTGGAATTGCTGTGCTGAAAATGGTAGCGTAGAGTGGTGTCGTTAAGAATGAGTAAATCTTCTGTAACTACTCATCATGGATGGCTTTGACGATGACAATGAAACATCTATTGCAGAACACAGGAATATAATTAGCTGGATTATACAAGTGAAGTGTAAGGCACTATCAAATGGATGAGATATTATTACGTAAATTATTTTATATTTCAGCTGTATCGTGACTGTTTTAAGGTAGATGTAGCGATAGTGGAATTGCTTATTTTTCTATTAAAATAAATGCTAATATGAAACTGATACAGTAGGTCACAAAACATATATATATATATATATTAATACCGAAATTTTTGATTAATTAAAATCATTTTACAGTACGTAAAGTGAAGAATAAGATCAATTAAATAATATGTATATATAGAAAAGTATCGGCTATCAAATGGATGAGACGTTATTACGTAAATTAATTATTTCAGCTGTACCACGGATGTGTTATATTCCATATTCGAAGAGGAATCGACTGTTTTTTTATTTCGGTAAATAATAATAAAAAAACTAACCCAGGAGGTAGCACGATATGTACGCAAATATCGTATTTTCAATAAATAAAAATAATTCCAGATTATGCTAGCCAATTTTGTTACTAAAAACTCCCTGTTACATCTAGTGGACGTATTTTTTCTAAAAGGTATGGGTATATGAAATATTATATCCATATTTAAGAATTAAATCCATGAATGTATTTAAATCTACTGCAAGAAATAATTCAGAAAAATAAAATTATCAACCGAAGTTAATTTGAAGGTACAGCAATTTATAAAGAAGCTGAAAGAATATCCAGATACGTTAAGGAATGGGTGCGTCGTATACATTTATCTAGGTATTGGTAGAGAGATTATAGATATACGAAACATATTCGACTACAATACTTTAACTTCTTTCATCACAATACTAGAAAATATACATCTTAAAACATCTCATGCTATTAGTACAATCACTCCCATCATCCGGAACAATTAATAATAGTACAACAGATGTAAAATCGTCATAAATTCACCGCTTTGAGAGACGCTCGGAAATTTCCAGCTTCCAATTCAATCTGATGCTACACTTAAACCCTCAAGAAACGCGTAAACAACGCTAAAACAAAAAAATAAAACATGTAAGCGATAGAAGGAGTTTAAGAGGATGAGGGAAGAGACGAATGGCCGAGGACACCTTTTACACACACACAGATATATAAAAAAAAGGGAAGAAAGTGCGGGAGAAATAAATTATAAACAGAAGCTATTCGGGAATAAGAGTGACAGGTGGGGAAAATTAAGGGACGGGATGCAGGGAAGAGAGAAAAAGAATGGAGAAAGAATGTTACCTTGGGGTAAAAGGGTTCGGTGGCAAGGGGCAGCCAAGAAAGAAATTACAGCACTAACACGGTAAACCCCAATTGTGTGCGACCGCCCGTCTGCGCTGAATATGAAATGTAAAACGACATTAGTGAGCTTATTATGGGAGAGGGGAGGAAGGAAATGGGTAAACGTAGGTTGTTTTCCTTGAAAGGGGAACAAGGAGAAAACACACGAGACTAATGGCTGAAGGATTTTAAGTGAGAGTGTTCTCTCTGTGTGTGAAAAAACATCGAGTTTTTTTACGCCACTGATACATTTGCGTTCACTGGAATTTGTCATAAATGGGTACATAAATCCTTACGTGGAAATACGAATATATATCCTTCAAGTGCGCGTTGCGTAGTGTATGTTGATGTTTGGAGAACTCTATCTCTGATTACTATGGGAATGAATTTATGTAAACATCCTGTTTGATATTACATATACACGAAATATATTCATTATTTAGTTTTCTGCGTTAATAATAAGGGGTATTATTTTTCTTTCAGGAAATAAATGAATAGAAGCATTCGGTGTAGAATGGAAAAGTGAAAAAGGATTGAACGATCAATAAAAGGTTCTATTCAAGGAAGAAAAAATAGCATAAGGAAATATAATAACAATGAAAGAATGGAAATCAATTATGGACACGTAATCGAGAAGTGGAAATATTGGATAAGTATTGTGGAGGTTTAGGAATGCGGAGTTAAGTGAGAAATAATCAAGAACATATTGAAGAAGATTTAAAAAATATATGAATGTTCCCAAAAACTATGAGGTCTTATAATTGGCATTGTAAAAATTTATTCCTTTTCGTATAGTTATTTATTGGAATTAAATATCGCCACTACGTTTAATTTAAATAAATAGCTATACATATGTAAAATACTTAGCTATTCTCTCCTATAATTAGCATTTCTATATTTGCCTTTTACATCTGTAAAAGTATTTTGTGATACTACTGGAAATATGCATAATCATCCAATATTCAATGGTCTTGTACGTATAATATATTCAGCAAATAATCAAGCATTACAGTGTAAGAAAAAGAAATATTTGTAAGATACTTGGCTTCTTCATAATTTAATTACGTACAAAGAACAACAAAACAAGATGGAATGGAGTCAAATTTCAACTATAGAAATCTTTATCAAATCGTTCATAAAATAAAGAAAATTGATGGATATGTAATGTAAAATAGAATCAATTGTAAGGCATTTAATTACTCTCCAAGAACTTATAAGACTACCTTTTCATGATTTAGTCAAGTGAAATTCCATTGGTGGAAAATCGGCTAAGACGACTAAATTTGTACGAAAAGACAATGAGCTAGGGACATGAATCTCGTACTTACCACGTTGACTATCAACACTGAAGGAACTCGAATACATTTTTTCGTAAGGGACAAAACTCCTTACCGTAATGGATACGAATTAATCAAACCAAAACTTTCATCGCACTCCCATCGTTAGCACTCATAATTTTCCAAACGCCTTGGGGCGGATTGATTGATAAAGTAGTAGTACGCATTCCCTCCCCACGAACGCCCGAATTTATTACGTTGCATTCGTACATCTCCACAGTCTCCACACTTTTCGTCGCACATAAAAAAAGGGGGAGGAGGTTTTATTTCTAATTCTTCCATCCTTCAGAACAAAAGAAAAGCGGATTTCATCCGGTATTAGGAGAGCATCTCGAACATCCTTCATTTCTGTCGCGAAGACACAAATTTAAGAGATATATACATTTCGGAACTTTCATATTTTTTATCTCCCGTGGGATGCGGGGGATATAAATAAAGCCTGGGAGGTGGGGACAGCGCCTCGAGGACATTACGTTGGGGGGGGATATTGCGGGAGGAGTATTGTGGGGGGGAAATTGCGGGGGGAAAGAGAAAGAGGTATTTCACGATAAGCGAAATTTCTCGAAGATGTTGGCATAGCCACTTTAGCGTCCCCGTTACGACCATTGGAAAAATGTAATCAGCTCCGAAAAGCGATCCGCCGAAAACACGGGCATAAATTTCGGAAAGTACAAGAAACTTTCGTCGGAAGAAAAAGAATTTTTCGCGCGATTTTTACTTTGTTTTCCGGATTGCTTTGCTGAATTAAAACGAGGCTATAAATAAAGCGTTCTGAAGTGGTGAAGGGAGGGGGGGGTGTTGGGGTGTTTGTTACGGACTCGAATGATACTCCAATTCCAAAAAGCTGTGAAAATCACGGCGGAGGAAGGATCTGGAAGGAAAAGCCTTTCGAGAAATAACTGTTTCCGGATGATTGCTCTTGTTTCAAGTGGAATGTAATGAACATCCGGAATAATAAGAATTTATATCTTTCGAGCTATCAGGATATTCCAGAAGGAAACGTAAGGGAGAGAAAAGCGGAGTGTAATTGGATTCGACGAATGAAAAAAAATATGTAACGGACGTATTTAAAAACGGATTCAATCTCCAATTTCTTTAGCGTTTTGTTTGGTCAAGCGCTCGAATTTGGTTCCGTTTCGTTTTGTTTTCTTTTTTTTTGTGTTGAAGTGGTCCTCTTCCAGAAAAATATATACTTTCTTAAATAAAATGGTTAAGAATTCGTTTACCAGATTCGTTCTGTATTACTCCTCTCCGAGAATGATTGCTATTGAAAAGTTCGTTATTCGTTCAGGAACAGGATTTCTTAAAAAGTTTTTGGCTGATTAAGTTCCGAAATCTGGACTGCTCTTTTTCAAATTGCGACAATAAAATACTGTAATTTTATGCGAATCGTTTATCTTAAAATATTTCATTCAGAAATTCAAATGCATTCAAATTCAACTGTTATCACAACAAAAGGTTTTTAAATTTAATTACATTGAAATAATACACAAATTTATAATTATTAAAGTCAATTAGATAATGGAAATATTATTTTTAAGATCTCAATTTCCAAACAATTTTACAAAGAATTGAGTACATTCAACTTATTCTTAATATTTACCTTTCCTGAGCTAGATCACCGAATATACTATTGTACCAATTTACTTCATTAAAGAAATATTTTAAGGTTCGGCATAAAAATACATCTACCTTACTGTACTATGAATGATTGGGGTATCAGTGTGCTTCCATGATATTTCCCTTTTTTTACATGAAATTTAATAATATAAATTGGACAACCGATAATTTTCTCTATTCTAGCACAAAAAAATACGTGAGATATTTCTGGAGAAAATATGTTTATAGTATGTATATAGTGCATGTTTTCATGATAATTTAATAATCTATTTTCCGTAGCCTCATAAAATCATCAAAGAATTATTTAAATGAAAGACAAATAATTCAAATCCGAATACACATACACCTACGAATAGATCCATTCCCAAACTGTAAATATTCCCATTGGCTGGGATTCGAACCCAGGACCGTATGATTGATTTATATTGATAAGTATGCTAAACACTCCGCAACCAAGGTCTGTTATTTATTGTTATCAACAGTTAATAAATAAACATACCGATCCGATATCCAATATCACATCACCTTCTCATAAGATCCGTTTCCGATATATTTCCGTGTACGATATATGATTTGTTACAAATACAATCGATCGAGGGCTTCATAAGAAACTCAGTTTCAAATTAACCAAACTCAGCGCGGACACCAAATTAATTATTGCTCCGCGAGAGACATCTCAATTCCGCAACAATCAGGAACGAGACGCAACAATGAATCACGGACGACGACAATAAACACATCATCGAGAAGAAGTGACATTGAAGATATAGAAAAGGGCAAAGAAAAGAGCAAGTGATGTGTGGAATAGAAGAAGAAAAAGGATGTAAAAAAAGAGTGGGGGTAAAAGAGCTTCGAGAGTTGGTAGAGGGAGCTTTTGGAAATCCTCGGAAGGGGTTCATTGTAAAGCATGAAATTAATGAGATATGCCACGTACAGTGACCAGGGCCTTCCCCCTCCCCCCACCTGCACACCCCCAGCAACCCTTTCAAATCTCCTGATTTTTATGCAAAAAACAAAGAGAGTAGGATGAAGGGGGAGGTAGGGGGGTGGGTTGGCGATAATAAAAAAAAGTATTCCAACCCTTCCCTCGGACGTCCCTTACTAATTTCTCATCTCAGCCCTTCTTTTAGCGCTGCTTTCCTAACCCTTAAAACCAGTCTTTTCTGTCCATTGGGTCTCCACAAATCACCCCCTTGCACCCGACAGCCCCATGAGCGATAAGCAGTTTCTTTTTCGGACCATGTCCTTGGACTCTCTCTTTTTCTGCGCTTGAAATCGCTCCTAAATTAAAAAAAGAAGAAGGATTCGGATGCGCAATGAATGGATTACGATTCGGGGGAGACGTATCTTACAGCGTGTTGGTGCGAATCGGTGACTGAGCATGGCATTGTAGTGAATAATACAGATGCTCTCGCGTTTGGAAAAAAACCCCTAAAGGGAGATAATGGGAAAGAATAATTATGCTGAGAATAAATGAGAGCATTGCTGTAATAAGATATTTCTCTCTCGGACCACCTTATGTATGCAGTGACCGATGCAGATAAATTCTGGGGCTCACAACTCCGAATTTGTGGGTCTTTCGGACTAACGACATTATTAAGGTACAACAATGTCGGTGACTTCTTCCTTCACATGAAATGATATGATTTCCTTATACTCGAAATTTTAAAAGAGAATTTTCGAAAGTATTTGGTTTATAATGAGTCAAAATTCCATGAAGTATATGTACAATACAGAAAATAATGAAAAAGCTCTATGTAAAGACATAAGAGATGGTCTTATTTGGGTCTGAAATATATAGTACAATATTTTTCAATACTTCAATACTTAATTTTAAATTAATTCACAATGGAAACTATAAGACTCTATGCTAATTATTCCACAAACAAATGAGAGGAAGATAAATATACGTTTATACAAATTTCTTTCAGTCATTTAGCCTATGTATAATATCTCACAAAATTACAATTTCTATTATATCTCTCATTCTAGTTTCGTAGATTTAACTAATTTCTCAGTGTATTAACCAAAAATAAATACAAAAAATATTGAACAATATTTTATGAATTTCAAAGCAGTTTTGCAGTATGATATAATCTATGCTTCAGTAGTATGAATGAGTCGAAACAATAAGACAATCTAGGCTTAAGAAAAAAGATTGAGTTGAACAATAAGACAATTCGAATGCGCGAATTCCTATCATAAGAAATAAATATCAACATACGATATCTCCACTATAAATGTTTCTTATTTCGGAACCCTTGATATACTATATTCAAACCTATACGTACTATAGTAACTTGGAAGTCCGTCCCACACCTCAATCCCAGAGCATTCACCTGAGTGAACGGGAGCCGTGTCTCTCCGTAGTAATTTATTTCTACAAGGACGCCATTTGGGAATTCGATCTCAATCGTCGTTCAATCATTCTCCGACAGAAATGTTTAATGAGGGGGTATCGGCAACCAAAGAAAGAGAGACAGAGAGAGAACTGACCCCTTCCTTTTGGGCGCCTTGCAAGTGGCACGGCTCACAACAAAGACCACTTAATAGTAAGAGGGAGCTCGTAATTATCACGCGGTATCCATTGCCTAGAGATCGTTCGTTTCGGGGGAGGGTTTGAGAAAAAAAAATAAAAAAAAAATAAAAAAAAAAAACAAAAAAGAATTCCTCCCCAGAATGCGTATTTCACGGGAATATGAATCGGTGTTTGCGGCATAATTAAAGATCCGCTATCGCTCTCCCGTTTTCTTTCCATTGAAACGTTCGCGAATGGAAAAAGCATCGGCCTTACTATCAAACCATTCACACACAAACCCCCCCTCCTCTCTTTTGTGTGTGCCCTATCTGTGCACCCGCTCTTTTGCGGAACTCTCCAAAAGGGTTCCTTGCCGTTCGGAACAGATCCCTCGGGGAAAAATTATAATAATAAAGCGATTGCCGGCGATATTTTCCACGAATGAATCCGCTCCGCTGGACCGTCTTATCTGAAGCGTTGACACGGTAGGAAACAAAGGGAGCGTAAATGGGGGAAAGAGGGGGGTTTTTCGATGAGGTAATGATCAAAAAGATGGTGGGGAAGAATTCCGTTCCGAAAGGGGTGCCTTTTTTATGTCTTCTTCATAGAGGCCGTTTTCAAAGCTTTTACGGGTTTCTTTATTCCTGCATTGACCGCCGCCGATTCTATGTGTTTGTTCGTCTTGATTTCTGGGGTCAACGAATGCGGTATAAATTAATCGAGATCAATTGATTATGATCAATGATTTTTTGGCTCAACGCAGGAAGTTTAGAGGAAGAAATGATTTGGATTTTTACGGAAACGTTTTTGTCTTTAATGAAAGCTATATAAAAGGTCTACTCAAATTTTATAACCCTGAGAATGAATTTTGAATTGTTGAAACTTAAGACAGTGCGTTACGATTTTTGCTTTTGAATACATTTATCTTTTTTTTTGAATTGACATGACGCAAAACTTTCTACACTTACGTATCCTAGCGATCCCGATCATTCAATTGCTTCTAGGTTTGTATCGACAGTTAATTTATTTTGATTATTATTAATTGTTTTTATAATCAATTTTTAGGAAATATTTCGTCAGCTAACTTTTTCTCCAGGTACATAAGGATAAGGATGAGAGATGTGTTTCTTGAAATAATTTTATGATTTATTATATTCAAAACTAAAGAAATAGCGTAATTGAAAAGTCTAAAAGACTAATATACTCTAATTTATATTTAATATGTAAATAATAATGAGTTAGCGCGTACAGATATCACAATAAAAATAAATTGGTATGAAATTGCTTTACCTAATGCAAAAACTTAATAATAGCAAAATAATTGTGAGTAGTTCAATATGTTTGAGGAAAGGTTATTTTTTTCTCTTTAATAAAATGCTATAAAACTTCCTTAGATATTATATAACCTTTTGCGAGGTCGAGGAAATATACCCAATTTCCACATTTCAAAATATCAGTCAAGATCATATCATACCTCTAACCTAAGGTTCATTAACATTCGGGAATATTTCTTTCTGTCATTATTTTTAATCCTTCAATGTCCCTCGTTTCACTTCAGCATGTAATTATTTAGCTCCAATGAAGTTATCTTGCCTCTAAGATTGAGACCTGCTAAAAGGTATTTCCAGGGAAAACTTTGCATAATATTTATTAAAATTGTTACCGCTTCGGAAACAAAACGGTTTTTAGAAGCACGAAAGCATCTGTAGATCACGACTGAACTAATTTGAAGGAAAAGCTCTCCACGTCGATTAACATAATAACCGCTTTTGAAGGACACGCAAATATTTCGGACAGGTTCCAACGAACTGAATTCGAAATATTCCTCTCTTTTGTACACTTTGAGATAAAAGAGCTCAAAAACCTTCCTGTCACTGAGGAAATATATTAACGAATCTGAGATCCAATGTATCATATGATGAATAATAAATTAACACAAAAAGAAACAAGGTTAGAATTTCGAAGCAACCATGGTAACATAATATTGATTGAATTGTAATATTATTTTGTATGAATGCAAACAAGTATAAGCCAATAATGATGAATAATAAAGGAAAGATAATAATAGGTTCACATTTACATTCATTAACTCCGATATTTCTTAGTATTTCCCGAAAATATGATACATTTTTACGTTATTTATTATAATCTTTTCTTTTAGTTTTCGTTCCATTCGTATTAATTTCAATGCATACATAATACATTTAAATTTCAGGCATATAATTAAATATAATTTAGTTTCAAATCCTTTTCCATATACAGTGAGGGTATATTTATTAAAGGCCCCTAAATTTTATCTCAAGGGTAAATTCGACAATCATAAACGTATTTTTTTATATTTTAAGATTTACGAAATATACTTCTTTAATAATATTAATATTCAAATTAAATATTTGCATTCCTAATTTTTGTTAAGGAATCTTCTAATAGAATTATCGTCAAAAATAACATGTGTAGAATTTGGAATGAAATATAAATTAAAGAATATACACAATAATCACTGAAAACTTAAAATTAGAAGTTTACTCTAACAACGAAAGGGAAATTGGAAAACTGCATGATTAGTTTAAAGTATACCTCAAGTAGATCCAAATGCACCTGTCATAGGCATGTATAACAAACACATGTTACAGAAATGTTCCAAATATATTTGATATTAAGACAGAAGAAGGAAGGTTGTCCACGGAGAACATGTGATGCTATAAGGGGAATGGGCAAGTTATGAGGGTGCGAAGGAAATCAGGCGATTCGTTCCGCGGGTGCAATAACAGACAAAAACAAAAGACTGGAAGACCCCGAAGCGAGGAGAAGATGAGAAAAGTCTTCCTTCATGATTGATATCCATGCCAATTTCTGGCCTGGCCCTCATTACTTCTAAATCGAATTATATACGAAGCCTAGAAAGATGTTATGGGCAATGATGGATGCGACCAAATGAAGCCCAATCAAAACCTACCAATTTTTTTCGGCTCTTGATTGTTACGAAAGACTGTTCAATTCGAAATGCCACGGGAAATTTAAAACGCATTATCGAGCTTCTTGAGAAAACACATTCCCAAACGATTTAACATTTCGAGATCTGCCGTAATCTTCGACTGTTTTGATTCGTTTCGCGCAAACCGAATCTTTCTTCGGAAAAGAATTATCAGCAGAAGATAAGAAAAGATGTACGAGCTACAGGGAGAGAGTGAAATCTATCGGAAACGCAACTATTTGGGGCGGTTAAGAGCGTTAATATCTCCACGTTTCCATGTGGCACGCATCAAATGAAACTCCCAATCAAGAGGGGTAGAAGAAGAGAGAAGTAAAAAAAAACCTTTTTCAATCAATCATCCACCCAACTTCATTTTTCATCTCCCAGGCGCCTACTTCGTTTCATATCGCTACTCAAGAGAGAGTGTGTGTGTGTATACACATTTTTTTCGTCACAAAAATTTTTTTAATCGACTTCGAACAAATCGCCATCAACATCCGTTCCCGCTTTTTCTACCTCTCGAACAAATGACTGTCGAGGTTCCCAATGATCTCCGGAGTCGGAATCCACTCAATCTATCGCCGCGGAAAAAAAAAGAAGTTCGATCGCGCGCAACCTACAAAAGGGTCATTAATGTGCCGCTGTTCTTCTGTTTCTTCCCTTTGTCCGTTGCCGCACTTCTCACGGCGTCGGTCATTAGGGCCTCCGAAAGGAAAGATTGGGAAGGATTCATTGCCCAAACCGTATTAAGAAACGGAAAGAAAGTTCGAAGGTGTGGCTTTCAATTACAAAGCTCGCTTTCGAGGTTCGGGAAATATTTTGCGGATATCTTTTGGAAGGGATTTGTTTGGCAAGGGCTAACGTCAGAGTTGATATCTCCCCTAATATTCACATTTATTTTATATTTAAAAGTATTTAACTAAGACATCAATGAAAATTCGTACCGTAAGTTTCTACCACTGTAGACTGAGTATCGTTTAAAATTTAGTATTATATTCACCGCTAAAATATATACACTTCTGAAGTTTTCATAGCATACGCAAAGCTTTAGAATTTTTGCAGAAGTTGAGTTTTAGAAGTTAAAAAAGCATTTAATTATAACCACTCTTTCAAATGAAGGCAAGAGCTGAGCCCTACTGCAAATAGGCTCTTTCGACTCCACACTTGAATTGATTTACGTATTTGAAAACCTATCTTTCATACCAACAGTTTCTCTAAAATCACATTGAAATAAATTATAAATCCAGAAGAATATATGGAACGTTCATGATCTAATTAATATGGTTGCCAAATAGTGAATACGATTGACACTTTTTCTTTTCCTAAAATCATCATATTATATTTCTTTCTCGCACATAAATAAAACGAAACTAACCTTAAGGTGACTTTTGGAATGAATATTATATAGTTTTAACATATTAACACAGATAAATTACTTTAATAAGAGCACGGTTTATAACTGATAGAATATACACAGTCTATATATACTTAGTTACAAATTATATTAATGGGAATAACAGAATTGCCATGGTGACAATAGGTTGATTCACATCGTCGGAAGAAGACCGTCTGCGTAGCTCTGGGCGCACAAATGCCAGAGCAGGTGCGGGGAAATGATCGGAAATTGTGGCGGCGATGGAAGTGTGTGAAGACTGAGGAAGAAAGGGTTTTCGAAGAGGGCTATAAATTAAAGAAAAAAAACCTCTGATAGGAGGAATCACGCAAACACATCAGTTGGAATAAAACAAAACACGAAGCTTGGTGCACGGAAGGTCTCGGCTTCCTCACTTGACCTTCACCTTAAATATTTAAGAAATCTTAAAATTCAGAGGAAAGCTTGAAGGTAAAGAAGACTGAGTCTTACTTGTTGCCAGTCGATGTGTATGAATCACAAGGTGCAAGAATTATCTACCATAGAAGTCCGGTTTAATGGGCACAACCGGTATTGAGGGACAGTTGCAATTAAGGACTTCCTAAGAACATGCTATCAACTTCGATCGATTTTCCATAAGCCAAAGAATTTTTCGTGATTTTGTTTCCCTGTCATCGAATTTGATTGATTACTTTGGTTTTAATTCTGAAATAACACATGTTTATTGCTAATCGGGAGTTATTTGTTTCATAAGGAATTCCTCTGTTCTACTGTAAATGTTATCGGACGTCAGGAAAATTCCACTTCTTATCATTGTGATACTTCCTGAGCCTTCAATCAATGTCGATTTTTGAATCTAAATTTTTATAATTCCGAATCCTAAGTCGTAGGCAGTTTTTAGATCACGATATTTATGGACATGAGTCGTAAATACTTCCAATACGAGTTGAAAATCTGATAAATAGTATAAGGATTATATTATTTTATTAGAGAGTTCTGAATCATTTCGCTGTTAAAACATAAAAACGATCGATATATGTTACATAACGATTATATAAGAGCTAGAAAATCGACCATATCTCACTTCTAATACTGAATTTCATTTGCATTACTGTAGGATGATGTGTTATCGAGTCAGTACTTAAACTGAAAATGGACACGCATACCTTACAACGGAGAAAATAAATAAAATAACATGTACAGGAGCGTAGCGTCAGAAATATCATAAAAAAGTTATCATAAGAAATCAAATACATTCTTAATTGATTTTATAGTGTTAGAGTATTTATTTACATAATTCTGGATGAAGTTTTTGATGAATTATTCACGTAATTCTAAATCAAGTGTCAGAGTATTTACTTAGGTGATCCACAATCAAATTTTAAAGTTAATATAATTTAATAATATTTATTTACGCAATTCTTAATCGATAAGTCTTCAATGTTCCGTTCAATAAGACTTCCAAAGGATGGAAGATGGAAAGCGTGTGGAGATGGTGTGCTACTTCACAAAGGCGGCTACCGTGCAGGCTCCCCAGGGTGCATTGCGTGCACGGGACGGAGTAATTATCGGATGAAGGACGTACAGCCCCCGAATTAGAGGAGGGCATCTGTGCACTCGATGCACGGAATGCGACGGAAGTAACTGATAGCCGTTCGTTTTTTCATGGCAATAGAAATTAGTATCTTCAATCTGTCGATGTGTAAACACTCGGAAACCGGAAAAAGAATGAGTCGATAATAAAAAAAAATCAGATTAAAAACCCACAACCATAATTCTATCGTGACGAACCGCCTCTTTCATTCAATAACGCATTTCAGATATATCGTTTATCGGCTTTTCGATAACACGGCATTTCACTCAGGATATGTTTGAGCTTTTTATCGATAAAAAATATAACTGATTTAGACAGGGATCGGTTTATATTTACGAACTGAAGATAAACTAATATTAACGATTTATAAAACCTTAAACTATCATTATATCTCTATCAACTTGAACATTGTCTAACTTGACAATAAGACGCTGCGATATACCAATTCTGTTTATTAAAATTTATAATTAATAACTATACATCCAAAAAGTACACTATTGGGATAAAAATTAAATCCACTATTATGGTAGTAGAATGCGTTAAAATTTACAAAATCACATTTTAAATTTAAGTTAGTTAATCCATGGAATTTATTTGAACTTTATAGAATTAGAGTGATTATTATGCACTTAATTAAGCAATATTATATTCTTAATATTGAAAAAATTCAACTATCCAATGTTTCAGAAAACGATTTGAATCTTAGGATAACAAAATGTTTCTTTTTTAATTTAACCATTGCTGGGGCTCGTAAAAATTCTCAATTAACGTATATTCACAATAATATCTGAGCTATGTATAACACTAATAACTTTTGATACTACTAAACGAAATTTAGTACGCGTCTTTTCTACTAATGCAATGCAAAAAGAAAATTTTAAACCAGAAAACATCTTTTTCCGAGGTTGATAACAGCGATCAAGAACAAGATTTTCTTACATTACGTGTTGTGAGATAGAAAATATAATATTATATTAATATATAATAGAATATTTAAAACCATACATTTCTTTCTGATACAGCTTTTACCGAATAACCAACCAAAATACCCTAATTAAATATAGCCAAAGCAATCTGCAATGCTCATCGAAATCATAAAGTCCCGAATCGTTTCATTAATGAAAATAAATACAATTTTTCTCGCTCCATCATTCCTTACGGCTCTTTATTTTGTCACTGCTACATCGCACACACGAGAGATGTTTACTTTTTATTCATCGTGAATGACGAAGTTAGTTGAGCAAACAGTTACGAAAAAATCACATATCCATAAATTATTTTTTTACGAATGCAGCTCCTGTAATTAACCTCAAATAAGTGTATCTAAGTAAATTTGTTCAGAAGCACTTTTTAATTTCGAATTTGTGAAATTTAAATGGAATATAATGCAAACAACACGTCTAAATGGACTGTAAATAAGGAAGAGGCCACGTACGAAATCTTTCTGGGAATTGGGGAAACGATTGTTTCTTCACGCGTGAAATTGAATTTTTTTCACATTGATTCAGGAGGGTGCTGTACAGTGCCTGTACAGTGAATCACGACTCACTTAAAACGTTATAATTATCAAGTACTCAATGTTACAGGTAACTGTAAAAACGTTCGAGCTTTTGGTTAAAATTTCTCAGTTTTCGTATTTCTCATGAGTACAGCTTGGAATTGTTTCTGAAATCTAAACGTTTATACGAAAGATATCCTCTTTGCCTCATAAATTATGATGTTATGCATTTTACGTGCGTAAGAGATAAGGCTTTTTACAATCATCTCTAAATTAATACGATTTTCTAAATATATAATACTGATAATATAACTTTATAAGTACTTAAACATAACTCTCTCAAACTCCACGCGGATATTTAGAGATTTATACTACTAAGTAAATGAATAAATTTGAAATGACTAACTATTTCAATTATGTACATTAATAACTTATGAAGTAAGTGGAAAACTACTAAATAAATCGCAATTGAGGCTTGATAGTTTTTTCTTAAGTTATACAGTACATGCATTGTTCTACAAAGTAAAGCGTATGTTTCAAATCCATTACGTATTTTATTTTCAAAAACTCTATGCTTACGTGAGAATGTCTCATTTTAACTCTTCGTAAAAAATATTCACGCGTTCGTATGAGTTTCAGCCAGAGGTAAATATGGAAAGCAAATATTCTAGAGAGGTGAATGATCCGGAATATAGAAAAGACGAGTATTAAAACTTAATTCAATGACGTATCCAACGAAATTGCATACAGAATCACACAATACCTTTTCTTGAACCATAAAAATGCACCAATAGCTAAATACTGTATCAAATAATACACATTCTTTTGTGGTCGGCACTCAACCCTCTTAACTCAACTTCCTTCCTTGAAAAAAACAATAATCGAACAAACACGACGACATAAGCACACATGGAAACCTAGCTCTTGGCAAACCCGAATAACCGATTTCAAAACTAAACAACAGGAATTACAAACATAGCCATAAATATCCTTAATACCTATGCTATGAAAAATCGCCTTTTTTGCACACAATGAGGCAACAACAACGTCAAAAACGGATACATTTTCCCTTTTGATCGATACGGGTGGGCATTTCCTTAAAAACCCCTCCCAGATAAAAATCTACAACTAGAGAGAGAGAGAGACGTAAAAAATAAATAAAAGGTAATATCGCTCCGATTTGATATACCCTCGATAGCGGTTCCCTAATAAAAAACGTATTATAAAACAGCCTGTCCGAGAGCCCTCATCTACAGTCATTTGTTTTCGAGCAATCTCGAACTCATTTATACCGTCTCACGCTCGTATTCGGAAAGAAAATCGGTACAAATACCGAAAGAGCTACTTTCTCCCGAAAGCCTTTCCATATAAAGTTCAAAAGGATTGCCTCAATACGTCGAACCCAAGATTTGCATAACGACACACGGCATCGGGGACAGTAGATGGTTGGCATGACATCTGGACGTTAAGGGAAGTGACTGTATATACTGTAGAGGGACGAATGGAAGGGGGGTAGGAGGTTTAGTGAATGGGAAACATGAAAACCGAATATAACCACTCGATATCGTGATGAATTTGCATTCCAGAGGAAATATTCCGAGGAAAGGAACTTTACATAGAAACTGATTAATGTCGGAGAGGGTTTTTATTTCTTTTTTTTTTTTGAAGGGATCGATACGGGGAAATGAAACGAAGGCTTACGTCTCCGATATGCATGAATGTTACGGAAGATCTCGATGGGATTTTTCTTTGATATGGAAATTACGTTTAATTACCACGTATCGGCTTCCATGCCACTCTGCATAACAGTTGGAACGGATATTTTAGAGAAAGATAAGCACAATGAAAATAAAAACCGTTTAGGCTATTCAATATTTTCAAATTTAGAACGAGTTATCAGATATATTATGTGATATCAGATATGATTTATAAAATATTTTTAAATGATATTGAAGTAAAATACAGAAAGAAAAATAATAATTAATATATTATATTTATATATAGAAATTGGTAATATCCTTTGGTTGTATTTGAAATAAATGAAGAGACATCGTATGCCTTGTGAGTGTTAACCGCATCCTGTTAATCATCTACGGAAGTAAGTTAAAATTGGACATTTACTCGCTTCTTTAATCGGTATTGCTTTGCAGATTACAATGATTAATTGATAAATCAATATGCGAATAATTAATAAATAATTAATTCCAGTCGCTGACTTTATATTGTTTTTATGTTTATGGTAGAAGATATTAATTAATCAGCTAAGCATTTATACTTAAAATTAACGATGAGGTACAATTTAATCTCCATTCGTCTAGATTTTACTATTTCTCTTATTTATTAAAAATAGTTTTATGACTCGACAGTATTTAATGTTGCTCAAGGAATTTGAGCTATTAATCCATTGACCTTCATTTCAATTATAATAATAAAACTTAGCTAGATACTTTCTAAAAAGTTAGCATTATATTCTTAAATTTCTTTATTTTAATTGAAAATTATTTACCTACACAAGGGTGAAAAGCTTATTTATTACAAACTTACTTTCCTCAAAGCGCTATAGAAAGCTGCTTCATACAATCAGCCAAATGATTATGAAATCTAACGTCTTAAGATTTAGCTGAAGTCATTGGTTTCTCTTTCATTTGTAGAAATTCGCCTGGCGTATACTTTTTAAAAATCATCGATCACTTCTTCCTTAACAAAAATCGACATCTACATCTAGTAGACTAGTATATTACATCTAAAAGAAATCACATACCTAACACTTCCGGAAACGTACCAACCGATTCTAAAAATTTCAATTCAAACAACTTTGTTTCTCGAAGCATAAACACTTACGAAGGCACAGAGGAATAGTATAGAAGAGAGAGAGGGCCCTTTTTTACGACCAACAAACGACTCCTTTCAGACCATTATTGGCCATAAGAAACATCAACGCGGGAGAAAGAATCGCGTCGAGAGAGAAGTCAATGAAGCGAAATAAAGGACGTCGATGCTTTCAAAAGCCATTGTGGATTATTTTTTGTCGCGGAGGAGCACTCCTCCGCTCTTTATTTCCGAAGATAACGCTTAAATCGATCGTCATTAGAGACGAAGGTGTTTCGCACATTCCATCCACTGACTTCCTGAAGAGTAAGAGAGATGCACCTTTAGCGATATTATTGGCTATTCAGGCGAAAGGGGATTAAAAACCCTCGCACAATGGAACAGTATTAAAAAAAAAAGAAGATAAGGAAAGATCGCATTTGGAGACATCGGGAATAAAAAAAGGGCGCGCCAACCCTTTCTGCTTTCCTCCCCATTCAATACGAGCTCCGCGATTAGCCGAGAGGACCTATTGTGATACCTTGGAGGGCCGATAAATAAATGGATGATGGCGGATGTCTTTAGGAATCGAAGTGGAGGAAGTCATCCATAGTTTCCGATAAAAAAAGGCGCGATTCGCATCATTGCCTCGATAACGTGGTGGTGGTCGATGAAGCTCGAAAGAAGGGAAAAGATGTTTTGAAATAAAAAAAACTGAAGAGGGAAAAATGGTAATGCATGTTCTCTTTCTCGGGGAGATTAAGGCTTCGAAAGAAACGAGGATTTTAGTGCATTCGGAGTATTCATCTGAGGACAGGATGAGTTGGTGGATGGTAAAGGCAAAATGGAATGCTGGAAATAGGTCGATTCTTGCACTGAAATGCGATGCGCTGCACAGACGTTGGGAAATACAAAAAATTGCGGAAGATATTGGAGAATCACTTTAACTCGGATGGAATTTTTTTTCCCAAAGGCTCTTTTTTTTAAAGCTTTCTACAGATTCGTTTCTATCATTTAATACGCTTTTGTGGGCTCTAAATGATTAGCAAGTACAAGTTTAAATATCCGTAAGTTTTTAAGTAAGATTATAAACTAAGAGATAATGTAAAGTGAATACAATTTATTATTTGTAACTTATTATTATATTTCAATGACTAAAGTGGTGAAACACATTTCCTCATAACTTTATATCATCCCTAAAATTAAACGTAACCTAACTTGAGGACCAGTTTGTAAAATCGCCCTCCTTAGGAGATTAGTAAAACTATCTACTAAAAATAATTATTGATTCTACAAACGGTAAAAATTGTTCTCTTTACTTCCATTTGTCGCTTGAGTTGATATTAATGAAACCAAAAAGCTATTATTATATTATTTGCCATAAGAATCACTTTCTGAAAGTAAATATCCAAAGAAAATGTATGTGCACATTACCTTTCCTGAAGAGTGGCTGCTGTCTTCTATTTCCTTGTTCCTTCCTTGCATTAAAAATGATTTCAGTGATGGAAATCCGTCAGCCATTTCTTCTCAGTGCTTATGCAGCAGCTAAGTTTCCTAGACAAAATAGCCGAAAAGGAAGTGTTTCAAATTATGAATACATTAGTTAATAATAATATCCTCCGTAGAATGTAATACATATCTAAATCAGGTTAAGTAAGTTTGAATAAAAATTTTATTTTCGCAGGTTTCGAATTTCGCAGATTTTCATGTCTGTAGAGTATTATAGAGACCTTTCAGCTTACCAAGTATTCCTATTTTGTCGGAATAGAACTGAATCAACGAATACAAATCAAATGTGCAAAAACAAAGTTTAAGTTTGAAAGTTTGAGTTTTGAAAATGAAATTTAAACTAAAAATTACATTTGTGCTTTTTGATTTAGTAACGCCTTCAGACTTTGAGAATCGCTAATGATTAATTTTCCAAATTCAGAAAATCTTCAAATACGTAGAAGTACCATGAGAACTAACTGGCATGGGGTTGAACATAACTATGGTAATATTTATTTATTATATTTATAAAATAGAAGTAAGGATATAGTATAAATATAATACTCGATTTTAAAAATCCTGTTCGATTCTTTTTCGTTAACCTTCTCCGTTTCAAATATGTTTTAGATATAACTGGAATACCATGGCAACTGATTGTTATTGAGCTTATATGATTATGATTATATTTATGTAGCTGCTTGTCATTTAGCCAAACTGTTGATCAACAATATCTTATACGAAATTTCAAACGGTTTTGCAAAGAAAACTTTAAAAAAAGTAAAAATTCCAAATCGCAATCGTCTCTCTTAAAACCGTCCGTGCGATATTAGCGAAAGAAAAAGGAAATGCACCGCAGGTAGGCCTTCCCATTATTTCGCAATTAGGAGAAAGCAGGAGAGAGAGAGACTCTTCCAAATCACCCGGCGTTTCCGGACATTTAAAAATTCATTGCCAGAAACCGCAAATTAACTCTTTACGAGAAATCTCCATCGATCTTTCGTAAAAAGAGAACACAAAAAAGTCCCCTTAATGTACCGAAAGCGTCGTATATCTTGCGACCCGATGCCTCTGAGTTCCTACGTCCCAATAGCCAGTCGACCTTCATCTACTTTCTATGGTAGGGCCCTCGAAGCAGCGCTAGAAAGGGTCCTCCTGAAGGCCCTCGAGGGATCGGTCAGAGACGACCCTTTTAATTGCATTCGGAAAGTATTTGTTGGGCTTTTTGGGAAAAAGAAGCCGAAACGGAAAAGAAGTGCCAAATGTGTCAGGAGGGAAATGGAACAGGTGCGGATCTTCGAGAAGAATGTGTATCTCTCTGACCAGGTGAACCAGAGCGCTGATCGGAAAATAATTGACGCGTACTCGGGACTGCGTCTACGGGAAACAATGAGCAATTACGTCTTTAGTTTATCTCGGACGATGTTCTTAAAAAAAACCTTGACCGGAAGAAGGTTAAGCATTATAGCCTATACCATTCTCAAGCTAAGTATACGTGTCTTTTGGGAAAAACTTTTGCGGATATTTCAAAAGATTACAGCTTATTAATCGACACAATCGGAAGTTTTAATAACGTATACGGAAAAGTATACGGTGCGAATTTAAAATTACGTAATACTTTGTAATAATATGAACTTATGAATCAAAATAATCTAATAAACGTCTAGCTAGGGGCTCACGAATAGTTATTCTGCGTCGTAAATACTTAATAATTGCAAAAAACTCGTCAAAATTAGAAAATTTGGAGCTTTTTTTATAGTAAATATTTGTTCTATATATTTCGTTAAATTATAGCTGCTTTTATTAGACGTAGCGTATATTATTCAGCATAAGGTAGACATAACTTTTGCTAAATTATATGTGTACTTAATATCACCACTAAATAAAATATAAAACTACTAAAAATTATATAGTTATTTTACGATTATTTACTCTTTGCTTTCCGATATAATCTAACCCTAGCACGATACTAAGGCAGTCCTAATTCAATTACTTCCTCCACCTTAATATCATACGTATAGGCTGCAAGAAATTCATTTCCTGAGAAAGTGAAACTATCCGTAAGAAAAAGTAGCTTTCTCCTGAAACCAATCTCCGATAAAAGTAAACGCAAGTCGTTCTGGTCCAGCGTTAAGGAGATGAGTTCGTGGGATATTGGGTGTGATGGGGAAGGGACGGATTGTGGTGGGCGGTGGACCTGCCAATGGACATTGACTGGAAGGGAGAATGGTATTCCTCAAGTAGTGTGCAGCGGAGGGAAACGAGTGGGGACACTGGATAGTAATCCACTTAAGGCCAAACTATCCTTGCCTCGCAGAATGTTCTTTCCCCTTCGAACACGCTTCGATTCCCAATAAACAACACTCTAACGAGACGTCAAAATAGCTTCGGAAGCCTTACGGGAAATATTCCCAAGGAATCCCGTTACTTCTTTTATGGCAACTTTCGGTACGTATGAAACCGTACAGTGAGTAATATATAATGGTCGGATAATGTGTAATATCATCCAGTCCAACAGAAATATCAGTTATTACAACATTGTTTCAGACAAAAGAAAAAATTTGGTCTCGCAATATTGTGCTATTCCGTCTTTAATGGTTACGTTGAAAACAAGTATAAATTGAAAGCTTCTTTTGACCTTATTTTTAATCATTATAATACGAACAATGGAGTGTAAAGTAAAACAGTAAATAAGGAAGGAAATGCATACGTATGCAATGATGGCATAAAAACACTAGCTACAATAAATCCCTTTAACATTAACGTGAGTTTATCTCAGAGAGAATTAAAAAAAAGAATATATATATATATATATATATATATATATATATATATATATATATATATATATATATATATATATATATATATATTAGTCAATTCATCCTACAATACTGAACGATAGCGCTGAACTAAACAGCATTTTTTTCAATTGTGTTCAAATAAAACTCCTTGAAATTTTAAACATATAGGAATTAAAATAATATATCTGATATACTTAACTAAAATACCCTCAATACTTGCTTAGTATAAATTTATAGTATCATTGAAAATACCAAAATTATTGGAATAAAAGATCGCAAAAGCATTAATAGTTTAATGCGGAGGAGTTAATTTTCCGAATAATTAATTTAAAACGATAGAGAAAGGGAATATTAAACCGAAATAAACCATTGTAACCTTTACTTGATACGTCGAACGAAACAAAATTAGCAACAGTAGATAAAATGCGAAACATACAAATCGTTGTGAACCGTATTCCCATGAATTTCGACTCCAAACATCATCGATAAGCGTTAAGCACACACAGTACGCTACAAGACGTTGCCTTTTCATACTCATTCACGTCATAATTTCCTGCTTTTACAGCTCCCGAATCGATACGGGGCACAATAAAAGCCTCCATGCAACTTCGATAATAACGACGCTTTGCAAAAGCCCTTCCGAACTTCTCTAATTATCCTCCATCATCGAATATCCGGGGGATTGCTCCGTTTTCGATAATTGGGCCCTTTTCTTAATTCCTCTGATAAGCAAACAATGCACGAGTAGATCAATTAAGAAATCGCGGAAGGACTAATTCCTACGGAACGACGCATCCAAGAGAGCAACGAAGCAATAAGGGATTTACTGGGTCATTTGATCGAACCTTTTCCTTCCTTTTTATGCCCCGAATTCGAGGGATTTTGCGCTAATTCTTCCCGAAATTCCTTTCCTCCTACTCTTATAGTATACCCTTCGTTAATTTCAACCTGTGTGTCTCCCCCTCCCACAATTCCACCCCTCCCTCCCCATCACCCATATTCCCTTCTTCTGCCGAAGCTGTTTCACCCAAACAGCCGCATCTTAGCTGGCCGTTTCCGATGGACCAGAATCTACGGTCCCCATCGAGACGACCGTTCTTTCTCCTTAAAACACCACTCTCCCTTTCCATGCGCGGACTCTCTTATTGGACGCGGCCGATGGAATCTTCCGTTTTACGCCGATCCCATTCCCGCCGGATCCGATGGGATCAAACCGAGATCGCCATACGTACTCTTGTGTTGCTTTCACTCACAGCGACGCATTAAACTCACGCGACAGAGGGTTCCATCTGTTTTAAGAGGGTACGTCTTTTGATCATTTGCGCTTGTACACGGAGGAGAAGGTTGTTTCCATGGGGACATCGACTGAATGTGTGCATCGTATTGCTTTCGTTCCAAGGAAGAGATAACTTTTAATTCTGTTACAATTTTGGCGGTATATAACCTTCAATACCTATAAAAACAAAGTGAAATAGTATTTGATTGTATTTATCTTTCTTTTCAATAAATTGATCGACACAATATATTCTAATGCGATGCAATCAGTTATAATAGCAGAAGAGGTGCTATCACAGAAGGCAATGAAATATAATATTTACGGCTTTTTAATCCATTACAATAATGAATATTGATATGATTATTGTAATAGGAAATAATTAGATCTAGTTAACATATTATGAAAACTTATAAAATTAGATTCAGATAAACAATAATTACAATAACTAGACTACTACTAAAAGTCAACTGTTAATTCTGAAAAATTATAAAGAATTCTAATTGATATTTTAAAACACCAATAGGATATTTTTAGTCTTGCCCCTTAAAGAAATGTTTTCAGATAACATAAATCTGTTTAAAGTACCTGGAAGTCTATACTTTGTTTTTAAACTTGGTTCTATATGCTTTTATATGCATAAAACATTGGAAATATCCTGGACATCTTGGGAAGCGTAATGTAGTAAACACAATGAACTTATACTATGACCTATTATGGAAAGAATGAACTTTTCCTTTTATGCTAATAGATGTTTTGCACAAATTTACGACTCTAACAAATTCATTCTACTTTCATTGACGACTTATAAATCGAAATCACGTTATACAATACGCTGTTTTGTAATAGGTGAATGTATCACTCGTAATTTAAACATAATATAACCTTTCCGGTTAAGGTATTTTTCTCCTTCCGGGTATAGATATCAGAAACCCGTCCCCTTCTTTAACATCACCAGCGCTCGTTTCAATTTCTCCACTTCTTGGATCCCTTCTCAAGGGGTTTTCCCTTATTTCTTGGCCCACTGATAGGCGAAGGAAACACCGGAAAAAGGGAAATCAAACGGTTTTCTAACTTGTCGCCATTCTCGAACACTGGAAGCGTATGAGATGGGGACGTGTTTTGAAGGGAAAGAAGATTGAACGAGGGGTTCCAGAGGTAATATCATCAGGAGAGGTTAGGGATTGCGTCAAGAGGTCAACGATAAGGGTTCACGAACGAAAGAGCATATTTAGCAACATAGCAATACTATGCCTATGAATTGGTAGTTTAAGTTTAGCACTCAATTACAAAGATAAAATCGACAGCATCAATACACACTATTATATACATAATTGACAGACAGTATAGTAAAATATGTAAATATTAAATAACTGATATAACCTTTAATAAAATTGGTTTATTTAGTTGTATACAAACGATCAGAATACATTCATTGATACTTTATCATCAAATTATGCGTCAATGTTGATCATATGACACCTTTTCGTGTATTTCATTTAAATCCAACAAATGATAAAATATGTGCATGTACTTAATATCATATTAATGCGAAGAAAGAATCCTGTACTTAATGGAATTTTATCTGTAAATATAGTATTTGAAGAAAAGATATTGAACGAAATATTTCTACAGCTGGCTTATTGCTAATAGTCATTACTGATTATGAAAAATAAAAGGAATAAACTTTTGAACCATGGTCTAAGTGTTGATAAGCACTCTTGATGTTATCTATATTTTACGAAATATTTTATTCATCAGTTGAAAATATTCCAAACACTTTAGAACTTCAAACCAAACAAAAATTGATGCATAAAAATCACGTAAAATGGTTATAAAATCGCTACGAGTAGAGGAAACTAAGCTAATAATGGCAGTAATTGAAACCGATAATAGCAATTAGATTAAATATACGTAAAAAAAATATTAATAGATGAATAGCTAATATGTTAAAAGACTATATATTCTGTGATACAGAGGAACGAAGTGTTCGTATGGCAACTTAATAGAAACATATTTTTATAATCGATTAAAAAATTCCAGAAATTCCAAACAGAGCATTCGTTGGAAATATCAGTCCTGTCTGTTGGGAACCTATTCCCATCCTCTGATGAGGAGTTAAAATCATGAGTGATATGGTATGGACCTGTAAGAAAGCGCGTGGTGACCCGACGTGGGAGGGCGGATGAGGGCAAGCAGGAGGCGTAACGGATGGTGCGCCAAAGGTTATTACCCGGCTGTCATCTTCTACCCGAACGGATACATAAAAAAGGAAGATTTGAGAGGAAAATCGGAATAAAAGAGAAGAGGACACCCCAACCTGTTATCTTCCCATCAACGGAAGAGATGAGTGGAACGGGAAAGATCTCATGGGAACACCTTTTCACTCGATATTCATTCCCTTTCACTCCCTTTTACTTCATCGGATAATTATACGCACGGAATTGGCGTGTTTTGTGGTAATGTTTCTAACAATTGATAATATGATTATTGTGTCGATTTTGAATGTTTTCTTCACTTTCCAATACAAATTTTATACTTATTGTTGTATCTAATAGACTATACATTAAGCATTTGATTTTATCATTTTAACGTGTAAATTCGATGAGTTGATGTATAGTGACATAAATCGCATTTCCTATGTCACCCTGAATCAGATCATATTACCTTTTATCTGATAATCATAATTTTTTTAAATGCCTAGTTCAACAATATAAAACACTATATTTATATAGGTTGTTAATAAGCCGTATTTATGCTTGCGATCCTCTGCACCTACTTGATTCATAAATAGGTAGATATCCTCGCCTATCAACTGACCAAACGAGATATATTCTCATTTAATATCAAAATAAGATATATTTGATCTAAGAGATCAGATGCCAACTATACTTGAAGTTAATAAATAACTTTTATCCGATTGCTGTTAATTTACTACCTATTATTTTCGCTGAGTTTTGGTGAATTAATTCTATTTCTCCATCATCTACAAAATTTAGGCACATAAAACTGTTTTGAAATTGCTGATAGCTTTCGAAAATGTAAATAATACAAATTTATTCTTCAATAAAACCTCTGCTCTAAACTCACGATATATTACCTATAATTATAAATTTCAAACGACTAGAAGGACTAATTTTTATTGGGTGTTAACGAACGCGTTCTGTAGGAAGCCCGAGGTTACCATAAACTATTTCTGAGGACGAGTCCAAATAACATCTGCTTTCATCAACACTTTTTTCTCTCTGATGGTTTATTTTCTGACGAATAAATTTAGTACAATAAATGCTAGTATAATGTTCTTCCTCAGAGCAAAAAGCTTAGTCAAAGACTTCTAGATTTCCTTTATCTTATAACTCCTTCTACCCTTTACTTGACTGTTAGCAAAGTCCCTAAATAACGTAGAAAATCTTTGCACTAATATTTGCTGCACTAGTTCAGATATTTAATGTCATTGAATTCATATCGTATTAGACATACGCTATATATGTATACATAGCGTATGTCTAATATGAATTTTATTTTGTAGATGAATCACCTGATTGCAGCAAAATCGCTAATCTTTAGTATTTTCGAGCTCTTATCGAGTCAATTATCGCCTATTAAAACGATTACCATCAATCTTTATGTATATCACGATACATACAAAACTTAATAATTGTAGAATTATATCGTTGGTTCCAAATGTCTGTTACGAACAAATCTTACTCTCCCTTTCCAAGGAGGAGGAAAGACAATCGGTTTTGAAAGATGAGAGGAATGGTGAGAAAGGAATGAGATGGGAGGCTATGGGCGTTCAGAAATATGACACAGGAGGCTGGGCGTCGTGACTACGGGTTGACGGAGCGAAGGTTTTTGAAAGACGGGGGCTGAGAGTTGAGGGACGTATCAGAATGGCCCTTGAGCAAAACTAATCCAGAGATTCGGAGTGGAGGATCGTGATTGGAGAGTACTTGAAGGAAGGGGAATCGAAGGAGAAAAAATGTTGGCAGTAAAATAACGAGACAGGTGCAGAGATGGAGTGATTGAAGAGGCAACGAGGGTCGGAATTCAGTAATTGAACTATCCCCGCTCCTTCAAGGCGTTGCTAAGGGAGGGATGAAACAACGTTACATTGTTGTGTTACAAGTATACTAATAACTATGTATGTACAAAAGTCTATTTAGTATATAGCTAATAAAATAGAATGAAATAAATTAAAAGATTTAATTACTTGAATCATCAATTTAACAATTTGTGGTACTGTATAAGATATTTTCATCCATTTCTCAAGCGCATTCCTATTTTTGTAGTAAATAAGACAAGGAAAATTTAGTAGAATAATCGATTGGAAGATTCAGTCAACTGATTGAAGCATTCTGATGAAAGTACTCGTAAAATTATTTTAATTATTAATAATTAATTATTTTAGAATAGCCTAATTCTTATTTTGGCCTTAATAATTTTGTGAAAATAATGTAGAAATATAAAATAAACTTTTTTTACGATAATAGTGAATAATTTGAGAAACTTTGATGAAAACTAGACTAAGAAATAAAATTTGAGTTTATTTGTCCTCGTATTGAAATTTATATCTACATAATTATTTATAATCACATAATATAACTATGTATATACTGTTCCAAAATAATATCCCGAAATACAACGAAGACAAAGAAAAAATTTTGATGTCGACACGTGAAATTCTCAATCATTCATTAAAAGTATTCTAATAATCAACGATAAATGGATATCTACGTATAGAATCCTCAGATCGAAACTTAATACGATATTTGATTCTAATTACTAATATAAGTTCCTATGCATATTTATGAGATCCAAACAAGCACATAAGGTTGCATATCTGAAGTCAGAACTTCGAATCGAGATTAAAATATAAACCCCCCTCCCCCAATTCCTCTAAAAACGTAGTGGGAGGGGGAAAGGGGGGTGGGGGTGAGGCAACGAGAAATAGACTATGGAACGAATCGCAACGTAAAGGGGTTATATACATCTGAGGGAAATAAAAAGGCATCGCGAGGAAGATAGCCAAATATTGGTCGTGCGGAGAAACCAATTCCCTTGCCTTCGGAATGTAAACCTAATTAAAAAACCCTTTTTCCCAAAGGTTAATAAAGGCAAGCGTTTTCTTTAAGGGTACCGCTCGGAGACGACATCTGAGAGGGCAAAAAAAAGTGGCTGAAGTACATCGTGAAGAGTAGACGTTGGATGTCACGGGTAATGGCGAAGAGAAGCGAACGTGGTAATTGGGAAGGGAATCAATCGTGGGGCAGAGTCAAAGCTGCGCTGTGTGGATATTTGAGAGAAAAATTTTAACAAGAGAAGAAATGGGAGATGAAAGAGTGTCTGTGGATGTGCCTTTGAGGTTCTACCCCCCGTCTTTTTTTATTCTTCATTTGAAGACGCGATTCGTGCCTCGAGGCTGAGAAGTCACTGGAGCGTGATCTAAGCTCGCTTTAATGAGAAAAAAATGACGGACTTTCAATTAAAGAAAGATCGATCTTTGGGAGGGTTGAGGGAGCATGTAGTTGTAAGTACTCCAAGGGAGAAATCTCTGAAGTATCAATTTTTTGAAGATGCGAATCTGTCAAAAACGACGCGTTTCAATCGGTTAGGGATTGGTGCGAGGGTTTTTAAAATCAGCTTGAAGATGAACTGACTTTTTGGTTGAAGAAACCAGTGAATCTTTTTATTCCCTATATTTGAAGAGAGCAATAATAACTTAGTGATTGTAAAAACTCATTTTTGACAGTACTCTAAAGTATATCTTATATCTTCTGTGTAATTGAATTTGGCTTTAAATTTAGATAGATGAGGAGCCTATTTATTTATATATTGGCGATCTAGTATAATCAAACCTACGAAAAGTCAGTCTTTGAACTTAATATGGCACTTAATTTCAATAAATTGAACAGCAAGAGAAAACCCAAAATTTGCCACTTTTTCTTATTTCGACGATCATATGATTATTTACTAATAAATTTTAATTCTCAACATGCAAAAACGGTTATTCAAATTTTTATTTTGGTGTTCCTAGTAAATTTCATAAGTTTCATTAATCAAAGGAAAATTTGATATGTGTTCTGTAAGATGGTACAAACGAATGTGATTGCAATGCATTAGCTTGTGATTCTCAATAAAATATATTATCGCTGAATCTAGAACAGTCTTAAATCAGGGTAGTGTGTCAGAAGTAAAAACATCCTCTTAAATTTTTCACTGCAATGAACATTTTTAAATGACTGTGAACATAGGATATACAACTTGACGGACTAGTTGACTTGAGTTAAGATATTAGAATATAAAATTATCGATAAAATTTCAATCATACTGTACTCTATCACCAAAAGAAAATCCTATGCAATACATTAAAACCTAATCCATTAAAATTAATAGATACTCTAATAGAAAAATAAATAAGTGCATTTATAAGCGAATTAGCATTGTCTACACGTATTTAAATGAATAGAGGCGGAACAAATTAACCGTTGATAAGTAAACAATTAAAATTGTATGATTGATATTAGCAAAATAGCACTGAAATTTAACAAGATCACATAAAGAACTGTATTCTTTTACTTAGGCTCGTAAGTTCAGAGCCAATGGATCGTTATTCGAGAATAAATAAGTCTAATTGCTAACGCGAATATGGGGCTATACTAAAGATACAGAACATATTTCTATCCGACATTATTTTATAAATAATCATAGATTTTTAAAGGTGACTCCCCTAAATTTTGACTATGACTCGTATTTTATAACTAATATAGATCCAAGAAAATAAGATCTACACTTGCAATAATTAATGCATACGGCCATTCCAGACCCGGTTACTCCACCCATCAAAACCCCCCTTAGAAATCCTCACAAAAGGAAAACTATTGTCTTCAAAAGTACGCTTATAATAAAATACGAGAACGTCTCTGAATATGATTCATCCCGATATTATAGAGCCCCGCGAGAAGGTATTTCACGAGATCTTAACACATGCTCCTGCTGATAAGAAGAAGCATAAATTACGGGACTCCATCAAGGAACGGCGATAAAGACGAATTTACTTAGGACATAGCTCACACACAGATAAGGGATTCCTAAAAAAATTGAACCTCCGAAAATAAAATCCGAATGACGCCGCGCGGGAAGATGGGAAAAAAAATACGAAACAATGAAGAGACTATGGCGTTTGGGAGCTTTACGACCGTTTTACCATTCCGACATCCTTTACGCTCCCACCGCAATATCGTGAGCGATTATCACGAGAGAGCAGACATCTCCACCCTTTCGCGTCTACAAACATAAGAGCGGTGATCGAGAAGACAATGCATCGGTGGAGGGGATGCTGCGCGGGGTTTTATATCGATACTAGAGACGCCGTTAATATCCAGCGGAGGAAAGGGAAATTAACAAAGACGCGTTTAAAAATAAACAGATGGACTGATAAAGGCCACTTATCAAAGGAGGGAAGTTTTAGTTGCGTCAATTATAAGGAGGGATCGGTTGGGGAATGAAGGAGTATCGTCGGTAAAGAAATTTCTTTAAGGAGCTCCATTCAGAAACATTGTCGTTCATCTCGCGAATAAATGTAGGGAGGAAATAAAATTAATTTAAGCGAGCTGTTCGAATGAGATCTGGTGGAATTCCATAGTCTAGAAGAATTGTAAAAATTATATTTTAAGTTTATCGTTACGTAATAAACTTTCTATACAATTAATTTGTTATTTTCGAGCAACATTCTAGAGCAGTTTTCTTCATTCAATTTTGTGGTTTACGAAATATAGTCAGAAGTTATTAATTTTTATTCGACATTATGTTATCCGAAAATTGAAAGACGTCTCAATGCAGGCTGAAATAAAACCTTATATTCCTTCCATTAGCAGCTCAGATTGGGACATATTATTTGATTTATTAACTAACGAATATATTCAACTGTAACTCTCCCTACTCTTTAAAAATATCCACTGTAATTTAAGGAGCCATTATTCTATGTAACTTCAGTAGTATTACAGTTTCCCAAAAAGTTACGGTAGCTTCAGACCATTCAGAATCCAAGACATCCAAATTATAGGTATAAGTAACAATCCTTTTCAATCCAAATATTTTAATTACCATTAGCACCACCTCCAGCAAGCTTTTACTTTCCAGATTTCAATTCTGAATCCTTAAAACTTCGACCCTAATTTCCTTAATCGTTAACAACCACGTTTGATTGAGAACTAGTTGAACGAACAGTGGTTAAAAAAAAAATAATTATGCACGTAATATCAGCAAATAGTGATGCTAAACTTTTGAAATCTCATACTTCTCTGGGTTGTTAGAACTAATAAATGATTAAAGATCTATTTGAATTCTCGACTATTTTATCTCATATATTATAATTATATTTATGATCATTACTGCAGATTTAATGTTATACTAAATCGAAGAAGATTTTTTCAGCCAAAAATTGTGCTATTTTTCCTTAATCATTGAGCTAAATTATATTTAAAATACCATTTAGAAAAGGGAATCAATCTTCAATATTTAGAAGGTTATTAGAACTTCGAAACCCCAATCTGAGGATCCTAGAAGTGAAAGAGGATAGTGCGAAAGGCGACCCAATCCTCGGAGGACAAAGATTGAGGATTAACGGTGGCAGTGGGAAAGGTTCTCGACGCCATGAGGGAGGCGTGAAAAGACGGAATTTATGGCTCATTTATGGGGGGAGGGGTAGGGCATGTTTGGAGGCTGCTGTCCCTCCCCGGTAGGTGAGTGCAATTGCCCTCGGCGTACTACACCACAGGGCGTATGCCGCAGACGGCGCCGTGGGGAGAGGCGCCGCGAACGATACGGAATCTTCCGGTAAACACGCTGTCCTCTGCACGACGAGAAAGGATTAGATTTGCGGCATAATAGCGCTGTAAAGATGAGCGTTTCCATGGTGTTTGAGCGACATCGGATGATCCGCTTCGACCTCCAACTCTTATCTGTTCTTTGAAGAGTTTCTTCACCGAGATTTTATTGCTCTGTCCACGATGCGCTGTGTTTGGATTCCTGGCTTTATTTCTCCGCAAATACTTCGGATTTGGATAGGGTGGGGTGTGAAATTATTTCATGGGAGTTTAGATCTCGCGTACAAACATCCATAATAAGGAGACCATATTGGTGGGTTAGAAAGACCAAGGATGGAGGACATATAGCCTTTTAAAGAACACTTCCCAGTCTTAGAAAATACAGTTGGATATAATCCATATGAGATTCTTTTGGATATAACCCATAATAGAATAAAACATGTTCTATTGATATATTGTAGATGAGAATTTCAGCCGCAAGTGATAATCATACTTTTAAAATATTAATCAAAAATTCGATTAACATTTAGAGAAAAGTAAAGGTTATTATTAAGAAAACAATGAAGGAAATACATACATCAATAATTAATTATACAAATTTTCCTCTGCGTTTAAAAGAATGAAGAACTTAGAAGACGAACTCGATAAACTTTATGAACGAAATTGAAAATACATTCATGCATGCGAGAACTTATATAAAAACGAAGTCGTACTGCAAGATATACCAATCTTCATATATTCCTTAATAAAATTTCTACGAAATGGAGGAATATATGCATTATACTGAAAGGGAGATAATCACAAAGTTAAACATAAGTTCGTATCATCAATAGAAATTACGAAAACTGCTGCATTCATAGACTGAAATAATACAGGCCCATTTGAGACAGCTTGAAAACCAATCTCCTTAGCAACGCATGTGTAGATGAAGCAATATAGATATTGAGAAAGAGGCATTATTAGGAATCCATTGCAATGCATGAGATTCGAGAACGACTCGCATTAACGCACGTTCACCGATCCGACTAATATCGCGTAAATTGCGGAGTTTGTGCATTCGAGACGACACGCCTCCTCTAGATTAAGGGATCAAGAACAGGTTTCGATAACGACGCCAAACCATGGCACGCGAAGAGGCGATTTAACCATCGATAAACGAGGTTTTGCGGATGTGAATGACTTTCAACCACTTACCATCCGTTTGCTAGATGTAAAAGAAACGACTTCGTTATACGAGCGTCTTAAGTTTCTCACGTATTCATGATAACTATTCATCGATCGGAATGATAGTGTTTCATATAAACTATGATCATTTTAAACTATTCAATTATAAAGTCAAAAATCTCTAATCTATAAAAATATAATTTCATAACACTATAGAGCTTCTTATTGCCAACAATGATTATTCTATGGTTGAAGCTAATCAGAAAAATTGTTAGTCTATTCCACACAGATATATATATTTGAATAACTAAACAAGGCCAGAATCTTAGACGTAGTTGAGGTTCCAAGGCCTTAGTAATATCACCAACAGTATTATCTTGAATATGGAAGGACCTACTGATAATTATACCTGTCCTTTACCGAGGTTAACACCATAAAATGTAATAAACCAAAAACATCTTGATGAAATTCATGGAGATAAATACGTGTGAAATAACTTAATTTCTATAGCTAAAAAATATCTAAAGTCAGCAACCAGGGTAAGTCAATTATCTGTTTGATAAAGTTTGTAAGTTCATCTCAAACACTAACTCACCAGGTATCCGGCAAAGTTAAGCTTCCCTGATAGAAAATCTTAAATTACATATTTTGCTTTCAAAGTGGGTTAATTTCCTATTCATAAGGGTGCAATGTAAAAAATAGGTCGAAATTCCTCCATTACCCTCATCCATCTATCAATAACTAATGCTAAGGTTTCAATAACATTACTAATTCTCTGAAATTATCAATACAATTACTAAAAAAATTATATTATCAATCATTTGCTCTAACCATATCATATCAGAGGCAATACATCAGTTCTAAGACCATACTGCACCAAACTCCTGCAGACTGTACTCGCCCAATAGCTAACATAAACTCTCCTCAACAAAAACCTATGTTTGACGGACACCTCCTCCAACCCAACCCAACCCACCGATGAGATTTCACGGAAAAAGCGTATTAAAATTTAATATCCGGCAAAGATCAATCAGGCTCCCCTTCCCTCGCTATTTACGTAACATTATTCGTGCGGACCGCGATGGACTGTGGATAGCGTCAGTGGGGCATTTGACGCGGACTCTTAATGCGATATAGACCCAAAATAAGGCGATAAAGTTGAACACGTCGAGGAACAAAAAGACTCGAAGGAAAAACTGTTTCTCGGACATAAATTTGGGGATGATCGCCGGCGTTTTCCTTCGCGTGACAAACCAATGAGAAAACCGAGGGAAAAAATGAAACGAACCTTGGTGATAAGGAAGATTAAGTGGTAGATACACAGAGGGCGCAATGAACCACGGAAACCGTAAGAGTTATTGCTGGCATTAAAAAAAATGGCGTAGCCAAGCAACACGTGATGTTTTCCCCACCCACCCCCCCTGAAACGCCCCCCGCGGAACATTAATGCCGCGAGAGAAATATCCCGATAAGCGGGTCGCCGTTCCTTACTTATGGACAGAAAGGAAAACAGCGAATTTCGCGATTATTTCCATTCCCGTTGTCTTTGAACCTTCTTATACTGTATAGAACCCACCTCCCCCACAAAGGAAAAGCTTCCGGGACAGTTCGTGGGGAGAGATGGATGTCAAACTAACGAACGTTGCGAGATAGCGCGCGATCCCGGCACCCACTCGCAAAAATGTTTCGTATCTGGATGGCCCTGTGTGAGAGATAAGATTTAATAAGTATCCGAGTGCGGAATTTTCGGCGAAAGCAGATTTCTTCCGAGGATAATAATTTCCGCATTTCTGGAAAGCAGTTATGTATCCTCTCCTTTCGTGGATTTTTATGAATGGGACCATTCAATTCGTTAATAAGGAAGGGAATTCGCGGGTTGGGTGTTGAAATTACTTTTATTGGGAATTTCGTATGCGTTCCCTTTCTTCATTTGTTGGTAATTATTTATTGTAATAATTGTTTATCTGATTGCTAATGATTCACAAATTATGTTTAATAGCGTCATTAGAATAGTGTTGCAGCCTTAATTTTTAACTTCATTTCACTCTTTATTTTATACATTTACAACTCTTTATTAGTAAAATCCACGTATTACTCGTATGCTAATAAATAAAAAATTCATTGAATAAGAAATGATTAATGAAATAATATATCGACCATAATTATCTGATACAAACTTATTTTTGTTTCATGCTATCATTTTCAGAACATTATTCAAGATATAAGCACAAAGCAGCAGAATATAAAAGAAACAACTTGACACAGACCAAACTCCGAATAAAAATCTCCAATAAATATACTGGTGCAAATACCAATCAAGCTAACACGCTTTGAATTTACAAGTCACATACTTGTAAAATAAAAATAAAATAATTTTACATATAATTTTCAACTCTTTTATTTAATCTAAAGGACTCAAAATTCATCCCAATCAATAGGGTTGAAAACATAATTGATCTACTTTAGAAACCCCTTAAAAAGACTTTCTTCAAGTAAAATACAACTTCATCCAAATCACGAAATATTTCATACACATCAACCATCAAGGTAAGGTAAAACCCCACCCAATTCAGGATGAAGAATAATGGTTTCCCTTAACGATATTACTACGATCCTCACACCATTAGATCCGCAAAGAGAGAGAGAGTACCAACCACCAAGGGTGCGGGATAAAAACCGACACATCAAATGGAAGACTCCGTGAGAAATGACCTTTTTCGAAGCAATACGAGAAAGACACGGAGGAATCGCTACCATTCCGAAAACTCCTTCGGAGGAAGGGAAAATAAAAAAAACCCATTCCTTCGTGACCCGCATCGCCGATAATGTTTCTTTTCAACCCCTTTTTCCCTCTCTATATAGCGATCAAAACGTTTTTACGTTGCGTTGGAAATCCCGTCGGTTTATCACGCGCCCCTGTCGTTGGAGGAGCGATAATGACGCGAGGACCTTAAGATAAGTCTAGATTAATAGCGGGAGGTTGAAGAATCGGGGGGTGGATCAAAGGATGATGATGGTAGCAGAAGGAGATGGAGCATTGCCGATGAATTTTTTAGCTGTTTATAAAAATTTGCTCGAGAATTCCTTTTATGATATTTGCGAAATTTAAGCGGAGGGTGGATTTTGGGAAGATTTTCTGGAATTTATGACATTTAAAGTTTATTATATGTCATACGATCCATAAGGGATTAATGTTAAGTCATCATTGATTCTAAAGTGTCGTTCTTTAGACTTTAATTCAACAATAAGCAAAGTGCAATATGTAAGATAGCTGATTAAAAGTCCTGATTGGATTTTTCAAGATATTTGTATGATTTTTATTAGCTGAACTAGTTCTATATATATTGAAATGCTTACATAGAATTGCCAAATTCATCATAATAATATTCGCGTAACATCAGAATGTATTGTAAACACGTTTCATCCTAAACTAATATTCTTAAACTTGACTGCAACCTTTAAATTCTTCGTTTCCAAATGAATTAGGCTTCAATCTTCTATATTTATCATGAATTATTTAAAAACTAGTAAACGTGTACGTATATCTAATAAAATGAACATAGTTAATGAATCTTTTTATATTACTTTTATATTCCACGGATATTTGGAAACGTTCGCTGTTAACTCTCCATGACTTCTATAGTGAAACAAAGCAAAAAGTAGATTAGATTTTCCTTAAGAGAGCAGATAAAGTTATAGGTTAAGAGTAAATATTGCATTCTCTATAACATGTAGACTCTAATTGCACAAAATACTAGTTCAAAAGTTCTAAAGACTCAGAGTTTCGAAATGCGTCAGACGGAAGAAGTATAACAAATGAGAGTACCGTATGAATGGTTCGAGACGTGTTATAGAGGGGATATAGACGTAGAGACCGGAAAAGGGATGGGTTCAGGTTCCTATGGGATCCGTGGCACCAAGGGACAAATGTGTGTGTTGGCAATAATGGCTCGGAAAGGTGTTGTTTTCTGAGGAAAGCCATTTGTGCAATGCATCAAAGGAAGGAAAGATGGAAAGGCAACGCCTGCGGCTTTCTGATAATGTTGAGCCCAAATCATCAATTTCTTAACCTATTTTATGAGAGGCAATCACTGAGGCGCCTGAGAAAGAGACCAAGAGGCGGCCTATCCCAAAAACTGGAAAAGAACGGAGCTGATGATCCTGGTTGTCCATGCAATACTGACGTATGTACGTATGTATAATGTATGTATGCATGTATAATACTGATGCTGACATTGCTTGTCCACATATACTTTATATACAATAGCATCCAATACTAAGGAGTTAACTAAATACATTTCTGTTTAACGTAGTAAATACTTCAGCACCAGCTACATATAATATTCCCCGCTTTTTAAGCCTTAATAACTAAGCATTTAAGGGATAAATAGTAACATTGACAAAGGATGAAAGCTATTCTTTGATAATAAGGAAGTATTATTTGATCATATTGCAATGTTATATTTCAAATAGTATCCTCATGAGTCTATTTTGCCAATCATCTTATTTTCGCTTTTATATTCATTTTATGGCATTCTACTGAATTGAGTCCACTCAAAAGGTTTTAATCCACTATTTATCATTGGGTTTCAGTATGTTAAAAGGAGGATATACCAGACCTTTAGCTTAAGGACATGGTGCGATGAAAGGTGTCAGGACTTTTGCGACAGAAAGCTTTTAAATTGAGATTATCATCATTCAGTAAACTTTTAACAGCCAATTGGTTCAGTTTAGTTGCTTTTACTTGCCAAATTACTTTAAAACCGAATTATAACCACCCAAATCTATTTCAATCGTCCACTATGCATCAGTAACACACTTAAACCTCAAAGTAACGGTAGTAAATTGGGAAAAGATGTTATTAGCCAATATTATCACTAAATATCATATAAGGAATCGATCTGTAAAGGTTTTACTCAATTATATTACAACTAGTAATGGTAAAAGCGCTTCACATAAAATAACAAAAAAGTATTTCGCAAGTACCCAGTGACCATAATTATTTACTATTAAGTATACAAGTACATCAGTTTAGATATAATGAAAGCTACCAGAATGAGAATAAGAAAATATTGTTCCACCCACATCTTGACAATAAAACTATGAAATAATCTTATTTATTTTATTAATGATACTTACTTCAAGATGCTGTTTCAAGGACTGTACACTCCAACCTGTTTATAAAACAGCATGTTAAAATTCGAGGATCTTGTAGCAATTAATTAAAAATAATTATAATGATCATATCAGCCGAGGGAAGGCAAAATTGTATCGATAAAAATTTTCCGATTTAATATACAATTCTGGTATTTTCTCAAGAGCATTACAAGCTCTAACTCAATGAACTCGCTTTATCTTAACATGATATGCACCTAAAATATTTAATATACTTATTTAAACAAATTATGCGAATGTTCAGGGTTAGTTCCATATATCAATGAGAGGCCAAGACATTGATATACTTTAAAAGACCATTTCGGATAAATTAAAATCTTGATGAATATACATCACAGTTACCTAAAAGGGCCGTGACGTTGTGACAACGTTGGAAATTTTATAATTATTCAAGGATTTTGACGGGACACGGAGAGGGAAATATATATTGTTTTCGAGATAAAAGAAACCTGTACCCTTAATATTAAAAAAGAGGTAGATAAATTATTTAATTCGGGTATTAAAAAATTATAAATTCGGAAATCTTTATTACTTGCTAGGCATATTTTAGTCGTTATGTATGAATGTTGATATACTTCAGAAGTTTTTATGAATGATAATTTATCATAAGGTTTAGAATTTATTAAGGAAACGGGAGTGTTAAGGGTTGGGTCTGACTGCGAATAAAATATCTCTGAAAGTATAGTTAACTTTTGCAATGTCTAATTATAAAATTGACAAAGGTTGAACAGCTTTCCAAGAAAAGGATGTCAGTGTTTTAGCTAAATGGAACAAATGTTTTGTTTTTGGGCTCGTAAAAAACAACTATATAAATTATATAAAATCAATATGTTGTAATTATTAAAGTTACATGAGTAGAACAGTGTGATTTCTGATAAACGTGCAGGAGAAGATATGACGATTATCAAATTATATACGAAATACAAAAAAAACGTTTCGTTTATTCACGAAATTTATTTCTTACTTACTAAGCTTTCTTTCCCTTAACTTCAATTTTCTCTGATCTCGGATATTCCGGAGTATATGAGGAACTATTTCCAACTTCCATTTCCATAGAATTTGAAAAGGAATAATTATTCTATATATTATATTATATTACTGAATATTATAATACTGTTATTCCTTTAAAAAATCGTTTCGTAAATAAAAAAATTATACTCGTAAAGGTATTTCTTAATCCAATAATAAGAAAATCAATTAGATAATAAATAAAGTGTCAGCTAATTTTTCGCAAGGATAATTAAAAGTCTTGAAACTTAGATATATATCTCCTAATATTATTTAAAACTTTTACGAGAATTATTGCAATTTACACGATGACATCTATTTCGCTGATTCATCACGACATATTACAAAAATTTTGGAAACAACGTTTAATGATATTATGGAAGAACGTATCAAAAAAATCCACAATTGTAAGACAGAAAAAAAACCATATAGGCAATAAACCCTAACGGATATCGGAACGCGAAATTCGGCGAAAGTTGAGAGAAAAGGTAATAGGAAGTAGGAAGAAGAGACTACGTGTATAAAGGAGGTTCGAGGAGCGGTAGTGGGGAAGAGTTCGCGTGATTTTTGTGTGGAGGTGGCGTGTTTATCTTGGTTTACATTTTATGAGCCGGCTGTTAACCCAGGCGATCTGTCAGGTAGGTAGATAACGAGGTGGGTCCGTGGGTCCCATGGGTGAGGAGACGAAAGGAAAGGGGTAGGGGTGGGCACGGGTAGCCTTGGAGACGAAGGCGGGGGTGGAAGAAAATGAATGGGGGTGGGAGGAGTGAGTGTCGGAGGTGTATACGTGTGTAGACAAAGCAAAGGGTTTTCAAAGGGGAGAGAGGCTTAGCGATGGGGTGGGGCCGGAAAATATAACTAAATGCAGATGTCAAGGTATGCCCCCATAAAACAAGTGCCTTCTTAAAAAAAACGAGAAGAAGTTTCTTCCCGGAAAATTTTTACTCTTTTCCTCCTCTCTGGATAAGAATAGTTCGAACTATTAAAACCCCGGTGTCGACTGCATTGCTTGGATCAGATAAAAATTCCGTGCATCCTCTCACGGGGGCTATTGCAACCGACACCTGAATTATTTACCTTCAAAGTGATTTAATTTTTCGGAACGACCACGAAAACTCGCGTTTGCTATTTATGGCTGTGATCGTGCCGAAACGTGTCCGAATTTTTATAGTTTTCTTTCCGTAATGTTCATGCCAAACACGACAATTCATCTTCGCGAGAAAAACTCGATACTTCATTCTTAAAAATCAATTATTTTACGAAAGAATAAAAATCATACATACATCAGAATATAGTTTCTCTAGCCATAATATATAATTTAAACATCTAATGTATAAATATCGGTGATAAAAGTTAGGATTATTGTAAACGTCAATGTTACCACCATCGCCTATCGTATGGAAGACGTCATGGATGGATTTCTTGAGCGAATTCTAACGGAGTAAGAAGGTAAGGCATGTCATAGTAGCAGTTCGGTTTCATGCAGGAAAGCACTTCCAGTTACGAAAAAATACCGTTTCTTACGGCTATAAATAAGATTACGTCGGCAAGTCCTTCATGCCAAACAAGGTAAAAAGGGCTGGGAATTTTTAAAGTCGTCCATTGCCGTGAAATAGGAGAGGAAGCGATATCTGAAGGAATGAAGAATGGTTAAGTGAGATTCGAAAGATAGTAGATACTGAGGCGTTGGGTATAAGGAGGAATATAAAATGAATAGAAAGGTGACTTAAAAATGCTCGGTGGATTAACACTAGAACAGCGGTGGGTGTCCTCAGGACACCTCGCCCATGAAAAAAACGCACCATTTTTGTAATTTGTATCATAGAAAAAAATCGTTTCGTGACTTTTAATTATTTAATATTCTGCGTATTTCTACCAAGTTTTATAATTATTGGATCATTTTCATAGGAGATCCTACCACATACCCCCTAGAACAGCGGAGGTGTCCTCAGGACACCTACGTAATATTTACTATTATTTCTTATGATAAAACCTTCATTGTTTTATATTAGAAGCTCTTACGAATTTCCTTTAAGATAATATTGCTTTTTGCTATTATTTTGTCCCCGTTCTCTAAAATTAATTAATTATATTGTTATGTATAAAAATTTGAGGTAGCAATTCTAATGATGATTTGAGTTGGAAACATTTTGCCTTATATTTTCTAATATTTCCATTTATAAGATACGTTTCCCATTTCTATTTTCGCAATTGACTAATTTGTCTTATATCTTTTTGTGACACTCACTCATTGAATATTGCCAGGCTTGCTACAATCCCGTTACAAAAGTGACGGTGAATGATCAGCTTTTTCCCAGAAAGTGTTGATGTCTATCCACACAATTTATTCTTGATAAACCTAATAAATATGTATTTAAGTTTCGGTTAGTAATGGATTTTAATTCCAAATATGCATTGAATGAATTTCTATGATTTGTCGAGTTGGAGGATCGAGGAGGAGGCCATCTTCCTGAACCATGTGGTTGATGGGACTTTTTCTATATAAAAGGAATTAACCTAATGACCGATAGTTATTTTAAATTAAAGAAACTATTTAAAAGGCTTAAGAAAGCAGGTATTTTTTTATTTGGAACATAGAACAAATTGTGATGAGAGTCGCTGGAGTTGAAAACCAGCAAAGATCTGACGTGAATTCCGATGTTGTCGAAAAATGAAGAATAATCCTTGTTTATAAAATTAAACCTAATAAACATGTTCTTCTTGCGATTTAGATGCTTTCTAATGTCGTATTTGACAGTATTAGTAAAAGAAAATCAGACGCGGTGACGTACCATAATTGTACAAAATGCGGCGTAGTGGACCAAATGGCGCGTAGGCACACGGTGAGAGCAGACTCACGAAGTTGCCTTATGCATTCTTTTTACATAAAAATCTATCTAGCAGAAGTCAATGTATAGGTTATTTGCAAGCAGAAAAGAGGTCGCCAAATAACCAGATATAGATTCTTGCAACGAATCGCAGATAAACAAAGTAAAACCTAAGCTGTCTAAAGAGATCTCAAAAAGGACCTAAGTAAACACTAGATGCACGAGACATCATCCAATGAATCCACCGATATCTGTTCAAAAGAAAATACACGTGAAATATAGCATCAGATAAGTTTAAGAAGTGCAAGGAATAGGTTAATAGAAACTGTAACATCAAGAAGATTTATTTATTAGCTTCGTGGAAGGATTCTGTGGAGTAATTATTTCGTGATAGCATCATTATGCTAAAAAAGAAAAATTAATATAATTGCGTATGCAAATAACATTTAAGGTCCAGTTTGTGTCTTAAACCTTATTTCTAGTCTTTTTGTTGTGAAATAAAATCAAAGGAAGGTACGGGAAGCGGTAAAGTTTTATTACGCGAGTTTATTTTTTCTTGTACCCCATGTAAATTGTTGATAAAATCGGGTAATTTTCAAAAGTTTATTCAAGCAAATAATTATTTTATCTCGAAAAGGCTTTATATTAATTTATTCATATAATTTATTTCTGGCTTTACCGTTCTGTATATTTTTATATCGGAATATGAGTCTCATGAAATTGATTGAACTCAACAACAATTTCTATATTAAATATGTAGCAACTATTTACCTCATGATCTGCCAATAAATAAGTACCCATACTTAGTTATTAATTTTTAAGCTTATAAGGAAAGACTAGAAATTTAAATACGACTGCCTCATTCAATTTAAAAGAAGCGCAAGTGTAGGTGTCCTGAGGACACCTTCCGCTGTTCTAGGGGGGTGTCCGTTTCCCGCTGTTCTAGTGTTAATTCAATGCGTCGATTCTAAAGTTTAATTTTGATTTATTTAAAATACGTATATATCAAATGAATTTACTTCGTTTCATTTCATCTTGATATAAATAAAGTGTGAAGTGCGATTATCACAAAATTTCTCTTCTAAATGCAATTCTAAATTATCCTTTACACTCCAAGTGGATATCTAGTTTCTGCTAACTTTTACCAAGGTTATTATGCATAATATATCTCCCATTAGGATTTATAAATTAACGAATATATTCCAATTTTCAATATCCCCATTTCAAATCAAGTATATAGCTAAATACAGCATTGAATCTTCTCGATTATGAATAAGTGGTGATGAATATTCTATACTACTATATACAGTGCGAATTTATATGCTAAGATGTAGTTCTATCACTCCTATATAGGGATTGTTGTGGGTTTCCGTTTATTACCTTAGACTTACAGTATATGGGCTGCCACCAGACAACAGTCTAACTGCAGCTTGTATTAGTAATAATAATAACATGATTGAAAGAGATATAAATGCAAAAAGCTTTGTGTTTGTGTATCTAAAGCATAGAGGGGGATGTATAGAGCTGGTACAAATTCATAGACGCCTTTTCATTCGCAAAAACAAGTAGTTTACAGTGATGGTTATGGAAAATGTTCATAGAGGCGTAAACTGGATGGAAACATGAACGAATTGATACATTCTGTATCAGGAGAAAAGACAGCGAAGAGGATTTTTGGGATTAAAAGGAAGAAGTAACGGAAGAAAGAGTGTGAAGAGTGAAAGAGACTTTCATATCTGCATATTGATGAACGGGTGTGGTCGGAAATATAACGCCAAAGAAGAGACGTTTTCGGCGACTTATGGAAGACTTTGATGGTGAAGGAGCAGATAGGATGGAATTAGGACGCCTTGGATTTTGTTTTCTCCTTTTTTATCGCTTTTCACATTTTTCCTTCTTTCCTCTCCCCTCTGATCCTTCCTTCTGATGGAAGTTTCCATCTATTGCGCACAGTGTGACACTGCGGCGTTTAAGTGAGCAATATTCATGATCAGTACTTCTGCGATAGTGTTAGACATGTTTCATTGACTTAAATTCAACCTAAAGTGTTATGGAAGGATTGATTTTCATCCGTGGTAAACGTTTATGTTTACCACATCTTTTCGGAAATATTTTGAACTCGAAGAGCGTTTGTTTTAATGTTCGTAATACATTACTGAATAGGTATAACTTTGGTAATTGCCGCTTAGTGTTTGGTACCTCACATTAACTGTTTGATTAGGTGATATGAAAAAGGGTGAGAAACACTGTACTTAAGATAAATATTTATCGAGAATAGTTCGAATTAAAGTTTTATGTACAGAATCCAATAATATATGAAAAGAGTAACATATTTGATTAACTTAATAAAACTAATACGCAGAGTTACGTAAGTTAGCTTCAATTTTTTACTTGCGATACGCAGGTTAAATATTTTTCATTTCGGTACATTTTACAGACGTAAATTCTCAAAGAATTTTCATAAGTCTTTTCACATCTATTTTCCAGGATAGAATGTCTCAAAGTAAAAGCTTTCCAGATAACATTTCAAAACTATTTACACCGAAATCAAATCTTATCTCAATACTAATTTTGTGCTCTTAGACATAAAGAAGATACAAAATATTGAAAGTTCGGTGCACTTACATAGTTTTATGAATTTATATGAATATGATAAGAAGAAAGTTTCCTTATATTAGGCCTTCTTGCGCAATAAATAGGAAAGTATCTTAAGTATAAATCCTTGATACTTCAACATTATTTTCAACAATAATGATATCGTACAAAAATTCTTATACATTAGTCTTTGTATGAGCTGATTATTGACCTTAATGCAATCCATACTTAACAGCATAGCTCTAATTAAGCAGCTATTCCCTATTATTAAATCACTGTTCGCGGCAAATGCAATTCAGACCTATTTCATTTCCTCAACAGAAGGAAAAGCGATTCAAATCCTCACGCAATCGGAAGCATCCATAAATCAGGAAACCAAAAAACCACAAAAATCAACCGGAATCCATAATCCCGCAATATTTCCGCGGTTAAAATCAGAACAAGGAGGACAACACTTTCCGAACGATGTTTTTCTTTTGATTTTCAATTTCCCTCACATCAAACGCATCCTCCTTCACTTCCGTCGAACGATAATTATTCGTTATCTTCTCTTCCGGAAAATATCCTGACATTTTCATTCTGGAGACCCAACTTATCCTCTTTTTTAATTCAATTTTTTAAGTGTCTCATCCAGTCTCCAACGGAGACACAGAAATTCCCCCGAAATGCACTTACCGACCCATTTTGGATTCCATCTCTTCGGAACAATGGCTCTGATTGATGGAACCAATTACAGGAGGTGGGATGAGGGAGGGGAAGTGTGCGGATCAGGAGGGGAGGGGGAAATCTAGGGGGGAAGGGGGAGAAGGAATCGGGGTAGGGGAGGGGAGAAGGAAGATCGTATTTCTGTTAATTCTTTTAAGCCGGGAGTTCATTTCCGCACCATGACGACCGCGATGAGCGGGAAAATAAATAGGAGGTTGTAGGAGGCGTTTTGGCAGGGATTAGGGAGATGTAATTCGCGAGCGGAAGAAAAGATTCGTGAAACAAAAGAAACGCGAAAATATTCGGACGGAAACGGATTGGGTTATTAATTTATGATGACGTCTTCGAGAGGGGATTGGCTAGCTGATGGGTGTGGTCGATCTTAGCTTGTTTAAGGCATTTCTAGACTTATTATTCATTCTTCATTATTCCAAAAATAAGCAATAATTAATAAAAGGTCATCTTAGATTACTGATGAATGATCTATAGGTTCATTGGTATTTATGTACAGATAACGAGAAGTATTATTTCGACATCCTCATAAAGGGAACTAAGCCCTTGAAACTATTCTTCCTTTGTGATATTGCATTAAAATTGAATGGGTAGATTTATTCCACTACAACCAAGTGCAACGAATAAATGGAGTAAAGTGAAATAATAATATTCCTGTCGTATACTTATTCTAGAAGTACTAATAGCCATTATTATGAAATATAAGACAACAGAATTATTTAGTAGGTGTAGGAGAAAGAACAGAAATAGAGGTGGATAATCTATATAGGGGATATTTCTGCTACAGTTACGTCATTAGCTTTTACTCATATTTTTGATTCAGAGAACAGTTATATATTCTTAAATCAGTAATTAAAAATATTAGAACTCATAAATGATGAATGACGCTGATCATAAATCTGCAAGATGGATGAATGATTAAAATAAACGAACCGTCTATTGCTTGATTGACCATCAAACATTGCCAACGATGAATATAATAAAATAGAAATAAAATTTTAAAAAAAGATAAATCAATTCCATCATAAATACCAAGCCTCAGAGAGAATATACCAGCAATCTAGAACGTAACACAGGATAATCAACAACTTAAATAATCGGTCACAGCACAGTAACATCTTTTCTACTTCACAGATCAACTTCGTAAGAACAGCTGAGCATCTCGGAGGTGGAAAGAAAGGAAGAAATAGCGAAGAAAAGTGGGGGAGGGGTTGCAGAAGGGGAAGATGCGATCTGAGACAATGGCAGTGGTTCTTTGGGATTAGGTGTGATCGACAAACGGTGGATGTGGAGGAAGGAGACAATGGGGAAGATTAAAGGCCTTAAGAGGAGAGAGAGAGGGGGATATAGATTCTCAAAGAGAGTGGTCCAATTGAGTTAGTGGTGGTCTCTCTGAGAATGGAGGACCTCTCTTTTAGGGTCCACTCGATTGTTCTAGAGACGAATAGCATACTTTTTTTTAAAGATTTTTATTGAGGTTAGCTATGCTTACTCAAGTTTCGTTCATAACGTGGAAGTATGGACTGGAGATTAAAAAATTATATTTCTATGTGATGAAAATAAGGTCAATATCTTATCTGGGACAAATCTCAATATTCATTCGAAATTTTTAAGATGAAATTATATCTAAGCGTTTCTATTACATCGAATATGAATTTTTTTAGGAATTTTAAAAGATAACGTAGATCTAAAATGAAATCATTAAATTATTCATGGATTGCATAAAATGCGCTATGTAAAACTGCATTAGTTGAGCATCGATATTGAACTTACTTTCATCTTTCAAGTTCTTTTTCGATTTTGAAAGTTCTTTGTAAATATTACGTGGAGGAATTTATAAACAACTTATCTGTTGAACTTAAAAGATCTTTTTTATCATATCAGGACTTTTATCAGTAAAATTTGCTGAATTTATCTGGGTTGATTGATTGAGATACATGCTAAGAAAACAGTGAGCAATTTTGCAGAGTGGAAGATGTATGAATGGTTGAAAAAGGATTCCAAGATGAGACGGTATTCCAATAGAGGGATCAGAGATTACAATGATCTGCAGAATCGAGGATGGACTTTAGCAATCATTTAGTCTTTGTTTTTCATAACGCTTCTTCCAATGATGCACTCGTACTCCCGTTTGTCGTAGTATTGTGCATACTTTCAGGATTAACCCTACTCTACTTTATATTGTACCGTATGGTTGATTATAAGCTAAGTTTCCTAATTTTATTGCTGCTGGTTTTTCCTATGGATAACCTATTATGGCATCAAGTGTTCCAAATGGGTATGCTTAAACGAGATACACTATACTTACAATTACCTCTTTTATTATGAACATTTATATGTCTATTCATAAAGAAAAATGTAACTACTAATTTATATTGATTGTATTATAGGTTTTTATTGTATATTATATTAGAAAAACATTAAAGTAAAGGAATCGTTACCAGTTTGATAAATTTTTCATCTTTTTTGGAGCTTCCCATTATCTTATACAACACCATCCTCTCCATAAATATACGTATCATAAATATCCATGTATATTAGGGAGACATGTTCTATTCATATTGTTTTATAAGTCTATTATAGTTATTTAATAATCATAAAATAATAGAATCTAATTCTAAGGCGGAAAATTTTAATTAAACCTATTAGAAATTCACATGATCTAGTTTATTATTTCACATTATGGCCATCTATACTGCTTCAACAATAAACTATATAAATTCTTCTCTCTTTTTGCAGAGTAAGCATTTTTCAAATTATTTCTCCTTTGATCCAAGATAACATTTCACAGTAGCGGTCGATTCGGTTGATCACGATTGGAGAGAGAGCGCTCTTGACTAATTGGAATTCTTATCTCTCCACAAAGTTTCTCGTGAAAATAAATTCTCCGAGCATTTCGTGTTTATAAATTATTAATCTTTATCACGTTAACACGATAATACACTTTTGAATTCCGATTATGGACAAGGAAATGTCAGCGTATAAGGTCAAAAAGTGATAAGTGAAAAAAGAGGTCAAATTGTGACGATATGAAAATTCATTCATGAATGGAATCCTAAGAATGAATGAAAGAAATTCTGCAATCAGTTACGGAAGTATTGATGTTTTATCTTCTGGCACGCTACACGCAGTGTTTGTGAAACACACTTCAAAGTTCGCCTCGAAGATGTGACGATATAAGCAAATGGAAACAAATTCACAGCAATAATGGTTAAAATATGAATGAATTCTTTCTTAATGAATCAAATTCCATATCATGGTGCTTAAGAGTACTTTGCAATATAAAACCTTCCATAGACGATAAAAAAACTCATTAAAAATAATTTACTACTAATTCATACGTAATATACATTAAAAATAAGAGATAAGATCAAATTTATTAATGTACCGCAATAAATAACCTCTTAATGTATAGAATATTGTTGATTAAATTGATTATTATTATTACAACAAATAAATATACAACAATTACCACAAATGAAAGATCTAACAAATTAAAACCAATACCCTTAACAGAAATATACATTTGTAAGCTTAAAACCTCCTTACATGTTATATTACCATGACACTTTTTTGCCACTTAACTACATACTTAAATTTTTTTTAAAGTTTAATTATTCTAAATTCGTATTTTGTTTAATCATAATTTTAAATTGTTAATGAAATGTAAACTTTAAATGTTAAAAATAAAACTCTAAGAAGTATATATGAATTTGATTTATACTAATTATATTAAATAGGAGAATTTAAATTGTATATGTATACTTAATCCTCAATTCTAGAAGATATATATAATATTAAATACATTTGCTCTGAATTATATCGTATAATTATACAGAATATTTCTTTCTCTCTACCTTCCACCCATTCTAATACGTAGTATACACACAGTATGTAGTGCACCTTTACCCCCTACCCCTCCCATTCCATCCTATCTTACACCACACTTCTTAATTCCACTCTTTCCTGCACACGATAGAGACGATCCTCGCGAGACGCAATACGATTCCAAAGGATCGATTCCGTGAATCCGCGACGGCGTGAGCACGTCATTTAGAGCGTCACTGTGACCTCACCGTGACTCTTCACGGAAGGTGCATTTCGCGGTGGCGGGATTTCTTTTAATACCTCGGGAGTGAAAAAGCCCCTAACCTCAATGTTCCGCAATAGCCCGATATCCGATGGAAGGATGCAGTAAACTCAACGTGATACTGTTGATCATGGACACGGATTGTTACGAGAGAACGTAAATTCAGCGATCTATTTATACTCTCCTAAATTTTCGTAATTTGATGAAAGAGCATGATAAGATGTTTTAATATAATATATAATATAATGAAGTTTTATTCAAAGATATTCTTGAAAGCGAAATATAATTTAATTTAATTTATTTCACGATGACGAAAATAACGATATTTTACGATTGATTTAGTGTTCCAATACACAAATTTTGAGACATAATACTGTCATTTTTACATTGCTGAACTTACTGAATTGCGTCTTTAAGGATAAAATATTATTATCATATTAAAAATACCATTCATTGCTATTTTCAATGCTATTACTTCAACGATTTCTTACGTTTAAACCGTGCTTCTATTTGTATAATATAATTGAAGATATTGAGGCATTCCTGCGCTTAATATTAAAAGAAGATGGTAGTCAATATTTTTCATTAAGACTTACATAATTTGTTTAGAATCATACAAATAATAATAATATAAAATATAACTCATCATTATCTATAATATAAATTTTACATCGGGGATTTTTACAAAATTATATACACGATAGAACGATGTGATTTCGTCTTAAATACAAAAGCTAACGTAAATAGTTTATCATCTTTCTTAGAAAATTATCTTGTTTCTTGCGATGCATATTAGTCCATTAGAACTACTAGCCAGAATCAATCTATTAACTATTTGGCTCCCAGAAAAAATATTCATTTACGAAACTCATTATTACATCAGACATTACGAAACATCTACGATTCAACCCTTAATCTACTTCAAATCAAAACTCCACCACCTCCAATAACACAACCTTCGCGACGAAAGAACGAAGACAGCGCGAATTGGTGCAACCCGTCTAGGAGAAGAAAAGAAAAAGAAAAAAAAAACTCCAAAGCAGCGATGATTCGGGGCTCATTTCTCCCTCAGGAGGAATACTCGGATTAATACAGCGTCGTCTGGCGATTATTTGATATTCCAATCCCTTCCTCGGCATTATGGGAAATGTCTTATTCTTAACGTAACACCCATCCGATACGCGTATGATTAAAATTGGAAAGCGCGCTTAAGAAAGGCGAGGGAATAGGGGGTTTTGTAAGGGGTAAGATAAGGATAATGGAAGGGATAGAAAGTGCGCGAGGATTAGGAGAAAAAAAAGGAGCGGGTAAAATTCTCTAAGACGGCACGGATTAAGGACGCGTTGGAAGATTGTTTTTGGAAGATGAAGGAATACGTTCGGGTGATTATCCGGCACCGGGGGTTTGCAAACTTCGCGCCAGAGGGTGAAGGAGTTTGTGCTAAGACGGATTCGATGGTGACGTCGAATGAGTGACGTATTCCATCTCGAAAGAGAAGAGAAAAGAACACGTGATGAAACGATTTCGTAAATGGCGATATTAATATTCTTCGTTGGAGTAGGCGGCGGGTGGTGGATCTCCTGAATGGAGGCCAACAACCGTTCGAGGAAAAGGATTTCTTTTGATGGTGTCAAATGGGGTAGCGTTCGCCGCCGTCGTCGACGGATCTCGATGGTGTGTGTAACCGTATGCAGATGTACGAGAGCGCGAACGATATCAAAAGAAATGCGAAATGAATAATCCCGTCAAAGACGTCGGTGGAGTACAATCGGCCGAGTGATGAGAATTATTGCGGGGTGAAGAAATTTTATCCGTCAAAGCGAAATTTATATATTCAGCTGCGAGGTATTACACCTATCCGTCATGCTATGTTGTATGTGTTTAGCAATCGAAATGAAATTGTTACGTGGAATGGTTGTTTGACCTTTTGTTTGAGGACGTATGACACGTTGTCTCTATCTGGAGGAGCATTCCTGTTTCATTGTAAACGTTTATAATATTGTACGATATTTTAATAATAAGCGATAAGGAAATGAGCATACAATAAAAAAAATAGCTGACTTTCAGTTTAATGAAGAGTGCAGAAATTACCTAAATATTTGCATGAAACAGAAAATTGCATTGATTTGCAACGAAATTGATAAAAAATTAATATTAATTGAAATTATGGATGCACTCATATCTTAGGGCTCCAGGAAAACCCACATGCAGAAGGAATTTTAATTTAAATACTCAAATACATTCATTTTAATAATAATATTATAGGAGATTTATTTTCTTACATATTTATCATCAATAGAATCAGGAGGCAAACATAAAAAATATTACGTCTTTCGCTAATTTATTTTGATTTTTTCGACCATGGTATTCTTAAAAATTAAAGCATAATAGTGATAGAAATTTTTAATGTTTTTTTTAATGCGATTTTAACGATAAATAACGAAGAAACGTTCGATAACTCAAAAACCAAAACTTCGTACTTAAGTCCTTGCTTTCGACGTAGACATAACCGCCAGACCTCAAACGTCTCCCATTTAAATTTCCCGATAAACCAAAACCAACTCGCTTGACACCTAATCGCTAGTCCCGACAAAACATCGCTTCTCCTTAAACTTCCCTCGATCAATCCACGGCATTTTCCAATCGCCTCCATTGTTTAGAATCGGCGCTGCACTTCGGAATGACGTACGTGAGATTGGATGGTGGGTCGTCATGGGGATAAGGAGCGAGGCATTCTGTTCTGAGGTTTGTACTATACGAATCCCAAAGGAAAACGTCTCTCTCTCCGAGAGATTCCGATTAGAAGGCCTTCGAAAGGGGGCCACCCTCTTCATTCCCCGCTGCATGATGGGAAGGCGGGAAGGGATTAGCGGAATCCGTGGCGGAAGATTGGGAACCCTCCTCTTCCTTGGCACGCCAATACCCAAGACGGCCCTTCCCATTTCAATGCGGAGGAATTACTCTGGGATAAGCAAAGGACCCAAATCACGTATCGCATTCCTTATTGACGAGAAGGAATTTTGCTGGGTCCGGAGGTGCGTTACGTATGTGGGAGGTTTGGACGATTAGATTTGGGTAGGAAAGTAGCCGTATGTGTATGTGTATGGAGTAGTATGTAAGAGTTTGTGTATTGTGGGATATGGCTGTACTTATGTACCAGGAGAAGAGATACGTTATGGTTTTTTTCTTGAGAGTGATATGAGGAGGGTTGTTTGAAATGAGGGAAGGGGTAGAAAATGGTTGAGAAAAGTGTCTCGTCTTCCTTTTCGATATTGGATACAAATATAAATCGATATTTCTGTTTCTTAATTAGATGCCAACTTAACTTTGTTAAGAATATGCGTCAACATTATACTTTCAACTTGTAATTAAATAGAAGATTACATGACTTCTTTAAGAAGCAGAAAAGCTACGCAACTTAGTAATTTATCATATCATTCATTAGATTCAAATCTATTGTTTGAAGAATTATTTTACATATTCCAAAATCGGCTTAAGAATGATGCTAGGAAACACTTAAGATGTGGATCAATGCATCGACAAACTGAGAAATATACTCATACTGCAAAACATATTGATTATTATTATTATATAATATATTGACTCTTCGTATCTTTTCACGGAAGTTTATCCCTGATATTGGAGATCATTACAACGTAATATGATTCTATATTTGGAATACGAGCATACCTCGTATATACGAGGTTTGTTCAAAAAGTTTGTTCATATGATGCAATTTCATTAAAACGTAATGAGATTAAATCTACTAAGAATTTTGTACAATGATTGACATGCAAATAATTTCACTATTAATAAGATTTTAAGAATTCATGCTGTAATTCTTTACTCCTTCTACAGTGGAACTTTTTCTCAAAATAACCTGTCAGAATTACAGTTGCTAACAGTAACAGGAAATTGTTGTATCCATGAAATACTTTAAATAATCATTTTTAGAATGATATCTAAGTCATCCTTTATCTATTTTGAGAAAAATATCCACATTTCTTTCATAGCTCTTCTCATTTAAATATGGGCACCCTTGTCCAACAATCAGGTAAATTTTTTATAAAAGATTAAAACTAGGGATTACGCTAAACTAATATTTGACGGGTTAATATAAAAATTTCAAATAATACCCTCAACTTAAAAATGAAGCCTACTTCTTAAATATCTTATTCTTTCCTCATTTTAGTCTACAAAGAAAATAATTCATAAATACTGAATAATTAAATGGTCTTCCTTTTCAGGTCATAGTTGTCTGTGAAGTAAACAACCTAGCTAGAAGATAACTGAAACTTCCTAACATCTACATTTACACAATGATTTTGACACAATGTGAAAAGTTTAGCTTTAGAATATAAGGAGTATCTTAGTATATACATGAGTGTACATCTGTTGCGTTTTATATACAGGTCTTCATTATATTATTGAAATAAAGATACTTGAGCAACACTGAATCACTTATCCTTCATCAATAATATACGTATTAATAAAGCCGAAAAGCAAACAAGAAATATAGAGGGACGGTATCATGCAGAGGTAGACATATACGTATCCAGGTATTTTTGTGCGATAACTGACAACACTTACGATATTTTCATTCATTTGAAGATCAGATACGAACATTAAATTTAATCAGAGTAACTGTAAGTCTCATTTAATTTCTATAAGATTTACTATTGTTTACGACTTTTAAACAATTCTATACCGGTTGCTAAGGAATTGATACTCTTTTCAAATTAAGTATAATATTATAACAACAACGAACATTCAACAATGAACTCTAAACAAGTCATTAAAACAATTTAATCTTTTTATTCCGCTTCGTTTTGTTGTTGCTTAACACAACTCTAACGAGATGAAATTTGAAAGCCCTTAAGGAATGTTTGGTTATAAATATTATTTATAATTAATATTGCCTTAATATTTAAATTAGAAGGGAATGTAAATAGCGATGTATATGAATTATGCGTCGACGCGTGGGCATATTTCACAATGAGCCAGTAACTCGTCATTCCTCCGCCGTGGGCGCCACAAGTCGGAGACCATCTGCTCTTCTCTCAATCCATTCCCTTCAGTATTACGCGAGAGAGTCCAAGTGTTGAAAACTGTCTCGTGAGCGGAGACACTTCCGCAAAACATTTCTACGGATATTCTTGAAGTACTCTCAGGATAGGTCATGGAGTGCTAGACTAGCAGTAATAGAACGTTTAAGAAAATAGTGGTACATACTCTCCTAGAGTAATCGTTAAGTATAGTTGGCTATAAACGAGTTTTCGAAAACTAATAATCGTTTCCTTTAATGAATATAAATCCAGAATACAAAGGAATTCGAAATATCACGATGAACTTACATCTAAGTGAAATGGCTCCTTCTTTCCTTACGTGGAATAGCGGTAGGTATCAGACACAACGCATGAATACGTTGACTAAGTATAATTTGCATTACAATATTAAATTTTTCGCCAATATAATGATCTATATCGTAAACAGATGTTAGTTTGAAGATAGTTCTATTCAAGACCGAAATATTCGTTTCTTTTTATTAGGAAGATACTACCTCACCACCGAGCAGCTTGAAAGTACAATAGCCTAAGATAAAATGACTTCTTTAAAGCTTTTAAGAATAAATAATAATAATAAAATAATAGATGAATAAGCAAAGAAGGGTATCGAAAAAATCATAAAATATTATATAATGTTTTAACTATGTGTAGATATGTAGCTTTCAGAATTAATCAGCAATTTATGCTAAATTAACAAGTATATCATCCGGTTATAAATAAAATAAAGTAAAACTATAATCCGTGAATCATCATTGCAAGCTGAAAAATAATTCACTAGAAATATTATCTCTTGATTATAGATTATTTCAATCATTGTTTTAATGATAATCGTCAATCCTGTTGTCTTAAGAAAAAGTTTAAAGGTCCTAGCTTTAATTCCATTCTTGTGACACATTTTTCATTTCTTTCCAACCCTGTAATCAAGTTGTACAAACTTATTTCTCTATGTTAGTTCCTATTTCCTTACACCTATGATTTAGATATAATTTAAGATGTTATGAGGGTAATGTTTATCTCTATTTATGGAAAACATAATAACGAAAAATATTATAGTTAAATTTATAAAAATAAAATGAACATAGGCAAATTAAAATGGTCAAAACTAAACAAACCTCTTTCCTTGTCAATGAACTAGAAATGATGAAATAACCATCATTAGTATTCACTACAAACATAAAGTCTTTATCTTTCAACTATCAACATATATAAAATGTTTGCATTGTTATCTAATTACTCATTGGTACATATCTATTCCTATTCAAAAATTCAGAAACAGAAATTCCACTTAAAACTCAAGGAAACTAAAACTCCAAAATCCCAATTTTTGAATTCTCAAGTATTTTCGAATTCTCAATCATCGAAATCAATAAAATCAAGCTTAATCAAGACCCGTGACGTAATCAGCCCCATTCGTTATTCGCAACATTTCCATATTTCAGACGATTTAATGGAAACGGAATTTTCCCTCAACGAACGAGTGTTTACCGCAAGAAAAAAGCCAGGGATGTCGCGGTTCCTAATCAGGCAGAAGAAAAAAAAGAAAGAAACCCCACCGACGCAAATCCATTTTTCACAAATAAAAAGAATCCTCGATCCCCGAACACTGATACCGATTCGGGAGAAAAACAAAAAAAAAACACCCCCACACTTCGGTATTCCCATCTCCTGCCATGTAAATGAGGTCTAAAACTTTTTGGCATCCCATTTGTTCAGCTCCTCATTAATTCTGAATGATTGAATGTGACTTGGGCACAAGTTTGATGGCGTCCTTTCTCAGGATTATCACATAAAGCCACACGATCTCGTTTTTTCGCAAATATTTCGAAATTTATCCGAGAGAAAGAGAGCTTCGTTTCGCTCGGGAAAAAAAAAAACAAGTGAGGCGAGATTAAAGCCATCAGATGCCGTATTGGCGGAATGCGGTATCGGGGAAGCGCGGGAAAAAAATCGAAAGAGAACAAAAGACGATCGCGGGTGGAAGAAAACTCAAAAAAAGAGGGCGCTGGTGTAGAAGCGGGAAGGTGAGTAGGGAGGGAGAACGAAGGGCGATAAAAATACTCCGGAAGTGACGCAACGAACTCGTGAGAGAATGAGGAGAAGAAAAGTTATTATATCCGTGGCAATATCGTGAATAAGGTATAACTCATCATCATCCAACGTCTCCCGGCTGCAATACATTTCCCCGACGTCATTTGCATACGGACGGAGCGGCCTTCGATTATATTTTTTTCCTCCCCCGAATCTAAGACACCCTAGATGCGCATCTTCCCATAAAAATTTCGGGGTTCAATTATTCCTCTCCATTTTCCCTTCTGACATTCACGACGATTCCCAATCAGCGCGAACCCTACCAATCCGACCCCCGAGAAAAGAAAAAAAAACCTTTCGTTCGATGGGACATTAATTTTTCTGCCAATGAATCAGCTCTGAGAAGAGATTCGGGCTGTTAACAGATAAAGAGAAGAACTAATTCGGGGTGCGGCTTTAGAAAAGTTTTACTTCCACGTCGACCCTCCCTGCTTGATGGCTCCTTAAGTTGTCTTACTCCGGTACGAGTGGTGTCTTCTTAATTTGATTGTATTTTCGCATTCAGACGTTTCATTTGTAAATGTTGCCACGTGCATAACTAATTCAATACTATAAATAATAGAAGAATAGAAATGTTCTATGTATGCTAATGTGTTGTGTCTACATTAGTATCTAATTAGTATGTAAGACTTACCTATTGTTTATATTCATCTCGTCCTCCAGCTGCGGTACACTTAGCTCGTTTCTTGATCCCGAAGTCCCAAGTTCGATTCCCGGATATTATAAACTCTAAAGCTGTCCTTTTTCTCTTATTATCCTCTTTCTGCATCTCTATCATGAAAGAATGGAAAATAAATAATTTCCAAATTTAACAATTTTCAAAAATTAATTGTAATAAATAGCTGATATGTAATATTTCGTAATTAGTTCATAATATATTCATTAACTATTCATACACCTTATTTCGCTGAAATATTTAATTAATTAATTAAAATTAATGATTGAGAAACACTGAAAATACAACAATTACAAGTGATTTTCAATCGAACAAAACAGTTATCTTGATTAACATAATTAGAAAACAATAGAGACTTTTACTATTATCGAGAGAATTAATATTTCTACAATATTGAACTACGGAAATAACTATATCAGAGTGAAAAACTCAAATAAATATAACAAAGGTTAAAAGTCATAAATTAATAATTACAAATTCATGTGACAAAAGTTAAGATTGGTATATAATAATAATCAATAATTCATCACTATTAATTATGACAGAAATGATTTCATTCTTTTATCTCAAACCATTTAATTCATACGATTTCAAGCTCCATATACATATTAAGAACATTCTCTCAACAATTCTCAACAGCATATTCTTTTATATATAACCATCAACATACACTTAAAACAGACACATTTAGCAATGAATCAGACACGTGCTCGATGGTACATTGGTTTTAACGACCAGAAATCCATACCGCAATTTTATCAGACCTTTTTTTTAATGCTTCTCAGTAAAATCCAGATACCACTTCTTAAAACCATCCCTTGGAAAAAAACAGCTTCCGATTTTTTCCTCCCCATATGCATAAAAAATGAAACAAAAAATAAATGATTCAGAGTCTTCCTAATGGCAGATGAGACGGAAGGAGGGGTGTGTGGAGGCGGGGGGTGGAGGGGTGTGTGTGGAGGGGGGGTAAGCAGGAGAAAAGAATGGGAGGAAGTGAACCCTAACACGGGCGTAAATCAAAATGTAAAAATAAGGGACAAAGAAGTTTGATGGGCACAAGGGTGTCCTAAGAGGGCGAGCTTATTTTTTATTCCGATATCTTAGAAGCGCCTCTATATAGAATGGCATTCAGAAATTATGATATATACGCATCCGCTCTAAAATTCGATACTCCCTCTATCCTCTTAAGAGGGTAGGTTCCCATACGAGGACGTTTAACGCGATCACTTTTCGGTCATTGTTCACTTGAGTTTCACTTGCGAAATTAGCTCGTATTGTTTTGTTATGTTAATGGAATATCTATCTAAATGGGAGCCTTTCTAAACGTTGCATGGAAATTTCATGCAAATTTATGATACAAAAAACACTTATAATAAACTCATTCTGTAGATTATATTCAATAGTCGTTTACTGTATTCCTTGAGCATCTTACTGCTTTCTTATTATAAGTAAGAACAATCAAAACATCAAGAAAAGAACAAATATGTATTTCTGAATGGTAATAAATTCTTTTCTTAGGTGAGCCCTTAAAAAATCTTTGGAACATGCCGCTAAATATGATATCACTTTTCCATTCTAAGAGCTCTATTTTAGGTGAAATAATGGAACATTGTTATATGTTTTTGGGCAAAAATAATAGAATAATGAAACGTAGAAAACATGCAAACTTAAATTACCATTTTAAATATACCGAAATCTAATAGTTTTGGAAAGAAAGGTTCAAAAAATTCTATGCTATGTTCGTATTTGATTATGATATGATTTGGTGATATAGAATAGGAATCTCAGCCATAATTAATTGTAAACAACTTTGTTATCACTAATGATTCCTCGGAATAACAGCTACAAAGTACGTACTAAGCAATGTGATTTTTACCTAATCAGTATTAGTAGTAGTAATCCTTAAGAATCTTACAGAAAACCATTTCTATTATTTTATTTGTATACGAAGTAGCATTAGACGAACAGAGTTTAGTAAAACTATAGTACAAAAGGTTACAAAGCTCACTGGTCCGTGTACAATATTAATGAGTATATACAATATCTGTGATATAGATGTTTAAAAAGGATAGAGCTATTCGAATTGATTTTCTTTGTAATGAGAAATTTTTAAGATCAATTGAGCAATTTCATTTTATACGTAAATTTATATCATAATATTCAGGTTAATAAGTAATGCATTTATGATTTTTCATACACATAATATACAGTAACGATTCTTTTATTTTGGCAAGAAAATAACACGCAATGGGCATGTCCCTCAAGGAAAACATTATTGCTTATCTTAGCTACAATATGACTACTATCCATCTCAAATTTAAACTTTTCTAATCAAATTTAGCGTCTTAATTTTAATTAATCAGATATTGATATAGATATAATACATCCTTATTGTTAACCATTGAGGTTAATCCCTCTACCATGTTACGTATCTGTCGTGCGAATTAAACCTCAGCCCAGAATGAAAGATCCACCCTTTGACAAAAAGACATCCTTCCAAACGTCTTACAAGAAACGAAGACGTTTAATTTTTTCCCCGAGACGCAAAATGACGCGGATTCACCCGGGATGAATCCGATAAGGAAAAAAAAATTAAATAAATTTGGCGTGGAGATGTAATGGTTGTCATGGATCCCGTCTCTTCCATCGATATTTTTCATTCTCACTCCACATTACTAATCCTTACTCTTCTCGTCTCCCACACCCCCTGCCATACACCCTCCCCCTCCCTCGGATGAGCGCATTTAATAAATGCAAATGTGTCACGCCGCTGATTAGTAGGTCCACCTCCCCTCCGAAAATAAGCATAAAGATGTCCGAGGGGAAGAATTCTCAATCACACACTACTATCAGGGAAGCCTTCTGCGGGATAATGCAATTTCATCTCTTAAATGGGTTAGGCGATCAGTATTTCTCGATGAATCAAGGCATCAGCGATTGCCAGTACAGATAAGAGGATCTTTATTAGCAATGTTTCCTCGTATCTTACATTCGTATTCAATTCCCTGTTTAATACTACCAAACACTAAGATTTCACCGAATTTTATAGGATTGTCGATCATTCAGGAACGAGAAGAGACGAAGATATAAAAAAAAGTTGTTTTCCTTTCCCTTGATTGAAACCTCCCTTCTTCGACTTATTTTTTTCCCAAAGCCGATTCTAATTTTCGTTCATTTTTCTTTTTCTTTATCCTTCAAAATCAAACCCTGTGGATGATTGATTAGAGGATTAGCATACAAAAATATGCCGTAAATGGTCCTGCTTCCATTAACATGATCCGCGGATGAAATTCTTAATGATAGAGGAATCTAAATGCGAGACGTCGAGAATAATATATCTAGAATTGATACCTCGAAGGAAAAAATGGAAGATGGCGATTCTTTGTAAACAAGAAATAGATGGATCTCTTCTCAGCTTTTAGAATGATTTTATAACGAATTTTTATAAAGATCCTAAGTATAAGTTGAAAATAAAATTTGAATATAACTGTTGTTAAAATAGTTAATTAATATTTCTCCTAGGTATGTGATAAATTAATTTCTCTATTAGACTACGTTCTTAGAATGATTTGCATCATTAACATGAAATGTCTTTTAATCGTCTCAAGTACTTTACTTGTCTCTCCTTGCTAACTGTTGAACAGCAGTCGAAATATTCCTATTATCCAACAGACTTAAGGAGAAACAATATTATATTAGGAATTCTTGAGTAATAATCATAATAAGATCGATATTTCAAAGGGCATAACTGAATGACTCGATAGCATATCATATTATCATTATAGCCTAATACTCTTACGTATATCGGTAAATATCTCACATTAAAAAACACCAGTGATTGAGTAAGTTTTCGTGTCTCCAATTTGACACACGCTACTTCCCTGTACTAATCCAATATGCGTCGATATATCTCCACACATATAAACATCGAGTATTTACAACTCTTGTACACTCTCTCCCGATACCGCCCCCAGCACCACTTAAATCACTCCAAAACACTCATAAACGAATCGACACGACTTTCTCGTACAACTCTTTCCCCAGTACGCGGAAACACTGCGGGAAATACGTACGATTACGATACGAAAAAGTGCCTCACGTAAAACCTCACGTAACGACGTAAGACAGCCGCAGCAGCGCCTTATTAAATGCGGCTAATTAACCGTTCACGATCGATGGTCACTCCGGAAAAAAAAGGAAAAATCCCGTTTGATCGAACCACTTGAAAATGCCACGGCGGTAATCAAGCGAGGATCTGAAATGTCAGGCTTTCACCGGAATCCATTCGATATCTCCGAGGCATTCCAACTCACTTTGGAACGATACACCGAATTAAGAAAAAGTCGGAATCCGCCAATCACCCCTCTGGGATGAAATAACAATTAATTGCCAGCGCGCCCCCTCCGCACGACGGAACATCGCCCGCGGGCAGCGAGTTTCTTTTGTTTCTGCTGCGAGCGCAATTCCTTCGTAAGGGCGTGGGCCCCAAGGAGAGCTTTAATTGCCCCGTCAGTCGAAGGAGGGCCTTCTAGAGGAATAGGATTGACGTCTGACGTTGATGAGGATGATGCTATGGCGGAGGCTACCTCCTCTACGAGATGAGGAGTGAAAATGGTGTGGTAAAAATTGATCAAGAAAACATCAAAAAAGTTGAGGGAGGAATTTGATGGAGAAGTGAGTGAATGTAAGTATTCGTGGTAAGATTACGCGTTTTATGGGGATACGAGAAAGATGATGATGTCCGAAAGGTATCCAATTTTTACGAAAAAGCAATTCTCGATGATCTTTGCGCGTTAATTCTTAAAATGTCAGCTTTCTTTTGCTTCTCCGTGTTCAGATGCATCGAACAGTTCAACAGATGCACGCTTTAAAGTGCTTTAACGCGGGGCTAGTAAGTCTCAAATCCGAAAGTGTTCACTTAGTGTTAGTTGGACTGAACTACAACTGTTCTTTCTATTTAATCAATAAATTGGTTAAGAATATAGTCATATTTTTTCAATATTGAATCCAAAAAATTTCATAAGAGGAATTATTACGAAGAAAACTAACTCGTATGGCTTCCAAGACGTTATTTAACTCTTGTTGGAGGCATATTATACGTAATAGAAATTGGTACAAAACACTTAAAAAGAGGTTTCATGGCAATTTATCCGAAATGAAAGAGAAACGAAAAAGAAAATATTATATGAAGCCAAAAAACTTGAATTCATCAAAAAAATAAAGATCATAGCATAATATACCTATAAATATTTCACTGCTTCATATTACTCCAACTTGCACATCCTTAAAACGTGATATAAAATAATGATAATATTTATAAATAATTCAATGAAATGAAATATTTTGTAGATAAACCTATCTTACTACAATATCACTTTTCTTCTCGTGAAAATAAAGCTTAACGTTAAGCACTATAGAAAAACAACCTCACAAATATATAGTGACAGAAATTAATGAAAAGAACATCCAAACCCTTAAGATGTTAACTTTGTTAATGAAACGATGTTAATTGTTAAATGATTCAAGAGTCGAGTAAAATCATTATGCTTTTCTCTGAGGCAAAGTTGACTCGTTTAGACTCCTTGCACAGTCTTAAAAGTAATCAAGAATTCAAAATAAAACGAATAGAAATCCTTTTCGTAAGATGTCATTCTTGAATCCTATTCTTTTTAAGAACTAATATAACTTACTCAATCCTGAAACATCGACAGCGACATTTTACCTCTTAAAGATAATTTATAAACAAACCCTGAACCACCTGTGGCATAAGGCAGGGGTTGAATTGACGACAAAACTAATCCCTTATATACGTAATTATCACACACACACGTTCTCCTTACTAAATAAATTCCCAAACTTAAAAAATCATCAAATATATTACCTTCATTCGTTTCACAAAATCGTTAAGGCATAGAATAAATCCATGGTCTCGTAACAAGCTACTAAATTAGACAAACACACAATACGTCGAATGTATTTCAGAAGAGCAACGTTGTTTTCATACGACTATTCGATAATTACACACATTCCTTATTAACGATCACACATGCTTCACTGTAGTCGGTAGTTAGAAATCAGCCGCTTCGAATGCTTGCGTCTATACTGAATGTTCCAGGTTAATTTCTTTCTGTAGAGCCAACAGAAAGGGCACCTCATTCATGTTTCCAAGGGAACCGAAACCGCCATTAGAAGAACCACACGTGGGCCGTTTCCATAGCTCACGGTTACGGCAAAATCAATCGCACCGTCTCTATTAAAAAACCTGACCGCAAAAAAAAAGCGAAAATACCATCGCCGTACCCTGAGGGCGGGCGGCGGTCGCCTCTCATCAGAACAGTGCTTCAAAAGAAAGGGCAAGAGGGAAACTTTAGACGACTGAACGGCGCCGAACATTACAGTTTAATCACGGACGGTGCCCGTGGCTAGCAATCGAACTGCATGAGGAGTGCATCCGTGGAAAAACAAGACCCCTATCGCCGAGGAAAAGGATGGAATGATAGAACTGCTAGCGCCACGCCCTCGTATCTTTAAGTCGGAGTGATTGAGCGGGGGGAAAAGTTTGACCCCTCACGTAGCGAGATGCACGCTTTATTGAAGGCTATAATTGACGAGTATTAATTGGAGCTCGATTAAGATCGACCGTTGAGAATACATTAACGGAAGACTGATCGTCAACGACATCATCATCAATAAGAATGCGATTAAAAAAAATTTCTGACCGGCAATAATACGGTACGCATTCCTTCCGGGAATTTTTTGAAAAAAAAAGTTTTATCGGAAGGTAACAAAAAATGTATGGATGCTAAGACATATTGTAGGTTGTTGTGGATAGCAGAGAGGCTGAGGTATACGTAAAAATATATAGATGCGTGTTATTGTACGCGTGGGATGATAAATCAATTATTTCCCGCTAATTCTCGGAATTAAATTAGGAGGAAAGGTTTACGGCGTTTCTCGTACGACGATCAATCAATGTATTTTTCGTGGCTTACTTCTCGAAAGAAAATGAGCATTTAATGGGGTTATATTCGAATGGAAGGCGGGTTGCCTATTTTCTCACGATAAGACGTTCACGCAGCAAGCGAGCGTGGATTGAGAGTTATCCATTTGTCTCTAGCAACGTTCCCTGGTGAAAATTAGAATATTTTAAACACGAAATGAATCATGTCTCTCAAATATCTCCTTATTGATACGAAACGCTATGGAAACGTTAAAAAAACTCAGCAACTCCGTATTCGTTCGGGGATTTGGAAACTTCATTCAATAATCGAATGACTGATCACAAAAAAGGTCTGCGGGGAAGGCATTAAATGTTGAATAGAATAATTTGAGGTATCAAGGCTAACTAGTAGGTGGGGACGTGGTGGCGAGACGGTGAAAGGGAAGAGAAGACGACAGAGGTGCCGCGGGCGGTTGGAGATGAAACTACATGAGAAAAGTTACTCGACGGAGTAGGCCGAAGGTATAAAATTCGAAAATAAAAGGCAGGGATACGTTTTCCTAATTGAAGGTTGCGTGTAATGAGATTGACAGATAGCAAATCGCCCAAAAAAACGAATGAATCAAAATGACAGGTGATTTTTTTCCGGAATATAATACCGAGCTATTCCGAGTCGAAGCGATTTGAAGTCTATGCGCAAAATCAGTGGGATCGAGTGGCTCGTTAAATCATTAGAACCATTCGCTCTGATGAGAGGAAAAGTTGGTGTAACAAAGGGAGGGATGTTAAACTATGTTATACTGTTGTCTTTAGTTGCTAAGTTACAACAAATTACGAAAAAATCAAATTTTTCTTTCGCTACAGCTTAAGTACATTTACCTAGTTACCTAAGTTTAATATTTAGCTATAATTTTATAATTAACTTACGATAAACTGGACAAATTTCTTATTTTACTTACCACAAAATTCACAAGAAGCTTTAGACCATCATCAAATCAAAAAAAGTGGATTAATCAGCAAATATTTGCATTAAATGCGTAAAATTGAAATCATTGTTATTAATAACTCCCTCTTTATTTCTATAGCATCCTCATAAGAGCGTAATCATCAAGATTTCTTTAAAAAAAGATGGCGCATTTTAAAAAGCGGATATAATAAATAATCCTAACAAGGAGTTAAGAACCCGAAACTGCAGCTTCGTACATGGGAAAGCTTTCCGCGGTTGGGTACGGACATGAAATTTTCTCCAAACATCTTCATAAATTAATTACACCGCGATTCATCACTCGACGTCATGTAATTTAATTGAGTAATTACGGAAATAAAGATTTTTCGGGGGAAGAGTCGAGGAGGTTGGTTTTTTTAATGGTAAGATGAGTAAAAGAGAGAGAGAGTGGCACACGACCCACGTCTGTTGAGTTGTGGAGGTTAAGTGGAAGGGGAGGAATATGTGGTTTTCGGGAATATTTGGAGAAAGAAGTGGATGACCTAAAGTTTAAGATGAAGATAACTTTGAGAAGATAGATAAAAAAAAATATTCAGAGATTAAGATACAAAATAAGTTACAAAATTTCAAAAGAATCACGCAATATTGAGTACATATATTACAAATTCTGCTACTTAAATATATATTACATATTTTAGTAGAATCTTTCGGCATCTTTCAAAATAAGTATATAGGTATAGGTTTATTACTTTTTGAATTCTGCTAAGTAAATCCATATTAAGTATTTTTAGCAGAAATATTCGTCGTATTTCAAAGTTTTTCTCAAGGAAAACTTACTTACGATTAGGTTCATATATAGTTGTTTACTGTTATATAAAGGAGCTGTATACTGATTTAAGAAGCTATTTATTTACTACGTATCTCTCTCAAGAAGTTAATTCAACCCTATTGGACAAACACGAATGAGGAATTTCTATTCAAGCAACATATTTTAAAATTCCTCACGATAATTGGAAACTAACTAATTTCATCCATTCAAGTATCACTAAGGGGCAGTTATTAGCAAACAGCAACCACCCAAAAACAGATACCACCTATCATAACTCTTTTCTATATAACTCTTAGGCTTTGTGAAGACACGAGTCTATATTCAGTATACCCTCTAGACAATAGGATAACTGAATTAATTCGAATCAGTCACGTCGTGCAATGATTGGGCATAAAAAAATATAAATACGAAGAATTAAGAAACGAGATTTACCAATGTCAACTCACTGGTATTGACGATCAATCAAAATAATGATGCGATATAAGCAAAGTCATGCAAAGAAGTTCTGACGTCCACAGAAAGAAATCGATGGAGAAAACAATACGAAACAAAACAACAACGAAAATTAGCGAAACTACGTAGAAACAAGCATTACTTGGAAAAGTAGGCTCTGTTTAATTTATAAAACTCTAAAGTTTAGAGAAATTATCACGTTGAGTGAATAGATGAGTAGAGAGAGAGATATTAAGCATGGAAAGGAAATATCCGACTCTGAATGGAAGAATAGAATCAAAAAAGTTCGAAGGAATGCTGGGCTTCGGAAAAACACGAGGGTTAAAATTGAAATACCAGATGATGAATTAAAGAGAGCGGGGATATTTATCAGAATCTAAGGAGAATGGCAGAGGACTGGCAGATATGGAGATTTCGATGCAGCATATAATCATCTTAAAAAGTCGAAAAGCTAATGATGATGAATGCTCATAAAACATTAAGGAATTCTCCTCTTGTGTACACAAGCGTAATTAAACTCGGGAAATGCACGTGGAAACGGGAAGATGCGCGTTCTTAGATGAGAACAATTGACGGACGACTTCCGAGAAAACCTATCCGAGTAGGATTCCTGGTAAAATTACGCATGAAAACTTTCAGTGCGCAATATTCTATGTAACCACCAACATAAACGTACCATAAACCGCCTTTCGGAGTGCGGCAGGGGGTGAAAACGCCGAGATTTATGATTAATATTTTAACTAATCATTATCGCATATTATTCGCGGAAAGATTATTAACTTAACAGAGATCGCCATAGCAACTGTTTTTCTTATTAAATGCTCAATACTGTATCTTACAACGTAGGAAAAGGGTTGCATAATATCTAATACAACCTCTGCAAACGTACTTTCCTTCAATATTTCGACCAATCTCAATATTTAAAAGCTTTTTCTTCATTTTAAGGATTCTCAAACTGTATCCGACGTCCTTTCATAACATTTTCCTGAAATTATAAAAGTCTGAGACCAAATCAAATAATACTGTAGTACGTCTTAACAAATCGTATAACTTACTTTACACTCTTTATTACACGGATGCATATTTCGTCTCCCGAGCCACATACGATGTACACTCCAGGACTAAATAACGAAAAACAACATCGATCTTCAATAGTCTGCGACCGTATCGAAGAAACACAACGCGACAGTCGACAAAAACTTAAATATGAGCAATTCGATATCTACAAATTCATCGAATTAGTTTACGTCCGAGTGTTTTCATTGGAGAAACCCGAGAACCATCAATTTCGTACGCGATAATAACGAGTGAAAAAAGTTTGGTCAGAATTCGTAAAAAAATACGAGAGGATTGGACGAAATAGAGACAGGAGTAGGAACGAAACCGTGGAAGATAAGGATGTGGAAGAATTGAAGGGAGGGGATGAATGAAGAAAGGAAAGGGAAGGGTGGGATGAGGGTAAAAGGGTGTTAGAGGATTGGATGATAGGGATAAAGTCCTGGTGTAAGGGGCTCGACTAACCTCCAGTTTTTTGCCGAGGTGGACATTAGAAACACAAGAGGAATGGACACCCTAATGATGAAAGGGGGAAGATCATCAGAAAGCCATTACCATGGGCCTTCGGAGTATCCAGGGAGGACATGGGATGAGATGATGACTGGGTGGAGGATGATATTTATGGGAGGAGGAGTTCGAAGGAATATTCGGCAGGATGATGGCTAAAGAGTTACATGTGGTAATAAAGATGGATTGTTCTGTTCGAGAGGCTTACGAGTTCGAAAGGCCCTCGGCTGGGAGTGTTTAGAAGGAATGTTTGGACGGAGCCATACGTCGAATTAGGAATGGAACTAATCGATGCCTTAATGCGAACGATCGCGGATCTGTTTTTCCTCGTAGGCAATCGATACCGGATATCCTTGAGGATTAATTTTACAATTGAAGGGAGTCAATTGTCCAGAGAGATTTGCTAGGAGATAAGTATATCAGAGGAGAATCGTTATAGTATATCTTATCTGCAAAGTATGCGTTTCATCTGTTTTATAACCATTACGTTCATAAATGGTTCAATCAATAATAAAACATAAGAATGATAAACACAAGTATGTTTCTGTTTTTTTCGTTACTTTAAGCGAGTTTGATTATTCTTTTACTTCATTTCCTTTTTAATTGTTTGTTAATACGCTTACTTATGCGGTATATTTAAGACTCAACTACAGTTGTAGAAGCAAGACTAACTACTACATACTGTTGTAAATTTAAGGAGCTTTAAGTATTTCAAAAAATGGAATGGCTATGAATTTATCTCGAATGCGAACAATATGAGCAAAAATATATGAATATAAATAAAGGAAATATGATGATATAAAGTGAATCTATTGTATTGTAAATTTATATCGAGTCTTAATATTTTATATGAAAGCTTCATTATTTACTTAATTTTATGAGTAATTCTAATGTTTAAACGGGAAGCATCTATTGAATGGAAAATTGTCAAGATTTTAAATCCGATGGTAAAATATTGTCTTCTATAATTTATTCCAAGCATTATTGTAAAGCATTTTTCTACTTTAAAGCAACTTGGCACGAACTAAGAATTGCTGAATCCATCCTCATCAAAAATTTGCTATGGATAAACTTTTTAAAAAATATCACACTAATGTTCACTAAGTATAATCGTGATGAAATAAAATTTTATATACTTAAAACCAGGATTAATTTAAATTCAGGATAAGTATTTCCTTCTTTTATGACCTTTCCCATTTTCAACGATTTTTCAATTAGAAGAGGAAGCCCTTTGTGGAATTTTAAATTTCCTTATCCAGGAATTCAATTACCAAATACCTTTAACTATTAAAAATCTCATTGTTAGACATTTTCTGAGAACAAATAAGACAAATAACTACAAAGGAAATAAGCCTAGATTCAGGAAAAGTAGATTCTAAGCTTTAAAAAAATGTAAGAATTTAACAAACACAGTCACCATTATCCTCATTCTAATTCCTTGAATAGCAAATGATAAATTGAGAATATTATATTGCAAGATGAAAAAACTTTGTTTACTTCCCAACAATTTTTTATTTTGCGAGCGGTTTCGCTAATTTCTTACCTTCCTGGAATAATTAATACTGTTAAAGCTGAGAATTAGAAAAATATAGATTAAGATATTTTGCGATTAAAATTATTTCTTATAAATGCATTCAAGTCTTCAAAAAGCAATAAAAAGTGTGGAATATTTTTTATGAAATATTAAAATCTTTGAACACTAAAACACTTTGATTGTGGATTATATAGCCAAGGGGCAAAAACATTCTAAGATGGGGGTATTATTCCATAAAAATATAAAATACAGATAGTAATTATGAACAAGATCAGTCCTTTTTCCTTTAAGATCGTCAATATGACTTAATTTTTCCGATAGCTATAACGTTAGAGAGTTATAATTGAATATGTACAATCTTGGGACGTTAAAAAATCTCAACAATCAAAAGAAGACTCAAATACAGACAATTACATTCACTCTGCTTGAACCATAAAATACCCTTACACTAAAAAATATCAGCACACTTTTAAAACTGCGACGTTCATTCAAAAAAGAAAAACAAAACCAAGCAAATCGAACCCATCGAATCGAACACGCAGATAGACAAAACTCCCCCATGATATAAAAGTATAGGAATCGCGGCGAAGAACAAGGGCGAACGTGTGGGTGAACAGGTGAAGCAGTAGTAGATGGTGGAGACAATGGAAAGCGTGGGCGTGTTTGGGGTTAAGTAGCAGTCTGCGTCGTTGGCTCGGGGCGGCGTGCTTTCGGTCACGGCTTTCCGAACGGTACTGATGTATCAGAGGGTCGCAGATAGGGAACGGGATTTGAAACAGCTCCGGGCTATGATGTCACGAGTTAATTAACAATCCAATTAGTGCAGCTGCGACCACATCGGACGCTCTGCAAAAACATTGATTGGCTGCAAAATTATATTCGGGCAGACCGTCAATTTCTCAGGCTCATGGGGGAGACGGATCAAGAGTAACATCGAGGGAGACAGAGGGCAAATTAGCCGTGGGGAGGAGGCAATCGGCAGGTGGGGGCCCTCGGAAATATATATAAGCGGGAGTGATAAAAGTCTTTTGGTTGTCAGGAATCGAGAAATAACTGGATAATAACCGAGGAGGAGAGAGCTCTCTCGTCGTCCGCTGACGTTTTTTTGGTACCAGAGAGGCTGATGAATCGCGTGGCAACGGAAAAATGTTGTTGGATTGTTCAATTATTTACGTTTTTGAATACGAGTCAATTTTTGATAACTTGACGATTGGTTCAAGTGAGTGAGTGGTGAAAGTTACAACTCTTCGTTGTTATAAGTAATTTCAAAAAATGACTTTCTATCGTATGTTTTTCTATAAAAATTATCTTTATCTATGTACAAAGAGGTTGTAAAACTCTTCATATCGTGTTATTGATGAATAATGACTTTAATGAGTAGATTTATTTTAAAATCTTATATTATAATAAGTTATATAATAGATTCATTTTAGAGTACATTAGAATTTATTTCTCAAACTTATTCTTTAATAGATTAGGTTTGTTGGTACAAATACAGTGATCACGAAACTAAACGTGTTGATATAAAATATTTAAAATATATTATATGATACACAGTGTAAAATTTGTAATAATGTTCCTTTTATTACGTATTAGTTTAAATTTTATTAGCTTATTCAATCAATAAAAAATTACGTTAAGTTAAGAAAATAACTGAATCTTTAAAATTTCATTTAAAACTTCATTCAACATTTAAAAAGGGTATTTTAATTTTACTGAAATTTTAATATTTGATAGAAACTTATAATTCATACTATTGAAACGTAGATTTTAGAAGTATGCAGGGAGGATATTATTGAGAATTAATCCTATAACTTATAAATTACCCTTAATATTATATAAAGTCGTTCTTATATTAAGTTCTAAATTAAAATCAAAGCTCATAGAAATAAACGACTCAAAACAAAACAAAATCGAAACCGATACGAACATTCGTCTCCACGAGAGAAACAAAAAAAAAACAAAAAAGCGCCGGTGGACAGATAGGGAGAACAGACGGCACAGAGAAATTACATTCTTATCAACTCGATTGCGGACTTGAATGCATAGTCAGCGCTGCATTGTGTCCGGAACGACAGTTAAACCTCCGCTAAAATTCATATTTCTCCGTTGATCGATAGAAAAACGAGTGCTTTGGTCGGGTGGCGGGAGATCAGACGTGTGGGTGGGGGAGGAGGATATCCATCGGAAATTAATGTATGACCTCACAGCATCAGCTGCAGTTTTCACTCCCGGATGCCCAATCACTCGGCTCAATTAACGTCCGAGTTGGCAACACCGCAATCAATTTTGAGCACCGATCGTGAATTACGGAGGACAAAGAGCGAATCACTTCAGCATGAAAAACGAGAGAATTGCTTTTGGCTGAGGATGGAAAAAAACCTCACGTGTCACAAAAGAGCCTAAATGGGAAGGTGAGAGGCTGAAGGATTATAAAACCGCCAATCATGTTTGCAAGCATGCTACATCCGTTTATCCAATTATTATTATTCACGCTGGCATCTGGATTTGGCCATTTGCTTGCTCCATTACCTTTGTCCGCGTTATCGGCCGACCCTTTGTCCAGCCGCAGCGGAATCTGTGATTACATTTATCCGTAGGCGAACACGGTTCTTTGGTGATTCTTAATCCAACGGAATTTTTGGGGCGCTTTTGGATGTTAAAAATGAAGCTCATTACTGCTGCGTGATGGAGGATTTATCATTATTATTATTATTACGTTTCAACTATTCAAAGCTTTAGATGATGATGAGTTAATTTATTCGAGTGTAAAGAGATGTTTGTCTTGACAACGTGTTGTAAATGTCATGGCAATCTATTTCTTTTTCCTTATCAATTTTATCTTCTGAAATTGAATTTTGTTACACATAATTGAATGAGTTGTAACTTTGATGAAGTTGTAAATAATCCCGTTCAATGCTGGGTTTTTGAGAATTATAAGACTTACTGCCCTTTCTAGAGAATACTGGAAGAGTGAATGCTAAAAACTTTATCTACGAATACTCGGAAAGAATCGTCTCAAATAAAAATACTATTATCACTTTTACTCGTCCGCAAACCTTCTTAAATCAAAGAGAAATAACGAAAGTGGTAGTTTTAGTTGCATTAAATAAATTAGCTTATTTTACAATTTCTCGCACCAAAAACAGAACCAATTTCAACGAAAGGAAATAATGTATGCGCTAGTATATACATTTACCAGGTTTTATAAAGTTTCTCCGAGCTCAATCTCGATCTTTAAAACAGAGTATTACTAGAAAATAATACAATTTTATCGATTTTACCCTAATTAGAGAGCAATTAGCAGAGCTTATGTAAGCAATCTTACGATAGGCCAAGAGTCATTCAAACAGCATCAATAAAATAAATTGAATATAAGATATAACAGCTAAAAAAATATGAAATTTAAAGTACATATGGCGAGAGAAATCTTTCATTCAATGCATCGATAATGTAAACAAACAAAACACTTTTAGTCTCCACAGAAATCTTAAGAAAAACCTATGCTATCGTAGTTAAATATCTCTCCTAAAAATATTTCTTATAAAATCGAACGAATACACAAAAATTTTCGTAAAATAAATAAACTTTAGCTTCGTCAAGGTAGCAGCCTAAATTACGCTACACGACTCCATAACGACACAAAACAGAATGGTCATCAACCGCGAACACGTTGAATATTCCTCCCGAACAATTTCATTATAATTCGAATTGCTCATCATCAACCGAAAGCTATGAAAACACGTCGGCAGGTCCTACCATTGCAACAGTTCAAGCGAGGATTGACGCGCGAGATTTTTATTAGATAAATTAATTCCACGATTGAAATTATATCTCAATATTGCGTCCCGGTAGCAGTAAAACTCTCTCTCAAAAGGTTTGTTTTGCCCCTTATTGCTCCGCTAATTTAATTATTAACGCGGCGATTTCGCAATCCAATTTCCATCCTATCCAGGTCAAATTTCAATCTACTACACACACAAACACGCACTAGGTCCGTTATCTATTTCCCTTCATATCAGCCGTCATATGACAAGGCTCTCTCTGTCGGTCAGAGCAATAAATTCCCGCACCCCATCAGCCCCGGGAGCCAATAAGGGAAGGGGGAGGGAGGGGGGGGGGTATATGCACGTCCTCTGCAACGAGGTCACGTGATAAAGTGTGATTTGGGTGACTGGAGTCATGGGGGATTGAAGGATTTATTTTTCAACCCCCCGATGGTGCCGCCTTGTGTTGAAACCCGGAGAATTCGGATTTTAAATATTGATTTACTTCCGCCGTTCCTTCCCAAGAGTTGACAGTCGATAAATTTATGTATCGGCGGAGTCGGAAAAGTCGAGGAAAATATTCCGTGATTTTTTGAATTGATTTGCAGTCACCCCGGTTCTGTTTAAGTGTAAATATACTGCAATGACGATTATTTCCACGAGGAATTCTTAATTTTAATCACTCGTTTCATTGAGAATAATTTTTCCTAAATTGCAACATCGTAATACGAAACAGTGAAATTGCTATATGTTAAACCTCCAATATTGTTTCATTGTATCTTAGAATTTTAGTCATTTTTTTAACCCTTAATATTGTTAGAATTAAATTCAAGATTAGAAACATACATCTTAAATTACTTCTATGTATAAAATTAAAGGAAAAGCTAAAAAATATTATTGGAATACGAAAAAACTCAAAGTAAAATAAAATAGATAGTTAATTACGAAATTTAGAAATCATTTCATTAATTGTTTCATTGTTTTCTTTTAAAAAGTACTCCAATGCCTATATTTCAATTAGCAATTTAGGACAATATAATACACTTCGCCATGATAAAAGAGTTAATATGCAATGAAACAAAAAGTATATATTTCTACTCACTATTGGAGATATATTTCATAATAAAATTCATTATTGATTGCAATTGCCGATTGTAATATAAAATATAAGATTCAAATTAAATTTTATCCATCTTTTATCCTAAAATAAAATAATGGTCTTTAGCTCTTAAGAGTTGTATATTTAGGGCCATTGATATCGGCAATAATAGGTATTCGAAGATGATTAAGATGGGAGTAAATAAATCATGAGATGTGGTATCGTAGAAATGTGATGGAGGCAATTCGATTTGAGAGATTGGCGGCAAACTTTGAGAGAAGGTGAAGGATGTGTGGTCAAGGGTCAAAGACGGCTGTGGGTTTGCGGTGTTGGGGAGCTGCGGTCCAAATGGATGCAAACCCTAAGATGGAAACGAATAACTCAAGTGCTTCTTAAGGATCACATTCCGATACGTCTTAATGTTCTCGTGCTGTTTTATAAGCGGTTCTGAGCATGTTTATTCTTGGAATTTGAGCGAAATAAGTGATTAGTAAACAGGAAAATCGATGCGGTGAGAAGGAGAAAAATATAAGCTCTCTCTTAGGACAAAATAAATTATAATTTCATATATGAGGTGCGCCTAAACCTTATTACTAACATAAATTTTCAAAATCCCTTGGGATTCCTTTTTCTTAGTGAATAAAAAATTTAGTGAAGTATTAATAATAAAATTTAGTGAAGTATTTTTTTGAAACATGAAATTACATGTGTTCTTAGTAATATCTAAAAAATCATGTAACTAATATTGATAACAGGTGGAATACTGAAATTTTCCCTTCACTTTAATTTTTTTTATGACGTTTGGTATATACCATCTTAAAACATTCGACAGAACTGAAATGTATTATTACCATTTATTTACTTTATTAAGAATGTTAAAATTCGACAGTTAATCAAATTAGAATGATATATTTCACAACATAGTAACCAAATGTATGCAAACTACCGTTGATATAATAATACGGTTGCTAAATAAATGTCTTTATCTTTGAAAAATTATTGATACTTACTCTCGATCTCCCAATAAGAATAAGATGATGTTAAAATTACAAAAAAATGTATAATATGATGAAGGGAGAATTTCCTCATTACAACTGTTATATTCCATAGTTATAAAGCAATAGCAGGAAATAATAAAAGTGGTTAAGAGAAATTAACCAAATATTTGCTATTCTTATCATTTCTCCATATATCCATCAACTATCCATAAATACTTTTCAGCATAATTACATCCATAATAGACATCACTGACAAAATTAAGACCAATCGATCCTTGAACAACTCCTCAACATAACCACCTTAAATATCCTAGAAACACACATTATTAACACGAAACAATCCACACCAGCAACGAAGGAACCCACCCTTTATTCTCTTTTCAAGATACGTGAACAGAAGTCCAGAATCGACACGAGTATCACGACACGAGCGATTCTCAAAAAAAAGATAAAGCGACATGTGGAAAAACGGGAAGCAAATGGGATTCCGTGAGGATTGGAGGAACTGCTGCACAGTCATTAGTCTTTGGGGAGATGCGTCCATCCGGCGCAAAGTGGCGTCTGTCCGAATCGGGCGGTGGGGGGTTTTTGATAAGGAAAGAGTTTTAAGGGGGGTCCGAAGGAAAAAGTGCGGGAAGGAAGCTGGTGGGAGAGGGTTTATGAATATTCAGCAGCAAACACAAGCCACACCGACGTCGGTTTTGAGGGTAAAATGAGACAAAGGAGAATAGGAAAAAAAGGGGACATTCGTCGGCAAATATCGTCGAGGGCGAGTGGACCGACAAGGAGAATGGATAAGGGGAAGCGGAGAAAGTATGAGAAATACGGAGAAATTAGAGAGAGCAGTCAATGTTTGAGTTGGACCAATGGAAAGAGGCGATTTACGGTTGCAATTCCGAGTGATATAATATTTGAGAATGGTGATGAGGAATCGCGATTACTTTTTGGAGAACGTCAACGTTTGGTTCAAAGTACAATTTTGGATGGCAGAGGAAAGGAATCTATGTGGGTTATCGATGGAAGGATAGCAGGTTGGGATTAAATGCAGTATATTGGAATGAATACAGAGATAAATACAGGGATGAATATAGGGATAAATATAAGGATGAATTTAGGGATAAATATAGGGATGAATATAGGGATAAATATAGGAATTCGAATCCATTAATGCAACATTCTCCGGTTCTTAATAGTAAAACAAATGAATACGAATAGAAATGCTCTTGATCTGCTTACTATTTCGTATTATATCATTGATGCAAAAATTGGCAATCGAGGATGATATATAATACGTAAAAGGATGAAAATTAAGAGATATTAAAGAATTATCCTCGTCTTTCTAGTAATTATTCGAAACATACAACGAAAAGGATTAAATCGAAAATTTAGATGAGGAAATGTTTAATTAAAGGATGAATTTTGAAACCTAAAAATATAACAACGAAAAACCGAAGACATAATAGTTAATTTTGTATCGATTGCCATCTTAATGTATAAGGATACAATCTCATAAATATCACCCTACAACACGATACTGAAAACAAACTAACTTCTGTTATATACACACATACATTATGGAAATAAATTTTCAAAGGAAAGTTCATCTTAAATATATAATAATTATTTGATAATATAATAACTTTAATAGTGAATAATCAACGAGCAAGATTGCATTTTGGCATCTCTTTTCTCTGTCATAGTAAAAAAATTACTTTAATCGCCAAAATGTAATTGTGCATTCATCAAAATTTCTCCTGGCGTTATTCGAACGATTGATCGGCACAAACAGAGTTAAAAGCAAAGAATAACCTTCAACACTTCTCAATATATCGTCATCGAAACTCAAAAAAAAAGTTAACCAATCAAAAGACACGTATCGGATCACGAAAGAGAGACAGATAGAGAGAGAGAGCAAAATTAATTCCGAGCGCCAAAATTAAAAATTCTTGAACTCTCGACTGAGAAATAAAGGAAAGGAAAGAAAAGAGAATAAAAAAAAGAGAAAAGTAAACAAATGGGAAACAAAACTCCTCCCCCATTTAGAACATGACCGACTGTCCTCTCTTTGCGGTCCATCTCGGAGGTTTCCCGAATTCAGATGAGTTTGAGGAAGCATTTGGAGGAGATGCCAAGGGCTTTGGTTTGTGGGATTGGAAGGAAGGGGATTAGGAGTGGTCCAGGGGAGAGATCAGGAGGGAAGGAAAATGAGAGAAAGCGGTAGACTAATGATTCGGAAGGGGTTTTGAAGGGGGCGTCCGTCGTGAGGGAGATAAAAAGAGACATCTGCTGGAGATTTCGGAGATATGTCGTAGGGAAACAGTGCGAGATGAGAAAGAATTTGAATAGGGATTTCGCAATTGCGAAAAGGAAGCCTCAGAGGAAATAGAAGTATCTTCAGGATCAAGTAGATAAATACGGTCCGCAAAAGGATTCAAAATGGGAAGGATAAGAGAAATTAGCTCTCCACAGAGATAACGTTTTCTTAAGTCCATTAAATTTGCATTAGAATGTTTTTTTTTTTATTTTGAAAGGTTTACTACAGTGTTATACTCTCTCTCGTGAAATTTTTTGATGAAACTGTTGTACTCCTAAAAATATATGCGGATGAAGGATTTACTGAAATGGAATATTCTTTGCTAATTCTGCAATTTTAAAAAATTATCTACTTTCAATTATACACTTTATAAATAATTTTCAGCGTTTCATAAAACGTTAAATCTGATGAAAGGAGTTTAATGAAAGGACATTCTTATAGCCTCGGATTTTGCTTAATTACTTAAGGTATTGCTGTTAAATTAATAAAGCTCTATTTTAAATTAAATTCTCATAAGATTTGGCAAACAAAATTAATAATAATTCCATTGATATTCAATTTAATCCTTTTAATTATATTTGATGCCTTAGAATTATAAGATGTATGGATGCATAAAATCTTTCGAGATTTCCCATCAATAAGCAGAAAGCATTACCTCGCTTATGCCCCATAGCTCTGCACTTCGTGACATCATTTGCAAGAGAAGAATATATATACACATCGATGTATGTATGTATGTATGCGATGAACTATTTATTACTGATAGTTTAATAAATTAGTAACATATATCTTAAGAAAAATAAAATATAATGAAAAATTATTTTGTTAAATTCTTAAAAAACATTTCATCATAATAATCATATGATTCGATTTTCTATAATTATTGAGAATTAAATGAAATAGAACTTAAATTCACGGATGTTCGATATGAAAATATATGTTAATAAATAAGGGCTTATAAAATATAACAAATATATAACAATTTTAGATTTTTTTCTCAGAATATAACACGAGGATAATCAATGTCCCAACGGGTAAATGGATATTAGTGATCAAACTATAATAATTATGCATACAGACTGTTTCACTCAAACAATCAACATATGATCAAAACTCTCGATGTTTTTCACTCCATGCACTCCTATTACCATCTCCTTCACATCACAAAACATAAAATTCGGTCCATAACAACGCGCAGTACGCGAAAAAAAGTGTTCGCTTTTTGCCCGAAAAACGATAACCCTCGCGAGTTCATTCTCTTTTCCGAAACCGCACTTTTGGTTATTAGAGAATCCTAATTCGAAAATTCCCTTTGAATAGTTCGAGCGGCTGATGAGTCCAAAAAAAAAAACAGAAGCGATCCTCTTATGATTCGCCACGACAAATTTAAGCAGATGGCTTTTGGGAATAAAAGAAGCGAAATTTTCCAAATGCCGAAGTATAAAAAAAGCGTACCTTTGACGAAAGATCGAGAGAGAGGCAGTGGATGCGTGTTTTTATATACATATAAGCAGTCGCCAAAAGCTCCTTATTGGCAACGGGAAAGATTCCCGGTAAAGCGGCGGAGGAACGCGGGCAAGGAGAAAAAAAAAAACAAAACAAGATCGCAGAAAAACAAGCGACGAGCGAATGAGTGACGTCAGCGGTCGCCATTTATCGCGGAACACCTTTTGTCGAAGGCCGGAGCATCTGCTCGGAGATGGAGTGCGGAGTCATGCCAAGTAATAGCCCAAAGAAGACCATTGCACACGTAGAGTGACGGGAGTAGAATGAGAATGGAAAGTAACAAACGCGTGTTGGGTCTGCGGACTGAAAGCGTTTGTTTCGCAGACATTCATAGGGTGTCTTTCTGAACGGAAGGGACTTCTGGTGTTCCTCGAATCATAACAATAAAAAGTGCTAAAGGGGACGGTGCAGAAAATTTGTGTTTCGCTTCATCGCAGGAGAGCCGTTTCGATGAGTAATTGAGTTGTGCGCAGCGCACAATGGCAGAGACCGAAGATGCCTTTCTTATCCAGCGTGATTTCTGTTTCGCGGTGCGTGACGCGGTGGCGATATTTTTTTATGGAAAAACATAAATCATAAGAGAGGGAAATAGGCTCGCCAACGGAAGGAAAGCTCTTAAACGCCAATAAGGGAGAGAGTTTTTTTTATTCTCGAGATTCCTTCGCTTCTCGAGATTGAATTATCGTACGCTTTCGACGTAGCGTTTATTGAAATTTGCTTATTCCTTTGCCTTGGCGAAATAATTACGCCGTAAATTGTGGCTCGTTTAATTTGACAGTTCTGGTTTACGATTATTTTTCGACTTGTCATAAAGCGATGTATATATATTCTGATCTCTTGCAAATGATGTCACGAAGTGCAGAGCTATGGGGCATAAGCGAGGTAATGCTTTCTGCGTATTGATGGGAAATCTCGAAAGATTTTACTGCAAAATCCTAGAGGGTTGTGGACATCATGTTGAGACTACTGTGCTACCTGAAGGATTTAAAGTAAAGCATTCGAATGGATTTAGATAAATAAAGTAAGTGATAAAGTACCCCTCTATATTAAAATTTCCGGTATATTAAATGAAGAATTTTTTAGACAGTTAATTTATTGTTAATGGTATCTCAACAGTATACAAATAAGATATATATCATCATTTATCTTCTTTAATTAATTCAAAGCAATTTTCAGCTAAAATATTCCACATAATTTCTAGTCTAATTCTAAAAGAATATAATCAAATAGAATTCTTACGAAACTCAATGTTTAATAATTAAAATAAATAATAAATAATAAAATATTTAAAAAGGAGATAAGCATGGTTCTAAAACAGCTCTGAAGACATTTCAGTTTAAGATGAGTATATAAAATCTTCTTCATCAAACTTAGAATGTAAGCCCTCCCTATGATCTTTACTATGCCTGACTCTTTCATCTCCATCCCACTAAGTAATAATACATCTCCAGAACAAAAGTTTACTTATAAATTCTACTAACTTACAACTTCCCTTTTGAGTGCATGATAGTTGTTGATTTTATCTTCCGCGAGACTAAACAATGCCAATAAATTTTCTTGGCACCAATGAGCCAACCGCGAAAAATTGTTTTCCTCAAAGACTAGACAGTTTCGAGTTAAGAGACGTATAAATTTCAATGACGACCTCTCGTTATTCTATGGGAGATAATCTTGACCAACAGCTACCAGCGCATAATATAATATAGCAATAAAATATGATGAAGTTAATCCAATATAGCTACTCTATTGAAGTTAAAATTCCATCAAATGACGCACACACTCTATGAGGCCGTTTGCTGGAGGAATTTTCCCGTGAATAGCGTAATCTGTTGGCCTTGCGACGATATGGAACTTGGTAAGATCACCTGTCTTTCATTCACCCACAAGAAAGCTCTGCTAGCCATTTGATCATTAGAAGCGAAACGTTATTTGCAGATCTTTGTGCTCACGTAAATTCTCCGAATTGTAAGTTTACATATTGCAATCTGTATTAAAATGTTCGTCCAGTAACTAATGTTTATCTATAAATAATGTTTTAACTCATCCTGTTATGCAGAACTGCCTAATAATTGTTTCTTACGTTCACGATAAATGTCCTTTACGTAAGTTATGAAACCTTACAGGTCAACATCTCGTAGCTCTATTTATTCCCCCGTTTGAGTTCTTATAAAATCGAACATCTTTACGATGGACCACTCCCAAATCTCAGTCCATCGAGCGTGAAGACGTTACAGGAACCGAAAAGCAATAAGATATTCATACGCGAGGGAATTGGGAAATTAAAAAGAAAAGACACGACCGTTGAAGTGAGCACGCGGTTTCCACGGAGGAATTCCCTTTTGTCTACGGCTCTTTAGTTCCCTTTGAAGCCGAAGGTGGCCGCTGCCTGTCCAAGGCGAGCTATGTACTCGGGATTTCACTCTTCATCGAACTCCAATCCGCCGAACTAAAAAGACACACGTCAAAGGAAGAGGAGTCTATTCGATGAAGGGGCAGTGAAAGAGAGGCGATGGGAAAAGAAGAGCATGTTGCACAGCCTTCCCTTAGAATGTATTTATCGTATTGTTTGCATTAGGAACATAAAGAAGCGGTTTAAGGTTAGATGCACCGGCATTTATAAGACATAGGATATGAAAATATATCTAAAAATATGTGGTGAAATTGTAGCTGTTTTAGGTGTAAATGAATTAAAATAACACTTGATAAATAAGGTAAAAAATATCAACGGTACTAAATGTATATCCTAGACATAATGATGCCATACTGTTAAGCTATTGTTGCTATCAGTACAGAGATTAGATCTTACCTCATTAAGAATCGCAGTATCTAATATCATCTTCAAAATTATCATATTTAAATACGTTGCAGCAAGTATAAACAGTTTTAGATCACAGTAAATCATTTTCTACATTATAATAACACATCTTCCTAAAACTTATAGGAATACATATATCTTGATAAGAATTTATTGTTTTTACTTAATCATTTTCATTAAAAATGAGTATCAAAAGGAATCGTCTTTTTAAAAATTTTATTCATTACATAGTGTTTTATTCGATTAAGACAGATCTCTGAACAGATCATAGCTTTTACTTGCGGAATAAATAATAATTAGTAAATCAATCAATCATTGCAAAAAAGTTCGAAGAATGAGATGAAAAATATGATATACAGCATAAAATTTTAGCAAAACACGCACCACAAAAAATGGCATTTAGTGCAAGGAAATTTTATACAATTTCGAATAGAGAAAATAAAATTGTCAGGAGGAAAAATATTATCCGATTCTGAGATAAACACATTCTAAAATTCGTATTATTTTCCAATAAATTAACTAAAGACGCAAAACTTCGATATTTCAACTCAACCGAAGGATACGCTATTAAAATCATTTCTCTGGAATTTTATGAGGAAACGCAGTTACTTTAATTTACTTTATTATTTACTATAATGCACAATCCTATTAAATAAAAATTCGGATTCAGGCTTCGATTCACCTCAGGAGCATTAATTCCCATCGTTTTGATCCGAGTTGAATCGGTAAAGAGTGCATCGGGAAGGAAAATCAAAATAAAAAAGTCCGAGGAAGTTAAACTTAAAAGCGAGTTTCGAGGAAAATTCCCAATCTCTCGACAAAAGGGAAGAATTCTCTCGATAATAAAGTCGCAATAAACGGCATTCACCGACTTTTTCATAAAGAGAGCGGACCTCATAAAAGCAGTATTGCTTCATATTCGCCATTCGGTTCTCAGATACGATCTGCGCCATGGAAAATAAACATGTAAAAGTGGATCCTTGAAATGCGAAATGACATCCTCTGGAAGAGAAAACTGAGAAAAAAGAAGGAAAATCCGCTGGCGACGGAACATAACAGTTTAAGATTTTTTTTAATATGAGGACGACGTATGTTGGGAGGGGGGGCGGGTGAAAGGAGGAGTGTACGAAGGGAGGTGAGCGACAGACAGAACTTCATATCGAGCCAAGATGAGATTTAAAACGTACGACTTTCCATCTCAAATCTATTGCTTACACAATAAAGGAACTTCCAAACAATCGAGGAATTTAATTCCTAATGAATTTCGAATAAAGCTGACTATCTTTAATACTATTTAACATTATTTTAATTCCTTCTTTAATATCTTGTATACTATTATCCAAATCTAGCTGATTATACCTTTAATTGAGGTATTAATTGTATGATCGGTAATCATACAATTGATGTCCCAATTTAAATAGGTGTGTTCGAATTTCCTAAGGTCAAAAGTGCTTCTTAAATGTTTCGACAACATCTTAAAGATTTTCAATTCTGCCGGACTTTAAGGATGTTTAAAATATAAATATACATCGATTCTGTTTGGAATAATACTTTTCAATCTAAGGAGATAAAATCTTCTACAATCAACAATATTTATGAATCCAAAACATTCAAGTAATTATTAAAATAATCGCAATAAGTTTAAAGAAAAGAATAGTTCCTAAATGTATTCTCAGTTTAATCAAAGCATGACTCGTACGATATTTATAATCGTCATATTTTAAAACTTTTTTTAAATATTAAGATTTCAATGTTTCCATTCATGCACATTGGAATGTTATAAATATCCATTTATGGTTATCCTATAGATAGCTTTGCACATTCTTAATATGTCTACACCTCGAGATAATAATGTTATGGAAAATGAAAAATGGAATAAAAAATCATTCAGATCGATGCACATAATAAATGTTTTTTTTTTCAATAAAATCTTGAGTCATATCCTAAGAAATAGGAATGTATTTACAAAAAATATCTGGAAGCTAATCTAAATCAATACAACCTGAGAATTAGCCATAATTGTAAATAGAGACATCTCCGAATGAAAGGAAATTTACACCTTAACATTCCCACAGGCTTTCGACTTCCACCACCAGTTCAACTTCAACATGAACCTCCCCAAGAGAATATAAAAACCAATCATTCAAACCAACAGCTCAATAAAACCAACAATTGATAAAACATCGATACTTCTATTCATTAAATCCGCGAATTCAACTCAGAATCGAATACCATTAGCCTTCCCAAACTCAGAGTTAATACTTCAGATCACCCATTCTCACATCAACCACACGATATCGCACTGAGAAGCTGCGAATAGAAACACGACCGAACGGAGAAGAACGTTGTTAAGGACGATTTTAGGAGCGTCTGAGATTTCGGAAAAGGCCGGCAGTTTCAAGGGATTCGAGTTTAGAGGGTTTAAGGGCGTGTGTGTGTGTGGGGCAGAGAGAGAAGAGGCAATCTGGAGGAAGAAACCGGATATTAAGAAATCGTTACCGTGCCTCCCACACCCATCGTTGCTTAGAGCTGCAGTGTGGAATCGCCAATGGGAAAAATAATGACGGCGCCTAATTCGAAGATAACAACACACCTCACACACGGGAAACACATGTTCGGAGGGGAGGAAAGGAAGGCCAAGGATGAGCAATGATTGGAAGGGGATCATCTCTTAAGAGAAAACTTACCCCTCATCTTTAATTACGGCAAAAAATCCCCGAGAGAGAAATACTCGGCATGTCTAGAATGCATCGCTGTAAAACGATATTTCGCCAGGTATGCAAGTGTTGCCGTGCTCGACAAATTCAAAATTTCTCTCGTAAGAAGTTAAGTGGAGATATAAAAAGTGCGTGTGTGGATATTCCGAGCGTTTATTGGTATTAGGATGGAAAGAATAAGGGGTCGAGGCACGAGTTGGCTCGTTAAGCAGAAGCAGTCATTGCAACTTGTGTCAATGAGCTATGCTCAAAGGATAGCAACCTGTCGTCTGGGATCAAGATACCTCAACAGAAGATGTTTGACCTCCGCCATCGAGGGGGAGCGATAAAATTCAAACTGATCGACGATACTGTGGATTAAAGTAGATCCTTTTTTAAGATGAAAATTATGGAAGGAAAAGAGGAATAAAGAACGATTTTGAATTCCAATATTTGTTTGGTAAATACACACTCATGTTAAATCTATATGCATATCATATCAGTAAGATATAATCTTCTCAGAAAAAAAAAAGGAAATGGTTCCATTTACTTTGATATATCAGAATAAATTTCTCGTGTAAAGGCTACCTGAAAATTCCACGAGATTAGCCCCGTACGTAAAATTATAAGAAACCAAAACATCCTAATTATATGTTGACTGATTGTATTTTATCTCTTAAATGGAAGATTTACTAGATTAGAGTGCAATTACTACAAATAACCCTCCTAATATTTTAGAATTCGAAGTCTATAGATAAATATGTTTCCCTACAGAAATTCGACTTCATTATGTCCATGCCTATACCCTGCAAGCCACCTTCCGAGTAAAAAAGGTATGTAAAGTTTTACATTCATTTTCATTACTTTATTCGCTGTATCCTGTATGATATCAACCCATTGAGAGGAACATCCTGGACAGTTTTACCAGTAGATTCAAGATGACTTTCCCGTTGAAGGCAATAAGTCAAAATCGCTCCTTCCCAACTCAAACTCAAGAGAATTTCGCTAATTTTGATTCCTTTATCACGAACGATTCCCTCCGAAAAAAATCGCGTGACCGTCCACCAATTTCGGGTTCGTTTCGCGAGACCGTGATCGTGACGGAAAAAAGGCAACAATCGGATCAAAACGAAATTATAATAAAATATCTCTCTCTCTTTGAATGCTTCGTTTCCCGGGAATCTCGGACGAGAATCGCGAGCGAGAATCGAGAAAAGGGGAAGGCACGATCAACAGGTTAATTCCGACGCATTTTAATTCATTTTTATCCCTCGAAAAACTTGTTCTCAAACCCTTTACTTATCAATGCTTCGGCCATCGTCTCCTAAGGAAAAGGGGGGGTCTTCCCAGAAAACGTATTCATTCCCTCAACCCTTTTCTGCAACCCTCTTAAAAACTTCTCCGATACTTAATTATGGGTCTGAGAGAGTGTGTCAGTGAGGTTTTTCTCAGACGAATTGAAATTTTGGAAGAGTAGAGGGGAAGAAGTGGTGGGAAAGAGATATTCCAAAAGGAAGCGATTAAACGTAAAGTGATGTCTGCCCGAGATGGCGAGAGAAAAATCGTGCGTTCCCAAATGGATGACTATTATTTTAAAAGCTTTTTATCCCACATCTTACGGCTTGGAGTGCGGAATAATCGAGTTTTCAAATCGTCTCTTAATTCAGTTTTTATCTCTCTCCCTCCCCCCTCCTACTCTCCCCTCCCTCCTTTTTTTTGGATGATCATTTTAATTTTGCCAATGATGGGGTCGACTCACATTCTTTTTCATACTTTTAATTTTTGGTGAGGGAAATTGGAGTGTTCGGTTGACTCGATCATTCTTCGTTTCATTGACAATGGATGTATGAAGTAATATTCGATTCTTTAAACTTAAATTATTGAGTAAATACATGTGTTTCCAGGACAGCATTCATCTATCTTTACTATGACGTGAAAGCTATAATCATGATCTTTTATCTCGTATTCAATACTTTCTTCAAATTTAATTATTTTCGTTACTAAAATTTTTATAAACACGTAACATATGAAGGAATTAAATTGCGTCATTTTTATATCAATCGTACGATAAGTTGGCTGAAAATGATATACAAATGATACTTGATCCACTGTTAATAGCTAAAAAATCAATTATTTTCATGGCAAGAAATATTTTGCACGTCATATTCTATAAAATATCACAAGGAATAGCACTAAGTTTATGATGAATTTAAGATTTAATGCATTACTTCCAAAAGGACTACAACAGTTGAGGGTTGACAACCTTAAGTTTGCTTTATTCTATCGCAGATTATCTGTACATGATTGAAATTTGAAGTTTCTCTGTACTTTGACCTTTACGAAAAATACTTGCTAATATTAGTGAAAATAAATTCACGTTATCATATGTTTCACCTCCGTCAACCACTAGGCAAAGTGACGATAAATATTTCGCAAGTCACTTTACGAAATTCAGTCCTTTTGCGAATATAATTAATTACGTCTTTAGGTCCGCTCTTTAAATATAGACATTACGAATAAAATCTGATAAAAATTGGATTTCTTGCGCGATATATTTTAGCCTTTTCATTAATTATCATTCATTTAAAAACATTTTAAACGCTATTTCAGCCGTCCATCATAAAATATCTACGAAATCTCTGATAGGCACAAGTTCAAAAATAGCCAGCGACATTTATTCTCTCGCATTTACGTATTTTATCCGGGATTCGAATCGTGTTAAAGAGGCAAATCCTGTTTATGGGATAATTAATGCGCATTTCAGATCTAGAATTCAGTCGAGACCATTATTTTCTGTTCTCTACACTAAAACGAGCGACCTTCGGTGTTATTGGCAATCCAGCGAATAGTTTATTCGAATCGCTTCAAATATGACACTTGGGTTTCGTTAGCGAATCGCAAATGCTAACGTTCGGACGTTAGAGGAGTCCGCGGGAGTTGTATGACAAGATTGAAACGTTATGGAAAAGATATTATAAGGAGGAGTGAAAGGGAACAGACGTCCTTGAATGCTCACAAAAACAGGGAGTGACGGTCAAGGCTAATAATTCGAAAGACTGTGAGTATATGTGAATATGAAGGGAAAGACGAGTTTGTGGAGGAGAAAAGAGCAAAGGAATCTGAGAAGAATAAAGTCTGGAACAAGCGCGTAGGAAATGCCGGTGATTCAAAGAACCTGGCTATATAAGAGAGTTGATAAAATAAATTCCCGTATCTAAGCGAATAAACAAATTTTGCAACAATCGACTTGAGTAAAATCAAAATCAACGTAAGTCAATAAATCATCGATAAACTTCGAGAAAAATAATATTCTATGTGATAGAGGATGTAAAACACTAAATAAAAATATTCTGAGTTTATACCGCTAATTAAATTTTATATCGTACAACCCAAAGGATATTTATTGAAGACTGAGTTCCACGAAACTACTCCTTCTTCTGTGGAATTTACTCTAAGACGTTTATTAAGTTCCGTTTATGAAAGAATTTAACAGAAAATTCACAAAGAAATATATAAGAATAAATTATTGTAATTCACCCAGAGATTGCAAGATTATTCAAAAGGTTAAATTCTAATCTCAGATAATTTTACTAAGCTTCGTGATTTATTAAGCCATTCTGATTGATGAATGAATATTTTCAAATTATTTATAAACTGAAAATGGAAATTTTATGAGATCTTCTACTAGTATCATAATCAGTTGACAGTATACTATATAGCGTGCTTTACAGATGATAAATCCACAAATAGCGTTTAAGATAACATCAAAACTTAGCCCCCGATTGAAGGAATTAGAAATAATTTATATATATTTAAATAATAAATAAATTTTTCTAATTTATGAATGTGACATTCAACTTATTAAGACACATAGAAATTCAAATCAAAATTAAATCCAATTACAATTATATGTAAAAGGAAACGGAAACTAAATCTATGTAAATCGCGCTCTAAGCCCTAAACTAGATCCTAAAACGATTCAAACGAATAGCCACCACTTCCTGCGCGAGCTATAAACAATTACGAACATAATACTTCCAATTTCCGGCGAGATGAGCACATCCTTTTATCTCCAGCGACGGGGTGACATTCGACCGAAAACATCTCAGATTATTGGGATCTTTCCCATTGGCAGACTCATTCCTTAGGACTTTATAATCCCACCTTTTCCACACTCCACCGAACCCAAAACCCCAAAGACAGTGAGCCCCTAACCAGCGGCCGTTATACGCCTCCACCCACATCGAAACCCAACCCCCGTTCGGCCACACCCTTTCTATTCTTCTATCCACACATTATCTCATCTTCTATCTTAGAATCACGACCCCTCCTTCCATTTATAAACGCGCATTTCCCCTTCTTTTCCAAACGTACCATTCCCACACAGAATCCGGAGACGAATGGTTCGAGGAAGCGATTCCATCCATAAATCAAACTCTTAAGCCACTGCATATACAAGATGACGTTTGGGGACCCTTCTTCTCTGATCCCATACCTCCTACAAATTCCTCGGCAGCCGTCTTCTTATTAGAGGGTGGAGCGAATTCGCTCTTCGGGAATCTGTGTTAGAGTCCTCATCGATTGACAATCGCGACCCCTCCGGCTTCTTACCGATGCAAATTTCTGTCTGATTGTTATACATGAAATGCATACATTGTGAGGATCGATGGAAATTCGCACTGTATACGCGTCGAGATGTGTTTGTCTTTCCCTTTCTAAGTTCCTTTGCTAAGATCGATGGTCTTTATACACCCGTAATTATCGTCTGATCACACTTTTGTAAGTGTAGTAGTTGTGTAAAGGATAGTTGTTCAGGTATTAAGCTAATTAGAGCTAAAATTGAAATTTAAATAAGTGTTTATTTAGTTTCTCTTCGATACTAATCAGGAAGAAAAATATGGCTCCTCGGAATTATAGAAATCAAATAAGTTAACTGAACGCGTAGTTAAAATTACTTTAAATAAATTACTTATCCCTAATATCCCGTTTTAATTGTGCAACTCTCAAAGAGGTCTTATAGGTTAGCATTACAATTTTTCGTAATATAAATATATTCATTCATATTATATAAAACGGAGTTATTTTTAACCTTTGTAGCTTTACTTTTTTTACTGAAATAATCCATTTATAATCTACAGAATATTTTATATTATAAAATTTAGATATTCTATTTTATATGAAAATATAAAATAGGAAATTTTAAATTGTATTTCCAATTACACATGTACACTGTAAATAGGACAAAGATTTTGATGTCATAGGGCACAACTTTGTAAAAGGGAGCCTTGTTAGTAAACAAATAAAATTTAGGAACTTCCACAGAAAATCCAGAAGAAAAAGAATTTCTATTTAGGGTTGTTTTTCTTCGTTTACTACTGAATAATCATAATTCTTAAGAGATAAAACATCTTTCTATTTTATATATGTTTAATCTTATGGACTTTTAAGCTAGTTGTAGTAGCATAATGAATAAAATTACCTGGTAACTTACTATGATGCAATATTAAGATAATTATATATATCAGGGGAGTAATAATGAAAAATTGACTCCGAAGACGTAATTTTTACGACTTTATAGTCCCTTTTTCCATTATTAATTTAATAACAGCCATATCTCTTTTCCTTTTTCCATCAATAATTATTATATAATGATTAAAATTATTTTATAGTACGTCAATTTTATTAAGTATTAGGATTCCAATTAGCACAAGATCAGAACGAGTATTTAGATGAAATCCTACTTCGGTAGTTGGCAACGATGAGTTCATCTTAGAAGAGGGAGGGTCCCAGGTGCGGCACAATGCAAAAGGGACGATTGTAAGGGCCTTAAAAATCGGGTGGGCCTTCGGATGAGTGAATGTCATAGAAAAAGGAGCGATTGACGGATGAGAAAAACGGGAGTCGACGGAGGATGAAGATGGTAGCGATGGGCGACACACACGAGGTTCTTAAGAAGTGGTGAAGATGGGAGGAGATATCGGTGGTGTATCGCATGTGAATGAGTGACAAAACAACATTCCTTCCATCTATTACAGTCTTGCTCACAGTCTCTCACGATTTTACGAAAATAAGGCGATCAAAGTTACGTAAAATGGATGTATTTATTCGCTATCGGTTCAGCGTTTAGTTACTTGTAAAATTTGTTTTTACCGATACCTATTTCGGAAATGTGGGTTACTCAGTAGGATGATTAATTGAGTATTTGTATTCCCAAACTTGAGATATTTAATAGAAGAAAATTACTGCTGAAATAAGTATCCTATCACACTTCGATATTATCAAATTTTTCTCCTTGTTTCTTCTTGTATTTTAACACAAAAAAAAAATATTTTTAGTGTTACAAATTCATTACTGGAAGAGTATTCTTTTCAGATTCTTAAAAATATATTTGAATATGCAGTACAGATTACGTAAAGCAGAAATATGAAATGCAAAAATAGTTTGTAGCGAAATACAACATTCACATTCGTTTTGATGTACGTTTCAATGGAGTCAATTCTTTTACGAAGTATAGATACATAAATTTAATACTTCAATCTACTAATGCATGGAGTTATGAACAGAATAAATTATACCTTCAAATAAGTTATAAACTATTCAATTAACATTAAATTTATCTTTAGAAAAACAGTCCAATATTTAAAAACACTTAATCTTTCAATTTTATATCTGAGTTAATTTAGTGATTTTAGCTTTCATAGCAGATAAAAGTGGACTTATTTTTAATAAAACGCTCTCAATAACTACTCCAGGATACTAATATAACGTTCAAAATTAAATACATTTTAACCCTCTAGCCCTTTCATTACATTCTTATCGTTTACATTTAATCTTATACTTCAAAACTATTTATGTTCACCGCTGCAATGTGAAGAAAATAAGTCGATCGGGAAAAAAGCGAAGAATTTTATCGAGCAATAACTCACTTCCACGAATAAGTGCACCTTTCCTTTCCGCAGAAAAAAAACCGGGCCTCGCCGCATAAATGGAAAGTTAGGTCGGGGGTGGATTCCGTGTGTATCTTATGTGGAAGGTGCATAAATGGGTGAGCCAGGTGGTGGCATAAAAGATACCTTTTTTAGGGTTCGAAAAAGAAGAAAGGGGTTGGATTAGCTGTGTCTTGGGTGAGGATCGAACCGGAGAAGATCTGCTGCGGCAGATTTATGGGCAATGGAAGGGGGAGGTTTCATGGGGATGATTGAGGGGAATGCCGACAACATAAAGAAGCGGAGATGCCGAATTTCCTCACAGTATTATACAACACTTAAGCATAAGTGAGTGTTTGTTAATAAATAAAATGTGCTTTTATCGGTAACATTATAAACGAATGAGAACTAATATATATTTTATTTTATGAGCTCTATTTCTTAACTATAATGTATCAAACAGAATAATGGCAAAATGAACCTTGATAAATTTCAACAAATTTTGCAAGGGTGAACTGTGGTTTACTAGTTCTATATTTAATTTACCCTATACGTTTTTTATTTATTTAGCTTTATATCTATTTGAATATTATAATAATTTATAAATATAAACAAGTCAGTCATACCGATTTAATTAACAGGGACATAAGCATAATTTATGTAAAATATTTTTCACAAAATACCATGGACTAGTTGAATTCTTTGAAACTTGTCCATAAACAAGATTCAATCTTTTTAAATGTTTTTCAATACATCACGCCATTTTTAATACCATAACTCAATCGAGGCTTATTATCATAAACGAAACATTCAAATGTTAATTCACGGAGAAAATATATGTCAGAAATATGGAACGTTATAGTCACTTCAAAACTTGAAAATGAAAATGTATGGTGTATATGGTTGAGAAGACCTTACAATTTAAAAATTATAGACAGTTAATGAAAAAGAATAAGATCGTTGTCCTCTATAGTGACCGGTTGCTATAGAAATACGATCATATTGATTTTGGATGAATGAAGAAATAAACAATCCAGATTTAAATATAATAAAATTAACAATCTCTAAAAGAAATAAATTACTAATTTGGCAACGGTGGAGGGCTGGAATGAAAATGCGAGAAAGGGAAAAAGATTATGTGACGGATACAGGAGGAGTAGTGAGGGAATGAAGAGTAGCTTAAGGATTTGGGAAAAGAAGAAGGGAGCTGTCGAAGTTAAAAGGCAAAGCCTCAAGAAAGGCGACGGATTGGAATGGAAGGAGGTGACAGAAGGGGAGGGAAGGTGGGAAATGAGTATCCCATTATCACCTCACGAGTGGCCGAAGAAGTATTTCAGATGCTCACGTACTTCAACGGAATCTAGATCAAACAAAATATATAATTCCTACAAAGGATTCTTATAATATTATAGTAATACTTTATATTATTATGATATTATATTATTTTTTTTGTCATATTATTATAATATTTCCTAAAAATTATTAATATATTATATAATCGCCTAAAAAGTACTCCACAATTTTTTCCTTAAAGTCATGAAGGTTTGCATTCTTCGATAAAAGTTTTAAAAACACTTTAATGTTTCTGCATACATTTATTAAATCATATTTAATAATAATTTTATTTATAAATTAAATTTATAAATAAAATTATTATTTTACTTATGAACTTAACATTATTTATTAAAATAAATGATAAGAAATCATACTGAACGAAATATTGCGAAAATATTTCTTTGGATGGTCGAATGTGCAAAAATTTAAAATTAGTTTAACATAAAATTTATCCAAGAAATCGAAAGATCAAGAAATATAATTGTTATAAACTTCTATCGAAAAAAATCAACGAAAAGTAGAGTAAAATCACAACAGCTGAAATTCTTTTAAGTTCACGGTTCCTTAAAATATACTAAAAAAAGGCTACCTCCTCAAAAAAAAGCTCCGAATATATATATAATAGAATAGTATCGCCCTACTAAAAACTCCCACATAAATTCCTCCTTTCCATCTGAATGGAAACACCATTCAAGGACTTGGAAGAAAATAAATAATTTAATTGACAGGGGCGAAAGGGCGGTATAAGGAAGGGAACGGTGCTGGGAAGGAGGAAATGTGTGATGCAGAAAAGAATCCACTGAGGAAAAAAAACCGCTGGAGGGGCCTGTAGAGAAAGAAGGATAACCGTTGAAGGGGTTTCGGAGAAGACTTGGAGATAGAATGGAGTTCACGAACACGCTTCAATGATTCCGGTATCTGACGCATGTGCCACTGCCAAGGGATAACCGGGGGTTGGTGCCGACCTGCGGAGGGTGGTTTGGGGTGAGGGTGGGATTAAAAAAAAGCGTGTGTGGGAAAGTATTGCTAAGAGGGTTAGGTTGAAAAAAAATGTCAACTATCGCCTTTCCGCCCACGTCCTCTCGATTCCTTGCCGATGAGGGACGCCAGGTGGACGCTCCAACAAACGGATACGCTTAAAAACGACGTAACAATGAGAGATGTTGCGAAAAAAATGACGATGTGTCACGTCGTCAAAGTTGGCTTTTCTATGGGGAGATCGACGCTGGCAAAAAGAAATAGCTTTTGAGATTATTTTTCGTTTTCTCGGTGATCGAGTGTTCCGTCTTCATTGTGCTACTAGTGATTTCTGATGGATAGTTGTGATTGGTGAAATTTTGCGTATCAGTTTTGCAAACACTTCACTGTCCTTTCTTCTGTAGTTACTTTTACGATTTTTTTTACGTAATAAATTGGTTAATGTGCAAAAATAGATTAGAAATAAAAGCATTTTTCTAGAAAAGAAGAATACAATTTTCCCTCTTCTAAAGTGTTTCGTGTTTTGAGTCTCCATCGTACGAAGTCTCATATTTCTGATATAAAAATGAATGAATTACTCCCTTGTTAAATATAATGCTAATCCATACGTATATTTTTTCATTGTTTATTCAGAAGCTGTATAAAGTTACACTTTAATATACGTATTTTATGAATATGATCAGACTAAATAAAGATATAGCTTCATTAAAATGCTCACGCAAAAATATTAGCTGTTGATTCCAATGTATTGACATTCAATTACAATAATTATATCAATATATTTGTGGATTAAGCTATAGTTATTCAACAGTTTGCTCTAAAACTATATTTCGTAACCTTTGAAAGAAACATATTTTATCTCTAGTACATGAAGGTAGTGAATAATATTTTTAAAAACCTTTCATAAAAGAAAAAAATATCCATACTTCAATCAATGAAACAAACAAATTATGGAAACAAAGGACTTATTTAAATAACAATGAGAATAGTTTGCAAAGACGAACTCGATTCCTGATTTCTTCCCGCAGGATATTGCTAAAAAATACGCATATACATATATATAGATTCCGTTCATTCAACAAAAATCGATTCATAAACACCGAAAACAATAATCGCTTCGTACCCGTCTGCATATCAATGAGCCGATGAATTAATGCGAACTGATGCAAGGGAAATTCTCCGTGAAATATCGACGAATCCTTAACCTACGACCGCTCTGCAGTTTACCTTTCGAAGCGGCGATAAACAACCACCGGAGCCCCTTAAACTTTCCCAAGAATTAACTCGAGGAGAGGCATTTTCTTATTGAAATCGAAACCCGAACTGGGCCCATCAATTCCGGATGCCATCTGTTCCCATGGCAACAATTGGGGATCTGTAGAAAAAAAGGGCTCACGCGGCCGTGATGTCGCTGCAACAATGATTTAACACTCGTGCCAACAATGCAGTGACCACGGGGTGTTATCGAAGGGTCGCATCTTAATTGTCGGATGGCCGTGTGTATTGGGAGTAGCTTCGGTGCAGTGGGGGAGAGAAATCGGTGGGGGAGTATCGGTGGAGAGGGGGGGTATCCCACCTACGGAATGCATGTCAAAAGGGAAGCAGATAAAACAGGCGAAACGCTATACGGAGGAGGAAAAATACAGTTTTTCTTCATGTTTGACGTGTAAATGATACACGGGTGCCACCCAAAGAGAGTTATGGGGAGATATAGGAAGTGGGAGAAGAAATATCTTTAGGATTCTCACACGAAGAGAGCGAAAAATTATACTCCAGAGTTCGATGAGGAGGGTAAAACAAGGAGGGTTGGGTTCTAATGAAACTCGTTTTACTTATGATCGAACGATACAATAGGTCCGATTTTTAAGTGAAGAATGTGCGATAAATCGTTAATAAATAAAAAAATATATCTTTGATATTAAAGAGATAAAAATGTAAGTAATGACTCATATTTTCTTATAAAATAATTTTATAAGATGCTTTAATTTTAAATATACAATGATATTTATTCAGACTACGACGCTGTTTCAATATACATCATCATTAATGGCTTTGATTAATCTTCTGTTTATCTACGTCATTGCATAATTAATTTCCAGAAATCATGTCAAGTGGTAAATATAAAAATCTCAATGTAGTATCCTAGTTATAGTTTTCCCAAAAGAATATTTTATTTAATACTAATTCAGGATAGATGGGGGCTACGATAAAACAAATCGGTTACAATCTCTATGGTTGATAGTTACTTATTTTATCGCCTTAGGAAAATTGGATAAAGCCCCAAAAAGCTGGCGATAGAATTGGATTGTGACATCGCTATTTATTTCAATCAAGCCCTACGAAACGGTGAGCTTGCAATATGTAAATGCGCCGAGCTTAATTTTAAATTTCTTGATCACAGTCAAAATTCAAAACGCAGCCAGTAGGTTAAATCAGAGCAAAATGCTTGACATGATCCACTATCCCGCGCTGTTTTTTTTAAAACAACAAATCTCTGTAAATGAAGTTTCAACTCGTATTACTGACTCGATCTGATGAATGAATATTAATGAACGTTAACAAGAGACTAAAGTGAGTGAGGCAATACGCAAAATTGCCCGTAATTTAGTCTAAATTTAAACTTCGGGTCGTCCCTGGATTTCGTATCGGAGGTAATACAACTCTTTCTATGGTTCTAGAACTAAAACAGTTATCTTCGTCCTAGACAAAGCTGATTTATTTTCCTACATTTACGACCGAATATTAGTCACAGCTCCGGTGCACGGAGCGTATATCAAGATATTTCGATCTGAGCTCCTTTTTTGAATGAAGCACTTTTTTATTCATATTAGTTACGAGAATACACTCGTTAATTCATACCTCGTCCGAGTCGGAAAAAATTCCGAAGTTTTCCCCGTCAACTTACCCGAGAAATATTGGGAAACCTTAGCCGTTGGTGTTGTGCGAGCACAAGGTGAGATAAATCTGGAGTATTGATGACTCAAAAGTCTCGGAGGATAGTTTACTGCCTTCGGTTGAGCATTCTACCTGCGCCGATGTCCTTCCCCACCCACGCCCGCCCTTTTTCCTTCAATGAGTCCACAAAACGCCTTTTGCCTGACGCTTTCAGGAGGACGCTAACCGGTTGTCCCAAGAAGAGAACCCGATCTCTCACACCTTAATGTGACCAACACCTTTAATTGAAATTTCAAATCGATTTGGATTCGTCGTAGAGAGGAATAGGGTTTTTGCGAAGATGAAAACTGGCCTTCCTAACAATTGTTGCTTATTATGGCCTCATTCTGAATTGATCTACCATTCTCAAATATATAATATATAATATATAATATATATATATATATTCTATATTATATTATCCTACGTTACCATCTATGTTTTAATTTTATCTCTATAATCTTATCTATCATATAATGTCAATTCCTGCTCAGAGTTTCCAGTACGAACGAAGTTAATTATAATATCGCGTTATAATTATCTGGGAGAATTTCCTAGAATTCGTAATTTCCAATAATGGAAAATGAACGACTGCTTTATTAAATTAACTATCTGGTCTATCAACAGCTAACTACTAATTAACTTAAAATCAATGATTATCCAAGTACAACGAGGTAATTATTCAAACATAGTATACTTTTGGTTCATAGACTTCCTGTTTTCGATATTTACCATAGAGTTCAATTAATAGCAGTATATTTATAACTTTAATTAATACAATGCATAAGAGGGAGTTTAACGATATTTTGTTCATTATAGAACTCTTTGTTGTCTTAGGAACCGTAAACAATGTATATATTATTTCCAGTGTCATCGATGGGTGACGTACTTTTCTATTTCACGAAAGTAATCAATCAATTATTAATTATCAACTAATCATTTATACCCCTATCAGCTGTTATAGAAGGCCTAATAAATTAGCTTTAATAGATGCTGTTAATATAATTAAGCTATGAAAATATCTCCAATAAAGAGTAGTAAATTAGTAATTAAATTAATTAATTAATAACAATCTAATCTATAATCCAATCTTAACCAGCATTAGTTAATCAAAACTACGTTTATATAGCACCTTTATAAATAATTATTCACGCTTGCACATTACCTTGGTACTTGGAAATTTCATGTTCTGTGTTCTGAATAATTTATTCCCCAGTAGGATTTAAAATAAATGTATTTGAAACAGATTTACAAAAGAATTTCTATTAATGGTACCTTTGAAGGAAGAGCTTTACGTCTTTTGTAAATGGAACAAATAATTTTAAGAGAGAATTCTAACTTAAGGGAACCTTCTTGTGTTCCTTGGCTAGACTTTACGACCTTAATGGCAAAATACGACTATTTTGGGATAGCAATCAATTGGGATCGATCAAAAAGGAACAATTGATTAAAGATATGGATAGATACAATAATAATACAATCAACAACCATCGAATGCATTCCATAATTCTTAATGTTTATCATTATATTATGTAGACCAATAACAACCCTATTCCACAGAATTTACGTACCCAACAATACGAAAAACATCGACATGACGACTCCGAAACATCAACAGCGAATTCCATCAGAACGGCTGCTGCTAGCTCCACATACGGTCAGAAAGTTATTTGCGCTAAATTAACATCCCAAAAGCTGTCAACTAACAAACTCCACCATGGAGAAGATGTGGTATCAAGGACTAGCAAATGAGGCGTAATAACACGCCAAGTTGGTGGAGAGTAAGTGGAAGTAGAAAGGAATTGAATAGGCTCGGAATGGGCGGAAGTTAACGTAAGGGAAGGGAAAACGCCTACGAAACAGCCCTTCTCAGGTTTCGTGCAAATACATCACCAAAAATACAGTTGTCACGAGGCGGGCGTGAGTGGAATGGTATCGTGGAAAGTGGGCGACATCGGTTGAGGGGTTGGGTTGAGGGAACTCACTCTCCTCCGCTTGTACGTATTTCTCAGAAAAATAAATTACGGGAATCCGTTGCCCATAAATATTCATTAGTTTAGTCGGATGTTCCGTGAAGGGTTTTGTTTTTTTCCCTAAATTCTTAACTGCCTAAGCGAAAAAATATTCGGTAAACATTTCGAAGCGTACATTTACGTCGTGTATTCGAGAAATTATCGACGCGGACCGTAAAGGGTTGTTCTCGATGTGAATTTATAAGGCCTGAAGGAGTTGGGATGTACGTGATTTTTCCAACACGAAGGACCGCGTGTTTGGAAATATTTTTCGTGTCGCGCGTCTGATTCGACTCTTAACGGTGGTCGTGCTTAAGTTGATGGAAAATATGAACTAGGAGTTGAGTAGGGTGTGGATGATTACGGACGGTGATTAAAATAGTTTACTACACAAGAGCACAAAAGGTCTAACTGTACCGTCTTGGTATCAACCAATAGCTAAGACATCGAAGATGTAAAAAGTAATTAATGTTAGGATAAAATTGAATACATATCGTGTTCTTTTCTCTAATAGGGCAGATAAAATATTAAAGGAAAGGTCTTTTGATAGCTATGGAAGACTAGGAAGAGTTGTAATAAGAATTTTAGAATAGGTAGTATACTTTAACTTTATTATAAATTAAAATATTCTTTACGACATACAACTTTGGGCTTTGAGTTTATGAGAAAGCTACTACGTTGGTTTAATTATGTAATTTAAAATAATTTATACTTAAGTATTTAAGGAAAAGAAATAGAGAAATTCTTCTTTTAAGTTTGATGTTTATGGAAAGAGTTCTGAAGGCTGAGGAGTAATTATCTAAAGATAATCATATATCGTAGTAAAGAAAATAATTCCTGTAACAATTTAACGTAAGAAATTGGATATCGTCACAAAGTGAGACTTGTATATTAAATAATATTAATGGGATCATTCATATTTCAAGGAATTTTACTATTACCAAAATTTTAGTATTATCAAGTGTTTTCGGGACTCGAACCCGGAACTTTTTCGAAAAATTTTCGAAAAAATTTTGTATGAATTACGATTCATAATCGTAATTCATACACAATTTTTTAATCCAACAATAGCAATAATCTAAGAAGAAAAAGATCAAGATACGAACCACAATTCCCATACATTTTTTGTTCTTATCGAATTCCCCATCTTACGCTCGAACCAACACCGATCGAAGTCGACTCAAATCCGCTCTTCGGCACAACTCAAACGAACCAAAACGAGATTTCGTAAATTTATTCTTCGCGAGTTCATTCGAGCGATCGACAGCTCATCCCGCGAGATAATCCGATTCTCCGAACTTAATACAAACTAATATCGAATTCCCTAAAAACGACCCGCTTTGGAGAGGTTTGGAACGCGTTTACCCACGGGATAATTAATGATTGGATGTCACGGATGGAGGAACCTTCGATGATATTTCCGAGTGAACGTAATGAAAACAAGGGAGGTAGCACAATAAAGGAACCGTGGAAGCCCACGGGGCGTCTTTTGAGGATACAGATTAAGACGCCGTTGCCTTGTTTGCCTGCACGGGTCAGCGATCGGAAATGCGTTCAAAAAGGAGACGAGATTAAAAGCAGTAAAATCGGGGTAAAAAATCGTTTTACGTATTCCCCGATAGCGTATGTTATTAATGCAAATCCTCTACATATGTGGGATCGTTTGCGGAGTTCGCAATTAGCCTTAATTATATGCAAACAAGTCCGCGTGTTATAGAACGAAAGAATCGGTTGGAGGTATCCCCTGATCGGTCGTTTTATCCCCTCACACCACAGCCTCCGCCTATTTTTTACCTCCAATACAAACATGGAATTAACCGGGAAAGTGATTAATTAATAATGTTTATTCCAACCATCACTTAAAATTTGATTACTCTCCTTTCCAGGCCGCATGATTACTTATTTCTCACAAAAGGTCGCACGGCGATACGGAATTGGAGCTCATCAATCACGCGCAATTACCATTGCATTCGAAAGAGGGATTGAAGAAGGGGTCATTGGAATCGTGGTGGGTTGATGCCTCGTGGGGCCGTGGGGCATTCTGGGAGTCCGAATCACTTGACTGGCTCCGGAGTAGTGGAGAAGACGAAGGGGGAGAGTTAAGATAGCATTTGGAAGTTCCAAAGTGAGAACAGAGCTCTTGGTCCATTAGGATAGAGTGAGAATGGCTCGCAATGGAGGAGTATGAACGTGTTAAGATTTGGGCTTTGCTACTCTGTAGATTTGTGACAAAAGCGTAACGAAAAATCTTAAGAAACTCGTATAAATCAATGAATGATGCATTACCAAAATAAAAGTGACCATTAACATTTTCACGTACGACTAACATGAAAGGAATTAACAAATCAATCAATCAATCAAATGTACCATTAAAATACCTCAAAAAGGAAAACATATATTCTTGAAATCGACTTTGAAATATTGAGTTTGAGTTGCTTGCCAATTTATTTATTATTAAGGAAAATGAATATTTTAATTTCGTCAAACATTGAGTGAAAAAGAGCAAAAGACAATTATATATTTGTTAGTTGGAATTGCAACAAAGTTCTCCCAGGTTCAATCGTCAGTAAGTTCATATCTATTATTGCAAAACTTCTTCGGTGGAAGTTCTACACTGAGTTCCGAATACAATTTCTTTCAAATATAGATTTATGTAACATGTAGGATACACGAGAGAAGAGCCTGATAAAAGTTCGATTCATCGAACGAGGAAGCTAACACTATAAGGAAGAACCATAATTTTAAAACACACTCTGATATATTCACATTTAACCGTTTAAATTCCCAATCCACCGTCCACAATCGCTCATACTCGCTCAGTAGTCCACACACTTTTTTCCCTCACAACAATCCGCAATCGCAAGAAGAACCCTCCAAAGCGGGAGAGGAACCTCCGTCCCAAAAATTCGCAACCCGCAAAAGTTGGCGGAAATTTCGCGAAAGTTATAAATACGGTCCGCGCGGGAATGTACTCGTGCAAATGGAATGAAGAGTTGTGATTGAATGGGAAGGCGTCGTAAATAGAGGTGGACTTGTGGGGGAGGAAGATGAAGAAGAAGTAGGAGGAGGGGGTGGTATAAAGGGTTGGAGAGGAGAGAGAAACGATAATTATCGCTCGCCCCAACTACCAAAGTAACACAGAAACTTCGCTAAACTCTGCGAACCCTTTATCCTACCAAAAACTCTCTCCCTCCACCGTTCCCGCAGCGTCTTGTATATGTGTTTGTACTCTTGAATGCATGGACCGAGTTTGGTTTATGGCCGGCCTTCCTAACGGTGGAGGAGTGAGGAGTAGGGGAGGAGGAGGATATGCTCTCGATTAGAGAGAAGGAGAATCCAGGGGGTTGATTAGTAAAGGCCTTAAAGGAGAGAGAGGGGGGAATATTCAGGGGGAGGGGGGGTTGAAGACGATGGTGGTGGTCATGAGAAACTGTAGCAAGCGGGTGGGCGGATGAATCCGAATGGAAGGGTTGCTGTGGGACCTGCTAAGAAGATATTTCGAAGGAGAGAGGAGGGACCCCCGAGTCGAGACTCGCGAAGGGTCCAAACAATGCCTCTTGAGATTGTATTGAATATTTCACAGAGATGTGGAACGCTTCCATAGATTTGAATTGTAGGGAATCGCGTTAGTCCGCTTCGGCCCATGGGAGGCATTAGGGCTGCGATAAAAGAAAACTGTATTAAGACGGATTGGTATGCGTTAACGCTGCTGGGATGGAATCGTGCCTTTTGTGTAGTAAAGTTTTGCGTGCATAAGGAATTCGAGTTGATTTTTTGCGCACCGAATTGATTTGAATATAAAATATGTTAAGTAACATCAACATATAGAAAAATATTTCGATTTCAGATAGGAAATAATTAATTCTAATCATTATATAGAAATGTACGATGTTAGTGATCTTATTCCTTTAATAATTCTTATACTAATGAATCAATAATGTCTGAATATTTTAAAATTTTACGAATGTAATGGGTACTTTTACGACTATAACTTTGCAGTGTGTCTTCATTTCTGAAATTGATTTCTTGGTTCGTGAATTTTTATTATTTACATGGTATTTTTCTCCAATTTCTGTTCTCTTCCAGGTATCTATTGTCCAATTTATAATTTTTTTGTTTCTTCTATGGTAAAATTTATGACAGAGGCATCGAGTCGTCATGAAATCATCCACCAATAGCCCAAAAGCATACGACTGTATCCATAGTCCTTTCATGCCCTGAAGATCGCTGCTGGACACTCACTTATCATTTACTCCCGTTTATATTCATCCAACAATAAATCCCATTATATCGCATATAATCGAGAATGGATAACATAACTCCGTAAAACGAAACCACCCGACGAATAATAATTCCCCCAAATCGATCAAATCAATTTCAGTTACGACTCAAACAAAAACCGAGAACCGCCATTATCGGTGCTCGAAAACGACCAAAGGGCGAGATTAAATCCCCGACTCATTATCGAAGTGTTGACTCCTGCACGAATCATCGGAGAGCATCCGAATCGCTGGACCAAATTAATCGAACCTTCCCCCGATTAATGATAAAACCTCCGAACCCTTGTAACCCTTTTAGAGAGGACCACGCGGCGAAAGAACAAAAAACACGATCGCGACTTTTTCGCGGGATGGGATTATCTTGCATTCAAAAACAACGGAGCATCGGCATCCGTAATAATCGAGCCGAATTCCCCCTGTCGCGAGAGGAATCACGCCCCCACACACTAACCACACTCGATCACATGTACGGTGTTTAGGTTCCGAATTGGCCGCGCCGCCTGTTGTTGTTTGTACGAAACAGATTGGGGGCGGATTTGGGGAGACGAAGCACCACAGGGGATGGCCGTGGATTCAATTCCTAGTGATTTGGTCGTGACAGTTCACTGACGTCCTCTCTCGTGCGGGTTATAGGTAATGGAGGAGAGGGGTAAAGGACGTGAACAAATGTTTCGTCGCCAGTGTACCTCGGTGCAGATCTGACGTTCGTTTGATAGCCACCATCCCCGCCGATGTGGCCTCGACATGTGTCAACGTTGTCGCCCACTCGATCGGAGACTCGGTTTCCCGGCTCAATGGGATTAGGGATTTTTCCAGATGAATGATCGATACACCATTGTGACCTCGGATGAAATTGCCCATCTTTTCGATTCGGAAACAAAAACGTCCGTCGCGATGTGCATTCCCCCATACGTACGCTTTTAAAAAGGTGTGATTTTTGCAGCGGCTATTCTGACGTCATCGCTCCAACTACTATATGTCTGTGCTCCGGCGGGTCGAAAAATCTCCCCCTTTTGTGCGCACGAGGATATGTTTATGATGAATTAGGACGTGTCGTATTCACGACGATAAAGAGCACGAGTGATTTAACATGGTAATATTAAATTGTTGTATTTTTCTAGAAGAGACGAAGGCTTTTATAATCATTAAATACAATAATATTAAATAATTTAAAGTAAAAAGTTTATACGTTATATTTATTTTGAAACGAAAGATTATAAGCCTTTAAAAATTATTCCGAAATACTTCTTTAAAAATGAAAATAGGTTCTTCTTATTCAGGGCAAAATTTAGGCTAATTGGACTCTCCCATTTAACTCCTACAAAGGAGGTTTCTTAAACTTCTTCGGTTGTAATGAATGATTCCTTTATTTCTAGAGGGTACGCTTCAGAGAAAATTAATAAATATATATTACACCGTTCATTCAAAATGTTTGATAGGAATCTTTTGGTCAGCTGCAAGATTTTGAGAAACGATAAAATTATAATATTTGATACATAAGTCGATAAGATAATCATGAGCTTAATACGTAGATTCCAAAATAAAAATACGTGCTTACGCAAATTTCACCCTCATATGACACAAGACAAAATTTCAATGAAAAATAATTACTCAATAAAGATTATGATTGGAGGAATGTGCAGCAATTCACATACACGTTAAATCTAATAAAAACGTTTTTAGGGGGGGAGACAGTTAAAACATAAGCACTTAAAAATCACGAAATTCCACGAATAGTGAGATTAATCTCAGATAGATCTACCAACTCACAAAATACTCAACGTATAATCGTGTATTTGTACGAGAGAGAAAATGATGTCCGTAATCAAACAATGTCGTTTATTCCTCGATAAAACTCATCGCGGCAATTAAATCAAATAACTCACAGCATAAAGGACACACCGGTGAGCGAACAGAACGTTTCGAATAACCGATGGCGCAGTTGCAAATCTATTCCCTTTCTTTTTTTTTAGTTACCTCTTTGTGGGCTTAGTCCACGGAGGCATTGGCGCGGAACTTCGTACAACATCATCCCAAACACGTTGGAGAGAGAGCTTATTAAGTTCCCCTTAAAACAATATAATAGATTATCTCAAACGCGCCTATAGTCGCATTTTTGGGAAGAATGAAAATAAAAAGCTCGCAAAAATCGGATTTCGCGAGTGCGAAAAACGGCCGAAAAAGTGCGAATAATTCTGCGTTCGAAACGCGATTCTCTCTGTCTTCTTTTTTTGAACGATTGGCGTGCGACGGAGCGTTAATAAATCCGTTTTTAGACTCACGATTCGTGAGGGAGAAAGAATCATTTTGTGCATTAACGTGAGTGAGGATCGCAGGCGTACGGAAAAGATCGAAGAGAAAAAAAAGAGCAGCGGAAAGACTAAAATCTGGTAAGGAAAGGAATTAAAAAAAAAAGGTTCAAAAAAACGGCCAAGTTAGCGCGTTGATGCTAATCCTGCGCAAAAAAACCCGATGGAGTGCGAAGTGCAGCAGATCAAAATCGGCTTAATTAGATTAAATGTCGAGGTATTCCCTAATGAAATAGAACTCACGGCTTTTGGGCGTGCGTTTTGTGTCCGCGATAGAATAATCTCCGCGTGTTTTGATGTCAGCCAATCACGGCGCCCGACTGAATATTCAATTCCAATTTTACAAATGAATCCCCGGAAATGGAGGGAGTGACGCCCCCGGGGTTCGCCGAGTTGTAACTGCGCGGCCAGAAAAAGCATTTTATCACATCAGCGGTAATGAACGGTGGAAACAAAGCTCGCCATTACCGGAATATCCTCCTTTTAATCCGTCGATTGAACGGCCAAATCTCTTTATGAGCTGGCGTGAAGGGTGAGAATACGCACTATAGAAGAGAGTTCTTTCGAAAAGACCGATTTAAAGCGCTGTGGAGTGATGAAAAATCGGGGATGTTGACGTGTAATCCGTCGCGTGGCTTCTTTTACGGAAGTCAAAGGTCAGTTTCGTGGTTTTTTTTAACGTTTTCCTATTCTAAATGCGTAATTTCCATACTTGGGATCGTGGATTTCTCTGTATCGTTTGGATTGAGCAATAAGCTAATGATCGCGTACGAAAATAGATGGAAAAATAATACAATTTTCCTATCTCAGACAGCTCCATTTTAGAATAATTTTTATTAAGATAACAAGCAAAGAATTAAACATTATAAATAATTGAATAAATTTTCATCTACACGTACTTCTTTACTATTTCTCTCCTACAAATTATCCTAAATAAAGGGGTGTAAGATAGCAAAAACATATTATTTTTCCGTGTATTTTCGGAAGGATTATATTTACTTCAGCTAATAGAATTAACATAATGAATCTTTCATACTGATAATTCAACATTAATCCATTCCTGCAGCCACACTCTTTACCTTATTTATATATTTCTTTACTGACTGCAACTGAATAAAAAGGCTGTGCTTGTTGCTATTTATGGTATTGCAAATAATGGCCTTTACATTTTCCTTACATCCAATCAAAACATTGCTGTGTGTTGAGCTTTAAGTTCATGTAAAAATTGTATTGTCTAAATTCATATCATTAGAATCAAAGAAAGGAATATTCTCCTTTCTTATAATTCATTTATGAATCCATTCAATGGAAAATTTCCTAGGAAATCTCCAAAAAAATTCATTTAAAATTGAAACTCCAATGTAATAGCAATAGCAATGTATTGCAATACATGTTATAAAAATGAAAACTGTTACTTCAGAGTGCGTAGAGAAAATCAAAACTAGGACCCTGTTAAGTTTTCGAACCTTATTTTAATCCAAAATAATAAAATGAGATGGATATTGAATAACGTATACATTTTGGTGTAAAATCTACAGTAATAACGTTTGCTTGGATACAACTCGCTAGGAGCATTTCGAACTTCCAGTCATCTCCAAAAAATGGACCATACACATACGACAATAATAAATAATGCAGATATATCACACAGAAAAGACAATATCCATTCCAAACATTCCCTTTTTGACTAAATCACTTAAAAAATTTCGATTAACTCCCAATTTTTACACCATAAACAACAAACGTCATATTTATTTTCAAAATGTCGTCCGCTTAGCATTTAGGGATTTAAAGCATCCCGAATCTCCTTAGCTGATAAAACCCTTTGGGCTAATCCGAGAGAGAAAGAGAAAGTGCTCGGCCACAAAGAAGGAATATTCGGAGGACAGAGTTTTATCACGGCTTCCTATTAAACTTGCGGATTGAATAAGAAAACTGTCCTTTTGGGGGGGTGGGGAACGTCATTGTTTTGAATTATGGGAGCGATGGAGATTATTATTGGCGGCAAAGGGGCCGGGGCTTAATATTGGTGGCGGGTGCCGGAGGGTAGCGTAGAGGGAAAGCAGATCAAAACGGAATCAGGATGGCAAAGAGGAAACAATGAGAGGGTAATATGCGATAGGTAATTGAAAGGAGAGATGGATGAACGAATCCGGAGGAGGTAGCTGAGGATGGAATCAAAAGAGAGAGAGTCGAAAGGGGATGTGTAAATGGATTAAAGCCTAATGCAATTAATATCGATGCAGAACGAATTTTATGGGAGTTCATAATTAACTCTCGATGTTATATACGCAAGAGTATAAGCATGTGATGGTATGATTACGAAGTCCTCCATGGTGATGTTCTTTCTCGGTATCCTTCCCACGCACTTTCTTTTGAAACGGACGGATTCCACGAATTGTTTTGGACCGAAAATTGAATTATAACCTTCGAATATATGTGCCAGGAAATTAAAATTTGATTGGAATTGCTATTGAAAGGAAATATTTATCTATTACAATTCTGCTTTGTTCTGACGAAGTGTTTTCTCCTGGGCTACGTTCTAGTAGCCATGGTAACATTCCACTTGTTATTGGCACATCGCTATTTATTGACCGTTTTAAATTATAGTCTAAATTGCGTATCACTTGACTAAATTGCTATCGTAGCTCTATTTTTTATATTATATATTCAGAACAGCTCATCAACTTTTGTTTTCCAATTATTAAAAAAATATATGATCAACTTCATTCATTTTTCTTTGTTCTAACATCGCTATCACTTCCAGAACCAGGAATGGAAAAATATTTCCGATATTAAAGGATTGCCATAAACTATAAAGGAGATTACCTAATCTGTTCCATCTTATCAACATAAAATGATTTTCAATTTTCTTACATTACAGCTCATTCACTAAACAATCTCATTCTCTCTCAGATTCCAATGTCATAGCATTTAAGCACGTTTTTTAGTCTTCCATACGATATTTACCAACAGGTGGCTCGGTTTTTAACCATTTAAAATACAAATACTCAGCGAACCTTATGCTTAAAATGTAATAATCTGATACCTGAAAAAATTTGAATAAAAGATTATAATTCGTCAATCGATCATCTATCACATAGTAGCTCCAACACATATAAGGAATCTTCTATTGTTATACTTCTTCACTTAAAATGACCAAGTAGTATTTAGTACTTTCTTAGTTCATTTAAAGTTCATTTATATTTAGCCATCTATACATTACAATTTCTTAAGCATCTATCTAATCGTCATTATATTTCATTATAGTTCAAAACCTCATGAATTCATATATTTGACAAAAATATTGACACCGATGAGCGTTAGATTATATATTATATTAACGCAGTAGCGGATATTCTACGACGACCAACTTAATGCATTACCCAGCGAAAGCACTCATAGATCTACGCACACACACATCACATATCAAATCGTATATTATATTATAAATTGGACGATAAATTAGGACATTTCCATGCAAATTTCTCTCACGATCGAGTCTTTCAACCAATAATTCCCAACCCATTCACATTCCGAAGCGGAACAGTCTCCTATAACTGAGCAATTCCACATTCTCTTTTCTTCGCAGAATTCCAAAAACTCCTTCTTCCATCATCGTCCAAAAATTCCAGTTGGGTCATTTGTTTAGATCTGCATCGGAAAACGACCAATTTGAAGGCTCACTTCGATCAAAGGGAGAGTGAGATGTATATCCCCGTTGCCATTCTTCCACGTTCGCATCATTCCACGAACTCCATTCGACTCTCCCAATATTAATCGAAATATTTATCCTCTGTCCTTATAACCTCATTGGACGGAATGGAAGCGTCGATTTCTGTGGATGTCGCATACCTAAGCAAAAAACGATTTAAAATCTAGATCGTTTATAAATGCGTCATCTCGTAGGGAAGGCATTGTGGTAGATTTGAATACTTTTGGAGATGCTAAAGGTTAAATTTAGCATGTGTTCAATCTCTTTCTATTGAAATAAATATAATTATTTATCTAAAACATATCTTAAAAGTACATTTTCCATCGTAAATAGTGTTAAGTTCATCTTCTCGAGAGTGAAGATATAGTTACGTAATAGTTGAATTGAACGAACAAGATAATTTGATATCTAAAATCCATCTATCTACAATCTTATAAGCAGCCCGTAACAAAGGAGCTAAGAACATAGTCTCAAGGTAATATTATAAAAAAACAAATACGATTAAAATAATTGAGACTCAATCAAATGAATGCATACAATTCCTGCTCTAGTGTGCGACAATATTGCCCAATCAATTAGTATAGTCACCCCCTGTTTGTATCTGATTGTGCCATAGATTGAGAATAGCGGATCCTGGGTTCAAATCCCGGCTCATGGGAAATTTACCCCTTAGGGGATGGTTGTTGATGCTCGTCCACTATTGAGTACCCTACTGTAATTGTCCTATTAATAGATGTTTGCAAGGTCAATGTTTAATAAATAAATACAGAACACAGACAGTGAATCATAACTATCAATAGTAGAATTAGAATTGTATCAAGAAGATTATAAGGTATTTTTTCTTGAGCATTGAAAAGTATTTTAGGGGAAAGAAAATTGTATTAGAATTCAATAAGGATCAAGCTTTACAAAAGACGTAAAGAGGGTGATCATACTCAATACTATCCGATAGGTAATTGCATAACCCTTATTGTATCATCCATAAGAATCTTGTAAAGTTTTAGTGTACGATATTTAATGATGGACTTCACATAAGTTACATCAATCTCACCAATGAGTCACGTAAATTAAGTTGCTCCTTAACTCAAGCAACGATTTACGACGCAGACTTACTTGGTGGACCCTTTATATTTCATTTTCAATGACGAAGAACCCTCTTCTATCTTACTGTTCGTGGCAATCGTAGTATATTTAATGAAAGCATCGATAACTAGTGATTGAGATGCAAATGTCCAGTTCGTGCTTATGGTCCAGAGTACCACCTCTTAACTTAGGTCTACTTAGGGTAATAAAAGGGGCGAGGTAATTTTCAACTTTCTGAATCATCTGATTGATAGTGACGTATGAGCATTACGCATTCCTCCTTAACTCCTCCACCCATTGAAAACCGTAATAATATAAAATTGATTTAGGGACGTATATATCTATGGTATAAATTCGCAAGAGAACCTTCCTTCATCTCCTTCTCATCTCTAAAAACGCACAATTATTTCAGCCCCAGAATTTTCATCTGTGCAGAACGAGACGGCCGAATTCAAATGAGTAGACGGATGAGATGTGTGAATTCCTATATATAGGCAATATGGAGTCGTGTGTGTGGCTTAGGATATGGGAATTCGGATGGGGGGAGGGGGAGACGGGAGACGGCATGCGGGGAGTGGTGTGGGGGAAGATAAGCGTATGAGGGGGGGGGGGGAATGGGATGGGAAGAAATAGGCGATGGCAAAAGGAGTGGGGCCATAATAAGAGGGGGTTGGAAGCGAAGGGTAAATGACACTAAAACAAGGACCGAAATGAAATGTAAATGAAGGCGGCGATATTCCTGGATATGGGAAAAGGAGAATTGGAGGAGGGTGGCCCCCAAACACACGCCTCTCCTTCAAAATCCCCACCTCCCCCTCCCTCTGCCATCCCTCAAACGCTATTTGACTGTATTCGAATCTCCCGTTTTTAATAAAATCCTTATTTATGGAACGTGTGAAAGGCAAGAGCGTGAGAAATTGGTGCGCATTTCTTATTCTAATCTCAATACGGTTCCACATGCGATGAATTTTAACGGAGATGAATGCAAAGCTGAATTCGCCGTATTGGTTCTGCAAACAAAACGTTCCGAGGCGAATTTTTGTCGCTAGGATTACGCTATTATCTATTCATTATCATTGTTCTATTCTACGAAAATTCGTTGATCATAGAGAGAATGACTTCTAGTCAAAATCTGCAGATTTCGACTAGAAGTCTATAAGAATACTAAATGAGTTCATAAAAATAAGGCACCAAAATTACTTATTATTTGGGCTTAATTCTGTTCTATTCTTTCAAAGTACAGAGGATTGGTATTTCAGAAGTTAATCATGGTTTAAAATAGATTTTGTTGGAGGAATGAATGAGCAGACATATCGCTTACTCGATTATTACATTAAATTAAAAGCAGTAGTGATTTTTGAAGCTAATTGTATTCTAATCGATTGTTACTAACAATAATTAAGTTAGGGTGATTGATTGATCTAATTATGCTCTCCTTTTGTTAGGTTAGCATCAATTGGAATACTTATTAACGTAAGAGCACAGAAATACAATAGGAAAATCACTTCAAAAGAAAGAGTTGCTAGATAAATTAACTCTTACGACTCTTTACTTTCCCATAAATGATAAACTATGTGTAAGAAAAGAACTATGTTAATGTAGAATGTATAATATCGCTCTTATTTTTTCCTTGTTTAAATTGACACCCGGGAATTTGGTCAATTATTAAATACCCAAAATTTTACTCTGATATACCCTAATATTATACATGTAATAATCATCTCTAACAATTTCTAATACGGTAACAATAGAAAGTGATTCACTCTCACTGAAAATGAAGACGCCAGACAGCACCTATAGCAACTACTCATCGCATCAACCCCTTACCCTCTGAGAATTTGCATTATATTTTTTAATAAAATAGCGTCAACGCGCGGCGTTTCTCAGATTGATTTATTTATCGCATCTCGCGCCTCTTAACCCTTTCCCTCCCTTCAAAATCCACCGTTCTTTATATTACGTACCATGTCACACGTCCAAACTCTCGGAGTATATTGCTTTCATCGCCACCCCTTCCTTGCGGCCGATCGCCATATTAAGATCTCCACCTACCGGAGATGAGGGGAAATAAATCTTCGGGACCTCAAACACGACACGATGGCCCGAAATCACTAGAGAAGGGGGACGAAAGTCGAAAATAAGAGAAAGTGGAGGCAATATCGAATGAAGGGGGGGTGCGGAGAAACTTTCATTGAAAACCTTAAGAATCTCTAATGCCACGCGATTTAATAGATGGCGTTTCTTTAATGCTGAGGCTTAATACCAGAAGCAATTCTGCAGGAGCCTGTTTCGCCGCGTACCCCACACCACGTACGTGATCAATGGGTTTTCAGGGGTTCATCAAAAATGTGTCTTTTAATCCCTGAAAAGGGAATCCTTGTTGGATGGGGTGAAATACATACACTGTCTTTAGAAAGTATTTTTAGTGAGAGTGTAATATTACTTGACAGAACCTCGTTATATTGTCATAAGGAGCTTAATATCTTACCTTACGAAGAAGCTATGGATAATTGAAATATTTATTATACTTTTACGTATTTTTTTACGATTAAAGTCGAGTAATTTAATCTTTATTCGTGAAAAAACAACTTGGTATTAAAATAACTCCATTATTAAACTTAAAACCTTGCTTAAATTTACATTTGAGTACATATATTTTACTTGAACGCAAGATTTTACATTTATATTTACGAAAATGTGAAATCTTGCTGATATTTGATCCAGCTTATGCAAGTATATAAATACGTAGAATATTTATATATAATTAAACGCATCTTATCATCTCTTATCCAACTAAAATAAATCTGCAATAATTGTTTAAGGTGAGAAACCAAATATACTGTTTTCCAGGTCTTTAGCAGACGTAAAAAAGTCTAACTGAGGCTGTTTTCTCCTTACAGTCTAAGTTCTTCTCTGGAACGATCATTTACAAAATATTTACCTCAGACACGAGTTTATTTTGCTCCTGACGAATCCCCAAAACAAACAACCAACTGGAAAAAAATCCGTAAACAATCGAATTTGGTCGAGTCATCACCAAAAGGTTATCGAACCTCCGTCTCAAAATGCATCCTTCGGTGCTATTCCTACCGCGATTTATATGGCTCCTTCTTTAAGGAGCTGTTTTCAAAACACAATAAGGAACTAATGGACCCGGCAAACTTCTTCGTTAGTGCCATTTCGGAGCTAATGAGATATCGATAAGGGGAAGACGTCTTAACGGAAGACGTAGCCGTGGAAAATAACTCCGAACTATAGAAACAAGCAAGAGTCAAAAGGGGAAGATGATGGAGAGGAAGTACAGGGATGTATTAGGGCATGCATTGGATTGATAGAGAGAGAGTGTGGGTGGACACGGGAGGGGGGGGAACGTATCGGGGGAGGGGTTGGGGGTGGGGAGACCCATTTATAGTGGGTGGAGAGATGTTTGTAGAAGGCATCTTGGCAGGAGGGCAACGGTAGCAGTAGGAGGCAGCGAGATGTATGACCTTGATAATCAATGGCTTTCATAATTCATCTGTTCATTTGTTTTCTTGTTATTTTTTTTCGCCCTCAGTCGTCTTGAATTCCCTCGGATGGTCCGATGGGGGGAGTGAAGTAGAGGGGGGGTGGGATGGGGTGGGCCATTGTCTGCAGATGACTTGTTTCTCTCTCTTCTTCCCAATCTATTCCCATTCAAGAGAGAACCCTTTATGTGCCTCCCCACCGATTGTCTGCATTGCCCACCTCCGTTCGTCATTTCGGCTGATTTTTTTACGCCCCGTCTTCGGAAAAAGTACTCTACACGAGACGGGATTCACTCGCGGTCCTCCCGTTGCGTCTAAAGTGACGCAAACGATTGTGTTTCTACGCAAGGAGTTGTGCCTTTCCACTTAAGCTCCAATAAGGATACGAACCTACATATGAGTGGTTGATTTGGAGCTGAATGAACTCGTACATTTAGCTGATCGTAACTTAATATCGAATGCAGCTTCGGAGACATCAATTGATCGACGTTCAAGTGGATCAAGGGTCAAATCTATCCGGGAACAATTCGAGAATAATTCAAGAAATAGCAATAGTAAATATCATTACGTTTAGTAGCTGGTTTCTACATAGATATTATCTCATATCTCTAGTTAAAGCTACCTTCTCCTGCATTCAAATATGTAACAAAAAAAACCTTTAAAGTAATAAAAATTAATATGGTGCATATATTTAAATTCGGTATATAGATTTCAACCACGTTTAATCAGAGGTTCTTCTAATAAAATATTTTAAAAATTCATCAAATCTATAGCTTTACTTTTAAAGAAAAACATCCAATTTAGATCCAATGAGGAAAACAATAGACTCAACTCACTCTAAATATATTTCCAAGGTAATGTCTTTTATCAGTGATCCACCCCTTAATTATGACAGAAATAATTTGTTTTTATTTATGTATCACTCTAAGTTATGAACTTCTATGAATTTTAAATTCCTTATAAAAATGACACCTTAACATAACTAATATTCAACGTTATTATTATTATTTCTTAGATCGATTCTGTGCTCTATTTATAAACACAACAATCAAATTTGATACAATATCATTGATTTATCATCACATTTCATTCTTCACGTCAATAGTACTGCCTCTGATTCATTCATAGGCGCCAGCAAGCAGCACTTTTCGAAATAGATTCGTTGAGCTGACACATCGAGTACCCTTCCGTTTCATAAGACCAGTAGTAGTAGTGTAGCAATGCGAGCGAATACTTTGTGAGGGGGAGACATTATTTTCCACCCATCATTTCCTTGGGCACCTCCCGCGGAGAGAGTAGAGACTCAAAGGAGGAAGTTCCAATTGAAAGAACCGAACCATCCACCAATTTCCTCTCGAACTCTACCCTCCCTCCCCCCGAATTCGGCCTCCTCCATTCACCCCCCATTATTTCCCCTTACGACAATCGAAGAAGTACTCTTTCCCTCCTGAGACGACCCCCTCCACTACATCATCCTTTGGGCAGCAGGGGTCAATCGCCACTGTCTTGAGACTTTCCAATTCCAAACCCCCAATCGAACCATGAATAAAAACCTTGTCTTTAACCTTCCAATGCCCTGGACCACCCATCGCTCGTGGGCAGAGAGATTGCTTCCTGTGTCTCCAATTTTTACGACCCATACGACCGTTTGATTGCCAAGTAAACGCCGAAGTCCTAAGGGACGTTTTCTTCGAGGCTTAAATCGGCTGGAATTTCATCTGTCAGATTCCTCCACTTCTTAATTTTCGTTCGTTGAAAAGAAAATTTGCCGCGTACCCTTGGGACGAATCGAATTTGATGCTGCACACGGGTTTGCAATTGAATTTAATGGCAGGTTGAATATAGATTTACGTTATTTCACGTTCGATCTAGATATTCAATCTATACCGCGACTGTATGTGCGTATTAATCCTAAGTATCTATACGTAAATCTATCAGATTGTAAAAATTTACAATTAAATGAAAACGCAAAAAAATTATACATTATATAATGATCTATACAAGCGGAAATTGATTGAATTATAACTACTGAAAGGGAAACCCGTGAAATCGTAAGTTTATCGCTAAAGATTTCACACGGATTTCCTAATTTATTTATAGTATTGTCTAGAATAATTTTAACCACCAAACAGAAACACATTATATTAAATTAAATATGTATTTTCTATTCATACGCAGCCTAAACTTTAAAGAATATTTATTCACTTCGTAAACATCGAATTTTGTTTAACAATTGCTGGTGGAATATTTAAATGCGTATTTTTCAAGATTTAATGGAATTAGCATTCACAAAATTATCCTTGAGGAGTATATATTAATTTAATTATTAATATATTCATAGTTCTATAATTCGTTAAAAAGTATTTCTTAGAAAGTGAATAAAGTTCGAAGTTTAAATATTTCCATAAACTTCGAAAAATGGAAATTACGCAAAATATATTTCGAGTAATTTCATCCACCTACAGTGGTATAACATTCTTTTTTACCTAAAAAAATATTAGAAAATATTAGTAATACATTTGAATCGATATACTTCCTTCGAAGAAAGTAAAGACCCCAGTTTTGAGACTTATAAAAAACATCGGAGAAAGTAAAGAACGATGAAAGCGTACCGCACGCGTCCCGTATCAGTTTCAATTCTTCCGGTATTTACGCGGAGAAATGAAAAACCAAGAGGCGAGAGTCTCTTTACTTTCCTCTTGAGAGAGCACTTTTTCTCTTGAATTCAAGTGTGCAGTCACGTGCCGGGTATCGGCGGATTCTCGCACGGCAGGTCACGCTGTGTCACGGGCGTGCGGCGGAGCGCGACAACGGATTAACATATCAGAGGAAGTGGTGCTGAGCAAGTGTGGTGCGGAAAGCAGGAAACAAGTGGCATTCAATATCCGAAACTATAGTGACGCCCGCGTCTCCTGTTACCACGTCTCGATCCACCCCCGTGACCTCTTTTATAAGGCGCTCGCGTCTTTTTATGTGCGGTTAACTACATATCCCCTCTGGAAACTGCCTCCATCGAAGCTGTTGCTATGGTTCTGATATAAATAGACTTATCGTCAGGTATGGAAGGCGGAAACAGTCAACTGATCCTAGCCTATAAGATTGCTATATATTTATATATACATATATCACCCTCACTATCGAATGTAAGTATCGATAGATATCGAAACGATATGCCAATAAGAAAAGTTTTTAATATGAGTCATTAAAAATTTCCCACATATAATAAAACATATATAATTTGTAGATGCAATATTTTAACTTCTTTCTTTAAATTCTAACCTAGTCGACAGTATCATTATTATTATATTACGGTATTATATTTTATCGCATCATAATTAATTTTAAATGAATGGAGAAAATGTAGTTGTATCAATACTTGTAATGAAAAGAATTCAATAAAAATATTGTAGAATTAAGAACGAATTATTTTTAACGAAAACTATTTTAAAAGTCTAATTAAAAAAGCAATTCGCTGCACTTTTAGGTAAAATATTCGGGAATCAAAATAAGAGAATAAAAATACGTTGCTCGGATGCTTCATCAACAACTGATCCTCCCATAAGTTAGTTCAAATGGGCGCATAAGTTTTTTTTTTAACCGTCAAAGATTAACGTCTTGAAAACCACCCTTTCTCTTCCGAATTTCTTGAGATCCGCACTTCTTCCTCAGTCTCAAATAATCCCTTTGCTTGGCTCAGCACCGAACAAGACGCCCGGAAACCTATTCTACCGGAATATTCCGGAATCATCAATACTCAAAAGGCTTTGCTCAAATGTTCCCATATTAACGATCGCTGCAAATAAGGAGTGCACGAGACCGGAAATTTTCGGTTAATCGTAAGCGCCCTTATCTTCTACGCTTTGCTGAGAAGAAAACGGATGTTTTTCCGAAGGCACTTCTATCGAATCTTTCCAAACGAAAATGTTGACTCTGAAGATTTTGAGGATGAGAAATGTAAGCAATTATAGTAAGTAAAGGCAAGCTTAATTTGATAAATAAATAAAGGATCGATTGAGTTTTCTACTGATCGCAATTATAATTAAACATTTAATTAATAATAATAAAGTACTTAATTAATAATAATTAATTAATTTGCCAGCTATAAAAAGGAAAGCATAGTACAGGTCTCTTAAATAAGTTGACTGTATTAAATATCACGAAATACAGCCAAATATATACTACATATTCTATCAATTTATATTTCTTACGAAATTAATTGGATGCATTTCAATTTTTCTGAGCACAATTTTTAGTTGACTACGCAAGCTTTGACTCAAGTCAACTGCCACTTAACTATATTTATATTTTACCTACATGGATAGTCAATCTTTTTATCATTACAATTTAAATGAGCTCTTTTAATTTTAACTATGACAAGTAATTATTCACCCCGAGACCGCTATGGTAGCCGTGAAGGCCTGTCATGAACCCCGAAAAACTCCAGTAAAGACTGTTAGGTGTAGTGTTTAAATTTATTTAGTTGTATGAAGTTTTAAGGAATTGTTATTTTACTTGAGATTATGTTTTCAATTTATGTATTATAGTATTTATTTTTTCGAATATTGTATGATAATTGTATATATATATATATATACATGTAGAAATAACTGCCACCAGGCTTACAGCCTACTAGCAGTTTCATTCTTATAATAATAATAATAATTTAAGAACCTGGAATTTACTTAAGGTTCAGTATGGGAAAAAACCTGACAATCATAAGTTCTGATGAAGGAAAAATTTAATTATTAATATTATAATGCATCAGAAGCATAATATTATTTTTATAAATCTGTAATATTGAAGTTTTTAAAGGAAATTGAAGGTATACTTCGTATAAATTTCGACGATTTAGAAGAACCAAGTATAAATTGCGACGTAAATAATCCAGTAAACTCTGAAAAATTACGAGATTGAATATATACGCCACATTAACTTCCTTTTGAGTTCAAACATCGTTTTAATACCAACTTATCCCCTAAATAAATCCCATTCTTCAAGACGATATATAATTTGTTTCTAACAATTTTTCTTAGGAGTAAAACGTAAATTTTTCATTGAAATTCAGAAAATTTCAAGTCTTACCCGATTCAAAACACCGATTCAGCTTTTTCCGGGGAACACACCGAGGGTTTTACTTTAATTTTTTCGAGCAAACCGTGGTGGGCGTACATCCAATCCATAACCACCATAATCGATTGGATTTTTACAATCCGAAAATGTTGTCCGAGCGTGATGCCGGCCCATCTTGATAGGTAACCTTGTGTTTGGAAACACCGATACCATTCAGAATATCGCAAGGAACAGCCTTTTTTTTCAACGCTTTCCCCTGTTGCGCAAATACGTAACCATATGAATATTTCCGAGCACATTTTTTTTCGAAAGGGGGGGAGGGAGAGAAGGGTGGAAATATTTACGATGCCATTCGCAGAGAACATTACGAAAAAATATCTGTGACGGAGCATCAATAAGTTTGCGTATGGTCGGAGCGATACCTGAAAGATAAAGCAAGGAGTATATTTTTGCGGAGGGTGAACTCGGAAGGGGGGGAGGGGCAGTGGGTGGGGGAGGCGGGGTTGCGATGGTAACACGCGTTCGAAACACCGGAATCGGTTCAAAAGGGTTGAGAAGTTTTGAAGTGACGGCAATTGTGGTTTGGGAAGGCAATGGGCCACAGATCGATTCCGAATCTCGTTATTATATAAATTTGCGGAGGTGTGCGCGGTCTGGAAATGACGATTACGCAAACGAGATTACCTCAAGGAAATAAATTTCTCGGCCGAAAATTGCAATTTTATATGTGATTATATTAAAGCGAGCTTGATTTTTTTCGCATTCGGATCGTTTTAATGTAATAGCGTCGGTTTTGGAGGGAGGGATTTAGTGGATATAGCCGTTATTCGTCATCCGGTTGGCCATAAAGCGATCGCGGGCACAATTGTAAGCGTGGTTTATCGAGCTCCGCGACTTACATAAAATTGCGATTGAAAATCTGTGCTCGTTGCTGAATTTGCTGATTTCGCAAAAAAATGCATTGCGAAGGATTTGATAAAAACTTGATGGAGAATGTTTCTGAAATATTTTAAAATTAAATCTGGAATTCGAAAGATATTGAGCGTTGGTTTTGGACTATTTTTGCTTCAAAAGTATCATTTACTATCATACTCTTGAAATCTTATACCCCTGTACTCCTATAATGAAAATTTATTTAACGAATACACCAAAGTTTTATAAAAATTATATACTACTGAAATGAGGAATAGATGTATTATACTGATCAGTGAGTGTCGTTTCCAAAAATATGTTGGAACACCAGGAAATGTTTAAATCAACCTGAGAAAAAATAAAAATTATACAAATTTATCGTCAGTCAAAGCTGAATTGAAAGTACGTTGACAAGAAGTATATATTGAGGTATATATTGAAGTATTTATTTAAGTATTTGTTTAAGTATATATTGAAGAATAAATATTGTAGATATAAACAATTAAATAAAACGTCTCTGTTCGATAACGTGATATAATATTTTGTCAATGGAAGCTGCAACCATCTCCTAATATTACTAAGGTCCCGTAAGATAATTCCCGAATGTATGGCAATGCCATGGTAACCTAAAAATTATACTAGATTCATTTACCTTATTTCATAGTTCTTGTAAATTATAAGCACGTATGTAAATACATACAATTTTACCCAAGCTGTAAGAAGTGTTACGTACGTTAAGGGAAGTATCTCAGCGACCGCGAGCGTATAACGTGGGACGTAAAATTAACATATCCAAGTTGGTACGCGCACGTTCACGGACAATTATTTTTTCCTCGCTCATACTCTTCACCTGCGGACAATTGCGCCGGCAGAAAGTGAAAGTGGAGGTCTGGAGGTAAGTGAATGTGCTTCAGGATGCGCACTAGCCGACGCGCAGCTAAGGCTCGTTTCGGAAGTCGTCCGCCCAGGGGGAGATAGGGCGCTTTCGGTACGTGACCGGCAATAATGCGAATATGAATTTGACGTCGGAGCAAAAGAAGTCGCGTGGAGACGCATTGGTATTGCGTCGCTCTGATAATTCCTTCGCCGTATTTGTTTTGGGCCAATAAAAAATAACTTATCGTAATACGCAGTCGTAATCCGCAATGTGTAAGAGAGAGTAATGGATTTGGTGACGACTACAGAGTGTGGCTTTCGCTTGGCGATTTGAATATGAGGAAGGCAGTGAAAAGAGAGCAAAAAGAAAGTTTCGCTAATGGAGAACAGGCAAAAGGCAACCTTTGCATAAGAGCTGCAGAATTCATGCCTTGAACGATATACATTAGAGAACATAAAATTTATTTGTGATCTAATAATCGGAATTCATTGATATTTTTATACTAAAGATAGATATTTATGTACTAAAGAGAGTTATTAATTTATTTATTAATACGAGCAATATCGCCACTCATATGTAGCTTCAGAATTCATGCAATGTACGATATAAAAAAGAGAGCATAAAATATATTTGTCATGTAACCATAGGTGTTATTTAATATTTTTATATTAAAATGAGTTATTTCTTTATTTATTAATACGAAAATAACGTAAATCATATATTAGTTGCAGAATTAAATGTATCCCTGAACTCAGAATCTGAAATTCTACTTTTGTTTCATTCAAAAGATTCGATATTTAAAATTAATTACGCATTGAAAAATATTAAACATATCGTCAATAAGTTTATCACATTATCAAGGCTAAAAAACACATTTTATAAATGCATAATAGTCAATAAGAAATATACTTCGTGATTAATGTCTACGCTCTATATTAAAAAAGACAAAACTGCCTTAAATTTCATCTAAAACGTTTAATATTCTCTCAGTTACATCAAAATAAAACTTAGTCTCATCTAACGACACAGAATAACCTTTTAATTTTTTGGAGCTCTTAGAGTTTCTAAAGAAGAATTCTAAATAAGATCGCATCGTATTAAAATTCTACTCCCTTCACACCATATGAAGATAGGTATCCCTAACATAACACTCCAGTTACAATGTTAATAATAAGATCAAGTTATCACGGTTCTTCAACGCTTTGGAATCAATTCATCATCCTACACAGGTTGAACCTTAGAAAGCGGATAAATTTACTTGGCAGCCTCTCATCCAAAGGAGCTTAGAGACGATCTAAAGTATGAGGAAATGCATCTTGGTCCATGCCCAACGAGAGCGTGAAAGCAAATTACTCCAATACATTCCAGCCTCCTTATTCGACGATCGAGAAATGCAGACGCTCCGGAGTCTCGAACAAGGCGGGGATGATATAGGATTCCAGGGCAGATCGTTTTATAAAAGCCAACGGTATCGGGATTGCGACATGCGTCATCATAAATATAAATGCATTTCCCATTCATACGGAACGCTTTTATGAATTTTAAATACGTGGGGAAAAACACGGGAAAAATTTATGCTAGAAACTTCCCGTCTCCGAGAGCGATAAAAATCTAGTTTGATGCGCGTTACAGCTATTAAATACGATCTCGATGTGCAGAGGTTGCTTTAGGAACAGGTGGGGGGATATATATTGCGTCAGATCGTTGAGTGCGATGGGGAAAAAAACCCTCTCTTGGTCTTCTAATGGCGTGTAAATGATGAAATGTCGTGTGGGAATTGGTGATAGAGCATGATTTGAAGGGTTGAATGCGAATCGACGTTCTTTGGGAAGGGGATGGGGATTACACGGGAGGGGGAGTGTAGAGTGGGGTGGGGTATTATGAGGTGTGAAGAAAGTGGGCTAAATTGTCGTGAAATAAGCTGAATGTAGGAGTGAAAAGCTCTATGAGGAGACAACGGTCGTGTGTATGGGGTCGAATCGAATTTGGGGATGGGTGAATTGGGGGAAAGGGGTAACGCAACCCAAGGCGAGGTCCGATCAAATCGGGGACATACTTTTATCGGCATTGAACACGCGACAGGAGGTACTCCCATTGTATTGAAAGCTGTAAGTTCGAATCAAGTGCGATTATTTAGCCTCATGCAACGGAAGTAGAAACTGCCCCGATAGGTCAAATGAAAAATAGGATACTGTATTTTGAGAAAAATAAGTGGTTTATATTTCTAGTTTTGAATACTATTCACAAGGTTTCTACACATTTTCCTCCTATTATTAAATTTTTTTCTGGAATTTTCTCAATTGAGTACATTGATTTTGAATACGCTTTCTATACTTATGGTGGTGAAATATGTACACTTTAGTCATGTATACATTTTATAGAGATATTCCTCAGCTTCGATTCCTTCTCAAAGAATGTAACTTTATAGATCTCATTTGTAAATTTTTCATTAAAACTATAAAATATTGGGATTAATACGTTCAACCAATATGTATTTTTATTATTCAACCAATAGATATTCTAATTCAGAGATTTCACAAAATGGAAATATAATTCGTTCTTCTTAATATAATACGGATACCATAAATACAATGTATTTATTGAATGATATATTTGGGAATTAAGGAAGTTATATAGAAGATTCACAAGTAAGAAACTACATTACGAAACTTCTTCTTATGAGGTGAATATAATGAAACCATATCATGGGCAAGAATGGAGCATGAAGTAGAGTTTATATCTAGATAGCCTCGAATTGCTCTATAGTATGTGCCTCGATATATAAGGAAATACACTGCCTACATTACTAGGCTTAAAACAACTTGAACATTTTGAAAATAGAAATCAGGCCTTACTTTTAACATTTCCATAAATGTTCATTACAAGAGGAATCCAAAAATCTACCATTTGATTTCCAAAAGACATCTTTATATTTCTCTTTCTATTATTAACAACAGAACATTTTAGGAACCGAGAATGCATGATTTAAATCATAAGGTTTGCTGAATCCTTCAGATTGAAAAAAACACATATTTTAAGAGACCAAAATCCGTATTTCAAAAAACACTTTCATCTCCGCAAAAATTTGTCACTAGCCGGAATCCATTTTATTTAAAGAAGATAAAAATCAGCAAGCGGTTAAAAAAAACTTCTCTGAAAATCCTTTTCACACACGAAACAAATTTATCTCATTATCACCCTGAGGTTACCTGGAGGTTCGAACAGTATTCGACGACAGCATTAGCCGCGCTAAAATACTAAAAGGGCGCTAATAATAAACAAAACACGAGCGAATAATTCCGCAAAAAGAGAGACCACAAATAAAGTAACTCTAATTTAATTTCGTACGTCATAATTCGAATTTACATTTCTAGAGTCTCATATTCCGCGTAATGATTTAGGCGAAGAACAAATAGAATGAAAATGAAGACTCGACAATATAAATGCTCCCAAAATCCGCTGCCTCAGCCCCATTTTTCCGTCGACGGCGTTCTTTTGTTTCGCACGCGGAGATAGGGAAAAACGTATGCCCCCCGAAAACGATGGTTCCCTCCCGAAAGCGCTGCGTGATTCGCAGTTGTTAACTAATTCCAGTAATTCACGTCAGATGGGGGGGTGGTCGAGGAGATGAAGTGTCCGGCGAGAGAGAAGTCCAATGGAAGAGTCAGAAAAAGCAAACAAATATATCGAGGGTGGAGAAATTCCGCGTGTGAGTGCTTATACAAAAAAATGAACAAATAAGCGGCATTTTCCGTCACTGAGATTAAATTGAAGCGAGCACGCTTGACCTAAAAATCTCTACCGAATCGATTGTGTTCTTTCGGTAAGGAAAATGCTGGGACGTGTCGGGGGCAGGTTGAAAAATACGTTCGTTTAACAACGATCACTCATTTCCAGACGGCGTTTTTAAACGCTTCGTCGATCTGGGTGTGAATGCCGGAGAAGGCGAATGAAAATATCTGCGAAAATGGGAAAGAAATCGTACTCTCTCTCTTTCTCAAGTGGTACTTGGCGAATATTCCCTCGCGATAATTTCGCATAATCCTCTTCATTTGGCGATGTTCGGGAGCGCCGGAATATTTCGCGCCATCAATTCAATATCATCGCCATTTATATATACGTATATTCAGTTCCCATTTAGTTACGGATGGCTTCTGTTTCATATATATTTTAATTCGAAAACCTTAAAAATCGCGATTCAAAGTGGGATTCAATGATGGACGAATGGATGCCAAAACGTTGATTTTTAAGAATAGCAGCATTTCGCGGGGTCGAGAGAGATATAAAAAAATTCGAGTGTTAAAATCCCAGCTGCGTGAGATGGAAGGAATAAATGAGTCGATGAACAAGGGCATTTTTCACAGTTTCACAGCTGAAACAACACTTCATGGAATGCATTCAACAAGTAACTCTTCGCAGAACCAGCTGCATCTGTATAAAAACCTCTACAGAATGCATCCTGGTATTGAATATTATTTCGGCATTGAATGGATTTATATTCTCTAAAGTTAATATCAAGCATGAGCTATAGACTTTGTAAAATATACGTTTTTCAAGGTTTACATTTACAAAAAATTGCAGAATTTTACACATTTAAATTTGCCATAAATTACTTTAAGTGGTAATGCTTCCTTCAGAAATAATAAAAACATTCCAGAAGGGTTAAACTAGTAAAATTTAAATAGAGATATGTTAGATAGAAAAGTTACAAGCGTCTCAAGATTTCTTGACCAAATAACTAAGTATTCATCTCAGACAAAGTCAGGGAAATGTTTCCATAGGTAAAGTATTACGAAAATTAACATTATTATTAATGAACACCATAAACGTAAATTAAAATTAAAGATGAGCTTTGAGTAGATTAGAATGGAGTAGATGAAGAGTGTACTAACATTGTAAGATAAAAATTAGGACTGCTTTTAAAGGAATTCCCAAGTGCTCCACGCCTGCAATTTACAGTATCTCGATCTTAATTATAAGTAAATTAATAGATAGAATCATCAAATTTCTTCGTAACTTTAAAATGTGGCCGATATTATAATAATGATATATTCACAAGTCAATTTCACTTAATGATAAATTACCAGTATGTACGAATAATGAGATTTAATAATAATTATCTTTAATGTAAACCCCTCAACCATCATAATAGCACCGTTACAAAAGTAAATAATTAAATAAATTAAATAAGGTCTTTATTAAGGGCAAAATTGAGACTGAAAAGTACCAATAATAATATTTTCTTTAAATATACTATGCAAAAATTGAAAGAAAGCAAATGAAAATTTTATGGTTAAAGGTCTATGAGTACCCTGACAATAAATACGTCAGATAAACAAAAAACTAAGAAATTGCAAATGTATCACTAGTACGTTAACCCCAATACACTATCGTATAAAAATAGTCCTACTTAAACCCATTGCAGCTAATTTTATCACATTTTAATCCTTCGGAATTCATATATTACATGGTTTTAGGGCAACGCGATGGTTATAAACAGAAAAAATTACGTAAAGGAAAGTTATTCGCAATTCGACATGACCTACAGATTGTCGTCATGGAATTCCACCGAGTTACACACTTCACGAGTCACTGAACTCGGTGTCAGTTTGAACGGAAAAAGGGGTCAGTACTTTTTTATCATTCAAAGTTCACGGGAAACAATTATAAGAAACGGTCGTCTCTCCCAACTTGTATTCTCATTCGCCTATGCAGATGTTTTCCACTGACTCATTGCTTTTATGGGTTTTAAGATCCTGCAGAAATAAGTTTCTCATTATGGCTCTAGGATTTAATACCATCGTATATTCGCATCGCGTAGAAAGACATGCGCAACTAAACCTACTTTTAACCCACATTTCTATATTTTTTTACGCTCTTATGAATTATTATCTGTGTGTGTCGATAAATTCCGCTCTCTTATGACAGCTTGCCTACGTGGAAAGCATTAGATATTTGCGCCGATGTGTTCATCGAGACTAAGAAAGTTTGCGTCGTATTTCATTGCAATTTCTACTGTCGTCATTCCCATGCCAGAAACATTGCAAAAAGAGTTAATGCGGCTCTTTAAAAATGTGCTATTTTTATGGGAAAATGAAACTATGATTTCTTTTTCGAAATTAATGCAGCTTGACAAGATTAGGAGAGTGTCAAAGTATAGGGTTTTTTTAAAAAGTGTTCCCCAGTGCTTTGTTTTTAATAATGTAATGTAATGTATGAAAATTATTCAATTTAATTTTTTTGCACGTTTATTTTACACAAACACCTGTAACGATTGGTTACTGATGAATTTATTACGAGAATCTGTAACTCTCTCCTCACAAATTCAAAGCACATTTCTTGACAAATAATTAGATTCCATAATAAGAATTAACAGTCTTTAAATTTGAAAATCAAGCTTACTCACCGATTAAAATTGATGAAACTTGAAAAGAATAATTATTCATTTTTATTCTTATCCTTCAAGAGTTATGCTTTTTACACTCACGATATCTATTTATAGGTATAATATATAAAAAATGCATTTATTTAAATTCTCCTTTCTCGAGGTGGATGCTGGAAGATTGCAAATTATTGCTCTCTTGTTACATCATCCTGAATATTTTTTTTAACAATTTGAATTGTCTTTTTCTCCTAACTCAAGCCACATGTCCATAAATTTTAAAAGTTATTTGTTACAGTAGTACATGTTCATGTAGAATAATGAGGGGAAAATGTTCCTCGTATATAAAAATAATACATATTATGAAATCTATAAAAAATTTATAAACTCAACTAATTTCACCAGAAGTCGCATCCCTAATGCCATAACAAGTATTATTGTTATATGAATAGATTAATAATTTATTGGTATTAGGAAGTTACTGATTGGCCTCTATTACTGCTACCCTTAGTACGTATCATAATATACAAAAATTGAAAAAGTTTGTCAGAAGTGGGATTCGAACCCACGCCCTCATACGAGGACCAGAATACCCAACTACTCGCCTATGACGAGTAAGGCTATACCTTGAGTCTGGCGCCTTAGACCGCTCGGCCATCCTGACATATGAGTAAAACGGTATAGTAAAACTTTAACAATATCATCAGCATCCTCATTATGAAACTGTCAATATAATATCATCTCTCTTCATCTATTCTCTTGAATAGTCTCAAAAGAAAACAATTGCCTCGTAAATTTTTAGACGTAAATGAACCAACCGTCTACGACGAAAGAAGGTAAAATGAACTACAGAACACCACGTCGATAAATCATGTTCTATGAGTGCCTTTCCTATAAAAAATTCCAATAAAATAAATCGAACACATCAAGTTTTACTCCAATATCCATCAAACATTCCCTTAAAAATACTTCGCATTCCAATCCATCCCGGAAACATTTCCTTCCAATCAAGTTACGGAATCGCGTATAGAAAGAAAAAAAAGGAGAGACACTGAATCGAGAATTAACGTCAGAAATTTCATACTCCGTGCCTTTCAAAGCATTCGAAATAATAATGAAGCTCTGGTGATTTGGAGAAAAAGGGATGAAGACAATATCTTCGGTCAAGGAGATGGAACTCGCTAATGGGACAATGCCCAAAAATAAGGAGATCGGCGGAGGGGAACGACTCGCTATATAACTCCCTCACGACGCCATCTCAAACGAACGAACAAAAGAGACAAAAATGATACGTAAGAGAGAGAGAGAAGGAATAATTTATTCATGACAAATGAACCTACCCATTAAAGGATACGCTTCATTGTGAAGGCGCGCGGGTTCGAAACTCGATGATGTAGTAGCGAGGATGGATTCCATTGTTGCTCACTTGGTAACCAATGGAGAGGGTGAAGAGATATACCTTGATGATTAATTCGGGAAAGGAAAGCTGATAATGAGGGAGTGGAGATTGCATTGAAGTGCGTTTGGGGAGGAGAAAGGGAGGTGGTTGGTTGAGGGGAAAATGCAGTGTGTGGGTGTTTGAAGGGGAGACAGGATTATCGCATGCTGATAGAGAACCTGTAATCACTGACTACTGATCTAAAAGAAATGCAACGTAGTATCTATTCGTATTAAAACCCATTGGTAAAGTATCTCGATCAAAAATTCGAATTCAAAATTTCGATTTCATCATGTTTTATTCTGGAAATTAGTATCTAAACAACAGATGAGTAACAAAATAAAAAAAGACAGAGAATCGGCTGAGAAAACTGACGGTAAAGTTATCAGACTGACTTGACGCAAAACAAAGGTTAAACAACAAATAATAAAGTCCAATAATTGGAAGATAAAACAGATGATACGAAGTTCTCATACTGACCTTTGATTCGAAACAATTATAGACAATGGAAAGATATGAATTGCAAGACACATCTCGGTTGTATATAGGGAACTAAGGAAGGATTTGAATTCTAGGAAGAAAAACGAATAAAAGAAATCACACGGATATGTGTTTTCCTTTCGAAGAACTCGTGGAGAAGTCGATTCTTCTCATTATAATGAAGACTACGCCGCAATTTATAAAGCGTATGAATGAGAATTCCTTTTATTCCGCAGCACGGCGATAATTTAGAGAGATAAATAGACGCGGATCACTGAAGATAATGAGTTGTGACAGAGACGATTGCACAGCAGTTGGGGCGTAAGAATCACAACGGATACACAATCGAATAGTTTTAAATCTTTAACATCCATATGAATGCTCAACATCAAAAGATTCATGAACTATTAGCGGAAAAATAATAAAGTAATTATCACTTAAATAGCATACAATATCATTGGTGTATACAGTATTTTCAATTGTCAACAAATTAATAAATTGTCTGATTTATACCACATTAATGAGAAATTTCGTTGTTATTTTTCTTTGCTGATCCTAAACCAAAATATATAAACATGCCCTTTACTCTTTAATATAACTTAAACTCATGCTTAATATTTCCCATTAATATTTATGTATTTATAACTACAGGCCCCAATTTATTATTACTTTACGAACACACGTTAAATTGATTACATGGATTCGAGAGGGTAGATGCGACCAATTGACTGAGATAAATTTATCAGTATAGTTGATTTTGTATATTAAGAAGGCAAAAGTGCTGCCAAAACCCAATGAGATTCTATTGACTCGTCAACCAAGGATAGAGCTCAATTTACTCAATAGCTTTGCAGAGAAGAAATTAAAGACTTCCATTCTAACCTACGGTAATCTCAGTTTCGAATTTTAAGAGCTAAATATAATAAATCTAATGATGAATGAAAGATAAATGGCATACCAGAATAGTAAGGATTAACCTGGAGCCAAAAACTCACTTCGTGGTCAAATATTACCATAGCATTTGAAATATTTTAAATATTTAAAATTGTTAACAATCATCCGATCAAAGACTTAAATAATTACTTTAGGTTATCGTTCTATCACTCGTTGTTAGCCCAGACAACACCATCCACAAGAAAGCATGCAATCATAAACACATATCGAAATAAATGCTTAATTTAGTTCTAATACATATCATCAAGAGCTCCATTTAATATATCCAGAAAGAAATCTAGTAAGAATAAGCAATAAAATGTATACATTAATTTCTCAAAGCTAAATCCCATCTAATTTATAAAAGAACTACTACAAATTGCAACCTTGATATTCTATATGCGTCACTAATGCATCAGAAACGATCACCCTGCATCCTCTTCTGGTGTCAGACACGTATAAGTGACCACCTATAATCTAAGGTGTGCAAGGCTATGGTGGCAAATCGTTCGGTTAAAGGAGGAGCAGTTATAAAACAAAAGAGAGAGGTGAGCAACGTACCATGGAAACGGTTGACAAGGAGCAAAGTCGTGTGTTTTACTACCATCTTATCTTGGGGAAATCAATGAGCAGGGAGAGGTGTGGAGGGCTGTTGGGGTGGAGGGGGGCATAGGTGTGGAGGCAGCGGTGGAATGAGGAGGGAGATATGAATATGACGGAGGGATGGTCGTAAACAGGAAATGTGGGATGGGAATTCTCTCGAAGAGAAAAGCAAAAACTATTAACGACTCCGAAGTAATCGAATATTCCGAACTCTCTGGAATTCTACAAGTATCCATCCTCCGGAAAAATGTCTCGCCCATACGGAGATTGAAAAAATGCGAGTGATCCCGATACAAATAAAATATCCCGTAACCTCATCTAAATAATCCCGAAAGGCAAGGCAAATGTTTCTTTAAAGCACGAACTGAGTATTGCTAAGTCTCCAAAGAACTATTTCCTACATTAAAATTATTATATAAATTTAATACGCATATATATAAATGAATATAATTACATATCGCGTCAATATTCATCTTCTAATCAATATTAAATTGCTATATTTTAGAACGACTTCTACTCGCAAATTGATACTGCAATTCCTTTACTTATAGAAATAATTTTCTATTGAAAAAATTAAAAGATATCACTTACATACAAACACTCAAATGTCATATCAGTTCAAATAATTCCATCATACATATATATCGTCTGATTTTCATATATTGAAATATTTATTTGTATTATAAAATATAATGACCAAATAGTTGATCGATTGACAAAGAATAATAAATTAAGAAAATATCCTGGTAACTTTTATTCCTGGTTACCCAGCTTGAAACCTCAATCATATTTACTTTTATCAACGTATAATTATACTTAAATATAAAATAAAATAATGAAGGTGTAATTTTTCTTAAATACAATAATTATCTTCCTACGAATTGGCATTAATCTATACTGTATTTTGCGAAATTTCTCCCACTAAATGTTTACGAAAACTTCCTTGGAACATAGAATATGAAGGAAAGTTTTTTTTATTTGCGTTTAATAGTGCCGTAAATTATATTGTTCTTGTGATGAATTTAAATGCACAACCAGTATCGAAAACTCTAAACTCAGACCTTTGATTCTACTTGCAAAAAATACGTAAAAATATTTAAATATTCCCAAATGTTTCATAGCAGAGTTTTAGCTAATATAACCATTGATATTTTAGATTAACATAGCGACCTTGAGAATTAAAATTTTACTCGAAATTAAACCAAAGAAAAATGTAAAATAAACTTACTTAAGCTTTTACATCCTCGTTAAAACATCCCATCGAACGAGAACGTTTGAATTCCTTACAATTTCCTCCCCGATCCCGAACCCATAACCTTAGCATAGCATTCCATTCATTCATAAACGTAAATATTACTTATAATATTATAAGCGCCTTATCTTTAGAGCTTCATCACGAAACCGGTATTAAATCGTGCTCGCTGAATATCGAGAAAATACGATAGGATCCGAAACGCCGTTGTTTCGTTCGACGGACGACGTACGTACTAAATATTAAAACACGGACGCCAGTAAGTGATTAACAATAAATTCCGTTTTTGAGTGCGTCCGTAGACAATATTCTCGCTAGGATGCAAATTCCTCCACCGGAAAAAAACGATTAATTCCGGGACATGCGTTCTCTTAAAGGTTTTTATGGAAAAACTCCTCCGTAAGATTTTTATAAGTCGACGAGAGCGACGGAGATATTGAATGACGGCGTAAAAAAATCGAAAAAAGTTCCTTTTTAAAACGATTCTATAAAATATAACGTGTGGAAAAACCCACTCATAAATATTAGCGATTCTTTCCACTTAATATTTTTTCGTTGAATCGCTTAAAGATCTGTGCCTTCGGAGCCATTTGGAATGTCATCCTCGGGATCGTAACGTCAAACGAGGAATACAAATAAGGTAAAATAATACGAGCAGCTGAAGTCCTTGAGGAACTCCCGATGGGAGTTCCCGTTTTACGAGCCGCTATTCATCCCTTTACGTTAAACGGAATGGTATAGCAGTCGTTCGGACGAAATAAACCATACAATGCCACACTGTCTAATCCCTCTTCTTTGTATCTGAGCAAATATCGAAATGTAGCGAGTTCATCTCTAGAGAGAACTATGGGGTTTTATTTGATGGCAAACTTCCAATTGAATGAAGAAACTTCGAAAGGATTTTCCTACCAAAGTCAAATTGTGATGTTATATGAGCGTAATTTGAATATTTAAAGCATTGAATGATTAACGCACAATAGAATTGGGTGACAACTTTATTTAGTATACGAGTATGAAATCCATTTCTTCTTTGACTAAATCAATACGCAATTAATTTCAAGTTTTTGCCAAATGCTTTCAAATAAATCATATTTATATCAATAAATCAGTAGAGATTAAAATATATCTATAAATTCCCTGAAGAGCATTAATATATTTATCATCTAGGCCCTAGTTCGACTACTGACATTGGAAAATACAAGATGTTTTTGAAGATATTGACCTAGAATATCTATATAATATTGCTCAAGTTACTCTATATTCTAATTCTAGGCACTGTTTTATTATTTAATATTAAATCAAGTACGAATGAATACGAATAGTTATCATTTATGACACTTTATTTTATACAGTACGAGTTTAGAATTAAAATAAATGATAGAAGAAATGAATTAAATTTACGATCAAATGAATTTATATGATGATACAGCAAATGTTACAGAACTCATGTAACTAGTACCAATAAATAGCAAATAATTAACAGAAAATTTTATCTCTATAAAAATTTTAAAATTATAAATTTAATAATTAATATAATCCTTGACCAATATCGACCTGAAATGTAAAGAATATATCTTATGATTGAAAATAATTCGATGCTAACATTAGAATTAGAAATGGATAGACTTCAAATAATAATCACGAGAGCTTATATCGATAGAATGTTTAGATTAAAATGGATATGTACAATAACCACCTCAAACATTTTCTCCGATCTTAAATAGATGAGTAATCACGACTGAGTGACGTCAATCCCAAGTCAATTAAGCCTTGGAAGCAACTCCGTGGAGCGATATCGACAAAAGTGTATCAGCTTTGTTTGTATTTCTTCTCGAAAGAGAATAAATAATTTATCTCTTTAAGCTACGGAACCCATCGTTACATTATTTATGCCTTCCCTTCGGAATTCTTTCTCGTTTATTTTCCATTACCTGCTGCTGATTTACAGTTCATAGGTCGAGGCTATGCTTACCTAACGCCGTAATATTTTACCCGAAGAACCTTCGATGGTGTGTAACGCCATACGACCCCTCCCTCTCCACCCATCCCACTCCTCCATTCGCATCCTACGTCAACCCCTTCCACCAACCTTCCCCCCTCCCCTCCCCAACACCTCCTCCTCTTAAAAACCAGCGATTCTGCTCCGAGACATTTATTTCAATATTTACCGTCCACTTCGATTCCTCACCTGTCAAACGCGATATAGTTTACGACATCCAGCGTTCGGACGCCTTCACCCATTCCACGGGTTACTTCCCTAGGGTTCGACCATTTCCACCCTCGGAGGGTCTGTTTTACACGGATTCTACCTTTTTCTTTCAAGACCGGCGGTAATGAGGAGAGGTCTGGAAAGGTTGCAGTGAAACAAGGCGTTTGACACCTTTGTTTGTCAAGGTCTAGTCTTTCCCTGTGTCACTAATGGTTGTGGACGTATTGTGAAAAGTTCGACACACCTATGGGAGGATTTACTTGAACGAATTTGATTTGTAACTAATGATCGTTATCGCAATGATTGATCGGTTTTGGGTATAAATTACTTGAATTGAATCCTAATAGGTTAACTTATTACTATAACAGAGACTGCATTCTGGCATTGCGGACTTTGAATTTTAGCAAAATAAAGAAACGAACATCGATAATTATTGATGCTTGCAATACTACACTTAAGGGTTTAACTTCAATTTTAATTTTTTTTGTTACTTCCGTACTATTCTGATGAGTATTTAATTTGGATTTGGAATGATTTAGCAAAGCTATTCTGCATAATAGAAAAAATTGATTTTAGTTCACGTTAATCTGTTCAAATCAAGTTCACAATCGGTCCACTTTATTTTACCAGTAATAACAGAGTTCTCCAAAATTCCTTATTTATTTTCAATCGTAATTTATATAGAATCTAATAGTAATTTTCAACGAGGAACTCAAAAGCAATGAGATGGCTAAAACAGTATGGAAAAAGTTTCGGTTAATTTCTTTCTGCCTCAATATATATCGATAAAGTGTTTTGATTTATTCTTCCTGAATACATATTTAATCAGAAAGTGATATCCTATTAAATAGTCAAAAGCAATCATACTAATATACTATTATGCCTACTCCTTAGAAAATAATAATAAAAATACTACGAAAATCACATTTAGTACTAATCATTCGAATATTAAACTAGCAAAAATTCATATGAAACATAGCTTTTTCTATTGTGCCACACCAACAACATAAAAGAAAATTCAATTTTAAGTAAAAATTTAAATTATCAATAATTAATTGTGATAGTTAAGCGTAAAACAGTTCAAAAAAGAATCGAATCTTGAAATAGAAAAATATAAATGGATATATATCTTTCTAAAAAATATCGGATAAAAATCATTATAAATAGATATTTTCTTTCAGAAGAATATCGGATCAAAATCATTCAAATAATCACCCGTCGATATGCAAACGAAACCTATAAAACGCCCTCCATGGAGATGACCCAATTCATCACAACCTCACTTCGCGAGAGAACGCGTCAATCCGCGTAAGAGGAACTTTAAAAGAGAGACGAAGGTGGCAAGAACATATAAACACGTCCTCCTGTGGACCACAAAAACCCTACATAACGCCTCAGTCGTTAAAACATGGAAACATTGGCGACGTATCGTAAGTGCGCATTCCACGCCCGTAAAGAACGCGAGTGGTAGAAAATCATACGGAGCTATAAGTACCGATAGACTTCAGTCGAGAAGAATAAGGGAGTCATGAAAACATAAGCGGACTGAGATATGATAGGCAGTTTCCCATTCGTGGGGAGTGGAACGGAAGAGGCGGGACCCCGCGGTGATATGCGCTTACAGTAAGAAAGAGGGGAAAAATCTTGAAATAATTCCAAAATGCCTACCTCCCCCACGACAAGCATTTATTTTTTTTTCCATCCCAGTGCCTCTTTCCTTCGCAGCGGGAGGTTATGGCTTCCTGTCGGAGGTTCGACGTTTGAGATAAGGGACGCTTATGTGGGCGGAGAAGAATGCACTGTTATCGGAAACAGATTTACGAATTCAGAACCGATGGAGGTGTTGCACTCTTGAAGGATGCATCGGAATGCGAGGAGATGGTCAGATGTTGAAGAGGGAGACGAACCGAATTGAAAGACTATGTATTTAAGAAATAAATACCCCCTTGAGGGAGGGAATTAAGAATATTATATACAGAAAAAAGAACCGTCAAAAGCAGTCTATTCTTTTGAGAAATAAAAATTGAAAGATGATGGATAAGATAGCTAGAGAGAATGGTTGGAAAATATATTTAAAATACGAAAAAGTATCAACGCTCAAACCCTCACTACATCGACAATTTAAGAGGAGACCAAGACCACATGAAATATAAAGTTTAATCTAACGATATAATCAAGATTAGTTTCTTTAATTAGCAACATTAATACCAAACTCAAGCTTCTCTTAACAATATAATTAATTTTACTATATAAAATTTAAAATATAGTAATTGAAAGCTAATTTCAACTTGGAAAAAAAGAAATCCACAATTTTTCTCAATCCAATAGAAAACTCGACAGATTAATGCAATATAATTCCATAGTAAAAATAAGTGGAATTGATTGGCAGATACTTCTTGTATTATGATGATTCCAGATTGCCTTAAGAGACACACATTCTTCATGAATTTTCTACATACAAGCCTTTTATTTTGTAAAGCCAAGGAACAATTACAGTTTACAAGTGATAAAATATTATACATTAAAAAATAATATAAATATCCTCCGTGTAAAAGTATGCCTATTAACTAATATTTACTCCATAATCACGTGAATTCTATTGATATGAAATGCATCTTTTGAGGATAAAAAATAAAAAAACCTCAATTTCCAGAAAATCAACACAGAATCTCGTCACACCCTTTTAGTGGATCAGTGTATAGGACACTGCTTTCCTATGCAAAGTCTCCCTGAACTTTCGACCGCTTTAAAAGATTAAGGAACATCCTCGTTTAATTTAAGGGCAAGAGGACACGGGGAAGAAAGTTTTGCACGGTGGCTGGACATCCTGAGGGGAGAAGAGAATAAATTCCCGACATTCCTTACTTTACGGTCAAGACTTTATCGGTGGTGAAACCAAAGTAAATCTAAGACGAGCACAACGTCCTCTCGCGGTAATGGGTATATACTGCTTACGTTTGTCCAGGAAGCTTCGGAGCCAGGTCAGGTGGCGTGCATAAAGTCTAAAAAGCTTCATAGAAAAAGGGTGGATGCGTCAACTATGAGATAGGTCGCGGGGGAACCACGGATACACTCGTCTTGCTACGAAATACGCGACATTTGCATATTTAAGAGTTGCGCGTCCGTGTCTGCATAGTATCCAAGATGCGAACACGTAGGAAAAAAAGGAACACGCCCGAGGAAAATCCATAGCGGAGGGGGACCTGGAATAAGGCGTGGAAAAATGAGTAAATTCGCTACACCGGTGGCTGATATCGCGCGATGACCTTCGAGAAGTGAGAAGTGCATTGGAGTAGGAAGTGCTAGGTGTTGTCCCCGTCGTGTTTGTTACGCCGTATTTTTCTAAATTCCATAACGGTTCGGCAAATAACGGCTAAAAAAACGCTTTTTGAACGCAGTGATGGACGGTAAAGAAAAGCTTCTATAGCGACACGAGACTAAAGGATTTTCAAAGAAGTGATGGTTGTCGCGTTAGGGTGATGCCCACGTAAGAGAATTTCTATAGGTATATGAATTTAGAATGGTATTCAGAAATAAATTAATACGCGTCTCTTAGGAACGATTTTTATCGTATGCTAAGTTAAAAACTAAGGCTTTCACCTCGTCTACTATATCTACTTGATATTTTTATAGGCCCAGAATAACTTATTCATATAACGGGTGAATATAATGGGGTAAAATTTATCAAGACCCATACACTATGAGGAATAAAATGATGAGTGTAAAGCAAATGAATTATAATTCTTTATTCGAAATCAAAGTGATAAATACCAGCACTACAACTTATTAAGCTAAGATTTTAGTTTCTTAGGTGACCATTCTAGCACAACGATATATCATAAGAAAATGCTTAAGCTATATCTCTTAATATTTTAGCTCAATTTTTCCTATTAGGCGACGCTTTATATTAAAAAATAAATGTGAAATTGAAGTAATTCAAGATCCTTTATATGGATGAAAGAGAACAGAAGAAAAATAAAATCTCATTGAAATTAAACCTTGACATTTCTCGAACAAAATCTCAGAACAATATACAATGACTGAAACAGGAATAATCGCACAGAATCCAGCTGAATTTGTTTTATTTGCATATTAAATCTATATCAACCATATTGTAGAAAAAATCATCGCGTTCTTTCAAAGCTAAACCAACATTATGTTCGTATTTACCCAATGATCTAGAGGGGAACGCTACGATAAATAAATTAGCATATTAAATTTAGAAAGTGAATTAATCACGGTGATAATTTCACGTAGGAATCGTCTCTTGGAATTCCTCGTAGGAAAGCGACGGATATTTAGTGTTCAGAAAAAGGGAAACGCAAAATGTTAAATAGAGGATAACAGCCAAATTATGCGATGATACACCGAGAAGTGAAAACAAAGTGTAAATGAAAGCGGTTTAACGTGGAACGAAAAGAATTAAAGTTGTGGGAGATGTGTTTGTGGGGAAGAGAGCACTGGAGGAGGGGTCCGTAGACGAATGGTTTCGTACTGGAAGTCTCTTTCAGAGACAGTCATTCCGTTAGAGAGGCAGTGTGTCGCTTGGATACGGGGTACGTATATATAATACTCATATAGGAGTAAGTACGAGAAATAGTTGGGAGATAGGGAATAAATAAGAGGTTGGAATAAGAATAAGAACCTTAAAAGGAAGGTGCAATATTTTTAAGCTTTAATAGTATGTAATAAAAATGTATAGATGTGGCCTATAAATAATACCTTTGTTTATTTTTAAAGTAGTGCTTGTTAATATAATCCTTTGATCGGTACAAAATGTAAGCAGTTAAGCACCTAACAATATATTTTTGAGTTTATTAATGTTAACTTTGTGTTTTTTCTCAATAATCTAACATATAAAGAAAATATTAAAATTTAAAGCTGATATTTTAGACTATATGATGAGTTTAATAATATTTGCTAAATTCTCTATTCTATAAAATTATTCTTTAAAAATTGCTCAATAATAAACAAATCAGTGAATCAAACGTGCCAGTATAAATTTGTGAATAATTGCCAAGTTTCTTATGAAAGGCATGGGAAAGAAATTTGGAAACCGAATTAGTCATCTTACACGAAGAATTACGAAAGAAAATCAAATAAGATGTCAATTCATATTCCCTGCGGTCATTAGAGCATTTATAAATAGAAATACATCATTATAATTCTTAGCCATATTCACCTTTGATCACGATGTAGCTATCTTCCCTTATCAATATGCCTTCAGATTTCAATGAAATTTCATCATATATATTTATAAAAATTAAGATTCTCATCTCTTTCGTAACTTTTTAATATTTCAAAGACGAGAAATAAATCTACAAAATAATTCAAAAATAACAAGGCAGTATTCCCCAAAAAATATATAAAAATATTCGTTCCATTTTAATGAAATTAAACACATTCAAGAGCGTTTCATTTGAATTACCTTTCCCTTTCACGTAATCATTGATTGTGTTAATAGGTACACAAATCAACCACAGTATCCATAAACAGTTTCGCTTTGTCGCCATGACAGCCATTTCGTCAAAAAAAAACAAAACCCGATCGATAACAATTCGATCTCGTAAACAAAGCATCCCTTCGTAAAGAGACGAGGATAAATGGCAGCGCAACGGAGCGGATGCGTGCCCAAGACGGTTCGAGTTTCACGTTGGCGTGATCTCCGAGCACGCGACGATAGGTTGCGTAAACGGGGGATAAAGGAGCGAACAAGTGGCGTCGGATAGAAAGAGTTTTGAGAGGGAATCGCACGAACACGATTCGTTTTTGCGGATTCACGCTCCGCGAACGACGACATATCGCCTTTCGCCGTGAATCGAAGCCGGGCCAACGGCGCGGAAAGCGAGGCTGTCACTCAGTCGGACCAAGTGGTTGTGCGACAGACGGGTGCGTAGGTGGGGTGCGGATGATACTGGGTTGCGAGTGTATTCAGCACGGATTGTGTAATATACGAGAAATATTCACCGGTACGCTTCGACGAAGTTATACGTTGCGGATAATGGGTGGGAACGATCATTTTCCAGTGTTTTTCTTCCGGAACGAGATTGTTCGTAGTTTATTTTATTTGCTACGTATTCGTAATCATAAATCAATATCATTCAAGATTATAGAGGGGAGCTATCAAGGATTAGAAGTAGGCGAAGAGCTCTAAATCTTAATCACAACTTGATATAAAGATGTTATTTATTATGATTGTTACTATTCAAAGACAGTAGATGAGCAACCTATAAATCTACATTCCTGAATGAAAATATTAACATATGCAACTAAATCAAATTATATAAATAAGATAATTGTGAATAAATTTTAGTAAATCAAACGTTAATTGATGATTGGATGAGCATTGGATAATGGTTATAAACGATAATTTTCCAAAATTCTGGCTTTTAGAACGAATAATCAAAATAATAGAGCAAATTTTGAGAAATACATATAAGCGGAGAGTACTTAGGCTTAATCTCACCCTGATATAACGATATTACTAATGAAAATCCTTAATATTCACAGGCAGTAGGTCTATCTACAATCTATAAATCCATATGACCAATTTCATAAAAAAGCCATATAATTAAGGAAAATCTATTATTTAAGTGCACAAGGAATATACGAAAATTAAGACGAAAACTTTAAGTTAATCGTAATATATTCTAGAAAAATCAAACATCGTCAAAGCATATTTATTGGCTAATAATTATGTTACTAAGAGAGGTGTATGATTATTTTAAAGCACTGATGCAACACATTGGTAATACGATATGCCTTCACTGTAGTGCTTTCCAAGCGGTACATTGTTGCACGCGTGTTCCATAAGGAAGCCATATTCTTGCGACATATCACTCATGCGTGCAATTTAAGTCTAAAATGTATAATGTGAGATTCATTTTTCCCTTGAAATGTTCCTAGTGGAATTTAAAGTTTCGCATTTAAGAGTTTGTGTTTAGCATCTATGTCTTTAATCGATGACTTGAATTTTTTTCTAATTTTGTAATTTATTTTTCATTTTCCACATGTACGAGCTTAGGTGTAGTTAAATTCAAAGAGATAAACTTAGCTATATCTTTAAATATATTCCATATCAGACCATAAATGAACAAGTGTCTCTCTATAACCTTAAAACTTCATTCTTACAGATTCCTAGAGGGTGATATCACATTTTGAAGTAAGCAACATAGTTAAAGATCTGATTTAGAATATTTTGAAATTCCTTGAATATAAAATAATTTAAATTTTATGAAGCTACATCTTAAAAAAGTATTATTTTTTATGCTTTAATTTAGCACTGTGACTCTCTCGGCTTATAAGTTGTATATTAGTAAGGTATTGAGCTTTAAAATATACATTTAGTAGAGGTGTATGGTTGAGTACCTTAGTTATATAAACTCAAAACGAAGCTCAAATCATGGAAGAGTTCAGTTACCTGAAGAATGTGAATATTTTTGAATGAACATACATGTTGAGAAAGAAGTAATAGAAAGAATCTTTGAGAAAATATAAGCATTTATAAATTTCATAGTGCATTCGCCACAGAAAAATAACACGAGAAATTAAAATCAATTTTTTTTGTACACAATGGATTGAATTAGCGTGACCAATGAAAAATATTAATGGCATAATATGGCAAATTAAAGCTAATTAGCTCTATGGTTCAAAGACATAACCTTAAATAAAGTTCCATAAATTGTTAATACCTTAGTGTTATAATTGCGTAAGGAAAGGTCAAGATAAAATCATACCAACAATCGCTGAATACTCTATATAACATATTGATTATTTTTATTGCCTATGGCTCGGAAGAACTTATTTATATACAATTCTATGTATATAATCAATGTTTCACTTTTTAATTTAGATTTTAATGAAGCATCTAAGAGACAGAAACTCAAATGATAGAAGATCACCAAGTTAAACATGGTAATAACGGTGTATTTATGGAAATAGACTATTCTAATAGCGAATGAATCTGAAAAAATATTGAAAATTGTACTTGATAAATAACAATCCTATTATATACATGGATGATGATCAAATTCCACAAAAAATACTGTCAGAAAAGGATGGATATTGAAACCTCTGAAGCCTCACAAACAAACATAAAAAAGAATAGCAGAAAGTTTAAAGAAGGAATGGGATAAGTGAGTCAGTGTGACAAAAGGTGGTGAAGAGGGTGGATGGTGGGGAGTGGTCGACTGAAGTAGGGGAATAGGTAAGGAAAAATGCGGAAGATTTGGGCTGAGGGAGGAAGTGGTTTGGGAATAAACGGTTTCCATAGAGAGAGGGTCGGTGTGTGGTCTGAGTATGCAACAATAGGGAATGAATCTTTGCCTTGACCTATGGCGGTTATTATGAAGAGGATTGGCGCCCGACATTGTTAGGGAAGAATTGTATCTGCAGAATATGCAAACAAGATACAATTTATATATTATTATTATGTATTATAATAATACATAACGCAACAACTCAATAGAAAGCAATTTATAGAATTCCTATCCAATCCTAATTTTATTTATAATAATTGTATCTTGTAAATGAATTGTTAATCATAAAGAATCAGAGTAATAATATAAAAGGTTGTCATAAGTAGAAACAATATTATCGATACTTATTCTACATTGCATGCACTGTCAATAGAGTCAAGGTATTCATACAGTTCCCATTTTTATTAGGTATCATATTTATATCTTTTCAGTGAGTTATTCCTTGAGTCTTTTAATGGAAGTATTAGTGGTTTATTAGTATATCATTTCTGCTTCAAATTCATCCAATGACATGAAAGGTAAAGCAAGACTAAAGAAAAGTAAATGAAAGGTAACTGGTTTATCGAGAAAATAATATTAAATAAACGATATTAGATATCAGAGCAATTAATGGTTTACTAAATTCAATTATGCAAAGAATAGATCCTGTGGAATAGGAAAAATTAAAGCATGCTTCTCAGTGTGCTATACTCGGAATATTATTTTGAGACATATCAATAAACAAAGAGATACTGTCACTTGTCATAATATTAACTTGAATCAATAAATAGTGTGATGATATGCAACATTAGGATTTTCATCGATTTAAGTTAAAATCATATGAATTAAATATCAAAAACAAATAAATAGCATTATCTATTCCTATCTCTCTTATAATTTTATGACATTGAAATAATTGAACTCTCAATACTTCCCTTTGAGTACTCGTTATAAAAACTGAGTATTTAATTATGAACTTCATTTCTTTATGTGTCTTATTCTTATGTACATGTATATTTAATCGAAGAACTCGAACCATTGTCACCACTTGTATACTACCTAAATACACAATATTGTTTTTATTCCTTAAATACAATTGATATTATGTATGGTTAATAGGAAACTTATATGGATCAAAATAAAAATTAAGCGAGCCGAGAGTATATACATATTCCTAAAAATTAAATAGAATCATTTTCCACAGCAAAAACAGAAGTATATGAACTTAGTAAAAATAAAGTTATGAAATTAAAGATAATCACTTCCTTCTTATATTATAGATTTTGAGAATTGTAGAAAGATTTTGATTTACTTATGTATTGATTATGTTCATAATTAATAACTTTTTATTCTTGAGAAATCTAAGCGAAGTTAGTATACAGCTACTATCAATCATAATTAAGAAGAGTAATTCAATAAACCATGTTTTTTATGAATGGTTTCCAAGCCAAATATAATTACTATTCTCAAAAAATACGTACTATTGAAGTAACTCAACCGTAAACAAACTAAAACATAACACAATTATTCATGTACCTAAAAGATGAATAAATTCTATGAGAAAATACCTAAAAGTAAACTTTCGATCTATAAAATCATATCTGACGGAGGACAAGAATCTCTGAAGTAAAGTTAACACAATCTTGGCTTTGAACTGTGGATACAATTACATTCAGATGGAGATATACTGAGATACTTATCCCTAAAGTAACCACAGGCCAATACATACACGGCCAACAACCACATAAGATACGAATATATAACTATACTAACGTAAGATAGCATTGGAAAACTCTAAACACTTGTGCAGTGCATTGAGATGCGAAACCCCACACTTCGGGACACGCAGATGTTTCTTCACTCGACACAATCCCTCGCCCAAGTGCTCCCACATAGCATCCGAGGCTAGAGATTGTGGTTGAGGGATCGCTCACCAAGAGGGCAGCAGCGACAAGGGTGTTGGGGCGGGCGGACCGCAGACGAAGGCGGAGTGAGAACGGAGGAAGGCTCCCATTGGCTGAGAAGTCACGCGAGTGGGAGGATATGAGGGAGGAGTGATCAGATTGGGATGAGATTCCGATGAGCAGAGGTGGGGAGCCATAGCGACTACGCAATAAAGCGCTGGAATGTGCAACGACGATTATACTGCCGTTTCCCTTTATGTTAAGAATACGGATTTTTATCCGTCTTTTTTTTTGGACGTAAGAAAGGGAAACCTCAACGATGTATTTCTGACTTGAGCCATCAACACTCTGGCGCATTTATATCGCAACTGCCTTTAAGTACGATAATATTTCGACTTCTTAATATATATGCTTGTTTATGTACGTAAATCTGTGCTGACAACCTTCCAAATGTATTTAGATTAGCTAGTTAATATTTTCATTAATAATATTTCTCTACTAAATTTGAACCTTTTATATTTTCAGTCAAATGAAATCGGTTTATATTAGTATTGCTGATAGTTTATGCTTAGGCCTGTAATATTAATCAAAACTAGACCACTAATTATTTGATTATACATCTATACAAATTCAATAATGCCGATGTACTAACAATAAGACATCATATTCTGTTTAGTGATGTTTTTATTTATACATTATTAGTGATGAATCTAGGGTCAAGATTTCAAATTCTAAAGTTGATTAGTTATGTTAAATTCATCGTAAATATCTATGTAAAATTATGATTTCTTTAATATTATGCAAAATATAGCTATTATTTTTATTATGGATCATTAAACTTCAAATATGCCATGGAAAAAAGAAACCATGTTTTCTGGATTAGATACTATAGTCAATATTTAAACTTCTACTTCCACATTGGACTTCTTCTATCTTACATAAACTTCACCGTATCAATACACCCTGTAGCCCAATTCTATACACTTTAAATTACAAATATGTAACTTTAAAATAACAAATATAATTCAAAACAAGTCTTTTTTAAATATTTATTCTCTTCAGGTATATATAGTGATTCATTTTCTACAGATTATTAGTTGATTCATTCTCATTAAATATGTTATAGTTCTTGAAATAGCTTCACCAGTGCTTACATCAATCTCAAATCTCTTTAATCGTATCCTGACGTAGAGTCTGGCTACTCTATTCTAGATGTACAAATATTTCGTACATTTAAACATAGCATATTACATACCCTAGGCTTTAAATGTTCGATAAGCATCACTCCACCAGACTCATTCCATCTACGGACAACTTACTCCAACATCTCTTAGGTAAAGACAGGTAATATTGTTTATTTCTCTCGAAAAGAATGAGATGCTGAATGCATAGCTGTTTCGCCACTGTTCGCTGAAACGAAAGAAATATTTCCTTTCCAGGGAATAAATTTCTCTCAAAAACTTTCCTTTGAAGTTTTTCCGTTGAACATATTTTCCTCTTATCCACGTATTTATTCCACTTGAAAAGTTAAAGACTCATTTTAATGCCTATCCTTTTTTTAGAACAGTAACAAGTTTGCTCGTTCCATTGTGTTGTTTCTTTTCCCCTCTCTGCTTTTTTAATAATAATAATAATACGTATAGCTTAAAGGTATTTTTAAATACTTCATAAAGCTCGTACGAACATGTTGCTTGAGCTATTTAAAGAAAGCATGCCATTCTTGGTGGAAACGTTCAATACGATACTTGAACTTTTTAGATCATAAAAGAATTCTTTAAATGTAGCGCTGCTCAAAGTGGAGAGGAAATATCTTTCAATGCTTTTTTTATCAACTCGAGAATTGCACAGAGGAAAAGTATTCAAAACCTATATTATCAAATACCCCTCATAATTCGTGCTGCAATTAATGTCATTTTTAATAAACTACGTCGACCGCATATATTCTGAGGATTGGAGTAAAAGGAATATTAATGCGATGCATTCAATCGTTTGTTAATCAAGTAATGCATTTAAGTTTATTAATCGTGATAATTATAATAATTTGAGGTAAATTGAAATTCAGTAATTTCAAAAGGGATTGCAATTAGTATAATTATTTCAGCATTTTTTAAAAATTTCAGTTATTTAATAATTAATTTTTTACTAAAGAGTCAAAATATTTTGATCGGGTTCGTGTAATTAGAGATTTTATCTTTTCTTATAAATACTATGAATTAAGTTGCATTACGGAATTGAATGTAGCTCGTAATATTAATGTTTTTACTACCTAAACTTTAAAAACAACCGAATAAAGTATTTTATTATAAACGAGGTATTACAAACATTGAAATTCAAGTTACTTATTGGCAGATAAATAAGCTAATCTAAGGATCTGGCATTTATAAAAATTTAGTGAAATAAAATCTCATATTACGTTTGTTTTTTTTCAGGAAATTAATTGAAATAATTGCAAGGAAAAAGTATAATACATCTGCTTCCAGAAACATAAAATATTCTGTGGATGCAGACATTGTATTTACAATGCTGCATGTATGGATATGCTCCACCATACATTGCAAGATACGGTACATTTTTCTTTATTCAAATACTTTCATTAAATTTATAATCATGATGACAGCCTAACGGAAATTACTTTATAGTCGAATCATTTTATGTTTGATGTGAACTCAAAGGATAAGAAATAGTTATATACCAATGAAAGCTATCATAAAATCAATCTTTATCAAAAAGTGTGCTGAGATATTTTACAAATTCCCAAATAAGAAGAGCTACAAGAATCTCCACATAGATGCGTACCAAAATTAAGTTGCAAAAATACAAATAGCTTCTTTTAAGAAACTTTATCTTTCCGTAATTAGAAGTGTTATATTATGAGAAATTTATTCTCTGCTTTTACCTATTTAATATATTAAAAGATATTCTAAAGTAACCCAAATTTCAAAATTCTATGGAACGCTTTATCTTAATAAATGCGTATTGATCAGTCAATCTATTTGCTCAATCATTCCTTGAGATAAATCACTAACAAGTAATGTTCATGAAAATATATATCAAAATATAGATATGCGATTATATTTTACAAAAGTATCGAAAGTTATTCAATCGAAATTATTAAATTTTAATGGATTCTTAGCATATTGACTATGTGAAGGTAATTGTTTTGTATTCTTTATTGAGATGAGGGTTCAAATTATTTTTACCCAAATTTCGGAACATAGACCTACTTGTAAGATTATGTAATAAATTTAGTCCTTTTTTGCAACGATGAGGATTTAGAAAAGGATTTCAAGTTCATCAAAGTACATTACTATTTGGGGATACTATGTTCATTCAATAGTTTAATTAAACATCATTTTATGAAAATTTGTGTTTATAAAAATCTTTAAAGTGAATGTAAAAAATTTTAAACTTTAAAACTCATTGTAATTTATGCCTCTAATTTACCTTTATCTAATCTGTATGGATCGCAGTTTAATTTTTATAATTCATTTTGAAATTTTAACATCAAGTCTATGATTCAAAATCGATATTCATAACGTTCCACAGTTTTTGAACGCAAATTTCAATTTTTCTTAATTATCCTTTATGTATTCCTCGTTTCCATTTTGAATGAGATTCAAAGAATAGATATTAATTTACTTCATTTATTCTAAAAAACTTGCATGGACTCATACTCATATGCTATTTTCATTTCAACCGAAGTAATTACGAAGGTTTTCTATAAAAAAGGAACATGTTGAGCAATAAAGTTTGGCGTGTGAATAAATCTTTTCGAAATATTCATATCATTCATACATTTGCAAATGAAGTAAATTTGAACACTCAACCTCGAATCTATTGAATCAAGGACTGCATTACCTTACTTTCTTACCACTAATTACACACTTCGTAATGTTCATTCAGTTTAACAGATTTTATAGTTCTTTTGAACTTGAGGACATGACTGAAACTTATCATTTTACTTGAAAATATGATTTTGTATTTCAGCTGTGGTATCTAAACCCATATCTGAGTTAACCTAAATTAATCAATTAAATCTATATAGTATATTATTGCTCGTAGTTACGAGTTAAACAAAGAGAGTGATGTATTTTGCATCAGTAAAATAACGTGATCAGCACTAAAAATATTCTGTGAAAAGTTGAAATATTCTATATATTGAGTCATAATTACAGTTGTACTACAATTACAGTTATATAATTTTCCAGTGATTCTTTGTAATAAGGAATATTTCACAAATACATTTCTACACACAGCTTCACTATAGCAACGTCTGATTTCTATAAATATTTTTTTTAATGTTCAATGCAATCATTATTATAGTCAAATTTATTATTATTTAAACTGCAGAACTGTATGAATGGGTAACTATTTTAATATGTCACGACATAATAATCCGATTTTCTTTAAAATATTAAATAGTATCCACAAAAATATATAAAGTCTATGGAGATAGAGGTTCCTAGATCAAAGTTAATAAGAAACAATTTTTTAAAATAACCTCATGCTGGAATTAGAACACTCTTTGCTAGTGAGTTAGAACTGAGTTCTGAGATATGTTGGAAAGTTGTACACATTGATAGCGTTAAGATAATAATTCACATAAACCATCAGTTTTCGCGTAAAAGACATTTTAAAAAGAAAATGAAGGCAATTTTAAAATCCTCAAAGAAGTAAGTACACACTATGCCAAAATTAGAATCGAGATGCTTCAAGTCTCTAAGACATGAACCTTTTCAAAGCAACCGGTTTGGTTAGATAGCAAGCAAGCGCCATACTCCAGCTGTCTAATGAAACCAGCTACATTAAAAATTTCCCTGGAGAATAAGGTATCATATCTTATTCATACGACCCTTGAAAAAATAAAATCACAATTACTGTGTTATAGAGATTCCTGTGGTTAGAGTTGTACATACGTTAAGGTATTCATAAGTGCGTTTGCAGCACTTCGTAAATATTTTTTAGAAGTAGTGGTCGTAAAAATTCTACGAATAAGGTTATGATAGTGGAATTTCATGATGAAATATTAATCTCCCTTCAAGAGAAAGGGTGTAACACCAACCATCCACCTCTTCTTAGTGCATAGAGTTGATCACCTTAAGGAAAGCATTGCTAAATAAGAAAACAACTACTGGTAAACCATGATACTTTCTCCCAAATGTATACATACGCAATTGTAATGTAAATATCCTATATATCTCATATTGTATTACTAGTTTTGCATTTCTGGGACAATAATGTAAAACTCTATAGTTGTATATTTGATAGTGGGTGATTTTATTTTTTATTAATAAATTCGTTGAAGTAAATCACGTTCAAAAACTATTCTATATTCTCATGAGCTTGGAAAATACATACACGTTATCAACCGCACCTTTAGCCTTTTCATATTGTCATTAGATTCTATTTTATGATACACGTAATGGCAAGGCTGCTATACAACACGAAGGCTGTCGGCTTTTAAATTAATCTTATATGACCAGTATTTTCACCAATATATTGTGAAAGATATTTTCATATTATTAATTACTATATTAGCACTGATGTTATGAGGCTTAATTTCATTTCAATATCTTATACGGATCTCAAAAGATTTTGGTGATAATAGGCAATAAAAATCATAATACGTATACACATAAGATGTACTAAACCTACATATTCATTCATAAGAGCTATATATAGGGTAGACTGATTTACTTACATTGGTGATCCATCGCATCATCATGGTATCATATCAAAGTATACTGATTGTATTCATCAAATTTTAATTAATAGTGATCTATAATCAATCCCCTCAGATTGTCTATATTTCTCAGAGCTCGGTATATTCCAGTAATGTTTGAGAATATTCCTCTGTTCGAAAACTTTAGAACTACTTTCCGAAGAATTTTTGGAATGTAAAAGATGGTCAGAAAATACGTAAGGAATTCTGAAGATCGATTGATATGTAACCATAGATACCTTGGATCGATTAAAATTTGTGACATTTACAGAAAAATATTTTACTTCTTTTTGGTAATCAGAGATCAATGAGGTGTGAGTTACGGATCTGATATTTTCACCATAAAAATAAGAGTTTAAGATATCAAATAGTCAAAGAATGTTTGGAAGCAAGTTTAATATGTAACACGAGTTCGATGGTACAGAAAAAAATATGGGCCTAGTATGAAGCCCTGTGGGACATGATTATAATAGGTAATCATTGAAGAATTTTATGTGATAAATTTAGTAGGTTTGTTAATTTAATACCTTACACATAAGTTTACATTACGAAGAAGATGATTTATTGTTTATATTTCGTATAAATTAAAATGTAATACTATTTTCTTATAAGAGCTTTGACCAATCTTTGGCATAAATGAATCCATATATATACACACACACAGGCAATACATCTTCTCGTATATATTAGGAAGTATTGTTATTCTCTCGCATTGTGACTGTGACATGCAATCAACTCTATCAAACAGGACCACAATTCCACTTCCTTATCTCACAACTTAAATCGCGATTGTGGTCGAAACGAACATAAGACTCCCCGTAACAACTGCATCAACGTTCAATTCCCTCATCGAATTCGGATAAAAGCGTGAGGTAGAAACAGGCGCGCGTATGCCTCGTGTTCAAAAACTTCCGAGAATTTCCCCACAAATGGACATTCCAAACTCAATTCCGAATTCCACGACCAAATCGTAGACTTATCGAACAAGATCTAACACCCATGATGGTCAACATATTTCCGATTCCGCCCGTCTCTGAGTCCATCGCAGGTAGCAAGTGGATCTGGAGAGAGAGGCACTTCTGTCCAAAGGGGATGGGAAAATGGCCCATGAATATATTTAACTTACGTTCGGTCCGTATACTTTGGCTGTGGTTACCCCTGTCACGTCTTTTTATTTCGCCCCCGCCTTATCTTCTTCCCCCCCCCTCCTTCCTTATCTGACTAATCTCTCTGAGCCAATACCTCCTCCACATTCTTACTAATCCACTACCGTCGGGCAGCACCTTAAAACATTTATTATTTTCCTTTTTATTGTTTAACATTCCCCCTTTATGTGACCCACACCAAGGTGCCCATTTAGCCTTGTTTATTTATTTAGTCTTTCCGAATGGGGATGGCACGACCGGGAAGGAAAATAATGAAGACACATGTCAATAAATTCAAATACGACAACTCGGCGGCGGAATTTGGCCTTGGACCCATGTCCCTCTCCCGTCGCCACGGAGACCTTATGCCTCTCCTTACACGAATCTCCTCTTCTTCAAAATTTTTTTATCATTTCATCTTCTTTTCGATTTTTATATTTTTTTATCGGTCGGTTTTTGGAAATTCTTCCGATAGGTTTTTTCAAATCTTTTTTGTTTGCTCAACTGCGATAAACTTCGGGAAAGATATACTGTTGAATGTTCGATGAAGATGGGAAGTAATTCTTAATAGCGAATTTTTTATTGTATATGTTAAAGATGGATCGTGAGTAAGGATGAGGAATTCAATTCTGAATATCGATGAAAATTGCGAATAACTAAGATTTTGGAAATCATGAAGGATCCTATGAAGAATCATAAATTTATCAAATAAAGATATAACATTTAAGTAAATCGTGACTTAATTTTTCACAATCGTACTTTATGTAATCCTATTAATTGTTTTATATATTAAAAGAAGAATTGACAAGCGTATAAGTTCTATCAATAATCGAAAGCCAATTTACTCTTGACTGATTATTTGTAAATAATTAAAATTTAGTAAACAACACAAGTATATGAGATCAGAAGCATAAAAATAAATAAATTATAAATGTATTAAAATATTGGTCATCCAAAAATTATAGTCATCCCATTCCTCCAAATATTTTGCAAAGAATTTGTACATCCTGCTTAATAATAATTGATATTCATTTTTTCTGCAATCCTCAGCATAAACTTCTCCATAGCCTTAAAATAAAGCCTGTGTATATTCCGGCTTCAATCTAAGAAGCCACTAAATTTCGAACGGAAGCATTTAATATTCTTTTAAAGCCAAGAAATATCGATCATATATAATCATAATCTAATATAGAACAATCGCTTAGTAAATCTTAAGAATTAAAACAAACATAGCACGGATCGTCAAGGAAAACAATTAACACTGTGACGAGATCCAAAGAAGAAACAAAATTCCCATTCTTCCCCACAGGCCCACGACCGCGAAGATATTCCCAAAAACCAACAAAAAATTATCATCTCCGAAAAATGTGATCGGACCAGTCGAGTTTTACGGCAACGCTTCGAACCCCTCATTTGACACCTACATTTTTCATCCTCGCTGCGAATTTCCGTTTTTTTTCCCGACGCATTCCACGACCAGCCCCTCCCAATAACTACTCTCCTTGGCCTGATTCATCGCCTCCCCTTAATCCCACACGTTTTATCGCTCTTCTTCCTCTCATATCGGGTTCTACCATCCACTCTCTACATCATCTCAACTAGAAAGCATAATTCCATACCTTGATTGTCTACCCTTTCTTTAACGACCGCCTTCCCTCCCACCCCTTCTTTATAGTGTATCCATCTCCTATCTTCAGAGTTCATCTTCCTCTTCAATCCCAGTGCCATACTCGCATCCATGCGGTGACTCCGTATCAATTTCTGGGCCCCAATGGCCTCCCTTTCTTCAATCCATTGTCCGTCTAACATCTACGTCGTGGAATATGCTTGTTCCACTCGCACTCCCATATTTTTATGGGGCCCATCATCAAACCCCTACTCCGGGACCACACCGTTCTTCGGCTTCCTATAACAACATTCGGGTTCCCGAGGTACAACAACGGATTCTTATTCCTTTCCCGCAAACGAACGTATTTATCGCCTTAGTTGCTTCGTAAAAGCCAGAGAGTTGCCAATGAACATGTCAAACCTCTCGGCCTCTCCGTGGAAGGGTTACTCGGATCGGTGTTTCTCGTGTGGGGACTTTTGTTTTTTTTTTTTTTTTTTTTTTTTAACGGCGTATATATCGGGTATTATGAATTAGCGATGGATGATATTTGTTGGGGTTTTGGTGGGTTGGTTGATAATTTATATTGTCTTCGAATAAAAATGGTACTTTTTAAAAAGTAAATTCAATTGGAATGTCTTTCGGAAAAGTGTCCCCGGTGAAAATTCTTTATAGCTCTAAATTAATACGGTGATATCAATAATATAATGGAAAATATATATTTTTAACATCGAATAAATCGATTTAAGCCCGATACTTAATCTCAAGGCTATTTTTCCAAATCGTAAACCTTAACTGATTCAAATATAACAAATTCAATGCTACTCACTTTGGGTATCCATTACAAGTTATTCATTTTCGTAAAAATGATTCATGGTTTATTTATATTTGGGTACTTATAGATTATAAAGATTCAGATAAAGCTTAATATAATTACCAAAAATATAGATTATATAAAAAAATGCACGACCGGTTTCGACGATTGATCGTCATCATTTCGTGTAAATGTAGATCACTACTATTTATGAGCATGTTATGTATAAAGGGAGAAGGAAAAAAAATATTGCAACCTGTGTGGAATTCGTTCATGGGTATATATAAAATAAATCGAAATACTTACAACACAAAACACTTTATAACAAACTAAACTTCAAATTGATATTAATATAAATACTTTTAAATCGATTTAAAACATATGCGTGAATACAAAGAGCATTCATAACTTATGAATTTTTAATAAAGAAGTAATAAAAAGGAAGTATGCATGCCTATGACCATTCAGATAACTATTGAACCTATGAAAAGCATAACAGAAATCGCACATTTTACAAAAATATTTTACCTCTTGGTACATGCTGTATTAATATAAACACCTAATAAATAACTTCAGACAAAATATATTCGAACTTCCTTAAGGAAAAACCAAGCTGTGACGGACATACAACTTCCCTTCAACTCCTTTTCCAATTCGAACTTATTTATATGCGAACGAGACGAAAACTTTATCTTCCCTATCGACTAAATCTGGTTCCGAAATCTTCCCATGTTCCCATGAAAAGAAGAGTTATATGTTATCGATACATTTTACACCTTTTGGAAACTTTCTGGTAAAATTTCGTATCCGTTGCATCGTAACTCATTCCCTTCCAATTTCCTTTCGGTCACGCCAACTCGTCCTCCACTTTCGTATTCCATTTGTTTTCTTCGAATCCCTTCTTCTGTTGCCACTCTTCCGTCAGAACCAAAGTCGGACACCCCCGCATTCCCCCCTGTCCACCTGCCCCACCCCCTCCTCACCCCCTGTGGCGAAGGAAGGACCATCGTGCCCGAATATCGCTTTCCCACAACGGAGGTGCTCTTAGAGGTTATGGCATTCAACGCAGGCCTTCCTTCGCCCCACTTCCTTCCCAACCTATTACTACCTGTAACTATCTGTAACGCGTACAATGTAAACACAAACGAAGAAAGGGAAGCTGTAACGATCCCTTCACGTTCGCACGCTATCTTTGCTTTTCATTAGTGCGAGTCATTGGGATAAACATAGCAATGATGCTTCACGTCTTATAAATGTATCAGAACGTGGTACATATTTGTATCAGTGCAGGTTTTTATGACGCAAAATGAAATGATGAGTAGGTGTTTGGGAATCTAGAATTATTAATTTATAATTAACATATAAGATAAATAGTCTTTTCATATTGTGTAAACACTAAAGATATTACGATAATCTAACTCGAATTTTAAAAAGATAATTTAAAGCAAACTGATATAGTTTAAAAAATAATTTTCTACTCTATTTGATACCATGTGAATCAATCAAAATTGTGCTATTTAAAATATTGACAACATTTATTATTAAATGATATTTGATTTTCTAATTATCTAGTTTGTAAATATTTATACCAGAGGGACTTATCCAAATCCAATATACTTAAGCTTCAAAATGGGGCTTAATGATTTTTATCCAAGGAAAATTGATCCATGGAGTATTCTCAACCTATAAATTATGTATGATTTCTTATCATTCCCATCTGATGTTTTTTTTCAAATCACTGCTCTATACTTTCCTTACCTCTGAACCTGATCATAATGAATAAATTGCTAAGGGAAATTTTTAAAATAGATAAAATATTCCTTCTGAATCTTGATGTTTCTTATGAAAATTAAGGTCAATAATCACACTTATTTCTTCACACATTATTCAGAGTATTTTTCCTTCAAATTTTTTTATCATGCTACTTAAATCAGGGTGGCTTGTTTCTCTTATCATTTAAACACTAGAGCATGATTATATAATCACCAATATTATTGCTTCCCTCACATGTATTGATAGAGATTGGAAGATATAAAATTTTCAATCTCTTTCCGTTTAAGCGAATAGGAAGAGATGGACACGTGGTCTAAAATCCGTGTATAAGGAAACATCGGGCATTAATGCGCGATGCCTATGAGAGAAAAGGGAAGGAAGGGAAGGGGCATGAGAATGAGGCACGGTTATAGCTCGAGTGGGATGGGATGGAGGGGGGTTTGGGGACATGTAGATGGTGTCAAGGAGTACACGTATGGCAGTAGAACGACTTTATTAGGAGAGGTCAGCGATCAGACTTAAAGAATTCGACACACCCGCTTGTGTTTTCGGACTCCGGATAGATAGTAGATTCTCCGAAATGGACCTTTTTATTCCTCATTCGATCCTAACGACCCCTAACGAATAATTTACTCGCACTATGGGAGGGGAGGTTGTAAAATTTGGCGCCCGTTTAATGTAATTGGTTTTTAGTTATAAAAACGATTTACGAGCGGCGATGTTTGCATAGGACGCGAATATCGATCTTTTTATTTACTCCTTCGGCAGTTTCCCATCGCAGAATGGTTGTTTTTAAACATTCCCGATGGGTTTGGCAAGTCTGTGACGTAACGGCTGCACGACACGTGATTAAAATTGACGCCACGAGATGTAATAAAAATAAATTTATGCCTAATTTACATAAATACACGCAAATAGTTGAAGAAGTAACTTATCCTACCATAACTTTTACGTTTAATCTTTCTTGCAGGTAGTTTTATGATATCTATCGAGTAAAAAATGGAAAAAAACTATAATTAAGTAACCACTAATAAGGTTAGATACATCGTGTAGGTTTGGGTGAAAAATAAATTACGTAGGTCATTAATTATAAATATTTAACCGGTGGTTTTTTGGGAAATGATATAAATTTAGAATAAAAATAGCTTGTTTGTAATAAGTAATGGCTGAAAAATATAATCTCCTACAGTTCTAACACGTAACATACGTTTCTAGTATCTCCTCACCGTCATACCAGAAATCGTGGACTCATTAGAACATCAAATTACATTCAATTAATATAGCATGCTATCAATCTTAACTAATTATGAATCAACATATTTATTAACGTAAGATTTATTATTCAGATTACGTATAATTATTATCAGCTCATTTTAATAAACCTGAGAGATTTTTAGTAGGATTTTTTTCTCTGTTCGAACGTCCATATCTTTCAAAAACCCACAAAACTCGTCTGGATCGCCTCATACATATTCATAAGACAATTTCTCGTCCTCTTCATAGTGAAAATAACGGGTTTCCATATAATATTTAAGGAAGTATTTACCTACAGCACTCGAAAGCAGGGTGTGTCATAACGTATTAATACGAAAGGTCATTTACCTATTTCCATATCCCTATACTGTCTTCAGGTTGTCTCATATTTCATCCGACGGAATAATTTTTCTGTTCAATTTCAATATTCAATTGAAACCGATTCGGTTTTGTAAAGTAAGAAAAAGGATTGAAGCTAGTGAGCTTAAGGGGAATCCTATATTTTAATAGAAAATATAGTTGAGAATTTTCTAACCGTTTTGTTTTGCTTTAATAAAAGCTTTGGCGATAGGAAAACCTCAAATCAAGAGAATCAAAAGTAGTTGTTCAAATGGTCAGAAATTTTTAATGAATTGCCATCATCCATTATATTTCAGGACATTGATACTTAAAAGTTCACAGTCGAAAATCCTCCCATATTTTATATTATCGATTTCTAGTAAATGAATTGTAATTTTTTTATGTAAAGTAAAAATCAGGAATATGATAAACCTAGAATGTAACTCGAAAAAGTTGATTCAACATTCGTACACTAGTATTTGTTTGGTTTGTTTTCTAACAAGATTGTGGATCAATACTTGTAAATTAATTTTAATTCCCTTCTTATGTATAGATAGTGCGTTTCAAATAGGTTGGTTTTGAAATAGTTCCATGATTCGCTAAATAAAATTCGCTAAAAATTTATTTGAGGAAATCACAACTAAAACCTAAATCTACAACGGTGTACTTCGTAAAATATTCAGAAATATCGATTCAAAATAAACTTCTGTATTCCATTCCCCATATTCACTATATGACGTTGCTATGGTAAACATTTATACAATTTCCCAGTTCTCTTTCCAGATACTAGGAGAGATAAATCAATCACGATAGTGAATTTCATATGCTTTAAAGAACAGGAATGCAAGCCAATAATTCAATCAATACTCAACATAGCTATTGAAAACATTTTTGAATCGAAGCATATCTTTTGTAAGAATAAACTATTAAAATTCGATTAAAATTCTGTTAAAATTCTATTTAAACTCATAGCGGAATATTTTAGGTCCCTAACCTTTCCCTCGCGTTATTAATATCGTCGCCAATAAAATTAATGCAAAAACTTGAGATATTCGCTTGTGCATGCGAAAAGTATTATAGACTTCGCTTACCTGTCCCAGTAAACTTCTGCAGCATTTCTTTTTGAAAAAAGGAAGCTCTAAAAAAAACTTCTATGCATCAACTTGTTGAGAAATACCAAGCACTGCACTTGCCTCTTCGCGAATAAAATAACTTTCTCCGCAGTTGTTGTACTTTATTAGCCAAATGTTTTGAGATGACTTCGCAACGATGAACAATAACTTATCCATACGTTCCTACGGGAGAGAGAGAGAGAAAGCACAATATTAAACGGATATGACTCATTTGTTTTTGTTTGAACGAATGGAATTCCGCCATAATACATCGAATAGAGATTCCTTTATGTTTATGACGGCGGAGAAAGGGTGGAGGGTGAACACGTGAACTGAATTTGCATTAATGTTCCTTGGAAATGAGTGAAACCGGTTGGAAAGAAGTGGGAATATTAGAAATAAAGAGAATCAAGGGGAATGACACCTTGGTTACCGAATAACAAACGAAAAGAAGTTTGATGAAATGTACATAGAAACAAGAAATGAATATGGATTGATAAGTTACGTTATCAACATGACTGGGTTTATATTTAACTCATTAAAAGTATTTGAAATGTCTTTGATATCACAAATAATTTTTAATAATGATTTATTATCTCTAAGGATAAAATATTCCAAGCATATCATAATTATTTCAATGAAATTAGAAGAGGATTTGATCAGTCATCCTTATGGAAGGGAAACATAATATGAAACATAAATTCTTATCATGATTATTTATACTCCTTGATTATTATTCTTAAATTTATAAAGTTAATGCTGATCGAAGCAGAACTCCACTATACAATTAATATTAAAAGTCTAAAAATAATTAAAGTATTAAGTAATATCCATTCTGTGTATAACTATATCATTGGTATTACATGTGCATTGATCATGTGGTATCTAAAAACTTTTTATATGGCTTTATATGAATTTATCTCTTAGATTACATAATTAAAATATAACAAATTTATTCATCCGTATAATCAAAATACATCACATGGCCAATTACAGCTGATGAAAACAAACAATAAATTATCAAAATCCTATCAATATACGGCTCCAGTATCAGCATTCAATATTATACGTATCATTTTCATAAAAGCGCACGAATAAATCAAAATTCAGTAAAAGGGCGTCTCCATACAATATCTCGAAATAAACCTTTTGACTGACGCACGACCATTACTCCCTCTCCAACACAAGTGTTTCCCCACGCAAACGTTATAAAAAACACTTTTGTCACCGAGGAGCTTATGATGTACACGAAACCTTTAAGATATGGTCCCAAAAGTTCGATAAAATAGTAAACGCTATGGTATTCATATCTACGCATAAAAATACGCCGTTGCAATAAAAACGCGGCGTTCGGGAAATTTATTCGCCCGTAACGAAAAAATCGGAAAAACACACGTTCGGCATCGGTCGTTAAAAATCTTACTTTAGGTTTGTGATTCGTTCGGGAAAAAAAACGGTCATATTTATAGAAACATCTCGTTTGAAATATTCATGCGACTCGGAACGAAACGTAAATTTCTGGGTAAACAAATGAAATTCATATCCTGAAAATTATACGTTCCTAACGACAGAGCCCCTTTTCATTTACGCACTCGATGTTTATGAAGGTGGAATGAAGAGGGCAGCTGAAGAGGACCTCCCAAGGTGCCGTTTATCGACAGTAGAACACATGTTCAAACGGCCGAGGATAAAAAAGATGAAAATCCCGTGGACGGAGCGCTAAGCATCGCTCGGAATAAAATTCCAAGTGGAAGACGTCGGGGGAGGAATATACGGAGGCGATGAAGCGGTATGAGTGCATGAGAAGATATTAGAATGGGAGTTAAGAGTGTCACGTAAAAGATCTTTCCACGGGTATAAATTAGGGGACATTAAGAATAGTCGTAATGAACGTATGAAAAATGTAATTATCAAAGAGCAGTGCTGAAAATTCTATTTTGTCTATTCCAACGAAAATTGATTCTACTTTCTAAAATGTGTCTAAAACTCAATGATGAATTACAGTGGGAAAATATCATTATACTATCAATACAATTATAATAACTTATCGACCGATAATATTGGAAAATTATAATTAGTCAATGCCGAGAAAAACTACAAAAATTAAATACATTTTTGTACAATCACACAAATATATATAATACTAAAGATGCGGTGTACGAAAGGTTATTTCATTTTAATTACCTTCCACGAGATAACACGTTCTCGAAATGAACTTTTTTAGCCTACATTTATTGATTAATGATTCACTGATTGAGGAATTTTTAATTAATTTAATTCTGTTACAATCCTATATGAAATACGGATAAAACAATGATACATTAATCTATTCAGGAGTAAACTCGAGCACAATAATCAGAGACAAATTTTCACCTCTATAGGCTCACAAACATACACATAAATATTATTAGTAAATATAAAACATTTTATAGGTTAATCGATTCCATCAAAAGCAAATTATAACTAATTACCAGTCAATTAACACAGAAAGTTAAAAATGAAAATGAGTAACTAATTAATGTAAAATTGGTTTAAACACATTATTATGTCGATAGAAGAAAATTGGTCGAACAAAGGCCTTCTAATTATTGGAAAATTAGCGCAGCTTGTTGACATACAATGTAGTAGCAACGAATTCGATACAGAGTCATACGTCTCCCAACAATGGTAAAGCATTCCAGAACAAAATATACCACTCAAGGGCAATGAACCCTCGCCCTCTTAAAAAAGCTGACCTACCCCACTTTGCAATGGATAGGATCCAGAATTAAGATTATTAAAGCTGAGGGGAAAGCGCATTTAGCATAGATATGTCTCACAAAGCATTTAAAAATATCATCGTGAAAGTTTGACTACTCAAAGCATTCTTCATGAATAGCTGTTATGCTAAACTGTCATGGGTCGCGAAAGGAATTGTAATTAAGATTTTATTTACTTCGAGAAAGTATGACAAGATGTCGGCCGTAAATTTATCAATGTTATTTTTGCGTTTATCGTAGGAGACATTCATTTACGAAGGTTTAAGACCTGAGGTACAAATGTCGTAAAGCTCACTTTATCTGCGCTGCATTCGTTCTATGTCATAATTTAGAATAATATCTAGGCTGTAATCGTGATTCGTATTGGTGATTGGTGCAACCACTGCACATTAAAAGGTTAAGTGTGTGTTCTGGTGCTACTGTTCGGATGTATCATACTTATACCTTCTCCGAGTAATTTTCAGAGCAAAAGTTCATATTTTCAAGAAAAATAACTGTATGGAAACGGAATAAAGAATATGGAAAATCAATTTGTAGAGCTTCTATTGTTATTAAAAGAACTATTTTTGGAATAAATATTTTAAAAAATTATTTGAAATTTATTGCTTTCATGCACAAATATTACGAAAATAATTAGTATCTTTACAGTTATTTCTAAAATTGATTTTCTCAGGTTATAACTAGGCATGTTAGATCTTAAGATAAGGAACTTTATGAGAAATTGTATTGGTAAATAATATGTCATAATATAACAATATTATTTAGGGCCTTAATATTTCTTATATTCTTCCATAATAATCAAAACAAATTGAAAATTTTCAGTGTATAAGCGTACTGTTTAAGATGTAGTAACAAATATTTGTTTAAAGTAATTTCCAAGCTAATTAATAAAATAATTTAACCAAATTAAATTAATTAGAAAAGCATGATAATTTGGTAATATTGATAATAACTTTAATTAATTTTTTATATAAGATAGATGTAAACTTGCATGTTTTAATCAATTACTGAATTTGCGATAACATTCGGAATTAATTTTACGAACTTAAACTCATCGACAAAAATTATAAAACGATTTATTTATAATAAATTATTAAAAACGTATGTTAATTATATAATCCTATAACCAATATAGGATAAAAGTCAGTCATCAAAGCCAGCTAGAGGTACACTTTAACATCCAGTTTCCAAATCTTTTTCTCGTATCCAATAAAACCCTTGACGACATTCAAAACCGATCGCGTCAAATTGATCGGAAAAACAATCGACAAGAACACGGGTATCCAAGGAAGGGAAACAGAGAGATAAAAAAAACCCCTTTCCGATGTCAAAGGAGGATTTTAAACGACGTGAGGAATCCGAAACGTCAATCGCTCAATTCCTGTCCCCACTTTTACAGCCATTCCCTCGATATCTAACCTCTTCTTTCGCATCTCAATGAGCTTTCAACATCTCCAGGAAACGTCCCTTCGCCTCAATGGCTCTCCATTTGTCATCGGCTTCCTTTCCTCCGAAAACCGATTTCCACGATCCGAAGACTTCCCGAAAAAAAAAAGAAGATCGCATTTTTCCCGTCAATGACCACTTTCAGTCGACCCAAAAAGCCACACCACCCTCTCGATACCCCGTTTCCGCGTAAAGAAAAAAAAAATAAAAGAACGACGAAATGAAGAGGGAAAAAAGTCGGGGAAAAAGCTTCCGATCTTTCGATAACTCGAGGGGAGTTCCGACTGCTAATCGATTGTCACTCAAGTGAGGTCGACATTGTCCCCGGCAATCTCGGCGAGTCGATCGCCGCCCCATCTGCGGCCGTGAAATAAACGATTCGGGAAATCGCTCTTCTTCTTTTTACGCCGACTTATTCTCCCCCCTTCGCTTGTTCTAAAAACCCCTTGTTCAGGGTACGGTCTTAAGACGTCCCTTACGACATCCTGAATACCCCTGCCCGTCTTTCTCTCGATGAGGGCGCTTTTTAAGGTCGCTGAGATTAATCGAGGCGTTCGATCTATTTTGCGGTTCTCCAGAAAGGATGAATGCTCAGGGATTTCGTAAGGGATGGAAGATGCGGAAGCACACGAAAAGTTCCCACGTGGTTGACTGTATATATACGTATATAAATTGGTTCTTATTTTCAAATTGGAAAATAAAGAAGATATATAATTAGTTTTTTTAATAAATTATTTTTCATTCTTAATTTTTAAGCCATTATTAATAATTAAAAAAAGAATAATTTTACGAATTTTGAGAGAAAATTTCAGGTCCAACTATTGTTTTAAATATACATTCACGAATTACCCAGATAGTAGATTTTATTTTTTGATAAATTATTTTTATTCCATATTCTTTTATGCCATTATTAACAATTTAAACTAAATATTCCCTAAGAATTACGACAAAATATTTCAAGCCCATGTTTAGTCGATAATTAGCTTTAAATATATATTCAAAAATATAATCTATCCATTACATTTATATTTATAAGATCTATAAGAAATGAATTGACAATTTATTTTCTCAGAAACATAAAATCCAAACAAATATTAATGGAATTTTAGAGTAATGTCTGAAAGGCACTAACAAATTTATTTATTTATTTCAAATAATTTATTAAATTTTATTTTGAATTTATATCAGGTTAATTGATTTAATGCTGCAATATGTTACGTTTCAAACTCCAAAAAATGAACGAACTGATAATGGTTTTTATAACAGACAATCAAACAAGGAAAGGAGAAGAGGAATCTTACGTAAGTGTTTGTGGAATTTAGAAATATGGAGAGAATTACATCATTTCCGTTTATGCTCGTGAAAGGAGGATTCATAAGAAATGTATAAATATCAACATATAATCTTATATATTTACACCTTTAACTTTAAGGTTTTTGATCAAGAAATATGCATCCTTAATACCATAATGTCAATTTAAAAGTAGATTATTTGAAAAATATTACGAACTTGGCTGGCGTTAAAGATACTGGAAAAATCATTCAGTTTAGAAACATTAGATTAGTATCAACTTTCGGAAAGTGAATTGAATTAAGGATTTGATGGAAATATTAAGAATCAGGAGCCAGAGGAAAGAATACTGAATGTGCAGAAAATTTAAGAAATTTAAAACTCATAAAACACTACTTAATATCATATACTCTTTCCTCTTTCATAACGGTCCCTGAGGCATAAAAAACGTTGTGATATTTGCTATTTTACTTCCCGATAGATGTTATTCAACCTAGACCATCTCTAAAGATAGCTGATGAGTAAGAAATGAGTGTTTATTATCTCCTCAAAGATGATTCCTTATCGTTCCAACCTATGATGCCAGCAATCAAACTCAAGTGACATCACCACATTAAAAATATAGACGGAAATGCTCATAAAAATATTTCTCTGTGTGAATCTGCCAGTGTAACTGTTGTCTTGACAACCGAATAGCTTAGGATGTACTCATTGGGAACCCGAACTCTTGATTACATTAAATAAATAACACACGAGAAAGCAACGAAGGAAATTCAGGTGACAAAAAAGCATATACAAGAATCTTCCAGGCACCTTTTAATTTATAATATCCTCTCCCTTCTTTTATTTGCACTCATTACCACTCGCAGTCGACAAACCTTCATCAGTTTATCCTACTGCCATCTTAATACGGACTACGTGCACTTTAGAACTACGTAATTCAGCCAACTTCCTCAAAACGCTTTCTACTCGTAAAAATTAAACAAAATGCGCACTCGGTGACACTTTCTTTCCTCCAGACTTAATTACCTCCACGCAGCTTTCCCGATTTCCTCCACCTCACCCCATAGATAGGGGGGGAAGGGTCTTTTATAAATAAAAATAAATATACATATTTACGAAAGCACGCGAATAAATAAGGAATGAGCATCGGACGTTCAGGGGGAAACCATCTTTTCGGGCTGACGAAACCCATAATTCCGTCGCACACGGCACTAAACCACTCGTTAAAAACACACTTGTAAAAATTAATCATTGGCGGCGTATAAAAAAACCACCCCAAATGGCGCGGGAGCGGGAAAAGAGATTCCAATTAAGGGGACAATTACAAGGGATCGCGAGGAATTCAAAACAAACGATTCGGCACCGCGGAGAGAAAAAAGGCCTCCGCAGACGCACGGAGAATTCGCGAGGGTCGAAGGGAAAAAATTGGACGACTGCGAACGGAAAAATGCGACCCTCTCTCTCTCCGGCTGACTTTAGGGGCTTCGCAAAAAAAAGGGCCGCCCGTTGATTGGTTGCCATGGATGGCGAATGTAATCGAAGTCAACTTCCTCCCGAGAATTCCTCTCTTTCTTCTGCGACATGATTTACGCTCGGTCAAACAAATGAGAGGCGAACTGCGCGCGTTTTGTTTGCGATCGGAGAAACTGTGCGTCTCTCCTGGATACCATCTCGAGAGGCTGTGGATAAGGGATGCTAATCCAAATCTGTATGTAATTCAATCGATAAAAACTGTATTGGTAAAAATTATTTTGTCATCAAATTTACTTATACTAGGTTACACTTTATTTACATAAAAAAAATATATTTTTCAGTAAATCAGCGAGTTCTAAATCGCGTTGCCCTGAATCTGTATAGTAACTGTACGTACAGGAGTAGGGAAATATTGCCCAAGGTATATTTCATATGTCAATCAGACTGAATATAAAGTCATTAAGATACACACGAGTAATAATTACTCCGCTATTTTACATCGTGTATTTTAATGGTAAATCGTCATAGTATTAGTCGTGAAGTGAATTTCCAAATATCGTAAAGAAAAATTACTTCCGCGTTTGTATCAATAGATGTCGTAAATGAAAATTTGATTTGAAATTACGCTGGTGACCGGATTTTTTCTTGAGACCTAGAATTTTACCCACATATGGAAGAAGCCCACAGGTTTACTACTACTTCATTAAAGAGTAACAAGGAAGAATAGATTCAAATGAAAAAATAATGATACGGAATAGATCCACGACTCTATAGAAACACCCTCTATGTATAGATTCAAAAGGAAATTTGGGGTATGTAATTTGTTCATTTTACGATGTGAATTTCTTACTGCGTTACTTCATGTGTGTCCTTTGTTTACTATTACAATTCTCAACAAAGTAGACGTATAAATATACAGAACGAGGTTGATCAAAAATGAGTATGATCTAGTTCAGTTTAATGTCTCAAATTTACGTTCAATCAATATCGTTAAAATCACAAACGCAATCGATGCAGCAGAAATCAAACCTACGTTTAAAGTATTAAAACACTAAAGCATTTAGAGTTTATCGAGAGTAACACCATCATCATTTATGACGTAGCGAATAAAAAACGAGAATATTCACTCTCCTTCATACTGCTGGTCGTAAAAATCCGAACGACATCCCGAACGGGGCTAAAACAAAAGAAAAATTAACCTAAATTATGACAACTCCAAATGAACGTCAGAAGAAGAGAAGAAAGAAAAAAAAGAGGGATTGGAAGAAACTCTAGAACGAAAGAGACAATATCCCAGCACTCTCTCAAAAAAGCATTCTTTAGCCACATTCCGTCGCGTCGACGTCACCGATCCGAACAACTTGTTCCTCTTTATATTTTCACGATCGGTATAATCGAAGGGGGTCGGGTTTCAAACCCGGATCCTCCACCATCGGGGGACATAAAGGATGCCCTTTTTTTTAACCTTTTCTTCTCTTGGCCCGCCCCCGTGTGAGGTCCGCCCCTTGTCCGCCCCCGCGGCGCATTTTACGGTCCATTTTTTGGCCGATTTAACGGCAGCTAGATGCAGTAAACTCGTCGTAAGAGGGGGTGGGAGAAAGAAGGGGAGGGAAAGGTGTTTAATGACGAGATAAGGATTATCTCGAAGACGAAGAAACGTGCCGAGAGATAAAACTAATAAGGCGGAAAAATTCGGTTGATGATGAGGATAGACGTTTTACAACCAGAAGGATTTAAATTTCGGTGGAGTAAGGCTCTTTCGGTAATTGCCCCGAGATGATGCTTCTTGCCAATCTCCTCAACCATATTTGGACTTTATTATTCCTTATTACGAAAGGTACTGCGGTGGAGAGGGACTCGGTGTTACCAGTTCGTGTAAACTGGTCCACGGATCACTTAATTCAATTATCCTGAAGAAGGAATGTGCATGATGATGTCCAATGCTTTTCGAACTCATAAAATAATTTGCTGTTTATTACTTCTACGACAGTGTTCTGTTAAAAAAAAACTAAATTAACTCAAGAACCACCATTTCCAAATATTGACACACTAAGTGTTCAACTTTTTTTACGAATTTCACATTACTGTAACACAGCTTAGCTGAATAGACGAAAGTAATTGATAAGCAAAATAGAATCCACACGTAAATCTAATCTATGTGCTTATAATCTTTAAAGCAATAATTAAAGATATATAGGATAATAACACTATTATCTTAATCAAGTTTAGCATAAAATTTCCTCGATAAAATATTGATACCAAAAGCAAACATCTTATGTTGATGAAAAGAAGAAAAACAGCGAATATCATGGTTAACTAAGGAAGAGAGAAATTTCTTAATTAATGCAATATGAACTCCATAAATATTTGTTCTATGTTTTCCTTCGTTTCCTTAACGAGAAAGGTTTAACATTTAGAATAATTTTTAAGAAAGTTCCAAAAGTTTTCAACCGATCAATTGAATTGTTAACGTTAAACGAAAATATATAAGTAGCTTGTTTAAATTCAAAGCTTCAATAAACATCAATTGAATCGAAGAATTTTTAATCTTAGAGAATAACTGGTATTGGAAAGACTTAATTATTAACTTAACCAAGGCTTAGTTCAATACGTAGCTGCAACATTATTCATTGTAATCCGTATTTCTTGATAACAAAATCATTCTCATACGATGCTCAAATTTATCTCGAACATTTCCAGCAAAATAATCGAAGAAAAGGATTCTACTCATTCTATGCAAACCTCTCCTTACCGGGAAACAGACGAAGGAAATTCCAACAGCATATTCCGACGCATGAGATATGAAGAATTCAAACCGAAAATATGAAAGCATTTAACTTTCTAATAAAGCGACAGCTGCTTTACTTAGCAACGCGGTCGTGTATCTCCTACGGAAACCTTTTGCTCTGCGAAGAAAAAACAAAACATTCGAGGGAATTAACGTCAAAAGATTTCCACGAAGAAAGAAAGAGAGTAAAGTTCCCTTGAAAGAGCATAGATAATCGAAGAGCAGAGAGAAACGATACGATGAGCACGAATTGGAGACTAGAACGATCACGAACGCTGAGGTCAGAGGGTTTGAGGAATCATTTAAGGAAAAGGGGAAAAGAGTGTAGTATGAGATACGAGAGCTATGAAAGAAAATGATTTGGTACTTAGGAATTCGCTCGTAAGGTAAATAAAGGATGATGGTTCAGCAATGAGATTCTGCGGGAATAATATTTCTATTTGTATCCACGGAATACTTCGCTTTCATTTCGATAATGGAAGTACTGTATTTCAGAGAAAGCATGCTCCACTGCTAATACGAACAGATATCTTCAACGTATTCTATAAACCCTCAAAATAATAAAATATCTATATATATTTCTTAAATGTAAATAGAAATAATTCTTAAATAGAAATGAATATTCTAAGGTTTCTCAATTAATTTTTATACTTAGTGGAATAGTATATCTATTTAAAAAGAAAACTCTGAGTAAAATAATTATGATGAAAAAGGTAAGCTTTTGTGAATATCTATTTTCTGAAAACTATCAGGTCTCAGTTTTAAAAATTAATTTATATATAATTATTTTATTATTAAATTCTATAATCAAATATGGCTCATAAACAGAGATTTTCTACTTAAAAATGCTGCTATCACAGAATTCTGTAATCATAAAAGTTCTCATAAACAGTGGTAGATAATCGAACGAATATATAGCAAATTTTAAAACATAATATATAATTCAATGAAAACAATAATATAAAATATTCGTAATGATTGAGAAATCTCTCCAATTTTAAAATATGAAGACTAAGGCGTCTTGTAGAGGATTCATTTTGATATGGACATAGAACATACATATTATAAATATCAGTTCATACAAATTATACTGAGTTCTTCGATTACTACTCAACATAATACGTTTCCAAATGTACACCTTGCCCTATCATTTTGATGAGCCAATAAAAATTGATTGTACCGATAAATCAATCCAAACCTCAGTACCGCATCAACAATGAAAGTGGGCACTGCGATGGTAGAAGGCTCTTTCATTCGTGGGCAAACTTCTACTAAATCATAGGCATCCTCACAAACGGCACGAAGAAGAGTGAAACATGTCAAGCCATACGATTCGCCCATCATTGGGATAAATTCATATTTACGCACGAAACAAAATTAAACGCTCTTCAGGACGAGTACTTAGCGCGAACTTTACGAGAGGGCAACGCATATGGGCGTGACTGCTAATATTTCTCGGCGAAGGAAAGTGAAATAGTCTTTGCGGAATAAAAAAACATTCGCCCATTCCATCTCATCGTGGATACAATTACTTCAGCCGTTGAAACATTGGAGACCAGTTCCCTATTCTTGCTTTAGCGAATTCCCATTTTGCGCTGTTACAGTCGAAGGTTCGAGTAATTTACGCGAATGAAAGTGAATCTCCTGGTGTTCAACCCGAGCCAAGATGATGGAGTTAATGATAACAGTGGAAAGACAAAAGGGACTTTGAAAAAGAACAGTGTGAAGGCTGTTCCCGTAAATAGCATTTTACCTCATACATGTATTGGTAAGGGAGTTCAACGCCTGAATCTAAATTTATAATTTGCCATATTTTAAAGGAACTTCAGGAGAATATATTTGTGGTGTTAAATCATAATAAAGTCATGTAAATAATAATTAAAAACATAACATTAAAAATTATTATTGAAATATCATTAAATCGCATCATTTCTCCGTATATATTATGATAATAATATATACGGAATACATAATGTGATATATTATATAATCTCCAAATTAATACCTTAATAGATATTCCTAAGCAGATTGCGTATGATGTAGATGATCCATAACATTTTCCATGAAACAAAAATTTAATGTCATAATCTTTTCATCCGAAGTTAATCTATAATTATATTCAACATTTAAGATTAATATCCTTTACTTTACACTGGTGATGGGTTGGAAGTTCAAGAAAAATATCTGCTGCTATAATAATCGAATGATTAAATTTTAAATATTTAAAACTTTCCTAAATCAAATAGGAATTTTGATAAAAAATATGATAAAATAATAAATTTAATTAAATTTTATGGATAAATATTTAATTTTCATTTTATTTACCTCCCTTGAAAACTTTTATGATTACATACGTCTTAATTTCGTGTTATAATTGAGCTAGAAAGTTTTCCTATAACCTCACCTTTCAATTTAACCCTTTTCTTATTCATATATCGCTCTAATTTTAACTCATGCAGCCAATTAATTATCTGCATAAATCTGTATTTATACTGAGCTCAATATCAAACTCATCATAATTGAAACAGTTTCTCGTTCTTTCTGAACGAAATCACTCTTTTCACGGGTTTTTGTGTTCCTTAGCCTCCCTTCCGATTAAAAGTTACGAATACCACATAAAAAAGTCAATAGCACTGTGACAGGCATTGATTTCCACCCCTCGATATCCTCTCCAGTACTCAATAAGGTCTTTTTAACGTAAGCACATGAAAACCACCACCCTTAGGCACGAGCTTCGATTCGGTCCGATTGTGTTCGGAAACACACTCGTACTTCAAGATGACTCCTCGAGACGCATTAATACTTTTTTTGGGTAAACACGTGAAGAACGGTGTAACAAATTTCCTCGAGAGCTGAGACCATAGTCTCTAAGTTGGCAATGGGATAAAAAAAAACCTCGTTTCCCGAGCAACCAATTCATTGTCCCTCCGAGTGGCGAAAAAGGGAACTATAGTAAACCCTCCGCGATTCCTTTATCGATGAATTGCTCTCGAGTGCCGACTGTGGCGCCACTCGAACGGCTTTGAAAAAGACGCGAAAATATTGAAAACCGTTACTACCACTGGAGCTGGCTGAAACCGCGGGGAATAAAGAAAATAAAAAAAACACGCTCGTTTCTTCGATTTGACGGAGTGAATTATGCAGCTGAGAGGGGGGGATACGAATGGTACAGACAAAGACTTTTGGAACTGCACTTTTATTCATTCACGCGATGTGATTTTCATTACGAGCTTGAAATGCCCTTTTCCTTCTTTGGATGGAAAAAATAATAATAATAACCGATACGATAAACTTCCGCGGAAAACGGTAGTCCGGTTTCAATGGTGAAAAAGTGAGTTCTCTCTGGGGAAAGATAGCAGACATTCGCCCCAAGCTGAGTACGTTACGGAACGTTCAATTAATCTTTCAACGAGTTACGATCTCTTTCTGTCTTTATTTATTTAATTCCCTCCGTGGAAATAGGAATTCGCCCTTTTTAATCGGAACTTTTTCTCGTAGAGGAGTTTTCTCTAAAAAGCGGTGTTTGAGTTGGCGAATTATTTTACATCGCCTTCGAAGGAAATTCTGATTTTATGCGCGAATATAATAGGGAAAATAATTTGGGTCAATGCATCAACTTATGGAGACAAGTGGATTGCGACAAAACAATTTTTTCGCCGAGTTTTTCCGCTCCTACAGTCAAAGTATATAAAAATATTAAATTCGATGAAAATGACTGTACTTAGGGAAAAGGTAAGATATTATTGCGATTCGGAAATATGTATCCTTTGAACGATACGAGATTATTTGTCTGGAAAGAATAAAATCTTACTTTTATTTATCCGTTGTGATACAGAAATTTAAGAGAGTTTATTGTTTAATACCTGTCTGGAGTTCAAGTGACAATAAGTGGTGCTTTACATGATATTCAGATTTTACTTTGGTACAAAAATATTTAAATTGCTAATTAAAAGCATTTGTATGCAATACACACAATAGACTTATTCCTTATTCTTTCGTACTGGCATTTATTCCTTTGCTATATGTATATTCTTTCAAAACACTTTGATATTTATTTTATAGATTATATTCATTATTTTAAAAATACGTCTCATCCATAACTTTGACGAAGTAAATTAACACCAACAGAATATTTAATCGTGTTTGAGCTAAATTAAAACTAATAAGATAGTTTTCTGAAGTGAATCATGAACTGAATATGAAGTAATGAATCAATTATCTTTAAATAACAGCCTCCTTCTATATAAAAATTTTCTCATTCATCAATCATCATCATGTACTATCAATAAGTATTTACTTTTCATTTCCGTTGCAATGCGAATAGAAAAAACCTTTCAAAGCATAAATTATTATTCAGTTTAATATATCTTATGCGTCTTGGTGCTCTTTACGGATTAGATATTTCTTAAACACATTACCAATAAAGAAAGATTTACATTTGAAAAATCTTAACACCAAAGTTTTACTACCTCACGATTATAAAATCATTTTATAATATTAATATTATTGCTCAAATTTCATATAAATTAATGATTTATGTATTTACATGAAAGAGGGCTTGAAAGATATGTCTCTATAGTTGGCTTATTAAATATAATAAAATATCATACATAAAATTTTATAGTAATACAAAATAATACAAAGCAATGAAAATAATATTGGAATATTGAGGAATTATTAAAATCTCTTTAATAATTTTTAACGAATATAATGAGCTCGGATATCAGTTCCCTTAAAATAGCCTTTTATAAACCTGCTTTTCTTTAACTCTTAGCTCCCCTCTAACCTCCAAGTACACCTCACAAGATTTTCAAAGGAGACCTGTGATCTTCACAAACAGAAGAGCGAAGATTTTAATTTACTCATGCTCCTCGTCCGTTTACATTCACCGAGATTTATCGAGTAATAACAGTTATAAGACTTCGCGGGGAACCAATGAAAAGCATTTAATGGACCCGTTCGGGCATTAACGTGTTTTTATTTGTGATAAGGCTGGAGTGAGATCAAGCCTATTAATGCACCAAGTTTATGGGTTGGAGAAGAGTTTGCAATCGGAGAAAAGTCGACGTGAACTCTTGAATAGATACGTTCTTCAGGTTCAGATATAGCTCAATGGTACTACGTGATCTTAGATCTTGGAAATGGATCGAACGTGTACTTAGGGATGAGGAACTGAATACAATAGCATCGATGCAAGGCGTTGAACTACGTATTTATTGGAAACCACATAGCACGGCCCTATACATCATTCAAGTGAATTTCTAACGTACGGAAAAAATTCTATACAAGGAATATTGAAAGCTAAATGGCTTATATTTCGATGAAATCAAGATTTATTTCTTGTATCTTTAATGAAACATACTCATTATTTAGTCATGATGAGCGGAGAATAAATTTATCAGATCTGCGCTTCATTATCTTAAATCCATAAATTTAATGTAACGATAGCAATATTTCTTTGTGCTTGATTTTTATTTGAAAGCTAATAAAAGTGAATAAATGGTTAGATAAACAGGCTCAAATTCTTTTTCAATACAAAATATTATATTATAAGACGAACTATTATTTCCTGAATAAATTCAAGTTTCGAAAGACAGATTTTACTTGAAAAGCAAAAAAGGATATTCTAAATGCAATATAGATATACGATTGCTGCTATTCTAAAAATTATAATATACTACGCAGAAGGTTTTAATTTGGATAAGATAACATAAATCAAACAGTAAACTCAAAGGAATGGAAAAATGATTGAGTTTTACATCCTATCGTAATCTATATTTATGCCTTTCCAACTCGGATGCTTTAAATATCAAAATACTTACAGGCATAAATTAAATACCTAAATATAAATAGTATCGTCATCTTTAATCTAATGGATAAAAGCCGGTCTTCATTTTTCAACTCTCATCATCTAAAACCACCCGATGAGATAAACTTCTTAAGCGTACGGATGACCCAAGGGCAAGCAACAAACACTTTATATTACATTTGTTGTCCCGAGCCATGAAAAATTTTAATCGGTTGATTCGATAGCCAACTTTATAGCGGCGACTTCGAAGAAAACATTCGAGGAACTTCCTTCAACTTCGGCAAAGGACAAGAAGACTATCGGCCTCTGCATATTTACAGCCACGGACAGGGAATTCCTAATTTATTTTATCGTGTCTTCGATTCCACCACCAACACTCGACATATTTTAAAAGCGAAGACTTCCGTCACATTCCGAGAAATCAAACAAGAAAAGCTTTTAAATCAAATTGCGCGCACGTCTGCGCAAATATTTGGAGGAGACGTTTATTGGAAGAGAGAGAGTACCTATTCTCCACTGATTCTTCGACATCGCGAGCGGATAACATTTCGAGATATCAAAGCGATTTATGGACACTAAAACGCTCGCATTATATCTCTTTAACGGCTTGTGGGATATTATGAAAGATCTGAGCCTCCTTCCCCCATTGCGATCTGTGAGAGATACAATGTGGTACTCTTATTCTAAGACTTATGCGAAACTGCCATCTATTCTCGTGTCATGTTCCATTGTACTGAATATATACTCTAGGTTACTATGGATTTCTTACGTCTGCGAATGAACAGTTTTTGCTGATAATTGATTCAAGTATCCAAGGGTCTGAGTTTAGTTGAGAATGATCAATCGGAGGGCATCATAAATCTGTTGTCTGGAGGTGTAAAACTTAATCAAAAGCCTTGGGTAAAAGTATTCTTGACTCTATTTTATATAAAGTACATTTAAAAAATATTCATAAGTCATTGGAAACGAAATATTTTCAATTTAAAATCCCATTTCTAATTTCTGGATATATTGAGTACATAAACATAACCATAATTTATCATTTTAAATTAAAAAAAATAAGAATTATGATAAAAATAGAAAATAATGCTACTAATACTAATAGTACTGGCTGGTAATACTCATGTCTCTCTGGCAATTAAGCATGATAAATACTGTGTTAAATTTCAAAATAAATATTTCCACTATTATTTTTCATTCATTACTAGTTGGTAAAACTAATAAATAATGATTGATGGGGCAGATGCTAAAAATGTGACTAGTATAAATTTATATTTATTTTTAACTATGACGGAACAGAATATAAGGGAACGTAACGTTACTATCCATGGGATTACAGAAGTAAAAATTAATAATCGGCAATCAAATAAAAATAAATAATAACGTAGTTCCCAGATCTGAATCTCTGATTCAATCTTATATTTCAATGAAACAAAAACGATTATACATCTTAATTAACGTTTTAATTTCCATATGCTTGAAAAACCGTTTTTAATCGATTAGAAAACAAAGTTGTACGTGTGGTTGCTAAGGAAGAAGATTCTCAACTGGTCAAGGAACCAAGAAAAGAGCTCAAGTATCTAATATTTAAAGCTCCCATTTTGAACCATATTATATAGAATAGTACACACTTACATCGTTAGTTAGAAATTAAAACGAGTACGCTATAAAATAGGAGATCGGCGAAGGCATCTCAGGTGGGAGTGGGAGGGCGTCTTCGGTTGAGCTGTTCGTTGAGAGCAAACATTAGGGGGGCGCCTTTGAGGAAAGTCTAAGACTAAGGCGCTGTTTATGCAATCATCGCCTAAGGCCCTGTTGTGGGTGGGAACAACGGACTGTGGATAGGAATGGATGGGGATTGGAAGTTTGGTTTCGAAGAGGATTACGCATTTGAGTAACATTATGGAAATTCGTCGGATCGAAGGGTTGTCTTGTGGTGAAAGTGTATGCACACCGCAAATACTTTAGAGAGGTTAAGTCGTCTGAGAAAATTTCCCACTCGCCACTTGATGCTAAATACGGTCCGATAAGAAGATGAAGAAGTTAAATATTGGTTCTATTAATTGCTTTGGATGGACGATCCAAAAGTTGTTCTACTTGTGTCGAGTGGCGTCTTCATTTCTTTGGTATGCGATGTGCAGATTGCGATTGAACGCGTCGACGAAAATTACCGTTTACAGTCCCATTTTGCAAGTTTACGTGGAACCCAGTTGCTCCTTAATTGTGCTTCAGATCTCATACTCAACGCAATAACGATTTGTAGACGAATTTTAAAAGCAACTAAATGAGAATACATTTTTCATTGAGGTATATCACAAACACTATATAACCATCGATAACTTAGCGAAATCACCTCCTTAAGATGTTTTCTTTAAAAAAATATACGAAGACAACCGTGAAAATGTAAGTATTATCTTCAAAAAAATATATTTCACAATCTAGACTTTGGAATCTGATCTTATAATCGATAAATTGAAAATCATAATGTGCCTAAAAATATTCGAATAATGTAATAATTTTTTTTCTATAAACTCACAACTTTCCCTTCATAAATGTAACAAAAGATGAATCTAATATTGATGATTTTAAAAAGGAAAAGTAATATTCAGCAGTTAACTCATTTTTGTGCATGAGAGCTTAAACATCCTCCTTAAATTTTCTGATTTCATTGCTAAATTGAGAAATATTATCATATAATAATGTAAACACATTATATTAAATCCAAACTTGATATTTGAATCTCTTATTTTACGTAAGATTCCAAAAGATAATCCAGAGGTAATGTAATTTAGATGCTAGCATTCAATATCAAAGGAGAATGAATATATACTCTGTAGCTATCAGAAAACGGATGATGAATTTGTGATATTAACCTCATACAATCAAAGAAGAAACAAGATACAAATCGTCATATGATCGTACATCTATGGACTGTCTATTCTATCATTAACTTTTCAACACCCTTCACTCCCAAACTGTAACTCAATCTTAGGAACCTGAAAAATCCAGGAATCGTTCCGAAATCCACCCACGCCCTAGGGTCAAATGGGTATGTACCCTTTGAAAGCCTTTCCATGATCCTTCATGCATCCAACTCACGAATCCTCGTATCTGAAACCGAAAATCTTTATCTACCGCCGCTCAGCACGTGGTGAACGAGGGCCCGTTGCAGTGGTCCCAAAACAGAGGCCCCGCTGAGATTTCTCCTCGCACATTCGTCAATTGGGATTTTTACTGCGTCTTCGGGAAACGCGTGGGAATTTGGGAGACGAGAAAACAAATAACTAGGGAAACCCGCTCCTGAAAATGATTTTATTACCTTGCGTTGAAAATATTAAATGGCTGATTTCTCGAAACGATATGGATGCACTGATGGATCAGGGGTTGTAAATTGCTGGTGTTGTCTGGTGTTTTTTTTTGGTTTCGCTCTTCCTTCGTCTGCCCTTGTGTGGTGTAGTTGCGCTGTAGTAAAATTTTTTGGACACTTCTGACAACGAAGTATTTATATTTAGAACATAGAGATGAATTCATTCGATTATCCGCTTATCATAACCATAAATATTAAGGAAGGTTATGGAAATAGGAAAATATGGGTGAGAATTTTTCCTATGGGAAAATTTTGCGTGGGAACCGATGAAGTATGACTATAAATCTATTGTCTAAAATGCATAGCTTTCTCAATTTCAGTTCGATTTAAGCATTATCCTTCCTAATTTTTCTCACAACAAATTCGTTAAACTTTTTTACTAATGATCTAATTAAAATAAAATCTTAAGCACCTGATTCTGAGAGGCGAGAAGTTTTGTGTGCAACATGAACTGCCAACAATAACATACATCATATAATTATAATATAATTAATATATTTATAATATATAAATTTATATCATCATTATATTAAATAATATCTATCACTATCGACAATAGTATTACATGAAATTGGTATAGATGAAAATTAAGAACATTTTATACTATGCAGAGATATTGAAAGAACATAATTAAAATTTTTAAAAGAGTAATGTATAGCATCGGGTATTAATAAGGTATAATGACACATAAAGGAGTCTATACCCTATAAAAAATAAGTACCCACGACATCAGGGACTCCAATATACCCCAACTATAGTAACCGTAGTACAGTTCATCAATATAATTGTAAATATCTGTTGACGTTATTAATTTCATAGTGATGACATAAAGTGATTATGTTTACTAGAAATTTCTTTACCATGGCAACTGAAATTGACGAGATTCTATAATCATATAAAAGCAAAAAGATGTGTATAGGAAAATCATCAAAACATTATCTTAAAGCCCCACGAAAGTAATTCACAATTCTCAAACGAATAAACTCCCTAATCCGCGAATGATACCAAAGCCCAAGTAGAACATGTATATGACCCTTTTTTACAGAGCAACATCCTAATGCAACTCTTCCGTTTCCTTGTTCCAAATGTAAAGCGGATGCCTGTGAAAATTTTCGATCGTCCCTCTCCCTCAAAACGCACCCTTATTTGTCTTTTCTCCTGGACGTCCTATCGCCATCTCCTATTTTCAAATTCATACCGAGTCGCGCTCATTTCCCGTGACTCCTCCAAGGGCCATAAACCAAGTCCCGCCTACATATCATAAGCACTCGTTCTATCCATTCGCCAAAACATCCACTCGAACACTTCCTGTCCCAGAAGAACGTGGGCAGGAAGATACCCAAAATGATTGCCTAAGGTCCTCTTATATGGGAGAAAACGTTTCGAATATGTTCTGTATGCGCTCACGCATTAATATCCCATACACGAACGAAATTATCGTGTTTAGCGGGCGGTTCATGCTGTTGACGAATAGAATAATGCCTGCTTATTAATATTGTTACATTCGATGATAATAAACTGGAAGATAATCGTATAGATATCTGATTAAGAGCGGTCAATATGTTAAATTGATAATCCTTCTAAGGTTCCAGGTTCGAGTCCCGGCTATGTAGGAAATATTCCTTCGAGAATATGAATGTTAGTGTACATACATTTGTTGGTTTGTGTCCTCACTATAATTGTCACATATTTGGATGTTTTTGAGAGATTTATAAAATAAAAAACTAAATAAATAAATGACTGATTAATAATAAGTATTTATATATACAATAAATATGAAAATTTATAACTCGAATTTCAGTTGAAAAAACAATTAACAAATCAATAAATTAAGGCGAAAAGAAAGCCAATATCGACCTTAAAATATTGAAATTTAATCAAATAAATAACTAATTATAAAATAAATATTAATTTCGTAAATTTTAGAATATTTATAACCCTGATTTTAATAAAAAAAAGTTTGGATACTGTTTATCAAAACTTTTCGAGTATTTGAGCCAATTCTAATCAATTACAATAATAAATAAAGTATTTCAAAACAAACTACGTCACACAAACCTGACGAATGGGTGACAATAAACAAAAATACCTCCATCAACAAAGGCAACAGATCTCTTCCATTCCAAACGAATTCACCCAATTTTTTCTCCCCCGACGGAAAATGTACCGCTAGAAACCACCCCGCGAGACTGATTACACCCTCGCTTGCGCTATGAATCATTCCTTCCTTCCATCTCCGTGAGAAATAGCGACCTCGCGGAGAATAAAAATATGCAACGCTTTAAAAAATCCTCGCATTGAATGACACGACTTGGTAACGGAGTCTTGCTCTTGATGCTCACAGAACACTCTCTTATGGGCACCTTTTAGCAATTGCTCCTTTTTTAAACCTTAGAAAGGACAATATAAAGTGCACGTGTGTTGCGAGAGAAACGCATAGGATAGAACAGCGTCTGTAGATAAGGAGGGGGTATTTTTGGGGGGGGAAGGTTCGGACAGGAGAGAAATGCAGGAGAGACGTGTATCCCTCCTCCTTGAAAGGGAAGCAACCCCTTAATTTTCCCTTCCTTCAACGTATGGCTGATGGGAGAGAGTAAAGTCTGCGCATTGGCCTCAAAAAAATCCCGCGGCAATCTACTGAGAAAAACCCGCTCCACGGAGATCTTACGGGAATGCACGAGACGTATCAGATTCTGGATTCCGTCAGAATAGAGTTCGAGGACACGTGGTCTCCATTTTTCATTTTTGTGCCCCTTTACCCAAATGTACTTCTGGGACGACTTTGAGTCACTGCAAAAATGTTCCTGTGATGGGAACTGCTCTGTTAGGTATGCATGCGCCTGTGAGGGGGTTTTATGATGACTAAAAGCTGTCTAAAGGTATACAATGAAAGGATGAAAATTAGGTTAACTAAGAGGTATATATTATAGAAAGTGGATTTGTATATCAATATTAAAATATTATTAGAAAAAGGCGAAAACTTTTCCCTTAATTTTTTACATGAGATGAGCAAGAAAACATCGATAATGGAATGATAAACAAAACTCCTAATGGAGAAGTAAGTCATAATAAATATATTACATTGATTTGATAATTTTTCATATTTATTACAATTCTATAATGCAAAAATGTAAAATTGAAATAATGAATAAAATGAATATACGTAAATTTATAGTGTATCAGATGAATATAATGTTCAAAATAGCATAAATCATATCATAAATAAATCTTTCTCATAATTGAATACCAATGAGCAAGTGAATATTTTAGATGATTTTTAACTTTCGACTTCAGATGATGTAAAACACAAACCATATGAAAAAATTCATATCAACTCACTATTGAAAGCTAATTTTATTAATCCTCGGTTATCTAAGACTAAATTCAAATTAAGGGTGATTTTTAGATCATTAAGATTGAAACATAAATTGAGTATTTAGCATAAACATGGAAACAATATAGCAATATGGAGAAGGTAAGTGGCAGATTAACTTATAATCTAAGTGAAAGTTATAAATACTGCAAAATAAGTTATTTTATTATTATAAGATTTATTATTTTCTTAATCTTCCCCTAGAATACGATTTTGGTCTTATCCTAAGTTGATTATTCTGAGGGAGAAAGTCAATAAAAGGTTCAAGTACTCTTAACTTTATAAAGATAGATGATGCATACTGTGGGAACAATTATCCAGAGAGACAGAGGAAATTCGCGTTAACAATTACATTCAATGTACAGTTGTAGCTGAATAGTTATCATATCCTTCACGAGATGATTTTTAAACAGCCAAATGATCTTAGTCATAGTTGAACGTGATTACAATAAATGACATAATATAAGTTATTATCCTCATATAAATTCGATTGGTCTCCAATAAAGTAGACAGAGTTATTTCGTGATAATCAGACTAAAATTAGCAGCAGCATGTGTGCACGGTGACGATGCAGCCATCTGAGCTCATCAAGAGGTCATTTAGTGTCTCGCCTTCACATCTTCCAAGGACGTCTGCCATCAAACCACTCGACATCTTTGTCCCGCGGATATTCTACGATATAAATTTACGAAACATATTGCCGAGAAAACGTATTAAATTTATTCGGTACAAAATTGTGACGAAATGAGACAAGGTAATTATACACAAATTAGAATAAAAATCGCATGAGTTTCCTACATAAATTATTTTTTTTAAAGTTCTTTCCTTGTCTTGTCGGTGAGTCCGTCTCAGAATTACTCCGTCAAATAGAATACGAATGAAGAGTTAATGAACAAGATTCTTCTTCGTGTTTACCTTTTATATATTTTTAAAGAACCGAGGCAATTATTAATTCAAGCTGATTATGCATTTAATTCTTGGAAATTAAATTCCTAGAAAAAGTATTTACTATTTTAAGCCTAACAGTTCCGTTCTTTTGTGCTGGTGATTATTGTTAGCAATCGTGACCACAGTTAGGCACTTAATTTGGTTGCTAAGGCGAAATAGTGGGATTGTCCAAGATGCATCATGCTTTTATACGGCAATCTTTGAAGGAAAGAATTGTTCTGTTTGATTTTATTGATTATTCCACGGTTAATATTTTATTGTAAGATTACCAAATAAAAAAATTTGAATTGATCACACACGTCAATCAGATTTCGCAAGAAATTATAAGAAAATAATTGATGAAACGTATCATTTTAAAGTTTTATCTTTCCAAATGAGTTAGAATGTCATATTATAGAGTCATTACTATGGGGTATACCATAGTGAATTCGTCGAGGGCAGTATGATATATATAAATAGTCTTTAAGTCTGGACAGAATAACCATAAAGTAATATTCAACGAAATAGATCGATGGCTATATTTTGTGGAAGGTATGTTAAACTTGGGAACTAATACTATACAATTATTATAGTCGATCATTCTTTAATGTAACCAGAGGCATTCAAAACCAATAATTTCAAACTTCCTACAGTTCCTACATTTATTATACTATTAATTATCAAAATTTGTACACCACTTCATCTCGTAACTATCAGTAAAATTCTGCACATCCCGTAAGACCATCCAATCCTTTATAATAACCCTTCCCCAATCAATTCAACAACAATTTCCCAAACTCTTTCAAGACCTTCTTCGACGACGTTCGTCCCTCTGCAACTCTCCGAAAAAAGCCATCCTTTTAGCTAAAGGCCCAACTTTTTAACCAACCATTTTCGGGCTAGGGAAAAAAAGGGTCTTGAACGGTAATTTGTATCCGTGGAGCGGCGAGGTCTTCGCGGGCCGATCCGAGATCGCACGTACGGAATCGGGGGGAGCCACGGGATGAATAACAAGGAGCCCGAGAAAAAACAAAAGAGAGACGGTGTAGATCCAAAAGATTATGTGCATATAGCACCGAGCGGAGATAAAAAACGAAACGAGGTGAAACGTATAAAACAGAAAGGGAGGGAGTGAGTGTTCGGACCGGCGGAAGACGGGACAAAATGCAGAAAAATAAATAAGGGAGATGCGTGTTCGCGAGGGGTCTGAATAGAATAACAGATTCGTCGGAGGGGTCGCCGTAGGATATAAAGAGGTGAGCAAAAATGAATGGAGGAGTTGTGGGTCCGATATATTTATCAGGAAGGATGCTGGCGGGAGTGGTAAATTATTAAATGCTAAAGGGACAGAATCGAGAAGGTGAGTGGTTCATGGACTGACTCCGTTCATCTCCGTAAACGTACTCAGGAAATGCGGGAATCGAAGGAACTCTTGAAAGTGAGGTACATTCCGCCTTTCATAGGAGTGCGTTCTCTCGAAGTTAACTCGAGGTTTGGATGAATTTACCTTTCAGTCAATAAAATTCAGTGCAAATATATTGGAGGACAGTAAATTATCTCAAATGCAGAGGCTAAAAGTGTCCTTTACGATGGTACAAATACATCATCCATATATTTTACAGTGATGTTTAGCATATGAGGAAGATAATCGTGTACATTATGGACATTTTATCATTCTTTTACCTCGAGGGTTATTAATTTTACGATTTTAATTGTTAACTAATTCAGTCAATTTCAGTAAATGGAGTGAATAGAAAAGATCGTTCTTTTTCCCTTCAAATTTTACGTATTTAATAGTTCCATCCATTGCTACATTTAAAACCTACATTTCCCTTTCTCGATTCATATCGATTTATTATGAAGAGTAGATTAGAGTACAGAATATGGAGAATTAGTGTAATACAAAAAATATATTTACGATATGAGAAACACGAATCCGTTGCAATCTCCGTACCTCTATCTATATTCGACTCAATATGGAGAAATGTAGCTCCTAACTTAGCTCAAGATAAATTAGATTATGTTCTTGTTCGTAAATTAACCAACACGACGAACTGAAAGATTTCATGTTGACTCACAATGTGGTACAAAGGTAATCCCTTACTCTAAATAGTATTGGAACGACAAACACTTGTCTATTAATAAAGTAAGATCCACATCATAGCAAAGCAACGAAACAACCTTATCACAGAGAAATTCATTTGAGCAGCTTTTCCTTCCTAATTTTTCTTTCAAAGCGTATTCATATAATTCCCATCTTCAGGACCTCAAACAGTTCGGCTACTTAAAAAAGATCGTAGAGATGAGATAACTTTGGGGCAGTTGACTCTAACATTAACTCCTCTTGTCCGGTGATGAAATCTGCGCCGTGGACAATATCTTAAATAGGCAAAGGAGCAAAATCGTGACGTACGTATTTGAATATGAAGGAATGATAGGAAAGATATGCATTACACGTGAGATGGCAAAGGACGGATTTGCGTAGATAGGAGGAGGAGGATGGGTCGGAGGGGGGCAGTGTGTGAGTAGGGGGTGGGTTGAGGGAGGGAGTGGGGCGTGGCCAACGAGAGAACGCGTCTACCGCGTGTCTCAGACAGTCTGCCTCGGAGATGGAGGATGGTGAAGGAAGGTCCATACGTGCGTGTGCGGGAGAGGACTATGGGATGGGCAAAGTGTATGGAAAGTAAGAGGATGGAGATGAAAATCAACGATGGTTTAGGAAAATAAGGGATGAAATAGTCTTGAGGTGAAGTGAACTTGAGGTGGAAAAAATGAAGGGCTTGGAAAATAGAGAATTAATTTTATTAAATAGAAATAGAGGTTTTTTAAGAATTAATGAAATTCCAAATTTACTGAAGATTATAGAAATTTATGGGAAAATCTTCTCATTGATCCATCTTCATTATTTGAAGTCCAAAATATGCGTTAAGGGCCAGAAGGTTTCTTCATGTATCATTCATTATTTGTCCTTACAATCCTCATATTCAAGTTAACTTAATTATCAGGGTGCAGAATTAAAAGAAGATTTTGCTATTTGTAACTTGACTCCTTCTACACTCCTTCATTCCTATCCAAGTTCAGTATTCAATTAGCTATTTTCTTGATAAAGTTAAATTCATAACTGTAAGCTCTGAAGACAATGTAGCCGAAAGCATCTTTGCCTTAAGATTTAATTTTCAACGAATTTTGGATAAGAGATTTAATGTGTAATTTTATCTTCTATTGCTATCCCAGAGGAAGAATGAATTATTTGGAGTAATCTGCGATTAAAATGGGAAATTCTATGACTAATAAAACAAACTTTAATATTTACTATAGACCTAACAAAGTAGTGAAGAGTAGGTAGCGATGATGTGGCCCATTTTAATACAATATCGCCAATTAATTCTCAAAACGCAAGAAATATGTGTGAGTTGAAACAAAATCCTTAAAAAGCTGGAAATTAAATTTAAAAACCCTTTGTCTCAATCAGTAACTATGAAATTTCATGAAAATTCCTTCATTAAATTAAATGAATATAGGTTTTAGACTTACATCAAGATCAGCCCCTATAACTACAGCGACATAGAGTTGACTAATAACGACACAGAAACGAACTTTGATAAGTACAATGTACTTCAGCAATGAAATTGACCAAAAAACTACGTATAAATGTTTAAGAACGATATCCAGTTAACGACGTGGTATTACGAAGTTTTAATGTACACCATCGATACATTATTTCCACCCCTGAGAGAGGGAGAGAGTCAATTTCGCCCGAGAACGAATAAGAACAACACACGTGAGCTTTTTGCCTTCACCCTGATGAGAATTTATCAGCGACAGCTGATTAAATTTCCTCATTACCGGAAATATTAATAAAACGGATCCGCGATAGACATCTGCTAAGACTCGTTTTTTTCGCCGAAAAACGCGTACTAGACGCATGAATGCTAAACGATTATTAATGCAGCGGGAGAAAGGCGAGCCGTTAAAGGCGAAGAGATACAGATATGGGCTGGGAGTCATTTTTAAAAATTAATGAACTCGTATAGGGTTTCCATTCCTGAGGACCGAACCGTGAGATTAGCGCGAAGTAGGAGTCTAAATTAGCGCTTTTATTATAGCCATTATTGTTATTATCATTTCCAACGTTCACTTTAGACCCCTTGTGCCTTCGTCCGAAGTGGAGGACGGAAGTTCCTGGATACGTGAGGCGGTGTGTGGAGGGTCGGTGTGGAGGGAGTAGGGGTCGTCAAGGGGGGGAGGAAGGGGTTAGGAGTGGAGGGGCTTTTTTAAAAAAAAAGTGAGGAGATGGTCGACCGGAGCTGACCTAAGAGCACCAATGAGAGCATCGGAAGAAGGGAGGGTCATGGGGAAAAGAGTAGAAAAAGTTTTCGGGGGTTGACCACTTGAATATTAACGGTGGACCCATTAGAAATGCAAATTAGAGGATTTTTCTTAGAAATGCATTCTGTGGAGGCGGAGTTAATTCTGACCGAGGTTTATTAAACAGGAAAGATTTGGAAAGGACGGGTTGTTGTTTTTTTTTGTCGCTAATTTCTGGCGGATTATCATTTTTAATAACACGAAAAAAGAATCTGGACGTAAGAGGGGTGTGTGTGTAGAGGAGGAGGATGCTCGTTCAGCAAATATGAGGAAATATCGTTAGAGATGATAACGAGATACGTTTGTACGAGTTCCCGGAAGTTTATTATGATTATGGAAGGCGAAGTGAAATTATTTTCGTGTGTACGTGCGTCGCAGAGCGTGGAGGGCTTATGCAACGGGGATGCTGGTGATGGAAGGGGCTGTTTATTTATCGTAAGATCAGCGGAATAGATGCGCTACGGATTCGGTACAAAAGGAGTAAAATAGGGACGGCTCGGAAGGATTTATTCGGAGGGCTGATGCGATGCAGAAAACTGCCGTTCTCCAAATTCTTACGAATTAATTTGAGCTTTCATATGCTGTAACGCTAATGCAAGCCGCTTATCTGTTTTAGATTGTGATTTCGTTGAAAAAATTGCGTTTCTTCGTCTCAGAAGAATGTTCTCAACGTAGATGTATTTTAATTAAGAGTTGTAATAATTATTTTGCATACAAAGGGTTATTTCATACAAATTTATCCACTTATATTTCAAGAACTGAATAGATGTAGAACTAGCTTCAAATTCTAAAATATAAAGGAACATGAACTACGGCATAATTTATAAATCATCTTTCGTATTGTTAAACACATTCATTCCTTTTATTAGACATAGAGTAAACTTATATTAATTGAATTAATAATAATTTATTCCTGTATATTTGATATCGTAATAATGAAAATGATTGATAAAAATCGTAATATTATGTACCGCACAACTAAAGCTTTCTTGAAGAAATTATTATTGATAATGTGGGGACTGTTATTTTAAAATATTTATGATGTACTGTCATTTATTTAAAAATTAAAAATTATTCACAGAGACCAGAGTGATCAACCAATTATCAGCTTCATGAGGAGGAAACAATATATAAAGCCTAAAGTAAACAATAGTACTTTTTAATATCATAAAAATATCAATTATATAGAATGTATATTCACTAAAATCACTCCACTGTAAAATCGAATATAAAGGATGGACAAGAGAATAACTTAAGAACCCCCTGCACTCAAGATCGTAAGCAGTGATACATCAAAACATGCAGATAATATGTATACCTTTATAAACACATATAAGAACGTAACCTTAGAGTTAACATGCACTTCAGGAGAGATTTGTATAGAATGCTCTCACCCTCTGTTCAAACAATTTCGTCGCCTTGACTACTGTCGCGCAGGGGTTGATTCTAGAGAATTCGGTAGAAAAATATTCAGACCAGGTAGAAGGGAAACATTCTTGCACCCTCTAGAAAGGTATAACCTGAGAAAATCATTGGAACTCAGGATGGAAGGTGCAGTGAATGGGTGAAAGGGATATTTTTGACATGACGTGCATAAACTTAGGGAAGACATTCGATTACCAAGAATGCTGTTTGACTTAGGAACCAATGTAATTGTTCCTGAACCTTTTCTAGTGATCGTGAGAGGAAAATAAATATTGTTTTCAATATTTACATTGAATGCTTACAAAAGTTACAAGATGGACACTAAAAATGTAGATAAAAACGTAATTCCTGAGCAAAATGGATTTAAAAATGTTCTAAAAGTAAGATTATAAGGTTGAACAACTTCTTAAGGCTCTTTAAACATGATTGTGATGACATTTAGGTTATAATAACATCAAAAATATCAGGATAAATTTGTGGTATTCTTTGTTCTATTGGGAAATTTAAATTATATAAATTAAAGACGAAAATCATAAAATAAACTAACTAAAAATTAAATAATTAAATGGAATATAACGTCAACATTGAAAAATTTAAAAAATATCAATAAAGTATACAATAATATATCCATACAGTTTCCTAACTTCATAGATATGGTTATGATCGCTATGAGAAGTTGAATCCATATAAAATAAAGCAGCAAATTCATTTCTGATTCCATCTAAAAATATCATTCATTAAGGGAATTACGTATCGAAGAACAACAAGAACAAGAAGGGAATGTTTTAGCGAACCAATTCCTTGATCTCTAATGATCGTGACACAGAATTGGAACTTAAGGAAAAGCAATTTTTGTGAGCAATTTAAAGTGTGGCAATGGAACCGATGCAGTACAGAAGCAATCATTCCCCGAATCCGTTGTTCTCATTAGAAAGAGGCAATCAAAAGATAAATATAGAGTCGTTATAAAACATTAATCGAGAGCTTGCCTCTGCTTTTCTTCATTTCCAATTTGTACTCCCCCATTTACCTCCGTGTCCCAATGTTGCCGATCCATTAGCCGAAAAGTTATTTTCCGAAATCGGCGATTCTCCGTTGATTGCAGGAAATGAAATTTCTTATAAAATGGAACTTTCCTCATAAATTGCTTAAATATAGGAGTGTTACACGCAGAAACCACTAATCCATGGATCATTAGCCGAATAAAACCGATCCGGGCAGCAAGTGGTACAGATTGTCACGGGCTAACGAACTTTTGTATTATTTGCCGTCTTCCGTTTGCAATAAGTCGTACGGAATGGTAATTGGATTCCGTAACAAGAAAAGAGAAGGGGATGGCCGTAGTAAAAGGAAAGCTAAATATGAATTATAAAGGGATAAAAACCAAAGAGTAACTTTCCTTTACGATTTAAGAATAAAGATTTGAAATTAACCGTATAATATCAGTTCACTATATCATTGATTATATAAGTATGATATTTATTATATTACTATTAATTCAGATAGGAATATATTTTTATTAAATAATATCGAATCGAAATATTATCGAATATTATTCTTCATTTACTTTCGTACTTAAACTTCTGCATCAGTAAAAGGCAAATTCTAAAGGCTTTTTCCCATTTTTTTAATTCTTGAGGCTCAAGTATATGGGTGGATGATATATTCCGATAATTTTGTTTAACTCATTATGAAAGCGATTGCTTGAAGCTTAATGAATGCATTGAAACAAAGAGCTTACTTCCAAAGGATGTAATGATAATTTATAGCATTACAACTGAACTATTAAAAGAGATATTAAGTATTTATTTTCTTTTGATTATTCAGTATATTAAATGAAAATGGAAGAAAACAGATATATTAAAAGTTTAAAATTACTTAAGGTAAATTACGTATATATTGATTGAATAACGAGTAATAATAAATCATAAGACTTACAGACATAAATGACCTAAGTCTCGAGCCAACAATAGTTGAACCATGAGAAGAATATGTACTTCACGATGACAAATCAAGGTAAAGGTGAAAAATCAGATATACGAAAAGTAGATAACTAGGCAAGGTAGATACATATTGATTAAACAAGTAATAAAGTAAACTATTACAATATTCACGACGCACTTGAGCCAACGATATTTGAACAATATACGTATATATGGACCTCACGACGACAAATCGTGCGAAAAAAGGAAGAAAAAGGGAAAAAAATAATAAAAGGGTTATAAACGATAAGGGATGGACAGAAACGGTGATTCGGAGGAGACATGGATACGGAAACGGGGCGAGGAAAAGTTGAATAACGCAAATGAGGCTGGAAATTAAGATCGGCGCACAATGAAGCACCGTATCTACCGAAGGTTCGATGGAGATCGATTCAGATTATCATTAAGGGATGAATTCTCCGAAGATTGAGGGAAGGATCAGAACGATAGAGGAATTGAAGGTAAGGGGTTTGAAAAAGGGAGTCCACTTTCCAAAAGGATTTCATTTACCATTTCGTTCGTCATTTTTTCCCATCCTGCAGACGGCAGACGCAGCAAGGTCGCCGCTTTTCAGTGAAAAGAGTTCATTAAGGAGCGATACAAAATTCTATTCTGCTTGCCGATTTCCCGGTATGCTCTTCCGAAGCCATTACGCCTTTCATCGTTCCCTTTACATTAATTGAATGGAATCCTTATTTTAATTTAGTTTCGCTGCCAATTGAATGTTTCTTTCGCTGATCAAGAGGCGGTGGTGTGGGGAGGAGTTCGAAATGAGCGTGTCCAGTCGGCACTATTTATTAAGTGGAGATACACACACGCGAAGTTGCAAAAAATAATGAAGAAATAATCTTTAATTAGAGCGAAACTCTCTACCTTTTTGAAATATCTTACGAGGTGATCTCCTTTTAAGTTGATCTTTGCAAGTAATTTCTTGATTAATTTTTTTGCTATGTCTCGTGTACGTAAATAGATATTGAAGAATTTTAGGGGTTAAATTGCAGTTTAGCTAAAAAAGGATCTCAAAATATGTAGTGTCGAATAGAAAATCTGTATTAGTATAAAAGGGTTAAATATTACAAGAGGAAACAAGGGATATGCAAAACTATGAGAGAATCTTCCTCGGGAATGTGGTAACATTTATAGATTACTTCACTCTCTTATAGTGATGAATATGGAAATTTACAAAAATGTATTTGTACAGTTGGAACCATTTATTCTAACAACTGAAGTAAAGAATATGTAATTAGTATAATATCATTCAAAGAGAATGTTAGAATGAAGGTGGACAGAGCCCACATTCAAAGTTCCAATAGGAAACAACTTTAATTTCTTTTGTGAATACTTTTTCTTTGTTTATAATTTTATTTGGATTTAATGTCGAATGAGATGCTTAAATATAACGGAAATTAGTTTGACCCGAAACCATTGATCAACAGTTAATAATATAGATAAGATATGGCAAAGGAGTTTTAATCAAATGAATTTATACGTTCCAAATTCATTCATAAGGATATGAAACTATATATCTCATGTAGAAAATAAGATAAATTGTATCTCTGAAAAACTTGAATGAAAGAGAAGAATTAAAGTGTGCCACTACATTAGAACTAGAGACTGATCATCATCATTTTAACACAAAATCTCCTAGGAAAAAATACGCAAGAATACATTTAAAACAAATAATTCATTAACATCTTGACATTGCTACGATCATTTCAATGCTTCCATATGAATAAATAAAGAGAATAGAACAAAATTATTCCCTCATTTTTGTACAAATTTAAATAGTAAATTAATTTACAGGATCACTTTTAACAATAAAGGATTACAAGATTAACATTTTCAAGATGAGATGTGTTACATTTATATTCGTTGGATCAAAATTTTAATGATATATAAGTTGTTTCGTCGATTAAACATATAAGGTGTTACGCAGACATTGTGAATGTGTAATACGTAGATTCAATCAGAATTTTAATCATCTTAAATTTAAAATAATGGTCGAGAAATTTCATAGCAGATAGAAATAATTTCCAAATATAGAAACTAGCTTTCCAACCTATCTCGTACGATTTTCCAAATTAAAATCAATCTTCACGAACCGAATTAATCGAAGATTGTTTCGAAATTCGAAATAGCTAATTTGAATTGGAGAATCAACAAAAGAAAGACGATATGCGAGATGATATTCAAAAGAACCGGAAACGATGCTCTGAAAAAATCAAACATTCAACACACAACATGAAAAAAGGATAGGATGCGCCAAGAGATGAAAGTCATGTCGTCACGACAGAGGACGTCCTGAACGGTATCAGAAAAAAAAGGTGTATGATAGGAGGTGATGAAAAATAAAGCAGTGGGCGTGGCAGAAGACAAGCGAAGATCGTGCGAGCGAAAACGAAGCTGGGAAAAATTAATTGAAATCACGGAAAAATAAATGGATGGATAAATCACGTTTCGAGAAAGGCATTGGGCGCCAAGCGGGACAAAGATGCATGGCCATCTCATCGGGACGAGTAAAAACGCTTGTAGGTTCAGATAGTAGAGACCTCTGACGGAGCGGCCGTGTTTCACCCCAACCCTTTGCCTATTCTGTCCCATTCCATCACCGATCTTTACCTTCGAACGCCCTCTCGAAATAAATGTATTCATAATAATCCATTAACCCATAATCGATACTTAGTGATAGAGAGAAATGAATCACGTGGTGATATGTAGCAAGATTTAATTCGATTTTAAATGCTCATATATCTTTAATATAATTGCCACAGTTTACTTTATAGTTTGTCATTGAGATTAATAAATCACGTGATAGTTTTCAGTAAGATTTAATTTCATTTTAAATGTTCACACGTCACAATTCATTGTCACAATCTCCATTGTATGTGTGATTATAATAAGGAAATAATATGAATAGCACTTTAATAAGGTGCTTCGATCATTACATACTGAATACTGGAGTAAGGATGTTTAATATTGTTTCCTTACTCTAATTTCAATTAGATTCACAACAGAATAAATGAGGTAATATATTTATATATATGATACGTTAAAGACACATTGGTGGATTAAATTCAACGTTTATTGTATATATATCAAGTTACACGTTACACTTGTAAAATAATAAACTGAATTAAACGTTTAAACTAATTGTATCACTAGAATTTACGTTTATTGCTTCAATATCAAGGTTAAGCACACGATTTACTTAAACTGTTTCGAATTGTACTTATCGTAACATTCCTATGATAAAAGTATGAATATAAAGTAATAATGACCATAAAAATATTCATACTTGTAATCATTGAACTATAATTCTTGTAAATTCTTTTCGTGAAATATTTAATACGTTTATTGATAAGGCCCTCATAACATAACGAATATTACGTATAGAATTATACCAAAAATACCACCATATTTATTGGATAAAGCGTTATGGACTCAAAAATTTATCATTAAGTATCTTTCCACTCCAGTATTTTCCTTTATACCACTCATTCTCAATTTAATGACGCTATAATAAAAGAATTAGTTCCGAAAGGATATTCAAATGGCTCGATATTTTTCTTTCAACAATACCGCTCGTAATAAACGACTTTAAAAATGAAACATATTATTACTAATGCAAATATACCGCCCGCTTCATGAATCAACGAAGAATTCTCTCCGATCCGATGTGATAATGTGAGGGTATATAAAACCAATGAACAGATGTGCAGGTCCCTTGTTTCTCCTTTTTGGCCCGATCCACTTCACAAGACATTAATTTTGATATTCAAATTATGTTCGTATTCATTTAGTCTTTCGAAGCATAAAAAAGTGCTCGGGAAAAACCCCGTAACCGGTTTCGTTTTTTAACGGCTTTTGAAAACAATTCGAAGAATAAGCTGAAGCTTTGTTATTTACGGGAAGAAGATCGAAAGAATGTTTTTCTGATTTTTTATATCACAAACCCATACTAAGAACTTGCGCGAAATGTTTTCCATTAATTTTTCCCGCATTTCTGTAAGCGAAAGGGAATTTATCTTCTTATGATATTTCGAGTCGAGCTTTTAAAAAGCCATTTGTTTGACCACCCACTGCCTTTCATCCCTTCTCCTCATCCAACCAGAAGGATTGATGAAAATCAATACTGTCTCTCCTTCAGAAAAAATTGTGACAAAGATTATTAAAACGATAGATATAAACTTTTTGTTGACTAGAATAATATCTGCACGTTTTCTCATCTCAGGTAAAGTATTGAAGGAAATTCAAAGCATGAATCTTAAAAGAAGAAAGTTTGAAGCTATAGGAATATTAATAAAAAACAACATTTGTTTTAAATTTCAAGTTGTATAAATAAATCAATCAAACGTAAAAGGTAAATAGAAGATCAGAAACTTGGTAAGTAGGGAGAATAGGTTCTTCATTATTCGCATTAAAGATCAATTTACAATGGGATCTTAAGGAATGAATCAAAAATTAAAACCTTTAAAAATATAATAAAATGATCATAATAATATTATAAAAGAATTATACAATGACCATTAAACAACAATGAGAAATAATATATTCCAAAAATATCAATATATATAGCAATAATAGAGCCAAATTTCTTAAAAATAAAAGGATTTGGGTTAATGAAACGTAAAGTAAGGTAAAGAACTTATAAATTATCTTATTCCACTATATTTCAAGTAGATGTTAAATAAAGAAATTAAATTACGAAGTTAAATTACATTTCAATTCAGTGAGATGCGACGATGATGAAAGACCTCCTCTATCATCAAAGTATTTTAAATTTATCTGCATACATTTATAGTTTTAATTCTTATACCCGAATAAAGTTATAGTCTTTAATAAATTATATAATTCCGAAACTTCCACCAAATCCCTCCTCAAAAGAAAAAAAGCTATCGACACGGAGTTCTATACGACCTCCACACGGGGCCATGAGACGAAAGTTTTCCCCAATTTTTAATTCCGGTTAATGATATTCGACTTCCATCCTTGACGTGAAGAACTCTGAGAATGTTTCTTTATATGTCCATATATTCTGCCTCTATTTCATCCGAACCATGCGCATTCCTTCCCGGCATTCCCGTCCCTACACGCAGGCCCACTTTGCTCTCCGTCTTCAAACATAAGAAGCGCGTAAATCTATAGACCACAGCCGTAATTTATCGGCGATGTCAGCCGATCGTCGCTCTGCAGACGTACAAAGAAACCAATCTGTTCGGTAAACCTTAGCACTCCGCCTTCCACTAATCCCCCTTCCCTTTGCTACGATTCCTCGCATACCACCACCAAACCCCCCTTCTCCTTAATAGCCATCCTTTTCTTTTCACCTTAATGCGTTCTTCCTTTAAAATAATTCTCTGCATCAACAGCTGTTTCAGCCAACGCTCATGCTCATTGTTTTCGTACCGCCCTATTTTACGGAATTTGTGTTTTTAACTAAAAAGAGACTTGGGAAATCTTGCCTCGGATCATTTCTTTTATTCAACTATTAGGTAGGTAAGTTCTATAGCCTTCTATCTTACATCATCTCTAGTAAAATTTTGCTAATTCTTTTAGTCTCGAATCTATTCTTACACAAATGGTAGAAACACAACAATAGGTGACGCAAGGAACCTTGTATATTCCTTCCATATTAACTTATTCAACTATCATTTTATCTCTATTTTTATTTAGTCATTATGAATTTAGCCTAGATACTTAAATAGACACTGAGTAACGAGTATATAATGTGAAAATAATGAAATGATTTTTTCAATTTATACATAAATTCATGAAAAAATAATAGTTAAAATTCCAATATACGTGATTCATGATCATTCTGACAAAAGATTTAATTCCTCACTTACGTTTAGAACAGTCTTTCGGGGAATTGAAGGATATAAAACCTATCGTTTGAATTGGTGAGATTCGTATATAAAGTCCGCAATAATTCACAATGCTCTCGAATTTATCTAAAATTTTGACAGCGGTGGGATTCGAACCCACGCCCTTTCGGACTGGTGCCTAAAACCAGCGCCTTAGACCGCTCGGCCACGCTGCCTCATATCTCATTTTCATATCACTACCAATTATAAAAGAAAATTAAAATTTCTTTTTACCCTGTGCAGTTACTAATCTACAATATTATTTAATAGCATTTCAGTTAACATTTACCATTAAATTGATGTAAAGTTCCTTCATACGTTATGTCTTTTAACATAAACATATAATTCATCAAATTTACTACTTAGTGTTAATTGCAACTCATTTTTTGTGCTACTTTTAAATAACCTCAATTTATGAATTACTCCAAAAGTCATTTGCTAGATAAACATCTGCTTTCTTATGCACTTCCCTCATACGTTTCTTTACCCACTCGCGGAGAAAGGTTGGTTAAGTTTGCTTAGAAAATAAACTAGATTACTTTTCTCCAGTAGCGATATCTACGTCATCGTAGTTGGCATCTCGAAGATAATGGTTGCTTAATTTTTCTCCAAAGTTCAACGGTTAATTAGATATCGTTTTTTTATTCGCCTATTTTCTTTCCATCGGCACTAAATCTGCTGAAACAAAAACTCTTTGAAATGAGCGCGAGGTAAAAAAAAAGCACAAATTAACTGTTACAGGAGGAATTCTTGGAAGCTGGAATTAAGGGCTCTCGTTTGCCAAATTGCCTTCTGAGTCTTATTCTTTCGCTTCCCGGTCCGGCGACCATCTCTCGAGCGGTGGATTGTGGGAAGGGGCAGTTCGAAAATGGTTGCGAAACGCGCGTTCTATTAGCAACGAATCGATTACCATTTAGAGAAATAGATTGAACGATAGAAATATATACAATAAGCCTCAATGTCCTTAGAAACTCTAAGGGATTTATAGAAATGAGTTCATATAATAGCTCTTCACATATATTGTCACTTATACTGTATTGTTATCTACTACGGTTGATTAAATTACGGATACCAAACGAGTGAAAATGTAACACACGATATATTAGGAACGAATTGATAATGATTTGGAGAAATAGATTCTACGATAGAAATATATAAAATACGACGCAATGACTTTAAAAGATTGATCGGAATAAGTTTTTATCGTAACTCTTCACATATATTGACGCTTTATCTACTACGTCTGATTAAATTTGAGATACCAAACGAGTGAAGATGCCATTAAAAAACACATATATCTATTCAACTAAAAAAGTTGTTTTTCTCATAAAAGATATACGAAGGTAATCAATAAGCAATAAATAGCCATGGTAATTTTTTCCCCTTTACACACCATACAGTGACTTGCAGAGAATCTTCATTGGCAAATACATATATAACAAAAGTTAATTGGAAATCGTAACAAACTTATAAAAACAAGTCTGAAATTCAGAAAATTCTGGATTACATGGAATCCATTACAGACGAACTAATATTTTATTTTATCAGTGAAAGTAAAACAATATTCAAAACTAAGAGGTTTGCAAAGATACAACACAAAATCTATCCAATCAAATAAAACAGCTAATGCATTCGTAATACAACAAAAAACACGTTTACCATTGATAGTTTAGGAACATACTTCATAAGGCACAAATGATATCGAAGGAAGATCTGGTACAAACCTGAATTCGTTATTTTTACAATAATCTTTCGTTTTTCATTGATAAATGTTGTAAATAATTAACAAGAATATCAAAACGTCAGAGGAATTCCTTTTTTCAACACAGAGAACTAATAAAATTTCATTACTTTCCATGAAAGATTCCAATTATATCAGGGTATCCTCATACTAACAAATACCTTTCTCAAAATCAGCAGAAAGCATTTCCAAAATTCACGGAATAATTCCCAATTCGAAATCCTTCGGAGGATGATTAAGACGTTCGGATAACTTCGCAGTGCACTCTTTGACGGCGGTAGGAAATTCCATCACGAACTCTAAGCAACGCGTGATCCGATAGCAGAAATGTCCAAGAAGTGAGAATAGCATGTCCCTCCCATAAATTCCCTTCGCTACCAGAACGAGATTTCCAAAAAGACTGTGGAAATCCGGGAGTCGATTTTAAAAATTACTTTCGCTCAATGCTGTAACGTATGCTTTCAAAGTTTCCTTGTATATTCACGCCATACTGAATCTCAATATATTCAAATTCAATTTTGTGCACCTTATAAGTACAATTCATTGTGTATATATTTAGCAAATATTATATTAGCAAATAATCTCATACAAATCTTTTACGTATTTCTTTCTCTTATAAGGCACTGATCAAAGAAATATCGTCCTTCATATGTATTCTATACGCTCATAAATAATAATATTAAATAAATTAATCTTAAAAATATTAATTGTATTTACTGTTTTAATCATATCATGGTTTTATCATGGTTCATGATATTCTAAATTTATTGGGTAATATTCTTTATTTATCATTAAATTAATTATTTCTTAATTTACTTTAATGATAATTATTATATTGGCAGCAGTAAATATCCTTTTAAGATGTGATAGTGGAAAGTATCTTCTGATTGGAATTACTTTTCCATCGCAATGCCTCTAGTTCTGATTGAAAGGACCTAAATACACACTTTTAAGCAAACATCCCTGTTTCTTTACACTATTCTTTACCCGCATCTTTTTATGTCATGGATTGCAGTTGATAGATAAATACGATAATTACGTATTTAAATATAACTTTCTCCAATTCAACACTGAACATGTTTCATAACTAGCTAAATGAGTCACTGTTACATCTTCTTACATATCCTTTCAAACACTTCTTCCTTTGACTATAACCACCAAAAAATAGCATTGATTATTCTATACAATGCATAGAGGATCATCAACCGACACCTATCAATCCAAATAAAACCCTTAATAATTTACTCAATGTATCACACCACACACACAAGTGATTTTATCGGGCGCGAGGAAGTGGTGCTAAAAGGGAATCGACTGGTGTCCGACACATCGTGCGAAGGAGCTGAAACCCTTTGTTTGCCCACCACCAAGAGAAGGAATCACTCTTGAGGAGACCACGGGCGATTACGCACGCTCTCTACCCTCCATTGTTTGCCCAAAAGGGTCCTTCCTTACCCCTTCTCCCCACCGAGAATCGCCATGTCTAAGGGGACTTCCGATTCATAGCAGATTAGTTTCATACCGAAGGTGTGAGAGCCAATTATCCTTATTTATTCTTATCGTTTGTCACCTAAGATTTCGGCCTGTGCTAACGAATCAGAAATATGGCTGAAAACTCGTATTTATATGCGTGTCCCTCTCTTGAAGGGGGAAGCTTATAACTGAAAAAGGAGAAAATCTAGCTTCCCTCTCTCTTTACAGGGGAAAAGTTTGCGTAGCATTTATGATAATTGAATATATTTTCCACGAATTACATTTTTAACTTCTAAAATTATCATTAAAATATTTACAGATCTTTACCACAGTTAGATGGAAGTTTTTTAGCAGCGTATTTATATTCAATATGAGTTAATAAGTAGATGATACCCTTTAATGGAACCAGATAAATATATTGATAACAATGCTGAGATATTCGATATATTATGTATTCAATATGCTTTCTATATAAGGATTATAACCATGCTAATATAAACATAAAATTATTCGCTCAACCAAGTTTCTGTTCGTTGATGCATAGTTAACCTTATGATGTTTTCTTTCAATAAGAAACCACTGGCAATAATTTATTCTATTACGTCGCAATCTATTTATCACACAGCTAGAATGTGTACATATACTTCAAAAGAAAGAAATATTAAGTATTTTACATATAAAGATACATTATTATCAATGTTATATTAAACTCTTTCGTCTAACCTCCAATAAAATTAAGACATTTAGAGAAAATATTACGACCCAAACGATGTAATACAGGACCAGAAATGATTTATAAAATATCCGAGAAAAATCCTACGATTTAGGTTGTAGATTAAAAAAACATAAACAGAGAAATATAATAAATTTAACCAGAGCGTACAATTTATATGAAGAAATGATCAAAAACAGTTTAATGAGATACGAAATTTTGGTTCTCATCATCAGAAAAAGTTTGCCCCACTCAACCCAATCCATCCCAATACAACACAGCTACATAAAAACAGTTTAATGAGATACGAAATTTTGGTTCTCATCATCAGAAAAAGTTTGCCCCACTCAACCCAATCCATCCCAATACAACACAGCTACATCACTACCAGAATGCTCTCTCTATAGATTCAATGAAGAGAACAGATAATTTACGCTCCTAGTGTAACAGCGCGGCGTATGCATGCATCTCTCAAACGTCTTGCACTTATAGACGATGAATCTCGCGTTCTCTCGTATCCTAGCGATGGATCAAGAGCATGAGGATGACCCACATAATGTTTCTTCGCCCACACGTAATACAGTTAGCGCTATCTTCTGCCCTTTGCCTCTTCATAGGGACCTTCTTCATAAAACCTTAGCACGCTCGGCTAAGGGCACGCATACGCAACTTTTCCATGAAACTCCCACGCATTATCCCCGACACCATCTATTACCCTCACCTCTGCTCCCACAATTTCTTTTCCTAAACACCAAAGTTCGGTCTCCTTATCTCAACCGTCCAACCTTAAGGATCATAATCGCGCTTGAATTTTAAGTGTTCCCAAGCATCTAACGGTAAATGGGACTCTTCATTCTCAATAAAGACGTATAATTATTATCAAACGGAATTACCTGAAAAGCACGATTATCAATACGTAAATCTCGTCTATTTATTTTAAAGAGGGTCACAAAAATTTCTATACTTATCTTTTTCAATAGTCTATGTATCTAGGTTAATCTTCCTATAGTAGGTTTACCTGTGCTTCCCTTCATTTGTCATTTAAATATTATTAATCATCATCTGTTTACAAAAGATGTACGTCAAATTTACCTTTTAATATGATTGCTTCCTGGTATAATTTTGATACCTAATATTCAATGAAGATACTAATCAAACTGATAATATCATTTTCCAAATCAAATTCGACTATTTACTGAAGATTTTAGATGGTTTCTTCAAGGAAATATAGACTTAAAATAATCAGAAAAATCTTCCGAATAAGAGATGATATAATGGTCGATCTTTTCGTCAAAGTATTAACAATCAAGTTTCAAATTTTACAATGATAAAATGAGTTAAGAATTAGTAAATTGGAGTATCAGAAACGATGGATGGAAGGACCAACTACGAAGTACATCAATCCTTCCGGAAGAAGTTGTCTACACCCGGACCAAACTAGTAACATTACTTAGCCTAAAGAATTTTGCCACGACCATATGGGAAAGGGTTACTTACATCCCTTACCCTAAGGGGAGGAGAAGACCATGCATCTCCGTCCATCCCCGATTCTCTCCAAACTCCTTACAAAATTCCCCGAAGATCTCCTCTCCTTATTTCCCGTCTCAAGCTTTACTTTTTTAACCCCAGAGGGCAGAAGATTAGGCTAAGTGGAAAGCCTTCCGCAAACAAAGCTACTGTATAATGAGAGGGCGTCGAGGCTGTGATTAGTTATGGCGAGGGAGCGCCTTCGAAGAAAACCGCGTGTATTGAGAGTTGTTAAACCATCGGCCGATAAGGGATCCTCAAAGGATAAATATTTGCTCTCGCTCGCTTCCCGAAAATCTCCATCAGCCGTGGTTTCGGAATTTTATCACGCAGAATATTTTCATCTACGAGGAATCTGCCTGCAAACAGCGATAAAACCAAAGGATTACATTCGCCGGAGGTTTACTGAGAACTGTTCCCCACACCTTAGCAACCCATTGAAAGTTGTTGCTTACCTTTTTGTTATATTGTTATCGCGCACGATTAAGTTTTACGGAATTATAATTCGCGTTCTAAAGATTTTCAATCTTATTACGTAAGAATACTTTATACGTAATACGATTGAGAAGACGTAACGTGCTCAATCGAACGATTCAGTCGTACGCCGAAGAGAAAGGAGTTCATAAATATTACGCGTATCTCGTAAATGGAAAGTAATCGGTCTATAAGCGTTCAAAAAAGAAGGATTTAAACCCTTATACTCGATTCAATTGCTTTCGAAGCCAATTGATAGAAAGGAGGGTTAAATGGAATAAATAGTTACGGGTTTTTCAGGGAGAAAAATGCAGGTTTCGATGGGTTGAAGGAGTTGAATTGAGGCAATGAGACACGGACGGCGGTGGATAGAGTGAAGAGAACACTTACCGGTAATTGAGGCCACTGATTGCCGGTGTATCGGAGGGAAAGGCGGCACGTTCTTCCCTCTTTGGACCCCGGTAAAAAAGGAGGTAAGCCGAACGGTCAGTCCGACATTCAGTGTGTCCATTCTTTCGCTTGGGCTTTTTGACTTGCGTTATCGTCTTTTCTGTAAAACATGAAATTACAAATAAATTATATATTATATGTATAGGCAATATTTATCTAAAGTTCTAGAAAGGAAGTAAGAACGTAATGCTATTTATTAGCGTACAATATATATGTATAATACAACTTATAACTTCTTTGATTTTGTTTTAGTTAACTTTAATTTAACACGGAATATTGATTAGAATTATATAATTAATACATGTATTAAATACGCTTCTATAGTTCCAATAACACGGCTTCTTAGTATTGTATTTTTAAATCAGATGTAAATCATCTGAAATTCGGTCTACCTTGAATACTGTTAAGCTGCTCTTCCAGTTGAATGCATATGCAAATATATACTAAAATAATAACTAATTTTCCTGTTTAACTGTTTTCACCTCGTGTTTACACTTACATTTATAAAATACTCAATAATTTGTCGAATATATTAATTTAAACGTTCGGTATTCAAAATTTCAAATCAAATTTTATTTCCTACCTGATCTAAATTCGTGCAAATATCTTTTAAAATTTAAAAAGGATTCCAAATTTTCCTATAATTGTGATTTTATCACCAGATTAACTTAATATTTTCTCTAAAAGAAGTATAGTAGTTAAATACCTCCGTCTCTTAAACTTATTATTATCATAAATTTATTATACATCATCATTACTTATCCTAATTTCACAATCACTCTACAATTGAACCCATTTGAATTAGTTATTTATCAATTAAATAATCTTGACAATATTTCCTTATTGTTTAAAACGATAGTGTACATAGTTTCTCACTTTAGTTTTTGGATCACGATTTTTATTTCCATTATCAATTCATATGGACTAAACAATAAATTTTACGGAAAATAATAAATATTGAATGAATATACATTAAAATTCTAAAATTTAAAATAAAATCAATGTATATATAGCACTAATAAAGTTAAAAACATCGTGACAATGGGTTTGATATTATATAAATACCATCGTATTTATTCAAACATAATAATACTAAAAATAGATACATCCAATCCAATTCCCGCTTGAATTAAAGCATCCTGTACCTCATCCTATACGTCAAAATATCTTTATCCAATCCCGAAGAACCAAAATGAAATCTCAGCCTCGGTTAAAGAACGTGCGTAAACGTTCGATGTTATCGCCGCGTTGCTAGGCGTCGATAAAGAAATAATATCCGAAAGAAAGAGACGGTAATTGAGGGGCGAGAAGAGGGGATATATAAAAAGAGAGGGATCGTCTTAATGGGTAGCACGCGCCAAGAAAAGGTATTCCGGCTCATTTGGGATTCAGGTCTCGCGTCTTCCGAAAGATAGGTTCGACTGATGGAAGTGTTAAGTGGGGTCGATTGGGGAGGCGGAATTTATCACGACGAAAAAAAAGAGGAATAAAAAAAGGGGAACAGGTGGTCTGGATTGGATTATCGATATTATCGCTCTTTTCGATACGCCCGACAATCGAACGATAGTCGATAATGGCTTAAATTACAGCGATTTGCGGGTAATGTATTCGACCCTTAAGGCTGTGGATGTTGAAGATTTATGTTTCTGATTTGGAACAAAAAGCTCTGCGCTATTGGAACGGGAGTGATGCACTTGGGAGATTGTGGTGGTTTCTTCTTATCCATTCATAGAGTAAGAATGCTTAGATCCTCAGAATTATGAGTAAATCTACTTATTGATGACACTTATTTTCATTTGATTATGGTACTTAAGATTAAAATACATCAGTTAAATTTACTGAAATATAAAGAAGTAGCTTGTGAGTTAGTTTTTTTCTCTAATCTTCTACATGTTTACTATTTTCATTTCCCTAATAAATAATTTTTATCATAAAATCGTGATTTGAACGCATTTAATCTTTGCTCACAAATTTTATCACCGATGTATAAATACTGCACGACCACCAACATAAACATTGGAATAAAATTATCTATATTAATAACCTTACAGTATGAATAAGAAAAAACTAAAAAACCAAAGACATTCCGTAAAAAGATATTAAATAAATATTTTTTTCTCTACTAGTCTGTGACTTTTCATATTCTAGACCAAGGTTGTATTCTAAGGAAATTTTAAAAATGTATAAAGTATGATTAAAATAAAATATATATTCTTTGAATGATTTTACACCATGTATATGACGATGAACATTCCTTCGTGATGAAAATGATGGGTGTAGATGATGAAGGCATTAATTTTTGATCAAAGTATTAACGACACAATGAAATTATATACTGAACTCGGACATTTGGAATCTGAAAAATCGAATACATAAATGCATTGTCACGAATTATTGCTCATATGATTTGTTTAGTAAAATGACAAGAGCAGAAATGATTACATCTACTTGGTTTGAGCTAAACTTATTGCCATAAAACTAAACATGGTATGCTTGAAAATATACTACTGTCTTAACTTTTAGGAGTACAGGGTGCTGGTCGACGGTTGAAGATATTTCCCTCGTCATACCATTTGCTTATTAAGGCTAGCGATTATTATTTCTCAATAAATATTTAGGCAGACGAGATGAAGAAGTAACAATTCGTGCCCTTAAGAAGAGACCAGAGACATCGCTGACCATCGTCGGTCGTGGGCCAGGATTCTGTGCTCCAGATAGAAGAAGACTTAGGTTTAAAAAAAGAACGATAGCCGTAATACCAATATGTTACTGTACAATCTCAGTAGAGCATTACATAAATTCATCAGTCTCTGTGGTATTTTATTCTCTATAAATATTATCTCTATATATAGTTAGGTATAGTTTCTGTCTTTTAGAATTACCAATCCCACATATGTACTTTTTCGGCATTATACGTAAATTCAGGCAGAAAACCCATCGATATCACGCAAAGCTTTCAATTTCAAACCGAACTCAACTTGGGCGATCATCGGACGAGTCCTTTACATTCACTTTGGACCTCTCCTCCACATTAGCTCATCCTTTTGAGGCAGATCGTCACCTGTCACCTCTATCCCTCGTTCTACCTCCACTTTTCCCAACAACCGTACGTGACCCGAAACCTCAAACGATTCGCATTTGTTTCCGAGGGATCCCTTCCGAGCTCTCTTTCCTGCCTTTTATACGTGTGATTTTAGTGCGCAAGACCACAGTGACAGAGAGTAGAAGGCAAACGAAAAGAGCTCTTTTTTCCGTCGAGTGGTTCGTTTGGCGAACGCATTTGTAACGCGCGATCGGTGTGTTTTTGCATTCTCGAGATAAGACACATTCGCGCGCAATGAATGGATTCGCATAATCTTAAGCATAGTTCCAGCGTCGGTTTAAATGAAACCCTTTTATGCTAATGTCCGATGGCAGAGTATACACAAACTGCTTATGCTTTATGCCAAACAAATCTGCAGGGAACAGGCGCGCGGTAAAGAACCTTATAAAAGATGATAATTACTCGGTGCCGTAACTCTTTCGATTTTCAGAAACTCTCGTCCGAAGCTCCGAAACATGGATCAGATTGTTTGTGTGTTTTGAGGGACGTCCGCTTATGTTGGATGGTCCTCGGTTCTGCTCGGTGTGTGTTGGTTTTAGAGTTGGCTTTTTAGCATTTTTTTAATTCGTCACTTGGTAAAGCTTTTGATGCATTTGATTACTTAATAGGCACGCGAAAGCATTTTCGTGGTTTGAAAAGACGCAGTGGAATTTTACGTACGTTTTAAGAGGTCTATTCTGTAGAGCAGTGTTGTGTGTGACGATTCGCTTTTAAGGAATACGATGCGATATAAACAAGCCTGCGAAGTCCAATAGCTTATAGCTACTTTTCAGATTGAAATCATGTAATATTATCCTCACAAATATTATACAATTTAAGCAACAAGAGGGATGTAAACTGTGTCAATGAATGGGAACTTATAAATATCCTCTAAACCAAGGCATATCTAAAGATGGCTAGTATAAGAATTTTTGGCCTCAACAAAGTGGACAAGTAATGTTTTTATGTGATTTTTTTCTGAAACTCAAATAAATACTTTTGGATAATCATCCAAAATAAATAAATTCAGGAACAATAACAATCAGTGACATCCAAAATGTTTCTAATTAACTCTAACCTGCTGAATGATTACCAATAAGTCGTAAAGAATATTTTACATTATCAATTTGTCTAAGGATACTTCTTTAAATTAACTAATGAAAATATTAATTATATGAGTAGTAAATTAAAGTAATGAAACATTATATCGAATTTCATTCTTTCAATTTTCATCAGACAAATAGTTTAGAGGAAAGTCCTACATTAATTCATAACAAGATTTTTCATTAAATTCTGCCGATAACAATACTGCAAATTAACTATGACGATTTCCATAATTAAGTGATTTATCAAAATAGGAATCATAACTTCCCTTATCCTAAAATAAGGTATTAAAATATATTACGCTACACGACTCAAATATATCCACTTAATTCCCTCATTACACAAAACCAAGTATTTAGTCACGGAAAAAAAGAAGAACAAATACCCCAAACTCCTTAAACCGTACAGTCTATTAATCCACAAAACCTCAGGAATTCATGGAAGACCAGTTTTTCCTCATCGTCCAGACCAAAAAATATTCCAAGGATCACTCTCGATTTCGGGTCATTCCTCCACGGGCGAGACATTTGGGGAATTGAAGAAAAAACCCCATAGAGGAAAAAGACCTTCGGAAAAAAAACCCCGCTGAATAATTGTTGAGATCGAGCTTTTCGAAGTGCCATCTGTCGGCGTGTCCGCGTGGCAGGTGACAAATGCCAATCGGGTAGAAGACACTGAGGCCGGAGTCGATAGGCGTGTACTTCGCCACGGGCCGCTCACACGGCCGGTGGACATCCTTCGAGAAAACGCTCGCGCTCCCCCAATTAGTTTCTATCACTTCCTCCACTCGGACGCATATTTCGTGCGTTCAGTACCTTTACCACTTTGTCCCTTAAAAACCCTTTCGCCTCGGGTTTCCACGCGATCAAAAGACTCGGATACGTAGAAAGGGAAGAGTTCTTTCATACGTTTAAGATTTGGTTTCAGTGACATCGAAACCGCTTCGTGCTCGCATCGTCTAATTTATCCTTGATGGCAAGAATCAATCCCCGTCTCCATATTCGAGTCCTCCTATTGCCCGTTAATGAAGTCGCTCCGTCTCTGCAGACTAACAAAAACGTATAAACGTTGGTTACACCTTTTTCAATGGGGATCGTCCCAGCTTGGTTACGTTCTGGGAATTGTATTCTGTGCATTGACCGTCGAACGCAGGTGGTTTTAGAAAGCCAATTAAGTATCTTACGTTTCTTAAAATATATATCTATAATCTACATCTTCATAAACAATCCTTTAAAGTGACCAGAAGGAATTCGAATGTTTATCAATTGGCATTGTATTCCTTAAGCTGCTAAGACAGTGTAAATATAGATAATAAAATAATCTTTAAGTCAGTTTACGATCCAATAACAATGTATACCATCTGTAAGGGTTGGTTAAAAAATTTTAGAGCATGATTTCGTCAAAAATTATAATTTGATAATACTATTATTGCATTCTTACTTAATTACAGAAGTAAGTAGAGTAGGATTGACGTTAATTTACTCCCATTTACATAATAAAAATAATGATAATGTCTTTATTGAGGGTGAAATTGATGCTGTAAAGTCTCCTATATTTAACCGTGTCAATTGTCAAAGCTTATTAAGAAATAATGTTTAATAATAATCCTTACTCGTTACTCACTATTCTATTTCTACTCCATACTTCATATCCTGTAGATACCAAGAAGTACAGCCAAACAAGAGGATTTTACAATCAGATTCGTTTCATTTTAGATACGAAATATGTGCAAAAACTAGATACAATGGATAGACCACAACAACCCTGAAAACATCTGTACGTGTCATTGTATTTTGTCTTTTCTATAGTAGATATTCTCCTGTTCTTTGCTGCTTATAGTCGATGGTTTATCATAACAAGGAATTTTTTCATCTCATCCTTCAACCTCTGACATCATAACAATTAACAATGCATCTTTAAAATTCCGATAGAGACATTTCGCAAAATTCTCAATTAAGTGCGGTTTATATTACAAAGCCGAGAGAACAAACAAACCGATTGTTTTTGAATTCCTCTCTTATATACATCTCCGAGATCCGTGTCTCTTTTCCAGTGCCGAATCCTCGTGTCCATTAAAAGATCCCCCGTCTCTCGCAGTGGATTCCTCCGATGACGCGATCATTTCTCAGCCCTGCGCGAAGACTTAACACTCTCATTTGAATCTATCCCTCATTCCCATTCGCGGGGATACGGAATCGAGTGCTCTTTTGTATTCTTCTCCTTAAAGAACCTCGGCGTCGCATATCCCTTATCGCAGCCATTATTTTTATAAAATACACCGCATGATTCGTTCCCCTTTTGAAACATGAAACGTGTCCTTGGGAAAGTTCTTAAGGAAACATGAAAAATGCTCGGAATTCCTTGAAATATGTTTTGATGGCACTTATCCTCGGATGCTTGTTTATGGATTATACGTTTCAAGGCTTAGATGTTCATCTGAAAGCCTATACATCATCGGGGGATAATCTATCACCTTATTCTGTGGTCTTCGACAAACTCGAAATGTTTTTCGCGCAATTTTTAAAAGCACATAGCGAGTGCTTCGCAGCGTGTGTTAATAAGCTTCCGTTACTAAGAAAAGTGTGTCGATTATTTACAATTAATTTACATCTTTCGGTTTGAATGAAAGAATGTTCACGCACTTTCAAAAATAAATAAATCTTTTAAATTAGAATTTAATCGTAGAATTAACAATATGTTAACAACTTGCTAAAATAATATTTTTCGTATTGATCAGATTCGTTGATTATCAATAAGCTGTGACGGTAAAACACAAAAAAGGAGCTTCACGTAACAGAATATGTACAATTACATGTATATTTATACTGATATGTATGAAATTTATCCTCCATTATATACTAACTAATGCATTCCCAGTATTACGAGAAAAATATGGTAAATACATGTACATCCTGATATAGAAAATATAATATTAAAATATCCGATCTTAATCAATATATTAGTTATGCATACAATTAAAAACAATAAAAAAGGACGAACAAGCATTTAGAAGCATAGGAACAGCTATGCACTATGCTTTAAAAATAAAGGAATATATTGAAGTATGATTAATCGTGGTTTAATGAGCTGATGAATACAGAAAAAATGGATAAGTACTTCAAACTATTCCACGGAGGGCAAATTCTGTAATTACAAGGTTTGCTACAGTAAGACAGTTATAATAGTTCTTTATCGGTTTTTGACAGATACCTAGGAATAACTACTTGAGAATCAGATATGAATACTTATATAATTATACATTAATACTTATATAAGAGATCAAGTGAAATATTCCGTTTGAAATTGAATTCTACATTATCATTTAAATAGAAATGCGATTAGAACTGAAATTAAAACTGTGTTAAATTTTTAACCTACTTAATTCATATGGGTTCTTCGTCGACATAGTATACATGGAATCAGGACTTTAATCAGTTTCTTTAATGAATTTCCCAAAAGTTTTACTAGATGGAAAATTTCGATTCTGAATAATATACATTTTCCTAAGAAACAGAACAATGCTCAATTTCTCTTAATGGTTCATGTTCAACAAACGACACGATTATTGACATTAAATTTCCAAGTAACCGAACGACAAACCTATTTGATGCGTACGAAAGGATTTTATTTCACCCATTCCGTACATTGATGTTTAAAATCGAATCACAGCATGCGGTCCATTGTCATTCCCGGCAACCCGGAATTAAATTAATTCATCTCTGTTTTAGCGATGACTGAACAAATTGGGCCTCAAAGAAAGAGACAGTGGCTCCCTCAAATATAGCTGCGCGGGAATGGCGAAATTTCTGCTTTACATGTAAAATCAACCGTGAAATTCTGCGGAAGAAAGCCGAGCTTTCAGGATGTTACGTCCCGTTTGATACACGAATGACAATACTTGATTGTGTAAACCATAATTCCCTCCCTAATGCGACTTTATCGAATGATTTTCACCTCCGAAAATCCTTTTTCTAAAAGCTAATTATTCATTACGTTCAGCCATTCCATTATTTCCCTAAACAAAGGCGGTGGTGTACCGGTGCCCTTTGCCCTCATCCCCCTGAACCAGAAATCTCTTTCTACCCCCCTCTTCACCAGCGCCACACTCCCGCTCTTTCACGACCAAATGCACAACTAATCTCGCTGCATTTTCGTCTCTTATTATCCAAAGACGAAAGATACTCGATATGAAAGAGAAGTACGTGGGAGTGTAAGAGAAGAGATGCTGTGGGAAATGATGGGGAATCCATTGGGAGGATGAAGGCAACAGAACGTCGAACGTTTGAAGAGATAGGAAAATTGTGTGAGAGAAACTGAAGGAGATGAAAAGATGGAGTTACGGATCCAGAATCGTCGAGAGGCAATTGACGTCGTGATCCAGTGAATTCGAAACTCGGGATTAAATCATAAGGAAATGGTTTAATCACTAACGAGGAAGCTATCTTACTCTTCACTATAAAACAGTTCGTAAGGTTTTGCTTCTTCACACGTTAAAAAATAACACTCAAAGTAACATGTTTTAGGAGAACCTATTAGTAATATCCTTAAGAAAAGAAGTCAACGACTATCTAACCGAAATGAAGAATTCACATAATTGTTATCGACTGTTCTTAGTCAAAGAACAAAAGTTCCTTCATACTAAAGTTCACTCGGTGAAAAGTAGTCATTTACAAGTTAGAGATCTTAAAAAAGGTTTCCATGGTTATGGTATGGTTATATAATTAATAATCAATCACCGTACATGTATCTATTCTTGTCATGAAATGTTAGTTCAAATACTTAATGCTATGCAGAACTTTTTGTCGATGGTTTATATAAGATGGATTGAGGGAAACTATATATTTACCCCAGTGGACAAAAGCCAGAATAAAGACACGAAATTGTTATTTTATGTGCTTATATATCAAGAAATGATACGATAAACCCTAAAAAGATGCTTCGCAATAATTTTTACGCTAACTTTACTAACAAACACTACTTGAGCAAGAATACCTATTCCATTCCAATGATTTATTATATTTGGATACCCTTCATATTATATACGTAACTAAGGTATTGTTTTTATTGTCCTATGCATGCTGCATGATGATAATGATCGCTTTTAAAGAATTTTTTTCCTTCAGCTGTTGTTGAAATGGTAACGATTCTTGAGGCAAAATTTTATTAATAACGATTCCGAGATTTTCCAAGAGATTCCTTAATAAAGATAATAAATAAAAAAAGAGAAGAGCTACTTGCGGCAAAAATTTCGGGGAATAAAAAAAAAGCGTGGTCGAAGCCGTCCGTAATAAGTACGTAAAAGAAGGAGAGGTTTGAGGGAAGGCGGTTTATGGAGAAGAGAAACGTAAGAAGAGGAAAAGGTGAACGTAAGAAGAACGAGAGATGTAGAAAACGGGAAGAAAATATTAAAACAGAAGGAGAGAGAGATATACGCGTATGGCACAAGGTGATTCTACTGCACTCGTCGAAAAGGATTACGTTTAACTGTAGAGAGAGGAGGAAGGAAGTCTGAGTTATGATCATTACAAGTATTTTTCCCTCTCCTTCTTTCCGTAATGATTCCCTTCCGACATCGGCAGTCGGAATGGTAATGATTTTAGCAATATAATTCAGAGTTAACTTTGTTCGCTGCTCCCCCTCTCTCTAGTACACACGCCGACTCGTGCTCGGGCGAGCGTGATCACGGCTCCGTCAAAGGGGAAACGGTTCCCTAACACGACCGCCGAACTGAAGATTTGCGAAATTGAGGATGAACGAGTCTTAATGGCGCACTAAATGACGAAAAACAACGGCGGTGCTTCTGTTCCTATACTTCCTACCGCTATCTATATACTCCCCCTTTTCCTTTTGTTCCTTACGCACGCGGATTCTTGGAACGGATCTTTTGGAGTGATTTGAATTGCCGAAACATTTGGGAGAGCACGTTATTCGAGATTCGGTGCTACGGGGGGATGGAAGTATTTCTGTTTGTACGGCAACTGGTTGGGGTATTGAAATCAAATTAATGTTATCGATTACTAAGTATTGAAAATAGTCTCATAATAATTCTCTCTCTCTATTAAAGGAAATCTTGTGTTTATTAGATACTTAATTTATCGCTTGCTTGTTTTTTTTACCTAAGAGATCGTTTTGGCTATCCAATTAAATATGGCGCAATTACAACTGTTATTTCGGTGTACGTATCGATTACCTTTACAATGGAATTGCAATAAAGTATGAGAGTATTTACATGAAAAACGGATTTTTTCATGAGAGTGATAAAATTTTACTGCTATGAATTCAGTTCATAAGGTATGTGCTTAATTTAGTTTAAATAAAAATTTGTCCTGGATGGAAGATATATAATAGATGCCACAGTAAAATACAATACAGTACATAAAACATTTTAGATGTTATAGTTTAAGGTATATTTTCGGTGTGGTGAGATTAGAAATAGAGTATAATTTTAATTTCCATAATGTTAGCTTCTCGGTAAAAAAACCTCTCTTCTTAATATGTCTTTTTAAAGTTTTGAAAGATGGAAAAATTAATATAACACCTTTATTGAAATGGACCGGAACTCCCATCTCCTTTGAATCAAAAGGACAAATGTAGCCAAGCATTAAATTTTCAATAAAGAGATTAAGAATTTAAAAAGAAACCTGAATAACACTAAGGTAATATTATCAATTAAGAAGGAGATGGAAGTAGGAAACAGCTGGATTTGAACTTAATATCTTTGAAATAGAAATTGCACTCCTTACTATAAGCCAAGCTACCATTATCATTTACTGTACATCATATTACTCAAAAGTTAATAAATGGCTTAAATCGTTCATTTGAAGTTTAAACTAATTTTTTTCAGAATAATTCGCTCAGGGTTTTAGTGGTGTAGCACTATTTACATAGGAAACTAAGATTTACGAAATTAAATTCTCATGATTGGTTTATCAAAACCTCACACTCAGCTGCAATGTTCATGAACAAAATGATAACCATGATAAATGATAACAATTAAAATGATACCTTAAAGGAAAAATTTATTCGAATATCTTGATCTCAAACCGTTCTAAAATTCGGAATTAAGAGTCTGATGTTTGAATCATTCATTATCCATTAACACTAGAACAGCGGGAAACGGACACCCCCCTAGAACAGCGGAAGGTGTCCTCAGGACACCTACACTTGCGCTTCTTTTAAATTGAATGAGGCAGTCGTATTTAAATTTCTAGTCTTTCCTTATAAGCTTAAAAATTAATAACTAAGTATGGGTACTTATTTATCGGCAGATCATGAGGTAAATAGTTGCTACGTATTTAATATATAAATTGTTGTTGAGTTCAATCAATTTCATGAGACTCATATTCCGATATAAAAATATACAGAACAGTAAAGCCAGAAATAAATTATATGAATAAATTAGAATAAAGCCTTTTTGAGATAAAATAATTATTTGCTTGAATAACTTTTGAAAATTACCCGATTTTATCAACAATTTACATGGGGTACAAGAAAAAATAAACTCGCGTAATAAAACTTTAGCGCTTCACGTACCTTCCTTTGATTTTATTTCACAACAAAAGGACTAGAAATAAGGTTTAAAACACAAACTGGACCTTAAATGTTATTTACATACGCAATTATTTTAATTTTTCTTTTTTAGCACAATGATACTGTCACGAAATAATTACTCCACAGAATCCTTCCACGAAGCTAATACATAAATCTTCTTGATGTTACAGTTTCTATTAACCCATTCCTTGCACTTCTTAAACTTATCTTATGCTATATTTCTCTTGTATTTTCTTTTGAACAGATATCGGTGGCTTCATTGGATGATGTCTCGTGCATCTAGTGTTTACTTAGGTCCTTTTTGAGATCTCTTTAGACAGCTTAGGTTTTACCTTGTTTATCTGCGATTCGTTGCAAGAATCTATATCTGGTTATTTGGCGACCTCTTTTCTGCTTGCAAATAACCTATACATTGACTTCTGCTAGATAAATTTTTATGTAAAAAGAATGCATTAGGCAACGTCGTGAGTCTGTCTCACCCTGTGCCTACGCGCCATTTGGTCCACTACGCCGCTTTTTGTACAATTATGGTACGTCACCGCGTCTGATTTTCTTTTACTAATACTGTCAAATACGACATTAGAAAGCATCTAAATCGCGAGAAGAACATGTTTACTCGGTTTGATTTTATAAACAGGGATTATTCTTCATTTTTCGACAACATCGGAATTCACTGCAGATTTTTGCTGGTTTTCAACTCCAGCGACTCTCATCACAATTTGTTCTATGTTCCAGATAAAAAATACCTGCTTTCTTCAGCCTTTAAAATAGTTTCTTTAATTTAAAATAATTATCGGTCATTAGGTTAATTCCCTTTATATAGGAAAGGTCCCATCAAGGTCATGACCACATGGTTCAGGAAGATGGCCCATCCTCCAACTCGATAACTTATGGAAATCTATTCTATGCATATTTGGAATTAAAATCCACTACTAACCGAAACTTAAGTACATATTTATCAGGTTTATCAAGAATAAATTGTGTGAATAGACATCTACACTTTCTGGGAAAAAGCTGATCATTCACCGTCACTTTTGTACCGGGATTGTAGCAAGCGTGGCAATATTCAATGAGTGAGTGTCACAAAAAGATATAAGACAAATTAGTCAATTGCGAAAATAGAAATGGGAAACGTATCTTATAAATGGAAATATTAGAAAATATAAGGCAAAATGTTTCCAACTCAAATCATCATTAGAATTGCTACCTCAAATTTTTATACATAACAATATAATTAATTAATTTTAGAGAACGGGGACAAAAAAATAGCAAAAAGCAATATTATCTCAAAGTACATTCGTAAGAGCTTCTAATATAAAACAATGAAGGTTTTATCATAAGAAATAATAGTAAATATTAAGTAGCTGTCCTGAGGACACCTCCGCTGTTCTAGGGGGTATGTGGTAGGATATCCTATGAAAATGTTCCAATAATTATAAAACTTGGTAGAAATACGCAGAATATTAAATAATTAAAAGTCACGAAACGATTTTTTTCTATGATACAAATTACAAAAATGGTGCGTTTTTTTCATGGGCGAGGTGTCCTGAGGACACCCTCCGCTGTTCTAGTGTTAATATAGCCCGGAAAATTCCAATTTCAAATAATTCTGTATCAATAACCATCCGAAGACAATAAGGAAAGATCCGAGTGCATCCAAAGTATTACCACGTTGAAATTAGAACTTAATCGCTGCGTCATCCGTATGACATCTTAATTAAAATTCATTTCTTGCTCTAATTCGAGCTTTCCCCATTGAAGTGTATGCATCCTAAATATATAAGCTTTTGGCTTATTAATTGTATCACATTACCTATCAAAAAGATGTTAGGGCAACTGACAATCTCCTTTAAATTTTAAAGTTTATCGGAGCGGATCAAACTCTTTCCGCATAATTAATCCAATCCGGTGCGCCCTCTGTAGGGTGACGTAATAATATCACAATTTTAATCGTGCCTAGGCTCGTCACGTGACCTTTGTCCCCCAACCACGCCCCTTTTTAGTCTCATAAGGGACACTTCAAAAGATCACCATTCAATATAGCGACTATAATATTTTAATTTTTCCCTTTACTCCGAAGATTGACTTTGTGCAAATCAAAAACGCTTTCAAAGGAATCGATACTGTGACGGAGCAATATATGTTCAAAAAGCTATTGCAACCCGATCTGATGAATTTCCACGAAAGGAAAGGCGTTCCCGATAGTTGTTATTGAAACTTTTAATCATCACGAAAGCAATTTTTTTAAGCTATCGAGGGCGAGTCCACTAAAATTCTGCTCATGACGCAAGAGCTGAGCTAGGCTTTCAACGCGAGCAAATTTTAATTTCGAATTTTTATTAGGTTACTAGCTTATTGGTGTTTACTAATTAAACTCAGAAAACACACGCTCTATGCAGACCAGAAAATTTATCATTTGAATTTATTTAACTTATGGAAAGTGAAATCAACTTCGATGAACAAAATGAATATAATGAGAATATATTTTCTATATAGTTTTGATCAACTGTAAGCCAGGCTACGCTCCAGAATAATATCCTTTTCCAAAGACATGCAATGCTGGTAGCGACCACAATTACAAATGCATGCTATTTTTGTTTGTTATGATACATTCGCGTGAAGAAAAACGCATTTGACCACAGGGATCATTATGAAAGACGCTGAACTAATTCTTTAAAACGTCACAAATTAATACATATATTGGACTGCAAAAATCTTTTGAACTTGGAGTCGATATCATAACTACTTAAATAATATTCATAGAAAATAAAGAAAAGCTAAAATACATCAGAAGAATACTCACAAAAAACTTATTACATTAGAAAGAAATCTTTTAAGGGATATTTGGGTAATCCAGTAATTAATACATAATATGAAACTTATATTCCCTATGTCCGTTCTTTTTTGCCAAGTAAAACTTTTAATATCTTTCCTATCTTTCCCTGATATATAAATTTAGGTTCCTTGATCGTAGCTTTAAACATCTTTTTCGTAAGAGACGAATCAATTTTTGAAATTATTCACACCCAGATAACTTACAATATAATATGGATATTCGCCTACCTCTCGGTTAATTAAATATAAAATTAAGATGTATTTATAATTCCTAAAAAAAATAATTAACAAAAATTACTTTTCTTGCTAACAAAGTAAAATGGCATTCCTTCCCTCATAGTAATTTCAAACTTCATCATATTCACAACAATAAATAGTAATTAATTTTTTACGATTTCCATGGTTATGTGAACAGAATACATTTCAACGAATCGCAGAAGCTGTAAATGTGGGCTAATTAATCATGTATACAGCGAGGGAAAAAAACGTTTAATTCGAAAAAACGGATCATTTAACACTTCATGCAATGATGAATATGAGATCGAGAATCAAGAATATCTGCACGCATCCAACCAATCTAACACCAACTTCAGAGCCCCTCATCGCGAGAAGAAACCAAAACGGTTTGGATATCGGTGACAAATAATCACCACCTTGTCGAACGCACCCTTCCCCATTGTCGAGGATAAGTTTCTCCGATCGATGGAACAGCTTCTGTAATCGCACCAACTGATGTTTGCCGCTGACAATATCTTTTTTCCCTCCTCCGCAGCGACACATTGCATCACTCCATTGCTCCATAAGAACTTTCTCCTCAAGTTGCCGCTACACAACTCCCTCAAGCGGCCCATCTTTCCCTCACTTCCGCTCCATGCGACTTTGGGAAATTGTCGAAGCGTTAAGATAGCATTTAATTAGTTGGGAGTCATGCAATATGCGAATGTCATGGGACGACGAGTAGACCACATCGCAGAAAGTGTCTCCGTAGAAGAAAAGATGTGAAATTGGAGGAAGATAAATCGGAGTGGGGATGGAGAAGGAGGATTGGGGGTTTGTGACATCCAGATCTGCGAAAGACATCCGTTTCAACTTAGTTTGCGCTGGCAGGTGACAAGGAAGGGGATGGTTATGGTAACTTAGCGTATCCAGAATGCGCCGTTCGCTGCCGTGCAGAAAAACAAATGTTTTGCGGCTATAAACCCCTTTAAACTTAATAACTTGGATTATATACGGTTTCCTCTCGATTCGACGAAGCCGGAATCCCGATTTGTGTCGTGAGGTAATCGCTATCGGTCTTTACTTCGTCACGGATTCGTTTGCGTGGATCTATTTCGTTTTACAGGTCTTGTACGAAACTTTTGAGCATTGAGCAATTAGTATTCGCGATGGATTAATCAACTCTTGAATTAAAATGGATGTGGATTTATAATTAAATTATTACTGCCTTTATTTATAAGGGCGAATTTTAGTCTATATAGACCACTCTTACATTTAACCTCTATGGATGAACACCAATACATCCCAACACCGACTAGAAAAAAATTTTCTGATCCGCCAGGACTCGAACCTGGGACCTCGAGACTAGTAGCACTACACACTCGCAAAATTAAGGCACCGGCGAGATTCGAACTCACGATCTCCTGTTTACTAGACAGGCGCTTTAACCAACTAAGCCACGGCGCCGTTATAAGGAATTAAGATACCTGTAATTCAAGTATAATGACGGAATATAAGCGTCGTTAGTGATATCATTACCTAAACTTTCACGAATTCCTTTTAAAGATAGGTTCCCATATTTATATTCCTCATACGAAGCACGAGTGTATCCGAGTATGGTCTTAAAGTGGTTTGGGAGAATTAAAAAAAAAGGAAAAAAATAATCAAAGAGCGTAAATGGGATTAAATAATTCACAAGTATAGATAAGAACTTATAGCACATTGAAATGCTAAAAAACTGAGAAATCGATATTTCCGTCTTAAACGCGTCACAGAAACTACAAGTATTATCCCTGCCATGTTTAAAGGTAGCTCAAGTTCCTTATAATGGAAGGAATACATAATTAATTTTGTTACTGACACAATCATTATAAAAGATATTTCGCTCAATTATCAAATGATCTTTTACATCATATAGTTATCCGATATTTAACTAAACATCCAACCATTGATCCAAGATAGGTCATAACGATAAAGAGTCGTCTTTAGAGAAGATTTGTTATATATAACGATACGTTTACAGATTCCAAATGAAAAGTAGCTCTCAAAACTTAGATAATTTGTGAAAGTTGTTCATTAGAATTAAACCGACATGATCAACGGCCATATACACATCGCACATGCAAACTTCGCGATATTCTCGAGAGAAATTCCATCCACTTTTAAGCCGAGCGATAGCATTTCGATCAAATTCAAAAGGCGGTTTTTCTTCCCGTGTCCTTCTATTCGCCATCCATAGAATAAAAGTCCAGAGCTCTAAACGTCGAAACATCCGCCATAAATCAAACGTCGGCAACAAAAGAGTAATTATTTATAGACAGATAACATCCATTCTCTCGAACATTCATCATAAATTCGTTCGGAATTCTTCCACCTATTTGTCTTCCCGATAAACGAGACGTTCGAATTTGAAATATAATTCCGAAGATCGCACCACCACGGCGCTACTCTCGCGTGTATATACTTCTGATTTATTGGTTTTTCCAAGATTCCAATTTCTACAAATTTCGAATTTGCATCATGTTGAAGTGAAGAGGTTTTTGTGCCTGTTTTTTTATATTATAATACGTTATAGATCTATAATATTACTTTCCAGTGCTATCGCAACTGAATCAGAATCAAATTTCGATCAGATGCATTACATTTTCTAAATGGGATGAATGTTTGTAATGGTATCTTCAGTCATTTTGTTCTAGTAAGACTCTCTCATCTGCTTTCAATTTTTTCTTTATATATATATTAGAATATTTTGCAAATCCTTTTCAGTAATGTGAAAAAATACACGAGAAAGCCATCGACGTATAATAATGCACAGATTTATCAATAAATAAGTGTTCATTTGGTAATATGTTTAGATTTGTTGTCACGGAATTGCCATTGAATCTATATCTAAAATTATGCATGTGGGTTTCTTTTAAATTCATACCTAATTGCTGAGAGGCCTAATATAGAAATTTTACAAAACTATGGTGATAAATTTAAAGTTTTTGAAGTAAAAGCGTATACATTTCGATGTGTTGCTTTTTATCATTTAAACAATTTTATTCTTTTAATAATCATTCACTAAGAACTATCTTTACAATTTTCTAATCGTCAGAGATATTTAGCAGATATAACGACCTGCATATTATTCGCATCCGTCTATCCATACATGAACATTCTACTAATTACTAAGTATCAATAGATGAATGTACCTTAGCAACTCTTAACAATATGTAAGGACTAAAAAATACGCTGTGATCCATCCATAATTCTCGTAACATATCTTTCGACCAAACCGGATAAAACTCTTGTCAATCGAGTGAAGAAAATTTGAACGTAGATTCTCCCGACAGGTGAGTCCAATACCATTCCGGCAAACAGAAGCACCTTAACGTGTATTACTTCTACAAGAAACCCTCGCGATTAAGGCATTCCTGCAGACAATAACATCCTCTCAAAAAATGCACGCGAATATATTCGGTGGCATTTTTCCGTGTCTTATATGAGAGAGTCCCTTTCCCCTCTAAAAACGCCTTCCGTGAGTCCAATACCTCTCAGGCACGCACGCGAACCCTGTCTTCGTACTTTCGAAAATTCACTCAGCATATCTCAAAGAACGCTGAATTCCGAACGATTCCGGAATATTTCTATATCCCTAGCACCCTTCTTTCTTTTTTTCCAACCCCTCGCCACCGCTGACCGCTCGACCCGCACTGGGAAAACGTAGGAAATATGTCGACAATAAAAGTTTTTTCGAGATTCTATCTATGGGGGGACTATATGGGAGGGTATAGTATACATAAGACGCAAACGGAAAAAAAAAGTCCCAGCCGGGGATTCCCATAAGCTTTTCTTTATTTCCCCCAAAAACGTCCTGTTTCTATTCGGAAAATAAATAAAGAGGAGATGGAGAATACCTTCGAACTAATATTCCACGAATATTTCGTGCGTTCCTCGGAATATTACATTCGTATTCCTTATACTCACGTCCCCCATTCCACATTTCGAGGTTTCCACTTAAGTATATCGTTGGGTATTTGGTTCTCCATCGCTACGACCAAAGATTCCATTGTGGCGGTAAAGTTTTCTTTCGAAAAGAATTCGAGGGAATATTTTTTTTGGAAATATTAGAATTTAATCGAGGGTAAAGCCACACACAACCCGAGATTCCGTCTTTGTCCGTAGTCACTGTTTTTGAGGAAAAATAAGAGACTTGTTTCGTATTAAGAGACCATATGCTTTGAGAATATCCCACGAAAAAACATCGTAGATTTCATAATTTATGAATTGACGTGGAATCAAAGTAGAAGATACGTACGTATAGATATGAGTCACATACCACCTTCGTCTAAATAAAATACTGATTCTTATTGTATTTAAATAGTAAATAATCGACAAAATAATTTATCTTTTCGTAACGAAATGAGGATATCTCTCATCAGCTATCAACAACTAAGAAGATGGAATGAGCCAATTCAATTAGAAAGAGAGATGAGAGTTCCCTTATTGTATGGAACTGAGCTAAAAATTATAATTGAATGAATTCCACGTGATTGCTTCATGACAACATTACGAATATAATTTCCTTAGTAACAAATATGGAGTGTCCTGGTTTTGTAGAGCTTTCGAAGAGATCTAATACCTTTGAAGGTTATATGCAAACAGATGTACGAGTAGGAATGACTAATCTACTCAACATACATTTGTGACGAAAGACGGATTAAGTAAAAGTTACAACATTTGGTAGAGCTATTTTTATGATATATCTGATACATTCCTATGAATGTCAAGTATGCATAAACTTTGGAAATTCAAGTCAGAGAATATATTTCTACAAAACACTACAATATTAATTTTATATAGAAATATTTAACTATGAACTAGCACTAAAGGGACTTTTCATATAAATAAAAAAAATTAGAAATGTTTCAGGATGTATCCTCCTAGTAGATTAAATTATTTCAGACGAAAATAAAGCTCTATATCTTCCACAGAATTTGAGAAAGAACGTGAAAACCAAGTGTTCCTTTATCAAAAACGCTGTATCCGTTCCGTGGAGACACACAAACAACCACGTAAATTTTATTTTAGAATACGTTTTGGATAGATCCATAATTTCACACTCCAAATCTGTTAAATTTCTATGAACTATAAGTGCCCTTAAAAATTGCATCATTGAACTAAAAATCGATCTTCTAAAACCGTGGTTTTATATTTCCACTCAGTCGACAATTCCTAACTAATATATCCTTTTACATATCAAAGTTATCTTCATATTAACGATTCTACCTCTTAGGTATATCAACTCTCATACGGCCCAAGAAAGCTATTTCCATTTCTCGAAACGAAAAAAAATGGAATTCAAAATTTTCTTCCGAACGTCCCTTCTTACCGAACTGTCACTATAAAAGCATTCCATCATATGAACTCATCTTTGTGGCCGCGATTAAAACGAAACTATTTTAGGAAAAACTTTATTAATCTCCAATACGTGCACGACCCTCACTAAAAAAACACTCGTGTAATTTAACACGGCGCATCGCATTCGGGATGACAACGACTCATTTCGTACGATTAATGGCATAATAATCAAACGAATGCGTTATGCCCGAACCATTGGCTATAGCCTTTTGACCCATAGCTTTATGACTCCCCGAGAATTTTTACGAATAGCTCATATATAAAAACAAAGCGACCGTCTTCACTTCGTCGTTAAGTAAACATGCATAAATGCCTCTTGCCGAACTTGTCACAATACATCGCCATAAGAGAGGAAAAGGTATTTTGGGGAAATAGATTCTTGGGCGGGAGATGAAGATTGGGATGAAGGGAATCTTTAGGGAGATGATTTACGCGATGCTGCAACGACGCATGGAAATTTTATTCATTAAAATATCGTATTTCAAAGCGATCGGTGGCCTATCTCTATATGCTAACTTACTTATTCTCCGAGACCAAGCTCTAAGAGATTTTGAGGAGTGATTTCTAGAAGGGAGAGGTAAGAATTGATTTGGATCGCTATAGCAACCAAAGTTTAAAACTATTGAAGAACATCTATATCACGTAACTATATTTTCGAGAAGCTTAAATGGACATAGTTCTCCTACGTAAGAGAAAATTTCCCACCGTGACTATCCTGTATATAATATCTTCTGGGTGACAAAATAAGAAATACGTTAAGGCTCATTAATTTTATAAATAATAACAAAACAATAGCTAGCAACGAAACCTTAAAATGCTTTAGAAATACGAAATAATTCAAAGTTTAAAATACATAATCCATTACATATAAAATATTTTCACTTAAATTGTAAGATATATAATAAATAAGAAATTAATTGATGAAAATTAAAACATTTCTGCTTCTATTGTAGAATTAAATTAAATAAAGGCTTTTAATATCATATCAAAACCTATCCATAACTTTAAATTCGAAATTATACGTGGAATCCATAATTCTTCGGAATTAGTCATATTGTTTTAAAATATCAATAAATTCGAAAATTGTATTACAGTATTCCTTACTCCGAGAAACTTACTTCTAAAAAATTCATTCCTAAAGTTGTTGGTAATATTACTCACAAAATTACTACATATCGACGACTATATCTACTGTAAATGCACCTCAGAAAACAATCCGAAGCTTTGATCAAAAACGACCGTCAAATGAATAAGTGTCGCGATGATACGATTAATTTTCATTTCCCGATTTTCTACATCGCATCACCTTCTTCACATTAACACAACGAAAAGCCTATTCAGTAGCAGCAAGTGACGTGCGACTTCAAAGAATCCTAAAATTACAAAATTACAATCAAAGACCATATTAATAAAAAACCCATCCTTAACAATCCGGCACCTTAATACGAGTTAACTCCGCGAGATCGCTTTACTTCAACAGCTCGCAGAGGGTTAACTCCTCCTCCACCGGGTAAGCCCCGGAAAGAGATACCTCGCGCAAAGAAGAAATCTAGCGGCAAATTATCTCAAAAGTTCAATCCTCACATCGCGACATTCGCATCCTATTGTGTACGAATATCCTCTCCTTAAAAACTCACCCCCTCCCCTACACACACACCCCTTCTCTCTCTCCTTTTGCCAACAAGTTGTGCTGGTTGTTGAGTGCAGAAAGGCGTTAAGCAGCTACGCAGGCATTTAAGCGGGTACACACAGCCTCCCTCAGCTGTATCTCTCCCCCTTACGTCTCCCAACCACTCCCTACCCCACTCCGCCCTCTTACGTCGCGGACAATTTCTCTGATTCGTCCGAAAGTCTCTCTTTTGTCTTTTATCGCTCGCGGAAAGGGTTAAATGCGGATGTGATAAACTTTTTCGCGAACAAGGGAGTGGCTTTTAAAGGTTCCAGGACGTGCGTATGAGGGATGGGCTGGAAGTCATAGGGTTGGAAAAAAGGGGACGACGATGTCCGCGTGTTTTAGACTGCCTTGATAACGTCCGGAGCGCTCGAGGGAAACTATTCATATTAATTCGTTTCCGAGTTCAAACGCTAAAGATAATTCGGGGCAATCGCTGTGACAGATCTTGGCCAGCATCGCGTCGTTTCTCGTATCCGGGCCCAAAAAGAAGAATTAACGCTGTATACAAAGTTAAATTTGTATATTGTGAAGGGTTAATAAAACGGTGATGAGGTTGTGATTAAAATGCGCGATTACTGTTTTGTGTTTGACTCTTGAATGTCGCGAGGCTGTGTTCTCTTCTGAGTATGCGTAACTAACAGAAGAGCAAGGACCTGAGATATTTAAGCTATACTTCCATATCAGATGTACAGAGCCTAAGAGAATTTGCGTTATAACATTCTGACGCATGTGTATCAAACTAGGTACTGTAAATATACTTTTCTCCGAAACATATTTTATAATAATTTCGCAAGATAAACCCTCTGAAGTTAAGCAGCAAATTTCTTGATGATCTAATCAAGATTAAAATTCGTGATATTTTACGTAAATAATAATATCGTAATTATAACATAGCTTAAGTACAAATTCATCTAAAATTGACATTAGTTTAAAGGATAATTTATATTTTTATCAATTAAGTCCTTTGCAAAGTCAAGAATGGTTCAAAAGCTTGAGTCTGAAATTTTGCAGGTGAAACATGCAAGTTCGCACACTTTTTAGAAAATTTTTGCACGTGTGGCAGATCACAAAAGTCTCATTTGTTTCGCAAAGTCGCAAGCGATGCTAAGTAAAGAAGATGATGAAAGCAGAACTCGTTGTGAGGTATGGAGAGATAAACAATCATATAAAACAGTTGAAGGGAGAGAGAAGTGGTGTACACGTAACAGCTAAATGATGACCCCTAACCGACTTGCAGTATGGGGGAAATGGAGTGGCACAATGTGTGCCTAGGGTATGTAAAATTTTCTCTGATGCTTTATCATTAATTTAATTAAGATTTATTTACTATAAAAATTTCCAAAACTATGTTTATATAAAAGCATTTTACATCGCTACAGCATATGTAATTTAAGAATTCCCCATGGTATCTAAGAAATACTAACGATAAAGATTTGATAATTAATATTTGGTGGGATTAAGATAATAATAATCATGACTATTGGTAGTCATCACCATCGAAACAAAAATTTGAAGATAACGGTAAAGAAGATCGAGTTATAAAGTCCCACAAAGTGACAGCATCATCTATTGATTATAATTTGAAAATATTTGAATTCTAAAGAAGAAATGTATAATAAGCAAATAAAATAATGAAAATATAAAGATTTCTAATTATGAAGTGCTATTGAGTTTTATATATATTTACTTAGTGATTGGTTTCCTAACACATTGATACTTTCCAACGATGTATATCTGCAAAGGACATTTCGAATATAAACTCACTCCATAGGATAACATCTATATATAATTTTAAATCATTTCCTCATAAGCTGATATGGGAGCTCATAAAATTTCAGACGAGAGGATACGATGATTTATTGCTTTGATATTCTATCAAGAGAATTTATGGATGTCGAAAGGATAAAATTACTCACGAAGATATATAATCTCAGAGAGAAAATCTAGCTCGAGCAATATAATCTGAGATATTTGGAAGCAAAAGAAATACACTTTTTAATGAAATAATAATCATTCTGCTAATACAACTATCTTATAATTTTTTCACAGAAGATTAGATGAATATAAGATACTGAAGAATGAAAAAACCTCAATGTATGGTAACAAATAATGGAGAATCATATTTATACTGAAAACATTAAATTATGCTAAAGAAAATATGGTTTCTGTAATAAAAAAATCCACCAATACTACATCATTTTGAAAAATGTCGAGTAATCTGTTCCCCATTCATAAATTCATTGGACTAAGCTTAAAAAAATGAAGTTTATTACACTTCTGCGTCCTTCAACTCTAAAATTAAGCATATTTAACAATACTCGATCTTATATTTTCTCGAAAAGAAGCATAATCTTTATTTCAAAACTATGTAGATTTCTGACGTATATTTTCACAGAAAGACTAATTTTTAGATGAACAAAAATTCTCACGAGTATACCCGTACGACCCGTGCGCTTAGAGCAACCAAACTCTATCGGGCATTAAGATTTAATTACAACATTTCTCTGACGGTAACAAACGAAAAAAATACGCAGATAAGCCAAATTTCACGATAACCCCAACTCGTACCCATCCTCACTCCAGCACAACACCAGATTCCTCAACATTGATACCGCATCTACGCATAGCAGCGCCCCCAAAAGGTTCACGTGGCCGATTCCTGAACTCTTACCTCCGTTGAAATCGCTACACTTTTGCTAAGCAACCGTCGTAAAACCAACAAAGAGCATTTAACGCCGTATCATCATCTCTCGGATAAGAGAACGGATTAATCTCGACCCCAGACCCGCGATCTTTTTCCGCCTTGGAACAAAACGTCAACCGTACAAAGAGACATCTGGTGTTGCATATGAGGGCGGGAGAAAAAGGAGGGCCGGCATGTGACGTCACGATGGTTTCGTAAAAATAAAAGAAAAGTCTCTCTCGTCGCCGCTTGTCTCCTCCATTCACCTAATTACTCAAACAGAGAGGAGGAGTTCCCATCAAAGAAGACGCCACAAAAGACTTCTTTTTGATGAAACCCCGCCCTCTGGCGATGTACGTACGTACTCCGCTTCAAAGTAATCGCCGTGGAAGGCTCTTCATTTTCATAAGCCCCCGAAAAACGACCCGTGTGCGTGTTATTCGCGTGCTCAGAGGTTTTTTTTACGAGGCACGACTCGTTCATTCTTCTCGCCCTTATGCGGCGGTCGCGATTAGGCCGCGGATTCTGTTCGCATCAAATTTATCGCGAGACATCATCACCGAGAGCTGGAGACTGCGTTGGCGGGAAGTGCGGGAGGAAAGACGGGTATCAAAAAGTCGGCGGAAGGAAATCCGAGGAAACGTTGGACGTGTTTTTTCAAGGGGCTTTCCCTTTATTCGTCGCATTCAAACGTGTATGAGAATTACGTGAGGAGAAGAGGGGGTGTATCCTCACCCTGGATCTCCTTGGAGCTTTATCCTATCTTTGATACCATCCGCGATTACTTTTGTACTATTCAGTCGTTGCGAACGTAAGCGCTCGGGATTTGGTTTAAAATGTTATCCCTCGTGAATCATCTTCATGGTTCTAGTGTTATGAAAGGTATTTGTTCGACTTGTATGTTGGTTACCCTTAGTATATGGATATAGATATAACATTGAACTGAGAATTCGTTTCCAAAGATAAGCGGTGGATAATGCAGGAATGATCGTAACAAATCTTTCTGATATTCAACGAGAAAAATATTAAAAACGTCTTCTCCCTATGAATCCGAAATATTTGAACCGATTTTCGTTCCCTAACAAGTTTCGAAAGATATAACTTTATTACATAAAAGTTTAGATCAAGTTTTTCCATCTATACCACTGTTAACTGAAACTCATTTATCAGAAATAGATATTATTTTGTTTCTGGTATAGATATCGTTCTTGCTCACGATATAATGTAACGTAGTATTTTGAATATTACGGGTGCTGAAAGAAGGATTTCATACATATATAACATACTGAACTAATTGGTAAAATTTCTACTTTCGGATTAATATTTTACTGTAAGCTAACCAAGTATCTCACGATAATGAAAATATGGTGACAACTTAAGTAATACGTAACTATGCTTTTTCCCAGTTCTCATATCTCAATTCAATCAATGATTTTTATGTCTATTCTTCACCTAATTTTTCATAGGTAATATTTACGAGAAATTTATAATTCGAAATATAACTAAATAATTAAGTATACCAAAAAGTGCTTTTATACCTGTGACTAAACATGAATATATTACATAAATTTATCGAATTCATCACGCCACCTAATTCCCTTAAACACAAATATATCCTACAATCGCACCGGATCAAGCCGAAGGAATCGCTATAAGGATGTATCCGTCTTTCTCCCACCTATAATTCATATTTTACGCATCCTCCGCCCGTGGACCATGAGATCAAGTGTCAGGGATAGAATTCATTCAAATGAATTGATAGATGGAGGTATTTAGCTTGGGAGAATCGAGATCAAGAAATATCTTTCACATCCTGAAAAATGGAGAGAGAGAAGGAAGACTGCATAAATGAAACCGTATCCTTTATCCGAGAAAGACAAGTCGAAAAAAAGGCTTTTCTGTAACATACTCCAATCCGCTGGTCTGATGATTTACGGACGGATCCATTTTGCATAAGGGATTCTTTGACGCCATTAAATCACCTGGCCGAAGGAAGTAGCGCCTGGAGAAGTACCCTAAGTATATAGGGGAAGGGGCCTAAGGAGTGGAGGTCACCGGAGGCAAAAATATTGGAAAGAAAGAGGAAGGATGACTTATGGCTGCAGGGGGAGGATCTGTTAGTAATATAGTGGGGATATGTCAGGAGTTTCACGTGTTATTTATTGCCACTCATTCTCAATAGAACTTTCCTATCATATCCAATACGCTCTGCGTGTGGGAGTGTATATACACACACACACCCAAAGATATTAATACACACACAGGCAAAAACGCACGCGTCTTTCATACACATATAATAAGAAGGAACATAACGTAACGTTGGACATAATTATAAATAGATTTATACCCAAATATGCTTCCGATGACTGTTATATTTACGCTTTCAATAAGTTAGGTTTGACAGCACTGTTTGTTGGTGTCTCTTTATAATTGGGAAAGTTTATTTAGTCTCAGTTTCATAAACCCTGTCATTATACGATTTATTTGTTTCGAGCATTTCTCTACAGACTTAATTGTAATACTCGGATATTTTAATTTATATCCATAATATTTACGGATGGTGAAATAATTCTCGACAAATAATAATAAATTTTTCATATTTAGCCTAACAAATGCTAAATTACAATCCAAGCAACCTGTAATTAAATTAACAATAACCTCATAATTATACTCTATAAGGTAGCAAAATAATCAATAAAATAAATAAAAGACATGAAAAATAATCATTTTCCTTTAAAAGGGAACACGATTCCCAAACCATCGTAATACATATGCATGCAGTCTATATTATTGTATGTAATAAAACCTGGATTTTTATACGCCTAAGCAATAATTCCAAGTGCGTATAAACCTACCAAGCGTAAGCATACCCTTTGAAGTTTCAAAATTTCAAGGACAATAATCAGAAACTTTTTCAGAGCTCACGTTACAAAAAAATTCAATCGTTAAAAAGAGTTAGTCCCTGAATTCTCACTTCAGCAAACGTAAATGGCTTCGCAACATCGTTCTTTTCAATCTACCGAAACGTTCATTGAAAACCGTCTCATTTCGCATGAGAAAACTTGTCATCTCGCAAAGAAGCATTGCAGTCGGAATTAATATCGGCAGATATCGTTTTCGATCAGATAAAGCGTCATTGAAAGGCAGCCAATCCCAGAAGGTGCATTGTCGGCTGCGGATTTAGGCAAGGACACGAAGGGTTGGGGGGTATTCGATTCTTCACCTGAAGTAATCTCGGTAGCGACAAACTGAGTTTGAGTGGCTCGCCTTATCTGCTCTATCTACGTCGTCGCACAATCGCTAAGCTGAGGAGAAAGGAATAGAAATGAATCTTATTTATGGAAATTATATTCCGAGATGAGATTGAATACGCTCGCTCTGTGATGGGCTGCCCATCTCCTGCCCTTATTCCCACACCGCCTTCTTTTAATAGAACGCGCGAGACTGTGCTTGGAATGTCACTGCAACAGGGTGTGTGTTTTGATACCGACGGTAAATTATCCAAAATACAAAATCTGCCATGGAGCAATGGATATTTCCGAAAGAAATTTTTCCCTAATATTGTGAATTACGTCTCCCGAATTTAACAGCAAGTAGATTCTTATACAGATTACCTTGAGGTTGGAATTTAAGAACATAAATGACATTTCTGCGTTTTAAAATTTGAAATGACAATAAACTTTGATGTATGTATTAATAATTATATTATTTTTACGAAAAGGTTAATTTCAAATTACAAATTTTGAAAGTACGTACATTTTACTAGTAATGTTTGTTTGTACACAATGAAACCACAACGAAAATATTTTCCAGACTTATTAAAACTACGTGACTAATTCCCATATATGATTGAATACAGCATGAATTAAATATGGTTGGTTTTTCCCCTGGACGCTTGTATATTGCTTAAGAATAAGTGACAGAATTCAGAGGTTTATCATGTGAGAATTAAAATCCTTATCTTTAATTATAAACTTTTATGGTTTAGGAGTAAATGATAAAAGCAAATAATAACACCCTCAACAAACGGAACAAGTTTAACTGTGCATTACATTTCAGTATCATAATGCTTGTATGAGAATTCTCATGTGTGGCTTATATTTATGTTGAGATTATTAGCTCTAAATTAACTTAATAAAATTTATCAACCAAGAATGCTTAGAGCTATGTTCCTGAACCTATATTAACACGGATATCATCAAAACAACTCTAGGCTGACCATACATAATGTTAGACAGAGTTAGAAGTCCAAAAACATCAAAACCTTACGTAAAAGAAGCCGGAAGATACCAAAGATAACGAAAGATCAAAATCTTACGTCCTTTTTGACAGGTATCGTTCTCCATTGGCCCAAAATATGCACCGAACCCGGCTTTGATACGCCTCACCTCAGGAAAAATAGGGACCCCTAAGGACCGGGTACCCAGCGTCAGAACAGATCCATATGTGCCGTGGGAAAAGAGAGAGAATTTTTGAAGAAAGAGATGGGATTCGGAGAAAGGGACAATTGGGTGGGCGTGCGTGTGTGGGGAGAGAGTGAGTGTGTCACCGTGAGGCCGTGAGAGGAAATATCGGCGAAAGAGAGGACCTCTCTACACAGAGAGGAAGATGGTGCGATAAGAAAGATCTCAAAGGGACCGAGGACAAGTTGGATAATAAGTGGAGAATGAGGCGGTAGAGATCGGGTCGATTTTCAATAGGAAGATCAAGGGATGGGTGGGGCAGTGCGAAATAAAGGGCGGTTCCGCCGATGACAGCGAGAGTTTAATTCGGAGGATAACATCACGAAGAGAGATAAGGGAATGTTATTGGCAGAAGTGAAGGTCAGGCTTTTGAAGGCTTTCATTGAATGGACACACAGGAGTCCTGCCGATGTCAATGAACCGCGTGTCGATTGAGGTAATGGGTTGTTAATTGAAGGGTTTTTGCTTTGTTTGGAAGCAACTGAGGATTTAATTCGTGGATGAGGGTTTGTTATTGTTTCGTAAGATAGGAGTTTAATCGTAGGTTGATTCTTTGGATGGGGATATTCGATTATGGATGGAATTGACTCTTTCCGAGGTTTGTTTATTACGCGATGTGTAGATAAAATGACCGAATGGATTTTCTAATAGGTCTTTCCATTAAAGCACAAGAGTTACACTCCTCTTATTCAAATTCAAAGATTGTTCCCATACTATTCTGATTATGGTATTAACTGTTGTCATATTTTAGGAATCGCATACCTTACGGCATTATCATCTTTCACCTAAACTTTTCGATAAAATAATTTCTGAGTTTTTTCTCTATTTGTTCTTCTTTTTATTTCTATATTACAGTTAGCTCAATCGAAACTGATGTTTCATTAAATTCCTAATTTGACCTAATTTTTTATAGTGAAGTCAGCTATAAGAATATATCGGTAAATATTATCTGATCCTATTCTAAAAATTTGTGTTCGAATATATTCAATGAAATGCCTTCATAGAAGAAGAATATTTCAATTTTGATATATTACTTTCAATTTTGATACATTACTTTCCATATTAATTATCTAAGTATACCTTTTTAATAAATTAATTACAATATGAGGAAAATCCTATGCGTCTACAAATGAAATAAAAACTAATGATAGATGGAAATAAGATGTAGAGAATGCTCATTTATATTTTCAATATTTCCGTAGTTCTATTCATTCATTGATAACTATCACGTTTATGATTTTCTATTTAGCACTATATACATTACAGAAAGTATTTTACTCTGTTAAATTAATAATTACTATTACAATTTTTATCCTAATAAAATCTCAATCATTAAATAGATTAATAGACAAGAATATCTATAAATCTTCAATATCATCCAGCCCTATATACCATTACAATCGTAAACAACAAAAACGTATCGAGAAAAATCTAAATTCTTCTCAACACTTCATTCCTCAGAGACAAATGGTAGACTTCCCATACGTCAAGACATGCAGCGAGGAGTCGATATAAAATTCAACGTACAGAAGAGACAAGTAGAGCCGATACATTCGGCGGAATAAATCCAGAAGACACAATCCCCTGCAATCGACCGAGACTTATCACAAAGACCCCGCGATTCCGCAAACTCCCTCGCATTTCCCCGACCGAATCTCTTATGGCGCGAGTTCGGAAATACTGATAAATTGTCCCCTTGTGACGTGAATGCTTCCTATTCATATCCCCACACCCATATCTCTTCCTTCTCTTTATATTTTCCCTTTATCTTGCTTTCTCTGTCGCACCCGATATCTTCCCAGCGTTATATTGCGGTCGATCCTCCATTCTTTACAGCTCCGAACCATGTGCGCCATTTGACGAATGTGCACTCTGCCTTTTGACGAATCCATTTTAACGGAGAGACTCATCATTCCGTCTGTCGCTATATTTGACTTGCATCGAGGAGAACTCCCTAAAGGATATTTATTTCCATCACGAAGCTCTCGGTACGAGGAATGAATAAGTATTAATTTTGATAAATCTCCCGATCGCATTAAGGTCGAATATTTCCCGAATCGACGATTTAGGTCGTTGCGCTTCGTTTGGAGTTCGAAAAAGATCGCGAGAATGGTTTATTTCAGTTCAGTTACGTTTAGCGATCCTACTGCAAGGTTACGTAAAATGAAATTAAATTTAACGATATGAATAACTAGATTTTTTCTTAGATGATTCAAAACTAAATTACTATCAAACGATTCTCAACAGTTAATTAGATAAAAAATCAAATCTGTATTGTTAATTTCAAATATTAACTATACTGAAAATATAATAACTACTGATAATTATATTTACGCAAAATGTTAGGATACATAAGCAAAAGGATAGCACTAAAATAAGTGCATTATTCGAGAAACTTATTTAAAATATTTAGATAAATAGATCGTTATTTTAACTATTATTAAGGAGTTTAAGGAGTACGATAGCAATTATTGACGCATTTTAAAAATAAATCACTAATTTATATCCTAGCATAAGAGTATAATTTCAGGTTACTCTTGTTATCGATTAAAATTAATACCTCACTACTATGTGGCGGTACTGAATGAGTAACGAGTAAATCGTGAAGAAATGGATAACATGTATTTTGAACGGATACAGTAAAGAGAATAATAGAGAGTTATCAGAGAGATTAATATGACATTATAATTTTTAAAATAAAGTAAATAAGAAAAAAATAGATGTTAATAAGACTAAACGCATATCATACATAATTGTTTATCACAATGCACTAAATTCCCTTCCATGTTAGAGAATACAACGATGAAAAAGACGAGTGAGAAAAATTAAAACTACAATTCCCGTTGAATGCGAAGCATTATCTTGGGAATCATTAGCGCATTACTTTAATCGAAGCACTTTGATTCTTAGCTGAGGGCTTCATCTGATAAAAGCCCCACCGCTCTTAAGCACGTCTTTCGATTGGCCATTCTCGAAGGGACGCATTAGGTGATCCTGCGACCATAATGCACTCCGACAAAGAAGAAAAAAGAGAATTGTCTCCCCCATACGTCTCCCATCTTCGGTATCCACGGAGACAATGTTTTTTCTTCCTCTTAAACCACTCCACCCAGCACGTTATTCGGTGGCCGCTTATAAATCTTCGATGGGGGAGATGCCGAAACCGAGCGAACTCCTCTGTGGGGGAATGCGCCATCCATCTCCCGTACCCTACTGCTTTCCGAACAGGAGATTCCCTCTTCACTCCATTTCCTCCTTCCTTCATCAACTCCCTCTTTATTCCGTAAGAAATAGTCTAATGGCGACAAACGCCGATGCGCGAACAATGCGTCCGTAAGATCAAGGATCGAGTGATTTCGCAGATACGTTTACAAGTACGTATGATGATGTTCCGATACGACGATGATTGTAAAAAGGCGAATTATACGATTTGTAAGTATCAAAGTTATACTTTCTGCATTTTATATGCTACAATATTTCGTGTGGGATGTATTGTGAGTATAATTACTCTCACAGTTAATAGAAATGTGGCTTAATGTTGTCGGTTAAGTATCCACGCTGTCGTTTCTGCAGTTGATGCGCGACAATAATGGTCTCGGGATGCATTGTCGGAATAATTCAACTCGCAGTTGATATATATGTGTCTTAATGTTGTTAGTGAATGTTTTTTTCCAACATATGGATAATTTGGAGTGTTCTATTATATAATTCATGTTTGTTTAAGTGTTGAATCTATTACATTATTAATCGATATTAGAAAGAAACTAAATGTTTGTGGATTAATACTGATTCAATTGAAACTAATAATACGGCTAAGCTTAATGATTTCGTAAAACTACTCATTTTCATATAGTGGATGATTCATATAAAAAACTTACTACTTAAATCACAAAAAGTACCAAGTTTTTTATATGAATCTCTCCATTATGGATTAGCACAACACCCCGCCTGATTCAGTGCAGATTATTTTCATATAGACTTATCGAATTTGAAACTTTGAGAGCCATGTATTTTTATAGAAAACTTTGATAAAGCATTTCATATGCAGTCACGAAGAATTAAACGTAAAATTGTGATGAGATAAAGTTATATTTATGGAGTTTACATGAATTACGTAACTTTATATATGCCTTCTTAAATATGTTTAGAGAAAAATATGTAAATTATTTTTTTACATGATTTCCAACAAAGAAAAACTAAAGCCATCATTACATAATTCCAATCCAATTGAATCCATTCTACTTCACTTCAATCACGAAAGAAAATTTATGGAACTTGTAAAATTAAATTTTACGATGCCTATAACTATATGTTACGAGAGTTAGTAACCTATAGTAATGTGTAGAACGTACCCACCTGATGCCTTTTTTATTCCTCAATCGATGAAAGGTAGCGAACATAAGGGTTGAAAAGAAGAATGAGACAAAATAAGACAGGAATATATACAGAGAGTGTAAGAGGACTGATGCATTGGCTCATCACATTCGATGAGCCGTAAAATACAGTGGGAATGGCGTCTAGATCTCGTGGCACATACGCACGTGGGGGTTAAGTGATGAAGAAAAGGATATGATGTATGGGAGCAGTGGTAAGAAAAAGGGGCAGGTGGCGATGGTGTATTCCATGGGGAAGGGGATCCATTCCAACAACAATACAGGGAGGAAATTCGGAGAAAATAAAATGCGTAAGAGAGAAACAAGAAGTAGAGAAGGATTGGAAGATCGAATACTTTAATTTTGATAAATAAAATTTTTAATGCATATATTTTAAAAAGAGGTGTGTATATTAAGACTTTCATTTGCAAGTACATCTGTAATAATTTTTTATTATGGTGATTTTGATATCCTGTAGATGTTTTGAAGCGCTCTATATTCTATCCACTGTCTACGTTGATTGAAATTTAAATTTTTTTAATACTATCCATTAATTGAACTCGTACATTTCAATACTACTTCAGCTTAACTAAAAAATTGGGAGAATATACCTTGCGCTATATCATCTTAGATATGGAGATTTCTTTTGTTGTAAAATTACTTATAATAAGTTATTATTACATGCTCTCTATGGTTGTCAAGTGATTTTTACATCTCTAATTTGATTATAATAATTAGATTATTCATAGATATCTATCGGAAAAGGCAATAATGAAATTGAATGATAAAAAATCTAGAAAAGGTACATTCTCGGCTATTTTTTCACTTCAAGAGAGGAAATACTTTCGGGTGGTCTTGGATTTAATCTCATAAATTTTTAAAGATACTTATTTATATTAACCAGCCATTCTAGCTAAAACTCTATACTAATCATAGAGAGCTTTCGCTTTAACTCCACCGTTAAATTCTCCAACTCCACAATAGGTGTAATTCCTATCAAATCATTACTTCTGTAATCATATATCAAGGTATACGTGATACGTAGCACGTAGATGGCAGGAATCAATTGTATTACAAGTAAATGTCAACTATCGACAAGCTATAAGTTACATTTATATATTAGCATAAATTCATTACTAGTTACATGCAAAATATCACCCTTTTGGAACCAAACCAATTAAAAAAAACAGCCTTCTAAAAGCCAACGAGGCATATAATGATTAAAAGCGCCAACGACCCAACAGAAACAAATGACTGATTATAAACAATGTCGACGAGTTCCTCAACTCCAAAAAAGCCAACCGAATCGATTAGAAAGATCCCACGATCGATGCTTAAAATTCATTAGAAGCGCATTTCAAGAACAATCGGTCGAATGGTACCACACGAGAGAGAGCGTTTCCCATAATTCAACGCGGCCTTTAGACGTGTTTCGAATCGCACCTTCGGAAATAAATCAGCGAAGGCGATTCGGTTCGGCTTTGAAGAGAGAGGGAATCGCCGATAAAAAAGGGGCGAATTTTCACGGCTGCGATGAAGACGTATTGGCCTTGAACTGGGGTCAGTGGGGGCCGTTTCTGCGGTCACTGAGGCTATTGAAGGCGATCGGCTGCTTCCACAGACGAGTAGATTAATGGCGGTGCGTTCGTGGGAAAAGCGCCGACGGGAGGAGGGCAACGGGATGAAGTGCTTACCAAACGTGGGGACTAATTTGAATATTAGGGCCCGATTCCGTTTTTACGCAGTTTACGGCGATTGCTTCCAATAGGATCAACGATATAGCGAACGTTTAGGGTCGCTATAGAGCTACAATCGTCAACATGAATACCTGATCTTATTTAACGAAACTAAAGAATTATATATCGCATACTTAGACGCCATTTGCGGAAATGGTAATACGAAATGAAATTTAAAACATGAGTTTATCGTAATTTAGTTCATTTTATGCGATCATCATGCATGATTTTGTGAAAAAATTTAAAAGAATGAATCAATAAATACATACACTTTTGGGAATCAAATACGAGATAGAACTTTAATTTTAAAGTTTTAAAGAAGCGTGATCAGATCCGACAAATTTTAATCATATCATTATATTTACAAACGTAACGTTATAATTAGTATCGTAATTAAATATAATACATTCTATCACTACTTTCAATGCATTTCTTAGAAGTCTAAAAGTTCATCTTTAACAGTAATGTAACTTTAACAAATCTTGTATTTTAATTTAGTTAAAATTTAAAAAAATAGATAAAAATGGACAAAAATAATTCAGCGTAGCGAAAAGATCTAGATTCTTATAAAAACAATTAGCTTCATTAGAATCAATTTCATAAGCTTATTTTCATTGACGAATTTTGATTTCAATAATTTAAGCCTTAAAGAATTCTGTTTTAATTGTGAAAGCTGAAGCTATATGAAGGAAAATATTTAAATCAAAATCTACAAGTTAACCATTCACTAAATAACAGAAGTAACTATATTCAAATTTTAATTTCAGAAATTTCCTTTTCAAACCATACAGACTATTCAACCAAATTTTTAGTACATCAGCATGATAAGTTACGACATTTTTTAAACAACGGTTACGTAAACGAACAAAACACGAAATCAAATACGAAAAAAAATAGAACAAAATCCTCGGAAAAAAATAGTTCAAACCCACCGGTGGACATACATACCTCGACGTAAGAGAAATGAAATACCTACGACCGAACTAAAAGAAAAGGCAATTTGAGGAGAGAACGTGTTAAGGCTATCAGTTAGGGTGTGGACAGGGTTAGCACACGAACGTACGTGGATAACGAAAAGTGGGGGAAATTATTCGTTCCCGAACCGGATGCGTCCGTGGGAGAAGCCGATGACTGTGCTCTTGAGACCATTCCCGTGTCGGCTGATCGCCGTCATTTGTCTGCGGGAGGAAGATTTTTCGGACGGCTCTTTTTTTTCCACCGAAAAATCTCGCACTCTGTCGTCCTTTGACCCCACCTTTTTTATTTTTTTAGTGCCCATCGTTGCCCCGGAGTCGACCGATCGCTCAACCTTCACTTTGGGACACCCTCGGACTCCTTTTACCCGATTTTATATAAAGTCTCAACCTTTTTATCTTCCCCCTGACCGCCTTTATAATAAATCGAACCAACAACTTTAGTACTCATTCACACCGTTGTGAGGTCGAGGATGTATAAGCATGCGATGAAAACAACGCTCGAGCAAAGTGGATGGATCGTGGAGTTTTATTTTATTTTTTTTTTAAGGGCGTGGAAATGTTTCAATCAGAATCTCTGCAAATCTTCTGAAAGGGCCTTCGTTGCTATCGGAAAGCCAAAAAGCTTTTGTGTTGTAGCGTATGAAAGGGTGAGCAATCCGATGTCATTTCTGATGGTGATGACAATGAGTAATTTTATAAGGCGATCTGAATTATTTTTTTCCTTAATTTTGCCTTTCTCAAATAATCTTTCTTATTTTCGGAACTAAAAAGTAAAATGTTTTTCCTGAGAGGGATACTAAATTAAAGCTCATAAATACATTCAATAATTAATTTAAATACAACGTAACAATTCCAGTATAAATGATAAGAAACAATAAATTATTACTAATACGTAATGATCTAAGCAACCAATCAACTAAGTTTCATTACTGTTCAATCTTAGCAACCAATAAAACATACTGAAATAAACTTACGGTTACGAGCTATCGAAGCTAAATACACAACCTCATCATTTTCATGGTGAATCATCTTAATACCAAAATATTTCAATTAAAAAAAACATTCGAACGTAACGTAAATTAACTTATAAAGTGCATAGAATGTTCAACTACATCCCCCTGAGATCGAATAGCAAATAAGAAAGAGAATTTCCATTACAATGAATCTCATTAGTTCGTCATAGCAATGAATTGATACGTTTTCAAAGACCCTCTTTTTTACTCCCCCCTCCCCCGCCTTGTGGTGTGTGTACCGCGCAATTTTTCTTCCTCTCAACCTTTTCTCTCCGAAAGGCTGAGTTCGTCGAAGCAGGTGTTTGACATTCCGAAGGGTTTTTAAAACAGCGCCGACTATAGCTTTTTTTTGCTTCCTTCGTTAGTGCCGATTCTTGCTCTTGTTTTCATCCCCCTGCGCTAAATTGTTCCACACACGCTCGCTTAGATGCCTCGCGCTCTGCATGCATATCGAAACTGTTTCTAATTCGCCACTGATATCGTCTAAATTCTATAACCAATAGATATACTTATAAGTCAAATCTATAATGTTCTTCAGTGTTAAATTTATATATCATCGCCTTAAAAATTCATCGACTTTGGTGTGATGTTCAGAAATGATAATTCTCTTGAAGGATTCTTTGATTTATCACTACTTACGTATTTACGACATTATATTCATTAAAACTAAGAACATAATTTTTTTATGAATACTAATTAATACTCCCAGTAGACAAACCATTTGAAATCTTGATCATCACAAATAAATATGTTAGAAATGAGTACAAAATGCAGTATAAAGGAGAATTAGGAAACAACTTTTACGAGAAAACGGGATAATACTTGCGTAATGTTGAGCTATTTAATCGAATAATATATATACATGTATATATATATTAGTAACGATCGGAGTAAAGTTTCGATATATCGTATAAAAATTACTTCTCATTCAAATGTAATATATATTCGAATTCTCAATGTCAAGGACGGAAAAAAATTTCAAAATTTCTCCAAGTTACGAATGGAATTGACGGAGAAGGATTTGATTAAGTGGGAGTCATGACGATAATAAACAGAACTTAAGAACACCTATTCTGTTTTTTTTCGATCGCTATCATTTCTACGGAAGCAATATAAACCCAATATGACATATAAATTTGTCTTAGTTTAGTTTACGTATATTTTCTTAAATAAGTAATAATTTCCAATGCATATTAGCTTCAAATCCATCATCCATTATTACACGAAATCCATACTTTATCCTTAGTTTAACTCATATATTAGCATTAAAATTAGTAATAAACATCGTTGAGCGAAAGAACGGTACAATTCCTTCAAAATGATCTTTTGAAATAAAGACCTTCAAATATATGTTACGTTATATGTATAGCAATATACATAGTAATACAATACATGGATAAATGTTAGATGTATAGTACCATATTCAGTTGAAATCTCTAAGTAGTTCTACGCAGATAGCTCTTTCCCTGCTCTCAAATCTGTTTCCAAAGAGACTCAAAATCACCAACCACATAACACCGCATCCGCAAAAGAAAACCCCTACAATTCAATCGAGATTCTTTCAATTTAACCCGACTGTTATTTTGTAGCACAAAAGATACGGCGCGGAATATTTACGGAGGATATACGACACTAAAACGTGGAATATTCGAAACACAATAAAAAGAAAACCGCCGGGAAAAAAGTTTCCTTGGAGCAACTCGTACAATAAACATCGGAAAGCAAAGGATCACCGTTAAAAATTTTATCGCGTGTCTCCTTAAGCGGAGAATTCATTCGACGAAATAACCTCTTTTCCTCGAAGGATTAATAAGTCCGAAGCGACGAGTTTATCGGAGAAAGAAATTCCGCGGGCATTGGATCCTTTTGGTGGACACAAAAGGAATGGCGATCGGTCGAAACAGTCGAACATCGATGGAATCCCTTTGAAGGAAGTATCCGAACGATAGGGGCGATTGAGGCGAACTCTATCGTCTAAATTACTGAAACGGCTTGTCTCTGAAAAAAGGAGGCATCTCAGCTCTCGAATCGTTTAAAAGGAGGCGAGAGGAGTCGGCTGAAGATCAAAGGGAATCGTGTGGAGGGGAGGGGAAGGATGTGCAATGGAGCAGAGGAGGGGAGGAAGGAAGGTGATAGGAGATGGAAACAATAGAAAAGGTGATGGAGATGAAGTGGGTGTTAAGCAGGGGTGTCCAAAGAGGTTCGAAGGGCCCCATGTGATCCCTACGTTCTTTCGTACCGGTAGCTGATTTTGCATTCGAAACTTCCTTTGTTTTTATTCTTTTTTTATTGGTGGGTAGACTTCGATGGGCTCTAGGCTAACGATAGGCTAGATCTTCCACTGTAAACAACTATAAAATATAGGTTCCTTATGAAGAAGATTTGCTCAAGACAACATGTAAAATGTTTTGAAGCACAAACTAACGCAGTTATATACCAATATGGACTTCAACAGAGGTGAAAAATTCAAGACGTTAACATTCTACTCTCTATTATCCTTATTTTAGGAAATAGAAATGGAAAAAGTGAAATAACCAATTGAAATTATATATTTAGCTTTAATGAAGGTAGCGAATTATGAAATTGGTATGAAAGTACAGAGAGAATTTTAACGACAGATGGTTGGGGTTGGGGATGCATAAAAAGATGGTTGGGGAAAATATTTATCATAACAAATTATTATGAGTGATGACAAAATGAAACGAGTAAGTTTAAAGAAAAAATTAATTAAATTAAATAGAAAGAAGCGCTTATGTAAATAACGTGTAGAATAAACGTAGATAGTGAACGATGATGAAGCAATATACACAAAAATAAGCAATGAAAATGGAAGGGGAAAAAATGACAACAGGATTCCGGGAATAGAAGATGGACGTAACATATTATGGAAATGAAATCTTATTGGTAAACCAGACAGTGGTGGAATTTCTTAGATTCCGCATCGGTACGATTAGAATCTGGAAATATATCGGAAGGACATCGGATAAATTGAAATGACTGCGCGGCCCTTTTGTAATAAAATCCCCTTTTCCTAATAAAAGGAATGAGAAGTAAATTGGCTATAAAGATCTCCAACGATACGATCAGTCGATTCCCTTAAACGGTTAGAGTTTTGGATTTCGTTTCGTCTAATCTACGTTAGCTTCCTTTTTTGATCGGAAAAAGATCTTAAGGTTACGGTTTTTGAGTTTCAACCTAGTTGCATCAAAAATTGTTTCTGTCTTTCCACTTTCCTTAAATAAAGTAACTTTTCTCATAATAGGCACGAATCTTCCTTCATACTCAGCGTCTTAAATGACAGATGTTGATTCACGAAATGGTAAACCAAATAGTCGGAAAATGTAGATATATCCAGCAAGTTAAACAGCCCAGTTTAAAATGTAGAAATATTCAGTAAGCTAAACATCCCAGTTTCTCTACTTATTTCTATAGAGTTTTAATGTTATTCTTATGGAATACAATTTGGTTAAAAATTCTCGAAGATGGAGACTTAGTTTCTCGAAAATAAAAGCAGAAAACAATACGAGGAAACTGCTTTGGATTGACGAAATATATATTAGCTACTCAGTGATACACTGTTACAAATTAGATGATGACTGTTTGTATTATATGACTCTAAATATATATAACGCATTATTTACTCTAATATTATAATGTACACTTTACGTCGCATAAAAATCAACTTAATAGTGAGGAAAAGAGATGAATATAGCATGTGACAATTTCTCTGTATCCAAGCCATAATCTACCATTTTATCTAGTCAAACAATCACAGAGAGATAGAACAATTAATCTGAAAACGTGCCCCTGATACGTACACGACCTTGAGAAGGTACGTTCATACTGCAAGGAGAAACTGCACGGACGTCGATTCCACATACAAATGCAGAAAATTTATGTCACAACCCTTTGAAAGATGCTGAAGATGAAACCACACAATAAAAGATCGAGGTAAGTTTAATGTATCTTATAAAACCCCGCATTCCATCTACATCAATGGGGTACGCCATTATCCATCCTCTAAAGAAAGAGGGAAACGTTATAAAACCTTTGGATAAGAATCCAAGCGATTTGAAATGCATCCGTTGCTTCGTAATTACAGTATCGCGGATTAAATTAACCATTACTAGAAAAACTCATACGGTCCATACACAAAAGGGACACACATTACGGGAGGTGGATAAAAAAAAACCGCCGGAATCATATAAGTCTGAATAAACAATTCGTGGAATTCTCCGCATGAGAGAACGAAGATAAGGAGCTAAGGTCTTAATATTGGACTTAGAGAGTAATTGGATGGGGACAGAGGGCGTGTGAAGCGATCTTGAAAAATGCGGACATTCTTTCCTTTGAAGGCTCTTTGAAGTTGCCGCCAATTCGACCCTCAAACAAACCTACTCCGACCTCAAAAATCACTCATTTCGCTCCCACACTTGAGAAGCCACAGGTGTGCGTTCATCCGTGGCTACACTCACTATCCCGAGCTTTACTGCATGTTATCGTTGTTATAGACGCTAAAGGTGGGCAAACATGGGTCTCGTGTGCGTATTATGTTCGATGAAATCTGATTTCCTATAATTGTAAAGTATAACTGTTAATATAAGTATATAATTTAGAACATGTTTAAAATTATACTCGTGATGCAATTAAAGGGAAATATTTTAATAGATCTACTTAAAGGATAAATGCTCTAAAGGTTATTTGGTGAAACTAAAGAAGTTTTTATAATAAGAGAATTACACGAGAACATGTTGCGTTCTATATATGATCATAACATGAAGATGATTAATGATTCCTACTTTTTACGTAGTTCTTTGGGCTTAATCGGTTTGTAGACTGTCCAGTATTCATCATCTATTTAGTTTCAGACTAACTTATATTTTTGCTGATTTGAATTACATTTAATAAATATTTCTTATGGTTTTTATATTGCTCATAAACCTCACTTTGCCTTAATATTGCCAATAATACTATGGTGGAAATGTATAAAGACTGTTAACATACTCTATTGCAACACTAAAAAGTGATACAGCAATATCCGATTCCAAAATAAGAAAGCAAAAGTGACTGTTTTAATAAAGATGAATAAACTACAGCATGATCAGAAAGAAATCAAGTATATCAAGAAATAACCCCAAACGAAACAAAGTAACTTGTTTGTTATACATCGTATTATGTTCGTATATTTTGAACTCCCCGTGGGTGTGGAATGATGTTCAAATATCATTTCAATCCTGGAAAACAAAGCCAATAGCATATAAAAATCAAGTAGAATATTGTAAATCAACCCTATAGTTACCATTATAACTCAATCCATAATTTGTTGAACTCCCTTTTATCATAAACGATCATATTCTCTGAGCTGTTATGATGATTCATCTAAAGAGCTTCAATAAATTGTCTGTAATATCAAATCTGCTAATAATTATACAATTTGATCCAATATTTCTACATTAATGCATCCCTGAACTTGATTTAAGTAAATAAATAAATACAAAGAAGCGACAATGAAAGGTACAAATTTAGTTCGATAATAAGTAAAGTAAATACATAAGTAGATACTAAATAAATTTAAGACTTAATTACAACTACCGTAACTAAAAGATTGAAAACATCTTTGACCACATTCAGGAGGCAACAAATTAGTACATAGGTGATCTGGATAATTCCAGTATAAGGCACTCGTTAAAGGAAGGCATTCATTTGAGTGTTTTTTGTCCTCAGTGTGGACGCTCTATTCGATTATGCACTTTTAATTTTTGAAATCCGAACTAACGAGTAGCAGAAGGCCATTAAATAAATCTTGGTATCTTTTTTACGGAGGAAAAACATTTCAATAAAATTTCGAAAACGCAACGTTGTTTCTTTCATTAGCAACGCATACATCTTAAAGTATTAAATAAAATACCGAGACAATAATAAGAGAATAGTACAGGAATAATACTCTCAACATTCCAACTTTGAAGCCCTCAAACTTTCTTTTCCTTTTATCGATGAAATTGCACTCTCGCATTCATAAACGAGATACAAGAATATAATAAAATTTATGAAGTAATTCAGCAAGTTGTGACAGAGTTAAATTTATGGAGAATGAGTTCTATTGAACATGAATCTATAAACGAATTAAGGGTTATAATTAACAGATATTATTACTGTGATTTACTTGCAAATGCTAATGATTATGTGCAATAATACGATTCTTACAATTTTGAAACCCGTATCTTAAAATAATTAAAGAGTTAATAAATAAAATTCATAAATATAGTCAACTGAGTAAAGCAAGAATTCAGATATTGTTTTTTCAACATAACTTTAAATGCTTATGTAAAAATTATAATTACATGAGAAAAGATAAACACAAAAACATATAAATGTTTAGTCTTTCAAAAGAAACCTAGTCAAATGAATAGCAAAAGTTACAAATGCACTTGTTCACAACTACAAGAACACTGAAGATAAAAACACTATTACATTGCAAAGCAAAAAATACCAATCATGAAAAGAGTAATAAAATATATCTCAGAAGTTAAAGTATTCCAGTAATCGTTAACTTTCCCCATTATAGTAGAGAACTAACTAAGTGTGTTATAGATATATACATAGGATTATACTCAAGATAGTTCTATCTTTTTTCTTACTCTATTAAAGCAGAGAACTAATTCACTTTTTAAGTCTGAAATTTTAGCTTACATCAAAGCATTGCGGACGAGAATGAAGAACTAAAAAAGTTTCCACGAAATGAAGCCGGTCACATAAAGAAATAACGGGCAGTACACATATTTGAATGGGAATTCGAGAAAAGAACCATATGTCGCGGATGCAGCAAAGATACAAACAAAAAAAACAAAAGACGAGAGGAACAAAAAGAATTATTACGAACGGAAGCTTCGCAAAAACTTACGGACCGGAAGGAGAAAATAACGCAGCCTTAATGCGTCTGACACCGCAAAATTAATGCCCTGCAACCAATGAAATCAATTTGGAGAAAGAAAATTGAAAGAGTTAAGGGCAAAGAAGGACAGAGGAAAATTAAATGAGTGAAAAGGTTAGGAAATGGAAGGACGTGGCGAAGTGAATTCGTGTTGCCATGTATGGAAGAATTGCAACTCCTTATCCTTGAAATGGTTGCAAAACCCATCGCGGCGACTTTGAAATATACCACTTTTTTGGTCGGAAAACTACAAAAACAGCAAGCAATTATTGGGAGGAAAACCAATAAAACTACTCTGTATGATTTTGGCTCATTTCCTATTTTAATAGCGTATGTTTGAAAGATAACAAACTCTTTTGTCATCGCTAACAAATAAATATAAATATAGCTGCTGGAACATATCTTCCATGTGCTAGATATACGTATATCTTAGAAGTAATGAGCCTTAACGTCTTTTAGAAAATTGCAGATGTATATTCTTATATCAATAGCATGGATATTCTAAAACGTATACTAATATATGGATTAGTAATAAGAATATGCCATCTTATAACTTAAATTTATGGAAAGGCATTATAACTTATCTTACGGAAATATTGTTATAATAGTCGTAGGGCTTTCAAATAAATCACGCTGCCAATAAATGGCTTGGTTATTGTATGATGTTATGGTATATGTTTGTCAAAACAATTCTAATAAATTCAATTGGTTACTTTTTGAAAAAATATAACGATTTACAAAATTTATCGAAATAAATAATTAAACATTCATCTCAATAATAAAATATAATGAGGCTCTATAAATAGATGATTAACTAAACATAGAATAGAAATATTACTGTAATTCTGCTAAATTAAAGCAGTACAAAATATAAATCATACCTATAAAAGAAGCGATTCCTAACAGAAGAGAAGTTTCACTTAAGCGAAGTAAATACTATAGAGAAATAAATTATGCATAGAAAGATTATAGGTACAAAATTGAAAAGCAATCATAGAAAATGAAACCATGTCGTGTAGTAGAACTCTAAACAATATCTCCTGGAACTTCCCATTGTCCCTGAAGAAACGGAAACCGAAAAAAAGATAGGAGATAAACTAATTTTCCGTAAAGCTTAAAATATATAAATTACCATCGGCCATAAAAATAAAGAGTCCCAATGGAAGATTTGTAGTGAAGAGGGTGGAATCGGTAGCACAAGGAAGTGAATTAGGGAATCGTAATGTGTACGGTTAGACAGATGAGTGACACGCGGTCGGTCGAAGACGCATAAAACTACCAACGGTTAATTGCGTTTCGAAGGCCTAAACACAAATGCGAATCTCCGGAGGGACCTTCGAAGGGATTTTCTAATTAGCTCATGAAAAAAATGGGGTGTTTGAAGAGAAGCCGGAGGCAATATTTGAACGGAAACAAAACCTAAGGACATTCTTTCCAACCACAAGATATCTTTTTGTTTTAATTTTCCAATTTTAAGGGTGTTTTTTTCTGTAAGTGCCCATGATTGTATATATTCATTATAACATAATGAATATTGTATTTCAAAAACAATGTTTATCTAATGTAATATTCTAATATATTTAGCCTAGCTAAATAAGCGGGACTTAAGAATTTACTATAATGCATCCAAAAAAAATATTGTAGATTCCACTGAATAATTCTGAATTATTCTATGATAATTATAAATTTCATACTGTTTTTATTTTATTTACAAATTTATATTTATAAAGTTTATATTGAGTCTTTCCAAGAAGTCATGTCTTCTAATATCTATTTCGTTACGATGCATCCTTTTTCTGAGTCATTTGAAATACTCCATCATATCGGTTTAATGTTTTCGTAACTTGGATTTTTATTGATTTCAACTATAAGTTATTTTTCCTAAATTAGAATATCATATTCATTTATTTTTAACTTTCTCCATCCTGTATTAGAATTTCTATAATTCCTCGTCTTTAAGATTGAGATGTACTTTTCAGCTCTCTAAGTAACAACTAAGAAATAAAATAACCAATCGACTTAATAAACATATCTAATCTCAATACAAAGATCTATCTAAATTCGTAATATAAAAAGCATAGACTTATAACGATTTCCGAGACATCGATTCATATTTCAAACATAAACATCCCACGAGCAAGAAGAAGAAGAAGAAACAAAATCAAAAAGGAATTCGAAAAAGAAACCAGGCATTCTTCCATTATGGCTCAAACGCTCACGTTCCATTAATAATTCCGACCAAAATATTAGAAATGCCTGCTTTTAATATTCTTGTAAATTTCGAGAATTTTATCCTCAAAGCCCTTATCCTTTGATAGTCGCAATAAGTTAGTGGAGGAGACATCAAATGAAATCCACGCTGATAAATATCAGTCCGGAGCGCAACCCTTTTATGCTGTACGAGTTTATCTGAAAGCGTATAAAAAGAGACGAAAACGTAATGGGAGGGGGTTGTAAAAATCCATTTTCTCAGAAAGTGGGAAATCGATTAAATATTCAGTTTCACGTGACGTAGCGGCGTTTCGTTTAAGGAAACAACCTGATACTCGTCTGCTCTCCGATATTGCGTCTGAATCCATGGAAACGCGGAGAGAGAGACCTGATCCATAGCCACGGGCCGTTCTGTGCCTCCCCTCACGGCGTATCGCCTTTGATGGCCGAGGTAGTAAAATCTCCAAGACTGGGGCCGTAAAAATATTTCCGTCTGAAGTGAGCCGAAGAGGGAGGGGAGGAGTAAAAGAAAGGGGATGGAATCGGAACACGGCGAAGAAGAAAAGTATTTTTTCGCCGAGGAAAAGAATGGATCTGCACAGGAACGGATTCTGCCTTTCGGAGATTTCGGAAAGAGTTCGCTATACGCTGAGAAAGAGTTTGATTGCGGATGTGACGTCATCTCTCGCTGTTTGGTCAGTGGATCGCTAAAGATTCTCGTATGGGTCTTTATCTAAAACCGCCGGCTATTCATTCGATATGGGAGCGAAGGCGTTTCTGTCATTAAAAGTTGTATCGCTAGGTGGATGGTTATGGTTGCGATAGCTGCTCATTTGGAATTAACTAATTTGTATGATAATTACTTTCATATCTCTGCTTTTTAAGTGGGGAGGGTTTTATGAATTTTTGTTGCTATTAAATTAAATTATTAGTTATTATCAAATATTAGTTGGAGTACATGAAACCCTCCCTTCCTTTGTTAGGTTGTTTTCCAAAGTTCCAATTGAAGTCAAAGTGATATGGTTTATCTATAAAATGAAATTCAATTCGCTCTTTCTATATTAAGGAGCTAAAACTTATTCTTACCTGGATGTTGCATGCATGGGAAATTTTTATTTATAGCCATGACTCTTAGAAAAAATGAGGACAGAACGAAATCACCCATTCCTTTTTTTCCCTAGTTGCTTAATTAAGTTATTCTAAGACAAGGAATTTAATTACAAAAAATTAATGTCCGAACGTGTTGTTTTTTATAATTTACAAATTAAGTATTTCATTCCAAAAGCTATGGGGCAGAAGAAAAAATGTTTTTATTACAAAATCAATTCTTTAATTTTTGTACTATTAAATATTTTGATATGAAACATCTATAATTTCATTATTAAGCAGAACGTAGTTCTTCATTTTAGAAAACCAGATGGAAATATTCCTGATTTTATAATCATTCAAATAGTCTCACACAGTCAGTCTAAGATTAGCGTAATATAAATTTCGTTATAGAATAACGAGGTGATTAATATTGTACCAATGTTTATGAAGTCATCGCTCTAGAAGAGATATTTTCAGAATAATCTGGGTTTATGTACATCAAGTGATAAACCACTAACCGATAACAACAAACCAATAACCTTCAACATCATTCACTTAACTTATACATTCCTCCTTGTTTTGGACTTATTCAACTAGAACCTAGTTGAGATATATGAAGTAAGAAGGATGAAAATAATAAAACAGGCTCCTAAAACAATAGCCTTCGAATGCATCTCAAACCACAATCCACAATTCTCCAGCGTTCCTCTGATTGCGATTGGAATTTTTCGATTTCACATTTATACTCCTTTTTTTCCTTTCACATCCATTGGAACCACTCCCACCACAAAAATATATACAAAGGAGTTTCGGTTACAATGATAGGTGTCGCGTCGTCGTGTACATTAGGGAGTATTGGAACAATGGATTGGGAAAATAAAAACGAGACGGAAAAAATCATTACAGATGACGATGCTTTGGAAATAACAATAAAGGAGAGGGTTTTTTTTTCAATCCCAGCCTTCCATCGAAGCCGTTTCCCGTTCGTTCAGTTTCCCTTCACTTTTTATTATCATTAGCTATTCTTTGATTCGCCTCCTTTCATTTTCTACCTTCTTTTGCCTCCTTTTGCATCACTTTTGGTTATTTTTACTTCTTTGTTTCATTCTCGACAACCACATGTGACACTCGAACGCCTTAAAAACGGATACCGTCCTTTCACCTACTTATTCTCAGTGTGGTCTTTGGATACGTCTTTTAGTCTTCTCACAGATCAATGACAAACATATTATAATATATATATATATATATAGATTTATCTGTTAAATATAAAGAAATATCTATTAGCATTCGATTGCTATGGATCAATGATTAACGTATTATTACATAAAAATCGACGTATCTGTTAAATATATGGAATGAAATACTTTAAAAAGATTGAAAGAATCTTCTATATTTTAACGGTTGTTCAATACAATGAGAAGTTCTCATCTTTGATAGAACTTTATCGGAACATTAAATCCTAATGAAAACTGTCGAATTTGTTGAATACGGTTATATTTTCTCCTGTACAAACATATATCATTTTAATATATCCTGCTATGAGGGAAACATTGTAAAACTTACACTGTATATATTTATTTTATATAATTTAAAGCTTAGTTTGTTTAATATCCTGTCGTAATCATTAGAGGATCAAATACGGAAGAAGGAAATAAATATCTCTGACGTAATCATGCTCTTCTAGATAAAAATACCCACGACTATATCCTGAAGATAATTTATTCTTAATGCTAATAACCGTAGACTAATGCAGTTCTAATTTAATTTATTTTCCAGTTACCCAGCAACCAGTCAAAGCTTGTTCAAACATAAAGTGTTACCAGGTAATACTTGATCAATAAGACGTTTTATCTTGCAGAAAACATGCATCTTAACCCTTGTTCCTATAAAAAGCGTGAGAAGCACTTAGAAATTACGATGGGTGTCGAGTAATTGAACCGATAGAACTAGCAACCACGCAATGGGTAATCGAACGCGGCATTCGATCCCACGCTTTGGGAAATATCTTCCCCCGATCTTATCTAACATCGATATCACTTTTATTACCTTGCTCTGGACTGAAAAAAATAAAAATAACGTGAGCATCGATGTAAAATGGCTTTCTGAATGATTTAAGGAATATTAATTTTAATCGCTGCTTTTATGGTGGCAACTCCTTATCTGCTTTTGCTTTGGCTAGATACTCGCCCGAGATTATGCATCGAGCATTAAATCCTTGTAGCATAAACCGTAAATAAAAATTATCTTGAATGGATCAATAAAACGTGTTAAACTGCTACGTCTCTACAGAATAGCTTCGGATGTCAGCTTGGATCGTGTTTATATAAATAGCCGCCGATCTTGGTTCGCTTTCGAGATTAATAAATCTCGGACCATTTTTATGTTTCTCTATACGTATAATGAAAATGAAAGAGTCCCTAAGTGATATTAAAACGAAATAAAAACTTTGCGTGACCATCGCCATATCCCTTTCTCTTCCGAAGATTTTATTGATTGAGGAATAATCTTGTACTGAAGATTTAGCGCTTGTACCCGAGATTTATACGTGATTATCATATAAGATTACGTTCATCTTTTTGTATTGTAAAGAGAGAGAAAGATGTCACGTGATAAGGGAGAAGATATACGCGTGCTTTAAAAAGAGTTGATAATTTATATTGACCGGAATTCATTCTGCGAATTCAGAGATTTCATTTTCAAAGTTATAACTTATTTTATGACAGAATATATTAATTTTTTAGTAAATTATTTCTGCGAACAGACTTATTTTTCAATGATAAATATTTTGAAAACCTGTTGATAAGTCTTAACTTTGAAAGTATTGTGAAATACCGTAACTGATCGAACCAGAAAATCGCGTATTTAGAAAAATAAGAAGAAATATACGCAAAAAATTTTGTTTAAGATTCTAGATTGATTTTAAATTGTAAATTTCGTTGTATGATATTTATTTTATATTTTTGTAATGAAATAATTTTTACTCATATCACTCATTCATCATTTATTTATTTTTTTTAATTACGCACCGTCCCGTCAATTTATTGCATCAAATATTTTGGTATGTGTTCCCTGTTTGTTTTAGATCAGTTATTAGTTTTAAATTTATGAATTAAAAGACGAATAATCTGCTATTGTTTATCACAATATCCTATAAATAAACGTGTATGCAAGGCTATAGATCGATTTCTTTAGCAATAAAATAAACCCAAATTAATCGATAATTCACGTTAGGATAGAAACCTCTCGAGATCCTATCCGAGTCCCATTTCACACGCAATAATCCTTTTCAAAAAAAAAACCCGCCGTAAAGAAGGTGTCCTAAACCCTTGTACTAAACATCGTTAACAAGCATCTTAAAACCAATCCGCACCCCATCGAAATCAATTCCCGTGATCTACATATAGAGATCGCATCCGAACGATCGATTCGGAACTCAATCCTCTGAAACCGTTTACGAACACCGCAATACCGCGCTTCTTAACACGGCTTTCATGGCTTTTAAGTCCCGAATACTTTACGACATTGTATCCGAGAACAAGGAGGCTAAGATACGCTCTTTTATTGGCCGCCATAATCCAGCGAGAGGCCGCGATTGTGGTGGTGGGGGAAATTTTACGCGGGACATTACGGCCATCGGGACAAATGACTGCGGGAGAGCGCAGAAGAGAGTGAGTGGCTTTGTCAGAACCTCAAGAATTGGATACAAAGAAATCGGGGATGAAAGGAATAAACAGCCGAACAACAGATAGCCGATTGAGAACTCCGGATTTCGAATAAAAGGGGGATGGATGTAGAGTGGTTTTCTGCGGTTCTTTTTTATTATTTTGCGACTCTTGAAAGGGATGATTTTTTAGCTCGTCTTTGACTGAGGGATGGATAAAAGGTGATATCTGACGGAATGCTCGCACTGCATCGGCCTTCTGAAGTATAACATATTGGAAACGGAGTCTACAAAAAAAAAAACTTCCGCTGGAATTTCAATCAGAATGAAAGTTATGTTGGTGCGATTTTTATCCGGATGTGAATCCAGGTTTTTGGGCACTTTCCATTACGAAACGAGAGTACGGGCTCTCGTGTATTTTTACCGAGGAATACTTTCGTGAAGATACCTCCTTGTGTCGTTTACTTCCGATGTGAATAGTCGGATGAAAAATCACTATAAAATTCGAAATGTAGCTAAATGATTAGGGGAAGCAATTTCCACAAAAAGGAGTTTCAAATTCGAAAATAGTTTCTCCATAAGTTTTATATGCAAAATGAGATGATTAACCTAAATAAAGATAACCAATTTTAAGGCATTGAATGATAGAATAGTAGTTAATGGAGCTAAGTATATATCAGGAAAAGTTTGATTGATTTTCATTCAACTAAAATATATAACGTAAATAAACATCTAAGATAATTTTATATATCCTTTAGTAATGAAGATATAACAATATATCTTTATCGATCGAAGTACTTAGTTATAATATATGACTTGTATTGCAAACAGATACACTACGTTAATAATTATCGTGGAAAGTTTAAAAAATAATGTATTTGATACAGGTAATTAATCAGTTTTTCTAGGCTTAAATTCCTCATTGGCCGATATGCTTGAAATAAAAATTCTGAAATATACATTTTCCTGTTTCATATAATTAGTACGCAAAAATTTTATATAGAAAATAGATTTAACTTTAGCATTAAACAACTAATATCATTTATTTCATCCGAATTTAATTGAAGATTCTCCTCGCTTGTTTTTTAAATTTAATTTTTATTTGAATTACGATAAAATTAATTTTAAATATTATTAATGAAACAGTCAATGAAGAATAAAACTTAATTTATAATGTAAAAAAATCAATAACAAAATAATACAGAAAAAAAGGTAAAATTAAACTGAACAATTTGACATCCTTCACCTATAAAAAGAACCATTGACGCGAACAGAAATGAAGGACAAAAACCCTCGATTCTAAAAAGCCATCACTTAGCTCAACACGGCTCTTCTCAAACCGCTTCATTTTATTTACACTATCGGTGGGCGATAAGTGATTGGAAATTACCGAAGCGATGTTCCCGAGAAATGAATAGCCACTAAAACCCCAATCCGGGGGCGGAAACCAATCAATTAATGCAGTTTCAATAATCTCGGGAGCGAATTCTCGGCCGCATCGAGGGCTTTCTCTCCATAAGCCTTTTCCTCCAATAACGACGTTCAACAAGTATTGGGTGGCGGTGGGCTGTTATCCAAACGGCAATTCCAATCGATTGCCGTTATCCTCTTTTCCCCCATTTTCTCTCTTCTGTCTCTCTTCTCTCTACCCACCGTTCGAAGGCTTTACACTGGAGGAAGGGATAATTCGTTCCACTCGTGGTGATTTATCGGAAAGGTCGAAGCGATATCCTTTTTTTTAAATATGATTCCTGTTTATTCACTCGAGTCGATTGACTTTTTTTGAAAAAACTGTGAAAGTGTTCCTTTTTCTAGAGCGAGGGTCACTTTAAGCCTTTCGAATGAAATTTTTCGAGAGGGAAATGCTTTCGCGAATGATAAAAAGATGTAAAATAAATTACGCTTGGGACTGATGAGGTTTATGTTGGAATTTAACCAGTAAAAGATAAAGATAAGTAAATAATAGTAATCAAGTCGGTAAAAGATATATAAATCCAAGAAGTAAAAGTAAATAAACGTCATAAAAACATGACTAATCTTCCATTGTACATCTTTAAAATAAGATAGTTAAATCGTCAAATCTTGCCAATACACACGTACTTATAAGCTATTTATGTTTCACAACGCTTGTTACGATGTTACATCAAATTATATCATATATTTATGTTTTCACAAATATATCTTATCTCCACTACTTAATATTATATAACATATAATATTAACTTGAACATTAATGGAAAATGTATTCATCGTAATATTCAATAAGGAATCGGAAACATATAATAAATAATGTAACACATTAAGAATGGATATTTTTCTAAATAGACAATCAATGAGAGAAAGGGAACATGTAATACATAATATATAATATATTCAAAAAGGATATTATTCTAAATAAATATCCCATCAGGGAAAGGAAACATGTTGAACATAACATAATATACGAAACATGGAAATCTGAAACACTTCTTCGCATCCAATCAAACAATCGACATCAACCGAGCAATCGAAACCCATTTACGAGCGGAATTAATCCAAAAGCTTCTGCGAACACCCATTTTCTCAATAGTCATCAAGAGACGAAAATAAAAAAAGAAAGATCTTTTCATCCCTAAAAATTAAAAAAATAAAAAAAGTTTCGAAGGGAAATCGAGCGGTTGGATACAATATTCCGCTCCATCGTGCCGTGGAACCCTTGTAAAAAAAATCTCCATAAAACAAAAGAGTGACGAAATGCGAGGGCATCGATGGGTCGGAAGTGGGCTTGCTGGAAATGGAATCGAATCGGATTAAAAATAAAAAAGGGTTGATGAAAAGAAGAAAAGGGGGTTTTTCCGATGATAAGGAGAGGATTAAAAGCGGAAGATGTGTTTTGATTCCTTTGACGTAATCGAGGTAAAATGGGAAGCCGATGAGGCGGGGGTAAAATGGATGCAAAACGACGCGACATCTATGCTATCTTGCAGACGTTCGTGCGAACGTTTAATTAGCTCGCTATAGCTTCTCTCCACCCCCTCCTTCCTTTTTTTATTCCCCATTATAAAATATCTCAGCGGCGGAAATTAAATTTCATAATAGCTCATTTAGATTCGACCTCCAGTTAATGAGGCCTTTTTTATGGCCATGTAAAATTCTATTAGGCCATCGGTTGTATACGGAGGATTCCTTGATCGACTAAATCAAATTGCCTAGATTAGGTTACGTTGATTTCTAGCCATTTAAGGAGGAGAATATAATGAAGTTATCTTAGCAGCCTTGTCTGTGTAAATATGTACTACATGGCGAATAAAATTAATACGTATGTATGTTATTAGATTAGACCCATGATTTTTCTGTCTTAGAAGGAATTTTTGCTTGCGAGGATTATTCGTTAATTGGAGTCGAACGAGATCGATAAAGGAATTAAGTTTGGCGTAAATGGATTGAAAGGAACAAAGGATATCTGCTGAAACAGTTATACATTTAGCGGAAAGGGGTGAGTTGATGGCTTCGTGATGGGAATTGATGGAAGATGAGAAGAAGCATTGATAGGTATTACGTCCACTGAAGTTAAAGATTACTTAATAAGACTTCAATGCAAAGGAATCTGACTACACACAGACAAATATTAATACTGATGTTCTTACTTGAGTATAATGATAATAATTCTTATAGTATTTCTACCATATTATTATACCAATTTCCCTCAAATTTAGACATCATTTAATACATTAAATGATGTCATGTCCTAGCTCATGTTCTTTTACACTTTATTGAATAAAACTTTTAAAATATTTTATACGCAAACTTAACCCCAAATTAAAGTATGCATTCCGATTGTGTGTGAATAAATTTAAAAATAAATTAATACCCTCATTGGTCAAGAGGAAAAAAGTAATATTAATAAACTTATAGAATCTGTCATGCATATAAAGCAATTAGATAACAATTCCAACCATGGATTGAAAAGCTTATAACCTGGGTTAACAATTTTCATTTCTCAAAAGTTTTAGTCACATACATGAAATATCTACGAGAGATATTATTTATATATATTTATTATATAATAATTAGTAATGCGGCTGTAATCCCAAAAACATGTACAATACGTGGCAGAAAAATAATTGATTCCATTCGAAAAAACAATAAACTACACACGAGCACAAAATCGAGAATTCCACACTCTCATCCCGAAAAAAAAAAAACAAAACAACAAAAATTTTTAATTACACAATTTTCTACACGAAACGCATTTCGAACTCAATTCTTTCCGTAGCTTGGATGTATCTTTACATATTTAAAATCGAATCTCCCGCCGCCAGAACGCCATTCCTTACGAGAAGAAATTTGCGGGACGAGTCGTCTTTAAAATTACGCGATAAGCCCCCGATGGCGGTTCGGTGGAGGAGGTCGGAATATTTAATGACCGGGGTTCGAAACGGGGACGTCGGGGGAAAAATCCGTTTGGGGAGGAACGGAATCGCGGAGAGAGAGAATTTGACGACCGGTTACGAGCATCATCCTCCCCCCCTCTCGAAAACACGGGCTTAAGGAAAATAGAATGATAAAAAAAAAACATTCCCGCTGATACAGGGTCCGACATTTCGGACGAGATAATGCGACCTCCCCCTTCCACCAGCTGCTAATTACCCACAGACGATTCGGCGGAAATTAAGGGAAAAAGGGGAAATGAAGAAACGAGAGGGAAAAGAAGGAAAAAGTGAAAGCGAGGAAAACAGATCGTTGCTTATGAGATGGCGGATTTTGGTGATCAAGGGTCCGTCGTCGATAGTTACGCGCTAATGGGAATTAGAACTTTAGAAGCATTGGATGGGTCGATTGCGTTGAGAATAGGACGTCTTATGGGAATACGTCGTTAAAACATGAGAGATTTGCCATCAATAATTTATTGTGTCATTAAAAATAAAACCTTAAAAAATTTCCTTCTTCGACATGTACATTACGCAAATAGATATTAATTCTGTTGCTTTAAAGGCTACAAATTTTAATCGAAACCTTTTTAATTCGATGTGCAAAATCATCTTTTTTAAATTTCAAATAAGAGTCCATTATATAAATAATATAGATCATCCTTTTTTCATCAATTCTTCACCATAAACTAATTGATTTTGCTCGTAATATGCTAAAATTCAGTTAAAAGCAATTACTTTATCCGAACTTAAATTAATAAATAGAAGTAAATTAGAAGCGTGTCTACTGTCCTGTTATCAAATAAATAACTCTAAATATGTTGGTAGAAAAAATTAACAGAAATAACGTGGTAATTATCAAGATAGAATTTAAATAATAACGTGATAAAATTTATAATTCGTTTGATGGGAAAGGGCCATAATTAAAAAGGAAGGTATTCATAGACTATCCTTACACAATTGGGAACAACTACATTACTATACATCATATTAATCAATAACCATTGGTTCCTAGGATTGCTCACATTACTATTCATTATATCAATCAATAACTATTGGTTGCTAGGGCTACTAACATTACAATACATCATATTAATCAACAAGTATCGGTTGCTAGGGTTGCTTATATCACTATAAATCATATTAATAAAAAATGATTAGCTTCAAACATTACTATACATCATATTGATCAACAAATATCGGTTGCTAGGGCTAATTCCACAACGCATTAACAGAATCTATAACCGTAAGGAACACATTTCCATATCTTCGGACCACTCCTAAAGGGTTAATCCGCCAAGGAGCGATTCCAAACGGAAACAGTAGAAAGAAGAAGGGGAGCTAAAAAAAGGAAGAAAGAGGAGGATTAAGGGAAAAAGGAAAGTGGGGAGGGAAAAGGGTTGGAGAGGGAAGGCTGGCCAAAAACACAGAGATTCGTAGCGGGTGAAATGGTTGCTCACTAGTGATTACATTAGTTAAGACTCGTTTTATTTGTGGTGCCCATCCAACCCCTCCCAACTCGAACCAACGGAATGAGAATTTAAAATTAGGAGGATAAGAGGGGGGGAGTCTCATTTAATCTCTTTCAACTCCTCCTCAGCCTCCATAACTTCTCTTTCAAGGAGTCCGTTCCTACCATCTCGCGCGGCTGTCCGTTTCCTCGCACAAAAGCACGTATCGTTCAACGACTCTTTTGACGGACGAATTCTTGGTGTTTTCGGAATTAAAAAATTGTGATATTCTCGCAGAGGGTGCCTCCGTTTTTAAGTACTGAAGGGCCTCTGTCTCTTACCCTCCACTGACGAGTACAACGGCGATGAAGGAGTGGGGTAGTTTACGTTCTATTGCGTGTGATGTTAACGTTAAACGGTTATACATTTATAGCATCCTTGAAAAAACAATGCATTTCTCATATGATGACAAGTTGTCTTATTATTAATTCGATAGCTGTGTGATAATCTTATCTAATAGATGCATAGAAGTTCATTCTTAGAATAAGATATTGATGAGTATTTCTTTTATTGTTTAAGGGGTACAACTCAGGAGCAAGGAGGTGATGGAAAGTAAATATTACTTAAAAAGTCTTAATATAATAAAGTAAAGCAGAATGGTGAGTATTACAAATGGTTTACAAAAATTTTAAACAGCGGTTAATAAACGATGCTTTAGAAGAGTGAGTTGACATGTATTATCAACTCAAAGAACTTAGTAGTGAAGAGCATAATGTACTTTGTTTGGGCCAAAAATGAAAAATTGAATGGCAAAAGAAAAATATGATTGAGCAAACATAACCAAATATTATAAGAATATCGATGGAAATGAAAGATAATCGGCTTGGATAAGATTCAGGCACTAATATTGATAAGTTACGAAAGATTTGGAAAATAAGAAATTAGTCCTTGATACATATAAGAATCAATATAAGAGCATTTTTTATACATTTAGTCAGCATTTTTATATATTTTTGTATTTATTGAATGTGTTGAGTTTAACCTTATTAATACGATAGTGCAAAATTTTTGTTCTAACTTTTTACTATCGTGATATTTTACCTATTAAAGTTATCCGAAGATTAAAGAAATTACTAGAGTTGTTTATTTTATAAACGATGATCATGTTAAATGGAGATGAATAAAACAAATAGAATAAACGCAGTGGTCAAAGGAGGGGTGCTATTCGGAATCAACAGATATATTCAGGCATTCTGACGTAGGAAACAGTGAGGGAATCCAAGTAGAAAGGTGTCGGCAAGTAAGGATTCACGGTCGGAATCTCGCACAACGCCCTTCCTGACATCAGCCCACATCCTTAACGGGTATCGGTTTCACAAGAAATCGAACGGTTGACCACTTCCTTTATCGGCGAACCTGTAGACAACCGGTTCACAGATTTCCCACATTTTGAATCCCACGGCTGACCCGCACCTTAACCCAAATCTTGCGGCAAACCATCCATGACATTTTGCAATATAGCCGATTTTCCGTCTGAATAATCGACATTGCAGAAATTCTATACTATAATATTCTCAGGATAATAATAAGTTAGTTAAAATTGTTGAAATTCGCGTCATACAGCAGAATGCTTCAGGATTTATTAGTTTGATATTCATTGTAAAAAAAGATTCCATTAGTTTTAAATTATTCATATTTATCTTCGCTGTGAATTTTTTTAATCCCGCATAATTTCACTTTATATCAATTTAGTGATTTAGCAAAATATTTACTTCTTCTTTCAATGAGAAATATTTTTTTAAATTTCTAGCGTCTGCCAAATTTATTTCTATTCATGTACATTTGTGTCACTCAATGACATATTATAGTAATTAAATATAAAAATTACTTAAAAGGAAATTAAGAATTACTGCTCTACGTACAAAAGAATAAAATTGTCTATAAAAATAGTCTCTTCTTCTATATAATCATTACACGTTATAACACGTACTAGGATTAACAGCGATTAAAAAAAACAGCGATACAAGTTGGACAAAATTACTGAAAATAGAGAAGGATACAGCGAGATATTTAGAGCCTGATTGTTCGTAGCACCCTACAAAGACAATCACATTTTGGCTGCACCCTATTCGGCGAACACATGAGTAACCCGTCAGAGAAACAAGAAACGGCTTCAGAACGAATGCCATCCTATCCAATCGGGTCTCGAACGCTGAGAAACCGTACGAGATACGCATAGACGATGTGCATACGAAGGATAGATAAAAGAACCCTCTCACGGAGAGAGGCGTGTACACGTATAAGCGTTGGACGTCGGACGCGATTTCGAATGCGGTCTAGAGACGGACCGAATACTTCCTCACTTTCCCTCAAACAAGAGGATACCACCACCACCCACACCTCCTCATCATCATCTCTGTTACGCACACAAACATTCGAGGCCAGTATCCGTTTCCAAAAGGCTTTCTCCACAGCATACCGAGAGAGGGCGCACGGGTCTGATAATGATTTAAATTAATCATAACCCCTCCGCCGTATGATGGTCACTTCCTATCCGCCAAATAACTTCTCTTACCCCTTCATCCTTCCACATTTCTACTCTCTCCCTTGATTCTCCATCCCCGGAATCTTTTCCTTCATTTCCCCAAGGATATAAAAACCGTGTGGGAGTGATTCCGCGAAAGACTTCTCGCTCATTTCGCATAAATTTCGTCGGGTTATTATTTTATGCGCGTGGCTATTTTGGGCGACGGATAAGTTTGATGGAAATGCGTATGAATGAGATAAGAAAAAGAACACTGAGTCTTTTTTCCGCATCGTGTCCCTATGGCCCTTTGAATAGCTTTCGCGAGGATTGGGATATTCAATATATATATTGTTCGTTCTTCAAATAAGAAATATGTTTTATTTATGCTCCTTGGAGTATTATGAAGGGAATCAAGGGGCTCGTATTTCGCTGGTCGTTTATGGATGTAAAATTGTTCGTGGCAATATTTCGGTATAGTTTCAGAGGTATCGTGTTCGCTGTACATGACGAAAGCCTTTCAAATAAACAGGGATGTATTCTATAAAAACGTAAGGCATACTTCATATCATTTACTGTTCGCGATAAAAGTATTATTCATATTGTAATATTAAATACACGCTGAGGTAAGTTTCTTTATAGGACTGTATAAAACCTTAAACTCCTCACACAATTGAATGTACGAACTGAATACTTTTATATTTTCCTCCAATGAAAGGTAACAGTTGCTACCGAATCGAATTTCTGTTTCATGATTTTCCGCATTTATTTAAACTTTCTAGATGCAGATATTTTTCTCGTGCGTTAAATTATTTTATATTTTTTCTACGCTTATCTTCTAATAAATTTTTAAAGCGACATTACAAAATTTTAACGATGAAAACTGTATCATTTTAACTATGAATTACTGATATATAAATTTGAATCGGTTTTGTTCTATAGTCAATATGTTCTCCATCTTCTTATTTTACCATCAGTAATCACAGTTCCTTATTATGATGGAGAACATACAGCAATTTTTTAGTTATTCTAGAATGCCTATAAACTTTTTAATGGAAATCATTTAATTCACCATAGATGAAATAGCATATTTAATCCATCATTTCCGATGTAATTTTATTATTAATCAAAAGTAGAAGCTAACCATTAGAAAACAACAAAAATTACGTAAGGTATATTTCTTGGTATATTTAACGTTCCCCTTTAGTGTGGCAGATTCAATTTGAGAAAAAAGAAATATCTATTCGAGACCACAATATGGTGTGAGGAAATAGATTTGAAAATGAATCGCTTGTCGAGATCACTACGTATCAAAAACCCTGTTCACCGAATAATACATTTCCCATCTTAGACAAATGAATAAAGGGATCAAAAAAAGACCTTAGGGAGATGCTTATCGGACGATGCCACCCGGGAGATCTTACACTTCTAATTATCGCTTATACACTTTTATAATACAGCTGTCCTTCGGCGGCACGGCCTTGGAAAGTATAGCCATTTGGAATTCATCTTCGGACTCGCATTCGGTGTGGGCCTGCTTCTTCGGGAGAGTGACAGGTTAACGTGAGAGGAGCGGGTCCTACAAAACACCGCTCATATCCGTTCACCAACCCAATTCGTGTCAAACATCAGCCCGAGAACATTGGACGGAGGGGGGAGGAGGGGATACCACGTGACCACGCATCTGGATTCTCGGAACTTCGAGAGATTCATATTTCGAAGGCGAATGGCGAAACGTTTTGCCTCGGGATGGACGATCGTGTGGGAGTGTTGGATTGATGTGCGATTAACATTCCGGGAATTACTTATATCTTTCGCTGTTTGGAAACGATTTGGAAATAAAGTTTCTAATGACAAAGGAACTGATAATTTGATTTAAAGAGTAATTGAGTTAATGGATAGATATTTATTAAAATAGTAAAATACGAGGTTTTAGGAAGGTAATGGTTGCTTCGAAAAATGGCTGCAGATTTATATTCAAAGAAAATGTTAAAAATTCACTCAAAATACTGAAATATGCGAATAAAGAAAATTAAAACAGCATGGATACATGCTAAATGGAAGTGTGAAATAGCGGAATGTCTGGGAGTCGAACCTAAGTCAACCGCTTGCAGGGCAGGTTCGCAAGCGGAGGACCTGAATTTCAATATTATCTCTTCTGGTTTACGTTTATATAAATTTATCGACTCTTCGTATTAAATAAAATGCAGAGTAAACGATTGAAATTCTCCTTTCTCTTATCGTAAGTAGAAGTACATATTCGGCATTTCCTTGGGAAAACCTGTGCTTGAGAAATTTCGAGAAAATTTTTAACTGTGATAATGAGATTTATTATGAAATTATTCCGTATTTTTTACCGTAATTCATCAATAAAATCAATAAAAAGCTGCGAATAATTTTTGATGCGTTAAATAAAAATGAATTTACTAATATAATCAATCGATCAGGCTTGAAGATCAAACCCATAGTATACAACTTATTAAATTGAAATAATACGTAATAATAAGCTGAAGTAATAATTATAGTAATAATTAATACAATTTAACTGATGAGAAGAGCATCTGAAGCTAAAAAGAGCGCATGTTCAAAAAGAACACACCGTCCACTTCCATTTTTATTTATTACGCATTCGACCGAATTATTAATCGTAACCATTAATGTGCCATCATTACTGTAGAAACACCACTTTGACGTGCTATTCATGCTTCCGTGGCAACGACGTGAATGGACTTATTTGGTGGACCGAAATAAAAAATCCGAAGACAAACAAATGAACGCGAGGCTTCGTCACAGATCGGAAAGAAAGAAAGTTTGTTTAGCGCAATACGGTTACCCTGGGATATTTCCCGATTCCTTTTATTTCCCTCTCCGGAGGGTCCTTTGACTCCCTAAGGAGCAGATCCGCAGGGATGACCATGCTCCTCTGCTCATCCTATTTCCTTCCCTTTTCATCCACAAATCTCTCCTCAGGGAATCAGCGGAAAAATAAAACGAGGAAAAGGGTTGCGGCATTGAGACACCGACGGAAGGGGGCGGAAACAAAAAAAAAATAAAAAACCTTTCGCGTTCATTATTCAGGCGACAAATTTACCTTTCCCCTCGCACAGGTCTGACGCGCTGGATTTCTCCTGACTTACATCTCCCGGAGCGGTCAGGTTGAACACTGTTTGCGAGTTTTAAGCACTCCACGGATAGTGTCACGTTCCATTCCCTCCCACGAGATAAGTGGCGCTGGATTCTTCGCTCGTTTCCTTTGATTTTTTCGGAAATCAAAATGTTTTACGCGATGGAACGACGCGCTGATGCATTAATGATGTTCTACGGGATTTTACGCGACTTGAGGGTTAAGGAAATCATTCGCGCGAAGGGATAATACATGTATGATCATCAAGCAAATCATTATCAACGCGTCTCTCTTCTTGTAATTATCAACGTAGTGCATAATCAAGAAAAACCTTTTCTTATTTTCTCAAAGTGAAATAGACTCAGTATATCAAGTCATGAGCTTTCTCTTGTTATGAAAAATAGGTTCTTATTTATCTAGTTAACCCTTATTTTCATACTGTAATTTTTAATAAATAATAATTTACGTAAATTTACACTAAAAGAAGAGTATTTAGGGATTAATGGCGAAGCAATGAATGTATCATCATATCTTAGATTAGAGGACCTCAGAATTTGAGCTCGTATCCAATGCATTAACTTCATAATCACAATTTCGTAGCAAATATGAGAAAATATGTGTATGATTTGTTAAAAAAATGTTTAGTTCAAACCAAACAAGTTTAAAGATAATTTTTACCTTAAATTTCACAAATAGAAGAAAATATTTCAGTAAAACACCAAGATAATTTGAGCTGATAGAATATGAGATATTAAAAGAACAGAATATTAAAAGGTAACTTTAAATTTATGAAATTTTAGTGTCACTGAATGACAAATAGCAATTCTGAAACAAGACGAGAATTTCGCAATGTTTTGCAGAGATGAGTTTTTCAAATGTAGAAATAATTGTATCAGATTATACCACGATGGCTATTAACTCATTAATAAGAACTCTAATAATCTAGAATTAACATCCAATTCCCGTTAAAATTAATCAAACTTCAACTTTCAAACACCACGGATATATTTTTTCAACTAAAAATTGTAGTTCTCTTCATATTTCCATCTCGTCGTAGAGTTGCTTCTCCGAAATTAATAGGAGTGGCTGACAGAGAGTAATGCATCAAGAAGACAATTAAGAGAACACGATGAAAACGTAACGACTGTTAAGACTGAATGGCGTCATTGTCTGTTAGTATAAAATCTGCAACGTGCTCGGCAATGGGAAAATTATGAAATGATGTGCTGATGAGGATAACTCCGTGGGGTGGGCGTAATTTTAAACCAAGTGGCCCTATGGAGGCCTGTTTCTCATTGCGGTAAGAAAAGCCGTTTAATAATACATTTCCGCTTCTGGATAACAATAGAGGAGTTCCAATTACAATCGATTCGTGAGGGATTAAAGTCACCTATTCTGTGATGAATGACTTCCATTATAATCAACATTGGCATGTATCAAATTGACATAACTTTGACCTAATTTCTCTCCTTGTATGGTTATTCATTTTATCAATCTCAATTACAAATATAGTCTTTAATTGACGAAAATCTTTCTGCAATATGGTCCCGAAACATGTGGTAGAATAATCTTACAAGATTCTCCACCAAAAATTCCAATTTTAAGGGATATTTATATGATTGTACCCTATCCTGGATAAGTAACAAGTTATATCTTGTTCTTCTGAACGTATTGAATACTTCCTTATTTCTATAGATTAACAATAATAATTTTAAAAAATTTTAATTCGTTCAATAAATTTAAAGACCAAAATCCTATCTGTAATACACGGTAGAAACTTTTATCAAAAAATATATGCCAATATAGCATAGGACCAAAGTTTCTTATCCAAATTATTACGCCAAAACTAATTCAGGTTTGTCAATTTAATTCCATCAACGTTTCTTTAAATAAATCCAAATTCAACAAAAACATCCATATACTCCAAGGTCCACCAAAACCGCGTTAATTCATCCTCACACAAGCACAAAGGCCAACATAGAGCTCTCAAATGAAATCATCTCCTCACAGAAGAGGGGTCATCTTGGTCAGCCTCGCAATCCACAACCATAGGCCTCTCTCTGAAGAATTAATATGCAATCATTCTTTAATCCCTTCAATTCGCGAGGGAACGGCTAATTAATTCCAACTCTTTCGGACACAATGGCTTTCTTTTCTTTCCGATCCTTTGCACTCGGAATCTCTTTCTACCCCACTTTTCTACTAAACCACACGTACACCCTCAGAATCTTTCGTCTCTTTTGCCCACCACCTAACCCTACCCAGAAACTGCCCACCCTACAAACCACGCAAACATATCCATATCCTGTAAACTCCCCGGCATTTTCCGCATTCTTCCTCCCATCTCTTTTCCACTAGCCCCTGAGGAGATCTCCCCCCTCCCCTCGCCTCATTTATTCATTAATCCTGCTCACTTAGGCCGTTAGGCACAACTCCTCTGCCATCCGAGAACTTTAGCGGCGTCCATTTCAACGCGGTAAATATTAAAATGTCCGCCGGAATGGAGATAGAGAAACGTACGTGCGATAGCTCCGACTGGAATTTTCTATTTCCCCCCTTTTCCTCGCGGAAACAAGGATGAGTATAAGTATGATTGACCACCGCGGAGCGTTTTTTTTCCACGCCACTGGAGGATTCGTCCGGAAGGAGCGGCCGTCCGAAGGCGTCGTACCCGCTTTACCCTTTGCCCCTCTTCTTCGTTACCAGAGATGAGGATTGTTAAATCCGGTCATATGTCTCTCGTACATGCGTTCGAGAGGGGTTTGGTTCAATCTCGAACTTACGTTCGAATTTTTATCGCTTTCAAGTGATGGAATGCAGCTCCAGACAAGGTCTACAGAAGATACTGAGTTTCCAAATCGAAAGAAATCTATAAGATAAGGTATCTTCGGTGATATTGATGGAATTATAGCTTCCACATTGGAGCTCATTAATATATACCTATATATATTATATATTAGATATAAGAGTAAAGAATCTTTTACGTAGTTTAGATTCATTGACGGATTTATTTTTTTACGGAGCCAAACGTTAAGGCTTGATCCAAGGAAAAGCAAAAACTACGTAAGATCTTTCTTATCGATTGTGTTGATTGAAAGGAAAACACCTCTATCAATATACATTTAAATTTATAAAGTTTAGAGCTCAGTTCACTCCTAGGAGATTATGAAAACGTTCTGGTGTCATCTCTCACTTTTTCATCTCAATTATATTGTTTAATCCGTCAAGGTATTTTACATTTAATGCTACTATATACATATTCATAATGTGTTATTATACATAAAATATACCTTTCGTAATCATATATTATAATGGCTCGTAAATACTGATATCTTTACGACAATGGAACTTCTGGTATCATCAAGTGAGGTGGTGACTGAAACGAGAACGATTTCTTAAGTCTGAGGAATCTGAAATCCTTATTAACTTATTCTTCATTATTTATGTATCATTTCGAATTATAATATTATATGATAATAGAACATGAAACCTTAATTATTATGGCTCTAATCAAACAGTAATAAAACATACTGCATCTTCTCAAACACCCTAATGGTACATCCTTTCCTCTAATAAGACAAGAAGTACGACTAGACGCGATAATAACATCCTGCAAGTATATTAGACGTTATAAACCGAAAGGTTGATGCTTTGGAAGCAGTTCGTATCTTCTGATATTCCGTCGACTAAAAGATTGAAGAGTGGACGGCATTAGGGATTAATGGAATTACTCGAGCTAAGTTTAATGGCTCGGAGTGGGTAATTCTGAAGGGATGCGGAGGAATTAGAAGGGAAAATATTCAAGGCGCAGCGATGCATGGACGTCTTGCGTAACTCGAGGACGCTGACCGACGCATCTCGTTTAATTCATTCGAAATTTTTAAATACCATTCGAATCTCGAGAAGCGGCTTTAATTATTCACCTTGATTCCGGTGACGTGGGATGAGAGCAAAGGTCTTGGTTGCTACGATATCCATTAATGTTTGGGAAAAATCCAAGCACTTGCTCCTCCACCAGAATCAGTCTATTAAAATATTAATCGGCCTCCGCTTTTAAGAGACTCATTAATTTGAAACGTGCCATTTCTCCATTTCCGAGCATCGGATACCCTTATTTTGCGCGATTAAATGCGTTAAATTTGCGAGGAATTGCGATATTTGTTAATTTTTTTTCACTCGAATTAATACGAACGAATTTTCTGTGAACGAGAGAGATCGTGCCTCTTCTTTATAGTATCATTAGATTAGCTTCGTAAGATGGAAGGGTATTCAATATTCATGTACAGTATGGTAATTAGCATTTTTAGAGGCCTTTCACGGACTGATTTTGATGGGGTTAATAGGATGTTTATCTGGCAACGGATTCCGTTTTTTTTGGAAGGATTCTCTTTCGAATTGAATAATAGATAAAAATTAGTATTAAATAGTGTCCAAACCTTGATTAGGTTTCTACATCCCTTAATAAACATTCAAGCAAAAACGATTCGGAAAATATCTCCCGATAAAAATTAAACCGGGAAAAAAAGATAATAATAAAAATTAAGTTTGATAAGTAGACGAATTCTGTAATTCTAATAATTTAAAAATTATATAGAGAATACTTTGCGAATTTTAATAAACACCAATGCCGATACAAAATAATGAGAAAAGCTTTCCATTATTTAGCTTTAGAATTTTAAGACCTCGTAGTTTAAAGTGTAACTCATACCTTAATAAATGATATGATTCATTTACTTTTCACATAAAAAATTCCTCACTGATTGATCACTTACAATGAAAAATCACAACAATTTTTCTTCAGTTAATACCATGCTGAGTATTTAATAAATTAAGAATGTATAGCATTCAATTGGGGAAACAAGAACAACAGATTAATATAATATCTATAGAAGACAATGAAAACAATTTACGGAAAACACATACCCTCAATTATTCCATAAAAAAACCAACCGAGAAAAACAACGCCTCATAAACATCCAGAAGACATCCGATTACGAAAAAAAAGAACGAAAACACAACGCATCGACCTTTCGAGGCACGACCGCAGATGGCAGCACCTGTGATGAGATAGGGTTGGGGCAGATTCGGTCGGTTAGACGCTGTGAATGCAATAAAATGTGTCGTGGGAGGGAAAAAACGAAGAGACAAACAAATGAAGCACACAATGGATAGAGGGCGTGCGTGAACCTTCGGGGATACGTTCGAACGATTTCTCGAACCGATGCTCCCACAAGACGGAAGGATAAGTCCATCCTTTGGGGATATTGAAAAGAGATCCAAAAAAGGCGGTCCTGTGACAGATCGGAGGAATCGGCGATGCGAGAGACGGTACCAGAAGAAAAGAAGATGCTGCGGAGGGCGGCTGATTGGGCCGTCTTCAAAAAGGGGCCTTTTAGAAAGAGGGGTCGAAAAAAGCGGTGAAGACGACCCTTTCCGATGATTTACTCCTCAAAAAAGAAGGTCCCTTATGCGATTTAAAGAGTGCGGTGCGTTGAAATTACTTAGGTATTGGAAATGGGCGCTGATTTTGTGTCCTAAGATCAAGATATGCTTTCTTCTTCAGTGTCCTTCTTCCGAGTTATTAAATTTCACGATTTTTCTCTGGGGAATGCGATGTTTTTTTACGAGTAATATTTGTAGGATGGGGAAATGTGGACAAGAATTCGTTATGTTACCTTGGGGTCAATTTTCGTAATTTTAAAGCTAAGAAAGTTTACTGACTCAATTTTTACCTCGTGATAAGTTTATATTTTATGATTTTTTCGTTGCAATCGGTGTTCTCACTTCACAAACTGCTTAGAGTCAAGATTTTTCGAAAGAAAGTTTACAAAAGGGTGAATAATCTTGAATATACTGTTTTTTCCGAAAACGGAATGAATGTCCACAGATTCCTTTGAATAATATTATTTTTATCAAGTATTACTATTTATGCATAATTCCATAACATACAACATATACTATAACGTAAATAATTTTCTAGATATATAAGTTTTAACTGGGGAGATATCCTTTCAGTCTATTTTTTATTCTTATACTGTATTTAACAAAGTGATTCAATATTTTTTGCTCAATTTTGCTCCGAGAATTAATCAAAAACGTAGAACCGTATCCGTAGTGTAGTGGTTATCACGTGCGCCTCACACGCGCAAGGTCCCCGGTTCGATCCCGGGCGGAAACATTATCTTTTTGTTTAAATGTTTTTACTGGAGGGTAATTAAAATTTCCAAATTTATATTGCAATAGTATAGTTACCTAAATATTGATTAGTTTGTAAGTAATGGACTGGTATTTAAAAGAAATTTTAGTTTTTGTATACGTACAACTAAGTAACACTGCATATAATAGATGAGAATTGTACTGTAATTAAACGTCACCACCTGACATAAAGACGAATTACGGTGGTACTGAACAGTAAATAAATAAATAAAATATATATAAATTATAATTTGCAGCAACAAATTATACAGCAATACTAAATAATACGCATTGAATCTAATCTATGAATATTACGATAACGTTAGCGACCACTATACAACATTAAATTTCATACATTTAACATTTTTAAAAATTCCATATTGTTAAGGAAGGTCATTGTGTTCCTTATTGTAGAGTATCTTACATTCCTCAAATCCGGGTTGGCTAACAAGTTGCATAGGGATCAAAGGCGATAGAATACACTCCCACTTCGTTATCCTGAGCTCTTTTTACGTAAAGAAAGCGGTTGAAGGCGGCACCCTTTGCATCGAGGATCAGTGATGCGATTGAAGGAGTGGGATGGGCTGTATAGAAGGGCACTTAAAGAACGCATGAATGGAGTGGATGCGAGGAAGTTTATATACTACCCAACTGTGAATCGGGGAACGCTCCAGAAGATTCCACTATCGAAGTATAATCAATAATGTAGGCTATCGATAAAAAATAATCGATATTCAACAAATTATAAATCTTGGGAAAATAATTTATAATTATAATAATATAATTTCTATTACAATAATAAACTTCTCATATCAAAATAGATTCTATAATTCTATTCTAAACTATGAGCGAACTACCTATTCATTTTTAGCTAACTAACATAATATCTAGATAATAAGATATTATGTACTTCAAATATTGAAATTTCCTGGAACATATAGTGTAAATTAAGTCCGATACTTACATTCTGTATGAATTGTAAATTTTTAACTCCAAAAGGATAAACTTGTAAGATGTGTATGAGAAATAAACTTATTTAAATGCTTTCCTCATTTAAAAAATTCATAGAAGACTTTATATGAACTAGTTATTTATACAACAGCTCTATAGATGAAAGAGAAATGATAAGGCAACCAAAACCACACCTCATACTAACTGGTAACATCAGAAAACGTATTTTTTACCTTTTTACGGTATACTCTTTTAATAGAGTAATTGAATATTTGAACAACCCTATGGGAGTAGATTTTATAGGCAAGTTGATGAAAATTTGCAAGAAAATTTCTGTTCAAAATTTTTAAACATACCTCTGTTAGATATTGAACAATCACTTAAAATATAATTTTCCGTTTTATGGCAACTGTGTACTTGAAAAAATCCCTTTTATGGAAGTCGTGAAGCAGTAAAAAATTTACCATGTTTTCAGTCAATATACCACAAAAAGTACACCTTCATGTGTACTGTCTAATACAAAAAAGTTGCAGCAAAACCAATCCCCGTAAAACCATCCTACATCGACGCGCGAGAAATCTATTCAGCCACGTCTAGATTCCAAAGAAACAAAAAAAAAGAGGAATCCGTTGTCAAGGAAACATCCCTATATAGATTCCCTTTTGTTTCCCTTAAACCTATAACCCAGAAGAGGCCTGAAGTGGCCAGATTGCCTTTCACACATCGATACAGTTCCTCCAATTGAATATGGCCACTTCTCCTCATTATTCATTGGCGTAATCTAAAAAGAAAACGCTGAAGGATAGTCTGGGCCGAAATCCGGAGATCTCTCGCCTTACGGTCCATCAATCTCCCGGCGAACAAATTTCACGCAGCGTAGGAGTCCATATAAACGTCGGTGGGTCAGAATTGGAGTTGTCAGAGGGAAAAAGAGTTTCCATCTGCTTCCGAAAGAGGCTGCGTGGGTGAGTATCGGAGACATGAGATAAAAGGCTAGCGATACATCGATTTAAAACGATTCCGCCAGATGGGACACCTCCAAGGCCGTCGTCCTTGGAAGAAGCCATATGCCCGCCGATGCTATGCAAACAATTCGCATCAATTGCGACTCCGAATATAGAACTGAGTCTTATTCGCAATTCGCTATGAGAAAAAAAGTGAAGCCTGCAGTCCGATACATACTATATATGTATAATATAAAGTACTATCATAGAATATGATACAAATGTCTCGATGGTTAAAATTAGTACGTATGCTATTCATTTAATATTCAGCATAATACGATCGTTTATTGAAACCGATTAAATAAGACTATGTTACGACTTATTATGTTTACATCGTAAGGAGTCTACAAAGCGTGTATGGTAAATATATCTTCATACATGAGCGGCGGATATGTATATGATAAAAAAGAAAAGGAGAACAAGTTGGAGGATGAATCTCTCTATTAACCTAACTGTGTGAAAATTATTTTTTCTCTTTATATTATTTTAATTATTAATATTCACATGGGGGTGGAAAGTTTCTTACGGAGCAATATTTTCTAAAACATTTCTCAAGATGAGATTACGCTATTCATATTATTCGTTTCAGAATTAAAAAAAAACAAGTTTAGGACAAAAAAATCACTTAAATAACCGATTCATTTCCCAAATTCAAAATTTTATAAGAAATGTTACATTTATAATTAATAAATACTAGTTAAATGTCTTTTCTAAAGCTTACTAAATTATTTTTATACAATTTTCGTTATTCGAAAGTTTACATTATCATCGGACAACGATCGTTGGCCTTAAAATAATTTTCCTATAAGGTTTGAAACACTATTCTTCCATCATTTCACGCAATCTTTAATTTAATTTATATGTAATCTTAATATTGTACTGTAATTGGTTCTTCGACGAAAATTATATATCTTATATGATTGGAAAAAATCAACAAGCTTCGTTCTCAGCAATAACACAAAATAATGCCGTACAATAAGTCAAAATACGGGTCAATTTTATTACAATAATGTGCAGATTGATTTTACAGTTGTACCGTGGTCGTATATTACTTCCTTTAAGCTATATATATGTAAGACATCATGAGTAGAAAGCTACACTGTTATGTGTATGCCCTAACTGTGGGAGGCGAATGGAAGAATAGGTTTTTTCGGCTGTCAATCTCTTTCTTTTGCGCGCGGCTCCCTCACTTGTCACTCATATCGGTGGAGATCGAGTGAAAAGAGAACGTAAGGAAAAATGTTAGCGGAAAGTTCAAAATGAACCGACACATTTCATACGTCCTCTAAAATATACAGGCAATCAATACTATAATGGATAACTGCTGTGCAAAATTAATCCGAAAGAACGGAAAAATTCGATTAATGTATATTTGTACGTAAACACTTTCGTAAAGGAATACCAAAAGTATTGACAGCGGTGGGGTTCGAACCCACGCCCTTTCGGACTGGTGCCTAAAACCAGCGCCTTAGACCGCTCGGCCACGCTGCCTTACGATCCAAGAATTTCTTCGTTAAATACATCTATTCAAATATGAACGTATCTTTTAAATAATTAAGCCATTAATTTATCCCCCTCATTTGTAAATCAACTTATTTAAAATATTTTTTGGAAAGAATCAGAGTTTGAACTAACCAATTATATCCAACCGTCCCAAATTGAGAAATATTGCAAGCTGTACGTAAACATAAGTATTTCGTAGCTAATAGGACACACGTACTTAAAGCCTTATTCCTTGCTAAAACACGCGAATGGTAGATCTGTTCCCATTTACATTAGACCACCCAGTATAAACCTTCAATATAGTACTAAATAGAAAGTTTAGACTCCCTTTCCACTCATTCACCCATTCAATTTACTTCAGCTGTCATAGGAACGCAGAAATGGCAATTGCGTTATTGATAATTACTCGTTCGTGAGACGCAATGAGCATTCTTGAGGCGGTGGTTGCCTCGGGTTACGACCGAAAAAGGTTTAACCTACAGCATACGCATTAAAACTCAGCCAACAATTAATCGAAGGCGTACACCTCTTTTTGGAAGACAAAAGAGTTAAAAAAAAGGACGAAGAAGATGAGCTCCGAGCAACGCATTTCTTTAAAAAAAATCTTTAATTAAAAAGCCGTCGCTCACGAGTTGCGTGGCGAATGGTTCTTCCAGTCCTCAAACTATAAAAACGGTATAAGCGATTCCTATCCATTGTTAAGGGGTAAAGAGAATCCATCGGAGGGAAAATTTGAGGTTAGTCGACGTGTCTGCGGCGTTGAAAGACGTCTCGGAGGAGGCGCAAAAGACAACCTTTCAAAAAAACGAAATGAAATGGGAAATCCTCCCACCAAAATCGAATACATATTTATGAAACCTGTATTTTGAGAGATATGGGATATGTTTCGGGCCGAGCGGACTTTTTGAAAGGGAGACGTGAAAAGGGAGTTGGAAAGATTGAAAAGCAGTCGGAAAAGAATTTTTAAAGCATTGATCCGAGAGTTAATACCCACCTACTACGGTTGAGCAAAAGAATTCGGAAGTTTTTCTTCAACTTGTAAATCAACGCCGAGACAATGGCTATCATTATTTCTTTAACCTATTAGTCAGTCAGTCCTTTACATATTTTTAGACATATCTAATATAAGTCAATCTTCACAATCAGGATGGATCCTTAGATAAAGGAAACCTATTTACGTCTTTACCTCCAATTGGGTCTGAAATATTTTGACAACAAAATCTTGTTTTTAGGTCCACGGGGCAAAGATATAAATTTTAAGAAGAGCCTTAAAAATATATATATATAATTAAAGTTCGTCAAGTAGAGAATAAATTGTTTTTGAAACCTTTTAAGCAAGGACTGCTACATCATACATATAGAAACTAATAAATAATCGCAAGGAACTACAAATAAGCAATTTAACCATGTTGAAAATCACTGAAAAGTTAACCAACGACAAACAACTATCTCCTTCTTAAAGGAATGTCACATTTATGGAATATAATCACATTTTTGATTCGCTATATCTTAGAACACCAAGCTACGATAGTATTTATATTTATGTCAATCAAAGAAACGAAACCCTTTGGAATCCAAAAAATTTTGGAACGTTACAAGTCAAGAAGTTATCGAAATTTAAGAAAAAATATCAAAATCTTCTCTTTTATAATTTGATTCAGCGATGGGGTAATACCACCACAGGAAAATGTTTCATTCAATCCGATATTTAGTATACAATCAACGACAAGTGAAGAATACAACCAACAACTCAATAGCACACAAACAATTTTTATAATATAATAGCACATATATACAGCGTGCCTCAAAAAATGTATTCACACTTTGAACTGTAATGGACAATTTATTTCCCGTTCTACAACACTAAATTCCTGGACATGGAAAGCTTAAGTTAAGTGTGTATACATTTCTTTGACGCACCCAGTACTCGATGTATTTTGTGGTACGTTATGTAGGAGCTCGTGGTTCGAACAACCTTTAAACGAAGTGCAATAAATATCCACTCGCGAAATTCCGATCGATGTAAAAATGAAAATCGGCTGAGGCGGTGGGGTTTGTAGGGGTTTGAAAATGGGCGGCGTTCAAAAGGGGATATTGGGCGGACGTTTGACGGAGGACACACACGGGGGTGGAGGGCCGACGTACTGAAATTAGGAGGCGTTCTAGTAAGGTGGTCCCGCACCGAGTGAATGACAGAGAACAGTCACTGAGCATCTCGCGTTGACGTTTGGAAAAATGCCTCGGCGATGAGGTGTGTGTAGGAAAAAAAACCATCCTCCCAACGACAATGAAAACCTTGGCAACGGAAATGATAATAACGAGATACGGTGTATCGGATCCTTTGAAACGGGTTTTCCTCTCTTCGAATTTCTTTTATAATCAAAGGAGAGGTTGCTGGAAGGGACGATAATGGATTTAGATGGTGAGAAATGAGAATTGAAGCAAGTGATGCGCATTGTTAACGGAGAAATCGCGTGGAAATAAATGTATGCTTCGAATTTGAGAAAACCACCTGCCCTAACAGAGATCGTAAAGTAAAAATATCTCAAGAAACTGCCGATATTAGCCAAATTCTATGGTATCCTGGTCTTAGGTTATTCTTATTCCTAACTACATAAGATATTGATTATTTAATATGAAATTAGTATAATTATAATTATTAAGTCTTATTGTATTGAATACTGGAAAAGATTGGGCTGTGGAAATATGGTTTTCATTCAAATACGAAGCAAAATATTTTACTTAGAGAATTAGGAAACTACAGATTCAACAGAAGTATGATTTATTTGAGGTTTAAGGTCTTTCAAAATGAATATCATGAGAATCATAAATTTGAAATTTGCTAATCAATAATAAAAAAATATATAATTTATAAGAAATCAAAGAGGAACATTTTTTTAGTAACAGTATTCAGTTTAGCTTTTTTATAAAATTGAGAAATTTGTTTCAAATATAGATCTTATTATAGGTTTATAAAACTTGCTTTCTAATGGAGATATAAATAAATTAAACTTAAGCTTTAAAGTAATGAAAAGAAGATAAATATCTCTCAAAACTTTAGAGGTCAATATGTCGGTATTAGAAGTATTAGATTTTAAATAGGAAATTTAAATTGTTTCAAATTCTTGGAAAACGTATAAAGATTTATAAATTATTCTTAAATACCGAACAAAACTAAAAGGAAAAATTTCGGGCATTCCTATTAAAGACAACCCATTCCCATCTCTTAACACCAATATATATTTTCATACCTATAGATAATACAGGATTCATACGAGAAAACTTCTCCAGAATTTTATAAACGCCTCCATTCAATCATTGGGACCCAAAAACAGCATCCTCTCTCTCTAAGAATGTGTGAGCTTAAAAAACTTCCCAACCCTTTAAAGGGTCTTGGACTATTGGAATGAGAAAATGGATCTCGCAACATTTTTCTATAAATATCCATAAGAATATAATGTTTCCACAATAAATTCCAGAAACTAAGTTCAAGTTATCGTTACGTAAGGATACGTCAAGGTGATCTGAGGACATCCGTATGATCTACAACACGAGACACCATCGCAAGAACGAGTCGAAAGAAAAATCATCGAAAGTAAGCCAATTCCACTCATGTGGACTCCCATTAGCTTCGGCGAACCGCACGCAGAGGGCCTCACGAGCGCGCGTGTGTTAAAAGCACGCCGAACACACTTCGGAAACCGACTCACGCACTCACACTCCTCCTACGCATTTTCAATCTCTTTTTCGGGAACCCCTTTTCCCAACGTCCATTTTTACCTCTCTTTCCTCTATTAATTAACTCGGGGACGCGTCTGAAAAAAAAAACGAAAAAAGTGCGAAAATTTTCCGGAGGGTCCGATAGGCGGCGGTGAAAGCAGAGAAAAGTACGTTCGGGAGAGGAATAATAACACGGGCGACATCAACACACGGGCCGTGTTAATAGCGATGTGATCGCGACAGAAATTACTGTCCTGGAATAAGAAAATTACCGTTTTTTCGTTGTGGTCGCTTCCTTTGTATATCTGGTTCGTTCTTGTATAGCATACGCAGAATACGCATGGATTTACATCGAGCTATTTAATATTCCTGCTTGAAATCTGATTAATAAATGCAACTTATGAGAAAAGTGGCTCCATCGTGAAAGTAGGAGGTGGTATACCGTTATTCTCCAAAGGATGAAAAAATAAAACTCAAATTCGCGAAAACCTCTTCCCATAATTTAATGAAAGTGAGAAAATATCGATAAAAATTTTTCCGTCCATTATGTATGCGATTTATTAAATAATATTTTAAAAACTCGTAGAAGCGATCAGTCTCTATTAATAAAACGATTTTAATCTCTCGACTTTGACGTCTTTTAGTAGCAAAGAAAAATTCGCAAAGATTTTACGTATAGAAAATTAGTCCAAAATATTCTTCAAACATAAAGAAGTGACATTATGTATATTAAAGTTAACATACATTTATTTACGCTATGTTATTGGCAGAATCAAATCTCTAATTATCTTTGGCACTAAACAATTCAATACAATATATTTTCGGACTTAGGATAAAAACAACACACGTTTCATATAGAAAAAAATCGATTCCAGTAATCAACATTTTTTGTATTGATTGATCTAAAATGAAAATAAACTGGATCTTTAAATTGATGATGAAAATCCTTTCTCCATTGGTCCATTTGGTCCATAGAACATATTAACTAATGTATTCTCAGTCTTAACAATCTTTTTCTTATAAATCCTTACACTTAACAGCTACTTACAAATAGTGTAACTACTATAGTACCGTGTATAGTATTTACCCTAAAAATTGGCAAGATTTTTCGTTTAAAGAATAAAAAGCTTTTCTACCCTCATCCTACTACAATGATGAGTAATTGGCCTTCCAAATACGAATCAAGAATTGAATTCCAATACCTCTAACTAACATTAACACAATTCTTAACGTTGAAGAGCTTTGGATTATGAGAACACAACGGGGCTTTTTCGAGTGCGTTGCTTAGGAACCGACTCAGCCACACATAGCGATGTATCCTCTTATTTGTTTTTCCGTCCATTTGAATGGCCACCTTCCTTTTTCGTCATATCTCCCGGAATAAAATCCGCGCATAAAGAGAGCTGCGAGTGTCGGGGCATATAAATATCAGGCCGCGTGTTACCTAAGATAATAACGGCCGCTCGTTCTTCAAACGGACGTCATGGCTCCTTAATGCGTGACGCAATGGACTCTGGAACACGTCCACGCCTCGGATATCCGCGTAATGGTGAATAGCAGTCTCACGCACAGATTTCGTTTCTAGGAAAAGAGCATCGCTGAACAACGGGTGATGATGTGTTTTCCACTGTACCGGAATGAATGATTACATGATATATTGAGGGACAACGACTTCTATACATATTAATCCAATTAGTTTATTTCATATGTTTAATTTGTATAATTTTGGCTACTTTTTCGTAATATTCAAATACGTTTAATTTAAATTATTCGAAATATGTATGATTCGAATTTGAAAGCGGGGAAATGGAGTAAAATGGAGCAGAAGATGACGTAAAAGCATTGTTACTCTAATGTCAACAAAGTACTACCGCGTAATATTTTAAGATACTATGTATGGCTTAGTATCATTAAGTCAGCCATGATGTTTTGAGTATAGCATGATAAATATTCCGTAGTTATGTTCGTGGTGGTTTAGAAATTTAGAAGAGCAGGAGAAATATTTTGTATTATAAATTCGTTCAATACAGCACCTATGTATGTACAAAAATAAAATTGCATAAAAATCCTAAATAACAAAGAGTTTATAGGGAAATTAAAATATTATTGTTTTCTTCTGAATTGGTGGTATATTTAAAAATGTAAATAGCGATGATTTTTTCAAAATCGTATTTCTAAATTGAGATGCAAGATATGTTTCAGTGTTTAAGGAAACGAGGTTGTTTATTTCATTTATTTGATATGGTAACAGAAATTTCTAATTCGACCTTTTTCGGGAAAGACTCTAGCATATATTTTGCCTCGCCTATCAGTAAAATAGATTAGCTTAATTTCATAATCATTATAAATGAAACTAAAAGGATTGACAGCTGCGTTGAGAGAGAAATAGTAACTGGAACATTCAAAGTTTGAGAAACCCTACTCCATCTTACATATAACTACCAGCTTAATATTAACCTATCACTTCTTTAGAATTATACGTAATTTAACCAATAAAATCCGTGGGTTTGATTATTCAGAGTCCCATAATAATCCCATTTAATTCAATAAAAGTCCTTCATGAAGACAACCCAAAAATAATAATTCTCTAATTAATCGTGACTGGCAAATTCGTGAAGGAAACAAAGTGACAGTAAGAACAATTCGAACCGATTCACCCCTCCCAGCCTTGAAGTCACGGCCGATGAGAAGCTTTTCTTCGGATATTTCCCCCACACACGCACCGACACCTCCGCCCATAATTGCAGAAGTGGAAAACATACGCGACCCGCATGCCAAAATATTGAATCACCAATCTGGGAAAGAGAATTAAAATTAATCACGTTTACGAAGGCGATCCGCAACAAAAGACTGCGTGGGGCGTGACCCGACACTTCAAAGGCGTCACGGAAAGCTTCGTTCCTTTTGTATTTTTCACCCCGACCACTCAGGTCGCCACCGGCGGCCTCCCACTTGGGGGCGCCACCCTCGGATGGGCCGACAAATTTGCAAATATGGCGCTCACTCCTTAACACCCGCGCAAAACTCACTTTCTGCCTCCTCCCCCTTGACCTTCAACCCCACCCCACGACCTTCAGGGCCCCAAACCCTCGAGCCCGCTGGAAATTACCTTCTCCCACACTCTACAAAACCACCGACCCGACCCCACCGTCGCCCCGAATAAAACCACGAGCCCGCACGGTTTTTTTTATTGAAAAAAGCCCCTTTTACCATCCTTCAGTGCCTCTGTTCATACGCGCTACAATCTCTTTTGTCTCATCGAATCGACGTAACATCCAAACCCCCGAAACACGATTAAGGCACGCCGACTGTGAAGGGGAATGAGGGAGAGGCGGGAGATGTGAAAGTGGAGAAAGTGTATCCTACGTGAAAGAAGTACGGGCATGCGAAGGTGTGAAGGACGGTTAACGATAAAATTACAACCTGGTGGCCTACTCTATAATAACACAGTATAATATATACTATACATTGACACTATATATTGATTGGATCTGATTGATGGAATATAGAAAGAAATTTAATTTTAACTTGAGCGTTTATAATTTTGTATAATTCCCTCTGTCTCTCGTAAATCTCTCGTATCCATTGCCACGAATCCATGCTAAGGTGATATGCATCGTAACCAAATAACAGTGTGATAATGAGAATTTTATTGAAGATGAGAGCAATACAAGCCAGGAAAAGAATAAAGAATTACGTAAATAAAGGACTAATACGAAATGATACGAAAATCATAATTTCACAGATGAAATATATAATTAGAGGAATTAAAAGCACGTAGAATAATACAATAATAATTGTTTAATAGAAGCAAAAATGTATCTTCGAACTTTTTGGATAAGTTTGTGGTGATTTTCATTTAGTATTTTAAACAAATTAAAAGTTAAACTATCGATTTCATTAAAATATATCCAACGTATTTTAGTAAATATTTGAAACAAACACCCAGTTCTGTCGATTTAAGGAAATAATTAAAAGTAAATTTGCTTAAAAATAATAAAATTTACGTAATGATGAATCTTGAAATAATATTGGAAAATATAAACTAGCGAATTTTAGCGAAAAATAAGAAATGGGAGAGAAATTTGCAATTACTTCATCAATGTTCAGTTATGATGAATTTTCAAATTATAATATTTATTTATATTATAAGAAATTTTCTTCATAATGATTTAATTAATTGTTTATATTATTCACAATGATTTTCAATTCTACAAGAATATGCATAAGGATGAAACCAAATTCTATATTCATGTAGCTGAAATTTTGAAACGAAATAATACTTCGAGTAGCATGATTATGAAAAGGCTTGAATTGTTTGAGAAAAAGTTGGATTTATGGCAAATAGAGGTAAAATATTATTGAAACTTAGCTCATGATTTATATTAAACCACAGCTCTGCTCTATCAATCAAGGCAGCTGTTCGCAAAAAACATCATTCATTTTGTCGATAGCTTTCAATTCGTCATCTGTATTTCTGTGATATTTCGAGGATTAATATCAAATATTTCACTGCGATATACGGAAATTATATTAAAGTTTCAAGTAATAGAAAATCGAACTTTAATTTTTCAATCCCTATATCGTTATATGATCCTATATCATTATATTTTAGAAATTAATATTATAATAGTATCAACATCAAACAGACAATACTCCAATCAATCTCTTGTGTTCAGAGACAATTAAATTACCTCTTTGAATATTATGAGGGGGATATTGAACGAAAACACCGAAAATGAAGCTTAATATTGATAAAAAAAACTAGCATAAAAATATCAATTAAGTACCATTCAAGCATATAAATTTATAATATGATAACATTTGAATAATGTAGGCACAGTATCTCATAGGAATACTACGAGCCCAAAACAAGCAGGAGGTACACTGTGCAGATCAACAACTCAACCGAATTTAAAACCAGAAATATAGAGCGCGTATAACTAAATAAATTTTTGAATCGCAATTTTAACAATAAATACGGACCGCTCGTAAATCAAACTCATAATTTCCACTCGAGGGCTATTTTTCAAAACGTTACCGCGGCGAACAAAAGAACGTTGGGGCCGCGCACCCAAAGAAAGCATCGAAAATCTATCATGCACCGCGGGGCATCTGTCCAAACGCTTCCTCGGTCATTAAGCCAAAAGTAATTCGCTAATTGGAATTGTCGATATGTCGATTCAGCCAGGGGAACGAGCCCGTATGCATGGGAACGCTTCGACGAAATGCAACGCCGGGAAAAATATATCGCATCGGCGGCATTCATTTTGATTTTCATTTCATAAATATTCAGGATTTCCACGTTCCATTAATTCACGCCACCTGCCACATTTCGCCGATTAAAATCTTTAATTTCTGTGTTGATGGACGCATCGGTCAGGGAGGGGGGGGGGCGAATTTTCGAATGCAGCGCTGCAGCGGTACTGAACTGAATAAAAAAAATAGATGACAAAAGAATGCATCGCTCGGGCGCGTGATTTTATTTCCCCATAATTTAATCGCTTCGACAATTATTATTTGGCCTCGCTGACGTTCATCTGCCATCGGGTTCGTGGAAGTCGACGAGTTATAAATTAAGAATAAATGCAAAACTAAATGGCGAATGGAAAAATTCGTTCCCCCAGACGTGGGCGACTTCATTAGGCGTAGGAATATAAATATCCATCGATGCTCATTTTTCATTCGCGAATTGTAAATAAAAGTGCACGCCGGACAAACAACTAACAATGTGCACAGCCGGCGCTTCGTTACGCGATTCTCTCTCACTCTCTCTGTTGCGTCATAATCATTGTTTCAATTTCGTTCCTGCATTGAAAACAGTAGCCGCAAAGATTGACCAATCAAATTTTCCATATTATTCAATCAATTTTAAGTAAATTACAATTTAACCGTACTATTTCTAAGCTGATACAAATATCTTAATTCGATGATATAATATACGAATGATATTAAGTCACAAAAGTTTTTCTTATTGAAGTTTGAATACCTTCGTCTATATTCCACATAATTTTAGGCAAAATAATACCCCTTTTAATATTATTTCTATCAATCACAGCATAACCGTTATTTATTCAGTTCCGTTCCTTAGAAGGAACAACAGAACAAAAAGATAAATGAAATAAATTCTAAACTTATTTGAGGATGGGATGGAATGAACTTAACACGTTAAAGCGTGCGCTTTTTTCTTTAACTTTAAGTTCTTAAATCTTACATTTAGAGTATAATGTTACATACATCGTGAATTGTCATACGATTTAAGGTATGAATTGACCAATAATTCTTTTATAAATTGCAATATCGCATATAATTCGTATTCATACTTATGGTTATACATTGGCTAAAATTTTATTCAATAATTAAATATAACAATATGTAAACATTACCCTTGTATTATTTGCTTCCATCAACATGTATTTGACAGTGCTAACATGATTAGAATTTATTAATTTTGCCTTAAGGAATAAGGAAGAAAGATATCATATAACTTGATATTTGCATTGGGACAGTTGGAATAATGATTGAAATTTAAGAATTCTAAATTTTTTTTACAATAAGCAGCATTCATCATCTTCGAAAATAAGACAAACATAGATGGTTATAACATATGTTTTTTCTACAGAATTTTAAAATGTAAGTCTTTTACTAGAACCGATTTGCAACGAAAATACTCTTTTGTATATAAATAAAGAGGATTAGAGTTGAATCCCACCTCAACATGCAAAATTATAATTTTTCCGTTATCCAATATCTGATACGCTGTGACCTTGTTTAAGTATCTGCATAATTTTGTATTTGGGCCAATTTCCGGTCACTTATCACTTTTATTGAGTTTCATATCATTTCATCATTAAAAGTCCATGAATAACAAATTTATGAAAATCAAACAGAAAATTCTAAAATTTTCAAAATGTCCATTTCATGGATAATAGAACATAGCAAACACTTGGGGTGGAATTAATTTTATGATGGGATGAACTGATTTTTCGAAACGATAATCAATTTGTGTTCATAGAAAATAATTTAATCATAAAATAGATTCGGCGAGGAAATGATTGGCATTCAAAAACCTTGATTTGAAAGCTATCAGCGCAACCTTAACAATGCAATATAATTATATTTTTTTTGAAATGTGGTTCAGATTGCAATATTGTAAGTTAACTCTATTCTGCCAATATAATGGGATATACGTTGATACATTTTAATAGCATCATTCAAATTTAAATGCAGTTAAAACAAACAAGAATTAAGCTTCCATTGTTAATAATATCCCCCACAAAAGATATACCGATACTAAAGGTACTATAATATATTTTTATTTAAAGTATTGAGATTAATGCTTTAATAAAATTAAAGTTTGAATCTCCTAACTATTTGATGGAGAGAACATCTTTGGTAAAATAATTATAATATAAATTTAATTTAGCATAAATAAAAATAAATGGTTCACTGTTATTACGATACGAAACGTTTTTGTAATAAAAAATAATAATTTAGAATGAAATTTCCAACTAAATACGTACTTCTACGAATGGAGAATTATTCTTAAAATCGTTTCCATTCTCTTAAGTAGAAAATATATTTTAGGTCTCTCAAGCCAAATGAAGAATATAAAATCGAACCTCATTTCCTGCATGCATACTTAGCTTCCCCGATTCCAATTCCATTCACATTCATTAAGACCGACTGACATACAAAACTTTATTTTCTCTTATAGTACCCACGCATCTGGCTTCTGAATTGCTCCTTGTCATTAAATAAAAACCTCAAATCGAAATAATAAACCTAATTCTAGCAAAAAAAATTCCAAAACAATCATCAAAACTAAGCATAAAACATCCCAAAAACACCAAAAAACAACGATTAAATTTTCCAAATAAACACTTCATTGATTCGTATACTCACAGTACATTCCTCATTCTTTGAAAAAAAAACCCCTTTCCCTCCAACACCGAAAATAATTACTTCTCTCGACAAACGGGAGAACGGATGAAAGGGAAGATTAAGACCGATCCGTCTGGGTAACTATGGAGAACAAACGAACGAAAACCCTCTTCGAAATTTATTACGAAAATGTGGCAATTAATCGAAGTCGGGAGAGGTACAGCACGAAAATCGAACGAAAGGATTTCGAGATTGATATCGTGCGCTGTAAAGAAGGGAGGCAATAATTCGCCCGGCGGGCAATCGGTCATATGAAGGGGTCCGTTCGGCTGAGACTATTGACACACAAACGAATGGACGGTGGGCACGCCAGTAGCCGGAGGCGAAGGAGTGATTATGGCGTAGCGTGAAACAATATCGGGAATGAGTCGAAAACCTGAAGAAGCTTCTTCCGAAACCATTATCAAAAGCGGCACGCTTTTGTCGGACGGACTCAGATTATTTCCACGGATTACGAAGAGTATTTTTCCCTCTGATGAAGCATCAGAGACTTTTAAATAAATCGCTTTTGAGTAACAAGGGGATTGGATATTTATTCTGTAATGCTCTTTAAAGGTGATTTAGGGAGCAATATAATCATTGTAACGGGAGAAAGAGTTGGTAGCAGCGCCTCAGGGTAAAGGAGGATCTGTGCGGAAAAGCAAATACTGAAATCAAACAATACGGGCCAGGGTATTAGGGTATGGTTCATAAATTCTATATGCTCGCAGTCATTTTGTACGACAGTAAACATGTAATTGCGTCGTGGAAGTAGGATGAAAGTAAAATTTAAATAATGGCTGTGTTACAAAGGGGTGACTAATGGAGAAGTCATGCGATCAGATAATGAAGAGATAGGGCAATGAAAATTGTATCGAAAGATAGGATTGTGCTTCACAAAGTGAAATAAGGAACAAATTTTATAAAATAGTTGGAGTAAGGTTATACAATGCAGTATAACGTTCTTGATAACTGAGTTCTAAGCAATTTTTACACTGTTGTTTTCTTAACTTTTTTCTGATGATAAACCGAACAATCTCTTGATTTATTTAATGTTTTATTTCATTAACATTAATTCGTTTTTCAAGAAAAACAATTAACTATCATAGTTAACTAACTATCCAATAATAAAACCTTAACTTGGTGGTATTTTCTATCATGATATTAATGATAGGAAGACTAGGACGCTTTAACGTTAAAGTAAAGTATACAAGTATCTTACTATAATTAGTTTATTCCTATTAAACTATTATTATACATTATTTCCTATTATAATTTTCACTTTATTATCTCTAAAAATTATAAAATTAACGAAATAAATCCTCAAATATAAATCTACTTTAATACCTGTCAAATATAAATCTAATATTAAATTACTGTCAATCGTATATGAACTCTTGAACATTTTTCTTCAAAACAGATACGTATTAAAAAGCAACCACCAAGGGTTCATTAGACGACACGAACCCAAATAAAAAAATTCGATTGAAATTTCACCCGAACCTTCGTTTCAATCATTCTAATTACCATCTACGGAAACCTTTTCCATTGCAAAATTCCGCACGCAGTCTCCGTAACTTTGGATGCAAACGAAAACAGCTCAAGTCTCCTCGACTCACAAAGATTCTCCTCTTCCTCAACCCACGCTGACCTCCAAAATCCGACTCCGTCAATCTTTGCCTTTCCAATCCGTGCATCTCAAACCCTTTTCCCAACTGCGTGCCACTCGCTTTAAAAAAAACCCTAAAACTCTCGAGAAATTCCTACCCCTTTCTTTCGATGCATTACGCATACGAAATTTGTTTGCTTGCATAATAAACTAAAGCGCCGAGGTTATGTTGACTCGGTTCAAGCCGCTGGAAAGAAAGCGAAATAGAGTTAAGAAGAGAAAGGAGAGAATATTTTTGCGGAGAGGGAAAGGATGAGGCTGGAGTTAAATACGGTTTTCGTTGAATAAAGAGGCGATAAATAGAAGCCGGTTACTAAGGACGCGCTGCTCCCCGGGAGTAATGGTCAGGTAACTTTTGGATGTATAACAATGCGCTCATATTGAATAATCTTTCCTACCTTAATTGTTAAGATGAAATCAGGCGAGCTCGTAATATAATTATACTTTAGTAAATATAGTTTCCTTCTTCTATTAAAAAAGATTGTGGTTTCCACTAACTTTACTAGGCAATGAAATGTAAGATGCACAGTGACCATGCAAATGATGCATAAATGAAGTACTATAAAACGAATTTATAATAAGTAATACGGAATCTATGTTGAGGAAATCGAAAGAGAGATTTTCGAGCTGGCTCCAAATAAATAGTTATAGAATGAAGAGAAATTATAATATTTCCTAGCCTCATATTTGCTGTAGATCACCTATCCTTTTTTGTAGAAATTTGACCAATTTGATATGTTAACAGAGATTTCTAAACGTAGCAGTGGGATAGTGATGGAATCCTTTATATAATTCAAAGCAAAACAGCTTTGATCTTATTCTATTCGAAAGAGCAACTATTTGTATTATTAACATATATGCGTTGTCTCTATTGACAACACATTTTAGAACCCTAAAGCTAAAATAACATAGCGAAATATTAAAAAAATTATCAAAAATTTAATTAATTAACCACGAACAATAAAAAACTACGAATGAAATTCATAAATTAATCTTCAACCAACTCCATTACACTAGCGAATCTCAGGTTTCTAAAAGACTAGCTGTTACACAAAAAAAAATACAAATAAGAATTGTTTAAGCTGGTAAAATAACAAATTTATTTACGTTTTCTTAGTTATTCTCAAAATATAGCCGTGTAAATATGAGGGAGATTTATGAAATTTCGTGACCTTTAAGAAATTCAAGAAAGAAATTCAGTGATGAAGAAAGGAATTATTTTAAATAAATCCTTCATCACGGCTCTTGGAGACCGATTATGATTTTCTATAGACCTTCTTTACCTAAAGAAACAGACATAAATAAAGTTTACTCGTAGATACTAACATAATTTACCCCTGATGCTGTATACGATAATATCTCGTAACCGTCTATACCAATCAACGCGCTACTTCTTAACCGCATCGAAATCAGCATAAATAATTCCCCATCGTATTATTTCGATAAATAAGAACCAAAATATTTTCATAACAAAAAAGTTTAGCTTGTAAGGGATGTTTCCAATGACTGGAATTAATCGTTCCTCTAAGGTACGAGCCGCCTTAAGGAACGCGTCAACCTTCATAACCATACTCTTTCTTCGGTTAAGGAAACATACCATAGGGGAATAAAAGAGAACCGACGTGCATAAAAAAAAGCTCCTTACATAATTAGAAATTGGTTTCGAAGCACGATGGACAGAAGGGAATACGTTATGGAGGTGGTAGATGTAAATAAAACGAGATCTTCCCTCGAGGGAAATAACGGTGGATATCTTAGTCCCGCCACATATAGCATGTATCGGTTTGCATATCAAATAAAAGAGAGTGTAATGAATTTTGGATTCCAGATGCGGAGAGAAAGAAGAGGGAAAGCAATTAGACAAAAAGGATGCGATGCGGAAGGGGACGTGAGGACCAACGGGGGAGAATGATGAAAAAGATGTGGGATGCATATAAGAGAAGCTGAGGGGAAACGGTCAAGAGTTGGATTAGTGGTTTTAGAACGATGTCCCTCCTATGGGAAGTTTTTGCTCTCTCTCTATGGATATAATATAGAGAAGATAATGTATCCGTAACGTATGGATGTAATCGTGTGGCATAGTAATGAGTGGATACGAAATATTAAGAAGTTTTCGGAATTAATAATTGTAATTGTAAATGTGTCCATAACGAATGGTTGTAATCATACGGGAGTGTAACGGGAATATAATACTAAATATTTGAAACTTCAGGAATAAATAATTAATTGAAAAGCTTCCAAGAATATATCGATCAAAGTGTTTGGTTTGAGTAATAAAACTCAAGGATCAAGGTTCTTCTTAAAGTAGATTATAATAATACAATATGAAAACTATTTATAAGATTAAATTTAATTTAACGTGGACTGCTGATCCTATTTTTTCGTCTGAGTCGCTATCAATCTTTTGGGGTATATTTAAGTCGCTTTAAATTTTAAGAAGGAATTTATTCATTTGATAGATGAAATGGAGAATTTCCAGCATACAGTATATCTCAACTGCATGAAGATCGAAAACATATATTCGAATTCTTTCCAATTCTTTGGATCTTGAACAAATTAAAAAAGAAATCGAACAATTTCATCATATTAAATGTTGAAAATTTTCACCGGGATATTTCATAATCTTGAATTATAGTTATAATTTTCTTGTCATCGCCGAAAAAACATGTAAAATATTTACCAAACACGGAAACATAAAAAAACGCTACATTAGAGTTGCGGCGTTGACAACGTATTTCCGTAGAATAAATATCATCGCATCGTTGACTTTATAATAAACTACATAAACCAGGAAATAATAGACATAATGGGTTAATAACTAAGCAAATAAGATATAAAAGTATAAATTCACTCACCCTACAGGACAGCCAAGGCTTCATTGCTCAAACGCAGCAGATCAAACCAAGAAGGAATACAGTTCACTAGAAAATAAAAAAGAAAAATATACCTATTTCCTTATGCTTATGAACGATAATATTAACCTTAATGAAGAACGAGTATCTGAATACTAAATACGGTAAAACTGTAAGAATTCTACAATTATTGTATTTTTATTTTTTTCCTAGAAATTATTAAGTAAATAAAGCTAATCTAATCCTTTGAAATTGACCTAGAATTTTTAAATCCTACCTTCGTAGTACATTTTCCTGCTTAGTCTAGACCTATATATGTATAAGAGTAAAATTTTCAATTAAGCAGATGAAAAAATTGAATGAACATGAGAACTTAATAAATTTAAAATGACTTCATCTAACTGAAATACATTTTTTTGATTTGGTTTCAAGGAAATAAGATCCAAGTAATGGAAAGAGATAATGAAGGTAAATGCAAGGACTATGAGGAAGAGTATATGATCTAAGTATCAATTAAAATAGTAATGGAATGGAACTAATGGAAACTCAAATGAAATCCTGAAACTATTAAAGAATGTCCAAACAGCCAAAGACTTCAATAGAATAGCATATTTAGACATTGATGATTGAAAACGTGAACCCATCTTTCAGAAGTAACCATTCCCAAAATAAACAGCGAAAAAGACCAAAAGAAAAGTAATCCGAAAGAAGAGAGGAAGAAAGAAGAAAAGACAAAAAAGATATTCTCGAGAGAAATTCGGAGGAAAAGCAGAAGCAGTAATATTTTATGGGATTGAATGTTAAGCTTCTGGATTCTTCTCTCCGTCAAGAGATTAGTGTGGTCCAACGGTTACGCTCTTTTTATTAATATTTTCCCCGCCGAATGCAAGGGGCGTGTAAAAAAGTACCTTTGAGCCTTAATTTATAAAAATTCCGCGCGATTCTTTCGCCCTGATCGCAAAGAAAATGCGGAAAAGAAAAGAACCGAGATTTCCCATTAACGGAACGAAATCCGATGGCAAACGTTTTCCCGAAATAATCCTCTTTTCCAATTCCTTCTCAAAATGCGATGGTTGCAAACTCAATGCCTCGGACGCTGTAATTCTGTGTACGCTTCGCTCGCCGTTATTTCTTAAAAAAAAGGAAAGGCTATGTCCGAATGCACACGCATTTCCTCTAAGAGAAAATCGTTATCCTGTCCACGGTTATTTTTGGATTTCCATGGGTTTTGTGATATAATCTACATTTATCCGTTATGACGACTTAAATTTGAATATTGGTCTCGGAAAAGGGTCCGTTAGTATAATATATTTTTCCGTTTTGTCTGAAGAATTCGACTGCGAACGATCTTTTAAATAAAGCCTTGTGGGGGCATATGGAACGATTCCAACGCTACGTCGCATTCTATTCTATAAGTTTTTCCAATTTATTTTTATGTTGTATTTTTAATTTATTCCAGTTTATTTTTATGTTATTGATGATAACGTTCAAACATTATAAAAGCAAGAGGTCAGTTTCCATACACAGTATTAATTGATCCTCGAAGTTTATACACTGAATTGAGGATTACAGTTTATATACATCGTTTTTACGGTTTTGATAAAACAGAAATGGTAATTTAAAGATTTAAATATTTCCAAGAGGAACCAAAATCAATGTTTAATCATTTGAGTCGTTTATAAAATGAAAGAATAACTAACAAAAAATTACTAGAATACAGAACATATTTAAAAAAAGATAAGAATTAAATATTTGAGTGAGTTTTTCTCTTTAAATATGAAGGTATATGAAAACTATCAATATTTTCTGATGTATACAGCACATGGTTTGCTGACGTGATGATTCAAAAGCCAAAGAATGAAAGTTATTTATATCAGCTCACTGAAGTAATGAAAAACAATGTTACTTTCCATCGTTTTGTGTGTAGTGTATAATATGTTTTACTAATAATAGGTTTTTGTAATCATACGGAAGATTATTAGACTTAAAGACAACTATTTAATACGAACAAATAATATGTACCTCTTTTCTGTTTTATATTACATTGAAGTATTTGTGATCATGAGATACTGATGTTTATAGATAATACGAATGCCATTTGAATTTCTGAAATAGAATAATGTCCTAATTGGAATTCCATGTAATATGTAGATTGTTAGTCTTTATGGAAAATATGATTTGTATTACATTTGCAAATCAGGAATCAGACCTTTATCGTAAATAAAAACGAATTTTGAATCTAGTAAAATGAGAGATTATAAAAAGAACCTATATCAGAAAGAGTTAAAATAATCACAACAATCTTCAGCAGATAAAGTAAGATCCAAAAATCCCCATAGGCAATGAAAAAGACCAATTTTATCATTTTTGGGAATTATCAGTCGTTTCAAATTCAATTGAACACAATCTGATTTTCTTTAATAACATCGAACCTTATCTCAAAAAGCGGGACGAGGTATCAAATTATTTCTTCGAAAGTAACAATAAAATTTATAAAAATTGAATTGACATTTGGGAAATCAACTGGCGATCCATAACTACAAGAATTTAGAATTTTCGTATTAATAGAAAATATTTTATTTTTCCCTTTCAGAAATTCAGTACGAATAACTTTTAAAAATATATAATCAATACCGGTTCACTAAATGTCAAAATGTGGAGTTAGCCTTAAAGTTTGATGGAAAGAGTCTTTAGAAATATGGGTGAAGACTACTGAATAGCGAATTAACTCAATGAGGGATTCTAGCAAATAATTTATGGTCATGAAAAGTATTTGAAAACTTACTGAATCGAAAATCGAGTGATGATAAATAGTGAAATTATATCACAAAAATCAATTAATTTTTATACGATTCGTATATGCATAATATACATGTTAATGCAGATTAGTATGCACATGGAAGATAATTTCATGTACCTTTTAAGTTGATAATACTCACTAAAACAAAACATAACGCTACAAAAAATGCATTTTTTAAATTATGTAAAGTTATAAATTGAATTAAAATTTGCGTTATGGCAGAAACTGTCTTAAAGCAAATATTTCTTCTATTTTTCACTTACCTTACTATAAATGGCTATAATTATCCCCAATCGTGTTCCCATACGTATACAAGTACAACATACATATTCCCCAACTCGATGAAAGAAGAAAAGGAAAGTGCATAATATAATTTATGGAAAGGAAAGGAAAGAAAAGAACAGATGAAGAATATAAAGATAGATATAAACAAGATGGATTCAAAGTTTCAGTAAAACCCATTTAAGACGAGAATAGAAAATTCATTCTGGAATCAGAACACTTTTACAGCAAGAATATGAAATCATTCGTCAATTCTTCCAGAAAATTTAAAATTAGGCAACCACATTCCGTATAAGAGCATTCATATAATTCCAATCGTATTTCATCTATATCTGAATACTAGAAATTCATCTCGTTTTCATTCTAAAAATGTTACGTAATGATATTTCCTAATCAATACAGAACTGATAATGGGTAATAATAAAATAAAGCTAAACCCTTACAAATCTAGGATTTATTCATATTTCAGAAGTATAATTTTACGAACTTTCTCAATATATTAAAAGAGAGAAATCTTTTACGTAAAGGTATTTTAATTTTACCCAAAATAAGTAACGAAAACAGTTACCAGATTAAGTAACGATAATCGATCATAAAAATTACCTCTCACTGCTTTAAAAGAGGTAGACGACGATAATGTTGATGGAATCCAATGTAAGGGGTCCGCACATCGACGTCAGATTACCCAATTTGATCACCTTTCTTAAACCAGAAAAATACGCCCGAAAAAAAAAATCGCGATAAATTGCGCGCCTTTAAAAATACCACCCGCAGAACGGAACTTCCCATAAAAACGGAAGGGGAGAGATAACGGACCGCCATAGGTAAAAAAATCTAATAAGGCAGCGAAAGAGCTTGAGCAAGATTGAGGAAAAATTCGGCGAAGAGCGAAGGAAAAAGGGGGAAATGATAGAAAGGGAAAAGAGCGCTGATCAATTTTCAAAGAAATTAATATGAGACCTCCTTCCCGGCTAAAAAAGTATGCGAAATTAATCCACCTGAAAACTGCAATATTTTATCGAACGGCTATGAAAGAGGCGGTGGAAATGCTTCGGAAGGAATTGGGAGAGGTCTTTAATATAACGTCGGCGTGTATGAAAGGTAAAACTAATTCGTCGGGGGAGAGAAAAGGGATGCTGCAGGGGCGAGAGACGATGATAATAACGAAAAAATAAGGAATCGGTAGAAAATATACATAAAAATTGGCCTTTTTTTCGCCGTAAATTGTGTATTCTTCAAAAGACTTTGAGGCTTGGATCCGATGAAAATTCTATAAGCCCTCGCAATAAAAAGAATGAGGAAGGAGAGGTGAGAGGGAGTGGAGGGGAGGGGGGTCGTGGGGTGGGGGGAGGGGTTCGTGTGGGAGGGGAGGGTGATATCGGGGGCGGATTCCTCCATGGTAGAAACAGGTGAGGGAATCTTTACCTCGAAATTACTTGATGGAAATAAAATTGGGTGGGGCGAAAGAGCCCCAAGGAGGAATTATTCCCGCGAAGTTAACGTTTACTTCTTCCCTTTAGAAAAAAAAATATTAAAAAAGTGAGCGATTTCTGAGGAAGTAGAACGAATTACTCGGCTGATAAGAGGAGAAGAAAAAAAGAATATATATTGCCTGTCGGAGTGCTATTGAAGGAGGGAGAAACTTTTCATTTGGAAGATCTCTGAAGAGGGCAAAGAGACGATAAAAGGAGATGGGACGCGATGGTGGAGGTTTAATTTCCTCGAGTGTTTCGATTAACATTGATGATTTTTCTGCTACGCGAGACGAAAAGGTTTGCTTTTTAATCGTTATTAAATTACGGGAATCAAAAAAGTCGTATTATCGCGCTGTAACGAGAGCTTGTACAAGGAAAAATCTGGGAAAACATTTGTAATGGTGCTCTATGGAAGAGAACATGTATTTCATTTTCCTCTTTATTCTACACCATTGAACCAAGATAACGTTACTAAATATCAGTTTAAAGAGTTATGATAAATTCTCAACAGTTTTTGAATTATACTATTGACATTCATATATAGTATACATTATTGGAATGTAAATATATTTTGCATTAGTTAATTACTTGATCATTATAGAAAACTTATTTAATTCAGCATCAATCAATACTACAAATTTTTACAAGAGCTGATTATAGCATGTAATTAAATAGAAAATCAAATTTAATAATATATAATTATTTTATTATTATATTTTTCTTCAATATTATTGAAAGATATTTCAAAGTTAAGAATACAATGATTCGAATGAAGGGTAATGGTGTTAGCATATCTACGATTACAGAAGAGTTTATACATCAATAAATTACCTGAAGACAGGAGATAAAATTTTGTATTATAGTTGCGAATATAATCTTTAAATAAATTTCATAATTTGTGTTTATATTTCGTGATATCAATAATTAGGAGAGCATACATTTTGTATGCGTCTTATAATATCGATAGAATTTATATAAATTAACCCTTTGGTGTAAATAAATGAAACATTTCCGGCCTATTTAAATAAAAAAAATGAGAAGTAAATTGTTTTCCTACCAGTAAATAAAATTACTTAATTATTTTTAAGAACTTATTTTAAGAATAACAAATTTATATGATTAAAAAAATATATCGCAACATTTTATTGAACTTCATATTAGTACAAAAATATACGAGATATAACAAAGAACTCTGTACAAAGTTTATCGTTACGCTATGGCTTTTCGTGAAGTCACGCCTTCTAATATTGATTTCATAAACGAGATATTTAGGTACTATCATTCTTAAATCACTGTATCTTCCCCCAAAACCAATCATATTGCACATCTCGAGGCAATAAGGTACATAATAACCCTAAAGAGAACCATTAGAATCTCCGCTTAGAAGCATGACATTAGCCTATAGAAAAACGCAACGGAATCGACTGATTTTCGTGAGGAACAGATAAGGAGGAGGCGAAACAAATGAAGAACTAAAAAAAGGCGGTAATCGGGAGGGAGATTTAACAGCTGCGAAATGCCACAGCGCGATAATGATAATAACGAAAAGGAAAAATTGTGGGAGTGAGGTAATGGGACGATGGGGCATCAGAAGATTGGCTTTACGGTGATAGGGAAATGAGAAAAAAATAATTGGGCTTTGAAAAAGGGTGCTCGCCATTATAGGTAATTTTGAAAAACTCGTGAGCGCTGCGATGGATGGAGATAATGGAATGACACAGTCAAATGGGAAGAACACATGGCCCAGATAAGAAACACCCCATCGTTATCTTCTTTTCGTGTCCATGGATATTCAAGTCAATAAAAATGCGGAAGACTTTGTTTTCTCATGGCGATTTTCTTATTTTTAAGATTTTCTCATTTGCTGTGATTCTCCCCCATTTTTCTTGAATGCAACTGTTCCGAGGTCATTTACGTATTCGTGCCAATATCAAAAGTAAATTCTATCATTACTTCATATTATTTAACTCAATATGCATGCAACAGCTATTCGCACAATATATAATTCCATTATAAAAAGCAAATATGTTCAAAAAGTAATTCCATGGTTACAGTTTATTATTTTGGTGCTGGAGAATTTTTGAATAAAAAAACTTAATTTAACAGCTTAATATTCTAGCGATAAATCGAACATTTCTTCTAATCTTCTCTAGTTCTTTATTCATATCTGTTACATTGGAATTCATGTGAAAGTTTTTAATATATTTAATTAAAAATAATAATAAACACAATACATTCGAGCAGTTACTAAAATAAGACACATATTGGACACAACTTTTATACGAATAATAATTTGTCACTTAATGATGAATAAGAAATTTGAAACTGTATATGAAATTCTTTCCACAAAAAGTCAAATTATATCGCAAGTTTTATAATTAAGGATACATAATATCTTAAATGTTGGTATTCTAAATGATATATAAATGCAGAAACAATCAATGAATCCAATCTTATGTTTTAGTTTTGTAAGAAAAATAAAAGTGATAAATAATTTTTGAAGCTGTTTCCAGATCAATAACTAGCAAATTACATAACATATAGATACAGAAGATGATGAACCAAGCATATAATAAACGAGATAAACGATGAAAGACGCAACATTTCGTATCATCCCCTTGATTACACTCCCTCACCATTACACCATTCTTTTTAATTAATGCCGGCATTCTTAAAGAGCTATAATTCAAAACTAACACACTATAAAAGTTTGAACCCTATCATTGATCATTAACTAGACGGACAGCAAACTTTGGTACATCTCGCCAATAACACCCTAAATTTAAATTACACTTTTTAGGCGTTGGCGACGCTTTATGACTAATCTTCGTAGAAAATAAGCAAATATTGTAACTTTAAAAACAATCCAAACTCTATCTTTTACGTTAAAACATAAAATGTTTATCTGTTCCGACCAATCAAATGATCCAGTGTCATTAGAACGCGTGATCTATGGTATCATGACGTTTATCTGTTTTGACCAATCAGAACGATCCAGTGTCATTTAAGCATGTGATCTATGGTATCTTAGCAACAGCAACAATCACCAAACCGCTCTAATTCATCTTTACTCGTAAAAAAATTACCCCAATTTTTTCTTCCAACTCTAAACGCTCATCACACACTACAAATTAATACCGCACACATTCCTGAACGTTTCCCTACTTTCCCTTTGACTGCACCCAAACATCAAAGCATAGAGCAAGAAGAATCCTGCAGAGGAATCCGAGAAAAATGAAGATGTCTTTGTCTAACCTCGCGGGCATCATGGCGTCCGCTTTAGAATCTTAATAACACTAGAGGGCGGGGGGGAAAGGGGGAGAGAATGTTTATTTCCATATCCGTAAAAAAAAACCCTTGCTGTCGGACCCTCGCAGGAAAAACCCTCAATCGCCCCTCCTTTGGCACACTACTTCCGTAATTTTTTTTAATTAGCGTTATCGGGTATACTAAATTATTTCAAGCCACGGCTTTTTTTCTGCCTCCATATCTCAAAGGGGGAAGGACCCAAGGGAGAGGAAATCAGAAGTGAGAGGCGGATGTTAAAGGAATAACATATCGAAGGGTTCTGGGCGTCGCAAACAGAATTTCTGAGCCCGAAAAGTCAGGTGGAATCTGGATTCCTTCTGTTGAAGTAACATCCGAGTGGAAAATATTTGATCAGACGTTTCTTTACACGATCGGGGCGTACTTTCAGCGCTTAATGATATGGACGAGAGCCGGGGTTTATCTTTCGGTGGTGGAAAAATACAAGACGCAGGGTGTTTTTTTGAAGTTTTCTTTTCAAACCTTCCCCGGATTTATTAGGAGTGAAATGAGCGAATGTTCTGAAAGGCTTGATTATTGAGGAGAGATGAGAGAAAAACTAGAGCGATTTTTCTTAAATGTTGCTCTGGAGTGAGGAAAGCTGAGTAATATTTCAGGCGGTAATGCTGAGAAATACTGTGGAAAAGTTAATTGGAGAGAATTTTATTAAATGAAATGATTGAGGTTATGCTACAATTTTCCTTAAAGAGTTTAAGGTATGAACTTCTAAATTTCAAACGGCTAGATTGAGGGTAAAAATTTAAAAAGTCTAACTTTTACATAAGAATCACCGATAGTCGTATCATAAACATCAAAATGTAAATAGTAGTTAACGAGGTTGTTGAGAGGCTGTTGTATTGGTACTGCATATTATACCAATATAATAACAAACTTTAATTTCAGTATATTAACCTCTAATCTAAAAAAATGACTGCTTTTGCATCAAGAAAATTGAGCGATTCAAATTTATACTTTAAAATACAAAAGCGATCGAAACTACCAGCATTTTTATTTTCATTTACATAGACATAATTAACGAAAAACTTTATTAACCATATTTATTTACGTAAAGACAAGTGTTTTAATCCACGCAAATTATGTTGTCTTCGCCGTTACGAAGCGTTAAACCCATCGCTGGAATTTCACCTCTTCTCGGGTAATATTCCAAAGGGCTCCAAAAAAAAACACAAAATAATCACCAGTATCACAGCACCAACGGGGGGAAAAGAACACGTTAATAAGAGCGAGAAACAAGGACATTAGGGAAACGTTACGATCTCAGGGTTCAAGAGAAGAGGAGAGAGAAGAAAATTCGGCGTTCGGAATTGAGGAGTGAAAAAGAACTTTTTAAGGATGACGAAAATGATTTCGTCGGAGGAAAGGAGCAAAAAATACGGCACCGGCTCCGGTTGTGGTTATCAACAAAAAAAATGAACGGCGGAATTAAACGGGCGAAAAAAAAAAATATGAGCAAAAATTTTCCCCGATGTGGAGAAGAGAGAGTGCGAGGCGTGAAGGAGTGGGTTCGGTTTTCGGAAGAACTTAAGGAGGAGGAGAAGACGACCAAACAGTTCGACTACTACCCCCCTTTCCAACGAGATACACACCCCCTTCGTCATCTCCTTCCCATCTTCTCCCTCGGGGAAGGTTTTAATTATTCCTTATCGGCCAAGTATCTGCGCTTCAATTATTTATAGTTATTTTAATCGCTTCGTTTTTTTCCCCCATAACCACCCACACCACACCCCTACTCCAGCTGAGAACTTCATCTTACGTCTCTCAGTATAAGCGATGGAAAAAATGGTTGTATTTACACGCATAAATTTCTTCGTAGATGAGAGTTTAGGGTAATGATTTATACGTAGTATGTGTATGTAGGTGTATAGTATAGATTTATTTCTTTCACGTGTATCGTTAGCGTTAGAGATCAAAAAAGAGTTCACGATCGAACCCTCTTTTTAACTTAGATCCGGGTTCGATCATCAAACGGAAGACCGCGAGGAATCCAAACGTCCTCGTAGGGAATCCGAAAAATCTTAAAAATACTTCGTTTCCATCTCTCCCTATATAGCTTTATGGCCCTCCCTTTTCGCCAACATCTGCATTTTAATTAAAAATTTCCTCTTTTATCCCGGCGACTATGGGAAGGGTTATAAAACTAATGGTTTCCAAAGGAACGAAGCGAACTAAGTAAGTCATTATAGATAAATTTTATTGCCGTGTATCAGCCCGACTTCCCGAGTTGGGGAAAAAATGCGATGGAATAAGAAGGAAAGAAGTGCTATGAGATAGGACTAATGTTAGCCTCCCTCTTTCCCTAGGTTTTTTCTGGAGGGGTGCGGTGGGAATAATTTTAATGGGTAATATGGGGTTGGATGGAGGAAGGGTTTAAGCCATGACGGATGAGAGGGGGGAGGAAAAGTTTTAAGCGGCTACCATGGAGGATACGAAAATAAGAGGGATAAGGCCTTCTGGGGGGGGAGGGGAATAAGGAGGGGAGGGGATAAGGCGGGGGAGGGGAAGTGGGTGGAGGGAGGACCGGGTCGGCGGAAGAGTTTTCGCATTGGCGCGGTGGATTCTGGGAAAAAAAGATGGAAAGGAGAAAGCATTGAGAAAACCCTATTTAAATGTGGAGTGTAAGGTAAAGGGAGAAAATTAAATCTAAAATGTGTATAAAATTTATGGAGATTATTTTTTTCCCTCCTAGGATCGGCTTCTTCTTTGAATTATGCCCGGCGATGAGGGAATTTTTTACAGCGCGAATACCTTAGGAATTCGCTAATCGGTCAGTCGGAATTTAATGGAAAAATATGCGCTCAGCGAATATCTTATTAATAGATTTTACGTTTGAGAAATTGAGGCAGAAACCTTTCGGAATTGCTAGACTAAAAGGTACCAAGATGAGGGCTCTGTGTTATTCGAAGGGAAGATAAACTACGTACGTCGTCTATTTATCCAACTTTTGGTGTTCTCCGAGAAAAGGTTCATCTCGAGGTAAAAATATTTCCCAAGATTTACTTTGGTGGGTCTATATTTATCATCTTCATGGTTAATTACGAAAATCGAATCTTCGAAATCAACATAACAAGCAGTAATAACATTTGCTTTTAAATCATATAAATTAGAATGATATCTCAGGAGTGTTTCTTAAAGAAAGTGTGTATAAAACCGATTTTTGATGTTCGTCTTGATCGAATTACAAACGTTTCGTAAAGAATAGTATACTGATTTAGATGAAAAGTACGTTACTTTGCTTTTGTTCCGCTACCGAAACATAAATCTATACGTGTTGTAAGAACACCGCAGTATTGCATATTACCTATAATAAAATTCATGACATTGATAAAATATTGTAAAAAAATAGTCAGAATTTATTTGAAAAAAGACTTTGCAGTGAATAATACGCACAAAGAGAAACATATATGTGCAATATAAATGAGAAATATAAAAATATTACTTTGTTTAACTTTGGATTACATGGTATATTATAAAGTATCAAAAGATAAATTACTGTTTTCTTCATTTTTATACAAGTATTTAGAGATAAATACCGTCTTATAAAAACATAAATGAAAATTTTTCCTTGAATGAATATATCCTACGAATAATAAGAAATTAAAATAATGGATACAATATAAATATTTTAAAACAAAATGAATTTACTTTCAGCGTCCTTTTAATCCAAAAAATAACTCAAACATTCACTCATCGCACCACATCGCGACATATAACACGTACAACGATTTCCGATCCAATTCCACGTCGTTGATATCCTAACAACCAATCGTTGCCAGACAACCATAAATAACTCGTAAAAGCCCCTTCGCCGTATCGTCTCCGCCGCGAAACCATTTGCTCAGTGGAGCGTTTAAGTGTGGAAATCTTTCAGTGGGAACCAATGAAGGTGTTCGGCATTTAAGGAGAAGGGTGAAGGATACAGCGCCACCCTTTGGGATGGGGAGAGAAAGAAGAAGTTAGATATTATAAGGAACGATCGGTAAGACGATAGGAGGAAGTTAAAAAAAAGGGGGGTTAAGAGGAAGGGGTGTTCGAATAGAGAAATAAAAATCGTGAGAAATAAAAGAAGGTAAAAATGGATGGGGAGGAGGTTGCAAAAAAGGAAGCCTCGAAATTTATTGGCTCGAGTGATGAAGGACGAAGATAATATGAAAATTCTCGTGGCTTGGGTAATAGGGAAGGGGATCGAAAAAGGGAGAATATCATGCGAAAAAGTGCTGCTTCCTTCACTAAACAGATCGTTTACTCCGTCCCCACAATCAATGGATCCTACATCCTTATTTTACAAAGTTATCGATGGAAAACTTCAATTAGTTCACCTCTTGCTTGTAATAAAAAAGAGAAATTATTTTCAATAGAAGGAATATGTAATTCTTATCGATAACTTCATTTAAAAACTGTTTTCGAAAGTTTATTTTCTCTTAAAATGAGTTCGATATCGTGAATATTAATGTATTCTCCAAATGTTTAAGAAGACCTATATAATTATTAGTATATATTGATTCTTCATACAAATTATACGGATACATCTTAACCACGTTATTAAATACGAATAGAGATACTTTATTTTCTTATCGTATATTAATGATCGGAATAATGAAGATATATTGAACTGCAGGAACATGATGGTTATTCACGAATTTCGGATACTATACAGTAGTGCTTTTTTAATTAGAAAGAATAAAAATTTATTATGCCATTTATTTATGTATAACCAAAAAGAGAGTAGTGGAATAGATTGGTAGCGTAGATCAAATGTCACGTATCTACCGAATAGACCTAAGAAAGAAAGTAAATAAACAAAGTAATGTGATAATATGATGTTCTATAGTTTAATGTTCAAGGTTGCTATGGCTGTATGGAAGTCATACTGGAATAAATAAAAATATTTATTGAGGAATTATTTTAAATGCAGCGATCGTGAAGATAATTGATGAAAATGGAAACGAATTTATTTCATCATTGTTTTTAAAATCATTCCATCATAAATTAAAGAAGATGAATAAAAAATATGAAGGACGGGAGGCTATTTCGAACGAAGCTCCTCACTTCAATCGATACTTTCATTCTAAATATAAACTGTCATCTTAACAGAGAACAACAGTTCCTTGGGGTTGAAAGACGATTTAACTCGATTTGAGACACTTCATTAAATATTTACGTAGAGTATCTATTAAATAAACCCTCTTTCTTGAATCCTGATTAAATGTTTTCAAATTAATCTCAATCAAATGTAAATCTTACATAAAGTTCAGTATATATAACTATATATAACTGTAATAATGCCTAAACGCTAAGGAAGTTCTGGTTTGGAAATTACTTACAATTATATTACGAATGTTCCAGAGTATCAATACAAACTCTTTATCTCAACTCCTAAGGATATATTTTCCAAGTATCCCAATCAAGTCCAATCCAACATAAAGTTACGTTTTGATGACCTAATACTGCCTAAACGATAAGGAAATTCTGGTTAGGAAATGAATAACGATTCTAATACAAATGTTCTTATTTTTCGAACACTCGTTTCAGGACACTATGAATAACATGAATAATGATACCGATGCACTGGAACGCAGTCAAAAGCTATCTTTAGCATGAAATAAAAAGAAAACATAAGTATTACTCATTAATTATTATTTATATGAATTAATCAATCAATCATTGCAACGATATCATTTCACAATGCTTACGCATTTAAAAAGTAAACTCTATCTCCTCACCTACAATAATCGAAACTTCCAAACATCCATCTCAACATCGCTTACGTAACAATCGAAACGCATTCTGAAAATCCGAACGGCGCAGTAGCTCTTTTGTAGTCATCCCGACGCAAGACATCACCAAAAAATACCCCTCAGTTCGTGGATTAGAAGTCGGATCTTTTTTAAAACAGCCTTGGGCGACACTTTGACAGCATCCGAACAGCGATATCTGTCCATCAACATCGAAAGAAAGAGGCGTGATCACGAAAGCGTGTCACTCGAATGAGAAATTGACAGTCGTCGATTCGTTGCCCTTAAGGAGTGCTTCTGAAGATTGGACTTCATCGATCTCTTGATATAACCCCTTTCGGCCATTCGTCCCTTGTCCCCAGAGCTCCCTCCCCTCGGACGCTTCTTTCCCATAATCCTGTTCGGGAGTCTGCGCATGTGCTCGCCTTATCCTCCGTTTGTGAAACCCTTTTTAGGATCAAAAGACGGCAGATCAAGAGGCGGAATACGCTGAGGATGGCCATAGTGGACATCGATTTCCGTGAGACATCGGTTTGAAGCAGTGGACGATTGTGGGGTTGCTGGAGATTCTTATAAGATTATGTTCTAATAAAGAAGGAGAATTCCTGAAGAGCCTTTGTATTCTACCGTATTATAATATGCCAACCTCAATAAGATTCTCTTGAACTGTTTTGAATTTTTCTGCGCTATAAATACTCAAAAAATTTCTTTTGCGTTAGGTTCGTCCAGACATGCTTAACATACAAGAGGCTATTAGTAGCTATGATAACTATAAGTATGAGAAACGAATTAAATTGCTTCTTGTATATAATATTCAAATAAGAGTACGTAACCCCGATAAAACCAATTTTCACTATCGATTGACCACGTGCAAAACTTGAAAATTTTCGATTCTCGGTTATTTCTTTTATAAAAAATATTAAGCGTATGTTAATTACGATTACAGATATCCTTATACATTAAAACAACTGATAGCGAAGATCAGGAAGCCGTATGTAACGCATAAGGGGCCAGCAGGAGGGTACAACCTAGTAGTATTTCTGAAGCTATACGCATAAAATAGCTATTTAAAAAAAGAATATAATGAAAGAATTAGATCATCATAAAGTTATGGTCCTTAAAACATACGTTCATGTAGTGATCACGTGATGTATCTGAATAAGTATATGCTTAATGAACATAATGGAGAACAAATCAATGTTTCGGGCTTTTTATATAAAATTGCAGTAAAATGAAAATAATAGTTGTTATTAAATTATATATTTTCCAATTTAATATAATCTATGACGATAAAGCATTAAAATTACTGAGGAAAGAATATTATATGATTGTTTCCTTAATCTGCTAAATGCAAGGAACGAATAGTCTAGTTGTTCATAGTAATGCATATTACAGGGTAAAGTGGTTTACTTAAACAATCATTAAATACTAAATAGAGTTGTATCATTCTATACCGAATAGATGCTCAAAAATTTAAAATCTATGTGTTTTTGTATCCGTGAAGTCTTAGTCTTCCGTATTTTTCAGTTAATCATGTAAATAAACTTCTATAGTATATTCTTGGCAGTGCGTATTTAAAGCCTAACTACTTGTTTAAATGAACGAAGGGGATATTAATTTATTTTAGATATCTAATACGCATAATACAAGGTTCAAATTGAGAACTCTTCAGCCCTAATATACGAAATGACTATCAACAGAGATGCCATGAACTAAATAAATTACATTAAAATCAATTTATTTGAAATGAGTGCCTTAAATATGAATATATAAGGAACTTTTATCAACGTATATTAACGAAAGAATTTCCTTAGCAACGTAAAGGCTTCTTGGCGAAGCAAAATTTTAATGTTTATTAAAATGATTCTCTTCGAAAAATGGATATAGGGTATGGAAAATTTGGAATCGGTAAGGAAGGAAAATAATAATTAGGCAATACTAAAAACTTTCACGGAAGATTAAGACACATCCCACGTACATGCCACTTTTACTCATCTATCTCTATTGTAATTGAGATATAATGAGGATTTTACGAGCCAATGAGAAAAACTATTCCGTTAACTTTCTGTTTCATATCGAAATAGGCATCCTGGTAGGAAATTTCGAAAAGAAAGATTCAGATTTCGTTGTTTTCTTAGAACACGAGTACTTAATGAGAAGAGAATAGGTCGCTCTGATTTTAAAATCTTAATCAAAGCATTTCATTTTTTAATAATCATATGTTACAGTCATACTGTTATGCATAAATGATACATAAACCTCAGATAATGATACACTTTTTTCACAAAGGTAAGGTAAAGGCTCAAAGTTATACTTGAAGTAAATGTTTCTATCAGCAACTAACTATTTACATTAAGATAACATTTTATATCAATGAACTCTATAGTATTAGTCAAGATATATATATTACGTAAGCATGATATTTTATGGAACGTGAGATCAATATGGCTGACAGAAGCAAGATAATTCTTTCCTTCCCCGCAATAGTAAAGCATAACATAAAAATACTTTTTCACAAAGAACTTTCAAACTTTATAATGCCATCTTTTTGCATTTCCTTTTGTTAGAAAATAATTCGAGACAATGAAAAGATTAAATTTTTAGAAGATTAATTATATATAGGGCAATTATGTTCCTCTAGAGTAAAGGAATCGTTAGAGGTTGAAGACCAATGGTCATTTAACATGTTTGCAGAGGGAATTGACCCCTTACCACTTCCATCTTAAGACCCCTTTGATTGCCAAGGGGTTCACACTGTGTACCGTAGAGAAAGATTAGCATTTGAATTATAGATGGTATAGGAAATATTGGAATGGTGCATACATAATTACGTACGGATCTATTACTCCAAAAAGGGTTAATATGAGATGAAAGAACGGATATCTGAATATTTCAAAAGCTGGGAGTGCCTAATAACAAGTGAAAATAGTTCTTTTAATTAGAATTGGGTGTTAAATGATTAAAGCTAACGTTGGTTGACTAATAGAAGATTCAGGATCTAATGCAACTTCTTTTAAGATATTTCATAGCCATGTTTGCCTAAATTTAGATTAAGTATAACATTATACAGCTGATTGAACGATAAAAACTATTACATAATTGTCCTTAGTAACTTGTTGACGTCATTAACGCAGCGAAATTGAACAGTAACATTTATTAATTGAAACAACACAAACGTTTTGATTGTAGAAGAAAACCTCGATGTTTTCTTAATTATGATTGTTGCTGATACTTCGTACCGAAGTATTTTTGCCAATTCTTCTAAATAACCTCCTATCAAATAAAAGCTAATTAACATTCTAAGAATGGAAGGATAAATTTGATCTAATGTTATGCATTGTTACAAATCGAAGCATTGTCTACCATTTATCTTCTCTCATCATTAATTAGATAATATAAGATGAGTAAATTAAAGAACAAAAATTGATTCTGGGCACTGAAATTCTATTTGAGATTGTTTTAGAAATACAATTGAATCAAAACTTAAAGAACGATACGTTACTATAATTCGATGATTTTATATACAGTTTTATTAATGATTTACGAATTAAATAATCGGTTAAACTCAAATTTCGATAAAAATATAGGTTTTCGTGAAGATGATAATTTTATCTAGCCTAATCTATACGTTCATATTCATGATACTCATCTATATATAGACAAAGAAACAAAAGCGAACTAAGGTGAAATCAACTGATGTACAAAAATGTAACAGTACGTCAAGGCATATTTCTAAAATCTCAAATTTAAAGCGACTTTTCAAAAAGGTTACTCAAGAATAATCAATAATTCGGTCTCAAAGTAGATAAAAATCATTTAATACGTATATTCTCATGTCGTTAAAACCTCAATTATATTCTAATTGAACTAAATACTGTATGCCTATCCGTTAGAATAATACGTACCTAAAAACCTTATTTTCATTTTTCTTGAGTAAGTATAGAGTTTTGAACTTTGAATTTATACTGATATTATATTGAATATTCCAATCCTTTGAGAAATAATTTATACCTCTTCAATGTTTATCGAGCGTACGATTCATAATCTTTCATGAGGAAGCATAATGTGTGATGCACATACTTTGATATTATGCACTGATTTGGAATATTCTTCCGTATACGGAAGTATTTGCTTAAGGATACGCTAACGAAGTAATACATCCGTAATTTTCAACGGAATTTTTGTAAACATTATCCGTTTACATCATTTCATAAAAGAGTAAAATATTTAAGATATTCATAGCGTTCCAGAAGTCTTTAGAAGTACAAACGCGTTTGTGAATGACATACTCTTCAGAAAGAAATATAAACTTCATACCTGTTAGCAATGTACATTATTTCAAAGAATAGCATATGCAATAAGTATTATACAGAATCCGATTTCTAGATACGTGAAATTTCATAATATTTGAATCTAAGTGTAAACTGCACTCCCGTCATGGGTTCTTCGGCTTAAACATAAGCTTATGAGAATGGCGCGGTGTATACCATCTAGCGGGCAGAGATGAAACCTACTTGGAAGGAGCGCTTCTTGTAAAAGAGGCGGTCTTCGCTATCACTAAATAAATAGGAGTGCTTAATTTAAAATCGGTGTTAACAATAGAAACTATGGATTTTTCGCCTAATATATGGATGTTTTAAGTAACGATAATAGCTAACAATTGGATATTTAACAGATTATAATAATTATTAAATACATACTCAATTAACTGATTTTAAACATGACGCGTCATTTTAAAGGAGTTGAATTTGAAATGATACATATCAACTGCTTATGTAGGGATAGTTTATCCCAGAAATATTAAGTAACATTGAAAGTATATGCGATGTTTTTGAGTCGGGGCTTGGTTATAAGAGAAGTATTCAAGAAGGAACCCAGATGAAACGGTTTTTAGGACTCGTATCAATCTAATTGAATTATTTTTAAAGCTACAATGTATTACAAATGAATTATTAGAACTATAATGACATTCAGCTAACAATGATACGTATACATTGAGATATTCATGGATAATTAGATCCGAACCAAATAGTTAATCACTGATTTCGTTTCACGTTTAAAACAGTTACTTTGTAGCAAACCGCATTTCACTGGAAACATTTATTTTCTTTCCTTCGAAAAGATAAATTTAAACATGTTACTTTTTATTTAATCAAAAGTATATAATTATCATTATTTCTTATACGTTTCTTGTTCAGAATGATAAGAGTTAATAAAGGTATAGTAAAAAACCTGTTATCACGATCTGATTTTCCTTATAAAAGTGGTAAATAATTCGTTTATAAAAGAAACCGTAATATTTTACATCATCTTACATGTAAATAAAGTTTTTATTCTGCACTGCTAGATATGAAAAAATATGAATATCAATACTATGATTATTCAATCGTTTGGCTTTCATCTAGGAATCATCCATTATTAAAAGTATAATTTTATAGCCTCGGTTTATAATTGAAAATTCACATGTTTAGCGCTATTTCCATCTCATAGATATCCATCTATCTTTTTATCACACACTGAATAAACCTACAATTATTTAGCTCAAGTTTAAAACTTGAAATAGAAGTTCCTATCATACTCCAGTTACTATTAACTGCATTTTCAGTTCAAATCATGATACAAAGTACGGAAAATGAAAGAATTATGGTTTGATTTCTCAATAGCTTGATTTTTATCTCAATATGAAATAGCCGTATTTCATTTTTCCATAGAATTTGGTGTATTTTATATATTCTGCCGTATAAATATAAAGCAGAGTAAAAAATAGAAGACTTGATTCTTTTGGAATAATATCAAAAGATAAGCGAACCATATCAAATGCGATTTCCCTCTGTTATTTATCTTTGAATGACACAGCTAAACGAGTAACTCTATCTTTTTACAAATAAGTAGAGTGTTTGATAAAGGAATGCTAATAAAATTCTACAAATCTACAGAGAGATTTGTGTCTATATAAAAATACTTAGAAGGATGTTATTAAAAATATAAGAAATCTTGGAAATTCATGAAATTTAGAATTAGAGTTTCCTCGTTCCTTGTAAGTTCTAACTAATTCATTTTCTATTTAACTTTGAGGATATAATTAGCTATCCAGAACATGATACCTTAGATTCTACCTGTATGTGTTACATAATCTATAATCCAAGAAAAATATATCTTCATACCTCCTACAATACGATATGACTTATCACACATCATATTTTAGTTCAAATGAATTATGTTTTTTAAAAATGAAGCTAATACTTGATTGAACAGACTAACTGCTTGTTCACTTACAGTTGTAAATATTAGTTAAGTTATGAAATTCTAAATACCAGTAATTAAGAGATTTTATTCTAAACATCGGTAACGTAATAATTATATATTATATGTGATAATAATTAATCTGGAATAACCGAATTACTTGAAGAATTCATTAAAAGAAAACATTTCCTAATGTCACACGAAGCTTTAAAAATTATTAGAAGACTTCTTTACTCTCAACTTATATTAACTGAGTACATTTGAGATAAAATATTTTAAGTTACGATCATGATAACGCTGGATCTACAAAGTTTAACAAGAATATATCGACCCATTAAGAGTGTATTTCCTAAATATTGCGCTTATATTAAAAAAGACACAATTTTAAGCGTATCTTTTAATGTATGAAAGGAGTTCTTGGAATTAATTTTCAGTAAAATGAATGATCGTGTGTAAAAAAATAAGAAACACACTATAAAAGAAATGAAAGACCGAATTTAAGAGCCAACTATTTAAGATATTCTTTTATCCCCACCTTAAGTTAACTTTTTCTCTATAATTTAATATTACCTATATAATAGAGAATAAATGTTAAGTAGCTAAAGCAGACCGTAGTTAGTAATCAAAGAAGAAATTTATAACTTCTCTAAAGTAAAGAAAAATTAAAATCAATAAGTATCTCATGTATTATATGGAAGATTCTCTGTATTAACTCCTGCTAACGAAAAGTTATGCAAGAATTTTCAATATTGATTTTATATCATACTGTGTTCTATATTTTCTCAAGGTATAAAATTGTGGTGACCAGGTCAGTATATTCAAATTTTTATGAAATAAATATCATTTATAGTTATTCTCGAAGATTTAGAATCAGTATGTTTTATCATTCTTACGTGACCTTTTGTTCATGTGGAACCATTTAAATAGATATTTCCCTCAACATTTAGTCCATACATATTACTTGGAAATGATATTCGTTTACGATAAAGATCATCATACGAGTAATAAATCAATAAATATGAAATACTTTTAGAAATATTCGGAAAAAGTGGATCAGCTCTGATGTTAAATCGAAAATTAAATGATACGGGGAAAAGGATTAAACTTAAAAGGATTAAAAAGGATGAAATTCAGAAGAAATAACAGCAAACAGAGAGATAAATGTATCATTAAAAATTATAATACTATACAGTAATTAAGATAAAAGATACAAAGTAGAGATATATTTCTCATATATCATGTATTTGTTCCTTCAATTGAGAGACCGAATTATTGAAAAAATTGTAAGAGATAATCATAAGTGCATAATTTCTAAATAAATCTATAAGAAATCTTATCAGGTATAGACTCAATTTTGAAATTTTTTTATCCAAAATACGTTTCCTTAAATGTAATTATTTTGTATAATTTTGCCAAATGTTATAGCTCAATTGAAAACTGGTAAAATGGGTATATAATTTATACTTTCATAATGAATACTATTTTACTATTTCCTGCCATTTAAAACCAACATTTTCATAATTCATGGAAAAACCTCCAATAAATTTAACTCTACAAGCAAACTAAGAAAAACTCAATATGACTGCCATCCATTCTGAATCAAGACACCCCCTAATTACAAACCCACCCCTTTCGTCCAACACACACAGCCGCCAAATCAGAGTGGACATCAAATGACCATCGATGGATGCGAGAGAACATTTGAACCCTCCCAAGAGAGAAGTACGTAAAGGTCAAGGAACAATCTTGCCGCAGCATCCCTTATTCGAGAGCCGTTGTTAATTCGCGTGATGGAGACTCGCAAGAAACGGAATTTAAGAGCGACCTCACTCGGCGCGTTTATATAATCCTTTCTTTCCCCCGTTTCGGTTCGCATGGCTACATTACTATTGGCCAGAAAGTTTCCGAATCTCAAACTTCAAGACAGGGATACGAAAACCGCGGCGCTTTCCGGAACACAGAGATACGGGCAGTTGCACAGGGGATGGCCGGGAAAAGAGGTGGATTTACGCCGGAAAGTCTACGGAAAACACGCCCAAGGAGGAAGGGAGGGGGCAAATGGAGAAATCTTCCGATAAAAAACAACAAAAACAGTACGAGCGTTGATCTCTCCGGATACATAAATCCATCACGTATCAAAAGACGTAAGCTATGGTCTTTAATGAATAAAAAAGGGTGGTTGTCGTGGTGTTGATGGGAAGGCTACCGGGTTAAGAATCGGAAACATCTGAGAGGGCGGTGTTTTTCGGGGTGTGGTGGGGAGGGGGGTAGAAGTATAAGGAAGTTAAGGGTCAGACGGGGCAGAAAAGTGGAAGCTCGTAAAGATGGTCGGTGGGAGGGTCAGGCGATGGGGTTAAGAGGGTAAGGGAGTTATTGGGACAGGTGGTAGATGGTCAGCCGACCTCGAATGAGCGCGCGGGTGTAAGAAGACGCACGAGATGTACGATGGGGATGCTTAAGAGGGCAGTGGAAGGACTTGAGGGCGGAGCTGAAGGAGTTGTGCCGGACTCTGGAATTGAAGAAGGAAACGGACGATTTAAATTACAAGTCCCTCGGACCGATTTAATTCACAATCTTATTTGCTGTTGCAATTAAAACCCCTCGGCGAAGAATTGCTCCTGAGGGATGTTTAAAATCAGAACTTTAGCAAAATAATGGAGCGTGACCGATCGTGAATATGTCGCAACACAAAGGCCAGGGTGTACATTTCATTTTTTCTTACTTGAGATTTACGCAAAATGAGTTTAATTCGGTGGCAGTGGACACGAAAGTAACCGAAAGCGGGAGCTAACATTTTACGTGAGAGTATGCTATTCTCTGATTTATTATGAGTAAAAATTTTTGATTTATCTTTTCTCTTTACATATATGATACTTAAAGAAAATCGTTTTCGTAAAATACCATATTTCAGGGTAAATAATTTTCAAGTTTTAATAATTTTAATCTCTTAGTGTGCTTTTACAAAATCATATTGTAAAGGTTCATAAAAATTAGTAAGATATACCTCGTACCATAATTGAAATTACATAACATCACAACACCTTAAAATATAAACACATAGGTATTTATAAGTCCTATAACCTGCCTTGAAAATAATATTATCTGCTTTAGAAATATGTATTAGCTTCCGCGGAATCCATAATTTTTTCCCAATCCTAAATCACTCATTACCGAATGAATTAACTGCTGAACACAAAAATCATTCACTTATTAAACTGCCAATTCTATATTAATATAATAAATTATTTTCGTCTAATAAATCCCCTGTAAAAATGAATCTCATTATTAACAATTTTACCCTCGCCGAAATTACGCCAGTAACAATTGCGTCAAAATTTCAATAAAATCTACTATATTTAGGAGGAATATGAAAGTGAATATCCATTGTCTCGTTAATCATCATCCCATAACATTCACAGATTAGTGCGAAAACCAACCCATACGACGTTTCACACATTAATACGCCAGTTGATTCTCAATTCATTGTCAACTAAAACACACGGCTGATACGTAATAGCTACGTATAGCCGTTCGATTATCATCGCTTCCCAATAAATCGCCCGAGGACCCTTCTTTAATCTCCCCTGCTTGTACGGGGGAGGGAGGGGGGGGGGGAGACATACACATTTTCCTCCCATTCACGATCGAACACGGCACGCAACACGTGTACCCGCGCCGGATTAAAAGCCCAAGGAACCGATGCGTCCCGGAACACGGCGGTCGCGTAGCAACCGATGCGATGGGCTACACCCGATTGCGGATTAGGCGCAAGAAAGGGATCTGTTCCTTTTCGAAGGATATTGGCGATGGAATGCTCAGGGAGTCCAGTCGTATCCTCTTTTTAAAACCTTTTCCCTCCGTCCCAGGGTCCGGTAATTGGATTGTAAACCCAGTCGGATAGAAGCTCGGGGTAAATACATTATCTGGCGAGATAAGCCCTTGGAGGAGGAGGTAGGGGATTAAGTTTAGAGAGAAAAGACATCTTAGGGGCTTATTGAAAATTATGAAATATTGGAGAGAATCTGTCGGACGAGAATTATCAAATTCTCGGGACCGTCTCGGACTCACGAGGAGTTCATATGCGAAAATTGAAAAAGAAAATGGATTGAAAAAATGATATATTAACTCTCTGTGTGTATGAATAAGTTTGCAATAGGTTTCTTTTTATTACAGGTTAAATTTATAAAGCTTTTGATAATGGATAATCTAAAGAAATCTAAAAGCAGAAAATTTGCTACGTATAACTGAAGCTTTTACGTTCAATTACATACGTTTTGGTATTGCGATTGTTTTATAGAGTAATGTAGATAATATATAAAGCAGTAAAATACTCATTGGTATTCTAGGAATAGGTAGAAATTGTTCGCTATGCTCAATTAAAAAATATTTAAATTTGAATTCTTTCAATCTTAATCGTCAGATATCCATGTAAAATATCTTAAATTTGAAATTCTCAGAGAAGTTCCTCTGATTTTTAAGTTTGAAAGAAATTACAGTTTCAAAAATGTTTTGAAATCTAATTAAGTCCTATTATAATATTGGAATAGCTTTTGGGAAATCTTATTTTAATTATCATTATATATTGGAATTTATTACTTTGCAATAAATGGAATACTTCAAACAGAATAGAACATAAAAATATAATCTTATGGTACCAATACGAATGGAAAATGATTTAAAATTATCAAGTATTATTCTATTATAAATCAATTTCCATTCTAAATCATTTTTAAGTAAATTTGGCAAATAATATCACCTAATTGAGCTAATAAATAAAAGAATAATTTCATTTCTTACCACACTATATCACGATAACTTACATTACTAAAATTCCACTAAAGATTTCATTTCAAGAAATATAATTAGACTTCAGCAATCAGACAATGTCTGAAATGAAAAATAAACTTGATACAGAACTTAAAAACAACTCACACGCACGTTGAATTAACGTTTTCTTAAATGGCATCCGAATTTGTATTTCGGGACCATTCCAAAAGGACACAACACATAACCTATGGTCTAATAGCACATTTAATGGCTATTTGAAGAAAGGAGATACCTCTTGAGTGGAAACTTGGCTACCGCACACTTCCCCCCCAAACCACTCCTACAATTCTGCATCCGCCTCGTCCTTCACGCCTCCACCCCCACCATCCTTCCCCATGTTTATTGGTGGGTCAAGATGACCGCTGAACTTTGACCGCCCTTCCCACACCCCCTTCCACCGAATTCCACAGCCTCTCTCTAATTCCCTCTCCATTACGCCGGCACGCAATTTTCGACTTCATTTGTTTTATACGAAAAAGTTTGATTCGGAAGAGTAAGTTAGACTCTTAAATTGCCATTCAACCGAGCGAGGCTTAAAAAAATAAAAAGAGATTCTTTTAAAAGGAAACTAGCGTTAAAGTAAAGGCTGCCGAGATGAAGGAAAACTTGAATTAACATAAATCAAATCAATTATCGTTGTTAATTGTTATATTTCGCATAAAAGTGTTAAGCTTATAAATAATTTTAAAATGTACTGTGATGGTTATGATATTAGCATAGAGTTTTTTATCATTTATCATTTTAGATTCAACAAATAATTTGATATTAACGAATATCTCACATGAATCAAATAAATTATCGTTGCTAATTGTAATGTTAAGTATAAAAATATTATATTTATAAATATTTATCTCTATATCCCATGATGAAAATTGATAAAATGCTATTTTACAGAAAAAGCATTTTATCAATTTTTTTCTGTCCATCAATTTCTCAGTATAATTTCTTTTCTCCAATCAAAATAAATTCTAATAACAGCTCTGTAAAATTATATTATTAGCAAATAGTGAACATATTTAAATATTTTTTATTTAAAATTTGAAATAATATCCTTAGAAATACTCGGACAAAATAATAGCTGAATAGCGTTTGTAATATTTATTCGCACTTTTGCAAAATTTGATAACGATCTATTTGGTTACGATAAATTGTTATTTACGACTCCATTGTAAAATATGCTCTCTTCTTGATACAATGATAAGCCTTTATAACTGTTATTTTAATCGCTGGAGATACCCTATCTATAACCCTTAAACGTCCCATTATTTGTATGAATTAATCGCACCAGTAATATTTGCATTGCTCTCTGATACCCTTCCTGATACGGGATTCCTGACGGAAGTGCGATGTACATGACCTGTGGATTAATTCGCAGATAAAGAGACGCTAAAATAGAGATGTGAAAGAAGAGGGGGTAATGAGGAGAGAGGAAGGGACAGTCGTATTGCGTCAATCTGACCCTTCCCTTAAGACCATCCCGATATCCCATCGCCTAATTCCGCCTCATCCCTTCACAAGGAGTACGGACATCTAACGTGTTTACCCATCTATAGTTGCTATATCTTCTCCTCGAAAAGCCACCACAGCATGTGGTACCCGTCTCTAATGAAGTCCGTTTGTATCACGGAACATCCGATCCTATATTTCACTCACAAATATAGAGATTCCTTGATAAATAACGGAGAGGGAGTAATTTACATGTCTGTGTTTGCATCGAAGGAATATCGGCGGAAACACAATTACAGAGGGCATTGACCTTCTTATGGTCCGGATAGATTGATACAGTCTACGTTCGAATCAAATATCTTTATTTTGGGAGTTGCTAACAATATGTTTCCGTAGCGATACGATTGGTTAGGGTTATTCATTAAAGCTCCTTGATCAATAATTATTTATTGAGATGGACATTGCAATGATTATTAGAATAATGTCTCAACTTTTTCTATGGCATTGTTTCTGAATAAATAATCATTCGTATTTATTTCCTTGGATAAAATATATGTAATACTATACGTAATATAAGTAATGAATAAATATTATCATGTACTACTCTAACATAATAAATGACAAACGTTTGAGATGACTCTTAAGTCTCTTCCAAAGTGATTCGTATTAAACTTTCCTTCTATGAGAAATGTCAAGAAATTATAATAATACATATTTTTTACTTTTACTGTTCTACTCTACTTTAAAAATATAAAGCCCAATCCCTTATCATAAAAAATTCATATTCAATTGAAAGACGTAATGTAAGTTAATTTTACGGCCAATAGATATTTCTCTAGGTGTGATGTCATGGTTACCTGATTGTGCCTTTTAAAATGTCGTCATCGGTAATTTATAAAACCTATGTGTCAGTTTCGCATGTATTAATTTTTCATTTTTCATTTGTTTGGTCAAATTTTAGACGATCGTTGTCAACCTGATTAATATTTCATTTACATTTGATGAACTTAAAAACTAAAATTTTATCTTTAAAAAATGTTTCTTTTTTATGCAAACAACACTTACTGTAGACAACATATCTTTAACGCATTTTATATCCTCACTCTTTTCGTTCCTCTTTGAAACTTATGTGGACATTTTCAAATTCATTACTTATCTATTATCAAATTTTATAATTATGAATCATTGTAATTACACTCTGATACAATTTAATATATAGACGAACATTTAAAAAGTTATTTTGAAAGTTGCTCCAACTTTGAAGGTTAATATTTATGATTTTATTCGCTATATTATTCGCTATCATTTTAAAAATGGTGATTAAAATTATCATTTCAACTTATTCTTCAAAATAATTTTCGAATTCCATTTGGTTTTAAGTAAAAATTGAAAATTAACTTCAAAATTTCTCCTGCATCACAAATTTATAGTCTTTCCCAATCAAATTTTCTCGTACTGAAAGAATAAGGTCACGGAGGACTTAAACCTTATCAATTTTGAGCTTAAGAAGAATTAAAATCCACGAATTAATACCCCGAAATCACACGAGAGCATCCTCGCTTGGAAGGTGATAAAAAAAATTACAATCCTTCGCAAGATCGAATCGGGAGATATTTAAAAAAAAAGAAGCGTCCGGTAATACAGCTTCCGAGGAGGAGTTTTTCCCTCTTATTTATATGCATTAGGACAACTCTTGCGGGATGGTCTTATGGCATCAGAGCAGATTAACTTTGTCCATTCCCTAAATACAAAATCTACCTGGACGAGCCACCTCCGTTATAAAAGGTGAGTCCAATTTAAGAACTAAATGGACCTGCGCCTCCATTAGTGGGCAGCTAGATTAACTGCAGTTAATAATTAAAGGATATATATCTTTTATGTTTTAATTAAGAGCCACTATTAAAATTTACGACACTTTAGAACTAAGTTGTGCCCGAATTTTTTTCCGTCGTCGCGATATTTTATATCCTAACCAGGCAGCGGTCGGCAGGAAAAATTCCGTGGAAGGAGCGACCAAGGAAGGATGGCGTTGCGGCAAAATTTTAAATATGATTCATGGGGAGGAGACTAAAGTATAGCAAATAAAGCACATTCAAGGAAAAGAGGTCGGAGCCCGTAATTTTTCGGCCACGATGATTTCCTTGCGTACCCCTTTTTACAAAACGTGTCGCGGTCCATATCTTGGGTAAAATTTATCCTCATTTTTTCGGGAAACGTCACAATTAACAGGAACCATTCGTTTCGTTCAGACACGCGGGGGAGAGTGTTCGGGAACTGCGGAGAGTTCAGAGGACTTGAGCAACTAGGAAAACGGTTTAATTATTTTGTTTTGTTTTCCCCCCTCTCACACCCTTCTCTCAGGTACAGGAGAAACCCATTTCTACTCCGCTGATAGAGTGGAGCTCGACTTGCCTCGAATTAAGTGGCTGATGCATTATTTTAAGGGAGTTTTTTTACGCGAGACAAATGTAGGAAGATCAAGGCGGAGTGGGGGCGAGTTTATGATAATCTGTGAGCCATATAAATACTCATAAATACGAGGGGAGTGTGTATCGGGGAGAGTTTGTCGCGGTCGTAAGGAACAACACGTTTTCTATGAGAATTAAAAGCGCTAGTCGACGAACGGAAGTTTTTTTTACTTTTTTTTACCGTTAATGCGTCAACATCTCCGAGAGGTAAAAATTGTATCGGTTTATTCAGTTTCCGCAAATGAGAAGTTATTCTCGAATAACCTTTGGGGAAAAAAGGAGCCGAGGTATTTATGCGGAGGAAATAATAAAGTTATGGTAATTTTCTGGGTAAATAGCCGTTGAACGGAAGCGAAAGAGTTTTCTCGTAAAGAGAATTTGTCGAGGAAATTCGCGCTGCTTAAAAAAGTCTGGCTCCGTTTAGAGTATCGATACAGTTGGAACGTAAGATTTGTAACGATTTTGTAAATTAAGTCAGTGAAATTATACACTTCTTTAATAACATTATTATTCGTTTTTAATTTTATATAAGCTCGAATATAGCATATTTAATATCGGAATTGAGAGCTATTGACTAAATAATCAAAACATTTTAAATTCCAAACGTAAAAGGCTGTGTTGCGTAACAATATTTGAAAATAATCTTAATAGATGTTAACTAATGAGAAAAAATTTTAAACATATTAGAAACTAAATTAGAACTAAAATCAACGTCGAGACTATTTATAGGAGAATTATATGAAGCGATAATTTGCTGAAATAAGTTTCATCAGGATTAATACGAAAACAAAAATTAAGAATGTCCGAGAGGCAACGTAGAAAACTGATCCTCACTTTCGAATTATTTTAAAAACTCCTCGGGATCGAGTGATGTTAAATTAACAAATATTAGATTCTTCTCAAGACTAGTACCAAAAAATAAAAATTCACAGTACAAATTAAAAAAAAAATCAAGCTATCCCAGGGATTCGAACCCAGGACCCTGGATGACTTACAAACCCACAACATAACTGGCACCACATAACGAGTAAAAATAAGCTAACCTCCTTACAATAGACTCTATAATGACTCCATTAGCAGCTTATAATAAGTTTCTTGAAACAACATTACATAGCTTCGTCGTCATGGCATTGCCAAGGACGACATGATGGTGGTATAGACATGCGTCGACGGGGAAAAAACCCTTTGGAGAGGGGAAATGTGTTAGAAGCGAGGAATCCGAGTTGGCGGCGATTAATTAAGATATCTATTTGTTTTAATTAAGCATGATTTAGAGGTGACTGGGGTGGATGAATAGGGGGGGGAATGTGCATAAATACATCATTTTGGAAAGACGCTAGAGAAAGAGAAGAGTGGATCAGAACAAGGAATAAAAATTAGCGAAGCGCCTCGCGCAAAATAAAGACGAATGAGAGTTATTCGTGGGGATGAAGTTAATGGCTGAAGACTAAATGCCTACATTTATGCGAAGATAATGCCGAGTTTTAATGATTTATTCCCTCAGCTCCCGCTCGTGTCGTCTTATTCAAAATCCAACTAAAGTTAATTCTCGACCTTAGGAATCTTCTTAGATTCGTGTTGATCCTAATGGGCGTGGCTTTTGGAGTTGAAAGAGTCCTGGGTTCATTATTAATGATTGCAGTTGAAGCAAATTGTACACCAAATAAAATACCCCAATACTCTTTCCCTATCATCAACATCATCTTCTAATCACATCAATATGTATGTGTTCACATCGCGTATTATTCTTCAGTACATGTATTGGTCCATTGTCGAAGCCTATAGTGTTCGAGACACAACATACGTAAGGGTCAATTTTGTGGTATAGACCTACGATGAAATACATAATAAATCAATTGACTGCACCTCCCATAGGATAGACAAAGAGGACCGGTTTGGCAACAAGGCTGCTGTGCATAGGTTATATCCGCTCCTGTTACCCTCCCGATGATGCAGAAGTGCTGCAAAACCGGTTTTTCTCTATGATGCATTATCTATTGTATCTAATGATATATCGTAGATCCCTTTAAATCTCTTTCATTTAACAGTATCATATTTTTGTTCTATGGCACCATTAGACCGAGCTGTAAATCTTATCCTGACAAAGTCCATTCTCCCTTGGACCAAAATGTTTTTAAAGCCAGTACATCCATCTTCATGAAAAAATCAGCCTTATTTATACAGGAAATAAACATGGTCAACTGGGTACTGGCTTCTAACTATTATAATCTTCATAATACCAATCTCTCCCTATTATAGAGGGCAGATAACTAATTCTATACAGAATAGCCATGCTGTTTCCAAACTTCTTTTGGTTCAGTTGCACGCTTAAAAGCATAGAACTTAAAACTTATGTTGCTTTCGTAATTGCTATCACATTTGAGCAAAACCAACTGGAATTATATCTATAGACGTTTGATTACTACGATGATATTATATTGTTTTAGATATGTGTTCCAACTCCTAACATTAACACTGTCCCTACACTTAACATGTCGTTCTTCCAGGAACGCATAATTAAATAAATCGTTTCCTCTCCGCATTTCATAGTCTTAGAATACATTTTAAGAACTCTTTAATAAATAATCATTATTACCTTCACTTTTACTGTAGGAAATATAAATATAAACATAAAAATCTTATTTCCGTGAAGAGAGGGAAGTTCCGAATTAACCATGGAGATATGCAACTTCGAAGAACCTTATGAAACTGTGAAGTAGGAGGGAAATACTGGAGTAATGACGGGATTAAGGGAATGGGAGATAATGAAAGGGGAAGAGGGGCTAAAAATGAAGTGAGGAAAACGTGGATGAAGAGTTATAAGCGGAAGAAAAATTATAACCCATTATCAGGATTATCGTAAGAAAACGTATCTCATCTCATTAGAAACCAGAACATACTGCTGTTCACCACAAACCATTCTTAGAGTGAATTAAAAGCTTAAAAAGTATAAATACAACAGCATTCATCAGATTCTAAAATGGCCAAATTTTATTGCTATACATTTTTCCATGGAATAGGTTGAATTTTATCATAACCAAGTGTTAATGGTGATTATACCGAAGATATTTTTTCCTTGTAATTAAAATTTCACGAAACAATCACCAATGTGTATGAATACAGTATGAATAAATCATGGTAAAATAAGTTAGTTTTTATATTGTACTCAAACGTATGCCTTAATTCGAAAAGAATTTAAAAGGACATAATTTATAGATTTTGTTAGATTTTTCCCTCGCATTAGTAATTCGATGGAAATATAGTTTAAATTAAAAATAAATGAAACAGAAACAATGCTAAGATCTAAATTTTAAGTCTTTGGTAATGTTAAAACTATTTTTATAATTATAATATTATAATTCATACATTGAAAATATTTCGGTCATGAGTATAGGGTTTCCTGTACGATATGCATGATAAATTATAGCTAAATGTACGAAAAATTTAATTTTTTTCATTAATTGTTATGTTGCGAAAATATGGTTAGATTCACAAGAAAGGAATTTTTAATTTGTGAGGTGTAAAAATCGTTATCATAACCTTATTTCATTAATGTATTCACAATAAACTAATAATAAATAGAAATTGGTTGATTTAAGATAATAACAATTAAATGCTAAAGAACCATTTCCTGATAACTTGTCAGTGAAACCTGCATTCGATCGCACATGTAGTAAGAAAAGAGACGTAGCAGTAGGGCGTGCATTATTTGCCATCAAATAGCATTCATATGCATTAGCGAGCGCATCTATACCTTGACAAACGTCGCGTGTCAACCGACGAGAGATTGATGCCAAGTGAGAAGTGATACTGTTTCCTAAAGGAAAACATCTATTGACGGAGCTTATGGCAATGAATGTTTAAGGAGAAACGATTGGACGGAAAAGAAACCCCGAAGAAGGGTGCGTTTTGTTCGTCGAGGACAAACACGCGTCGTGGCCATGACAGAATGGTCCGATTCGACGGAGGGTGGTGATGTTTCGGATAAATAATTGATGCGTGGCAGGGGGTGCGAGGAAAGAATGTTCGGCGGTGACAGAGCTAGGCAATACCAAAAGGAAGATTTGATGGAAGTGAGGGGAAAATTAGGCTTTGGACAATGGGGTTGCTGGAGGAAGGGTTGAGAAGATATTTAGCTCAAGTCCTTTTATTGTTCTCTTTGATTAAACCAACGCCGTGTCGACAAAGCTAATCCCTTTGGTACAAGATCGCTTCCTCTTACGGACTCCTTAAAATGGCCGTTCTTGAACTTGCAAGCGATTGCAGCAGAATTATCGAGCTTTATATTCATGTATATGAAGTATATGGTGCTGATACTTTTAAAAGTTGTCAATGAAGTTAATGCTCTCCGATTGTTAAAATACCAAACTGTAATCTTTGAATATTTCTTTCTTTATCGTAATGATTTGATTAATCGTGTCGTATGAAGAGTACAGATTCTGAAGTTTCTAACCATATATTCATTAATATATTTACATATCTTAATAATTATTAACATTTACCTATAATTCACAATATATATCCTCATCAATATTTACCTCTCTTGCCTTGCTATCTTCTAGTTTTTAGGTAGAAGAATCAAAATCTTACGCTTATATTATCTTCGACGTAAATTTAAACAAATTATAAATTCCGAAAATCACTCTTCTTAATGTAAATAATCCTTTGATTATTGCAGACAAAATTATTCCTTTTGCATACACTTTTTAACCAGAATATGCTTCATTATTTCACGTAAATAAGCAAAACCACGCCACTTCTTTTACATTCCTACAATACGTCATCATTCCTTACGATGACGTCATCTCAAACTCCTCATAAGATCGTAAACTTACGTACATCCATACGTGCGATAGAAAAGTCGACGCCAATAAACAAAAGAGGACTATATGGGGAGAATTCCTGCACATAAGGATGTAAAAAGGAGTTGAATACTTGAATATGGTTTCGTCGCTTCTCCCCTTCCGTAATCCTCCCGACACGGAGTCTCCCTAATCGTAGTCACGAGCGTGTTTTTTTTTTTTTCGAGCGAGGCGGTCAGCGGCGAGTGATCTCTTTTCAAAGGCGCCATGAATTTTTGATCGGCAAATCAGGAGCAGCCAAAGAGAGAATGGACTCCACGAGCTGGAAAAATAAGCCATTACCCATCTGTGCCTTCCCCCCTGCTTTTTTCTCCCCCACGACAACACCACATACGGACGACGTAGTTACGCAGAATGAGGTGTCTTTCGACATCCACTTCCATAAGGAGGATGTTTGTAATCGAGTTTGTGTAAAATGTCTGATGGTATAAGTGGGAGAAGTAACCTACCGTAATATATACATTTAAATCATATAATGATGAAATCATACAAAATGAACAAGTTTGAAGTATTAATATTTTGAATTTTTTGTTGCTTACCTTTGTGAAGTCACGTTGTCTTCTTCCTGGTAGGTACATTCATTCATCAGATTTTGACAGTGTAAGACTCCTGTTGAATTTTCCTCTTGAGAAACAGTACACAGATTTCAACTAGTGTAGCTAGTGTTAAAATGAACCTGAGCCAACCTGCGAACAAAGAGTTTGAACATTGTTATTGACGAGGTTGCTACATAAATAAATTATATTAATGTTACTTTTGAAATATCACACTTTCCTTTGCTTCTATGGATGAATGTAAATAAAATATAGATGAAATAATTATAATTATTTAGTGCTATAATTATTTAGTAAATTATACTCTTATTAGAGGATGAAGTCAGGTTAAATTCCGCAATGAATTGACTGAACATACAGGAAGTATTCTTGTTGTGATTATTTATACTCTTTTTTCTTAATAGAAGTATGTTATTTTATGAATTTCAATTATGTTGATTACATTGTATTCTTTTGAGAAATAATCATGTTATCTTGTAAAAGATCGAGGTTAAACCTAAAATAAATTTTCAACTTAGCGAGAAGTGAAAATAAATTCTACCAATCCTAAAATGTTTTGGCCATTGAAAGTAAATCTTACAAAACTAATCATAATGTATTCAGTTAGTTTTAAAACTTATATTCCGGCTATCAATTGATAAATACACTCACAAAATTATAATTTAATTCCTTGGCAATATGATATCAATAATTAACATCTTAAAAATATCAATAATTTCAACATCTTAAAAATAGAAACGAACATGTAAAGACGTGAGTAGCATTAGAATTTGCTTATTCTTTACCAAATTTCGAAGAAATTTATTTTGATTCCTACACATGAAAGTATGAATTGTTATTTTAGTCAAATAACATATAAAAGCATATATTTTTTCTCTCCTCGAAAATTAATACAATTCGTTCTGTCAAAACTCCACGCGAAAGGATTTGATACTTGATTTGGCTCGAGCTTTTTTCAATCTGGACATTAAAATTCATAAAACAAAATGTCTGCTCGGATGTATGTGAGCATTCAGACGTTAAAGTAGAACACAGCGAAGAATGGTATCTTCCGAAGTTCGGGAGAGTGCGATGGATTGGAAAGGTGCGGGGGAGTTATTTCGGCGAGAATTGGGAAGGGACCTGGTGGTGCGGATCTGAGTAATGTTAATTAAATTTCATTAACTCCTCCGGGCCTTCCTTCCCTTTTCCGAAAACATTTCAAGATGCCGGCAGAAGCAATAATGTGCTTGGCTATAAAACCCTAACGCTACGGACTACAACCGATGGAGTTTGCCTTCATTTGCCACACTGTCATATTTATTCCCGCAGCTCGCGGGTCCCTCCTTAGTGAAGAAAAAGCACGTGAAAAAAGATAATTTAAGAGATCTTCTTGAGTAGAATTGTTTGTAATTCTGTGAAGATGAGAAGCGTGGGAGTGTACAAGTACATAACACTGAATTTATTGAAACGATCTCGTGTTATTAGGTAGGAAAGTACATAAGGAAGCGTAAACTCTGGTTGAACTTTCTCTGATAAAAACAAGGTCATAAAAGAGAAGATTTTACTCTGGTCAACTCAAACATTCATCAACAAACGCATTAATAACAATTCATTTTTTAAATCTTGGGCCTGGATTTTCAATTGATGCAGCGATATTGTTATCATCAGTACATTTTTTTCTAGCAATATTTTGGTAAACTATAAACTCGTAAACTGAGTCAAATGCTCAGATATGATATTCTCAAATTCCGGGAGAAACAGCTCAAACTTGGAAATGGAACTCAGAGCTATGACTTTCTCCGCCTAAGATGTGATTTCGGAGTTCAATTACTTCGAGGTAATGCAATAGTAAGTTTAGGTAGAATTCATGATATGTTGAAATATCGTTACAAATGGCTAAGATTAGGACGAGTATACAAGTGACTCTACGAGACTAAAGGTCACAGACGAAAGAAAAAATACAACGGGTGATATCTGTCGACATAATTTGATACGAACAAAAAATTTATTATACTGTTATTGATGAGGCTTGATATATTACAATATTAAATGATTTACCCAATTAAAAATATTTTACGAAAATGAATCCTATATTACTTCCATTTCTTATAAGCATTTCATTATTTTATATATATTCATTTTTTAATTTATAAAATACCTTATTATAACCTCTGAGATGATGTATGGAAATAATTTTAGGAAGAATGTATTATTTGCAAGGTATGGACTGATTTCACCCATTCCTAATGATAAGAAATAGAAAATAACTTCATTTACACAAGATATAAAAGTCATTCCTTAACTATAGAATATCGAATAAATCTGTACTGAAGATTACAAGGTGACGAAATATTACAAATGTATAATAACATCAAGATTTCGACGCAGAGCCAATGCGAGAGAGCATAGCAACAAGGAAATGATAGCGGATGAATAAAGAGAAGGGATGAGTTCCCATGGCAATATCTTCCCACCGATACACAGATCAGCTAAGGGTTGAAACAATCCGAACATAATGTTCGTCTTCACTCTGTGTGAGAAAGGGTCATGCAGGAAGAGGTGTTAAGAGTTAATGGAAGGAGTAGAGAAGGAATGGGTACTGTAGGTGAGACGTTCTCAAACGACAGGGTTCAGAGGGTAACTCTTATGCTGAAAAGGAAAAGTCATTTCTCGAAATCATACTTCTCAAACCACCAGCATATATACTGTCCCTTCTGTCTTTTCCAACCAGTTCTACTGATACCACACCATAGTTACATGATTCTCCGAGTAAACATAAACAAAAATACTCCAATTAATGCATTATTAAGTGATTCTAATATATATCTATACTAATATAAGATACATATAAGATGGAATGATAAGTATTAATTACAATAAGAATAGCAATTATATTCGCCTTCTATAATGTAAATTAAATATAGTTTCCAATATTTTGATTAAAAGTGTGATAATATATTTGAACTAAATATCTCCATATTTTATCGGCATTTAGGAAATCAATATAACTACGGAATATAAGAATGTCATAAAATTCGTACTTATAACACTGGAAAATTTGTTTATAATATTTAGGTCAAAAGATTTTCATAAAGAAAATCGTAAAGAAATAATTTTTAAAATATTTATACCATTTATAAAATATAATAACAATGTTTTAAAATATTCTTTCAAAATTAAAAAAATAGGTGAAACATTTTGTGATTTTTTATATGAAATTCAGCCATCATATTTTCTAAACTTGACAAGAATACTTCTAAAGAACTTGAAATTCATTATTTAATAAGCTAAGATTATTAATAATAAGATCATCATCATTATCATCAGTATTAATGAAAGTATTAAATGAATAAAAAAAAGGATTCGAAGATAATCGATAAAGCACGATAGATGTCCTCCATAAATAAGTAACAGGATTATTTACGCCCAACGATTAAGCTATCCGAACGACTATATATCTCATCCTCTTTTCTTATGAAGCGAAGAAAAACAACCGTCTTTAATTGCACAGCCATTGTGAATACAAAGACCCATCCATCCAAATGCGAGCCGACGAGTCCATTGGTCTGCAATGAGACAGAAATTCGTTTGGAGGGGAAGGAATAGATATTAAAGGAAGGTGGGGGTGTATCGGCGTGGGAGGGGTTAAAAAAAAATGCAGAACGGATCGTAGGACAGAATGAACGGAGGAGTTGTAAGCAAAGAGGCCGTATGGAGTGGGAATGCTGCAGGATTTTCTGGGCAATGTATGCATATGAGACTCGTGCGACCCTCCCGTAACCATTGCTCCATCGTATAACTCGAGGGCGAACCAGTCTTCACACTCTCCACCTCTCTATCCATCCTTGTGATTTTATCATCTCACTCGAATTTTCCATTGAAATTCGGAGACTTTCCATTCTCCCAGCATCGTGTTCCCTTTTTCTAATCAGAGTTCCCACAGCTTCTGCTTCTATTGCCATTGTTTCGTGTTTGAATTGTAGCAGAATTAGTAAAGTGACAAATGACATCTATTCTATTATTAAAGATGGACAATGTTAAAAAATGTATCAAAGATGCTCTTTTAAATAAAATATCTGGGTGGAAATAAATGCATGAGTATCCTTTTTATACGATATTTGTTCATCGTCAGATTATATTTCTATGACATTATATTTTTCTTTGTTTCAAACAATGATTTTCCTTTGTTACTTATTTATCTCTGTTTGATTACGTTTTCATCAAGGACGATAAACGATACTTATATTATATAAAATTAAATATATTAAAAACGATATTTTTAAACTTCTAATATATATATATATATAAGACTGTCAATAATTTTAATCATATTTAATGAAAAAACAATTTGTTATAAAAATAAATATTTTATGATTTAATCTAGCGATAGTATGTTATTTTGAATATTTGAAACAGGATGATTTAAATTTTCTGCTCATTTAAAAATATTTAACAATGAACTATACAATTTATAGAATATTATTTATGGCAAATTTAAATTTTGGATTCCAATTTTTTGTCTATTCGGTAAATATCTTCGAATTATATTTTGAGCAAAGTTTAATTATTCAACTTTTAAATCATATTTTCAAAAATTCTGTACAGCTCGCACTTTAAAATCGTATATAATATATAAGACATTTAAAAATAAAAGGCGGCGTATTGATCGGAAACTCTATCATGTACTGAATTCATAAAATAATCAATCAAAATAAATCAAATCATAACTTCATTTGATCGAGCTTTATCCTGAACACATTTAATCTAAGAATTCTCAATTTTAGTAGTTATTTATGGCTGATTTACGAACTCCTTTACCATTGTTTGGTAACTGTTTCCTAGTTACGTAGATTATCAACAAGGGAAGCTCTCTCCAATTTACAGGATATTTGTAGGGAGATTTTAAAAGAAGGCTAGTTTAACGCCTTCTGCTTCCCGCAATTACTTCCCGCCGCTTATTCGTAGCACCAACAGGACTCACTTTCTCCATTAACACACCCACTATCGTTATAAATACCAATAGTCTTCTCTCCGAATATCTTGCAAGAGACCCTTCCCTTGACCTCCCCCATCTCCTTAGTAACCCTTATATGCTTTCCTTTCGCCACCTTAACCTTATCACCTCATCTCTTACTGCGTCATCCTCTATTCCCTTTCTTATCACACTCTCTATAACTCCCACAGCTACCTCTACTGCGATTCCATGCAACCATTACCCTGGAAACAATATCCTTGGTGATAAATACAAACGGATTATATTCACCTTTTTTAATAATACACATTGTTAGCCATGCTTGGCAATAATTCAAAATATTAGAATTAATTAAGTGCAAATTTTGATTATTTGATTCCAAGACTTTGCTCGAACCATTGGAATGATTAGCGATTGTGAAAGAATAAATGGGGATACGGAACATCTCATTATTTTAAAAAATAATTATTACAAATTAAGGAATCCTTTAAAAAACATAGTACCACCCTTTTGAATAAATTTTCTCAGGAAACGAACTCGATCGTCAGTAGAAACGTCAATAAAAAAATTGAGTTCCTAAGGATAACTTTTATTTTTTAAGATTACAGGCATTCTTGCGTAATTTTTTTGTGATTGATATCTTTATTTTTCCTACCATAAACCTTTGATTTTTATCGTATTTTCCATCTAACCAACTATTATCAATGCTTAAATTTAAACAGATTCACTAAGATAATGTAATAATTGCAAAAAATAATTCAGTACAAAACAAACAAAACTTTAAGATTTTTTATTTTTATTTATATAGACTTTTATCTAAAGATCTCTTCATTTCAACCCTTTTGGCTAACAATTATCAATAGGAGAAAAGATATTTTCGTACTTTTTTCGTCAATTATGTATTTTAGCAAGGTTTGATAATTGCTTAGATAGGAGATAGAGCAAACTAAGAAACTGTGAACATAACTTTTTTACCAACATATTTAAAGAATAACCATAAATCAAACAAAACACAGAACAATCGGTACTAATAGAACCCTCTTATTTCTATTTTTCGTCGGGAAAAATACTACACATCAATAAATTCGCAGAATTGATGACATTTAGTTAACCCTTATACGTAGTCTCCAGTATGATTTCCATTCTTGCATAAATTTCTCTCCCTCCTCTAAAATTCGTCCTTATTCCCATTCGCCGTGAAATCCTTTTCTTCCTCTATCTTATGGACCAATAGCAACTCCCATCGCTTTAAATCCCCACTCTCCTTCAAACTCCATCTTATCCTATTATTAGCAATTAGTACTAAACTACTCTTTGCATATGAAATCAGGGAGGCGATGGGAAGTGATGGCGGATGGAGAGACGATGTTTAAGGAGGAAGATCAAGTCGAAGACGGCCCCTTTTGAAGGGGAAAATACTCAAATATGGGAAAGTGAACGTTATCCGTGATTTTCATCAAGTTTGAGGATGAAAGGGTTTGAAGTAGATGAAAAAGTGTGGAGTGTTGTCCGATGAAGAAGGGAAGGAAACCTTTTTTTACTTTCGGTGGAAAGATAACACTTTTAATCTTCTTTTTTTTAGAGAAAATTACATTCTATGATTATTCAGCATCGTATCTGCATTTTAGTTTCGTTCAAGTGAAGATTTATGCACCAAACATTTATGTATGTAGCCCACTTAATACGTCAATTAACGATCAATATGTACATTTGTAAACATTAATTTAAACATATCGATTTATCCTAACTATTCAGTATTTCAAAGGTTAAACGTAAACAATGCATGAATAGCAAGCGGTAGGTATAAATCCTACAAGAAAGATACCGACCGGAAATTGGGGGATGCGGGTTCGATTCCTGGTGCTACCAAATTTTTTCTACGTCCGTTAAATTCTTCGATTTATAATTTATTAATTAATGAAAAACTTTGATTTTTATATGATCCAAACACAGAGGAATGCATTTTAATCAACTAAAACCTTAAAACTATTTTATCTCTATGATATATTATATTATACTCGTACTATAGGAAGAGACATTTGTTTGAATGATTCAGAAATATGTATAATTAATTTTGGTTCATCCCTATTCTACGCCTGAAACATCCGTTCAATAGATCGTCCCGATAACCTTACGTAGACTGATTCTAGTCATTCTACTCCGTCTCCAAGGAGAAGGGTTGGAGAAAACTGCCTCATCTTGAATCGTAAGCCTCATTCTCTCTTCAGAGCATTTGGCAGCTAATGGTGGAGTGTTTGAAGATGATTGCAGCCTTAGGGGTTAATAATACAGTATGCATTGATATTTCCCTCAATCAATACGTGGATCAACGTAGAACAAAGAGGAGAAGTCAAACCTCTGACAAACACGTTAACCTTCAATCTAAATTTACAGTTAAGGAATTGTTTTTCCTTTTTTTTAAGGTAATCAAACAAATCAACTTTTTTCAGGGCTGTGTCTCAGTTCAATAAAAATTAAAAGTATTTTTCTAACACTCGAAAAAATGCTCGTTTCCAGTATTTTCATGAAATCTAAAATGAACACACAGAATCAATAAGCAGCATTGATTATCTTTCTCAAATTCATGGCTTTAGGCAATTTTTCCAAACTTACAATTAATGATAATATTTAAGTTTTGAAATGTATTCCTTTTATCCAAATATCCTCAAAACATTGAGTATTGAAAATTGGGGTACTGGAAAAATAAACATTAATAAAATATTGTAAAAATACAACTGGCAAAATCATCAATTTAAATTCAGAAAATTATTGATTAAATATGAACTAATAATTAGTGATTTATTATCAAACCTAAGAAGAAAGGTAGCGTAGCACGCGACAACATAGCTTCAGCATTCATCAGTTCGCAAATTTCCGTACTTACGGAAGTACGGAAATTCTTACGTAAGACTAAGTGACGTAAATTCTCTAATACTTCGCTTTAACGACATAAGCATGCTTGAACATCATACTCAACAGATTATAAATATAAACAGAATGAAAACATGATGAGGACATTTAAATTTACGATTTTATTCCGTAATAAAAAAATACGTCGCTTCGTACCACTAATCATCCGTCATTCCAACCTTTTACAGACATAAACATCATTACAAAAAACAATTAATTTTTACAATTTCTGGTACTTTTTCATCATTTTAAAACAAAATTGATACACATCCAATCCAAGCCACAAGGAATCAAAGAGCGGGAAAGAGTAAAGGGGTGATCGCAGTAGCTCTTACAGCGGCGGCGGCGGCAAAAATTAACTCTGGATGCGTATCCGTCGATCAGATATAACATGCAAATCAAGATGGCCGTTCCGTAGGACGAAAAGCAATATTTTGACGCATTCCGAAAGGGATGGCGAGCAAAGGAATAATTTACATAAGGAGATTAGTCAGGGGAATAAAGATTGAAGAAAAGGGAGCGGGAGATACGAACGGAAAGAGTGAAAGAGGGGGAAGAAAAAAAAACAAACGTCGGGAGAGATATTTACAAAAACACTTTCCTTTGATACGGCGCGATAACCACGCTCGCATGACGTAAATAAAGAAATTAAGTGCTAAACGATTATCCCCTTTTTCCAAGAGGGCGCCGCGCGTGGAAAAATCGCGAAATGTATAAAAGAGTCGCAATTATATTCCGGGAAAGAGATAAGCGAGCGGAACTACAATAAAAAGGGCGCGGTAGGGAAAAAAAAGAAGCGAGATTTATCGGAAAGAGAGTGAAGGAATCGCGAGAAGAAGATACGAGAAGGAAAGCGGATGAGAGAAGGGCGTGGGGTTCTATTTTACCCGCGCCGTGAAATGGCAAACTTGGGAGCCATTGATACGTGGAGAAATATACATTAATATAAATGGTTATCATTGGAGGAGGCCCGAGGAGGATAAGGCGCAGCTCCCTATATCTACTTCCCCCCCTCCTACGCAAACTCCCCCCCCACTACGACCCATCCTCAAGCCAAGTTTGTTATCTGGGCCTTCCGAACATGAATATTCATTCAGGGTAACTATGTATGTGTGTTGGTGAATGTGTGTGTGTGTGAGTCGAGAGATGACTCCGTATTTCTCCTCTTTCTGAGCCCCCTCTCTCTCTCTTATATATATCGCCCCCTCACACCACTAGCGCCCCCCCGTTCCTTGTGCATCCCTACCTCCTTAACCCTTCCTCCCTTCTGATTAAAGCCGACCGAGGCAGGATACAGATGAATAAGGATTAACTTTGGGGAAACGAAAACCGGGGCCCCGTACGAGAATCATTCCTCCACTCTCCCCTGCATTACCGTCCCTCCCTCACTCGTCTCTATACGATTTCATACTTCGATTGGTGCTCGTCTAACTCATGGATTCATGGCTGTCCCATGGCTGCTTGGTTTAACTTTGACGGAGGAGCTCCTAAACTCGACTACTTATCCTTACTCCGCCGGTAAAAGATTGTCTATGCGAGTTTATTGGACGACGTGGATTATGTATGATGGATTACCTGAGGATCTGCTTTGAACTCTGGAGCGAAAATCTCGCTAAATGCGTAAAACGTGTTTGAGTGATTTCGTAAGGATATGGATGCGGGTAGCGGGAGATTGATTGGTCACTTTTCATCGCTTGATAGATAGGTTTATCTAATGATCAATTTTTGATTTAAAAGATTTATTTCATTTTAGAATGTAAAGCTATAAAACATCGATGTCCAAAGTTTGTGATCTTATAAATGAGTCAATAACAATGGAATTCGTTTAGTTTTTCTTTATCTTTTTCGATACTTAATTACCAAGTTAACCCTATCATGTTACACAAATATTCGTTCATTATTTATGATTCGAATCCTGGAATTATTCAGCAGTGTCATCACTCCAAGTTGTTAGTCCCATCGCTATTGTCCGTAGCATACCGTAACGAAGGCGATAAATAAAAGGGTGAGAGGGAGTTGAACCCGGACCCTCCGCTTTGCTTTAAGGATTACCCTGACCAATTAGGGTGTTAGGATGAATAATATAACTTCTAATGAGATTTTTTTTATGGATTGATAAATTGGAATTGAAATTTTAAAAATAATCATAGATTTGCGTTAGCTAATTAACAATTGTTCAGTAATACTTCTTTGAAAAATAAAAATCAAAGATTTTATGTCATACGTGATTTAGTCATTTGGTTTTGTTTTTTGCCATATTTATTTTACTTTCAGATAGAATCAAGCATTTATCAATGAACAAAATTAGTAGAATTAATTTTTAAAATTCCTTTTTGAGAATAGAGGATAATGTATTAATTAAAGTATAGAAAACTCAAAAAATATATACAAGTATATACATATTTACTTGGTTCATATGAGAACATGCAGTTTACTGGGATTAACGTCTAATTTAAATTTAAATCATTCACAAGGAATCCAAAGATAAGAAACTTAAGATCAATACATATTCACATTATGCGCATATTTTGACGTGAGGTATGACGATCTTTTATAGAAAAGAGAAAGAATCCTTTATGCATACGACGACCATTGATAAAAGACTTCATTAAATCAACTAACACAGTGTCTAGTTTTCGGTATTCCATCCCATAATTATTCGTAAATGAAACATAATGAAAAGCTCTCAAAAACCGTACAATTGCGAGGAAGCGGCAGTTAAGGAATATGAATATAAATACCCTCGAAGATGATCATCGGAAGTCCGCCATTAATTCGCTTCTGAATATTTATTTACATGTAAATGACGCGTCTGAGAAACATGGTTAGGCCTTTCTCATGGCTGCGGTGACGTCAGAATAAGAAAAAGGTTAACGTAAACAGATTGAGTAATAACTGTGCTCCCGTTGCCTTGGGAACGAACGAATATCTATCTCAATCTTCGATAAGAGAAGTAAGAATGGAGGTTTTGCGGGGGAAAGGGAGTGAAATGGATAGGGTAATGGGATGGGGTGGACTAGAAAGAGGCCCTTTTAAGGGTTGATGTGATAGATATGATGGAGAGGGTCAGGGGGAAGACAAAAGAGACAAAAGAACTCGGAAGGGAGGGAAAATATATATGCGACATCCGTAGAAGAACAAAAAATTGCATATATTAATGCCGTCATTAATTGTGTTTAATTTTTCATCCCTTTTTACGTTGCCTTTCCTTTAACTTAGTCCGCGATTCCTCGGGGACACTCGTTAGAGGCCATTATAAAAACCTCTCGTGTTCAAATCCTCTCCTGACCCCACCTCACAAACACCGCTTACTTCACTCGCTACCACACAGAGGACAACGTCGCTTCTTAGAAGTGGTGAGAGAGAGTTTACGATTCGTGAGGAGGCATTCGATTTTAGAATAAAAGAGTTGTCGAAGTTCGTTTTTGGATTATGAGGTAAAATGGTCACGTTTGAATAAAATCATCGTTTGTAATTTAATTTCCCAGGCTCCTTATTTTATAAAATGGATGAATAAATAACATCGAATGATTGACAACTAATATATGCATAATTAACCTTTATATTTATGATGATTTTCGTTCTAATTAGTTATTAAGTATCAATAATATAGATACATAATTAAGTATAATGAGATATATAAATATTACTGGAATATCTTCCTTTTAAGTCCTTAATAACTTTCAGTATATGTTCCCAAGATTTATTCTTACATATATGCTTCAATCTTTGTGACAAATATCTAAATAAAAAAGTCTATACTACGTTTAGATATTCAGGTATTATTGGCAGTAACAAATATTATTATCGTACATGCTGAATGATATACGTTCAAATCAGTATTCAAAGGAGGAGACAACTTACACAATTACGTACAATTGGTAAAGATAAGAAAATCTTCCTTTTTATTCACACCTGTTTTGATTACGTTTCCATAATTATTTATAATCATTCTTCTTTTGCATCCCTAATAATACCAACCCCAAGAATCTTATAGAGCCATATAGTACTCAATAGCTAACTTAGAAGTTATAGATCTTTAAGAATATTATACTTTGCACTTCAACAGTGTCAAAAATATAACGAGAAATTAAAAATTAAGGTTTTTGAAAGTTCACGTCAAGGGTAAATTGCCTAAAATTTACAAAATCCTCAGCAAAACTTTTCAAAGATAATGATAAAGAAAAGAAATAACAAAAATATATCAAGACAACAAAATCCATCAAAGATGATCGACCTGGTATCAGTCGAAGCTCACATCAAACACCACGCATCACCGGAAGAAACAGAAACCAAGATGATTTTAATCCCGTTCTACGATGAAACAAGACAAGGAGGAGTCGCCGTTGTTGATGCCTCTCTGAACGAAACCCATGGCAACATCCGCAAATATAAAGCGTTCATATCACTCACCGTTCTCGAATAAAAAAAAGAAAGAAGAGAAAAGAAAGAAGAGAAGAGAGAAAGAGAGCGCATCATAAATTGCAGCATCCGATGAGACATTTTGGAACGTACATTTCAAATAACGCAACGTGCTCGGCGCGAGAGTATAACTCACCGTCCTGGAAGATGCATGCATACTTTTTTTTCGGAATATAAAATGGACACGATGCGATACGAACATCCACATTATGATCACGGATTCCGGGAAAGCACGTACATTAAAAAGGACGGCCATTTCCCTTTTGCTCATTACATCCCCAACGGACTGCCCCCCCTCCGCAGACACTCGACCTTTGACCCCTCCCACCAACAACTTCCTCCTCGGACTCAAAATTCCACGGAGCGAAATTAAAATGTTATCTCTGAAGCGGCCGAAAATAAAAAGGGGGAACGAAGATGGAGTGTGGAGGTGTGGGGAAGGATGGAGTGGATGAAGGAGGCGGAATTGGCCGATTCTTTTGCGCGAAAGAGAGAAAGTCTCTAAAAAAAGCTGTTTTTTCAAACGGAGAGCTCGCCGCGTTAGAAAAATGGAGTTTTACCTACTCGAGATGATACCTCTAGCGACGGGTGAATCTCTCTCTCTCTCTCTCATGGCTTGATAATCGTCCAAGAAAGGGTATTTTCTGCTCTAAGTTGGTGAGAGACCCAGCGAGAGAATTTCTATGTAGATATCCGTTTCATAATATTTGCTCGCGAAAGGGAAAATTAAAAGTTTGACGTTCTGTGCTTTTTGGAAGATTATTCTCAAAGGAGAAAGATTTTGGATTTAATGCATAGTATTGGATTAAACTGTTTTCTATCGTTTTAACGTAAACTCTTAAAACTACTAAGAGAAGACGATATAGAAGCTAATTCATAGGTAAAACATTCCTGCATGATATTATGCCATCGAATCGAAAATGTCAATATCCTTCTTCTTAAGCTGCTCGTTCCATTATATCATTCATATCTTTCCAATTGCGTAAAAGGAGGGACGATATAAACTAGTATTAACTAATGAAAAGTAGGTCAAAAAATAAAGGATTATATTAAGAAGATTTAAGTTAGATGTCTTGTAAACTAAATACCTCTAAGATGAAACTTTACGTAGTCTTAAAATAAACATACTCGTACATAAGAGTAATAGATCAATAATTTAAATTAATTCTGTATTATATGAAAGTTAAATATATAAATATTATAGAATATATAATACTGAACCCTATTTATTATATTTAATTGATAATTGACGTTTTCCATGAATTTAATTTTAAATACTATAATTTTCTCAATCAATACACTTATCGCATTTATAGGTTTTTGATATAACAGAAACGATAAATACATCTTATGACCTTATATTATATGACCCAATAAATAATAAGCTTATAACCCAATCCTTGTTTTTATTATGTTCTAAAATAACCGATTTTAGATTGTTTACTTCTTCGATTAATTCCCGACGAACTATTTACGATTTCTTATTCATTAAATCGAGAATTATATTGGCACCACCCGAAATTAACTATGCTTGTCTTTTTTTGCTTTTCTTGTTTCCCAAGAGTTAAAAGAAAGTTAAATATCTCCTTTCGATTGGCGTAGCGACGCCTCCGTAGTTTAAGAAGACGCTGGTGCTGCAAGCGACAAACTCTCTTACGCTTATCGTCTCCTCCAGATACGCGGCTCGAGATTCGTAATTCAACCTCTTAGGTTTTGAAATATCGCTTCTCGTCGCTTAGGTCGGAGATATGGAGAGGGGTTTGGAGAAACAATGTGGTCACTACCCCTTGGTCGTCGGTGGGCGGAGTCGGTGGAGAGGGAGGGTAGAGAGAGAGTCTCATGAGATTGCTTAAGCGAAGACAGTATTGAAAGATGAGTATTCAATAGAGTGGAAAAACCACTTCCCTCGACAATGCAAAATTAAAGGAGGAATTCGATGATGAGGGAGTGGGCTCCTCAAAAAAGGTGGCAATGAAATGGAGCGAAGTACGACACTCGGAGGGGAAACAAGACAAACTTTCATTTGCGGGAATGAAGTAAAAACATTCCTCGAATCCCGCTGGAGCGAAACTGCATCTAAAATATTTACCTCAATTTGGAAGATTATTTCCTCTAATTGCACAAATGTCGGTTGATGCGATTGGATGGCTCTTTTTATTTTCTCTCGTTTATTTTTTCATAGACGTGGTGAGTGAGCTCAACGAACGAATACGTAAGAATAGTAGGTCCTCCCGACGAACTCTTTTGTCTTACTCGTTTTGTATTTAATTTTTTTATGATGCTGTTCTCGAAGGTATGCTAGACAATCCGTTTGTTTGCTGCTGATGGTCGATTGTATTCGTGACCACAAAACAGTCAGATGTATTGGGGTGTTATCAGTATTTCTTCCCATTGTTTTGCAAACAGTATTATTCCTTAAATTCAAAATATTACTCAAGAATATATTGCACTATTCAACCATAAATAAATCATCTCATATAAAAACTCTTAAAGTGTTTAATGAACTTTTCATTTGGGAAATTATTCTAAAATGAATTCACGAATTAATATATAAGTAAGTTACAATTATTATAATTAAAAGAAAATAATATATTTAAATATTCATACCTCATTTGGAATTCTTTATAGAATATTTAGATAAAACACTAGTAGCAATAATTTTATAAAGCTCCAAACGCCAAGCCCCATGATGAATGGTTGGTGTTTTAATACGAGGAATTGATTATACCAAAGAGGAGTACAAACTAATAATAATTTAAACGGTGTCGGGTATTCATTTTAGTCGAATTATTTGTAAGGTTTCATGCTTTGCTTGCTAGCATGTAAATATCTTTAGAAATTTGTGAATGTATATAAATTACGAAGGAGGTAAATCATAACTTATATAAACAAGAGCTATTTTAATAATTATGATATTAATTTAAAATCTAAGAAAGTTCCTATCGAATCAAACTTCTTTCTAACTCTCAACATCAAAACTTTACCTCAATGACTCTTGGAGTCCTTCATAAGGAAATTAAAAAGATACGTTAAGAAACGTTATCCTAGAAATTATCCTCAATACCAATTAATTTAAAACCAGAATTTCTTTAAATATCGAGTAAATAATTGACAGAATAGATTTTCAGTGACAATCTCGAGCGAATACATTTTTGGAATTATAAAATGAAGACTCATGCAATCTAATTATTTGGTAATGAACATTAAAACATGCCAATTTTGTTGAAGATGTATGAGACAACAAAAAATATCGTAATAATTGATTTTATCGAAAGAATTAAATCCAAAAATATAGATACAAATATTAGTCAACATTTCACTTTTCATGTTTCCGTCAATACCTAATACTGATTACGCCAAAACGTAATCCGTTACTAAGGAACATCGACAACAGCGAGTCAAGATCTCAAGATCTTTGAGACTAAATCTCCTCCGCGCGGAGACATTAACGCTGATGAAGTCACAAAAAGCGGAATCGATGGCCATTGGGGGATGGAAAAGGAACCGCATCTTGCACACACAGCCTCCAATGGACCGCGAAACCGGATGGAGGATCCTCATTGTCCCCGCGCGAATGCACTCGTCGCGTGCAGGACTCCAGTCTCGGGATTGAGATTGGATTGAAGGGGAAGAAAATAAATAAAAGAAAAGGTTTCCAAAAAAAAACGAAGAACGAGGAGCGGGCACCACGAGAGAGAGAGCTTTTTATTCACCGCAGTGCAGCGCTATGTTTCCGCGGTAAGAAAAAGCCCCTTCCTCCCGAAACCACTTCACTCTTCGCATCATTTTGCAAAGACAAGCGGAAGGAGATAAATATTCGCCCGATAGTCTTAAATGTGTTCCCGTTTTAAGAAAATCTTTTTGGAGTCGGCGTCGCCTTCGTAGAGTACGCGTCGAGCACGGCCAATGGGGAGAGGGTGGGCTCTTCTATAAGAAACGTACGGTACGGTGCGGTACGGAGTTCTTTATTCCGTCAACGTGCAGTTTGAACGCCGGCTTCATTCATCACACCTCATTCAACGCGAGACAACGGACATGAAGATTCAGTGGAAACGCTTCAAGGAATAAAAAAAGGAAGCATTGCATTCGTGGCTACGAGATTTTCTTTTTTTCACGAGAGTGGAATCTTTTTTTTTAATTCTTTTTTTTTGAAAAAGCGCGATGTTGTGGAAGAGATGGTGTTCGTCAATTTCGTTATCGCGAATAAGAAACGCGTCTCACTGATTGGAATTCCTTCCGATGAAGAATGCGCTCTTGTCGTCACAATGAGTTACGTATTTCTCGTGAAAGTGATTACTCAGATTGAGTTTCGTTAATGGAGTTGATGTGCTTCATTGGGAAGGAGAAAATGGGACGCTGCGCGATCGGGATTTTTTTTGAAGGAATCGTGAAGATTGCATTATGATGAGTAGGTGGTACGTTTCATCTAGAAGGGTGTTGATTAAATTTTTCATTATGGATTGTGAGGATGTGGAACGCGCTCATGCGAGAAGGGATGTATAGAAATATTTCAATACTTGATGGAATTTGATAGACAATAAAAAATGCAATTAGTAAATAAGTTTTGACAAAGGGTAAAATCAATAAAGTTACATAAGATGCGAAACTTTTAAAAAGTAACCACCCCACTGTAAAATATCATTCGATATGTAAAAGAAAATAATAAAATTTTCGAACGCTAATAAAATCTTTACGGGGAAATATTAACTTTCTTCAGTTCATAATCATTTCAAACCAAAAAACTTATCATTTAAATGTGTTGAATGAGATGTCAAATTTAAATACAATAAAAAGTTATTTTTGTTCTCATTTCAAAGGTTATTACAATAGTTTAGAATTGAATTCTCCTTAACACTTTAATTAGTAACAACTAATTTTACTAACTGTAGGTACCAAATATTAATAAACATGACAAAAAGAATAAATGAGGATATGTCAAAAATCACGCAAATTAAAATATAACGAAATCATTCTTACAAATAATTTACATACTTTTCACAAAAGTAACAAATTTGGAAGATACAAAAATTACAATTTCCAACCAATTATTCTAAATTGAATATTTCGCAAGAAATATCCATATTATGAAATTAGCGTCACCAAAATCAAAGCAGTTGTATGTGTGAAAATATAAACAACATTTAGCTTAAAATTATTGTCTTATATTATTTTCATAAGGTAAAATCCATAGCTATTGATCCTTACTTAATTTAGCATAATTTGAAATATTAGAATATAATGAAAAAGTCTTTTTCAATGTTTCGAAAAGAATCTGTCGATATGAATGTAAAAAGAGCATTATCTTAATTTAATTACCAGTTAGTATATTCTCCCAGACAGGTTGAGTGAAAAATTTACCTAACTACTACCTAAGAGCATAAATAATAGAAGAAAAAAAAACATAATACTTTAAACATATAATTGATGTATATACTGATATAAATGTTCCTATAGAAGATCAGAAAAATTATAAAGTCATCAGAATTACGTCAAAAATCAAAAAAATCACCTAACTATTTAATCACAACTAATTTAGAAAAATCCCTAAAACAGAATTAAACTCCCACTTACAATAAATACGACTAAAAATCCTTGAACATCTCAGAGAACCAAAGCCGTATTTATCGCGACTCCCATCCGATCCCGTCCGCCAGCAAGACGAATTTATTCACAAGATTTGGCACAGAAGAAATAACGTGGAAAACACAGCATCGCGAATAACTCGAGGCATCTCCATTGGGCAAAGGACGAGTCTGCTTTCGAAACGAAAAAAAAAGAAAAAAAAAAGAAAATCGCGTCCCCAAAAGTCCGAAAGAAGGAGAAGAAGATCAAGAGGACTTCTTTAGTAAATAGTAAATGAAGGAAGCTCTTCGGGAGAGACGAGGAAGTCCACGAAGACGTTAAACGAGAGGAGAAGAAGAAGGGAAAAAAATACGATTCACTGAGCAACGAAAGAATGAGAAAAGATCGTCAAATTCGTCAACCGATCCTTCTTACCAATTTCCCCTCCGAAAAAAAAGAAAAAAACCCTTTTCTCACGGATACAGAATTCGCCGGATTTCCCCTCCCGAAGAATTTTTTTCGAAATTTTTGCATCCCTGGAAAAATCTTCCCTCGCCACTTTTTTTTAACACGGCATCCCGTCAACCGTTTGGCGATTGTCGTCTCCCCCCCTTTAAGTAAACCTCCCCCACACACACACACAACCCTTTTACGTGTTCCTCCATCGCCCATCGACAATTCTTTAATCCGCTTCGCAGTCCGCACTTCTCTTTCTTATTCCATAGCATTGTGTCCGCACCCGTGGATCGCTGTGTACCCAGCCTTTCGCATCGTCTGTTTATAGGGGGACCGTTTTCAAATCCCACCCACGCCATCAAAAAAAACCCCTTCCCCAAACGGTTCCTCGCATGAAAAAAGAGGAAAAATGGAAAGCATTTCGCTCTAATTCAATCACTTAATGCTTTTTAATGTCTCACGGCGATATTATATAGTATCATAATCTCCTCGGATTTTTTTCTCTTTTTCGGTTAAACTGCGTGGGATCGGATTTGCCTTCGACGCTTTGGTCGTACGACGGCGTTGGATTTTCGGGGATTTAATGAAATATTTGTTTCGGAACGGATTCGGGGATATCGAAAGGGGGTATTTGCTTCTACAATTGGGAAGCAAAGCCAACCTCATTAAGATAAACTCCTACGCAGAATCGCACTTTCTGATTCGAAAGCCTCTCCTTTCTATAGTCCGATAACAGGGGGCCCGGTGGAAAAATGTTTGAATGGAGACGCGGAGTAATATATGCGGATTAATGAAGATATTGTCGAGGGGATCTTCCGCGCATTTGCCACGGTTATCGTAGTAATTAAAGCGAAAATAATTCCTCATTGGTTAGAACCGAGTTTCGGCTGAAAAACTTACAACCATAAAGGAAGAGGTAGGGACATTATATAAATGTTTTCGTCTTTTATGAATGAAATTATTTCGACTGAATTTTATTGCAAGTAATGAAGCTGTTAGCATGACTTGAGCACTAAGAGGAATGCAGAAATTTCGTATCGAAATTCAATACGCAAACTGCAAATTTACAATATGAAATCAGAGAGAAAATACGGTGGAAAAATATTTAATTAAAAATACAAATTAAGGCTTCATTAAAAAATAAATTATAGAAATAAATTTGAGTCCAAGATTAATAAAGCTGTATGCTCCATATTTTATTAGATCGATTCAATAATTCGCGTCTAATAGGCTAGAATATTTAAGCTGGAAGACTAAGTATTCGCGAATAATTTCTGCAACTATGGTGAGAGTCATTAGAAGCAAAGAATCAATAATATATTTAGGCTAACCCATCCAATTTAAGCTTTTTGTCTTTAATAATAATGCTCCTATCATCAATCATCCTTTTTGTAAGAATGGATGATCTATTAAAGCAAACACGTTAATTAATAAAATAATTATTTCCGTACGTAATTTCAGCATCCACCACATTGTAAGGCGTAGTAGGGTTAAGCAAGATTAACAATCAACCTAATTCGACTTAAACGGGGCTTCATTAAACCGAGAAAAGGATAAAAAAATTTCGAGAAAACAATAAATTTATCCGCGAGACGAATTCCTAATGGAAATGCAAGAAGATGAGCGAAAGAATGTTTCGACAGAGCTTTTTTTTAATCGAGGACAAAGGAATCCTTTGTGCGCGTCTTGTCGATATTCATTCATCTCGTACCACCCATCCCATCGCTAAGTAATCCAGCCCTTAATCTCTTTCCCAGTCCACTGATATCCAATCTCTGCGAGTCTCCATCCAAAAGAGCACCTCTGTATCCAAACAAGAACTCCCCCACCCCATCTACAAAACGTCTTCACTTACACTTTTTCCCCTCACCTTCGGAACTAGCAACCAATCCTCGGCGAGCGGTCTTCCTTAATCGCGCCTGAGGAGCTTCTTTTACTCCCCCGTCTCCATTGTCACGGACTGCCTTTTGTCTCAACCTCGTCTTCAGACCACTACACCGACTCAAATGCTTCGATACCCACGCCGTTCGTCATCAAGCCTGCCGATTGCTGAGGCCACCTCGCGACCCAGCCTCTCCATCCCTTTACACCTATTACATACGTACGTTCTTTCTGTTCTCAAAGGTCTTTTTCCCCATCTCTCCCTCCCATGATTGCTTACCTCTTCTTTCCTCCATCCTTCCCTTACGAAACAGTAAGGAAATTCTCGGAGTAGAACCGAACATTTTCCCGTGTTTTCCTCCGATTGTTTTCCACCCTCGAATCCGTAATTATTCCCTCTTCCCTCTTATCATCTTTCCACCCCCGTATCCTCACACACTTCAACCCAATACCCCCTCAAACTCCGCTAATACCAAACATCCTCACTTCATTTACTCCCAGGCTTATTTCTCCTTTTCGGTAGTGTTTTTTTATCTCTTCAGACCGATCCTACCATCGCATCGTACCAATTTCCCAACCCCCGAAAATCCTTTATTGTTCCCCGCACTTCATTGTGAATACGCGAACGTATACATATAGAGAGAGAGGATAGGCAAAGATGCATGGGGATCCGATGCCGTCCTTTTTTCAAATCTTCATAAGAGGGTGATAACCAAAGCGTTCGAGACCGACTGGATGGATGTTCTCGCCTCTCCGAACTCCAATTACTTCAATACTTGTGTATATTTCGCCACAGAGGCGAGCAGCGAGCGCTGCCTCTGTGCACAGTTCTCTTTTTTTATTCTTCGTATTATTGTACCTTTCAAACAACCCCCTCCTTTTATTCACGATCCACTCCCTCCTTCTTATATAAAAAATATTGTTTCTCATTGGCTTGTTAGGCTAACTTGGAAAACAATAAAAAGGGGGGGTGTAGTTTGTTCGTTCCCCCTCACGCGCCTGGGAGGCGTGCGAATATATACGTGGGACCTTTTTATCTCACGAAAAATATATATAATGGACGCGAAAGACGAATGGCCTCGGAATAAAAAAGAAAAAGGTTGGAAGTGAATCGAAGATGATGTGAAAGCTTCGTTTTTTGTGAATAAAAAAAGTATATAACGAGAACCATCTTTAGCGGAGTGGGCGTTTTACACGTTCTGATCTCAATGGTTTTTGTCATGCATGCACGGTTTTTTGGGACGTTTATTTATTTATATTTTTTTTTGAGGACCATACGTCACCGGCATCTGTCCATTCGAGAGACACCTACTTGTTCCAGAAATTACGGGCTCCGTTATGTTTCTCAACTTCGGCGGAAGATTTTTTTTCTGTTTTTGTTGTTATTACGGAATGCCAATTCGCCAAATGGTTCAGTGCGAATTTGCGAACAATCCCAGTACGGTAGTCGCTTCCAGTTTTGCAGTACATTTGCCGGATGGTCATTTGTAATGTCCTGGTTCGGATTCAGTGGATGTGCATTCGCTGCGTGTGAAATTAGCGGTAATATTCGTTGAAATCATTCTTAAATTTTGGTAAAAACTTAAGCCTTAATGGTTACTCATTTTTAAACGTGATTTAAAGGAATTGAACATATTTAGTTTAGATCCTTATAAGAATCTATAAAATGATGATTTTTCGAGTTTAGAGTGGACAGCTGACACACATAATTTGGACGAATGTACAAGAATGTTATAGCCCAACTAATGCACAAGAATAAGCTTTGAAAAATTAAAGAGAGAAATATCTGAGTAATTAGTTTGAATTATACTAATAAAGTTTTGAATACAATATTTTTAAAAGATGTTTAAATATTGACAGAAATATTACGTTCAAAATAATCTAACTCTCGTCTAATAAAATTTTTCTGCAAATCCTAGCAAATTATTCTACTATAGGTATTTAATTATTGGTATTTTAATCGTACTACTGTGAGGAAACAACTTAATTTCGTGCTTCATAACTTTTATTTATTAATAAATCACATCCACGAAACCACTAAATGGTATTTGATTTCAACCTCAAAGTCTACAAAACGCGAAATGAAAAACCGAAAAAGAGCGAAAATAATTCGTTTAACCTCATTTCAGACTAATCGAACTCAAAAATTTGCTCTACACATGTTAACCTCACAAAATACATTCCAAAACCCCGAATAAATACACATATTCCTCCATCAAACCCACTACTCGGATTACGAAACAAGTGATCCGTGACGTGACACAAGGAACATCTCTCGCACCACTTTAATTAAGGAAAGCACTTACTCCGTCCCTCGACTCCGCAGAACGGGATTCTTCCCCGCTCAATGATTCCACAGCCTTTTGAAGCAATCGACAAAGGAATTATCCCCGAAGAGCTAATAATCGATAATGAAGGCTGGAGAAAAAGAGAAGATGTTTACAAAAAGCGAAAAAGCCCTTTTGCGTAACGAACTCCATCGATTGGTAAAAAAGACAAAATCAGAGAGACACAGAGAGAAAAACCCCCCTCTCTTGGGGACGACACGTCTGCAGACGGGGAGAAAATCAATCGGTGTCAATTGGCCTAATCAGGATGGAAGGAAATAAAAGCCCTTGGATTCAATCTCGCCGATTGCTCTCTCGGATTGAATGCTAAAAAATCAAGCGGAGTGAGATCAAATAAATGTTGATGTAAGGAACCCCATCCTTGCAGGATTAGCATCGACGCGCTCTCCCCGACACCTCCCCGGCCGATGAATCAAAGCGAGAAAAAGAAAATATATAAAAAGGCCTCCATCGGTGAAGTGGGCCCATTTCCTTTTCAGCCCCGCTTCCGACTCTTCGGGGGCCCTCTATAGATATATAGATAGATTTCCCTATTTCATCTTCCGCGGAAAACTGTCGCATATCCGAATGTTTCCTTCCATTTTCATATATCCCCACCCCTTTTTTTACCCCCTCCCGTGGATCACGCCTCGCCGAACAAGCATCCGGTTTTCACTTTTGATGGCTTCGATACGCGCCCCCGCGGTTTCCCTACCCCCTCCGGACCCCTTCCTTAGAAGAAAAAAAACGCTGCTATGGTAGACTTCGGCGGAAGCATCGTTCACTCCCATAAACCCTCATTCCGTAACAAATGCTATTTTGCATTTCTCATCGGCTATATATCACCGAGCGATGCGTGATGCTGAAGCCCTAAAGAAAGGCTGATCGTCGACTTAGCCAAATGGGGTAGCATCGGTGATTCAGAAAGGGACTTCAATGAACGGGAAGCAATTTGGAACGATATATGACGCGCGTTGGAAAAATCGGGAGTTATTGTTATAATCGAAGTGTGTGAGGTTTTTAGATCGCATTTTAGTCGACCGGAAAACTATGAACGCGCGTCTTAGACTTCTTTAAAAAGATTATGCGTAATTTTTACGAAAGATATTTATTTAAAGACAGCTATTTTACGAATATTAAAATATCCTTTTACTACATTCGATACCACATTCAGTTATTGGTTGTTCTCTCTTTAATTTCTGGTTATGATTACCTTAAGATCGATTTAATTGCGTTTATCTTTTTCAATATATTTTTCTTCTAAATAAAACATCTTCTATCAAAAACACTTATTAAAATACCATTTATGAGAGAAATACAGCTATTAAAGAAACAGTTTCGATTATATGATACTTTAGGCTTATTATAGATTACGTTCTATTGGAATAATTTTCCCACTATCATTTATAATATATTAAATAAATTAGCAGAAAATAATATAGAATATATATATATATTATATATATATAATAGAAAATTAAATAAATATTAGCACTTATGAGTATTACTAGAAAAATCTTTATTTTGGACCAGAGAAAGATATATACATAAACTTATTATATCAACAAATACGCAATCACGTTTAATTCCTAAAAGTTTACCATACATATACGTATATAAATTTCTGTATATTTGAAATGCGTAACGACATATTCTATCAATATCCTCCCTTGCACATTTCTGCACCTATTCAATAAATATATTTTCTTCGACTGAAACACATCAAAATATATCAATATCTTTACCATATCTACTAGGGAAGATTTTCCAATAAAATGCAAAAAATTTCGATTATCGTTTATCTAAGGATGTAGGAATGACCATCCAACCCAAGTCTATCTATTCCTTCCTCTTCTTTATTCACATATCCCCTCATTTCCTCCCACTCTCACGCTCCATTTCCCCCTCCATTTCATATTTATGCATCCATATATCCCCATTCCCCTGTCATTTTTACAGGCCGAAGACAAGGGCTCTTAAGATATTGCCTAGAAATCAAAATACACCCGAAGGAATACACGCGTTTTCTCATAGACCCGTAAATTTTATGACTAACACCGCAATAGGGTGTTTTGTATTGAATATCGAAGAAACGATAGTAAATTTTTAAAGTTCGCATTTATAAATATATTTCCAATGCTTTCCTAAAGGTTCGAAGTACGTGTATTGTAATTCGTGGTGTTGATCGTAAACAATGGTTACCGAAATTTCTTTTCGAGAAAGTTTTTTCAGATTATCTTTCTATAATGTGGTTAAAAGAAATACATTTCTAAGCTGAATCATTTTCTGTTATATAAACACATAAGTAATATCCCATGACGCAGCTTTCGTCTTATACGTCATATTTGTAGTGAAATTCTACTTCTAATTCTAATGTTTAATGATCTTTTGTTATAAAATACCACTCAATGTATATTATGCAGCATTATTATTCTATTTGGATCAAAAATGAGTAAAATCGATTAAAATATGTTTATAATGAATCGATTATCTATTTGCGAACTATAACAGTAGGAGTATTGACTTTATCTGAACCCCTTAGGGTATAACAAATGTTAAGTTTTTGGGAGTAAAACACGATTAATTGTGCTCATACCCTGAGGTAAAGTAAATATATGTTTTTTCCACACTCAACCTTATATAGACAATAACAGTAATAGGGAAATAAGAGAAATTAAATCAAGAAAATGAATAATATGATAACGAAGATTGATCATAAACCTGTATATAGATGAATAACGAAACAGCAGTGATATAATTATAACAATATTATAGATAACAAACATACGAGTATATATTTGTAGAAAGTACCATCTGTGACCTACATTTAAGCCACAATTAAAGTTAAAGCAACGGTGATGAATCCCACAAAAAATCACACCTATAAAAATCACCCCCTTAATTTGTTGAAACGTTCGTTTTAAATGTCAGTCAATGCGTCATAAAGTCGAAACCGATCCGTACTGTTTGCGCTGCGATATTTATCGGCTCGTGTTCGTAAAGCGATCACTCAGCGTGTGATGAAACCGCTCGTCGATTCCATTTGGGAAAGGCACTTTAAATACGCCGAATAATATTTAAATATCAGCAAATCGTAACATGAAAGGGTATGCTTATACGGCGGTCCCAGAATATCTGTTGTTCCAGAACGCGTAAACATCTTCGACAGCGAGCTACGAAAGGATAACATAAATTCAAATACATTACGTCCTCCATCGAAAGAAATCGGCATTAATCAAGCACCTAAAACTTATTTACGTAAACATTTTCCGGTAAAAAGAGAGCTAAAATCAATAAGCTGAAGGGATTCCGATGTTTTTCCTACAGCTTTCCTCTCGTTGCTATGTTTTCCCTTCTTTTTCGGGAACTAATATTTCGCTCGCCGCTGCCTTATACCGCTTTTCGTTCGATCAATTGTGTTTCCGGGTTTTACGAGTACCAAAGATGTTTCTTCTTCCTCCGAAAGAAACGGTAACGGGTAGCGTTCTTCTTTTTTTTCCTCTGGATAACGTAATGAATTATAAGACTCAGAGAAAGTTTTATTGCCAATAATAGCCTTCGGGGACGATTCCAGAGCTCTTCTTATTTTCGCCGATTTTTTTTTTCGCTCTGAAATATAACTCCCTTGAGGTTCAGCTCGCCCTGATATCTTCGGCATCTCTCATTATTTTTTTCCGAGCGATTTCTTTGAAACTTCTCCAATGAAGTTGGGGAATATCTCGTAATCTGAAGAGGGAAGACATATTTTCCCCGAAGTGTATTAAAACTAGTAGTTTTTACGGTCGCTTATCGGCATTGCGATTAAGTAATGAATGCCAGTAAAATATTGGCTTCGTTTTGACGCAGGATTATGTCGGAAGAAATGTGACCTATTTCCCGAAAAGGAAAATATTTCTCGGAAAATGGGAATGATATGTAGGTCTTTGGTATCTTTACAATTTATAAATACAAGTAAAATGTACGAAATAAAAAGTTTTAATGAGAGGTATATAATGGAATGACTGGAGGAAAAGAATATATAGGGAAAAGACAACCGTAAAGAGAAATAAAGTATAAATAAAGACAAGTTTCTATAAACAAAAATCTTTCTTCTGCCGTAAAGAAATTATAAATGATTTAGTAGATAAAAGTACAACAAGTTATACTCAAGAAGAAAAGCCTCGTGTTTTGAATTGTTTATCAAAAATATAATAAATAAAGCACAGTCTTTAAATGTATTATTTCTTAAATTGGATGATTAGAAATTGGAAATAATACTAACCAGATGATAAAATCTTTATAAGTTACATTATTTAGTATAAAGTCTTTTTAAGAAAAACATATATTCAATTTCTTCCCGGATATATGATTAGTTTTACAGAGATCTATTAATTAATGCATGCTTCGTTTAACAAAACAGGGAATCAAAAGGGAAATATACCCTTTAAATGAGCAAAGTATGAGATAAATCTTTTTTAGATAGAGCTCATAATTTTTACGCTTTCACGATATCTATCGTATATGATTCGTCTAGATATTTGTATAATTTGTGTAACTCAGTGTAATTTTTATCATCCTATAATCGCCATCCATTAATAGTTGCATAAAATCTTTTCGAAAACTTTGGAAAGTATAATTCATAATATACGTCTATTTTATACGCAACTGGAAATGGAGTCGTCATATTTGTCTTCAGAAAACGTATCTGCGTTTTACGTATTTATATCGTAATCAACTGTCATTCCACGTTCAATCATACTCGGTACCTTTCCAAAGCCGTCCATTATTCAAAATGGATATAAAACAAAGAGAAATTGATAAGGCGAAGGCGGCTCTTGTTTTCCCAGCGCCAATTTTTATCTCACCGTTTTACGTTCATTATTATTTCACATCCGATCGTGGGCCTCCGATATTGCACCCAAGACGATTCCTCGGATACGAATGGGCAGCGATAACGGGAGCCCAAATAAATAGGATTAGAAAGAAACGAGAGTGCTGATGGAAAAATATTAAAAAAGTAATGACATCAATATTGAAAGACTGAAGAGGGCTCTCCAAAACTCTGATTACATGTATCATGAATTCGTATGCGATGTGAAAAACGGATAATTTCGATTACGTACTTAATTAGTGTCTACGGATGTATTTTCATAAGATATTTTTTTCAGTGTATTAATGATATTCCCAAATTTGAATGGAATAAGTAATAAAATAGAAAGTTTCAAACTTTATAGTTTTTTTTTCTAGTTTTCCCGCTGTATAATTACTATTATGTTGATATTTTCGAATTAAAATCAAAAATAAATAAATGTTATGCGTTTGACTGATCGAAAAAAAAATCTTGAGATTACTATGAAACCTTCATTCAAAATCTTTCAATTTAAATCTTACTTTTCAACACTATTTTAATTAAAAATTTCATTTTTTTATTCATATATTACTTTTATTTGATACAATTTACCTGCTTGTTTATTTAAATTAGCTCACTTACCTACTATTATTACGTACTTATTATTCTCTTTAAAAATAAAAATTAAACCAATATATATCGCAAATTATCAATGAAAATCTGAAAATACGCAAGAGCCATTATGGGTTTTCTTAATTGACGTTCATTTGACCAATTTAGCTCACAAATCGAGAGGAAAAAATTAAAACACAGGAAAGGAATTGGCATTGTGAGAAGAATAAACAAATCCATCTTCGTTAAATAAAGGTATCCAATGCTAAAATGAGCCAAGAAGAAGGAATGCATTGATATTCAGAATTAACAAAAAGACCTTTTAATCACGAGGAAAGGAATACCTTGAGAAGAGAGTGGATTAAGAAGAGGACAGTGGAAAGAAATAGAAACAAAAGAGAAACGATAAAGAAAGCAATTGGAGAGAATGGGAAATGAAGAGGCATTCCGTCTCCGATGAGGGAATCACAATCCGTTGAAGGTTATTATGTTGTGGAATGGGGAAGTGAAAGTTGAGAGTGAGATGTATGAATGAAACGAAATGAAGAGTATGCAAGAAATGGGCATGAAGGGAAGATTTAATGAATGAGAAAAATCCAAATCCAAAATATCACTCTCAACATTTACGCAACTGTTTTTTGAATGGATCACCACGGAAATTATGTCTCGAAGCGATTATTATTAATTAATAGCACCATAAGAAAGCAGACTAGTAATTTTGCTTTCAAACCTTATACTACCCCTAAATAAATAAATAAACGTACATGTATATAAACATCCAAGATCACCATAATTACTATAATGATCATTTCTCAGAAAAGTTTTGTAAAATCTTATAATAAAGAAATCTTACTATCCTCCTCCAATGATACATAAATTCTTACGATTCGAATAAAAATCTAAAATAATTTTCTTTACTTACATGCGCAGCAATACCCAGGCAACGTCAACATTACATGTAGCGAGATGCGTGGTAACTTGGAACTGAAATAAATTACAATGCCATTAGTGTGGGAAATAAAATATTTTGTATATTCTGTCTATGAACACTAGATTTCGTTTGTTGATAAGGCTCAGAAAACTTATGAAGGCAACGAAAACTTTAGCTATCGATAAATTGGCAGCGCAAACATAAAAATCATTATTTCAGTGAAGCTAAAATGTGATAGGAGAAAATAAACAGTCGATATCCTCCACAAAGAATCAAAGCGATAGTATATATTGTAAGGCTTAAAGAGATTACTTCAAAACTGAAGTGGGATTTGGGTTGAAAATGTATCATTACATATATCACTGCAATGAGTCTAAATTTTAAATAATAAACTTAAAATTCTCTTTAATGTTGCCATAAAAGTTATATTAAAAGATAAAAAAAAACGAAAAATATTTTTATATCGATATAAAAAGTCCCATCTTATAATTTATAACGCAAGATTATCGATACGTAAAGGCAAAGTTAGTAGATTATAACTAGTATTTTTCTCTGAACCAAATAATTCCTTTTTTTTTGATTTTAAAAGTACTGAAATACATAACATAACATAACGTGTGTTTAGATTTAATATGAACGCTAATTAAATAAATACAAAAGTATAGTAAACATAGAAGAGATTCCATGAGTCTCAAAGTATTAAATCAGCGTAGAAGAGGAGGTATGCAAGGGTCGGAGACGATGAGGGCTTAAAGGTGTAAACGAATGACTAAGAGAGGTCTGACACACGTATACCCTTCGTAAGTTGAGACAATGAGGCGCATTGCGTCGAGAATGTTATTGATCGAGTCTCTCTTTATTACTTCAATTCTCTTCCTTGGAGACGCAATTTTACGCTCTGATTTGGCGAATTGACGGACCGACTACGTGCTCTATACGAAACAAAAGATAGAACACTGTGTGGATCGATCTTTGCGAATAGAAGATCGTGTTCTCTATTAAGTTAATAGGATGGAATTTTGATTAGTAATAATTTCAAATCAGTTAATAATGTTCTGCCAAGAAAATCAAAACTTTACCGTGGTCATAGCAACCAATGACCATCCATGACCATACGTAAAAGGGAATAAAAGGATGATTGAGAGGAGCATTATCTCATGCTAAGAAGGTGGAATAGCATTCATATTCTTAGTATACACGTATTTATATGTATTTATGCTGCTAGTATCTGGTGGGCCTTTAGCGATCGAATAAATAACCTTACGAGTTCCATAAGCTTAAGCGGTACTATTACCTATTAAAAGGCGACAAAACGGTTTTGACGTGTTTTATCTAGTATAATAAGTATCGAGAAGAGTAAATTATATATCTATTATTTTAATTACTGAGCATATCGTGTAGATATAATTATAAACTGTTATAGTACATCCTGATAGGATACTTTTGAGGGTCAAATAGAACAAAACTTTTAAAACCAATCGTTATAAACACGTAAACACAAAAAACCTCCCTTTCGAACCATTCGAATTATAATCACAGAATAATATAAAGTCCGAAAGTACTTCAAAATATCCACTCCTACACTTCTACAACCAATTACATCATCCTTCATTAATTTAAATGAAAGAGATACTTGCGAAAAGCAATACGATGAAATGCTTCCGAAAGAAAAAAAAAAGAGTACACGCGGGGAAACGCAGTCAGAAGTAAAGGAACCCCTTAATATTTCCGATTGTGTGCAGGGCAAAGAAAAAAACCGCATGCGAACGTGTTGCCCACGGGGCTCGAGATATTGGCCAAAGCACTAATCTCGTATTCGGCATCTGCCAAAGCCCTCCTCCTTGAGACCGACAGCCTCTGATATTGCCACATCCACCCACGTACAGCACCAGTTGTAGAGGTTATCTTCGCCCAACAGAGATACCCACTTTGGGCCGCATTTTTTCCTCGGGGGCCCGTGTTCCGTAGGGCCCATTGATCCACGGCCGCCTTGTTCGTACGGTGGATTGACGGAGTCCGAATTTCCCCCGTACATATCCACGACCTCTTAAATGCCCTTATACCCACTTCCCCTTGAAATTCCCCTTATAACACGGATGCGAAACCCTTTTGCTATCTCCCTTGGGCGGGGGTTTTTCGTCGAACACTTCGATGCCAAAGGAGTTTTTTCCTCCTTTCCGCTCTTAATAATCGCGAGGGAAAGTGGAGAAAAAATTGAAGAATGAGGAATGGGAAAAGGGATAACATGGAAGGATTCGGCGGTGAGATTGGGAAGCGAAAATTGTGTACTGGGAATGGGAAAAAAGAGAGATGGTGGAATTGGTAGATAGAGAAGAGTGCATTAAAAATGAGATTTACATTAACTAGGGTCCAAAAGCAACTGAAAATGTATTATTGTTCAATTTACAATTCAATATATAGAAAAATAAAATGGTAATTATATTATATAATTAGGACATTATAATCTTAAGCTAAGAAGTATTATACTAAATGAAATTGGAATTTCCTAAAATCTATTTCCGTATAAGTAAAATCATGACAGATTCTATGACATGAGATATTTTTAATGAAGACTATATTTTTAAATTTGGAAGTTATAATGAGTTGAGATAATATTCTTTCTCACCCTGTGCAATGTTATATCGAAAGTCATTGATCTTTGAAAGTTTTGTACTAACGTTGTTATAGTTACGAAACGATACACCCTTATTGATTATTCTCATTATTTTTAATATTATTATGAAAGGTTGAAGTTTAGATTGTACGACTGTTGTATACTGGAAATGATATAAGGAAAAGGACACATGAAAATAATCAACTAAAAGGAATATAAATTCCTTTTCCTTCACTTGGAGGTGTTTGTACTAAATATTATTTAAAAATTAATATTGTTTATTAATTAAGGAGCTTTAAAAATTATCGATGGAGCTCTAATACAGAATAATTAAAATACGCAAATATGAAAACTCTAAGTAATATCCAAAAAATATCTTTTTATACTTATCAATAACCTATAAAGGAAATAAAAGAAGATTCAATCGCAAGAGCATTAAATAACAGCAATTATAACCAAAAAAAGTGAAGAGTAAATAAATAGAGTCCATCCTTCATTTTATGGAGTCATCTCCGAGATTCGTGGAATTGATTGAATTGCCCCATTTCGAAAAGTTTCGCCCGATGTCGAGGCAATCTGTAGCCTTATTTCTGTGGACCCTTTTCATTGCCCTCTTCGGAAACTCAAAAGTCCTCACCAACCGCTAATCCTATTGCTGTGGCCAATTGGGAAATTCTTTTTCAAACTCTTACGAAAAGCGATTTCTCGGAAAACGTCTGCAAACACTTCCCAATACATCTCCACTCCGATATTTGCTACCGTTTCCCTCGATGAAATACACGAGGAGAAAATTTCGAGAAGCTGTTTTAAATGTTTTGAAACGACGTTTCCGAAAATGTTCTCTGAATATATTAATGGAAAAATCCAAATTATAGGAACTGAATACAGAGATTTTAAATTAAAGCAGAACAAATTCTTAAGGTTGTTAAATAAGTTCATGCAAACTATTTGATAAAATGTACATCAGATGATTTTATTTTCAGATCGTATAGGCCTAGTTTGGATACATATAAGGGTTCAACGAACGCACAAAATCTAGATACGTAATCTCGTCAATAGTATTTCAATATGTTGAATTATATGCTAACATTACTCATTTACCATTGTTTTGGTACATTTTGTAATGGATATCAGTCTTAGATTTATTGTTTAAATTGAGCTATATTATAAAATAACAATGATTATATTAACTTAAATAATAAAGCAGTCAACGAATATATATATTATTAAGAATAAATACATCTTAGTGTTTGGAAAATGTTATCAACAGTGATTAAAAAATAAATTAATTTTATAAAGTAATGTTTCATAAAAATAACCATTCATAAGGTAATTTTAACATTTGTTAGTATTGTACATAATTTCAAAATTTCCATAATATTTCAGATGTCATAGAGATAAAATCATAACTTGCTAACTAGTTCACATTGAAATAAGTAAGAAATCAGAACAATGACAAGTTTCTTCAAAATCCTATTTAGCTAATTATAACACGTAAATAAAATCTACATGAATATAAAACCAAATCTATATCATTATCGTGAATTTTATGAATAATTTATATATACGCCTCATACGTATGGATAGAAGTTAAATGTAGATAAATACCTCCTAATACAATTTTAATCACCTACTCTTGATGATAAATATTGATAACCGATCTTTACTTTACGTACTTAAAGTACCCGATAACTTCGCGCGAACACCAAAGTTACTCAGGGTGCCGCCTAAAATGACTCACAACTTCTATAAACATCTGAATATCGGAGAGGAGGGAACTTCGTAATAAAAAAAGGACTTCCACGCACTTCCAAAGAAGACCCGTTAAACTCTCAAGTATGTCGACCTCTTCGGCTGAGAAAGTCGTGTACGCCTCACTTAATCGAATCCCCACACCAATTAACTCCCACTCAGAGAGAGAGACCAATAAATCAAACATCGCGCCCTAAAATATTTAAGCCGACAACCAATACCCGCACGCGGTCAACTTTCATAGGACTTTAAGCGAGTTTACGCTCTTAGTTCATGAATGATTCGCAGAGGGAGCGTGAGTCATCCGGGGGAGAAATCGATAAAATTGAAGATCGTATAGAGATGGTTTTTTGGTGGGTGTCGATGGGTGCGGGGGGGGGGATATCCTAAGGGGTTGCGTGTGTCAAAGAGGGACTCCCATCGCCCCATATAACCTCCGTGGAGGCCTAATTTATCGCTACTCCCCCGCAGCCCATCTTGCTCGCTCCATAACGATCCGTGATTTATCGACGTTCATCAAAGCCCTTCTCCCCTTGCATTAGCATGTATTCAGTTCCTTAAAATTATCGATGCAAATGGCGGAGGATTTTTGGGGGGAAAAGGGTTGGATGGGGATTAGGCTCTTAGGAAGGAGTTGCGAGCGAAGTTCGACAGCGAAAAGGCGAACCGTATTGGATTGCTCTCTTGCGATGTATGTAACGCTGTTGATTGAAGGACGTGCAATTATCCTCGAGCACTCGGAAGCGCGTCGAAGTTTTACTCGTCGCCTCCACTCGTACTCGAACTATATTTTTAAGGAGTGGAATACCTTTCCTATGTTCGAAACGTATTTATATTTATCCACGATCGAATAAAACTAAATTTTGTTACTTTTAAAAGTTTGTGTACTTATTAAACTACTGTGCTAATTCGAAACTTTCTATAGTTATTGGTACCAAAATAATTACGCTTACTTCCATAAACATCACACCAAAATTTGCGTCTATTTTCTTCGAAAATAAACTAATTAATGTAATGCCTAGAATTGCATAAATATGTTACTCATATTGCTGTATCACTCTGAAGTAAATCCATGTATTATTCGTCTTTTTTCCGTAACACTTACTCTAAAAAACTTATTATTTGCACCGCTGGTAGCTTGTGACATTATGACTCTTATAATTCGAAAAAATTATATTGATTTTTTGATGGTTTTATAACTCCATTGATCCAATCTAATCACGAGGAAACGGAAAAACCTAATAAAATTAGTTTGATATCACGAAATCGAAATTAAGTGAATATATAATAATACTTTGAATATATAAGTGATTGAAAAGTCGTGTCTCTAAAGATCAATATGATCAATGATAATTTTATTCATCTTTAAAATTATTCGTCACAAATCCTTATATATTTAAATTAATTAATTCAAATATTTGTCTGCGGAAACAAAATAGTAGGATTATTCATAATATTAAATATATATACTATATATGTATCTATTTACCTTTTTAAGTTTTTATTTTTTATTTACATTTTATCGATCTGATGTTTTATAGAATGTAGAAATATAGAAAATAAAATACATACATAGAAGTAGAATGTACGTGCATCATGTTAATCTTTCCTAAATTAACAAAAGTTAGACATCGATAGACAAAAACTTTACAAATGACAAAATAAGAAGTTTAGGTGGGTAGAACTCAATATGCGGTACGTATATTCCTTAAGCATATCTATTTCTATCTAGCATACACGAAACTGATTACCCGATGGTCTAATGGTCATACGAAAGGAGACAATGTGCAGGTGTTGCCTCTCTTATAAGCGTAATTTACCGTAGAATTTCAATTTTGCCTTAAGGCACAAAGCGATTTACAAAGTCAATGAACCAAATAAATTATGGTTTTTTTATGTAGAAAACTTTGCAGCGGTGGGGTGAAATAAAGAAAAGTTTGGCGATTGAACGGATAAAAAAAAGATGATTTAAGAAATCCCCTCGTATTGGCTCTCTTACCTTAATTTGCATAAAGACTTCTTGAGAAAGATTAATGGATTCGGAATTATAGAGCGTTCGAAGGGAGAATTTAAAAAGATATCGAGTTTAAGGGGTTGCGGCGAAGTGAAATATATCTATAAACATATTAAGGAGTTCTTTGGAAGAAAAGGGAGGAATTGGAGGCCATAAAAGAATAAGGAGAATATTAAAATGGACTCAGAAGGTCTTTGGAGTAATTATGATTCAATGACGGAAGGGAAATACCGTATATAATAAAGAGTAGATGTATTGATTCGGGAGGATTAAAATTTAAAACTCCGACTCCTAAATTGAAAGTAATTTAAATTTGCATTATATCAAGATCAAACATTTTATGCTAAATTTCAGATACTGAGAAATAAACGGAACTCGCATTAGGAATAATTTGAATAGTATTATTACCATCCGACTTTTTGTCGAACTTTACTGTAGATTAAATCGTATGAAATACTTTGACCTAGGGGTATTTAGAAACTATAGTAGAATTTTGTGATTTATAAATCCCTGATAAGGATGATAACAGTTACTTTCTAAATCCCTAGATGGTTATTAAGCTCTTACTCTTTTAAAAATGGAAATTCGCTGCTTCAAATTATACATTTCAATTAACGGTAACACAAGTAAACGAGCCTATGCTAAATCGTTGCTCTTTAATTTGAAACACCAACAAATAACGAATATTATGTACAATGTAAACGTATTGAAAATTTCAACTTATTTAAAATCGAATAAAAAATAGAATATAGAAACATTAGTAGATATTCAAGATGTATCTTATAAAACTTAGGTGAAGTATTTTTCGAAAATCTATTGAATTTCATCTAAAATTTTAATTAATTGGATGTTAAGTCTCAAATTCAGATACTTTGGGCAAGATGTGGTACAAATTCATTCTACCAAATGAAATAAAATAAAAACAAAGTATTATTTCCACGACCAGCTTCAATCTGAAGTAGACGAAATGCCAAATTTGGTCATTGTTATTGTTATAAACTAAGATAAAAGAGGAGAAAAATGGTCTTGATTTCATAGGTATTTTTTTCGACATTCATTTTTTTCAGTATATCCCATCTCTCTTGCTATATCCTATTTATCGTCATTTCCCTTCAGTCTATACATTTAGAGAGCATCCTCATCAATCCATGATTACTATCCAATCTCTTTTGTTTAAACTCTGACACTGTCAGACATGTGACACTACTCGTATATCAATCCGCAAAACTCGAAAGAACTATACAAAACTTCCAACACATTTTCCTCCGATAAAATTGCTTTACAATGCTTCACGTAATATAGTTCTAAAACATTTAAATTTTCCATATTTTCACATTAGTAAATGAAGAGTATAATGATTCACGTAAACGACTCATGAATCAGCTTAAATTAACCACTCATCCAGCCCTGACAAATCCTAAGCATAATGGGATTAATTACGAACAAAAATGGACGCGAGCGGCCATCATTGGAACGCGTTGGATGCAAATGACCTGGGGTAAGAGAAGACCGAGAAAAAGAATAGCCTCCTTGTAAATATTAAACCTCACGCTTTATTACTCGTCCCCTCGGCAATAAAGAAGTCTTGTCCATCACGTGAGTGGAATTCGAACCTCTCACACCCAAAAACACTTGCACACATGGACAGAAGGAGGTGCAGTGGCGTTTTAGAGTCGCGTCGAAGCATAAGTCTACGTAAGGGGTGAGTAACAGAAGGGAATGAAAGCAGGAAAAAATATAGAGAAAGAAAGGGTTAGATAAGGGGGAAGGGGTCGGAATGGTCCCACTGGGGGTTTGAGGGAATCCGGCAGGAGGAGAAAATCGAGGGGGGGTTGCAGAAGGGGCATACTATAGAAGGTGTGTTACGTCGGTCTGCAAATGAGTAGACGGGGACGCCGGCCAAGGAAAGAATAAAAAAAAACCTTATAGACGTTAGCCTGGGACTTCGATGCGATTTCCTCGAATAAAAATATAAGTTCGCTCCTCTTGAGAGAAACGAATAAGCTAAAAGTTTGGGTATTGCCGTAGTTTATCGCGGAGTTTAATTCGTCTACGGAGTATTTCCGTTGTTAGGGGGTTCGGTAGCTAAGCTACCTGGGTGGCGGGCATTTCGTAAGGGGTGGGAAATGGTTTCGGAAAGGCGAGGAGGGGAGTAAGAAAGACGGTGAGAAGGGGTGGAAAGCCCGAGTGAGCTATGGGTTAATATTTTGGCACCGAAGGGTAAAACATCGACAAGGGGGTTCCCGATGGAAAAGATGGGAAAGAAGGAAGAAGGGTAAAAATGTAAGGGGATGGAGTGTGGAGAGAGAGTGGGTTTTTGTGGAGGGGTGGGGGTGTAGAAGTGTAGGGATCAAAAAGGCGAAGATGGAGGTAGCATCGGGGGAGGCAAAACTGTTTTAATTTCTCAAGTGTATCGTATGATGCGCTCCGAAAAAAAGATACGCTGAAATTAGGCTAGTATCTTTGGAAGCGAGAATACTGAAAAATAAACTTCTTTCGTCCATCAAAACTTTCAGGGGAGGGAGGGGTACGCAACCTTGTTCTTTAATAGAAATGCAAATCCTGCTTTCGAAATGAAGGCTTAAAGATGTAAATTTTATACATTTATTGAGTTTAAATACCTTGGGATGGATTATCAAATATGAAATTGTTGATGACGTCTCTGCATTAAGCAAATGCCGCTTGAGTATATATCGATAAAATAATCTTATCGTATAAACAACGTTATGACTTTGAATTAAGCATGAATTATAAACAGTAATCTCAGTGACATCACACGATTATATATTATATTTGGTTCTTATATTCGGAGTAAAGGTATATTAAATTTTCTTTAGTATATTTAAGTATTTATTATCAATCAAAGTAAAAAATAATAATACTTGGTGTAATATCAAAGTAAATCTAATAAAAGTCAGAATTATTACCGCTATTTATTTTAAACTCATTAATATTACCCTGTGACGTTTCATAGAACTCTTATATAAGGCATATTAACTTTAAATAACGTAAAAATACACTTTGATAACAATAATAATCTTAAATAAAATTAACGGGATGGACGATCTTCAATAGCTACTTTTAAATTATTTAGCATGACCCTCGTTCTTATAAAGACATCATACGGTCATATAGCATTATTCATACCAAGTTTTCCATCCACATCTTCCCCTGATATTTCTGCATCACTACCTCCTAAAAAAATCATTCAAATTTAATTCCTTAGACCTAACAATCGCATCCCTCGAGAAAGCCTTTGGTGTGTGCGGTGCGAACCTTCGGAGACCAATCGACGGAGACGTCTCGGGATCCCGAACTGTTTCGAGCATTGCTCTCTACGGAAAGGGGGGGGACCCCGAAAGTTTCCCAATCTGATTCGGGAGGGAGCGTCCGATGGCGAGGATGCCGATCGGACCCCTCCTTCCTTCGACGACTGCCCCACGGGACCACCGGATCCCCTTCGAGAGAGAACCATTTGCATGTGGAATTAGTAGATCCACGCACGCCATGCTGGGGATATCGTAAAAATGAAAGGGGTGAGAGGAAGATGGAGTCTGCGAGTGGTGGTGAAGGAGGGGGAGGCTGCGTTGACGCGCAGAGATGCTCCGAGGATTTGCAGATACCCAGATGATCTCAAAAGGGGTGATGAGTTGGAAGTCAAAGGACAGAGACACACAATGTTGAGAACGATTGGAGTCGTACTTGTAGTGACTGAAGGACGCCTTTACTTGAAGTTAGGAGGATATTCGATGATGCGTATGAAACATCTCTTGATCATTATCTTAGCTTCCGAGTGCGTCCAAAATGCCAAGATGCTGTTTATCGTGTTCTAATAGTTTACCTTTATGCTGATAACGCTAATACTTAGAAATAGGACATGTGAAGTTTAATTATCGATTTAAGACTTATTAAAAATATTTATGGGTATATTTTTGACTCTAGCTCTTTTCTCAACGTATCTTGAACCATTAAATAGCAATATATTGGAATATTAAAGGAGTAAGATGTTGTTTATTTGGAAATTCACGTTGCTCTAAAATTCACTAATTATCTTACGTTAACGTACAGTATAATTTTAAATTATATTTAAATTACTACTTGATATCCTTGGAATTGCTAGAAATTATGAAATGAAACATTTGTTATTATAACTCTTTTCCACTGAATTCAATTTTTTGTATAGGAAATCATATATCTTGTTGAGTCTTACATAAATCTTTGAATTATTAATTTTAAAGCCAATAAAGATGCTTGCAAAATCTTATCACTACGATAGTGTTAACAAAAATAAGAAAAATAATAAAAGAGTCACCTACCGTTGATTAAATTTTATAAAATGAGATGCCTATGTGAATGAATATAAATGCATCTCATATTATTAGTGATATATTACGGCATTTCTGTTACCAGATTTTACTGAGTATTTCGTTAGGATTTTATTCAAATTTAAAATCAACTTGAAGGGTGAAAATTACGAATATATTTATCTTAAAATTTAATCTCCCGAATTCCCATCGCACTGCTGGTGTAGCAGTATCATGCAAGATTCCCATTCTTGCGACCCGGGTTCGATTCCCGGGCAGTGCACACTTTTATATTTTAGTATACAAATCATTTTACACTTCAATTTCAATCCAATGAAGGAAATTCACCGAAAATATGTGCAAATCTATATACTATACATAGATTATAATATATTATTCATAAGTATGTACAGTTGAAGAAATTTTACATTCAATCCTTCAAAAATAACTTGCACCTTGCACAAAATTATCGAATTTCCAGGAGGTGTATGTAACTAGTACATAAACCGTTTTTGCCGTATTATGTTTTAATATCTGAACACTAAAAAGTAAGGATTAATGGATATGTTTGAAATAATGCTTAAAATAGTCATTTATATCAATCCTTTGGCAATTCTATACATTACAATAATCTAATATAATTTTATACAGATTTATTTAAAGTAATGATAAATTAAATAAAGAAAGTTATAGATTATATCAAAATTAAGATATTTTTAAAGCTCAGGTTTTTGATTTATAATGGAAACACGGTTAAAAAATCCTTAAAATATTCTAAAATTGATAATAGCGGTTAAAGTATTTGAACTGATTTAAATACGATTTTACCAAGCAAAAAATACCCATAACTTTAATGTTTATTGAAAGAACTATGAATAGAATAAGAAGTCTTATTTTACAAGTATATTCGGTCGGAATATTCCTCTTCATTCCCAGCTTTGAGAGAAAATTTGATGCAAATCTTATTTGAGGGAAACATCAATGCGTCAGAAGGCACTTACATTCGATAGTAAGTTGACGAAAATCTAAAAAAATTCAAATACTTGATAGATATTCAGAGAGAGGACTATAATAAAGTCTATGTACTAAACCACTTTAAAAATCTAAATGACAACAATAGAAAATGACATCTCACTCAGACCACCCGTTTCGTACAGCATCTCTTTCGGTCCACGAGCGCCAAAAAGGTTGAATCGGAACCCATCACCCACCCTTGAGCGCCTCACACATGTAAATTTCCGTCCGAAAACAACTCGCGACGAAATAATAATAGAGAATATCGGCACTTGTGCGATCAAACAAAGGAACGCTTTCATAAGGCCGCTGCATTCGCGAATTACGTAAAAAAATCCTCGGGGCTAAGAAGAAATTCGCGAAAATTGTTTCTGATGCGCGGCGGGGAAAAATCCTTTTGGAATCGAGCCAACGGATAATCTGATGGGACGGCGAAAACAGGATAAATTTAACGAGAGCACAAAAGGCTCCTTTTTTCGAAATCGGGAGAGACGGCAGTAATGAGAGCAAGTACGTATTGCCCGCAGGGTTCTATAAAGAGGGAGGCAATGTAGGCTCGAGACGGAAGCGAACGGGAGAAGACACGGGGACGGAGAGGGAAAAAAAGGGTACCTTTTTTAAAATAACGAAACGAGCGGATTGGTTATTTCTCTGATCACTTAACACGCGTCGATGTTTATTGCCAAAAGGGTTTCGCGCGATTGTTCCGGGACTCATTATACGTAACACCCTCGCATTTCAAGGCGATCGGCGTTCTACTACGTCATTGACCCGTGATCGATGGAAGTGTGTGTAGCGTTGAAGGGCTTTTCCTCGAACAAGAGGAGAAGGGAAAAGGAAATGAAGAAGCTCTCTCTCTCTTTGAGTCCATGAGAGGAAACGGAAGGAGGAGAAGAAAGATGTGAGATGTTTTGGATGGAGAAAGTGGAGAATTAATGGGAAGATATAAAAAAATATGAGAGATTGAAGTCTCCGGGGAATTTTTTGGGATGGTATTCCGATAAACGAATCTTACGAGGACTGCACGGATTGTAAGATTGATATTTAGATAAGTATTTGAGCATTATATTTTATTTAAATATCTATTAAATGGTGTAACGATGCTCTAAGAACGAGCATCTGAAGAAGTCTAGTCATTTTTTATCATTAATGTAACAATTATCCAGTAGGATATACTACGCTTTGGTTATAGATTTGTGACTTAAATTTTAGAAATTGAAATTTTGGCCAAAATGAGTATGAACGGCTTAAAAAGTGATAGTTTTCATAAGAAGTATATGCTGTTTGTACGTGCATGGAAATAAATAAAAAGTAAAAACACTATCAATAATAATTTTTTACATAAAAAATCTGTCGATGTATCTTATAAATTAACTCCGTTCTATAATCATTTATTATACGAAGTAAAGAACGACTTATTTATCATTATTTATTATAAGTCTTAACAACTTTGAGTGGCCGAAAAATGAATGGCAAAGAAATAATGAGATATCCGTATAACTTCGTACCGTAAAAATGTTAACTGTTGCAGGAGGATATGAAATATTACTATAATCAAGGAGTTAAACAAAGAGATGATTAAATATAATAGAAAATCTTGTCAAACGTTATTAATGTAAATAAGAGTATATAAGCATGAAAGTCGTCCGTCCTTAAGTACATAGATATTTATGTAATTAAATACGTTATATTAATAGTTGAGAAGTTCGTGTCAAAACGTAAGCACATATTTATGTAATAAATTATCTAATGTATCGAAGAATTATAGCAGGTACCGCCCATAATATCAATAAAAACTAAAATTTGTTTAATAATTATCCCTCTTATTTATTTCCTTGAGTATTCAGGAATACCTTCTAATTTAATTACAATTAAATTTTTATAAAATTATTGCCTCCAACACAATAGAAGTCTATTATGTTCCATTCTGTAGCACAAAATAGCATATAATTTGTAATCCCGATAAAAAACTTCATGAAAGTGAACATAACATATTGAGAATAGACTTTATTGTATCCAATCAACGTCATAAAAACACCATCGAAACATCGCCCACAACAATCAATCGTATGAGAGAAACATTCCCGGTTGCTACGCGAGAGATACACTCCGTGGTAGCATCTCCGATAAAGTTCTCGAGGAATTAAATTGAACTGCAGCGTAAGACGGATTCTGCCGATAGCATTTCGCCGTACTCACGTTAAAAAGTTTCGCAATGCATTCGGAAAAATCCGGCAGACGCGAGATATCCGAAGGCTGCGGTTGAAACATCGAAGAAACCGAGCGAAAATTTTAATGAGTTGATTGCAAAAACATCTGCGAAGAAGGACTTTTAATCGAGGCAAGAGAGTATCGGTTATCCAGGGAGGAAGTCATCGAGAATGCAAAACGATACTGCAAGTGAGTGCATGGCCGCCATTAAAAGAGTGAGTGAAAAAAGTGTGGGGAAAAAGCAGTGGCGAGTAAAAAAAAGAGGAATATTTATTTAAGTGAGAAGAATGCACGTTCCTCGCAGCACTGACTGGAGTTGATTGTTTGCTGAACAATACTTTTTTTATAAGGATGTATATACGTATATATCCTCTTCTCGATATAAATGCACTCACTTTTAAATATATTGCAGCGCTGAAATTTCGGATGATGTTCGATGCAACGAGCGCGTGGCGATGAGCAACTCTTAAACGAGAAGATCCTGAGATATCTTGACAACACAAGAATGTTATGAAAGTAGTTGTAGCTTGCAACTTCTGTAACCAATTACAAACTTTAAATACTCGTATTGTCATTCAAAGCTATCTTGTCCTCTTTATATATTCACAGCAATATTATGTTGAATTTCTATTTTTATTCTCTACTACATACCTTAAATCAAAATGCAACTATTGAAAAGTGGTTTAGTTTAAAACTAGAGCTTTTAAAAAAAATATAAACTAAAGCTAACAGCTACCAACTCACTGGAGTTTTTTTTGCGCTAAAATAGTTCTATATTTTCTTTCTTCAAATGATATAATATAATTGTTTTTAAATATCAATTCATATGCATATATTTGAGATGCCTATTATTTTGCTTAACAACTAAACATAACGTTCGATTCTCAGTTATACAGATTTCCTTACAGGGAAATATTTGTTTCTGCTAATTATAGACTTTTCACAATAATATTTATGATACACTTATACATATGAAATGTTTTTGCTCAAGAAAATAAAACTTTATCATTGTATACAGCATATTGTAATGTATATTGTGATAACAAATAAATACCTAAAAAACAACGCTCCACAGAACCAATATGTAACATGATTTCCTCATACTCTTGACTTTAAGACTCCTTTAAACATATACAGTTATAATTAGTTACACCAAAATCCTACTAATCATTTCAACCAGAAAATTTTCGCCACAAAAACTATAAAGCTTGAAAATTTGGAATAGTTCAACGCTCTCAAATAATTAATAAATATTTACATTCAACCATTCTCTTCATCGAACTGAACAACGATATGTCCACACATCTTTCAATAAAAGAATATTTGTAACAAATCATTCTCATTACAGAAACAAACAATAAATACCCCTGCTGATCCAAAAGCATAAAAAAGTTCGAGTGCATTCACTTCCGTATACCACCTCCCTCATCCTAACGAACACAAAAAAACAACAAACTTCCAAATCTCTCGCATTCCAAGCTCATCCTAAAAAAAAACCCGAAAGCCGAGGAGAACGCGGGGATTGCCAAAATAATCATTCCCAAATGCAACGAAAAAAAAGGTGCGGGAATGGAAGTTGCAGCTGAAGGGGTGGTTTAGATTGCTGATTTTCGATGGAATGAGGCCACGAGGATGTTTTAAGGAAATAATTGCAGCGGGAGAGAAGCGTGTATAGATGCATGCAGGGAATATATAGAGGAAGTATTCGGCTCTCAGAGAAATGGAGTGCTTCTCGTTGAAGGACTTGATGTGTTAAATGCCGAAGATGTCGTTGGATGGGGAGGATGGCGTTGACTCCTTTCCCTCCGATAACCAAAGCACTTAAGAAATGGTCGTCTAAAGATGCGGATTTACTTTTGTTCGTTTCGTTGAAATGCCCAGCAATCGGACGAAAAAAGCACTTAAAAACATATGAATCACGTCCGCTGTTGTTTTCCAGGGTGCCCCGTAATGAGTGCTTCGTATTGGTTTCCTCAGCGTGACTCTCACGCGTCTATATCTATACACGTGTTACTTCTCACGCCCTGAATTTTACTCCGATTTGTGTACGTTTAAATGTGGAGATATCGTATTGTTGTTTTTATTGAAGCTTTTGAATCAATACTTCGGTGGTTAATATTAATGGTAACGTAGAGATATTGAATTGCTATTTTTATTTAAGTTCAAGAATCAATCATTAAAAGTAAATATTTATGATAACATAATCATCAGGAAGGCTTAAGGATCAATTTCCTTGCTGCAATTGCTTTGTAAGTTTAATCTGACTCTCAATTCAAACACGTTATTTCTTTGGATACCTGGAAGTTATTTTCGGTAACACGATTCAATCGAGAATTTTTAACTATTTTTTTTATTTTATCTCAGTTAACCTGATTCAAATATGAACATGTCTCTTAATAATACGTTAAAGATTCATCTAAAGTTGACTAATACCATTGAAATGCAGAGTTAATAATTCTATTCGGATACGATGATGTTTAAATGATAATTAATGAAGAAGTTTGATTGAAAATTATTGCAGGTTGCCTGTCGCTTCATATACATTAAGTGATATGGTATTTTTAAAGTATTCCACGAATTATACAGCAATATTCAGATAAAAGTATAATATTTGATGTGTTATAAATTCACGAGGAAAGTACGTTAAAAATATATAGATTATTATTCATCTTTTAGTTTACTATTTATACGCTCAAGCTCTTTCAAAATTCAATAAAATGTATAATAGCTTAGCTATTAATAGCTTAATACAATAAAATATATTTCATGATCTATTAATGTTTTACAATAATAAGAATATAAAATTCAGAATTACCTCATGCATTGTCATACGTATCTCATTTATAACGTTGCTATAAATTAATTATAATATGCTTTAAGGCTGAATGCATTTCACAGAAAAATAAATGAATGTAATAATTCAGTTTATCACGCATTCAAAACGCAGTTTGTTGAAAGCTCCTAAATGGATATCAATAAACAGATAAAATTATATCACGTCCGTGATAAATCGAATATTTCCTCCGTTCAACGTAACTTAACTAAAACGTCAAACACAATCTCTTTTCTCCACGAAACCAGTGACAAGTCGATAAGCAATCTCCGTCTCGTATCAACCGCGACTAGCATCTTTGTGTGTGTTTTCACCACCGAAACACGGGAGACAATCATCCAATTTTCGGGAGGCAATATCGGGAGACAACAAAGCGTGGAGATCAAATAAAAGGCGTGATCGAGAGAGAGAAAACCCCCCTAACAACCGTCCGAATACGTTTCCTTCGTTTGCTTAATCATTTCGGAAGCGGCACGCAAAGAGCGTGAATTAGCAAACGGACTAAAGTCTAAAGGCTAATGAGTCAGTGACGGCCGGAAACGGGATGTATCGGGCGTGCGTGAGCAGCCAATGGAAAAAACGGGGGAATATAAAATGCGGGGAATGATGTGGGAGTGATAAGGTGTTCGGTTACCACTCGGATTAGGCCCTATGACTCGTTCGACTGACTTCCGAGGGCTGTATATATGAGGGCCCCGAATGTGGAATCGATAACGTGACATGCGAATTTTATTTTGATTTAATTTTCGCGTGTTTTACAACGTTTTAAAAAAGTCACGCGCCACCGCGTTTAATTTGATCTTTGAAAGTGATTCTATGGACTTAAATATAAACGCCATATGTCTTTATAAATAGTACATGTAATTTTTTATATCTGAATAAGTCTCATATCCTCATCGTTAATTGAAAATATTAACAATTTTATATTAATTAAAACTTTCAATTTACGGTTTTATCATGCAGGTAATTTATTACTTGCATGATATCCATTCAAATAATCTAGAAGCATTCAATATTCAATTAAGTACGATTTAAAGATATATCTTTAAGCCATAAATTTTAAATACTGTCATCTGAATGAACTATTCCTTAAATTTTTCTTCCTTTTAATTAGTTTTTCTAAATTATGGTTTCTTAACGAAGATATTAAAGATACCAAACTAAAATAATTTTTATATACGTAATGAACTAATAGGTCTCGATTATATTCAGCGCATTTCATTAAACTAATGAAATCCTTAATTTAAAATTGATAGTTTCATTGAGAAAAATAATTTCTTTATCGTGAATTTTTTCCCTTTAATAATGACTGCTTACCATAGAGTTGAGCTTGTTCGTATTAATTTTATTGATATACATATATAATATGAAAATAATGTAGAATATTTATGAAACCCGTACGAAAATATATTAAAGTATGGAAACAAAATATATTTAAGTACAACAGGAACAATATAAAAATAATATTCTTTATATTTGGAGTTTATTTCTACATTACTAATATTACTACCATTCCTAAGCTTCCCTTAATACATCCTCATGGAACATAACTTCTTCGGCCTAATTCCTTCATCATTGCTCTTTCCATATTGGGATCAAATCGAATCCTATCCATCACCGACCTCCCGAACCACTGACCCCTTACACTTGTGAACCATCCCCGCATCAACTGCCACACTCCGCGAGACGCAATCCGGTTCATTACCAAGTTTTGACTCTTGTCCTTTTCAACCCTTTATTATCACCACAATGCGAAACGACCCGTGGGGTAAATCGGCACGGAAGAGTGTAGTACGTGTTGTTGTTTAAAACCGCGTATCCGCGTCCGAGAACGGGAGGGCGTGGTCGTGGCGGAATCGAAAGAATAACAAAAGAAGGCGGGGAGGCGGCGAAGGTGGGGGGAGGGCAGGAAATGAAAGGGTGCGAGTGATTAGGAGACGATGAAAACGGACAGGGAAACCTCGCTCTCCGCCGTTTGTGTGCATTTACACATCGGACTGTCGATCAGCGAAGGCGTGGCCGCGTTGGGTGCGGTGCGGAAAAACACACATACAGAGAGAACACGGCCTAAAAACCCATCACTTAAAAAAAAAAGAATCGCGTAATTAGTGGTTGTTTGTTTAATGGTATGGAATGGAGGTATTAATGATCTCGGAGGCAAAATAGCTTTTCTTTGAGATAAATGTTCTCCTCCCGCTGTCACTAGGATATGCCATTAAAGCGTCCTATTTCAAAGCAAACATGACGGAAAAGAATTCGCGGGGGATGCGAGCGTCGTTGTTCTTTTTTTTTCATTCTGACGTAATGAACGCTTCAAAGAAAAGAGGCGGATCGGAAGGTTGGGCGGAAGCACGAGGCGATATGTCAGCGTATATTAATCACATATTTGGAAAAGAGTAGACGAAACGGATGAAAAAGGGTTTGGATTAAAAGATAATGCGGCGTGAAAACGGGAATTAATGGTTTGTTTATGTTGAACTGTCTCGGACGCTAATGTAAAATTAATATGGGACCTGCTATCGCTAATGAATGGGATATTTTAAAATATTATTTATTATTTTCTAGTAACGCTTATTTCATTAATGAGTTTAATTACACTTAAGTAGTAAATTACGTTCGATTTTTGTGTTCTCAAACAGGAAACTGTTCGACTGTTGATTAGTAATAGAAAAGACTAAAATTACGCCTTACATACGATATAAAATATAATTTATGAGACGAATTTCCTTAAAATTTCTTCTTCAGTCTAAGAATAAAAATCAATCAAGAAAGGAATCATAGTGCTTACTTTATTTTTGTGCTTAAAAATATTGAGATTACGAAGGATATAATCCTCAAAAATCAACAGCAATCTTATTAATTTGACATTTCACTTGAGTACCGATATATATCAGTGGTAAATATGCACATCTTAATTTGAAAAACCTATATCTACTGATAATCTTGCGAAAAGTGAAAGAAAGGGACATCAGCATATTCATATACATCAATATTCGTTATCATCAAAGCAAATAATAAAACATGTCTTAAGATAAGGGAAGGATATGTTTTAACGTCGTGTAAATATAGTATCTTACGTGTATTCTTCTTAACTTATCTCTCTAGAATTCCTTGCAGATTAATGTCTATAACACTCCGTAATTGATGTCTATGGCTGAAACTATTTCCTACTATTTCCATAGAAACGAACCTTCGAACCTTCATCGAATCGGAAATAATATTCAATATCCCTATACCTACCAATAAATTAGTCCGATTTCCATTGCTACAAATACCACTTCCCAAAGCCCAATCCTCAATCTATTCCTCCGTAAGACGCAACCGTCTCTTTCCCAATGACTGACATGAAAATCCATCTCCAAAGCCTCCTCCTAACCCTTTCACTTCCCCCGTTTCCTTTTCCTATCCCCTTAGATTACCTCAACTTCCGTTTCTCTTTGATAGGTGACCCTCTTTGAATCTCGATTGGAAAGAGAGAGTGGCCCGATACATCATCCCCAAATTTCCATCAAGGAAATCGGATCACAGGCCTTCCTTTCAGATACACTTCTCATGCAGATCTGGGAGGGGTTTGTTTCTGAGAACATGCACGTGTTAAAATAAACTCCACGTGTGAATAGGACGAATAAAACAGGTATATTCGAATGATATTTTAGCTCAAAGGTTATTCTATTCAAGATTCGACGAAATGTTACCTTAGTTAATTCGATCGTTTACCAACGAAAATATCTTAAATAAAAATGAATCCCTATGATCGTATTAAAGGAATAGAATTTTGGGATGGAGAATTAGGATGGAAAATTTTCTGAAAAAGAGCATATTTCGTTTAGTCTCTCATACGAATCGAAGTACGTAATCTACAACTAAATGATAAGAATGAAAATAACTCGTATTTATTTGGGGCGAACATGAGTCAACGAATACCAATCCTAAATTTTAGAGATATGGAAAACAATCCAATTCCAAATGAGACCAAACAATCCGATCTACCAGGACTCGAACCTGGTACCTCAGGTAAGTGAAAGTATTCAAACGAGTGGACCAAGGAAAGTATTCAAACCACGGACCGTGATAATAAAAGCTGAATAGCGTTCCATATCGCCATCTCTGTCTTATGTACGTAACATGTTCGATTAAGTACGATCAATGTAAAAGTTCAATAGCATTAGTTTACCGTATCGTAATTATGTCAATGTTTCAAGACTTAAAATAGAGAGTATGCATATAAATTGCATACAAAAGCAATATTTTATTTAATAAAACTGAAACGGAATCCGTCTTCAGCGAAGATACGCAAGCTATATGATTAAAACATTCAACAATACAGGAACAGCGTGATGATGTTTCGCGCGAGTAACTATGGAGACTAAAACGTAAATAATGGCTGAATTACGAAAAATAAACTAAAAATGTAGACACGCTTATGATGAAGTAATTTAGGAAAGACGTGAATATTTAGGCAATAATTATCTCATCGAAATACGTAGTATAGTATATAGGTACTCTTATACATACGACTACGAGAGGGAATGAGCATTATACGTAAATAAGACCGATACGTTAGAAAAAAAAATCTCGATGAAGCAGGAGAATAACACGCGGTTTCGAGTGTTTAGAAAGCCCATTTACGCTCTCGTCAATTGCGAAAAAAAAGACGGGCGCCTGTCGCCGATTCCAGCGATTTTTATCATTTTCCCTCTTCCGAGGTTTTTTTTACGTCCGTATCGTCCCATTTCCCTTTCCAATTCCCGATCCACGGGCTGTGACGTCACAAGTGACCACCGGATAGCGAACACACACACGAGTGGATAAGTGACGTGGATCTATTAAAAAGAGAAAAGGATAATTGCTTCGCGGGCGTGGTGCTTTTGTTCGATAGATGGTTTTGTGATCGCGAAGTTGAGTGTTGGTGAGAGAAGGAAGAAATTGCTTCCGCGTGTTTTTTCACTCTTTGTTTTACGGAGTTTAAAGTGACTGAGATGAGAGGAATATGTTTCCGAGTGGGGGGGAGAAGTGATATGGACGAAAATGATGGATTCCGGTCCGGTTGGGATCTTCGATTGAAGTTTGACGGTTATATTTACGCGCTCCCTGATTGAAACGTGTTTTTTTTTTGGAGGAATGAGACAAAATAAAAAAGAGTCGAAAATGCAAAGTTGGTGTATCGGTTATAGGAAGGGTTTTCTTTTTTCGGTGAATTCGGATGTATGTATATACCGACTGTCCGAGTGATTAATCCGATCGCTTAAGTGTTTTTAAAATTTTTTACGTGTTTGTGAATTAATGTTTTTCGATTCACAATTTTTTTTACGCGTCCGTGCGAGATGACCGATCGACGTCTCTCTTATATTATGAAGGTTCGTGTAAAACATAAACCGCACGTACTCGATATAGGTTATTAATGGAGAGAATATAAAGCGTAAAATGAATGGTTAACTAATGAAGTTACCTTATAACCTTCTCAGATTAATTTTACGCTACATATATTTTCTTAAATATACATAATATACGTCAACTTATGCAGGAAAATAATCATTTATATGATTTTCATGCAAATCATACACTGATAAATGAGTTATTTTAAACAAATATTCTAGAATTCTTTAATTGATAAATCTACGACTAAATCCTAATATATTCTACACGAAATCAATAACTAAGGAATTGTCAAGACTTGAGTACTCTACTGAAATATTTCAGACCTATTCCTCATTTAGACGCAAAAAAATTAGAGAGGTTTACGTATTTAATAAATATATTGAAAATGTTTTAGCTTCGAATTAATGTAAGTAAGCAAAACTTATAATATATAATATGTTAACAACTGGCCCATAATAACTGGAAATTTACTTTTAAATATTAATAATTTCCTCAGTATCTACATTATGAGAATTTAACTTAAAATTCGCAATGAACGCAACTTATCAACAGGAAATATAAAGTCATTTTGCTCGTAAAAATACGGAAATCCTTCTGAAACTTTTAAGATAATTTAGGTAATTTTTATTTCACCTAAGATACAGCAATCTTACTGGCGAGTAGCAAATTAAATGCGTATCAAATATGAGATTAAATAAATAGACATTATATAACAATATCCTTCTTTACCAAATCAGTAGCTCAGATACGCGAGACAAGGTAAAAAGGTTTAAACAACATTATAATCAGAGCAAAAGGTGACGATAAATTTAAATAAATATAAAAAACCTTTGATAGAAGCTTTAATGAACGTGCTACTATAACTTATTCCACGTAACAAAAGCCATAAACAATCCCTTGTTTTATCTATTTGTTAAAATTCTTGGCGACTACATGCCGTGACAAGGTGAGAACTTGAAGCGTGCTAATTAATAATAAAAATCGGCTCCTAGCTGTTGAATCTTGCGTAGCCGAGGCTATTGAATGCGATAAAAGAGGTACTTGGTGCCACGCGAACCTGTTTCCAACGCAACACCAGCAACGAACGTTTCTCTCGAAAAATTCAGAATCGGAACACGCACCGAAATTTTGGTGTAAAGCTTTTGACCGAAATTTATTCAGTTGCGTGAAGTAAATTCACAATATCTCGCGAGCGAAAAAAAATAAAAGATTTCCTTCGATGATTCTGTTACTAAAAATAATCCGATTAGGGAAAAGTGGAATCGAGGTTCGGTGGATTGAATTTCTATTGAAATATGAAATTTTCTGAGAGAACGCCCACGAATGTCTTAAAAGGCTAAGATAAAACGTTTAGCTTCCCGAACTCCATATTAAGTAAGTAATGAACGAAAAATATATACATTTATTTCAGAGCCCGCCTAATCATTCCTGAGGTAGGTTACAAGATAAAATTGGACATCGGTCGAAAATTTGAAATCGTTCTTAACTGACAGCTTTTAATGATGTCGTTAAATCATGCTATGATTCATAATACGATACAATAATTCAGCATGTATTTTATTACTACTAAACGCTTATATAGCAATCAAATCTCTTTCAGTATTTAAGTAAGAATAGTTTTAATTCATTTTATATTGAATTAATTAAGAATGTCACTGCATAATTGCATCCATAAGAGCCTCAAATACTACTAAATTATGTGATTATTAGATGCTCATTACCTTTACTCATTTATTTTATTAAATATTAATATACAAAATGAGAAATATTTCCTGATCTTTGTAGAATAATTTTACAATACAAAACATACGACATAAAGGCAGAAACACATAATGAAGCACATCACTAATACATAATATATTCCTGTTGAATTGACTTAAACAAGAAAAGCTATTACGGGCTTAACAACGGGAAAACAAACTTATGAGCTTGCAAATGAACTCTCAGTATATATTCATTTCATATTAAAGATTCGGCACTGTACTTAAAGAGATACGAATAAGAAGTAATACTATGAGTAAATCAACGATATTGGAGAAACTTTTGGGTTCAAACAGCCTTACTGGAAACACCCTAATTTGTCCTAAACTGTACGGACTTACATCGCCTCTCCAAACATAATTTCCAACTTAGTATAGTAGTTAATAGTAGTATAAATAGTTAGCATAGTATTGAATATCATCGATAATTCAGATTTGAATTAAGTCAAAATATGCGAGTGTATAAATAGCCTCAGTTTGTCTTACATTAATCCTTAACATCCAACAAACTTTCATCACAAGAGACAACCACCGATCACCATGACTACCGAAAACAACCGTAACCAAAGACGAACTCCATCGCAAATACGGCACATTTCTCTCTTAAAGCCGCCATCCAAAGCGGCAACGAAGTGATTATCTCCACGGAAAAAAAAGTTGGTCCGTTGGTTAGCGGAAGGAGAAAAATCATAAGGGCGCGAAGAAATTACGCCTCGAAAACGAAACACCGAAATGAGCTTAAGGAAACTGAGTCTGCTAAGGAAGTGGATGGGGGAATTTTTTAAGTGGGTTTCTTCATTTTGGGTGGGCGGAAAGGAAAAGGAGATGCAGAGATAAACAGGGATGGAACCCTCGGGACATCTTCAGGGTCCGAAGAAGAAGATACGTAAGAAAATGCGGGGGCGAAAGGGGTGGAAGGGGTATAGGAAGGAAGCGGGAGGGGGAAGGGGTGGGTTCGGGAGGCGTATCTAATGCCTGCATACTCTCTTTCCCTCGGATAGTGAGTCATGGAGTTCTTCTTCTGGCGATAGGGGGGAGGGGAGGTGATAATTATTAGAATGAATTGCGCGTTATTAGGGGTTAGGGAACGCGGTTTTATTACCCTGGCCGGATCCTTCGTCTTCCGATCCACGCAGTTTAATCCCTCCCTTTTGTCTCCTCCCGTACGATTCCCATTAATACTTCGCGTTTTTATACGGAGCCAGAGCGTGTTTCCGTGGAAATTAAGGATATGGCTGTAATTATGTGGTTCTCGGTCCTTCTTTAGCAACGCATTAAGATTCAATCGGAGGAGTCGTGGAAAAATCAGTTTACTGCGGGCGTTTTTTACTCGTCGGAGTTACTGAATGCTTTGGCTCAGCACGATGTCAGCGTTACGAATGATATTTATATTCCGGGCCTAAAGAGGCGGCAGACGAACGGATGATTAAAGGTTTCATCATCATATGATAACAATAATGAGATAATTCTAAAAAATACGTGTACGTTTCTCAATAAAATATTATTTTTGTCCATTATGATTGATTTACCATCTTATTTGTCAATGCTGTAGTTAAACAAATCTTATTCACTTTGCGTAAAGAGATAATTTATCAAAGAATATAGAAAAATATGTATTTACAAGAGCCTTTCTCTCCTAAATATTCTTGTGCTAAATTATATGGTTTCATTTTCTAACGATGTAATCGCAATGTGCACATATTTTAGCCTAAATTACGGAATACCTGGATTTAATGTTATTTAAAAAAAATGAAGAAAATAAATGTCATAAAACTGTATATACATATTTAAAAGTCTGAAATCAATAAAATATTTATAACGTAATGTTAAGAAAGATAATTTGTATAATAACAGTGCTACGAGAGATAATATGTATTATTAACCCACACCTTTCATTATTAAGCAAAATAACTTTGATGCAAAGCAGATTTGGAAATTACGATAAAAATATATGCCATTATGAAAGAGACTAATAACAATCGGTATACATATATTAATAATTCTTTTTATCCAATGATTGATATAAAACCAAAAAAGATGATTTTTATCATGTACCAACACGTGTAACAATAGTCGGAGAAGAGCGTTGCTACGTTACTCGCCCTACACACTTATTTTCCTTTCTGTATCGAACAGAACACACATCTGACACAGCATTAACCCCGCCTCTTGATGGAATAGTGAGGCCGAATTCGGTACACATCTCGGAGAGATACTTTGGCGAGGAAGCGCGAAAAACAAACTGTTCACTTTGCGGGGGGCAAAAGCCATCGTCTGAGAGTGCTGCATCGGAGTGGTTCGAAAAGAGAGAGTTGTGGAGAGCGCATCTATAAATCTCCGATATTTACGCCTCCATCTCTTCCGGCCTTGGTTCTAATTGCACTCCTTACATCCGCACGAGGGCCTCTTACTTAATGCACTTCCCATAAGCCCTCCCCATCAAACCTATGCTTCGAAAATCCCTCTTCGCAGCACAGATTACTGTACGTGTTTTGTTTCTCCTTCTATGACGTAACAATGCGATTTATTTCACCTCGATCGATTCGAGAGTCTTACTCGAAAAGCCCTTTTCGCGATTCTCGCACGTGAAGATTCTTTTGCGTAAAAGGTCAAAGTGACTTTATCGAAGAGAAAGAAAATGAAAAAGCATACTAAAAACTGAAAAATTCGAATTTTGAATTGAATTATCTTAAGTATAAAAATATGACGTAAATTAAAAAATATTTTTAAAAACTAACTACTAGTATTCGCGAAGGATATTAGCTACTGATGATCATAATTTTTAAAATTTAATCTTCTGAAATAATATTTTACAATTTAATCACGTATTATGGTAAACATTTTTGGTTCCTATAAGATTTAAGTCTATAATCCTATAAGTTTAGATAAATTTTGAATTAAACTTACATTCTCATAAAAAATAATGTACAAACAACGAGTAAATAAAGCTATTACTAATATAAATAACGAAAAATCAAAGTAATTAATCAATTAAGTGGATTATAACATGCCATGGCGATTTTAAATTATATGCAGATTATAATCAGTTGTATGGCTTGTTCAAAATAAATGAAATATTGTAAAACAGCTTATAGGAATTTATAGTTTGAAACTCTAATAATCATATTCAATATTTGCGAGAGTACAATTGCAAGCGCTTAAAATTTATCTTAGAGATACTTTAAAATCAATTATGAATAGTAACTCTACTGCATTACATTATCGATTGACTACTAACAGCAGAAGAACATATTCAAAGTTTAATATCACAGTAAACATCTTGCATAATCTTAACGTATATTCCATGACCATATTGAATGATCATTTAAAAGATGAGGTTACTCTGTTGAATTTTCTCATACACTCCATTGGACCTACTCAATAGAAGGAGTGATCCATCGATACAAAGCTTTTAGGACGGTACCCTCGCGTTCATTTTGTAAGACTCCCTAACCCCTCCTAAAGATACACCCCTTATATAGTCTCCTCACCACCGATCACACCCCTCCTTCGACGCTAACAGCTCCTGCCGATGTCCATTGTTTCCTAAGGGATTCATTGTTTCAGGGGGACATTGGGGGTGAACGGGTTCACTCGGATGAGAACAATCGAGATGTGTCTGGGATTCACTTCTACGGTGCGATCGGGAAAGAACCTTCGCACTAAAGCGTTCATTAAACAGCTAACGACATTTCCGATAAGCTAGAAAAATATCTCGTCTTTTATTCAAGCATCACCCATATTCTTAGGTATATAATAGTAAAAATCTATTAACAATCTATAGCCTGTAAAGCTATCTTTATTAAATGAAAATAGTTTTGCAAATATATATTTTAGAAACGAGAATAATATGTCGGAAGATTTAATAAAGCTTCAAGTTAGCGCAATGGGCGTAGACACAGTGGTAATAATGCATACATTCAATTTTCTACAATATTTTACGTGTAAACTTTGATATGCATAAAAAATTTATATATTTGCATTAGAAAAATCGATCAATGGAAAACAATACATACAATTATTTCTATGGGTATTTTTTTGCCGATAATGTTCTCGGTAACTTCAAATAGGCTAAAACTGAACGCTAGAGATGTTTAATTTAGTTTTATCAAACCATTTTCAATTTCAATTTGTATATTTATATTTGTGTATTAATATTAAGTTGTTTTAATAAAAGTTTTCGTAAAAATAGCAAATTATTACTCAATGGAACGAAGGATATTCTAATTTGACCAAAATTATACATCATTTATCGTCTTATAATAAGCAAATTAAGTTTTTAGAATCTTAAATCATGAAATGTAAGATATGATATAATAATATTAGTCACTCAAAAGAAGCAATAGGCAAATATTGAACCGTATACATTTTCAACTTAAAAAGCAGAGCAAAATAACTCAAAATATCCTCAATTGAGAAAAAAAAAAATGAGTAGATATTTTCAATAGAGACGTCTCAACCTATAAAACCTCCTTCTGAACCAGCAATCAGAATGCTTCACTTGCATCTAATGACACTAGCGACATACGAATCTGCATACGTAAACAGAATAGTAACTTCTGAAATAAACTGCCTCTCGAATAGACCGCATCTCCAAATTACACCGCAGCATTCACTTTAGACCCACTTTCTCCCAGTTTTTCCTTCCTTAGTTCACTCTCTCTCCACTTAGAGGAGCTTCCATCCGCGACACCTCTTCGCAGCTGAGCTCTATTAAGGTTCGCTACATTGAATCCGCAACGAGCTAATCGAAGACCCGTTTTACCTTTGGAGGGTCATAGGGTCCGGAGCCGAGAAAATGGGCCACAATAGGAAGCAGATAAGGAACGTGTGCGACGGAATGTAATGGACGAAGGAGAACCTGTAAGACTAACGCGGTATTACGGGGTTAACTCTCAGAGAAGCATACTTTACGAAATATAAGTCGCAAGGAGTGTGTGTTAACTGGAAAGGGACTTTGATACTCTGCAATTGATTCCGATTGCGTTACGTAAATCAGAACTAATATACTGACATAACTACTTTTAGGTACATGATATGATGCCAAATGTATCCAAGCAACAGGGAATATATTATACAATAAAGCATTGTAGTTAAAATGAGCTAATTTTAAGCAGCTTTACATCTACTAAAAATGATAGCCGGTAGAAATAAACTTTTCATTGATCAACGTAAAAAATATTCTTCCGGTACCGGGAATCGAACCCGGGCCTCCCGGATGAGAGCCGGGTATCCTAAACACTAGACAATACCGGATGGTTACTGTCAAGTCTATCTTGTTTGCAATTGTTTACATTATCAACACGCAACTATTTTCTGGCTCTGACATGTCATATTAGATCGAACCTTTCCAGTAAGATAGTGGGGGAGCAAGAAGATGGAAGAAGACTAATATTGATTTTATTATCAGCCATAGCAGAAAAATAGTTAAAAATTGCCTGTCAATGAAAATTCGATTTTGGTTTTGACAATCAGCTAATATACATCGAATATTGGTCTGTAAGTGGGTCAGGTTTAAGATGAACGAGTAGGCAATAAGTAAGGTAAACTGAGAGGATATTTTCCCAGTACCTAATACGTATAAGATATTTATGAGTATTATTATTATTAAATACTATTTTGATATAGTATTATATATATTAGTATAGAAATACTTTAAAGACGAATTCAAATCTGTTATTATCTTCTGTTCTTTATGAGGATATTTGAGAATCAAGATTATAAAGTCGATCCACTTTGTTACACACCGCATTTCGGCAGTAAATTTTCAAAGATCTTGCGACGTCCTTTGAATTTCTTTTTTCCACTATACTTTTCTTTTATCGAGAAATCTTCCTTGTACTATTTGCCCGTCCGCCTTTTTTTATTCCAAACACCTAACGCGAGTATAATTTTAACCCCCTTTTACCTCTTCGGAGGAAATATTTTATGCTTAGATTAGTTATCAGGCATGCTAACGGTGCTTTCAAGATGAATGGTTGTGAAAAACGTGCGTCTACCTGTGGGAGCCTCACCGAAAATAAAATGCGATCGTGATAAGAATGGCCATAATACGATAGGCTTTAACCTTCGGAGAACAATATCTACTTTTAGTTCGTCCATTCATCTCTACTTAGACTTCTGAAAACAGAGACCTGAGAGTAAATCAAAATACGCTCCGAAATAAAGAAAAGTATACGTATCGTGGATCTAAAACAGCGAATAAAAGACTTTCTGAGTTGATGCTCGATCACAAATTCTTTCATAAATTACTGATGTTTGGTTGACCCAAAAAATGAAATAGAAGAAAAGCATTTACAGAATTCGAGTAAAACAAAGAAACATTTCTGTGACAAATGTTTTCCTTAGGAAAAGTCTACTGATGGATACGAACTAATCATCATATCACCGAAAAGTCTCATCTCTCCAAAGATAAGTAAACAATATCATCAATTTTAAAATGCGATAAAAAGTTTAAACTAACGAAAGTTTTGGCTTTAGCTCCTTAAAGTAAAATTTCTTAGTTGAAATAATTCATTTTATCGAAAAATTACCCACTGAAATTTAGCCTTTTGGATAGCAACCTTTTCTAATATATTTCCTTTAAAGATATCAGGAATACAGTTTATTTTCTTGGATTCACGAAAATAATTCATAGAAACATTGGAATGAAAGAAATGAAATTTCGTATACTGCTACGCAATATTTCCTAGGTTTACTAAATTTTACAAAAGTGCGCTTAGTTTAATACCTTCTTCAGTCTGATATGGTTTTCCTCAAAGTAAAGTCTAACCATGCTATGATAATACCTCACATTGAAATCGTATTGTGTAAATTGAATTAATTTATTGCTTCAAACCTAAATATCACCTTATAAATGCTTTCATAGCATCGCAATTAGTTATCTGAAAGGGGAATATTCTGACAAAATAACTACATGCAAAATAGATTGAATTTAGTAATTTTTATGATCTTGCTGATCATTAATCAGTAATTCTCTATTTTACGTGAAAAATATCCCTACGATAACCCCATATAATAAAAATAATTTGTAAGATTATCTTTCTATGAATATGATGAGGTGTGCAAGACAGTAGATGGTTCAATTAAGGACACGATAATCACTTTAACTGAAAGAGCTTAAAGCTTGATAAATACTCTATAGTTATAATTTAATTGAAGAAAGATATTGCACTGCATTCGAAAGCCATGCACATACACTTTCAACTCTCAAAATCAGGAAAAAAATTCAAAATTCTACCGTTATATATACCTCGAATAAAATGATCAATGATTATATATACATCCACAATTAAGCAGAAATTATTTTAAAGATAAAATAGATATGAAACGAATTGTCTAGATTTGATAATTCGCTTTTAGATTTAAATGAAACAACGGTCACACAAAGGGTGCAGAGTAAAAGGAATCCGATGTTTATCAAATCATAACCATAAGCAAAAGGCACTCTTTATGCTTATAGAAGAAATTTATAAAATAAAAACCCAACAAACAAGTATAAGTATCCGATCAAAGTATGTGCATTCAGAATCTATCCCAGGAGAGAGAGTTCTGAGTTATTGCGTTCGAAAGAAAAAAAAGAAAATAGTTAAGCGAAGGGAATGATGGAAACGGCGGAAGTGAGGACAAGGGAAAGGAGGGCTGTGCCATGCATCATGTTGCATGTTCCCTAATGATTTTATTCATCTCATTGCCAATACTGGGTGGCGTGCTCGAGCAACACAGCCAACAAAGAGGTGGGCGTATCGAGTGTAGCAAAGAAGAAAAGACCGGCTGCTGATTGGAGTTTGAGCCTCGCTAAAACAAGTGGCTATTTATAAATTCGTTATTTACGACTTTCGTACGAAACGGAATGTTATATAGGAGAAGAGGTTGCTAAGAAATGACTTTAAATTTCAAATTTAGAGGTTCGTGGAAATTATAGGACACCAAAGAATTTTTTGTGTATTAATTTTATATACATACACCTATTTAATTATGGAATTGATAGACCGAATGGTTTTTAGGGTTTCCATTCGCATAAATGATATTTTTGGAAACAAAAAAAAAGTGAATTTTAGTCCTAGAAATTTTCAGATCAAAATTCTGGTAGCTCTACAATAAATAAATATTCCAATCTATAATATTACGTATACTTAAACGTCAGCATAGTTTTTCTAATCAAACTGTTTTCGTAACTTAAACTAGTAATACGGTACTACAAGTGTATACGATATAATAAGCGTTGGTATAAAAAATTCTATTATTATCTACAACATCGTTACCAGGGAGATGAAGAAACACTAAGCTTAGTGAGAGAAAATATAATAAAAGGAACTTTAAAATTGCTCACCTCTGTATCGTCAGCTACTGGCTAAGATATCCGGCTCTCATCCAGAAATCCCGTGTTTGTATTCCGATACTGCAATGACCAACTTTCTCTGAAATAGAATAACAATAAAGAAAATAAATAAAAAATAAAGAAAATTTCAATCAAAATACACATATTATTGAACAATTTCATGTATCTGAAATATATATCAAATCAAATCAAACCATAAAATTTTATATCCTGACGTAACAGAATAATAAATAAAATTAAGTAAAAACAATGGTTCTTTCTTACATATTCATCTACTATCGTAATAGATAGAGAAAGGCGAACCATAAAGATAAATAGAAAACACGAAGAAAAACAAAAATCCTAGAGAGCAATTAAAAATTAGAACACCATTATCGAGATCGCAGTGGGGGTGAGGAGGCGGTGTAAATGCAAAGGGTCGGCATTATAGCCTATTTAGGTGCAAACTTTATTTAAATGAATGGAGAGCGATAAGGAAAGGGGATTTATAAGAGGAGGTTGTGATCGCGATAAAAAGGAACGGAATCAATCCCAAAATGCTTTGGGCGGATTGGAAGGGATAGTTGTGAATAAATAAGAGTAAATGGCGGAAATTGCATTGATGGAAAAAACGGGATTCGAGGAAATGGAAGGAAAAAATACAGCCATTGCGGTCGACGAATACATCAGAAAAATAATTAACCCGTTCGAGGAAGGAAATATAATCATTGCTTCGTTTTAAGTTGCGGTCTCCGCCTCGGTTGGCTGTTATTACGGGAGATCGATTCTTGTGGATTATGTAATCATGTAGTTTCCTCTTTTTGATCGACGTAAATGAAGTTGGAAGTACGATGGAAATGATTTTAGCCTCAACTCGTTTTCAGCTTGTACTGTACGGAATTATGTTTTCGAATTTCAATGATTACCATCGGAATAATGTATTAATTTCAAAACTAGAGCAATCCTTGCCTTAGAAATATACGGAAGTATATAAATGTACTCGCAATAATTTATAATCAAAACATTTGTGCAGTTTAAGCAGTACGAAAGTAATTCTTAATCTATCTTCCAACACAATTCTCACTGCAGCAATATACTTATAATAAATATTATAATAATTAATGATATTCATTAATAATTGATTTGTAATTATCATAGAAACTATATTGATCTTTTTCGATGCTTTAGTTGAAATATTATTAAGAAATAACTTATTATAATATGATAAATTAAAAAAAGCATTATTTTATAAATCTAGTTCTCTTAGGATGTAATAGATTTATTTTTCTGTTTCAAGAATTCAGCCTGACATTCTTTATCTCTAAATTTAAAGAAACTTTGTATTTTTATTATCAATCTTAGAATATTTAACCTTATTTCCTGAAAGACGATTAGAAATGAATTTTAAAATTTTATTAATTTTGAATTAAGCTTCATTTTATTTCATATCATTTTCTCGCTTTAATTGAAAGCCCAAATGTTACATTACTCAATCATAGATAACTACGTATATCTCTGATTACTTCACGAGTTTCAAATTCCTTGCTCTCCTTCTAAAGCCTTGGCTTTCCACATTCATCCTTGAGCATAAGATATTTACCGTTTCCCCACGGTTTCTAGGAACGAAATCAAGACTTTTTTCAGATGGAAGTTATCGCTAAAAATTATGGTTCATGCGAACACAAAGTAGTTAATTACAGTATGCATTCATTTCTCTTTCAGCTTGCATGCGATGCAACTGTGGTCGAGTGTCCGCGACAGAATTTACTAGCCTGGAGCTTTTCATAAAACACAAAGCAAAAATCTTTTAACCGGCGACTAATGGCGAACTTTATGTAAATTAAAATCAACCTTTACTAGAAAAAATGGGCACAAGGGGATTCAAGTCCTTTTATGATATACGTTACGGCGTACACCAAGGTGACGAACTCAGTCGCGAAACCAATCATAATGATTGATATCCAAAGCTCTTTCCCATTAAAAGTATCATAAATTTGCATGGATATCTTGTTGATGGCTATAATTACCCACAAAATTTTTCGAAGAAATTTGAGTCATAAATAACTGCGGAAAGCTCATTTGGAAGTTGAGATATCAAAGCACTCCATCTTAATGCTCAAAGTATTTTCTTTCTCGAATATATCCTTCAAAAAAGTGGAGCTCTTATGAAGAATTTGTTACGAGCATGAGAATGAAGTATGTTATTTTATATGGAGTCTACTGTACTACAATTTTTATGAAGCGTTTTTATACCCGTGAAACATTACGAGTATAAACATAAGGTTATGAACACGATTTATAGGAAATTAAATACGTATAGGACAGTTTTATTCATATGGATACTCTGCAGAATGGCATTTAGAGCAACGAAATAAAAACTAATCTGTACACAATATAATGCCAGATTCCTCAATCTAAAGACATTAATTTCCTTTTACGAGTACCGAACATTTTATGCTTCGAAACATCTCGTGGGAGTCAATAAGGGGTTAAAAAAGCTCCCTTGGGTTGTTTTTAACCCAAAGCCATGGCGTTCGCATGAGCAATGATTTCGAAGAAGTCGACATTAGTCATCTGAAAGGACGCAATATGAAATGGTTGGCAATGGGAAGTAATATCGATTATTTTTGGTGGCGATGAGGTTTGCTGATAAGGTTTTGAACAGAAAGGGTGAGGGCGCTCTGTTAAAAAGGGTTAAAGCTAAAAGTATCTCTCTTGATGTTTACGTTTCAAAATCTCGCTCTATCCAATCAGATAAAAATGATTCGTTCTATGACATAGCTTTATGCGAAAGGAACGGTTTAAAATGACTAATTATTGATCATGTTTTACAAAAATAACGATAAAAATTAATTTTTGAGGAAAATTATATACATTTTAACAAACACCCTGCAATAAACATAAAAGTATAATGAAATATATACTCGTTCACATAATTTCAATACGTACTTCATCTTAATATTAATTCCGTTTTTATAGCAAAAATAGATATGAAATAAATCGTGCAAAAAAGATACTAATGTTAAAAAGGTATTCTCTAATATTTTTGAAAATGAAATACGCAATTTATAGATAAGATCTCTCTTCCGAAAATGTTATCTTAAAAATTTAGAATAGTATTTATTATTATATAGTTTGTGATAGGAAATACTCAGCAAACAATCAGATCTGAAGTTTAAGAGGAAATGAATTCAATTACAGCGATAAGAAGCTGATACGTAGCAAGATTAAAAACAGTAAGAACTCCCTCCTATATGCATACATATCATAAGCCATATTTTATGCCACTAAATTAAAACATATCTTGAACCAATCTGCAATGAAAATAAGTTTAAAAAAACCGAAGTTTGAACGCCTATATACTCTAGTAGCGAAGCTGAACACAAAGGTAACAATTTGCGACTCAATACATACAAAACAGCCGTCAGAACTTCGGGCAACAATAGCATCCACCGCAACAATATAAGCAAATGACGTACTATTAAGTTATTTTGCTTCGAAATCGGAACGAAGACCGTGGCAAAAGCTGTTTGCATAGTTCACTCCCACGAATCCATCGCCTTGATTTTTACGAACCGTAAGGCTGTATTGTAACACAACCTTTTCATCCATCGTTCGGCTATTAACACAAATTCGCGGCATGAATTTTCACGGTATTTTCGTCCGAAGCTCTTTATATAGGGTATTCGTGAATATTCTAGATGTTGAAGGGAGATAGAGACACACAATACGGAAGCGTGATCGAACGGGTCGAAGAAGTATTCCGGACGAGCCGTATGCGTGACCCGTGAGAAAAAAAAACGAAACGAGTGACTTGCCATTGTTAAAAGGGTTTGAGATTAAAGTGGTAAAACTCGACAATTTCACATGATTTATTTATGAGCAACCCCGCCGATAGTGCATTAATAAATCTCTCTGGAGAATAAAAACTGAGAAGAAATCAGAGATATATTAAATAGAGGCATTCAATGGAGATACGAGAAAAGGGTCCGCTGTATCGATTGACGCATAATTAAGAACTCTGACGACGTTTTGGGTGAGGACAAAAATTAAAATGATAAAATTCTAAATAGAGAGGCAGGTGGGTGGTTCTCACGAAGTTGCTGTGACGGAGCCTTTTAAAAAAGGGGTTTTTGTGGTAAAAGTCGTTCCGATTAAAATTTTTAGGTCGAAGTGATAAAGTCCACGTTCTTCTGCTGATAAATTACGGAATAGCGTAAACCAGTTGATTATAATGAAAATTTCTGAAAATTCTGGTGAATTGTTTGTTGAAACTCTAGAATTTGTATTCTGAATTACGATATAATTCGTGTCTCGCTAATTGATTCAACGGAACCTTATTAATTTAAATAATCTCTTCAATTTTAAACTAAGCTTGTTTGTATTAATTCATTAATCCTTTAATTGATAAAGTTAATTCTAGGCCAAATATTTCATTGATAAAGAACGTTTCTCTACAGAAGTTAGAGAGTTTTATTTATGTAAAGAAATTTATCTTGAAAATTGTAAATTTTCTTCACGGTATAATTTAGGATGATATTTGTAGAAATCATGTTTAAATAGAGGATTAATTTTTCGAGAAATTTTCCATTTTTAAACTTTTATCATATTTTGCGTTATAAATTGCTATCTCAATAACTAAATCGCAATGATGCAGACAAATATTAATTCACCGTTCGTATCTGGCACCAAATCTGTTTAATGATAAGTTTCATAATTATTTTATAAGAAGATATAGTCTCCAGTATCCTCAAAAGACATTAATCTTCTTTTTAAAATCTTATAATAACCTAAATACAAAATAAAATTTCATTTAAATAGAAATTACAGCAATACATTATTCCATATATTATTTTCTGGATAAATAAACATGTGATGATACATAAATTTTCATATTACAGGAAAAATATAGCATTCATATTATCATCAGTTTTCTATCTTTCTACAGGTCTGTGATTTTATGCTTGCGAGCTTGTTGCTAGAGCTAGCGTTGTTCCTTTAATATGTATAAACAAAGTTATTGAATATATTCCATTGCCTGTTAGTAATACCTGCGGTGTATTTATACAAAAATTAAGTTCTAAATCAGCTGGATTCTGTCACTATGAAATGCCAATAATACAATTGAAATAAACACTCAACCCACATTCATGCATACGACACCTCCAAACTATAACATACTAACGTATACTCTAAAAGTTCCTCAACTCAAGAAGAACCCGGCATTTACACCGATAGAAACTTCGTGCCCAACAGTTGTAAACGGTACAGAAATACCAACTCCTTGACGGTTTCTCCAAAGCCATGTACTCTAAACCCGACCGCTGTTAACAAGCGTTTCAATACGACAAAAACCAGAGGCCAAAAAGGAACGAGGTAAAAAGCCGGACTCGGGAGTCCAGTCACGCTAATGTATGCGGAAAAGAGGTTTCGGTGGAGTAAAGGGAGGACATATCGGGAAGGAAAGGGTGGTAGTAGAAGGTTATGATCGATCACACACACACATCGGTAAGGCTTCGTCATCGGGGGGCAATCAAAAGGGTTTCAGGGGGCAGTACTACTACTACGGCTGCTGTTTATTTTTCTGTCCACCGTTCGTTTGTTTCTCCACTGCCCGCGGATCTGATCGGCCACGAAGTATAAAAAAGAAAAGTTGGTCATAAGAGTGAACCCTTGTATGTGCGTGCTTATGAATGAATGGCAATGGAAAGATGGAAAATGGAAAGGGATAAAGCGTGCGTGGTTTTCCAATCAGCAAATGGAAGACGTATTGGCGTGCGCAGAAATATCGCAATCACTTCAATTTCTCTTGTTTTGCTTTCAGATCGGAAAAGTCGACGTATATGGGGACTTATTATTGATGGGAAATGAATCTCAGAATGAACTTTTCAAAAACTCGTAGCTTAAACTATGAGACTGAAATAGGGGTGGAAAAACGATTCATTATCTTGAATAATTCATCTATATTTATAAGCTTCCTTAATGAGAATTTGATCGAATTTATAGATGCACCGAAGATATGTTTTGACGTATTTTGCGATTCAGAATTTTCTTTATTCATAATTATTATTATTTTGAGCCTCTTCAACTCAATATAAAATAAATAAGATTAACCTAAGATAGGTTTGTTTGTATTCATATACATATTATTAATTTAATACGAACGAGTTTACTCTAAATTTGCTACGAACACGAAAGATGAGTTATCATTTAATTTTAATTTTTTCGTTTATTTTCATATCCTCTACAAGATATTATTTTTCTATTACCTTACCTAAATGTTGAAACAGCAAATTGACCTCTGCTATTTCAACATTTATCATATTCACCATTAACTGTTATTCTACCTATACAGATTGCTTATAGGCTATTAAACCACGACAGAAAGAACGAAATATTCCCGATAAATAACAGGAAACGATACTCCGTGCTTGGAAAATGTTAAATCCATTCGAGTGGCAGAATCGATTCCAAAATGACAAAGCCCTTTTTGAATTATTCAGGGAAAATAACCCCGCTGAGGAACATCAAGATCATGTCTCCAGATAAGCAAATAGATGAGGATCGATTTGCGTTAATGAGGATTATGGTGCAAATCGGTTTCACCACCACCGACTTCGAGGTTTCTGAGAACCCTTTCGGGGAGTTGAGGAAAATTTCGTATATCAACTCTGAATATCTTTTTCTGGAAAAGATTGCGATTCTAATTGTAGAATGAAAGAGGTTTTAGAATCAATGCAGATTGTGTTTAATAGTCTTGTGGATAATGCACAGGATTGTTTTTGTGATTGTGATTTGATTTTATACCAATAATTGAGCTTTCTTTGGAAAGAGAGAATAGTTTTATCGTTACATTTTAAATAAGCAATATAAGGAAAATCACCCAAAGAATACGTAATCATACTTATATATTCATATTTTTTTCATCAACATCAATTATATGAAATTTAAAAACGAAGATGTTAATTTAGAGCTTGATACTTAATGATCCTTAACGAAGATTTACCCTTATATGTTTTTTCAATGACATTCAAATCACGTATGAAAAATAATAGGAAATGTATAAAAGACAAAGCAAAATAAACATCCCACATAAGCTCAACTAATAACCAACAATGGTAATAGCAAACAAATTCTAAGAGAAAAATGCTTGTTTAAGCAACGGTAATAGTAGTCAAAAGCCATGAATACAATCATAAGAAGGTAAAAACTAGCAATTATTACTATCTGCTCCCAACTGAAACTCATATTTTGAGGTATTCGGGGCATTTTGTCGATATTTAAATTTTTATTTCATACATAGCGTACAACCTAGCTGGAGATTGCAATATTTGAAAATTCATTTAGAAAAATAGCCAAATATGTACACTAAATTCTGTACGTAAACTCTAACCTACCTTTACACTTCATCGACATGGTTTTTACATCTATTTCGAAACGTAATGAATTCAACCCCAGAAACTAATTCAGATTATACTAATCAAGAACCACTCAAGTTAGCATTCATATACAGCAGCGTCCACAGAGTAATACAAGTATGATTAAACATACCTCCGTCCGTGTCGAATCTTAACAGGGAGAGTGCTTCAAATCGTAGGGAGAAGCAGAGCTCTCGTGCAATCAGTTTAAGTAATCCGACTCATCAACCACACCAACGTCTTGCGACGGAGAATCGGCAAACATCTTTTCCGCTGCAGGCGTACAAATTCCCGGCACACGCAGCCCCCGAAAACTCCCATAATTCCTAGCGAGGAACGCGACAAGACAAATAGGAAAAAGCTTCCGTGACAAGTGGGCTTAAATATGAAGCGGCAAGAGGAGGATATAACGCGAGATGAGAACGAACGTGGACGGATGGGCGTGCGATGGCCAAATATTAGGGTAAGATGGTGTGCGGAGGAAACAAGCAATGGAGTCTGAAGACGTCTTACAAGGAGTTGGTAGTCAAACGTGGAATCCGGTGACAGATGCCGAGTGATAATGAGATCGCGGGGGTGTGGGGAAACGCTGCCGTAAAACGCGGTCTAACTGGGGAAGCGGACTAAAACGGATGACCGTCTTTCGCCATATGCATGCCCTTTAGTAGAATTTCATCCGTGTAGTAATAAGAAGGGTTGTTCGGGAGAAAGTTAGCTCCTTAGCCTGTTGCCTCGTGCTGAATGTGCTAAGATTATGGAGAAGGAGGTGTCAGAAGTGTGAGGAAATGGGAGTGACGAGTTGTGTGTGCGAAAGGGGACATTCGAAAATTAAAATCGCTCCGACATGTCTGGCGTGCCATTCCGTGGCCCTTCCTCCAACAAGGATACAGATTATGGAGGTGTGGCGAGGAAATTTTTGAGGAAGGAAACTGCCACCAACTACTAAGGCGATATGGGAGGACAGGTGGAATATTTAAGGCTGTGAAAAAGGGTGTATTTGAATCTTATGGACGCTTGTTGAATGTTTTTATTTTTTTGCCCTTCCGATGTTTTGAAAAATGGCACACATTGTCTCGACTCTAATTCAAGTGTTTTCAGGTTGACGTAAGTGCATACGAAGTTTCCCCATTACATATCATTTGTATTTTTACATGGTCGTGCAATACATACAGCATGAAGTTATCATATCACAGTCCAATAGAAGTTATTATACTTAGGAAAACGTTGAATATTAATGGTTAAATAATTTATTATTGCATGTTTAATTAATGTAGCGGCCTCATAAAATTTACGTTTGTAGATCAAAAGATAACACGCTCGTAAAGAAATTTCTTAACAATCGTATAAAGTAGCTTAACAAAGGAGAAAACTAAATGAAATTTTAAAACATACACACATAAAAAAGGAAAAGTACGACTATAGACAGTTTTCAAAAGGATATCACTATGTTACTTCCTTAATTCCTTACTTATCGAAATTTACCATTCATATTGTGTGAGGAGTGTGAAATGACGAATTCATAAAGATGCTATGTGTCTTGAAAGGGAAGTTTCTGAATGGGAAAAGGAATGATAAGTGCGTTGGGAAGGCGGTGTATGGAGACATGAGGAAATGCTAGGAGATGCGTTAACGGTGAAGCATTAGCAATACGAAGGCAATATGAGAGCAATAAATGGAGCAGAAGGAGGGAGGGTGTGAGCCAAAAGGAAGATGGGTATAATTCCGAGAAACCCAAATAGTGAGAGTTGGAAATTTGCTGAATAATTCCATCACATAATTTAAATAAGAAACTTTCATTTCATACGACACGAGGTATTTTTAAACACTCGTGAAATATAGAATTCAGGGGTTATATTTGAAATCTTCCCATTTAATCATTCTGAAAAGAATTCGTCGGTAAAGAATAATTAAAAACGATAAAACACAAACTTTTAAAGTAATAGGATAGCAGTTTTACGTCATAAATATATTAAATACTTTATTGTTAAGATTTATGGTCATTATATATAGGATAATTCGGACGAATGTCTTAACTTTACTAATATTAATAATACAAATAATTATTCTTAACACATGCTTTCATTGGTGTACAGTTTTTACGAATAGATAACCAAGTTTTCCCTGTACTGATTAAAATAATCAATTGTGAGAAAAAATAAATAACTATTTGATATTATAAGGATTATCGATTCATATTAAAAGTTAAGTATGGTAAAATTTCCTTTACTTCAAAAAGGATAAAAGATGCATTAATACGAATTTACAATGGTAAGTATGATAGAAATAGATCATAAAAAGTATTATTAACGTAATTCAAACTTCGGGACCTGCAAAACCTAAGCGCAATATCGCGTAAACTTACGAAGACACGGACATTCCGGGCGAAACATCTCAAGTACGAAACAAGCACATAAAAGATTCTTGGGAGATTCCAACGAGCACAGCAACGAAAGAACAAATCGTTAATCACAAACCTCAACGTAGAAGCAGTAGAAACATCTACACCAAAACAAGTGACGAGCGGTGATAAAGTAAACTTCGAAGCGAAATATTCCGTGAAACCTGGAATTTTTAGGCGACGGTGAAGTGAAGCCGAGAAAGTTTTCGTGCGATGAGAAACACAACTCGAGAGATAGAGATGAAGATGATGGAGAGATGAAGGAATACGGAGAAGATGTGTAATGCTAAGGGAAGAGACCGTCATTATAAGTTGCTGCGGGGGTGGGCACACTTCCGTCCTTTCTCTATATCTCCAACTCTCCCTCAAGACTTTAGAAGCTAAGATGGTCCCCATCATCTCCCTTGTCCATTTGAGTCTTCTCAGGCATCCCAATCTGACCTTGCCGAATAACTCTCCCCTTCCCTTTTTCATACCACGTGACCGTCATCCCATTCGCCTCGATTGCTCTTGCTTAATATCTCCGTCCGAAGAAAGGGACGACGCTTCTTTCTTCGCGCCCAGGAATCGCTGTAAGTGGAGACCATTATGATGTTCGGGCTTAATGCGCCTCGCGCTCTTCTATTTGCTAAATATTCATTTGCGTAAGGAGATGTAACGAATGAGCGCGGAATTGCGGGTGATGAAAGGGGGCGAACTAATAACTCGGCGATGTTTTTATTTTTTGAGAGGGTTTATATAGGTGATTTAATACGATTTATAAAACAAATAATAAGACACAAATAATAATAAACAAATAATATACAAGTATAAAAGAGTAATATAAAACAAATAATAAAATACATAACAATACACCCTGGTAGCTTCTATTCTAATAGTCACAGAGAAATTACGAGAAATATTACGAGAAAATCTATGGTAAAAGAAATTGAAAACGAAATTGTAGATTAAAAATATGGACAAATTATCGTAAAATATTAATAAGAGAGCAGAAGGAATAATATTTGATGAAAAGATGAGAATTAAAGCCATCATCCAACTAGAAAGGGATCACTTTATAAATATTTCATAATGTTTTCTCTTTGCGTGTATTAGTTTAGAGAGAAAATCATTTAACGAAAAAAATACGGCAATTGAATAAATATAATAAAGTTTATGAATAAAATAATATATATATACATATGTCTGTTCTTCAAAATAAATTTCTCGTTTGTAAAAGTAATTCTTCAACGTTGAAGAAACGGATTTTAAGAGAGGCAGACGACAAATAGCATTCAAACATTATTATCGCAATATACATCGATTTCATTTTACCAATTGAATGTTAATGTGATTAAATTGTTTGTAAAATTGTGAAATCGAATGAAATACGAAGTGATTAAATTCCTTTACCTAATATTCCACACCGAGAATATCGAGTGTGTTAAAGGGATCCGCGTGAGTCATAATTAGCTTATCGAAGCTCCGACAATATCCAATTGATAACGTTGTTTGTAACAACATTAATCTTCATAATCGAAAAACCCCAATCGCGCAAATTCCCCTCATCGCATCGCTATCGAATCCGTGGGGAATAATATAATGAAAACCAATTCTCCGAAAACGATTTACCCTACCGATGTTCCGAAACCTAAAGCATTCGCGTAATAATAATACACTCACGCGCGTGAATAAATAATGGAATTGAACGAAGAGTTCCCCATGAATCACGTAGCGGATAAATTAATCCGCGAATTGTAAACTCTCTGGCGACACCGTTTGACATTTAATTGGGGAATTCGATGACCATTTCGCGGGGGAATTCCATTCGACAGAAATCCGATAGCTTTCGGACCCTCTAATCCATTTCACGGTCAACCCAATGTTGATTTTTCCTCCCCCTAGAGGGAACGTCCATCCACAGTTGTCCACGCCTTCGAGTGAAAGTGGAAGAGAAAAGAGAGGGAGAAAATATAGCCGGATTTATCGAAACGCGAAAAAAAGGAACATCAATCGAAAAGGGCGTGTTTGCGTATGTGTGTGCGGAGAGAGAACGTCATAAAAGACGTAAGATGAAAAAATCAGTTTTCCCGACTTTTTCCGACGTACAACGGATTCGAATAATGAAAAAGGGTAAAAGAGGAGAGAGGGATATGAAGAGGAACGCATTGATTGAGGCGTTCGGATTCTTGCGGAGTGAAAAAAATAATAGCCGCTTCGAGTCCACTTCATCACTCCTTTTTTCGGGCAGAAAAATCCCTTTTTTTCCGAAGGCCTATCCATAATCCTCAATATCTTTCCCCCACCTACTCTTCTTGAAAAAAAAAGAAAAAAACTTTTATTTTCTCGTCCGTTCCATTCCACGCCACTTATGTGCTCTCTATCGATGCACTTCTCCGTGTGGGAATAATGGAGATAGGATAAAAAAAGGGCGTCCGAACACGGGTGTCATCAGTCAATGCGCCGTGTTATCCTACCCACTCGATCAACACACACACGGGCAACAGATATCCTCTCGCCCGATAAAAAAGGGACGATCTCGCGGAGAAAAAAAAAAGAAGAACGAAAAAAAATTCCGAACGGATGGAAAACGCGAGAGGAAAAAAAAAGTCCGGGAAAAAAGTAGGAATTGGCAGAATCAATAATTGAAAGCGAGGTAAACCGCAGGGGATGAGCGGATTTCTCTCGTCTTTTTTTTTATTTTCGCGTGTCGAAGAGGGTGAGGTGTGTGGAGAAAGGGAAAAGGGTTGGAGTAAAGGCGTATAAAAATGCGCCAGTGCGGGAAAAAAGGGAAATAAAAAAATTGAGTGCCGAAATCCGCGCCGTTGTCCGATCGCGAGAAATATTGGTGCCCACGGGGAATGGAAAGAGTTCGGAGAGTTCGGTATTCGGAGGCTGGAAAGAGAAAGGGATGATATTTGATCTTTTTTCGGGAGTGATTCGCTGGAGAAGGGTAATAAACTGGAGCGTCCGGCCGATGAGACGGTAAATCATACGCGTTAAAATCGAAGTTTTCCCACTCGTTGCGTTTTGATCTGGCGATTAAATATTTCGGGTCTGGAAGTGGAAGAGATATATACTCGAGCGATTATTCGAATCTCTCTCCCAACGCATATGGTCCTTGGATGATTCAGTGGAATAAGGGAATGAAATTTAAATAAGGCGAATTTTGGATGATCGAATTTTCTCTTCGTCGGAGACGATTGATATCCTAAATGTTAATCAAACTGTTGATTAAAAAGTGATATCGTAAATTTTAATCAAACGGTTGATTAAAAAAGTAGTTTTTTGTATTAATTCATGGTATGATTCGAGCAATAAATATGAATATTTACCATATTATAACGTAATATAAAACTAAATTAAATGTAGAGATTATGATCAATTAAATATATGAAACTATAATAAGAATACATGGTCCATTAGAGACAAAAGGTAAAGAATATGATTATTAATCTACGGAAACTAATAAAATTTAGTTAAAAAACTATAAAAGTTAATTATACTAATGAAGATTTTGAATAAATTTGCAGAATTAAAGTTATCTATTGGTTTTGATTTAAACCTACTCTGGATTATAAAAAAAGTTTTATCAGCGAAAATATACGATAAATACCATAAGTCCTACTCAAATCATACGTAGTAAGTCTTTTGCTTCCAGGATCCTATAATCTTTTTTCTATTGAGTTATAAGTACTTGTCGTACGTTAAAAATTTAAAAGAAGCTAAATACGTTCGCGAAAGTAATTTAAGTAGTGGAATTTACAAGGTTAATTAAATATTAGCGAAGATTTTTTTTTTAATATTAAAAAATTTATAAAACTTAAATAGAAATATCCTGTCAAAGACATCATCGAGTGCAAAATACTTGATGCATTTAGGTTAATAAAACAAAGGTATGTTTTACATACACTACATAAATATAATGTACACAATGCCAAGTTGTTTAACAAATTTCTAATATAATGTAACTGGAACTACTTATAGAATCATGCTTAAATATAGTTAATCCTATAATATAGGCTGAAATTTTTATTGAATCGGAAACATTACGAATAAATTCCAAAACTATCATCCTGACATGGATACACTCGATTCATTTCATCTGTTAAACAAAACAACATCAATGACAGAACCTTCCGTTCCACGAACATCCGTATCCACGAATAGTGACAATGATGGAAGAAGGCGAAAGTGAATAGACGGGAGGAATAAGGAAGAAGAGAGACTGTGGTAGGTGACATTTAGCACAGGGGCGATAAGGAGGCGTTGGTTCAAGTATAAAAATGATGGAGGCCAGTGATAGAGTGGGCAGAACTTATAACTGCGAAAGTTTTATAACCTTCCCGCTGTGGCGCTCCTTCCCCTCCTTACCCCACCCCCTTCCTTCCTCCCCTCCAAAACCCAAAAGCCTATTTCTTCCGCCCCATACTCAAGAGAAGGAAAATATGAAAAACGCTTCTTCGTGGGGGAAATCGAACGGCGGTCCCCTCTTGGACAAACGACGCGCTCTCCGCTATTGGTTTTAACCATTAAAAATATACAGCCATGCATATCAATTTGGTCGTTTGGAGAGATTCCGTTCTCCCTGGTAAAAAAGGGAGGCTTAAGTGCGGGTTATTTTTTATCCACGGGGAAGATCCTAAGAAGGATCGCAATAAAAATGTATCGGAGCGTATAAATGCGAGAAGACAAAGCAAATGTGGGTATGGAAATGCATGTAAATAAGATGGGGCGATGCGAAAAGTATCAATTTTTATACAAATGCGTATATGGGTCCTTGGCTATATCGGGACTGATATTTTTTTATTGGGGAGAGTGTCCCTCCTTCGTATCGGCAATGAGCCAAGCAATTGGAGAGTGGATTGGCGTTCGGGAGGGGAACTGGAAATTTCCATGGAAACGTGGAAAAATGTGCGATTCGCAGATTAAGCTTCGGAGTATTGCTGGTGTTTCTTTTAGCTCCAAAATCTATACATGGAAAACGTGCAGTAAAAAGAATACTCGAGTTGACCCACTCGGACCTTTTAAATGAAATCAATTTGAAAGAGCATGAGTAATCCTGGAAGAAGCATGTATTGACCCAAACAAACCAAATTGTAATATGGTTTTATATGGATCGATATTTATTTAAATTTCTTTTAAATGAATTCCGTCTGGTGGATATCCAGCTGTATCCAAGATGGAATAATTCGATTAGGAACGGGTATTATCGGAATAAAAAGAAATATTTACAAATTTTCGATATCCACTGAATTTAAGTTTTACCAATATTTAAAGTATCCATATACTCTCCAAAGAAGATAGAACTATTACAAAATACGATTATTTGAAATTCTACATAGAAATTTAAATTACAGACTTCTTTAAAAATTGATACATTAACTTCAAGTGCTTATAGAATATGTATATTTATCAATTTATCTGGTATATAGAGCATTTTCTCTTTAACGGAAATGAGGATTTTATTAACATAATTTAAATATTTTTTCCTCTTTTTAGATGAGTTACCTTGGTTTTGTAGAATTGAGTGAAACTATTTCTTCAAAGAAACGCAAACTATAGTTAGCTTACAGGGGAACAAATGGACCATTATTGCATACTTCAAATGATGTTAAGATAAAAGTGTGAGCATTTATTACGGAAATCGTTAAAATCAGCTCAATTACAAGACTTATTTTTCCAATTCAGAACTCCTTGTTGTAAAAGTATATCACGAAGTATCTAAACGAGTAATCTTTGTTGGATTAGAAACCTGACTTGTACAGTAAACGTATTCTAGTGACCTTTTATGAAGTACACATTACATAAACAAGCATCTTCTTCTTTAACTCCCATCATTATACAATAAAAAGTATCCTAAACTAGAATGAAAATCCTTTCCTTGAAAGAGCTACTCTCTCCCCATTTTATCATATTATATACCACACTGCTTCAAGTCACCAGTCCTCCTCTCATTGACCAACGGTGGAGTATCCATCAAGAGACCTCACGGGAAGATTTGACCTTAACTGCCTTTTTATTCCAAAAGCTCCCCCAAAAAAATATAAACTCTTCCGAAGCCTGGAAATCTGCATCGCGGTCGGATGGGCCCGGTCAAATGGGTCCAGTCAAATGGGTCTGGCATCTTCAATATATTCCTCCGATTGTTATTATTTTAAGCACCGTCCGGGAATTTGCGTTTCATCCGTACGGAATGAATCCCCGGTCGTAACTTAAGGAAGAAAAATTCATTCCCTTTCTGATTTTTACGATCGTGATCTCCCGGTGTCCTCGCAATTCAAATCGGGGAAGAAGAGATATCGTGCATGGATAAAGCGATTACTCCGCTCCCAATAAAAAAGGGTCCTCGTAAATTATCTTTCTATGCCTCCATATTGCATTCTGCGTCGAAGGATATGCAGCTATTTCATCCCTTTGCTTTGTCCCTTCGAAATACTGCCGTTTACTATTCATACGCTCCTTTTTTTTATCTACCGCCGCGTTCTTTTCTTTTCCGGATGAATCGGAATTTGGATCGAGTCGATACGTTCTGGTGAGGAAGTTGCTATAGTAACGAACGAAGTATTTGGGCTACTTGAGATTAGAGTCCTTTATTGCTAATTATAGAAATTCGAAGCGTCAAATTGATCGATATTATTGGTTGGTATTTATTTCCAATTCCAGATTTCGTATTGAGGATGACTCATTAATATTGCGACCAAAATTATAATTAACAATAATAAAGATTACTTCAAGAATACGTGATTCTTTTAAGCAAGAAATGTCAATATAAAACTTCACTCGTAGATATAACGAAGCATAAATGTTGATAACGATATTCTGTTCTTTTTTAACAGAAATATAATTGCCGTAAATGTAGACATATTTTGGGATGAGATAATTAGTGATTTATAATATTTATTTAAAATTCCACGTATATGAAATCACGAAATGTAGATGTTAGAATAATGAATTGTTTTTAAGAGAAAGTGTTTCTTTCATCCAAGAAATTAAATTTTTCTAAATCATTTACACGAATTCCATTGCGTGAGCATAAATACTATGATATTATTAAGTAAGAACAAGAAAAATTTCTTTTGAATGGATGATTTAACGAGCGGGGAAAAAGTTATGATAAATTTTTCATTTTATTTGGGAGAAATATACGCATCAAATATAGCTAACATACTCTTTACTTATATACCCTAAAATTAATACCTAATAATAATGAATCTCTAATATACTTTACGTGTGGATGTTGGCTAAAATAATAAGCATCAATTAATACTTTATAGTGAACACAAAATCTTTCGAACAGAGAAATAAGCAAAAGTTATCAAAAACTCAGCGCAGAATGTCGTTCTTTCGTCAGCGGTCAAACCCAAGCGAAAACTCCCACCATAAAGCAAGTAGTTTTGACGCTCTTCAGCGTCAAATCAAAAAGTTGTAACTCGAACGAACTTCTCATTAATCGAGCACGAATCTTATATATCCTACGAGAAGACGCTGTTAACGTCCGAGCAGCGAGAATTTCGCCAATTCAATTCCACTTATTGGGCATACGTCTCCCTCCCTTTCTAATACGACCCTTAATCTTGCGTATATATATCCTCTCCCTTTATAGTACGTCCTCCTCCGACTATTTTCAGACTACTTCTTCTGGCGCCATCTGTTCCCTCCAAACCACAACCCTTTACCCTCCCCTTTCTCCACATCCCCCGAAAACCCTTTTCTCCCGATCGTTTCTTTCCCTTTTTTCTCCCCCTTAACTCACCGAGCGGCGTAATTGCTATGGAAACCGGTCTTGTGAGCGCCCCGCGTTAACTTACTCCGATATGACTGTTAATAAGCAAAAGGCGGATTTTTTCTTGGGAATTTTCGTTCGTGGCGTCTGTAGAGGAACGGAATGCGGAGATTAACCGTATGGCGGCGCTTCTGAGGCAGAGAAATTAAGAAAATGCGACCTCTTCATCACGACCCGAACTGAAATTGCGCGAAAAATATTTTTTAAGGGGCTAAGCTTAGCTTCCGGGTGAATTAAAGAAAATAACAATAGTCGAGAGTTGGGATATTTTAACCCAATTCTCGAAATTTTACATTGCTTGCGGCGGTCTTAGCCCAGATGTGAAGAAGTGAAACGGCCTCGTTATATTGCTAAGTGATAATTCGTGAGGAATCGTGAGCGGCGGTGTGTTTGCGAGTAACCACGTGTATTGTTGCTAGCCGGAATGAAATATATAGCCGTTCGCGGAAATACGCTGGAGGAAACTAATTTCTTGGGGACTGTAGAGTGATCAGCCTATAAATTTAAGGACACAAAATTCAGAGGCATAGTCTAATTATGATACAAGAACTCTAATTCTAAAATACAATCGTAATTTTGTTCGTAGTATTTTAATCAAAATCATTGCATGAATCACTGAGTCATAGATGTCATGGATGTCTATTATTAGATAAAAGATTTCAGTTTATTATTGATGATATTAAAAAAACACTATTGCAATAACGTATATGGATTTTGTAACAGCCATTATTTGCATTAGAAAATAAATACTTTAATTTTTCTCCAATCAAATCGAGAACGATATTAAAAATAAAAAATGAAAAAATGTTGTTAATCTTGATTGTTCTTTAGAAAATATAAGGAGAGAATGTTTGGAATAATTTATGAATGCCCAACATAAAAACAATACAGGTATTACCTTGGACTTTTATGGATGCAGTAAACAGACAAGCAGAGAATTCTTGACAAAAAATTCCGAGCAAAGATTCACATCACGAGAGAAATTAGTAGTGTATTTGCTTAGAGAAAATTTATGGATGGTGAACGAGATTATACCTTCCGGTTTGATTGTAAACTCCTATCTTAATTGCAGGAGAAACGTATGGATACAAAATACGATAAACTAAAATAATCAGAAACCAGAAAGTCACATCGATACTAAATGAACGAATAGGTGAAACAAACACCTAAAATCGTACAACACGATTCGACAGCGAATTCCCCAACCCTCTCCCAATACAAAAGGCACCCGTAAACGGCACGCACCAACAATTCCTCAGGAGTCTACGCAAACCCACGTTCATATCTCTTTTGTATAGTTCCTCAGGAGAGAAAGCGGGGGGGGTGGTTGAGAACATCTGCTCTTTCCGCGAGGGAGGCGATGAAAGGGTGAAAATCAAACTGCGATTCGTACGGACGCAATTCTTCCGCTGCAAACCCCTCCGCCTCATTTCGACCAGACGGCAGATGCGTTTTATCTTCCTCGTAAAAGGCGGATCCGAGTTGGCCGATCGGGGGAGAGAAATACGTCTTCCACCCCCGAAAGGGTTAAGACACACGATAAAAATCGAACCCTAGATAAGTACGATTCCCAATCCACGGATAAGCGGCGGAAGGGGATCCAAAAAAATTCAAAAGAGGGAGACAGTACGTTACCAGGCGACCGTTAGAGGGAAAGGGTGGTAAGGAATCATGAAATTTCGGGTTGGTTGTTGATATACGAACAGTGGAGAGATGAGAGGGATATGAGGTTAGAAACAGCGGGCTTGGAGAGCGTTCCCATATTGAGGTTTTTTTTCTCCTCCTGGTAAATGCAGTCGTGTCTGAGGGGATGGAATGAAACGAGTGTATGGGTGAAAGGGCCCTGAAGAGCCTTGTAGCTACTACGATTGTCGGGGAGAAGGCTGCATCCTGGGACGTCCGGCTCTTTCCGTCGCGATGGAACAAGGAATTCTCGCGAGCCCTCACGGGGGGCCCCCATTCCCTTTTTTCTGAAGCCCTTTTTAGCGTGCGGGACGACCCTCTCAAGTCGGGGGTCGCGGCACTGTTTACTCTCAGACGCAATATCGCAACTCTCCCCACGTCATTTAAAAAACGCTCGTGTTCGGGTCGAAAAAAGTATATTTTATTTATTTCCGGACAGATTGTACAATTGTGCGGAGGATGATCCCATTTTTTCATTTGTCGGGGGAGATATTGAGGAGTTCCCGAGTGCTTTGATTTTTTTTTGCTTGTACTCCGTTATTGTACATCTCGGGATGGAATGGTTACATAGTTACGGTGGGTATTCATTCATATGCACTTTCCGATTAGTACTTTATTTTCGAAATTTCTGCAAGCGAAATTGACGCATTCAAAAATTTGTTTAGAGATTCTAATTATAGATCTACTGATTCATAATCTCTGGAAGATATTCCATGAATTAATTTCAATATTTGCCTGATTAACGATACGAAGTTCTTCGTACAACGTAAAAATAAAAAGATAAATTATATGTTATTCTATTATAATTTATATGTTTTTATTATATCAATTAAATATCAATTCGAAATTGTTCATGTAGGAACTTGCTGAAATTTGAGTCATTTCTAACAGCGTAAAACTTTACTCGTAATTAAAATACATGAAATCTGAATACTTAAATAAAGTATTTTTCTATAATAACTAAGCCAGTGAAAGGTGGAAAACGAGAACCAAATTGTGAATCTGAAGTCCTACTTATTTTCTGTAACTCAAAACAGTCCTAAATATATACTACAATAGAAGGAAAATTTTAGCTCATAATAAAGCATACATATAACTTTACTGCTAGTAGATAAGAGTGACCAAAAAGCGATAAATAAATTGAGAAAACCTCCTATCGTGAGAACAGATGAATCTTACCCCGTGAATGCATGCAACCCGCAACATAATACTGTACAGTTGGCTGTCTAAGATACAGGAACCGCTTAGTTAAATATTCAATTGCAAAATCAAGGACAAATGCTTCAGAAAATTTATAATATCGAATTAGGATTCATATTCTAAAAGCAACATTTGCAAAAACATAACATACCAGACTATTTCGCTATTTCTTAGAAAAAGGATGTTGGAAGTTGTAAACTATTTTTTATCGGATAAATTTTTGCTTATAGTACGGATTTTACTAAGGATGTTCAAGAAATAAGAAAATTATGAATAAATAAAATGAATGAATATTAATTTTTGAGGAATACTACGGTTCCTCCAGAAGGTTTACTATCTCCATTTCAGAAACGTAATTCATTTCGATATGCACCGATGACGATCCCGATATATTCAGTTGTTTTTTCATTCATACTTTCCATCCAAATGAAAAACATCCATTTGACAAACAGCACTCAAAGCTCCACAAAATGCTAATGCAATCAAACAAATGCGAGAAAAATTTCCCTCTCAAAAAACATCGATGACTCAATTCGAACCGAACTGCAACAGTTTCCTTGCAAGAACCCAATTTCCGCTATTGACTCCAGTCACCTGTCTCCCCCAAAAACCGCCGGATTTTTTCGCTCGATTTCTCATCCCTCGAAAACCCATTCGGCCGAGAGAAAGAGAAAAAAACCCACAGAGAAACCGTCTTCATCCCCAACTCCCTAATTTAATGAACGCTTTCGTGCGGAATCGAAGATGGAATGCTAAGCAGGATCGGGTCCACAGAATTTCCTCAGAAATCCGAAGCTCCTCCGTCAAAACCTCCCCCCCCAGAACCCCCCCAATCGCCTCCCCTTTCTTATCCACGTCGACAACCCTTTCTTCCTTCCCATTTGCCGCATCGCGTCATGATTCTCCACCACCGCTCTCCATCTCAGACGAAAACCCCCTTCCAAAAAGCATTCCCGATTTCTTTCATCCCTCTCTACGTCTCTATCACTCATCCGCCTCGTTGCTAACGTAGCGTAAACAATTGTTGCATTAATGTTTAACGTCAACTCACGCATCGATGGCTTCTTCTTAAATGATGTTTTCCGTTCCGCCTTTCTATTATCGGGAGGACGAGAGAAGACCCGCTTTTTACATGGCTGTTCTGCGGTAAAATGTCTCCCGTCCGCCTCATTAAGCAAAGATAGAATTAGCTTTCTTTGGATCGTAAAAAAAGTCGGATTTCTCGAACGCTCTCCGACCGAGGTTACTTGGAATGGAGATCGAAACTTGCTTTTTACATTAATTCATGAGGGATATGGCGGAAGCTGAACGGATGATCTCCGAGCATTTTTTAATCATATTGAGGAATATAAAATCATTCATAAAGTAAGCTATATCTCATACCATAGTTTAATTCTTAATATTGATTTAATTTCTTTCCGTAACGTTATATATCTATGATAATTTTTATCTAGGTCTCCGATGAAAGAGATTTAAGTTTCCTTAATTTCTTAAATAACCAATCAGCCTCGACTAACATCGTTCATCTATAAAAATCACGTCGAATTTTACTTATAATTACATTAATGATATATTAACAAACCATGGCCACCTGGTCATTGGCCCAAATGTGATGGAATTATTAATAAATAAATATCCGTTTCTTACACGGTATAAGATAGGCTATATAATAGAATTAATAATAGCATTATTAAGATTTCAGAGGCGATGTTTAAGTGACAAAATCAGGGATCGATTATTTGTTTATGTTACATTCGGTGCCATAACAGATTTAATATTAATTAAAATTGATTTTTTCGTAAGCCTATTTATGATGAAGCATCGCAAACTAATTTCTAAGTGTTCCCTATGCTATAATAACCATAAAAACTCATTCTCCACATACATTAAGACGCAATTCTCACATATGGAAATATTCCTACATCACCTAGGAAACAAATAGACAACCATATCCTCCGACATTCAATCCAACCATCACGCATCATTATTACTCAACGTCGAGCTATTTATTATAGATAACTAAGTGTCTCTAAGTCATCTAGTAGTACCCAATCTATCCCCCATCCCATTCCATTTCCCCATCATCCCTCATGTCTCCTTACGCCAAAAACTCCATCTTACCACCCCTTTCCATCCTTCGAACATCAGCCTCCGTAAAGGCCCTTAAAGACACTCACCCCACCACAAGACCCCCTCGGGACCGCCCAGACACGACACCTCCATCCCTCAGTCTCCCCCGCTTCCTTCGAAGGATCACCCTTTATCCACACCACGCCATTTCTACGGCGACACTTTGAATGGTCACCGCTATTCGGGTTTAATATGCAAAGTAACTTCGGTGCGATGTAAGAGGTGTAGCGTAGAAAGGAGCACCATCTTAAGATGCTGCGGGAGGATGGGGGGAAGAGAGAGAGGGATGCTTTCTAGAAAATTTTCCAGAACCATGGCTTGATAGTACTTTTGGCTTATATACTCCGCGATTAAAGTCTCGACGAATTTAATGCTTCAATTAGAGAGCCTTTATGCTTCATTTTACCCGTGGAGATATTGTTTTAATATTTCCGCATTTCGCTAACTTATGCTTAACCGAGTGCGAAGTTAATAAGGTGACGAAACTTACGGATGTTCCCTGAGTGCAATACGGAGTTCCGCTAATTACCGGACAACGGTTATCATTATAGTTTCATAAAAACTTCAGCACCTTTGGATTTATATCATTATGATCGCTTAAGTGATTTAAAATGTCCGTAATGTTCATAATATATCCAAAGACAAATATTGGCATGACTAATGGAATTAACTGGTGAATATACAATGTTACACATCAAAAAACTATTGTTAATTACTATTCAATAAAATATATAATTATATTTTAATTTTTCTCTTGTGCAATTAATAGAAGATTCTTATAAAATTATCATATTATAATATTCCATCGCAAAAATCTATAAATAGTTATCCTATTTATATTAATACTTTTATGATCCTATTTACTTTCTGGCACGATGGATTTACAATTGTTTTAAACTCTGATCGAATTTTATAAAATTGTCAGTTTTCGTATTTGACAACTTGTTGATATACTACAGTAAATAATTAAACGAGATTTCTTTAATCTGTGATACGTATTACAAAGTAAGTTTGAATAACACCGATTATAACTCTGAATATGATAATAATAATCGTAAATCATATTATTTACTTCGTTATTTATGTTTACGTACAGTGCGTAAATACACATAGATTACGTATCAAAATAAATACGTACATAAAATACATGCATAAATCCTGTACATATACGTAAAAAACGGAGTAGATACTAAGTGACAGAGTTAATTCTAAATAAACCAACTCTTTTTCCAATGATTGATAGCCCCGTTTCTAAGTTAACGTAACAATTAAAATTTCTAGCGTTTTTCACAACCCTTCCCACTCGTAATATATATCTCGTCGCTTAGAAGAGAAGTCACCCAAATCATGCGAAAGGGGATTTTTCCGGAGATCGAATCTGAAGATGTAATTCGCGATCACTGGTAGCAAAACGTTGTCTTCAGAAGGGTTTTCGTATGCGACCTCCGCCCATAAATAAGATTCTTCGCGTGACGGAGAATGTTATGGAGGGGGGCAGGAAGTGACGGAGGGGAGGGCATGATCACGTGACACGGGGCAATACGCTGCCCTTAATATCCCTCCTTCGGGTCAATCGCACCATTTGCACCGCCATTCGAATCCGTTACGCGCTGAGTGACTCAAGGAGAAAGTTCGAAGGGCAATCCCTCTTACGACCATCGGAAATGAAAGCATTAAAAAAATAAAGCTCTGCTTTTTCTAGCTGCATACACACTCTCTCTCTCAAAGGGTGTTCCGTTTCATTCGTGGAACCAATGTTCGATGTTTGAAATACTATGTTCTTTAAGTAAATGAATAAATTCAGACTACTCATTCTTTGTTTCTTTGAAAAAGAGATTGGGAAAAATTGAAGAATGATTAGGTCGATTTAGGGATATATAAAAGAAATATCAAACCTCATATTCTCATACGTAACCTGCAACCAGAGATGTAAAACTTCACAAATAGCGATATTAATATATCGCTTATTATTCTAATATATCTCTAATTGACTGTAAGAATACATTCTTGATGATAGTAAAATCTATTGATCTTTAAATTAATCTGGCGATCTATAATCATATAAATAACTCATTTATTAATACTAAATGCAAGATATTATATAAATTTCGGATCAGGATATTTTTAATAATTTATAATGCGAATTTTCAATTATCAAGCTTATTCAATTGTGAAAAAACTTTAAAAGTATCATTACATTCAAGCAAACTGTTTGGAGGTATATTATACTGAGAATGAGGAACATAAGCCTCAATTAACTACTTTTGTTTTTCTATATTCCGTGATACTTTAAATGAGACGATGAGAGATAAATGAGAGAGAGTATCTACCGATTCCTACCAGAAAATAATTATATAGCGACATAATTATTTACTTTTGACACATTTATTCACAAAATGAGTGCACGTAAATTCCTTCTTTATATTGATAGATCCTTCGCTTTCATTAAATCCAATATACGAGAAATGTTTAAGATTACGAAGCTTAACAAAACTGTGAAAAGGGTTAAAGAATTATCTCTTTTGGGTTACTCCAGAACTGTATAGATAAACGGACAAAATAAATGAGAAAATCAGTAAATAAACTCCTAGATCGAACTCACATCAACTAAAATCCTCACTTTATTAGTACCCTTACTTCCTTCAACATTCATCTACAAAACTTTCCCCAACCTAATAAGATGAAATTAGAATACCCTCACTTCATTATTCCGTAAAAAAAACCTCGCAAAAGAATACGACACGGCTTAAATAATGATATCGCTCGACGCACGTGTCTTTATACGAGAAAAGCTATAATTTAAAAAGCCATCACTAAATCATGCGAGACACCCACACTTTCATCGAAATCAGACATCAGAACTCTGTAGCCGTTTAAGATTCAAGTCACGCCAATGCCTTTCGTGGCCTCTGAGATGTTCCTATTAGCAGTTGGGGTTTCTATGGCGGCCGTAGAATCTAAATATTGTCCTTCTCTTGGCAGTCACGCCATCGACGTTATCTATAAATCTCAAGATATGAATTTGACGGCAATCAGCATATCGCCATTGGCGCATCGTACAGAAAACAACGATTAATCAGTACGCACGACACTGAGACATGAAATTTTAATGAGCTTTTCACGAGGTCGATTTTAAGCCTTAAAATAAGAGTTGAGGATTAAGACTGGATGTAATGATTCATGGAGAATCCACTGAACATAAATTAAAAGTGACTATAAACGAATTATACGAGGTTGATTTATTTTTCCTCGAATTAGTGTTTACCTCATTTACATTCAATACATTCGAGAGGGCAACCTGTGATAGTTTCTAGAAAAGCGGAAAACATTCACAAAATCATTACCAATTTCGATGTTTAATTATGATGAATTATTAAAAGCAATATTGGTCAGGCACATACGATCCGTTGATCTATTTTCAGACCATAATTGTTTACTATCACATTGCCAGTTTTACCTTAATACAACAAAATGAAGAAATTACACAAGAAGATTTCAACGGAATTATATTCCAATAGAATGGACACAAATGCAAAATAAAAAATCTGCATTAAAAATCGCACTATCTGAGCACAACTAAAACAATCAGTACGTCATGAAGAATAGTTCAGAACGATGCTTCAATGCATAACTGCTGCTTCAAGGGAAAATAGAACGTAAAATTAGCATTTCTCAGTGTTTACTCAAACATCTCCAAACGAAACGAGAAAAATTCTTTTTATAAAAAGGAATAAAACCTAAGAAAATATCAAGGATCCCTTTCAAAAATTTCAAGCCAACATCTGCTGGACACAAATCCTAAAAAAATTAATAAATACGATTGCACCATAAAATACATAAATTAACAAACATGAATTATTTCGAGAACCACCACCACCATTCTCGAGCCAGAAGACAAAATTCGTCAGACGTATAAAAATCCTCCGAAATCCCAGTTTTCTTTCGACTCTCGCGGAATTCATCTCATAAATTAAGCAAAACTGACCGTAAAACCTTAAGTCCCGAAATGCAAATTCTCCGCAAAAAAAATCCGCGTCATTCCTTACTCCGTCGGTGCATATTTATATAGCCATAGATCACCTCCTCTGCCCCCGACACTCCTTCCCTATTCATGCATCCATCCTTTACGTAATCTATGTCCTTTATCCCCACCTCGCCTACGGACGTACAAGGACACCGTTTGCCCTCCGATCGGCCTACCCCGAAGATAGCCCGAGGCCGGAGATGTCATAGGAAAGTGGATAAGAGAGACCCTTGAAAAAAAAGGGAGCGCGCTTCCCGAAGGCTATACGGGGGAGGGTTTTTGAGGCAGGCCACAGGATCAGGAGGAAGGGAGAGAAGCGATCTAGAGCTATTCCTAAATCCTTTTTTCCTCTTTTGCCGCAAAAAAGAAAGGGCCATCGGGAGTGTGTGGTGTAGTCGGCGTCCTTCCCGCTAAAAAGATAAAACGAAAGATTTTTTCCCCTTATTTACCCCTTCAATCCGTGCTATTCCTGTCCTTTTTTTATATATCCTTTGGGGTGATACTGCTCCTCCTACCAGAGAGAGATACACCCTTCTCTTCATCTTTTCCTCTTCGTCCGATAGCCCGATGCGTATCAGCGGAATGAAAACCCCGGATCGGTCGACTTCCAATCTCTTTGTGAACCTCTTTGCATACGCTCTTCTATCTCTCTCGGCTCATCTCACCCGCTTTATCTTCTCGGAACAATTTTTCTTCCCATCGCCTCCGAATACTTTGATTTCCTCGGACCCGGACGTTTTTCCCCTTCCGAAAATCCCTATCGTATGCGTTTTCCTTCCATCTTTGGTTGACGTTTGCGTCTCCGGCTTAACTTACGGCGGGATCGTTGATGGAGATACGGGATGGACGGTCTTTTGATATCTTTGAAGTACGTATGCCGTACGTCGTGGAAGGATGGGTATCAAGCGTGCGTTTTAATTTATGTACGGAAAATAAGACTCGATATCCCAATTCGTTTATCCAAGATTTAAAACCATATTAATTCCTTCTTTGAATGCTGGAAGATATTTTGAAAAAGGTATAATAAAGTTAAACAGAAGTGAAAAATAGCGACACGACTGGGACTCGAACCCAGGTCTCCAGGTATAAAAACTTGCGATGTTCTACTATAGATATAATAAAACAATACAGTGATTATTTCACGTAAAATCATTACTTGATTTCGTCATTAATTTAACTACATCTTCAGAACTTTTTAATTGAACGATAAAAGTTATTTATGACGAAAAATAATTATGATAATGATTGGTAAGGAAAACCATTTTTCATCAAACTAAATTCATAATATTCCATTAACTATATTCTCAGAAAAGAAAAACATCAATAAATTGATATAAGGGCTTAATTAAACATCGTAATCCTCACCGTAAATAAATTCCACCGAATAATTTCTTTTAAATACATTTAATTAGCGTCGCTATATAAAATTAATAACCCCGAATTTTTTTCTAGAGATACTTTTTCCTCGGAATTAATATCCAGAATTCGATAAATTCGCCTCCAGAAATTACCTCCCTCGAAAAAAAATCATCTCATCGAAAGAAAAAATCCGATCAATAAAAAAAGGGAAGGAATTTTAAAATAGGGATCTGTGTATAGAGGCGCCTCATCGTGACGATAATGACATCTTTTATCCTTCATACTCTCCGATACCTTTCGGTCAATCCGATATCCCTGCCTTAAAAAAAAACCCTGAATAAAAAGGCCCCCGTCGATATCTACATCTTACCGGAGGGTACGAGAGTGCTAATAAATTCCGGGATGCGGATTATTTAAAACCCCGCCTTTCCCTCTTTCCTCGGCCTTTGGTCAGGGGTAGAAAAGAAAGGGATGAAAAGAGTGTAGAGGGGGGCTCTCTCTCTCTAAGCCCCTGGAACAACCTATATGCATGGTCGGGAAAACCCCTTCTTTTTCTCTCTCGACACCACAACTTCCAACATGCCTTCTACCCTTCGATCCATATTGTACAACGCCCCCTCCTTCCCCTACGATATCTTTTTAACCCCCACACCCCCTTCGTCCCCAATTCCCTGCTTAGTTAAATCCGATGCGAATCTTTTCCGAAAAACCTCTGCTGCCTCTCACGTAAAAACACTTTGTTCTCTCTCTCTTACGCAAACAGGGATTGAATTCTTACCGTGATGAAAATCGGCACGTCTCCTTAACTTTTATTAGTTTGTTTTCCTTCGCTTTACTTTTACAATCCCGATCGAAGAGTTGTTTGCCGTTTGGGGTATTTTATGGGAAACGAAAAGAGGGAATATCGGATGATTTCTGGGTGGTTCTCTCGGCGTTCGGTGTGTCCAAACATTACGGAGAGCAAATAAGAGTTTAATCTTAAAATTCGTTATGATTCTATTGTCTTTTTTTTGAAGAATTAAAGTTCTTTTAAAAATGAGTCGATAAAGATGTAAAGGTGTTTGTTTTGGTGTTAATCTCACCCTTACTGGCCTCTAGGCGAGTAAAAATTATAAGTAATCGCTTCTTATTATATCGAAATAATTTTATCAGAAAGATTGGTAACCATTCAATTTTTTCCTTCTAATACTATCAATAGCTTTTTAATTATTTCTTACAGGATTCAAATTGGTCCTGTTTAAATTATTTCTCGATAATTACCTTAGGAAAATTAATACTAATAAGATTCACAGCTATGAATATGAATGAAATACTATTTTATTTTACAAGTATTTCGAACGGTACTGTTTTTAATGTTATTGTACAGTGGTACCTTGAGATACGAATGTCCTAACATACGAATGTTTTGAGATACAACATGAAATATTCTAAAATTTATACTTCGACATACAACGAAAAATTTGAGATACGAATTTGCGATGTGCGATAATTGCATTGGTGAGGACTGTGGTTGACGCCGCATCGTTCACCCGTCGCTGTGTTATTCGCTTTGTCCCTGTTTTTGGTGTCATTTTGGATAGTAGGTATATATACTGTACTCTGCATATTTTGTTATTTTAACCATGGATCCCAAAGTTAAAGACAAAGCTGGTGCAAAGAAAAAGCCTAAGAAAATGATCTAAATGGAAGTGAAACATGCAATTATTGCAAAGCATGAGCGTGGCGTTCGTATCATCGACTTGGCAAATGAGTATGGCCGCAATCCTTCTACAATATCCACGATCATGAAGCAGAAGGAAGCGATAAAGAAGCTGCAACCTTCCAAAGGCGTCACCATTATTTCAAAGCTACGAACTAATATACATGATGAGATGAAACAGCTACTTTTATTATGGATTAAGGAGAAGCAATTGGCAGGTGACTCTGTTTCTGAAGCGATTATTGACGGCCGATGGCCGCTACATGTGTTATTAATGTATTAATAAATAAATTAATAAACATTGTGTGTTATTTCTCGTTTATTTATATACAAATTGTGTATATTATATGTAATTTAACTGTGTTTTGGGTTAGTTTCATATCGCTAGAACGCATTAATATATATTACATTATTTTAAGTGGGAAAAATTGCTTTGAGATACGATTTTTTTGACATACGACGATGATCACAGAACGAATTAAATTCGCATCTCAAGGTACCACTGTATATTTGATATTCCACGTTTTATTTTACATAAACATCATCAAATCAGTATTCATTAGTTTAGGTAGGTTATATCTCAAAAAATATTAGAAGAAATAGATAGATAAAGGAAATAAGACTCAAGAATTGAATCTTCTTTGATGTAAGATTTTTTTTAAAATCGTGATCACTCTCAAATATTGAACATGCATTTTTATATTTTAATCATGAGAAATTAAGTAAATAATTAATTCTTTATCGCAATTAAATATTTTATATCTCACAAAGTAGCAGTTTTATAAATATTTCGACGAATTTTCTAAATCACGTACCCTGTTTAAAAACAGTTTCAATGTTATTTCGATCAATCGTTAACATAAACCGAGAACCACTTCCCTAAAGATTTTAGCACACGAACAACTTTGATTAATCGTCCGAAATGGTTGATACTCGGTAAAAACACCCTTCATAAAGTAGAGTAACGTGTTGCATGCAGCTGTAGGCAGAGAAGAAGTTAACAAATAAGGCGATCATAATTCACTATACGGTATTTCCTTTTATTCGCCTCCTAATTTCGAACATCGGAAGAATCGATCCTTTAACCCCCTCCACCACACCTTTAACCCCCTCCACCACATCTCCCATTTTGATCCCTGCCTCCTCCACACACTCTTTTTATGGTCTCCTACACACACGCTCTCCTACACACACACGCTCCCTCCTCACACCTCCCGCTTAATCCCCCTTTCGTCCATACCATTCACCCATTTCTCTTCCATTTTCATCCTTCTATTGTTTTACTCGATGTTATTTTTTTCGCCTCCTTCGAGGCTTTTTTTTATTGCCATGGTGCTTATTCAGCCCGAGTAAAAATCGTGTTTCACCTCCGATGTTTTTTAACTCCCCACTTTCGGATCTTTCGACCATTACGCCCTCGATATTTCATCCCAATTTTGCGTGCTCGACGGAATACGACCTTCTTCTTTTTTTTCCGGGATTCCGTAATTCAATCTTTTGCCTGTTTCGTCATTCCCACACCATGAATGTTTCCTCGCTACGCTAAATCTAGAGATGCCTGCGAAGGATAATTTCTCACGTTTTTTTCGACCGGAAATCGCCCGTATCGAGAACTAAAATGTATGGAATTGATGTCGTTTGGAAAGAGTTGGGGAATATTCCGAGAAGTAATTAAGGAAGGTTTTTTAGATCGATGAAACAATTTTAATGAAATTCTATGGTTGTGGGTTTAATAAGTATGAGATAATCAATTGGCTTTAATAAGTATGCAAAGAATTGTGATATTGAACTCTTTTCATTATGATATTTTCAATAATAACTAATTATTTACTATTAATTCTTATGATTAATTAATTAATGCTCTATAAATTTTATCGACTATTCGTCTTAGATTTGTAGAGGAGTAATTTTCAGTGTACGCAATATGTTAAAAAGTAAATAATTGTTTGTACCGTATTAAGTATTTATTTTGGTCAATAAAGTTTTATTTATATTTATTGTACTCTGTATTAAAACGTTATTATATAATAGAATGTCTTACTGCGACCCTTATTTGTAATAATGCTAACAATAATAACAGAGCTCAGATCCAAAGTTAAAAGTAATACTAAGATACTGATGTAAAAATACTTATAACTATTTATTAGAAACGTAAAAGAATATTTTCCTTGCGTGTTGACTACCATTTATAAGAAAGAAATTTTTATTTTATTCAAAATAAATTGGTTCCAAATTCTTTCCAAATATTTTCTATATCGATGTTGAAAATTCCAAACCTTATTTCTATTATCATCAATTATAAAGTACGTTTATTTTATAGTATATATATTAAACATTATAAATATAAAGGATATAGTTGAATAAATTATTCATGATTAAATTATACATTTGAATATAAATGAATGACGTGTAAATATAGAGAGAGAACAACCGAAATTCGCGAGGTTAGCAAAATAATGGATGCGATAGTACGATCGTATTTGCTGAATGGCTTTGACACGATCATTAGTTTTAAAATTTGCCTCGTGATAAGAAAATATATATGTTCGGTCTATATTATCATCATAAAATCTCCATAACCGATTCACTCTTAATCCTAATATTAACTTCAAAAAGGCCCCTTTTCTCATCGCAAATAGCATTCTCAAAAGTGCAAACTATCGAAAGAAACGTATTCCAATTCTGGGAAACGGAGTGAATTTTAATTCCATAAAAAGGACTGGCCTTTAGCATTCGCCTGCAATTGTCCTATCTCATTTCAGTGATCACAAAATTCTCGAGAAATCGCAAATTTATCGCTATTTTTAATCGCAGCCTAGTTCTACTCAACTGTTCTCATCCAGCCCATTTATCCCGAATGCCATTCTTAACTGCTTCAATGCAAATTCTACTTCTCCTCACTCATCTGCGAGCTCCAATTTCCTCCCATGATATTTAATCATTCCCTCCTTCTATAGAATCTCTTATATTTGCCTCTCCCGCCACTTTGCGAAATACTCGCTTCGTCCAAAGAGGCCGCGTTAAATCATTATATTCGGCTCCATTGTAGCATGAAAATGTGGAAATTATTTTCACACAAATATATTATAATTAGATAGTGAAAATCAAAACTTTTTGACGAATAATTGGTATAATTTTGCTCTTGATAGGGATGTACGTGTAATCCAAAAACAGGAGGAGAATTTGATGAAAATTAGAACAGTTTGACTCCTAGCTCGCGCGAATAATTGTGATACGTCCTCACCTGCCAAACGTCTTTCAATATAAGCATTTTAATGGGATGTTACATTAAATAAATCCAACTTATCCCATATTGCGGTAATATAACCTTCATCAAGAATCTCGAAAAATTACGAATTAGATTTCAAAGCATTTGATCTATTATCTGATTATATTGATTTACGCCTTTAACAAAGAATTCTCTGTAAAAATGAAAATTCGACACAATAATAGAGTAAGTTTTTTTTTAAATGAAATAAATAATTATTATAAGTTTAAATATAACGTATCTCTGAGATATTTATGTTCTCATTCATAAATTCGTTTGGAGAGAGGGTTCAGAGAGAGCAAGGATATGTAATTTTTATTCTTCTAATTTAAATAAATTAGATTATCAATAAATGAAAATATTATTATATATAAGAATGTATAGGATCTGGTTTGAGAAAGAAATTCCTATTTTTTTCATCAAAACTCTACGGTATATGGGAATGAATTCAATTATAATATATTAAATAATAATCTATTTAATTCGATGTCCCTGCAAGTTAAACCAAATAGGAAATAATGTACGTATTACAATCAACGATAGTGTATCTTAGACGGTGGATAGTACGTAATCTATATGAAGGACAATCTTCTACTAATCGTATTCTTCCAGTAAAGACATTAGTACTTCATGTTCCTAAGCAACAACGATACGACAATATCAAATAGGATACAACCATCTTCCTTTATAGTAACCATTCTCGCAACAACTTAATAACTCAACATCACTTAATCCCGCACATAACAAAATAACCTTAACAACACCAATAAACACGTATAACCTTGATAAAGAGATCTCCAATCATCCACAATATTCCAAACTAGATCGATGCTTATGTCCGACACCGTATAAGCAAACCACCCATTATAATCTTACACCCCTCCGTGCCCTTTTCTTCGCGACCCAAAATCACCCCTCCCTGACCTCCCCTTTGGACACACGAGAAAAAAACCTCCCAGAAGGGGGTGCAATGGAAGGCCGAGGAAAAAAGACAGCACCGCAAAAGAGGGAGTCTGGCGAGAGGGCAAGAGGGGGTTGAGCTGCCCAGAGAAACACTATTTCATCGACAATCCGACATTACGCCGTTTGGTCGTATTTCGTATTACTTTCCTCCCTCTCTTTTTTACAACCGCCTAAGCTCCTTCCAACCGCCCCTCCGTTTTTTTATATCTCCTCGGCACCGATTCCGCTATAAAATTCCGCCGCTGAATATTTATTCGGGGATATTCTTCATTAACAACCGTATTTAAGACGATGATATATACTAGGCGTTGCTAAGGGAACCGGTAGTGGGATGGGTGGCGGAAGCAACGTTTTAAAAGCGCTCCTGGAATAAAAGATTTTTTTCTGTCCGCGAAATCGTTAAGAATACTTTTAAATAAGGTTTTTAAAAAGGGGAGATTCCTCAGCCTGTCCCGACGATCTTTATCGTCATTTTTTCTCGAAAAATCCCTACGAATAAAATCCATGCATTGCATTAGCTACTTATGCCGTCTGATTTCCCGCTAATAAATGGTTATTACCGCGCCGGAATTTTTTGTTTCGCCTCTTCTCTCCTATTTATCATTCGATAAATTCTCTTTTTGCGGTGGATTTACGCCGCCCGATTTTTCCCGGATTTCTTTTACGTATCGAAAATGTGGTCCGGAAGTACGTAACTGATTAGGGACGATTTTTTTCGCTGCTAGGAGACGTCCGGAATATTTCGGAGACGGGATTATATTCGTTTGGAGTGGGGATAAGAAATATCAATATGCGCATTCCCGGTTCCTCCGATCTCATGCATTTTTTTGGCGTTCTTCATTTTTTCCCATATTCCCTGTTTCTGCGTCATTTGCGAGGGAGGAGATCCCCATGGTTACTCATGCGCCCGCAAGGCTAATAATGCGCAAGGCCCATGCCAACCCAATTCCCGATATGAAGTACGCACACGTCCCGAAAGGCGTTACAGCTTCCAGACAACGCGCTCCTCTGACCGCTGGAACTTTCGACCGCTTCTTCCTCAAACATATCCAAACATATATCCGCGGAGGGATTCTTATAGCACGAGGAGGCGATGGAGGGGGGGGGGGGTGGGGAGGGTTGAGAAAATGTGCTCTTCATTGCGGGATTCGTATATTAGAAAAGTTTTCCTTGTTTATGCAGGCGATGAATCGAAAGATTAAATTGATATCCATTGAAGCGATAAGCAACGTAAATTATTTATGAAACTCTGATGTATATTTATTGATAACGAAAATTACGATTCCTCGTTTTAAATAGTTATATATGATATATAATAATTTATTTATATAAAATTATTAATAAAAATAATCAAATAAAATTGTAAAGATCCAATTGCAATGACCTTAATCGAAAAAGAGACAAAGTCAAACGGTCTGACGAAGAAAAACTCGAACTCCAAAGATAAATACATTTTTTTTATGCGCAAGATTTCTATCGAGTTTAATAAAAATATTTCAAATTTGGCCTAATTCGGAACTATAAATAAAGAAACGGATATTTAAGATAACTGAAAATTAAAAGTAAGTTATTTAACAGGCTTCGATGATTTTAACCACCATTTCCTTTTTTTAATACAAGAATATTTAAATTAATTGTCGATGGTAGCAGTTAACTTCTCATACTTTTCTTACATTAAATAATCATATTATTCTAAAAATCAATTATAAGTTCCAAAATTCGTGAAACATCAATCTCGATATAGATTGTTTCTTAAACTGAAGTTCTTTAACTTGACTGCCTTAGAATGTTCAATTTTAAAGTGTTTCAAATCGTCTTCATAAATTTAACCTGATACGTATAATATACATAAGACTATTAATTCTGAAGGACATCACAATTTAGCGATTTATTTAAAAAATTTAAATCATTCAATAAAATAGATTCGATATCCATAATGTATATTGAAAATTCACTTTTAAACCTATAATTTTCCATCCGTTTTTTTGTTAACTTAATTATTCATTTCTCCTTTAAATTACGCGAATTTGATTGATTATAGCTTTTTTGTAAATGTCAGAATTAAATAAAGAGCACAAAGTCTACTTCGAAACATCACAAATTGAAAAACATCGTAAATTTTGGAGCCGAATAAATGAACCAAAAAAAACATTGAGTGGAAGCCGAGATTTTACAATTCCAGAAAACATCAGAGTCAAAAATCGAGGAACGAAACTCAGTAGCGGACAGTGGCATGTAATCTATAACTCGCCGTTGGTCTCCAATGTGTTTCCTTATCTCTGGCTGTCAAAACGTAACAATTATTATCGTCTTCAATGGCCTCGGAACAAATTGAAGAGGGGTTCGGATTGAATAATGAAAGCGCTCACGTTATGCAATGCTTAAGCTCAAAAAAGGGACTTTCATTTTCGGAGAAGGACAATCTTTCAAGTCTTCCAGCTTACGATGGGTTCGCCCTCTTTCGGGGGAAAATACGTGACAGCTGAACATCGGAGGTACGTGCTTCGTGGATTCCAAATGAATCCGAACCCATTTTCCCAACTTTTAGCATTCGTCCACTCCCTCTACCCGCAGAAACCGACTTGGATTAATACGACCTAATACGTTCTTTAGGAATCAATGGGTGAAAACCAAAAGCATATGGTTGTTTGGGAAGAATGAAAAGGAGATTTTGTGAGAGACTGAAGGATTACGAGAAAATTTAAAAATATTACGTATAATGTGTTGGTAATTTTACATTACTAATGAATAAGATTTACCGAAGCTAAATAATGAAAGTTATTCATCCCGTTGACACACAAGACAACACTTCCTAACGAATTTTTTAAGTAACAGATATTTCATAGGATCAATTATGAAATTAAAAACCAAACCTTTCTTTTACTTTCTTGAGTCTTATCAATATATTAATCAAGAGTTCCAAGTACTTTTAAGCATCATAAATAACAAAAAATATTTTAATTTAAATGCAAGAATTATAGATAATTATCGACTTCTTATATTAAATATTAAATCTTTGACGAATAGAATAATTAATCTTAACCTAATAGACGGCTTACAATTAATAATATAAATTGAAATTTATTAAATAGTTTATCTAAAATTAATCCATTGTCCAATTGTCACTCTCTTCATTTTTAAAGATTGATACTGTTTTTAAGTAATAATTATTTTTATATAATAACAAAATCAGTTATAAGTTAAATTTTCAATACTAAAATATTAATTCTAGTACGTTAAAAAATTAAACTACGCGAAGATTTCATTGGAATTAAAAACAAACGCATTCGTTTCAAGGAGTATGACATAAACCAACAGTAAAACTTCCTGTCGCAGCTTTATTACCCCTACTTCATGGTGATCGATTATTTGCAGAAGGGTGACACGATGCTTAAAAAATGTCTAGTCAATAAAGAGAGAAGACGCGCAGGGGTAATTGAAAACGGTTAAGAATTCCCTCCTCCAATAACTCAAATTCTTTCGATCACTACGGAACGGGAGCAGAGAAACTCCGTAAATTAATTCTCCTTTATTCCAATAATCATCGACTTTCCGATACGCGTAAACAAACCCGATGACCAGAAGTCGTTGCGGAAAAAACCCTTGAGAGAGAGAGAGAGGGAAAAAAAACCCCTGGATCTCCCAATATTGTCCCAAAGGGGGGAGTCAACACGCGGATCTTTGAGAGGAGTTCGACAGGAGGGCATTGTGGAAGAAAACCCACCGAAAGCAACCGATGAAAACCCCAAGGGAAATGGCAAAGAAAGGAGAAGGCAGAAAAGGGACTGTGAGATCCGTTATCCAAGCTGTTGTGAAGGGCATAAACTCCGAAGCCATTTACATAAATTATTGATCTTTAATAACGGAACGAAAGGGTTGAGTGGGGGATGCGTGCGGGGGGGCGGCGGGGGGAGGGGGGGAAGGAATGATCGGGGGTGGAGAGGAAAAATACGGATATATCGTAAGGGGAGAATCGAAAGGGATGGGGTGCGGAATCTAATGAGCGACTGCTCAGAAGGACGACTGTGAATAATATCCTGATCAAATGCCTTTTCACTTTTCGGAAACTTGGCTTTTTCTTGCCCCTTTTCCCACGAAAACTCTAAAGGAGTGAGTGCGTTCGTTATGTAAGATTAATGTTTGGCGCTTAATGCATTGTTAAATCTTCCCATAGGAATTCGGAGCTGATGATTAATAATATTTATGGATCTGAAACCGATCGGCGAGCGAATGAGTTTCGAAAGTATTCAATTCTCAACGTGAGGTGAAGGTGATGATGGCCGTTTGAAACTGATGGGTTGAAAGTTATTTTACGAAGTTTTGCGAAATTCGAGAGAAACTAGATCTCGAGATGATAAAAGTTTTCCGAGTTTTCCGTGTTAAAGTTCAATTGCCCATAAAATTCCGAGGAAGGTGAATGTTTATTGAACCAGGAGTAATTTCTTTAGCGTATCCCGTTAAATTTCAGCTGTGTTAAATCTCTGAATTATATAATAATACATTTTATGATATTAGAAATTACAAATTTTTCTTTCAATAATTCTCTCACATTATTGTATTGCGAAGACATAAATGTAGAAGATTACAAAAATGAACACTGCCCTTTTTTTTCTTTACGATATATTATGAGGAAACTATGATAATATAACAGGCGCACAGAAAAAATGTGTGACTAGCATCCTTTCCAATTAAGACAACGAAACGAGTTGAAAATAGGGTAAATACTATGAAAATTACAATCTGATATATTTAAGGGTAAAGAAATGAGGGCTTTTTAAAAATCAGCGACGTATTTTAATAAAATTTAAATCCATTCCTAAGTTTATATTTAATGACTTAATAATAACAAATAAGTCCAATAAATAAACGTATACAAATTAGACGATTCTAATCGGATGATATTGAAAATACAATCTTCACCAAACTCATAAAAATGCGCGTAAATAAAACATTTGAACACGTAAAGTATTTCTTAACCTCCCCTAATGTTTGTCATTTGATCAACATCCACAAAACTCAAAAGAAATCTCTCAATTACATCAGTACAAAAGTTTGCGGAGACGAGGCATTAAATAGAAGCTCAAAGACACCGAAGACGGCCAACAGAGAGTAACCCCTTCAATTATTCACGGGTCAATGGATGGAGAGCGGCGATTAAAAGAACGTGCTTCTAAAAAAAGAGCCACGAAGAAAAGGAGCGCAAACAGGACAATGAACAACGTGGTCAGGAAGAAAGGATCGGAATGCGTGGGGAGGCATTCAAAGATGGCGGGGATGCGTGTGTCGGCGTGGAAACGAGATGATAAAAAGACAGAGAAGAAAACACTTCGAGCGGAGCGAATGGAATCGTCACGGAGACGGAACAGAGGCGACGAGAAGGAATGGAGAAATACTTCGGAGGATAAACAAAGCGACGGTTGCTGCGGATAAACCGAACGATCGGAGAATTCGTATACAATCTCCTTGACGACGGACGGTTACAATCGCAAATAATCGGGAATCAGTCTGCGCGCAGATGTACTCAAGACAAGCGAACGGCAAGAAAAAAACCCTCTTAAAGCGGAAAGAAAACCAGCAATTAAGCGTGTAAACGAAAACGATTTTCACCCGCGACACCGCATTATTCCGAAGCACGAATTAATATTGGCGTAGCGCAATTAAAACGTGAACACGTACCCGAAAGCGGGACGACGTCATCGGCGGAAAAAGAACGAGATCCGAATAAATATATTATTCATGGCGTCATTTGTGCGTCAAACGAAGTGAAAGTTGTTTACGTAGCAAATTGCGAACGGCAAAAGGCTTTGATTAAAGAAAGGGAAGCTTCCCGATAGTCAATTACGAGTGCTATCGGTAGTGGGGAGGGAGAGACACAATGGTGAGGAACAAGGGGAGTGAAAGAGAGGAATTCGAGGAAAGGAATAAATAGACGTGTTCGGGAGGGGAAATCACAGTGCGAGAAAGTGGATATGGAAAGGAGTGCGTGCGTAAGAGAGGGGGGGGTTATATACGAATGGGGGCCGATAATCAATATTCCGAGGCCTTTTACAGGCAGCGTCACTTACGTTCGAATACACACCCAAAGACCTCTCTCGCCTTTCCTTCGCAACCCTTTCCCGAAAACCACGCGCAACTCCATCGGCCAATGGGAGATCGCGGCGTCGTCGATTCTTCCTATGGGAATCAAAAGTCTTCTGGCCACGAAATTTTAATTGCCATTACTTCGGCGGATTCCTTTTTATTTTCTCCCTCCGCTAAAACGAAGGATATTAATGAGTGGGTCTGAAAGATGGCTCCGCCGTGCGGTCGCGGGGGAAAGTCGACTGTCCTTTTATTTATTCCGAACGGCTTTATTTCCAAGGGGAAGTTCTTTCGCCGTAAGAGGTATTGATGGCAGATGGACGACAAACGGATCTGTTTCTAAGAAGAAAGTTCGGTGATTTTTGAGGTGTTGAAAGCTACCGTTTGCGGAAAGTGAAGTTCGATTGATTAAAATGACAATTATAACTCACAGGGTAAAAACGAAAGATTTGGAGGAGATATAACGTTCAAACTATCGAAATAATAATATAAACGTATATAAATATAATAATACGAAACTGAAGGTATAATTATAAATTATATATATTAGATCACCACAATTCATATTAACTAAAGATAAGTTTCTGCATTAAATGCGTAGTTTAGTATTCATTATATGCAAAACGAATGTCGAACGTTACTATGACTCTAAAGCATAGACTCTGATATACCAGACTAAAAAATCATTCTATTCTGTTCAGTAATGATTAGACACCACAAACAAGGCGCATTAAAAATACTGAACCGTGATTAAGTAGTTAGCGAACGGTAGTTCATTAAGGTCCCTATTTAGCCTAATTATACCGCCTTAAAAACTCCATGTCACTCTTTGGATGATTAATAATAATCAATTACTAATAATTAGCGATAAGTGAAGGCATATTAAAGTAGAAAAACGAGTCTAAGAACATCGTTCAATACAAATAACTAAAATCCTAACCATCTAAAAATGTCCTCATAGAAACACCTACTTTATTATTTAGATTGAAATATCAGCCACAAAAATGAATAGATGAATGCTTCGTTGATACAAGACAGTGATTGATAAGATGTCAGCCAGTAATTGCGACTCTATGATCATCCGATAATTCGATCAAAAACTATTCCCATAGCTTCGTTAAGCATTGTCTCTACCACATCAAATCAAATGGACATCCCTTGTTTACGCTTCGCAACATAATTGATTACAGCTGTCGCGGGAATCGAAAAACCGTTCCCAATGGCGTAGCACGCTACAAAGAATCCATCGACGTATTCACAAGGAAGCACGGATAACGAGAAATATCCAATCCTCTGTTTCGAAGGCAGATGAGCGTGTGAAATCGGAAGACTTGAACGGAAAGAAAGGATACTGTTGTAGAGGGAGAGCAAACAGGGTTTAGATTTGGCAGACGTGAAGAGGGGTTGAATGGAAGTAGGGGGTGAGGGAAAGGGTTTTGACGCAGAAGACGAAAGGGGAGTGTATCGGAGGTGGGGGAAGGCGCGGTGCATTATGGGTAGGGATCGAAGGCGTCCGTGTTTTGCAGAGAAGAGGATGTCGCAGGAGAGTGAGATTAATCGGCAATGGAGTATCGAGGGTAGATCAAGGGAGGGAAGAGTTCGATATTTGTAATTCTAAGGCCAATGGTGGTTGCCGTGGAGATGGTGGTAAAGAAGGATTCTCTCAAAAAGCCTTGTCTTGATTCTTCGATTGCGGAATCCAATTTCGAACGTTTTTTAAACGCTTTCGAAAAAGAGCAACCTGTCGATATTCTGATGCGGCATGCGTGAATGAACGCTCGCTCACGAGCGCTACGGGCGTGAGGCTGGAGGCGTCCAATTTTGATGCGAACGAGAGATTGGTTTTGGGAAGCGTTAGTCGATGCACCTGAAGAAAGGACGATGAATTGCTCTCGTCGCTGATTTTTCAATTTGTCCTCTCAATCGGGAAGAGTTTTCCATTGGCTTCGATTGAGATGGGTAAAGAGCGGAGACGGATGAGTTGCCGCGGAGATGATGTTTTGAGGGAAAAATATTGCCTCGGATTCCAGTGGAGGGAAGTGGAATCAAAAGTGGCGATTAGCTAAAATTTTGTTGCCTGGTTTTATTACCGACTCGATACATTCTTAAAGTAAAATTCAAATTTTTGAATAATGCAATCAAAGAACTCTATTAAAAGAATACTATTAAACTAGAGAGAAATTATTAGTTGCTTGTCTCCCTTGCTTTTGTGATGAATAGCTAAAACATACTTTTTTCCTCTCAAATTATTTTCTCATTACTATCTGGGTGTCTATTTTCAATTCTAGGATCCTAGAATCCCAATCTTCTAGGATTTATTTTCGAAACATTTTGACATGTGTGCATAAAATAATTATTTGATTCGTGAAGGATTTGTAGCTTATATATATATATTATATAATATAAGCGTGTTCGAAAACTTACATTTAAACCTAATGTAATATCTGAGTACCAATTATTTCGCTTCCGAAATATAAAGGAAAAAAATATTATTACTAAAGACAAATTATAAAACATCTAAACGATAATGGATAAAAATTCATGTCCCAAGCTATCAAGATAATCAAAATATACAGAAAAAAATATATTTATATCCTCCGTATGTTGCTACATCATCAATCACAGGAAAAGAGCTATTTGATTGAAAATCGTCCCCTCAATCTTAATATATTTCGAAGCCCCTCTGATGGATCAAATTTCTTTTTTCCGATCAAAAATTCACTCTCAATAACCTTGGAATGCCAAAGTCGATTGAGTACGAACTTTATTTTGCCTAAAAATATACCCCTAGAAAAATTCATATTTGAATAACAGATGATAAATGAGCATCTTCTTGTGACTGTTAAAATATGTAAAGACAGGGTAATTTTTAAAAATTTCATTCTCTTCGATGAAGTTTACTGTCGAGCATATTTCGAAAATTTTTAAATCGATAAAAGTTTCCTACTGATAAATTTGATATACGATCTTAATTTCATTGTAATATAATATAAAACTTAAAATTTTAAACCTTAAAATTGACTGCACGATTACTAAAGTTTAGTTGAGTAAATATTTCATCAATCGGCCTACCCTGAAAATTATGCGCTTCAGACAAGTTTTCTAAAACCTTTGTTTTTAAAATCAGATTAATTTATACGTACTAATAAGTATTTTTTACCTTTATTATATTTCAATATACTTCGTTTGATACTTGAATTTTTAAAACGGAATATTTTCCCAATTATATTTCATTTTTATGAATTATTTTGATAAACATTTAGTCTATTCTTCAATACTTCGTGAATTATTCATTCTGTTATATGCAATATAATAAGTTATCCTGTGTAATACGTAGATAATACATTTAATTTCGCGGAGAATTTTAATTAAGAGCACTAAATCATTAAATTGAAGCAATTGAATCAATTTTATACAAAATTTGTATGTATAGAACTCTTAGGCAATTAATTGATACTCATTCAATTATTTAAATTCTAAACCTAGGAGTTGATAGCATTTCATCCTAATCTTTCAAAACATTGCAGTATATTATATGTATTATATTTCCTCATGGTAATACTCTATAAAACCAAAAACGAGACAGTTATATCGCTTCAAACTCAATGTGAAACATACAAAATCAAAAAGCAGAATAACAGCTATGGGAAATCGTGCATGGAAGGTGTTCTCCCCTAAATTTCTCGATGTCATCTTGGTCTTTTCGCACAGTATATTCTTGAGCCCTCGAATTCCTAGACGGTGGTGGGTCCCCTCCACTTTCTCCCCTGATCCCCATTCTTCCCTGTCACCCACATCTACCCATCCTCCCTCATCCCCTTCTATATGGATATAAATTCAGTGAGGGAGACAGCAGTGGCAATAATTTTGTGTCATAAAACAATACCACCCTTTCCGAACCTCCACGCACTTCCCCATCCACTCTACACTTTCCACTCCACGTTCGATCTTAAGTTTTTTATCGCGCTCTTAAACGTATCGAATTCGAGCTAACGCGTCCTAAAAATAATAGAAACAATCGAATATTAACTTCCGAAAATATGAAAGCGTTTTTTAATAGTTTCATATGGGTTGCATTAGATAGAAATCCATCATCCAGAACTATAGAAGTTTCGGCAAAAAATGAATTGCGACGTACATACGTACGTAAACTCTAACATCGAATAATTTTTCCCGAAAATTACACATCACAAAACCATCTAAAGAATTAGTATGTGACTCGCATAATATATTATACATACATATATACATGTATTATAAAAAGTTAATAAATTATTAATGATTACAGGCCCGTTAATTAAAAGTTATTCAAATCTAGCATCAACTAGATAAAAGAAATATTTCGTGTAAACTAATCATTAATAAGTCAAGAGGTGGTAAAATTATTAATCTGGTAGTTTACTATCTGTAATTTTTAATATTTAATTTTAATTATTGTAATTTTTATTGCATAATTAAAAAATATCAGCTCTTTTGAGCGATGTATAATATATCACATTACCATCAATAAATATGTATTTTATTTTACGTCCTAATTATTTGGATAATAAATCCTCATTACCAAAAAAGTACCTATACCACTCAAACATTTTCCTGTAGACCTAAAAAATTAAATGACAACAAAACAACAAATGCTCTATGCAACTGACTAAGAAGAGAACCAAACAGCTTGCTTGCATCAATTGCTACCTTTACAGAGGATCGAGCTTTTGGCGACAAAAAACGTGAGAAAAGATAGCTCTTCGATGGAGTAATACAAAAACAATTACCACAGCATCCACCCACTTTCTACGAGTAGCATAGAAGATGGAGCGCCTGGGGAGAATTCCAGAAGAATGAAGAAAAAATGGAGTATTGAGACAGCATCCGAAGAAGCAGAAATGACAGGGAGTGTGTTAGCGGGAGGTAGAGAGAGCGTAGATGTTTTATGGAGGGGAGGGACAAAGAGAGATTAGCGCAGCCGATGGTACGGAGCATTTGAAGAGGTCTCCAATAAATAACCCTCGCCTGCCACATTTTTCGATACCCATGGATACATCATCAATCTCTTTTTTCCTCCGACGCGAGGGTGAGTGCGTTTGAAGGCTGTGCCGCGGGGAATGAGACATCGCTCGGCACATTCCAAATAAAGAATAAGCGAATTCTGCTCGTAATTGAACGATGAACGAATCGAAATGCTCTTAGAATGGAATCGATATTTCGAAATTAAGCGAATTCTCTTGTAACTGACGCTTTTAAGGTTTTAATTGAACGCGTTCTTTTTCGGAAGGATGAGAAGAAAATGCTTCCTTGGCGATTGTTGTGCTGTGATGGAAGTTTCTCAATGGTTTAGGATGAAACTTTAATAGTTACCCACGTGATGGATTCCTATATTGATGTAGAACAATGTATCCAGCGATCACTAATAGTATAGCCGTTCAATAAATTATATAACTCGAAAAATATTTTATACCCCTTCAATAAACAGCAATTAAGAGCGAGATAACAAAAGACTAATTAGAGTACCAAATTATAAATTCATATCAATATAGTCGCATTAAATCGTGTCAATTATAACTTAAAATTAAAAGGAATCCTTTCAAATATATTGGCTACTATATTTTTTTATGTCTTTCATTTCTTGCTAACGATATGTTTGAATGTAAATTGAAAGGAAGAATTGTATTTCAGTACATAAAAGCAGAATATTACACGTTTCTATTAAAAATTAATTCTAAATATATTAACTTTAAATAGCCTTTATATATATTCTTATTAAATTTAATAATATTAACCCGATCTATCTATAGTTAACAAAATTGAAACTTACAATGTGTTTAAATTTTTCGAGCAAAATCTAACGACTTTATTAACGGTATACTTAAGCGCTGATTTCTTTTTTTTCAAATAAAGCTTAAAGATTGCTATCGGTATAAAAACTTATACAATAATTGAGAAAAATATGATCCAAAATTAAAAAAAAAAATATTCTAGAGCTTTTATTAAGCATTGTTTTGCTTACTGTACTCCATCAGAATCCAAAGCAGGCCCATGAATTCCAAAACTTTAAAAACGTGAGTAAAAGTAGTTCTGCTTGCGAATAACTCATTCCATCCCCAAATATTGCCACCTTCCACGCATCCATTGAATAGAATTTCCCTTTTGAGAGTGGGATCTAAACATTCTAAGAATCGACCTAATGAAAAACTTCCCGCTAGTTTATGTTTCCGTGACCAAGGAAACGATATTCAAATCGGGATAGGTTACGCGCGGTCGGGAAGGTGATAGCGTTCGAGGAAATCCTCTGGAAAGTGTTTCAGGAATCGGAATTGCTCGAAATGAGGCGAGGAAAAGTAGGAATTGGGAAAGAGAAGAGCATCGGCGCAAGAATAAATCCAGAAAACACCTTGGATGTATGGAAATGTGTAGCGTTCCATAGAAAAATACTGCGTTTTAAACGTCCTGGCTGTTTCCTCACCACGAGTCGATTGAGAAAAAAAATAGGTGTCTGCGAAAAGCGTCTCTTTTACTCTCCCATTCAAAAATATAATCGTTTATTTTTAGTGCGATATTTCCCATTCTTTAAGAGAATACCACCTGCTGTGGGTTTTCTTCCCTTGAATATCACTACCGTATCGCCTTTTTTGGTCCTTTTATGTTCTTTATCACTGACTTTATTCGCATTCTCTCTTCTTACCTTCTCCAATACATCTGAAACTATCTCGAACAAAATCTATTTCGATAAAATATTACAACATTCTTCCCTTCAAATTCAGTTACATAAGCGTTTAAACTCGTAATACCCATTGATATCAAGACCTTCATAATCCCCTTATAAGTAGGCAACACGATTTCACTCGTACTTGTGGTTGCTATGATACATTATTACGAAAGATTGAGTTCAAATTGGTTAAAAGAATAGTATTGGAACATAAAATATTAAAAATAGTAAATTAATACTCAAATTAAATGCGCAAAAATACATTTCACGAGGTCGTTATTTCAACTCTGAATCGATTACTCCTTCCGTTAAATCGTTACTGAATGTTTATTGATGAATTAGAAATATAGAAGAATAAAATAAAAATTTGATAGACTTAGTAATTTTCCACTATCAGTGTGGACTGGAATGTAATTATCATTATAACTTTCCACAAATTTAAGCCTGATATTGATATAAATATCATTGATATTGATTTTATAGTTGAAAAATATAATCTTTTTTCAAGATCTACAATAACGATGTTCTAATATAATTCCAGTATCCTGAGCAATAAAACCAGAAAAGCTAGACCATTAAAATGCAATCCCATCAGTTCCGCGAGGCAACTTGGCATCGATGTTGAATATTCCCAGCAGAAGACAGAAGTGACGCCAACAATAAGCGATTAACGCGCTGCATTTTTTTATTCCTCCGCAAATGAAGTGTCGAATCCTGGACGCTGCGAATCGTCGTCATTTGCTCCCAAATGAAAAACGGGTAATGGCCGTTCAGAAATTCGCGTCCGCTGGAATGCATTGCGACTTCGTTGTAAAACCGTCCGTCGATTAAACGGCTTTAGTACGTAGCGGATGCATTTTGCGTAATTGCGAACCGAAGAATTCTCATCTCGTGAAAACGGCATCGATATGCCGATACGACCTTCGAAAGGTGAAGTTAATGCTTCGGAATTCGAGATCACACTCGTAAATCACTCATTCGCGTAAGTGGAACGTTCGGTGATGAGCACGTTCGCTTTGGATGTTTCCGACCGAATTACGCCGCATTTCAACAGGTTCTCGGTGCCGGAGTACCCTTTCGATATACGCTCGTGAGTTATAAACTCGTTCGATTAATGACGCGTGCGAATTTTGAATGGGGAGACACGATCGGCTAATGCCTATTAAAGATTTAAGGGCTCGTTTTAATTTGACTGTACAGCTCTCTCCTTCTCCATAATCCTTTTCGATTGAAGGCAATGCGCAATTCTTATTATGAACTACTTTTTTAAATTCGTAAAATAACTCGCATGTTTCACTCAAAAACAACAAAAAAATATCGAAATAAAAGTAGAATAACATAGTTTTCATTCAGCTCAAATTCAGATACAAATACATTGGTTATGAGAATATGAACGAAAAGTCCTTCACTGCGATCTTTTAAAAGTTTTTATGGTTCTTAACTTTTCTTGTTTGTTTTAGATCACATAATCATTTAAAAATAAATATACTAGTAAGTTAGGAATTAAAACATTATTAAATCAATGAATATAGCAAAATATTCCCCCTATCCTCAATTAACGAAATATCAACCTTGTTAGTTTTCGCAGGAGAGGTATTTATTCACAAAAGATTTAGAATCTTTGGACCTGAACATGATTTAGGAATTTAGGATTAAAATTCAAGCATTTTCTGAATTAAAATAGCAATTGTGATATCTCTTTCATGATGGCCTTCCTCCAAATCAAGCTAGGGCATACTGATCTTAATCCAAAATATTTTTTTACGACTTTCGAAGAATGAGTTGCAAAAATATTACACAAACTCAAGAACAAAAAAAATAAATAAACCCTATATCAATACGCCAGAAAGTCACCTTAAACCTCCAAACCATCTAAAAAAACTCATAGAACCAAAAATCTAAGTGCATCCGATCACCTCATATCCCATATAAAAACATCCTCTTCCACGCGTACCACATATCCATCTCAACAACCCCAAACAAGCTGAGTCCCCTAACACAGCCATCTCTTTTAAATACAAAATCCATGCGTCACATAAAATATGGAGTAAAAAAATGAAGCGAGAACATCGAAGTACGTAAAGCGTGGAGCGAATGAAGAGGGGATGTGGGAGGAGGTGGGTGTGTGTGGAACCGCATTCTGTGGAAAGAAGTATACGTCGAAAAACACGCGGCATTAACCACGCTCCCGAAAAGTTTCCTTTTTCCGTCCTATTGACTAACAATATGCAAACTCGTCTGCATCGATTCTTCTCCCCCCTCCCCCCTTTGCACCGCAAGGAGCCATTCCCATAGCAATCGGATGCACTCCCCTCTATCATTTTTTTTCCTCTTCCCATTTGGATTCGCCACCCGCACCGATATCGGCGACTGTGGAATATAAAGCATTGCGTGGTTGCATCGGCCTGCAATAAGGCGCTTAAGGGCGAGCCGCACTGAAGGCGCTGCATTCGTAAAAGGGACGTGTAATCCGGTTCTCGGCAGTAAAGTGCTCGAGAAAATCCGATACCGAAGAAATCTGTCACGTACGAGACGCGTTGCCTTGGGAAACGAATGGGGATGACACACCGAAAGAGTGTTGGGACAGTCTTTTTTAGCTTTGAAGATTATTTTTGGTTGGAACGAGACTCGGAATCTCCGCAAATAACACTGTGGCTTTTTCGATTATTGGGTTTTTCCAACCTCTTCTATAGCATTCGTTGGTTTCTATGGAAAATTAAGATGTCGAATAAAAGAATCTTTAGAAACTCTGAACTCCAAAAACTAACTTTTAGATCTTATCTAGATTTAATTAAACAATATTCCAATTAATTAATTACGCATTTTAAGGAGTTTCAGTAAAAGTAAATGGTTGAAATCGAACAGCAATTTCTGTCTACCTTTTTAAGTAAAACCCACGATATTACTTTATGTTGTATGATCTTATTTCTACTTTTCTTAGGCTAAAAAGGGCAAATTTATTCCCAGACTTCTCGAGTTTTTCGATGCATATCCAGATAAAATCAAAAACAATTATCATGTGAAATTTTTACTTTAAGCATCAAAGTAGATAAAAGACTTACGTAACAGAATGATCTTACAAGTATTAGGTAATTTATTAAATTCCGTTCCCCTAGTAATAAAAAAATAGAAAATGTGTAACCTTGAATGGTAAATATGAAAATTATTTATAATAATAACTCATATTAATAGTTTAAATATTCAAAATTAAAACCAGAGAAATCATCCATATTGAAAAAAAACATACTTGAATACCTTTAAGACTCTATTTAGGAGAAAGTGTACAGGATCGAAAGAATTTATATTTTAAAAATTATATTCAAAATAATGAAATTTTATAGTCAAATTTCTAATTGGAAGAGATTGGAACTTGACAAAATACAAGATTGACGAAATAATATTTTTTAAATACGAAATTTAATGATATTCAATATCTGAAACAGTGAATCTTGAAATATAATAAAAGTAAATTTTAAAAATCCTTGAAATAAAAATTCTCCGAAAATAAATTAAAACCAGCCACGTTATATTCAATGCATAGATGGAAAGACATCCTCATCCCCATATCAAAATCCTCAAACACCGCAACCGTCTCTAAAACATCTCCAAACGCAAACGTTTTCTCTCTCTCACGAAACACGTAAAAAGCCTCGCTGATGAAAAACAGATAAATCCGTTCGACCGAGGAAGTCAAACGTCTCTAAATTCGTCCTCTGCTAAAGACGCAAAAAGCGCAATTTTTTTGCTTTCGTATTCGTATCTCGTTCGATATATCGATCCCTCTCTCGTTCGATATATCGATTCCTCTCCGCTCGATTAAGCGATAACGGCTTCCCGCGGAGGTGTTCCTTTCCTCGGATATTTTTCATCCATCGCCGGTTTCTAAGGCGACGAGAGGACGTAGCGACCGCATCTCGAAGTGGAGGTTGAATGGGGCTTCCGGTGGCAGTCGAAAGACAAATCGTCGTAATCGAGTATCGACGTTTTCGAGAGATTCGAGTGATTGGAGCCATTGATGTATCGCACCCCATTCATGAGATGAGATGTTTGAGTCTTTCATCGAATGAATGTCCCCATTCAGTGGAAACAGAAGAACGGGGAAATTAAAAGAGGGAATGAAAGAAAGAAAGGGCCCTAAATGGAATGCAGATGAACTGATTCAGATTCCAGAAGTATGTATTCTGAGGACAAGAGAACCAAGGAAGATGATTATAGATAATCTATTGACCTTTACCAAAGAGGATAAACATTTAGTCTGATGAATTTTGAGATATTTATAGTATATCTATAGCAGTGTACCATCATATAAATTCTAGCAATTTCTGTATCAACAGTTTATGAATGATATTTATAGATCTTATAGTCTTTTAGTCAAGGACTTTATTTATATACATGGTTTTTTTTAAGTCTTCCTCTTCTAATTACTTGCTAGCTGAACCAACATTCAACGTTAAATAAGATAATATATAGAGTATAAATCTTATGCAAAATTGGAACCATACGAATGGATAATTTAAAGGTATTCTCGTTAAATCTTCCTAAATAAATTAATAATTTGCGAACACTTCTAATTATACGATATTTCACTAAACACTCATTGTATTGTAACAGTAACGTTGCTTTCAGTAGAGTATTTGATAATTGTGGAACTGATTCACGTTTAGAATGAAGGGAAACTGTAGAAATTGAGTTCATTAAACAAATAATATATTTTTCATTTGAAAAGAAAATTAGCTTAAAGGACTGTAATTTAACTCTTGAAGGACTGATGGAGAAATTATACTAAATTCATCTAGAACATTAACGGTTATACTATGAGCTTTGCTATCCACTGTATAGAATTCTTTTCCTAATTGAAATTCAAAAAGAGATAATTGTGAGAACTGTGATGATTTTATCCGCATTTATGACATAAAAAGAACAATTTTAAGAATTTAAGTAAAATAATGGGGACAGTGTGTTATAATAAAACACTTTTAAAGTTATTTTTAAAAATAATTATAAATTCAATCAACAAATTTAAAATTAAATAAACATGACTGCATTATTTGGAATCTAGCGAATTAAAATAAGATAAAAAACAATTGTTTACATTACGATAAATCCAAAAAACATTGAATTCGATATTACGCTCCCATATCATCCCGTAATAAGATAAAATCCTTTAATGAGACCCATACTTGTATTACCGAAACCACCAATCTCGAGGTCAACTTAATTTGAGTATAAATTTAGATCCGGGGCGAAGGAGATTAGAGGAGGTATTTCGTTCCAATGAGATCCGAATTCACGCAGCCAAAGCCGAAGAAGCCAATAAACGCCCAACAGCGGAATTATTCCAATAATTCCGTGAATAATAGCCTCGGAAATCGGTTTCCAAATGCGATCGTCCGAACGAAACAAATTCTATAATGGGCAAAGGGATTCCCCAATTGGGTATTCAACCCACACAACACCGCCTTTCTTAGGGCGTTTCCGAAGGGTTAAAGCTCGCGGATGCCCGATAGCCAGAGGTCAGTTGGGACTGCTAAGGACAAAGGGATGGGTCGTGTGCGAGGAGGGTGGGGGTTATTGGGCCCCTTACAATGCAAATCCGGGAGCTATTGTTGGAGGTAAAAAATAAAGGGATCTCTCTCGCATTAAGGGAATTTTGGAAATCGCCACTCCGATATTCCCACTGGTAGGGTCAGTCATGGATCGACGCCTCAGGATATGATAATTGGGGAAATAGTTCGATCGTGTAAACAACCGGTAATGAGGGCAATGAATATAAATTCTCAAAGCTCCCCGCTTCGGTTTGATATTGCGAGATATGCGCTCAAAGGAACTGTATGTCCAGGTTATCAAAGAGGTTATCTCAGCTGTGTTATATATCAATAGATTTGGCTTTTGGTTTGGAGCCGTATCAATTGAATGACCTTGGGCGAAATTGATATTTCTTAAGATAGGTTTTGCTCCGTAGTGGGAGAACAAAAACCAAGAGTAATATTTCTATTCCTAAGAAAAGATATATAATTTATTGTTCGGTAACTAATATTAGTGTATTAAACTTTTAAATAAAAAATATCTCATTCTCCACAAAAGGCTTTGATTTCAATCAAACTTTTACATTTTTTTATAAAAATAATCATCTTTATAGGACTCGATAAAAATTAATATTAAATATTTTAAAAATAACCTAGGCAAAACAAATAAATTTTACCTATATATTTATGTAGAATATCTCTATATATATCCATAAAATATAAGATGAAAGCAGTTCCATACGATTAAAACAGAGATAATAAAGAAAGTAACGTATACTTGAGTTGTATCTACCTGTTGAAAATATTGTGTTTGTGATTAATAAGGGCTAATTTGCAATTTAAAAAAATCTAACAAAATTGAAGAAAGAGACTACACATTGCAGAGAAATCCATGAAAATATTTCCATCCAAGGAAAGTGCAAACAGAGTTTAAAAAACGGTAAAATAAAAGTTCACAAACAAATAAAATCTGAAAAAATATTGAATCAATACAATGGAGAATAGACCCCTGCTTCAAATTTCAGTCTACCATACTTTTATTCCAAAAATATCTAAAAAATATACGAAAACTATTTTCTAGATCAGATTTTTAATTTCATTACCTACTTTAGTTCTTTATTGATGTTGATATTAAATTAAAAATTATGTTTTCTCGTCATATAATTGCTAGTGTACCATAATTAAGATAATAGTCACAAAAAGATGTTATAGAAGCATATGTGGCAATGATAGGAAATAGTATTTCTTAAAAATAAAAAAACTGTAGATATCCTATAATTACCTAGTAAGCTGATAATTTTTTGATTTTATTTTATTATATTGGACGTAGATGAACCAATAATATTATTCTCAGAAGATGTTAGAGACGACAGAAATTTCAGAATCGGTGCAAGCATTAATTACGAAACGATGCACAGATTTATACATCCTACCTCCCCTTATTTCATACACAATCGTCTCAATGAAACGGTTGCATCCACTGCATCGGACATCCTAACCCTTAATTTGCCTCATCCGCAATATTCCTCACATATTAAGATCTTGATATCCTCACAAATTGAGCCGTTGGACTGACCATTTTAGGGAGGATGGACGAATCGGAAGGAATGGACCCAAGGGATTCTAAATAGAGCGGTCAAGAATGGTCGGAGGTAAGGTGTTAAAGTGCTGTCCCGCACTCACCTCCGGTGACCCTAAGGGAGAGTGACCCCATCCTATGACCCCCATCACCAGCCTCTGCTCCATTAGGCATTCCAAACCCCTTCCTTGCTACAATCTCAGGGTCCCTCGGAACCCCTCGTCTTGTGCAGTCAAACTACCTTATGAGTTAACTGGGAACTGACCAACTGTGGATCCTTTGATTTTTAATAAGCTCACACCAAGGAAGGAAGCGCCCTAAGAAGATGCAGATTCGTTTTCCCGAATATATTCTGGAATAATGGAGCTTAATATGCATACATATACTCTCAAATGATCCTAATATAATATACATTCATGTATTGTTAAATGAACCTGATTTCGATACGTAAGAACATCGTTATTCTGGTGTACTAAGTTGTTTCATTGTATTATGAATACTAATATGGAATATCTAAGTAATATTTTAGAAATATTTATCATGATAATTATATTTTTAATACTTTAAAAATATAAAAATGCTCAAAAAATATCAACTATGATTTTGAGGATATCCACCATATAAAAGAATTATAATGACATATTCTCTACCAATAAATGAAGCATTAAGCCAATTAATGAAAAACGTAAACGTAAAATCGTTTTTTTACTTAAAGATAGACCAGGAATCGAACCCGGGACAAACATCACTACAAACAAACTCCTTACCCGCTAGTATATTAAGAGAAGATAAGCAATGAAAAACATATCGATGAAAATAAACCTTTTGTCCATTAATTATTATTAATAGCAGGAAAAGTAACAGTACATTTAATCGTTAATAGGATCATTAACAGCGTGTTCCCAAAAATGCTCACAAGTCACACCCCGTTATCATCCATAACAGCCATGATATAGAATGGGAGTAACGTAAATACTTCTCAATTAAGGAAGCGGAACAATGATCTTTGCGTCAATAGATCCATCTCCATGGCAATAGGAGCGTAAGTTCCCGTCCTCACCTCTCACTAATCAACTCAACTCAGAAAGGTATTCTTTTCCCCGAACGAGCCATTCATCATCCCTGAATCGTGAAAAGAAGGGCATTATGGCAAATGCTATCGGCACTGGTGCATCAATGCGATCCTGAAATATCAGAAAGTTTGACGGAGTTAATGGAAACCTCAAACCCCTACCGCTTTGTCTGTTCGAAAAAAAAGAACAACTTTTCGGGTTGAATTCTCTTCACTTCATTAATTGAATGATTTCCATGGATGGATCATTCTTATCCTCATTCATCAACGGGTAATGGCTCCTTGCGATCGACCCAAAAGAGAAAAAACAAAGAAACGAAAAACTTTCCGCGAATCGAAGACACATCTTTTATGCATATTTCAACCGAAAAAAAGAAAATTTCGAACTCTAAATGAGCGTTCGATTTTCCTCGACGGACGGACTGACAGCTCCGCGAAACACGTCACAATCAAAGACACCCAACTGAGGGAGTATTCTACGTATATTTTCATCACGATGATATAGTACGTATTTTTTTCCCTCGCGGAAAAAAAAATTCCTTTTGGGCCTGCCACTAATATGTCTTCATATATACGTATAGAGATCCCAATAACATATCCTTCAGTTCGGTTTCACATCGAGCATTTGATTCTTTTGATAATATCCGCAAACATTTCATCTTTGCTTACAGACATTTCATCTACCCTGTGTCACTTCTTCCCATCTGTCTTCCCCTTTGATCCATCAACCCCCACCCATCGACCGTAATCTCCCCCTCCCTGATGAGCTATAGGCAATATTGAACTCCGATACATTCATCTCGAAACAACCCTCTTCTCAGACATCCCTTACACGCCCTTTCTTTCTCTCCCTTTAACCCCTTCTTCTCCAGATGCTCCTTTTCGAATGCATCCCTTCTCTTTTTTTTCAGAGAGAGCTTTCATCCCGCAACATGGCCACGAAACTTATTACTTGGATATCGAAGCGATAGTTTTATTTTGCCGATCCCAACGGTCTCTGCCGTTATTATCTCAAACAACGGAGACTCGTAAATGGCAAAGGAAACATGAAAGAGAGGGCGTCAGATATCGTCAACGACGTCGATCCGGGATCGGAAAACGCGTAATGTTTTTGCGTGGCGGATGAAGGTGGAAGTTTGCGAAATAAAATGAGAAAAATTAATATTATTTACCTAATGCTATACTTAAGATGTGCAATTATAATCCGTATCTATAGCTGGCTCCGAATATTCGATTGAAAAGCTAAAATACGAGATTTGTTTTAAATTTCAATTAATCAATATCAGAAGAACGTAATCAATACGTAAAAATTTTAAGATAAAGAAAGAGAATGACGAAATATAATTTAATTAAATTCTCATGATTTCAATACTAAATTAGTTATCGTAACCAAAATTACAAAAATGAACTTAGATTTAAATTATAACAATTTAGTGAATATATTACGTAACGGTTTGTTATTTTTACGCATCTTTTACGTCTTCTGTAATCAATCTATTGCACCTTTAATAATGGATTTAAACTTAATGAATGAATGTTACCTATAAGAAATCCTAACTTCTACCAAAAATACAGAAAGAAAAACAGAGTAAGATGTCATCAATGATAGTATATGGAAATAGATGTATATTTAATACAGGTTATTAGTTCCTTCACCTTTTCCATAATAATCAATATTAATTCCAATGAGAGTTGAGAATACCACGCAGTCATTAACGATCATCAACCCCATCCAACCATAAAATCGTTCATTTTCACCCAAACACACAGACACATACACACACACACCACGAAGACGAGAACGATTTTTTCAAAACTCAACAGTCTCGGAGGAAAACAGATGTAACCAAAAACAAAAAAAATCCACCGACATATCCCTATCGATCACCACCCATCTCCCATCTTTCGCGTCGAAAATTTTAATTCTATGCACCTAAAAAAAAAATAATAATAACCGTGGCTCGAAAGTAATTTGGAGCGCGAGACAAAAGAGCGAGAGAAAAATCTCTCTCTCGACTGCTTCGAAATATGAAGATGTCCCGTTAGCAAATCGTGCGATTTTTCCCTTCAAAAATTGAGCTCCGTAAAAATTCCCGATGCCTTTTATTTTCGAGTATTCAGAACGCGCGGCGTCGCTCAAGGGCTCGAATATCAATGATTTCAACTCTCCATTCGAGCAAAAAGTTTGTTCCCGCTGCCTCTTTTCCCTTTATTTCTTCAATACAATGGAGCATCGCCTTTATCGAAGCAGCAGCCCTTAAAACACAAGCCACCCGTCACGATCCCATAGAGTTTCAATACGTTTTCCCCCCCTTCCTCCTTCTCTACCGTTCCTCTCTCTCTTCATTGCCATTTATTATCGCCTGTCATTTATTAAAAGTTTTCCTTTTCGCCGCCCCGTGCGCCCTCTTCATTTTAAACCAAACAAACCCAAACAAATGCAGGTGAAAAAATGTGATAAAAATGCAAGTGATAGAAGGGAGAGTCTGCCTTGAGAGGAAGGCCTTGCGTATACGTATTACACCCCCACCCCCAGGTGCGTATTCAAGGTGATCGGTATTAAGGGCTCCGGTATTAAGTACTAAACGACTGCTCGTAAATGATTATGCTCTGTGGGTATTTATAGTCGTTCGGCATATCAATTCGTCCCTCATGCCCCAAGTATTCAAATTTAGTGTATTACGAATATAATATCGATTCCATAGAAAAGCATGGTCAATTTTGAAGACTAAATTATATATCATGTACAAATTAAAGTTCAAGTAATTCGTAAACTATTTTAGAGCTACCAATCTTTCCAGACAACAGCTTATATCAGCAGAGATATTCAAAAAGTAGCTTAATCGTCACACTCTCATTATTAAGCTTATAAATTTTAAGATGATTTTTTCCATAGCTAAAGATGTTATGATTTATTATCTTTCACGGATATCGATAAAATGATAATAATAATTCTATGCTCATTTCGTCCTAAAATTACTCAAAAGTTAATTATATAATAAAATCATAACATAGATAATAAACCTAATTGTAAAATTTCTCTGGTTCGTTTGATTTATAACATAATGTTCAAAGATACGAATAATAAGAGTAATTTTTGGAATTATTATAATATAGAGAACTACACAAATTTTAACTAATTTTTATTATTCATTAGTTTATTTATGTTTATAATTTTTGGTTCTACGTAAATGCGCGTAAAATTAATTCATAATTTATTTAATATAAAAAAATAAGCAACAACATCGTAAAGATACACATAAATACTGATAGGTATCTTAAAAACTCTATCTAAACAAATGATTCTAAATTTTTATTAACCCACTGATTTTGACACAGGTTTCTAATAAGCCAATTCATTAAGTTTTAAATTATAATTTGAACACCTACGTCTCTTAAATTTCCATAAGATATCAGTAAACGATTAATGAACATAAATTTTAGCATCATCGAAATGCTATAAGCACAAAATTCGTTTTGATTCCGAAACGTTGGAATATTCGTCGAGTTAACTTCATTTGCAATCCGATATATCCCCGAAATGGCAATCCGACTGATAATTAATGGAATTAAATAATCCTCTCTCTCATCGTTTCGATACGACATTGCCTCATTAATAAGACTAACAAGACCCGTCCATATTTTTCGATCGAAAATCCCCTTTCAGATCTGCAACCCGCATTAATAAGCGTGTAAATTATGTGACTGCTCTTGTTCATTATTATCCTCTACAATAGCCTCCCTCGACTCCGTGTGCCTCGAACGCGCCTAAAACGATAACATCCCCTAAGGCGTACAGAAATCCAATAATCAGTTCAGCGTTTCATCGAAAAAAGATTTTCGTTACTCATTTGTTTTTTTTTCCTCCTCGTTCGCGTCGTGCGGCGTTCCGTCCGATCCTCCAAATAGCGAATCTCCGAATTCCCGATGATAATGTTCTCTCCTCCCCATCATCTAGATAAAGACGTATTTCGATCGATCGAACGACACGTACGTCATCCGGCGAACGCTTATTCGCTCTTCAATTTTTTTCTTATTGCCGCCGCTCTCTTTTTTTTCTGGCGCATCGCCGCGAGCGCCTTTCCTTCGAAATTAATGAAACTCCGCTAAGAGAGATACTGCCGATTCCTCATCGGTTGCGATGATGCCAATCGGGCGGAAGATATCGAAGACAACTGGGGATATTGTGAGCAGGTGATGCGGTATCGATAGACGATATGCTCAAACGAGAAATTGATGCGTATGTCGTTTATTGAGGATTCGTCAAAATGCGGGAAGGAGTTGCTAAGAAACGAACGTTTCCTATCAACGACTGATGATCGGTTTCTTGCACATGTTTTGCGGTTTTGTAAGGAAATCTGTTGAATCAATCCTAATGATGCAAGTGGTGGAGAGAGTTCAATTGGCCCCTGGTTTACGGAATTATCTCATTAAATCATTAACTGTTCATTGATTTAAATACCCTTCATAGAATTAATTTACAAGACAGGATTTTGAATAAAATTAAATGTTTCCTTGTGATATCCGATAATATTTAATAAGGAGATATATGAAGACAAATATATTTATGCAACAAAGAGTCACTTCTTAATTACAGATCTAAATAAATTAATTAAATGATAAGAAATTTGTATCCCTTCCGATTAGATTAATATAGATAATTGAATCAGTACTTATGTCAATAATATTTACGGTAAATGAGATTTAAATAAACCACGCCCCTTTTTTAGATTCAAAGTTAACATATTCTATTTGAATCAATAAACACATTTAATACAAATGGCATCAGTTTTAATCGATTATCAATACACGATATTGAAAGTAATGAAATTGTCTTAAAAATACATTAGAATGAAATTATTGATAAAATTTACAGAGATTTTATTCCCGGATTTAACGAAGTATTTCATTATATTATGCCTTACCATGAAGCCACACCTGCAATTTCTTTATTGACTAAAGACTTATTCATTTATAACGTCAAAAAAGATCAATAATCATAAAAAAGATAAAATGAAACTATCACTTCAGATTTTATCGTACTTGATTCGATTCCAGTTATTAAGACGACACTTTTATAATATTTGAGATTTCTATTCTTCGCAAATAAGAAACACGGGTGTTGAATACTCAGACACATCTTTCCGCAAGCTTCATATCACCCCTTCTTATTTTCCTTTAATCACACCCATTCCATCGAAGCTTTACTCCTCTTTCATCATCTCATTGTTCGATGGATTTTTTTTTCACTTAGCATCACCAATTTCAATGGTATTTCACTCTACATATCATTCACAGTTTATTTACTCGATAAATTCTTACATTGGAAAACTAACTATAATAGGATTGCTTACTTCAATCTAAAATATAATTCAACGGATTCCCTGTTCCTACGATCAAATACTACGACTAATTATTATTGTGAACACATTCGATTTCAAATTGGTTTTAATAAATAATCACAAATCTATATAAACCAATCGATCGGAAACATCCTATAATTCAAAATTCGCACGTAATAATTGGAAGCATAGGACCTTTGATTAAAAATCCTAATTCTTCCACGCACAATAACCACAATACGTAAGACGATATGTTCCCTTCCCTACCCACCTTCTTCGTTCACCTTTCAGCAATGGGAGAGCAATCTCGCCACGAAACAAAGGCTTCGGAAGCCCTTCTGCGGTGACAAACGAGTGGCGGCGAAGGAGGGTATCTATATAGAGGATGGCTAAGAAAGCGATGGATAATGATTGACTCCCCACTCTCAGAATGAATCCGAGAGAGCTTAAGGAGATATTCCTTTCTTACCACAGGGACTCGAATGATGAAAGCTCTGGATAGAAAAGTTTCAAAGTTATCTCTCAAAGGATGAGAGGAGCTTATTTTTTTCGGGTCAAATGTTTTGGCGTTCAACCATTCCCTTAAGATCCTCCTCGAATAGATATAAAAGTCTATTAAAAGAATACTTATCGACAATAATGAGAGCAATGAAAAAGATTAGCTGTATAGACTTACGTTAATTAGAATTAAATACTAAATAATATCATGGACGTAACTTATGAACGCAATTATAACTTAAAAATTAAAAGACAAACGTTTTTAGGAAAACCACTGACAAATAATAGAAAAATTAGAAAAATGTAAAAAAGTGTGAAGCATGATATACACGATCATCGAGTTTATTATGTAACTAAATCACACTTTTTGTAATGGATGTAAAACTACGCTTACTCATTCATATCGTAAAATAAAAATTTATCAAGGATCATTCACAGCTCCTATGGAAGATGAAAATTTCTCATTTCTGATATCCTACTTTTTTATAGTTTACGATGTAAATATTATATATAAATTTTCCTGTCGTTGACAATTTTATTAATGATATATTCATCCTTGTATCATCCCTGGTAAATTATTTTCTTAACTATCGCAAAATTATGCGGATTCAAATAAATTAATTGCATTTATACAAATCAATGATTGATTTGAAAACTCTTCATCAATTTTCTTTTATCATAACACGTAACTTTGTTCATTATTAAAGTCGAATCAAAGCATATAAATGCCCAATAATACTCGCACCATCTCCATGGATCGAAATATCTGTTTATACATTTTACTTATACATATATCACATTTATTAACTCCATCATTAGTTGAAATAAGCTTCCCCATCCCCATTCATTCTAACACGTTCCAGTCTAATGATCGTCGCCATTGGAGACTCGTATTCACTCTCGCCTCAATAACACCGTTACGGTATACGAGTAGATAAAAGGGAGTTTTGGAAAATTTTCCAATCCGAATCTTCCCTGCAAATTTTCTGGTGCCACGGTTTTCTGCGTGGTAATCCAAAGAAAATAGTTAATATGAGAAAGAGGAGGAAGATGGAAAAATGAGAATTCGCGGAGGCATTATTCCGATAGTGGCCGATACTTATTCTCAAAAGATTCCCGTCGTGTTATTTCATGCTCTCCGTTTGTTCTGAGAAATAATCGCACCAGTGCATCTCATTTGCCCACTCCCCTTCGACTAAAAGGGGCAAATGACGAAGGGGGCGTTCGATTGCGAAGATGGGAAAAAAGGATGAAAGGAAGTAGTCAAAGGCGGTGGAGGGAGGTCATTGGATGAAAACAAAGCGACCCGACAATTGGGTCTGTTACCTCTCCTCCTGCCATTGTTGAGTAGGAATGAACTAATAGACTACTCTCGACTCATAAAGGTTTAGAACATTTCACTCGTTAAATAGGAAAATTAACGTTAATGACCGTGAATCGTTCGTTTAGACGAGATTTACCCGTTGTGCAAAAACCTTTTGATGTGAGTTTTGATGCCGTAGTGTGAGCCTTTCATAAATCATAAAAAATACGTCATGTTTTCTGCTTTTGAAAAATGATTTACTCGGATGACTAGCTATTAATACCTTTAAATGAAGCTCAAAGTACATAGACAATACTTCATTCCTTATAATAATATTTAGAGTACCGATATGTATTTCTATAATCATCAAAGGTTAATTAATTATATTACTAAAGCAAATTTTTATGTAAATTTAATTAGTAATTATGTTTCACTTTGATTCATTAAAGTTTATATAACACAAATATCAGTGTCATAAAAATAAACTTTCCCAATTAAAAAAAAAAAACATTTTCTTTTTCAGTTACGTATTTTCTTTTTGACAAAGATTCAATCGCCATATTCAATTGAAGTAATTAGCAACTCGCTTAAAATTAAGATAACAATAAGAAATTAACACCAAGGCTTACATTTAGAAACTCAAATATAGCTGAGGAAATATGTATTGCCTACGTAGTTAAAATTTGGATAAATAAATTACGAAAGAATCATTATCCTTAGTATAACCATTTGAAGGTGATCCTGTAATGAAAAATTCCTTTCACAATAACCCCATTTTTTGGATTAACTATTCTATTGAAAAATAAACGCTTCAGAAAAGTTATCAGAATATATATCAATTCACGTCCACCTATACATAAATCACCATATTTATACAATTCAACCAATGAAAACACTATACCAGCCCCGCCTTGAACGCCTCACAATCTTGATCCGATGATCGGTCGTAAATATCTATCCGATCCACCCCCGCATTTTATACATTCCCCTTCCGTATTATTGGAACATAAAATTCAGTCGTATTTCTACCTTAACCGAGGCCCGGAATACGGTATTCAAGTCGTCGGAGATCCGAATATTCGGTCCGGAATCATATTGAACTATCGCCCGATGGGGAATGCGGGTGAAGGGATGGGAATATATGAGGGAAATGCCTGTCTTAAGGGATACGTTTGATTGACTGAGATTGGATCTCCGATGTGGACTAGTGATTGCGTCGGAGACATGACAAAAGAATATCCCACGGAATATAGATATTCGACTCCCTCAGTCTACCTGTTACCACCCTAAATGGCAAATAAAATGCGACGTTGGCTTCCGAGGAATTTGATCCTTTTAATCACGGACTCTTTTGAGGTTGTGCATTCTCCAGCTACTTTCGATGTTCTTTCGTACTTCCTTTATAAAGGCTAACCAGCTTCTGTATCGTTAGGCAATGGCTATTAAAATTTAGCTCTAGAGCAAATTAAGAGTAACTTAGGATAAACAGAGATTCTATTTGTTTATTCATTTTCTATTTAAGTTTATAAATAATAGGATAAGGGATGATATCCTTAAAATCACCAAGCACGAGAAGTGCTGTGTTTCATAAATTTTAATATCATTAAAAGTAGCGACATGACGAGGACTCGAACCCAGGTATTCCACCTACCTACAAAAGGTATGCCAAATTTAAGGTTCGATTCCCAGTCACATCTCTAATTTTCAATTTTATTTATATTTATGATTTTTCAATTTATTTAACCTTCAATTTTATTGATTTAAGAAAATTTTATTAATTCGATAAAATGTTGACGATGACTTTTAACTAAATCAATTAACAACATTTTCTTAAAAGCTAAGTGTAACAAATTTGACGACAGGCTTGACGTAGAAAAACAGCTGAATCTTTTTATCAAATGAAGAGTAATATGTCATCGTTGTTTTCTTGTTAAAAAGGATAGATGATTTTTAAAACTCATATATTATCCTCAAAACTTGATCTAAGTATCTCGAACTCAAGAATAATTGCAATACAATCTAATAATAAAAGTATCCATAAAGAATCAACTCAAAAACGAGTACTCATAAATTATATTAAATTCAAAAATAAGTACATAAAATAAAAATTAATTACTGAAAGCCAATTAGGTATTATATCAATAAATTCCAATCAACAACACTTCCCAACCATGACATAAAAAATGAAGAAAAATTTGAAGAAGTTGGAAAATGCATATATATCGGAAAAATCGTAAATTAAGGAACCCTTACACGGATCGGCGACAAATCAAAACATGCGAAAGGAAAGGATAGCAATTTCAATATTAATCTATCGAAAGCGACACTCGAAATTCCTCTGATTCTTGAAGACAAGGTTGACGAAGATTGGTGCTGAATTGAAAAGGGGGAACATATTGACAAATATTTTCTTTCGAATTCTCAACCCTCGGATACCCGCAACGAGGAATCCCTCTCCATCATTCTCCGAATGGCACATAAATTTCCCGTTTATCTCCCAATATCGAAAAGAATGTCGGGAAATTGCGATATTTCGTCAGCTTTGTCACGATATATATAAAAGAAGGGGAGGAGAAGATGAGGGAAAAAAATAAAGCGAAAGAATTCTCGGGAAAAATTAGAAAACGAAAGGGTGTTTAAAAAGGGGAGAAGGAGGTTCTATATTAGGCGTTGAGTGATTGAAATTTTCAAATTGCTTCATCAAAATTACAAAATATATAAGTTTCGCTCAACCCGAATGCTCAGTTGACCGGTAGTTTAAGATTCGAAAATTTTAGTGCTAATTTTTATTCTGCAAAATATATTATACATAGATTGGTATATTATTAAAAATTTTCTCAAAATCTCCACTTTATTGCACTATATACTACACCCCGATCGTTCATTGGTTACAATTGTTAACAGACGTATTTATTAACCCTAAAAAAAGGTGTTAAAAGATTCTTTAAATAAATTAGTGTTGCACAACCATACAAATATTTAAGGACTTAAATAATTTACGGCAATTTTGAGTTAGGACTTTATATTGTTGCTGATTAATGGAGGAAGTAAACTACGAGTAAACTTTAGAGAGAACATGAACAAAAATGAACGAATAAAAATACACCCAAAAGAAATCCTCTTTATCAAATAAATCATTGTATTATTTTACGATTATGTTAAATTTTTATCAATCTCAGGAATCCTTAAGACAGGATCTATATGATTATTCAACATAGAATGTAATATATGTATTGCCACTTTTTCCCCTCTAAGATATTTTTCACATAATTTTAATTTAGTCAATTTTTTATCAATTTTCCTTCAATTAAAGGATACAGCTTACAAGTATTATCATTCTATTATCGGTTCGTAAAATATTTGAGACTTTTAAAACAGACTAATACTATTTAATTAAAATAAATAATCTAAACCACTCGAAACTACGAAGAAAGCATGTTAATTAAAAGCAATTAAATTTCAAACAAAATAAAGATTACTTAAGATTGTGAAGGAACAGAACACGAGAGAGAATCTTAAACTTATGATTTACCACATTATTTATTTTCTGGTGAAAACAATTGGATCGTAGTAATGAAAAGTCGACAAAAATTTTGTGAAGAATAAATGAACGAAATTTTGCGTACATAAATAAGCAAATAAATAAGTAAATATATACAACTGTATTTGTTACATATATATATATGAGGCGAAAACATCTCCAAATGCCAGCGCATCGTTTACTTCCTCATATCATCCTTCCAGTTTACGCCCATCCCGCAGCCCTATAACTTCGCCAATATGGCCAAAGGATATTGAATGGGAAGGGGTCTTTCTTACATCGGGTGCGTTGCATCCAACAATATTAAGGAAAGAGGAAAGGGCTTTTTTTATATTCCTCCGCAAACGAACGGAAGATGAACCCCTTCCAATTTTACGCTCCAGATATGAAATAGGCCAAGAAGCTGTAATCGGGAAATCGCTCGTCCCTCGTAAACTATTTATAGTTTATTTTTATGGCGACGTTAATCTTTGATGCGTCGGTATCATATGACGGATAAAAGAGCAATTGTTCGGGGAATTGTAATCTGTCGCGAATGATGAACAGTTCATGAGATGGATTAACTGCTTTCATCCGAGATTGAATTTTTAGTTTTAGTCAAAAGATTATGATTTCCTTTTCACTGAATTAATTAAATATATGAAGAATAACAAAATTGGTAAAAAATCCTGCTGTGGGAAATTTTCTTCCTCCTAGAATTTTAGTATGGTTAGGATGTGAAATTAAAAAAATCATCAATGAATTGAAAATATTCGAATTTTCATTGATTATTATAATATTCTGAGGGATTGATGTAATCGTTAATCATTTACTTTTAAAAATTTTATCATAATATTATAAAATTATTTTGGTGCAGTCTTTAACTTCCTAATCGCATTTAAATGTAATTTTATTTTAATTTCGAGGAATAATTACTATATTTTATTTAAAATGTTTTGAATAATGTTTAAAAACTTCATATGATGATTTTGTGGTAATAAAAACTTTCCTAAAATCTTATACTTTCCATTATTAACGTATATCCAACTATAATAAGATAAAATTTAAGAATTTTTAAATAATCCAAGATCCTTTATCCAAGAATTGGATATATTGTCAATAAAATAATGCCTACATGATGTATATAATATGTATGATAGTGAAATACATTTCACGTAAGTTATATAATTATTTAAACCACAAAATATTGATCATCTATTTCACAAAACCTATACGTGGGAGAACTTTCAACACGTACGTTATCAATAATTATCAAAACGAATATTATTAAGAAAAAATGTTGTCAACATTAAGGTTGATAATAAAACAAGAATTTCTATTTATATTTCTAAATTTTACGTAGCTATCAAAGTATTCACACAATTAATAAAATAAGTAACTTTCTTTGGCATTGAAACCCCTTATAAGTTCCCATCTATGTATAATGAAAGTTCAAACATCGAAACGCACCAAATAAAAATACCACGATATTTATTTCATTTTTTCGTTTCGCTGGGATGATTCATTAATCTCGAAAGCCTGCGTCTGTTTCTCCGATGAATAATGGAGCGCATCGACATGGAAGCGCGATGGATCGACTAGGTATTCCTTAGCACCACTTTCTTCCGGATAAAACTTCCATTAGCAATGTCGAGCCTAACTCGCTAAGGAACCATCATCCGCCGCAGCAACCCCTCAATTCCTCCACTTCCTTACCATTCCTCATCCCTCCTCACCATCAACGGATAAAAAAAGATCATCAAACTTCTGCTTCCAAAACAAATAATTCATGAAATTCCTCTCAGAAAATCCGCTAAAGTAAATTCTTTTGCAATTTAGTAACAGAATGCGATTTCTGGTTGTTACTTATCAGTAATCGGAAACAGAGTATTCTGAGACGTAAAAAATCATATATTTGACTACAATATTTAATCATACAAGAAATCTCTTTTGTGTTATTCGGAATTGAATAACAGTTGTAAATTATGAGCAATAAAAATAGAATCTATCCATAAAAATTAAAAGCCTAAGATGTTTAACAATCTAACCCCTTCATCTTCAAATTACTAGCAAACTTCCACTAAACATCTTTAAAAAAAGAGAGAATTACAAAGCTCTAAACGGTAGTAGAAATTTGGATACCCTAATATACGCGTAATTCCCAAAAAAAATTAATTTAACTTAAAAACAATTTATATTTTTATAATTAATGAAAATTTAAGTTGAAATACAACAATGATGAAGTTTGGGGCGTAGAACTCATGGAGAAATGTAATTGAGAAACATAAATTGATAAGTAAACCACTAACTACTTCGTACACTAATTACTTAATATTACATTCACCTCATTTTCACTTGCTCATAATCTTACAAATAAATAGGAAAAAAGAAGTACTTTGTACTAATTTGTCTAACTATTTCTCTTTAATAAAATAAATGATTAAATAAGAAAGATTTTTAATCAATTTCTTCATTTCTTAGATGACGAAAGAGAACGCAAAATAATATACTAAGAATCAATTAAATAATAAACTCATACGCTTTGAGTATTACGTACTGGAAATAAGACCTACGCTACAATCAAAAAAGACCACTGAATCGAGAAAAAGCGATTGAGCGCAAAACAAATAAATCCCGGGCCGAGTACGATTCCTTGGGACACTCCCAGCGCATAGTTGGGGAGAAAGGGGGTTACAGAAAAGAGTGGGCACTAGATACACGGCCTAATGGACGGGAAGCCCTTCGACCCCTTGTCCTTAAAACCCTGTTCCCTGATCCAGCTCCGTGGGACACCTGAACCCTCAAGGGATTTCGGTTGAAGGGCTATAATCTGGTACCACCCTGAAAAGGGACCGTCACCTATCCACTGGTGTACACCACCTCCCAAGGCGCTCCCCATCTTGGCGAACCGATTGAGTCCTCCATTACCGCCAAAGCGGGTGGCATTTTTCACCCAAGGGGTCATCGCATCAGAGTGGACTTTTGAAGGCTGTCATCGTGAGCCAGGATCATATGTCTAAGGTCGGATAAAGGAAAATTCGGTCTTTTCGAAGAATATCCAACAAGAGGAATCTTTCCAAAACTTGGGATAAAAAAAACCTTGACGAAAGTGAAAATGATTTTTTGGAGCGAAGTGAAGGAAAGTCTTATGAAAGGAGTCAAAGTTTGAGGAAAAAAGACATCAGGTAATGATACCTGTGGCTACTTTTGAATTATTAATATATCAAGTGATTGATATAGTAGGAAGAGATTTTTTTATCGTCTTATGGCTTTGATAATTAAGCGAAATAATGAAATATTTTAAACTAAGAAGTAAAGGAATATAATAGATCTTTAATAAAATATTTATGAGTATGTGCCATGAAATAAATCAAAAATATATTTACTCCCTAGGGTTAAATACTATTCATTTTTCTATTTGATTAGAAATACCGAGGTGATCAATTTAAATTTATTATTTCATTTTCTTCTATTTATTTCTAAGGTAAAAACGCTTTTTAACAGGATAGTTTTCTCACTTTTAATGTGATTTTTGTAGAAAATTAATGTTAGTACTTATTCGATACGAAACTGGATGAGTAAATTTCAAAGAATCGTTTACAAAATAGAAAATAGAACAATTTTGACTCCATATTCTGGATTGATTATTCATTTAACTAGACATATATTTGATAGGAGAATTAGTTAAATGAAACTCTATTGGATCATCATTCTATTATATTATTTACGAGTATATATTTATATATTATTATTTATACATATCGTATATATTTATTGGGTATAAATATTTTAAAAATACATCAGCAAAAATCTCGAAGAAAACCAAAAGCTTTTGGGAACACGTATTTCGTGCAAACTCCTAATACATCCAAACTTTCCTTCGTGCCTTGAAAAAGTGTCAAGCAATCGAGATAAATTAATCGAATCCTTTTTATGGAAGTGATTAAATTAACGTTCCGTGCATCTGAGAAATTCGGCGGAGTGGAAAGGGAAGGGATCTGAAAGAGCGCAATGGTAACATAACGAGGGCAAAACTTTGGTAAATATCCTCCAAATGCGCAAAAACCCTTTGACTTGTTGCACTTTAGCACGCATCTGTGCTCCTTCCCTCTTTGAAGGGAAAAAATAATAAAATCCGCAGCCAATCCGCTTCAGCTCTCGACTTATTCGCTTCCTTTCAAAGTAACGACATCATTCCACTGTCGATTCTCCTTCATGGCCGAATATCGGAAAAAGGGAAATGGAAGAAAAATCTCAACACTCTTTTCCTAATACACATCTCTTCTGGAACATGGACTTCTCCTATCCAAACCACTCCTATTACTATCGAATCATATGTTCCTATCTTTTAACTCACCTACTTTCTTCTTATCACTGTACTTGTATTAGTATTTAGAATCCATTATAATAATTCACTAATCAAGTTTATAAAATTTGATCCATAAATTAAAACAGGGGTATTATATATATAAAGAAAAGGTAAAGTTTAAATCGACCACCTAACCGTTTACTTTTCTCAAAATCATTTCCTTAGATCTTCTCTAAATCTTGTATATATTTAGTTTGATTAGTAACTAATATATAAATTTGATTCTCAATATCTTCTCTTAATCTTGTATAAATTTAGTTTGATTAGTAAATAATCATTAAATTTGCTATTCAAATAACTTCTTTTCTGTTTCTCTGATACTTTTTCGTTGTATCATTTTTTTACCCACTAAATTTCCTATTTCATACCTTTTAATATTTCTTGATTTTTCTTCGCATATACTTGTACGTAATAGTTTTTCAAATGTTTATGAATTTGTCTACATGACAACAAAGAAGTACTGAAAACTTATAGATGTATAGATGTAAACAAATTGATAAAATCGAAGATATTCTATTACTCAATGATTATTATTCGTAATTATATTATACTTGATTCAATTCACATAAACATATACACAGTTTAACCGCCATAATTATAAAATGTTCTAGTTGTAATGCTCTAAAATATTAAATTTTCTTATTCCTTTTTTATAATTAAAATATCCGTGCGAAATGTTACTTCGCTATTTACGAAATATACATATTTAATTGACCATTACATTCCTGTACTTAACTTAATCATCCGTAGAAAAATAAAAGCAATAATAAATCTTAATATTATCTAAAATATAAATATATCAATTTTAATTATCGATACAATTAAAAATACTCTATAAATAATAAATATATGTACACATATCAGATAAATATATAAACGTATCGATAAATCAAGAGAGTAGATTTTAGAATAACCAAAAGGCCACATTTTAACAGTTTACGGAGTTTCAATCAGGGTTCGTGTGGACCGCATACCAAATCCTTCCAATCCCCTTTTCCTTCAACGAATATCCTTCCCCTTCCCTAATAAACTCGTTTGTACCTTTCGATCCTTCACCGGAAGCCTCTTCCGACCGCTTTCGCGAGTATCAGTGCGGAAATATCGGCGCATTTGCTATTTGTGAGGATTGAATGTGAGATGAGGGAGGAGTGGATGAGAAGGGCATGTGAATTAAGCCTTTTACAGACGTCTAACGTCGTTTTGTGTGTATTCCGGGAGACCTTTGTATGTACGCGAGCCTTTGAAGGAAAATCTCTCGAAAGAGTGCCGATGTTAACTTTATCGAAAAATTTCCACAGGTTCAATCGCAGACCTTTTATATTTATATACGAGTTATATAAGCGTTCTATATAATATTTCTATAGCAAGGAACGGATTTGGAAAGATCGTTTTAGGGAATTTAAAACCAGAGTCGTTATTCGTCTTAACTGGATGCTTAAGATGCTTTATCGATATAATTACACGAAGGATGACTCTCATAATGGGTGAATTATTTTTTCTACAAATTGTAATTCAAATTAATTACCTTATTATCTTTTTAATTACCACGATTATGTTGCTAAAGAGCCATACTTTAGGAATATTGTTTCATTTAATCAACCTAATTTAATGCAATTATCGCTAATTAAAATTATTTCTTTATTCAATAATAGTGCATTAATTGTCGAGAACATAATTGTAATTATCCTATAACTGGTTGATTGTTAGGCCTTAAGTGAATAATTAATTAACAAACAAATCTTGAAAACAATCTACCACGAGCGGTCTGTTATATAATTTCAATAATACATCGATGTATTATTGCTTAATTAGTGATAAAACCAAAATAAATTTTCAAAATCCCCATCTTTAGAAATTAAGTTTTCGTTCCAAATATAGTATTCCCTACGTTTCCTTCTAATTATCGTATTTTAAAAAGCAAGTTAAAAGATTTATCTAAAGCAAAAATTCTTTCGCCGAGCTAAAATTCTTACGCCATGCCAGCGACATAATGGATGGACGAAAATGTTAATATATTCGCATAATAACGCAAATAAGAAAGATTCCTCCGATAGAAGAAGAAATAAATTCCTTCCTTTTAACGTCAAAAATTTCAAATAACTAAACGCGTTAGGGATCTTAAGGTAACATCCACCCATCCATTCCCATCCTCCTCCGCGCGGAACAAAGGAAGACCCTCAGTTTAAATAAGCAAACGTTCAAAAAAATAGAAAAAAAATACGCCATTATCTCCCGGTCACGAAATAAATTGAAGTTTGGCAAATTGTAGGGTTGGAGGAGCGGAAGCGAATGGGGGTTCTGCGGAGCGTGCGTTGCGTTGAGAGCGCACACGGGCGCTCGCTTCCCAAATTGAAGGAGAGGTTTTTCGAATCGCTTTTTCACTTTCTCTCCGATACGGGAAAGCGGAGGGAATTATTTGCCATCGCGGATGTTAAGTGCGCCGGCTTTTTAAGGGAACGTGGGCGGAGGAGCTGAAGGCGTGCATCGGGGCGTGTTTGTGGATCGCCTTCAGTCGCGCGTGATCCGCGGAGATGATGGGTACAGCAGCAGCGGCGACATCAAAGGGATGCTGAGCCGATAAAAGGGAGAATTTTAAATGAAGACGGAGAGAAATTTTTGAGATTGGTTTCGGAAGAACCTTTTCTCAATGGTTCTAAAATTGTTAACGCTACCGATCGACGCCGATGTGCGATCGATGAATTGAGGAATAAATATGGTTTCGGACGTATCGTTTCCTAACTACACTTTTATCGCTGAAATGTAATTTATACGATTCCTAACGGAATAAGACGGTGAAAAGCGAAAATCTACCGAATGGATATTTACTTTGTACAAAGTAAATAATCTGGGAAATATTAGTGCTGTTTATAATTCTTTGATACTGTGAATTACCGTTGATTCTTCGGTAGAGAAAGTCGTACTAATGTAAGGTCCATATAATATCTCCGAGGAAAGGTAAATGTTTACATTTTTGAGTTACGAAACATTCATTTCCAAAATCAATATATTAATATCGTTGCAATACGTTCAGAGATTCTCAAAATGGACACTTCTTTTCTAAAATTTGGCGTTTAGTTTAAATAAGAATTTATTTACATACTTTTCTCTGTGTTCATTCACACATTTAAGCCTAAAGTCAAAACTCTGCATATCATAGTTCATTCACAATTTGAGAACAACATAATCTTAAATTAATCTTTACTCAAAACGGTTCGCTTTGTAAGGAAGCTAAAAACAGCAAGAATTCGAATATTTAATAATTTTTTAAATGTATTCAATTATGCGCTAAAATTAAATCCGAAATAATGCTCAAATTGTAAAAAGTAAATCTTTAGGCTAAAAATTTGTTCCTGTTACTTGATCTATCTAGGGTTTGCGCATTTTTATCCTTAGCTCAAAAGTATATGTTTTAGTCCATTTATCGAGAAAGTTTTTTAATTTTTAATTTTTCTTATAAAGTAGACAACACCTGCATACAACACCAATACCTCTTTTTTAATTTTACTCATAATATAGATCAATGAATTTCAATTAAACAGAAAAGTATGAAAAGCATACTACAGTACATGGAAAGATGTTACTAAATCCTTTCACGATGTTTCATACACTTCAAAATGTATTAATTATCACAGTACTGACCCTGAAAAGGACAGAATGTCTCAATTTCGCCATAGCAACCATATATATTTATAGATAAACATTTCTATGGCACCAAAATTTAAAACCACTCGAGAAAAAAAAAAGAAAACGTTTCTAATGAAAAATCGCACAAAAGCCATTTCTAATTTCCCTATTCCACCAAACGATGAAAGCCTTTAAAAAAAAGAAACTTTTCCCCATAAAAAACCCTTCAGAGCCTCTCTTTTCATCCGCAATTCGGAGCTTAGCGAACGACGATCGTTTCAAATCGACGATCTGCGTGTCTTCGAAGATGGTCAAGAAGAAGAAGAAGCCCTCCAATTCGAAAAACTCGAGGAATCAAAGCGCTGATGGGAGATCCATCTTTTTTCCCTCATTTCAATGCCTTTTCATCATTTCGAAAAATAAAAGACCTCTATCAACGCCTTCCAATCACTAACCCTTCCATCGCTTGGACCCATCCCTTAATTGGTTCGGACTTGAAAAACTCCTTCATCTACACCGCAACTCTCCTTCGCCGAACCCTTCTCCCAAAAAAGGGACATCTTAATTTGAGAACGTCCATTTCTCATTCATCTGATACTTTTCAGCCAGGGATACCCCACCTTTCATCACCCTGATCCCTGATATAAAAATGCGGTCCGAATGAAATGCCCGAGTTTTCATTTGGGTACCATCGGTGCCCTTTCTCCTCTAATACTACGGAGATTGGGAAAAATACACCTGGACATTTGGGTAAAAAAGGAAGAAGACGGGTCCATATTAATTAAAAATGGACTCCCGTAGCCTTTCAGGAACGGATCATTATTCCTTTTCTGTAATATTAAGCAGTCCCTTTTCAAGACTTTCGGATCCACGTTCGTGGTTCATAAAGGCTGTTACTTCCATCCTAGATTATAGCACAGCATGTGTTTTTGCGGTACTCTGTATAAAAGTATACGGATAAGCTAAAATTGCTTATACATATTGAAGCAGTGACATCCAATTAATGTCCATAGAGTATTGAAAACTGAGGAGATTATTACCAAACACGTCAGTTAAATGAAAATTGGCCATAATTTAAGTCTTATAGAGCGTAGAACTCGGAAACTATTAAGCTAATTAATGTTAAAACCAGCCTTATGTGACATTGAAGATCGTTTTATTTAGTTATGCTTGCCTTAATATAAAAATGAGTCATTTACGAATAATTTAATTAATTTAGTAAGACGAAACGATCCTTAGATTCAGATATAAAATAAATAAAAATATTCTGTTTCAAAGAAGCTGTTCGACAAAGAATGCCATGTAAAATTTTTATATACACGATCAAATATATTAACGGTTTCTTACTTAATGGAGACATTTTTTAACAATTAATTGTCCTATTGCAAGCCTAAGATTTCCTGTATTTATTAGATAAAGAGTAACATTGCATGATTTTAACTATAGAAAAAGTGTACCCATTGTAAAAATATACTTAAATTTATGAACAGAATGGTCAATACAATATTCTTTTAGTAATTCACCTCATTCCGTATTCTTTAATTTTCAAGAAAACTTCAAAATTTCTTGCCAAACAAAAGAGCTGAATATCTTTAAGTCGAGAAAAAAAAAATTTTGGGAGTCACCGAAAAAAATTCCTTATTTAATTGCCAAAGTTTTGCATTTACGTAAATAATAAAAAAGTAAAAAATGCGAGCTCATCTGCAATTCTCCGTACCTGAAAGGAATTAGCCTCAAGGCTACTCCGTCGGTCACGATAACTATTCGCCGCTTGAGAATTTTTCTGTTTGATCGAAAACAACTTCGCATATTCTCAAACGTTGTCCTTCAATAATTCTTTCCTCTGGGAAGTCACGAGCAATTCCACCTCAAATAATTCCGCTTCAAAGCTAATAGCTTAATGCACACGGCCTTGTGTTTTAAGGGACCCATCAGACCTTCGATCCTTCATTCATGTTCCTTGGATGCCTCAGCACTTTTCATTCGGATTCGTTCAACGAACTTATCTCAACCTTCGTAATACAACTCAGTCATACCATTCAAAGTAAGAAGAGATAATGACCATACTTTTAGCATACATTACCAATATCTTTCAGCGTCTAATAATATTGGAATATACATATTATTACACATATATTTTCTATATAATATATATATATATATATATATATATATATATATATATATATATATATATATATATATATATATATATATATTACACGTATATTTTCTAGAGTAATTAAAATAATATGAGTTTTGCAACTTAAAAAATGAATGAATGAAAGAACAAATTCCAACTTAATCGTCTATTATTATAATTTATAGGTATTTTAGATCATAAATTTATCGAAATTATGAATAAAAATGTAAAAAATATAGCTTTAAATTTAAAATAAGCGTAAATAAAATTGATCTTAATGATTCAGAATGTTATTAAATTCCATGGAATTCAAGTTTCATTGATTTAAAACATTTTCAAGTAACTTTTTAATGAATAATATTTAGAATAAAGAAAAGTTATATTTAACCCAATTCATCATTATTCTTATACTTGAATAATAATCATATAACTTAGAAAAAGCTACTCTCTTTTATTTGCGAGTAACACTATAAATAATATGTGTATAATATTATAATAGTCTTTTGTTATTATTATGTTTTTATAACGGAATAAAAATCTTTCAATTCCACTTATAATTCTAAACTGTTCCTGGAAATAGTAAAGGTTAAAAATAAACGTAAAAGAAAATAAAATAAATTTATAAGAGAATATTAAATATAATTAAAAGGACTCTTAATAGATAGATAGGTTATATATTGGTCATAAGCATAAAGAGATGCTGGAGGATTAAATCTCAATTCTTTAAGAGGTATATTTTTCGCCAATAAACTTAATAAGCACCTGTCCAACCAAGCTTCATTTTATTAAATCCTAAATGTTATGCACATATTCACAGCGGATTCAAGCGATTTAAAAATGAAAATAAGTGAAGGAATTTATAGCGTTGCATACATAAGATGAATGAATGAATATATGGGATGTATCTCAATATTTGTAAATAACGACTTTCGATTTATTTTATCTTGAACACCATAGTCTAATCATAATTAGTAATTGTATAACCATTATCCATTTCCGTTCAAGTCAGTACATACATACATACATACATACATAGGTCTTTATTATATTATATTATTTATATATACGGACTTTGTATAAATTCAATATAATGTACGTTTCAGTATTTCATGCTAATACATTCATGAACAAAGAATTTTCAAATACGACTGCATCATAGCCTATTTTGTGAATTTTTCACGCTGATCCCGGAAGCATGGCATTCGCAATAACTGCCTTATCTTGTTCAGATAGCCTTCAGCGTGGACCAGTGAGGGCATCCCTCACTCATTTCAGGGGGTATTAATATCGTCGTTTCTGCAGGAGACGGGGAGGCCAAAGTTCGAGAAATGTTTACAGACTGATGAGACTGATTAGAGAAGTTTCCCTAAACATTCCGAACAAGAGCGATGTCGGTCGCGTAACATTTCAACCGATCTTTCCCTCTTCCGAAGACCCCTTCAACGCTGTCAATCCGACAAAAAAATTTATACGAGACGATCCCCATTGCTTTCCGAAGTTTTCAGGAGGATTGATTTTTTTCTTCTGAACACCGAAGGTTTATTTTCTTTATAATCCTCATTCGAAGAAGAAGGAGAAACAACTTCTTGACTTCATATGTGTACAAGTCGAATATTCTGTTGCTATAAGTTACCGAATGCTGTTCCTATAGCCCGCTTTCAAGAATATTTCCGATGAAAAAGATAAATAAACCGATGGGAAGGATCGATATATATTTATATTAAGTTTATATTTATCATAGTTAGCCACTTATGTTGCTCATTCTTGCTTACATTCTTACTTCAACATTTTCGCATTTAACGATCAATTTTACTATCCAAGTTACCGATCCTAATTAGCCGTAATGTCTATTTTTTATCTATTAAACATTTTAACAAATACATAAATAATATAAAGTATAAAACAACTTAAATACACGGTTCGTGCCATGCAGTTCCTAAGTTTTATTTATTTTCGATAATTTTAAAAAATTTAAAAGTCTGCCGAAATAAACTGACATTATTATTGAATTATAATAATATATATCACCTAACGTCTAAATCTACGTTAAATATACATTGTATGTATCCTTTGTTGCGTTATATAAACAACATTTCTAGACCTGATATCTCGCGAGAAAATAACATTAGAAACTTTGAACCTAGCAGTTATTTGTATTGAACTAACCTTTCAAATCATTTATCAATACAAATAAGAACAAAAAGAGACATAGATATGTATCTACCCGATGAAAGAATATATAACATCCAGAGCATCATAAGAAAGAATACCTAAATAGATCTATATCATGAATGACCTATTTCGTTTATATATTATATTAAAATAATTACAAATGTTGATCACATCTTAAATATGATTACGTAGCACTACATTACGTATCTTACTTCTTGATAATTAAAAAACTTGCATAAACTCTTAATCTTCCGCATCGATTCAAAACTTATTTACGTCTTTACACATGGACCGAATCCATACGTATAAATTCGAAAAGAACTTGATGACGACGAGAAATAAAAGCAGCGTGGATAGGTGGAGTAAAGAGCGCCTCTGGTGGAAAAAGAGATGAGAGAATTTTCCATCGGATGATGGCGTTGGTTTGGAAGGAGGAAGCGGTGGACCTCAGGGCTGATGGAAACAAAAAAAATATATTCATGTATCCTTCGTGGGAATGAGGGGAGAAGTCATATCCACAAAATCCTTGCTCGCATCTGTTTATTTTATCAGAGTAATTGGAACGGTCGCCAATGTCTCGGAAAGAAAAGTTCCCCAAATTTTTTTTCCAAATATGTTATCCCGAAACAATATTAAAAGGTAAATTCTGGCGAACTTATTTTTCCACTCGGATAATTACCGATACCCTTTGTTATATACGAGCGCGTTCTGCGAAATATAATTTATTCAGGCCTCGTCTCCTAAGCAACGACGAAAATTTGGGAGCGAAATATATAAATGAGATCACCTGTTTTGCTGCGCATGAAAGGTATTAAGGTTAAAGCTCTGTTCGGATATAAAATACGTCCTACCGATTCCGTATATTATACAGATCGATGGGCTGATACGAAGAATGATTTCGTCGCTTTTAAAAAAAGATGTTTTCCTTTTTTATTAGAGGGAGAAAATTATAATTGTAATTTATCAAAGGGTGTCTCAATATTTTTGGGTTGAATTAATATCATTCTACCGTTTCGATTTTTCGAGCTAATCAATGACTACGTTAAGAATGATTTTTTTGTCTCGGAAAATATCAATATTACTGATCAAAGGCTAATATTATTGACTACTTTAAAGTTTTTACGATTATCATTATTATCTTGATTATATTATTATCATTACGATTAAACTTTTAGATATCGTATCTTGATTTCATTACTTATGATCATTGATAATCTTGTTTCATTTTAAATTTCAAATAAATTATAAAAAGGGACGCATTAAAACCTTCTTACTTTAAACGTATAATTGTTTCGTAAATAATGTTTTTAATTAGTAAAATAGTAAAAAAGAATAACTCAATAACTGCTGTTCCAAAATCTGCAAAAAATATTAAGATACTTAATATTTACACTTCAATTAATAATTCCTCGTGATGAATACTACCAATTGATGTGAATAATAATAATCAAGTAATTATGCGCGTGTATATCGAAGCCTATCGTTTTCTATTATAAGGAATACAACCGATACGACCAAAAGGAATAAATTGAAATAAAATATTCTATGATTATTTATTACTTTTTAATGATCTACTAAACATTAAGGATTTATAAATGTAAAAAACTCGTCGGATCTATTTTGGAGGATAAATTTTCTATAACATCGACAATATATCCTTATGATTGTAAATTATTCTAAAATCATGATTTATTTACAGATTATCTACAAAAGTTATCCTAATTAAAAGTTTTTATGTATTCACATTAACAATATACAAGACTTATTCGATTATATTAATTAGAGATTATTATAAGAAAATCAAACCAAACTAAGAACACGATCTTTGAATTTTTATTTGATCAATCGAAATAATCTCAGAATTTTACTTATTTAAACGTACATCTAATATAATATTTAAATAATTTATTCCATACTTAAACCAAATTTTGTACTTCACCTTTTACTATTTTCTTCAAAGTTACTCCAAGCTTTGAGTACAAAAATAAAAGAACCAAACTACGTCAACATTACTCTACTCTACTAAAATTCCTTAAATAAAATTCATCGATTGATTATAGACCGCAACAATTTGCAATTAAAGTAATAGATTATTGAAAACTATCACACACTCCTCAAAAGTTTACAATTTATCTACCATATTCCATTTTTACAACCTATTAAACCCGCAAAGAGCGTTCGCATCAAAGCTCCACCTGGAGTTAAAGCATTCACGGTTGCGATCTTTTCCCCGCCTTTTCATCGAATTAAATGATCCGAACCCATCGGGAAACGGCAAAACACGACGAATCGAAGAAAAGGAGAAGCTCTTTATATGAATCAGTCTCTTTGAGAGAGAGGTGAGGGAGCACATCAAACAGCGAAGAGTCAATTTGCACAACTAACCTCGCAGAATGAATACGAAGGGATTATTGGCGGAAAACGACAGAAGAGATAGAGCTGACAGAGAGGCATGGATCTAAAGGGGAACAAGGCGGGCTTCGAGAGAAAGAGGGAACCAAAAGCCAGTAATCAGGTAAAGGATGAGTAAAGGAAGGAGGTAGTGAATAGGCTTCCCTTTCGGGGAAAGAAAGCCGGGAATCTTTTCGAGAGAGGGCACGGAAGAAGATCAATCGAGTATTTTGAGGCCATCTGCGATGAAACTCCGTAACTAAGGGGGGAAATAAACCATTCCTTTAGACACACTATTGGTCAGAAGATTCAGTAACGGAGGGAAGGAAGAAAGTCTGTTTCGGGAACCACCGAGGCCTGAAAAATGGACGAATATATAAGGTTTCCACTAATCTTCCGCAGCGTTTCCTATAAGGGCCCACAAATCTAATTCCTCCGCTTTTCAGAGGACCCTCTCAAACGGCTGTTTACCTCCGCGGATTTATAAATTCAATTAAATTCTAGTTCCCGAAATTAGGGAATCAAGTGCTTCGTTGGTGAATTATTATGTTTGTTTTTTTTTTTGGATGGAGTAGACTCGGTTTTTTGGCGGTTTCGGGAAATTACGGAAGGCTTCCAATATTGAGGGAATTTCTCGTGCTTCTCATTTCTTTCGGATTTCCGGATGGATGATCTCAGATTTTGGGCAATATAATTTTGCGTAACAATGATCACTACGTAAACGGTAGTCGAAGATGTAATGGCGTAACGTAAAGGACCGAGTGGAAATTAGCGGTTCCTCAGAAGTATAATGCAGTTGGTACCAAGTACTTCCGTATTGCAAATAATTACCAAATTCCAAGGTTTATTTTAGATGTCATAACATAAAATCAATTATAAGGGATGGATATTATATCCAAGAGAAAATTATATAAAAAATCACTGAATTATACACAGAAATTACATTTATAATATAAATTCATTTTTAGCTACGCCATACAAATTAAATTGGAATCGATCAACAAAGTACATGAGCAAAACTTTTGCTAATTGCTCATTAAGTAGGCCAAAAATCTTGAATCCATTATATATACTCATCCAAGCAAATTAATTGAAAATTGCATTTCAATACTTCATACCAATTTTACGATTATTCATATTATAATTAAACTGTAAATTATTATATAAAACCTTAAATTGACCGTAAATTTTATTCATGTATCGCAAGATAATAAATAACTTCCTTAAGTTGCTATAAGATATTTTTCTTTGTAACATTCTCTTATAATAATCAATAGAATTTTAGGAGAACAGTAATTGAAAACTGTGCCTACATATTTTATACTTATTAAATTACGCACCAACCAGAACAAAATAAAATGAAGTTCAATACTGTGGAAAAATTTAATCATTTAAATATTTCCAGGAAATAAATAACAGATCTTTGTGTATCAACCCAAACCTATCCTACATAACCCATATTACATTCCAAACATGATTCCTAACCATGGTAACCTAGCACACCCAATTCAATAAACAAAACAATTACGTTAATCACCGATCGCATTCGTATAATTAAACGCGCCAATTCGGAACCGATTATTCCCCTTTTGGCTTTGAATTGAAGATGACTGCGTCACTTTTTCCCTTTTTCGGGGCGAAAACAGAAGACTTATAAAAGCCTTTTATGTGAACAGACGTAAAGACACGAATTTATCGGAGTGCGGAAAGAATTATAGGCAGCCAAACGGCGTCAAAAGAACGAATTTCGTTCCCGAAGTTCACAACTTAAAAACCACCCTTTTGGGGAGGGAGGAAAACACCGGCATCCAAAGCCATTCAGACTCCAAAAGGATTCCGCGAAACGCTCCATGGAAACGGGGTTAAAAAAGATCGCCGATAAGTACAAATCCAGCCGATTTGAATGTACCCACGTCTTGGTCCACACGCGAGGCTGAGGATGTGTTCTCAGAAGAAGAAGGGCGTCTTGCAACGCGAGTATCCCAAAGTATCCTTTCCTCACAACAGAACATAATTAACCCTCTTTCATTAGTTTTCGCTAATCTGAGGAAAATTGAGTCCTCGTCTTAATTGGACATGCCTTTATTCCCAGACTTAAATATATATTTCGGCAAAAATTCACGGCGTATTAAGCACCGAATTTACAACTAATTAGGAGTTGGCGTTCAGGATAATCATTCATCCGATGCTAATATTTAGTGATGGATTTCGAAAAAACGAAAACCTTTCGCTCTCTGATTAATTCTCAGAGCGACTTTCCGTGCCACTGAGCATCAACGTATTTTGGAATAATAAGAAGTATAGCCCAAGGGATGTATTTCGAAAAGGAATTATTTTTATTCGCTGATGATTAAAATTAATTAGAGGACAAGGGAATCGCGCCGGGAAATCATCGAAGCGGCGGTGTTTTTATCCTTGAGAAGAATGCCGATGCTGATTGGCTGACGGGAAGTCCAATCGACGGAACGAAAAAGCGAGTTAATTTCGGTGGAGAGAAAAGATGTGGTACATTCGTTTGTGTAAGGGCGTGAGGAACTGGGTGAGAAGGAGGTTTATCGGGAAGGAAGGTGTCGAAGTTAGCATCAGAATTGTGTCATACGTAATGCTCCTAATTATAACGTAAAATTCCGTAAAAATATTCGAAAACCACGACTAACATCTGGAGATGCTCAATGGTATGTCCAAGTTTTTTCCAGCAAACAATTTTCCAATTTATTAAGTAGCTCATAAAAATCTTATTTAGTTATTTACTTGCAAGTAAATTGACTTCATCCTAAAAAGTTGAGTAACTAAAACTCGTCCAAATATTTTTAGAACTTTTCCAAAAAAATCCAGGATATAGTTAAATTAACTACTCTCTTAATAAGCTTAAAATAAAATTATAGCGATATACACCAATTAAGCACATGTTTAAATATCATGTTCAAAAGACAAGGAGTAAAATCTCACAGTACATAGAAAAAGGTATTATATACTGCCTATAAGATTATCCCAAGATTACGTCGAAGAACTAGTAACTTATCATGACATCATATCAATGAGAATATTGAGAACAAATCTTAGTTTACGATTATCGAAACCGAAAATGGGTTGCTATGCAATAAAAATCCTCAAAAAGGAAATCTTCGATGACATCACCAACAAAGTACAAACAGAATACAAAGCTTCGTAAAAATAGTGTCCATTTTTATACTACATTAAAAATACAAAGAAAAGCTTCACATATAGATATGAACACGTAAGAAACTTATAAAACGAGTCAAAAATATGAATAAACTTTCACGGTCTAATCTAAGAAAAACGGGATGATTTTGCCTTTCGGTTATTAAAATTGACCGCTAAGAATGAACGCGTCAAAGAATACATGAGTGGGCGTTAATTCTTCTCCGGTCAAAATACAGATTTTCACTTCTTTAACCATTTCCTTTGCGTAAACACGATACGAAGAGATGGGGAATATTTACGTAACGATAAAGAGAATTAGAGAGAAGAGGATACGGTAAAAACACAAAAGAGCGAATGAATCAGAGTATTGTTAGTGCGGGGGATTTTGTGGGGAAGATTGAAGTCAAAGGAAAATATTTGTGAAGAAAGAGGGACGATTAAATCAAAGAGACGATAAAAAGGGGAGTAAAGAAAAGAGGAAGGGAAGTGGAAAATCGGGAAACTTAAACCCCAACGAAAAGGATATGCAAATCGAAAAGAGAGGTAAAGAAAACATTCCAGAGATATTAATTGAAACGGAAGAGCCAAGAGATATGGTGACCGGAAATTTTGAGGGAATCCTGGCTTTTGGTGAAAAAAGTAATTCGACCCGATTTTTTTATCAAAGTCAACATTTTTCGATCTCCTTATCATAGTAGGATTTTTAAAGAAGAAAAACTTTGTAAAATTTGTCTGATTTTTAGGCATTATGTAATGACTGAAATTTAATTTTTCTTTCTTAAATCGTACTTGTATCTCTTTCTTATAATGAAAAGTAAATGTGGGTAAAATCTTAATACACGATATATATAATAAATCAATAAATTTGTTAGGTACTAGTTTTATTTGTAAAAGATAGTCCATCGGGTGATTAACTCTTCAATCTTATTTTTCTACCAGATCTTAAGTTTGAAATGAGGAACTGAAAGCTTAAATTTTCGAGCACTTGATAAATATTTGACTGCTGAAAGTATTTGATTTTTAGATTTCCTCAATTATTATAACGAATAGGGACTTTTTCAAAATGATTAGCAAAATGTCTTAGAAAATAACCACATATGTAAATCCTTAAATTTAAAACAAACGATTCACCCTGTTTTCATTCCTACCTAATTAATAGCAATATATTATCGTAATTCATAGAACTCAGTATCTCAAGTAACTTAAATATAAACTTCGTTGAAACGCTGTAAAATTCTTTATATATTATTTCTTAAATCCAATAGTAAGTGTAGTTGTAATCCTTAGCTCAAAACAATCAGTCCCAAATTAAAAAAAAAGTTTCAAGTATATCTGCTCAAAATTCAAACACCTCTCCAACGGAACACGCACTCTAATAAAAGAATCCTAAACCAAACTTCGACACGTGAAAGTGTGGGTAAAACTCACCCAACGCAAACCCCACCACTCCTCAAAGCTTAATATGCACAATCAGCGTAGAGAAAGAGATATCTCTCACTCGGATAATATCGATGAAACTGAAATTCCCATCGAGTTGGCTCATCTGATCCCACACAAACACATTGAGGCCATAAAACCGAAGGCGATCAAACAGAAAGCAGAAGAAGCATAAGGCATACATCTCAAAAAACCCTCTCTATCCAAAGATCTACTCCTCAAACCTCACCTCAAAATAGTCTATAATACGCGTCGAATACGAAAGTGAGTGCAAAATGAGTAAAAGAAGAGTTTTAGGTATGGATACGGGGAGAAAGTGCGTGGGTTTTGTGAGACGCGCCCTCCGCAGGAGGGGTTTGGGAAAACGCGGGGAAGAAACAATTGAGGATAAGGAGACGAAGTTTGAGGGGCGAATTGCGGGCCATATAAACGAGGAAGGTGTTATCAGCTCGGATACATGCGCTCTGTCTAATCTACTTCCCTCCCAAACTGCCCTCCTCCGCCTCCCAAGCAACGCGGACCCACTCCTTCCTCCCCCGCGCATCCTATGGACCGTCTTCGGCGGTGTAGAATAGGTAGAGTTATGGGCCGAAAGGGAAACGGAATAGCGAAAGTTAAGTGATATAAGTCGCGGCGATAAAACGAGAGGATAAACAAGGAAGGGGGTGAGTGTACTGATTGCGCGAAAGAGAGTAAATGAAAGGGGGGAAGCTGAAATATTTAAGGAATGCAAAATGGAGGAGTGAAAATAGACGCTTTTCACGAGCGAATGTTATTGCGTCTTGTTTTAATTCCCTCCGACGGAATCGTTCCGAGCGGAATAATTTTCGAATCCTCTTCCGATAAAAACGTGTCTTTTGCCTTAATGATTATTCTCGGGGTCTGAAAGGAATTCGATTTAATCCCCGCCTGGATTTTAATGGCGATTGTAATTTCGGGAAATGCGAATTTATTCGTGTATTTCAATGCGGGATATTCTTGTTTTAATCGATGAATTAAATATAAAAAATGTAAATATTTTCCATTAATTTTCATTTAAAAGGTTATTGTTATATTTATATTAATGGAACTAAAAATAGAACCACAATTATCATAACTTGGTTTGTGTTAATCAGTTTATCATATAAAATAGACGATATTCTCAAAATAATTTGGTTTGAACTGGCTGACAAAGTTAAATAAAACATGTATACAATTTTCCTAACATATAACCCTATTTACGAGTAATTGGTTTATAATTTTAGCCAATATTCCTCATAAAAATAATTTTTTTCTTAATCATATACTGAGAGTTAGTAATATTTAACCTAGCAATGAAGTGAATGATCCACAAGTATCATTATCATTTTATCTTTACAATTTTTAAACATTCTTCCCATATTTATTGCAAATATATGATATAGAATATTATATTTTCCCTATCAAAGGATTAAAATACGTATAAAAAGTGATAGTTATATATTGAACTAAAGACAGATACACATAAGAGATAGGACAAAAGAAATTTCCCACTTTATTTAACGTTCATTGGCAAGAGACTTTACATCAATAATTCGTACATTTATTTAATACGACTGTACTCCTTTCCACCTTTTAATTTAATTTATCAGGGATCCATATTCATACGAGAAAGCATCGATCGCAAGCAAACCGAATCGAATCCGGTAGGACCCGAATAAGATAAACTTTTACCCAATTCCGATCCCGAGATATTCTAGCGCTGTTTGTACTTGAAATAATCCGTAGCCATGGTTTCGCGGTTCCCAAGTTTCCCAACGCTTAAGGGACACAGGAGGAGGAGTTTCCAAAGCGAGAAACCAATTGAAGCGGAAAAATTAGACGTGGAATATTTACTCTTCTCATCGCCCATCCATATTCATAATACGAACCCAACGACGAACTGCGTTCAAAGTAAAGGCCGTTTTAAAACTTTTACGGCCCCAATTCGCAAAAAATCCGATGGATTTCCGCGAAAACAATTAAGATCTGCGGAGATAATGGCGAACAGCAATCGGTCGATTACAAAACGTGGAAAGCTATTAGGGACAAGTCGTGCGAATGTAGAGATAAGACAATGAAAGAGGGATGGGAGAAATGTATGGGAAATCGCGCGTGTACCAATCGGGTGCACGGAACATATCGGTGGATTGGAAGGGGGTGGGGTAGGGAGTGAGTCTGCGGCGGGGACAAAGGGTGGCTGGGGGAAAAAGGGATATCAGCCGAATAATTAGCCCAAATATTAGACTATCGTTTTACAAGGTTATAGAATAAAGCTTGAGTAATTGGATAAAGCGGAGCCCAGGGAATTTGAAATTCTCGGTTCAAACTCCTCTTCCAACATGATCTCGATTTGCACACGAAGACCTTAAGATTGCAGACCTTCTTCCCTGCGCCGATAACCTGAATCGTTCTGATCCCTTTGCTTATTCTTCCCCTTTCCCTCTCTCCTTCTGGGGTTTTCCTATTTCATCGAAACCAAACATCCCTTTTTGGCCTTTGTTTGCGCTATTACTCGCCCAGATTAACGTATTATCTATTTGTTTTCGTTTCGATTCAATATGTCGTTTCGTTTTCGGATTATGTTCCTTCGCGATGTTATTCGTTATGTACAGTATTATGGTTGTTGGGGTAGTTTCATTGTCTCTTCTCACCTCAATAATACTTTGAAATCAGTTACGAACGAGCAATATTCTTCTGCAGGGTGTTCTTTTGTTTATAAGGATTCATTCCTGATATGTATCTTGATATTTATGTATTATTTGTATTTTTATGCTTGAATTTATTACATGATTGAAGTACAACTTTTCAAATAGACAATTTGTTTCTATCATTCTACTTTATGGCATTATTTTCATCAAAAAAATTCATTTTATATACAGCTTCATCTTTAGTTCAAACATTTCATATGATTCACGTGTATAAACTCACTGGACCACAACAATAAATTAAAGTTTAAACTCATTGTTGTGTTAATCTTTTTAACGGTAAAAATTACCAAGGAAACTTTTGAATTAGTATCATTTTCTCATTTGTTCATTACTTAAACTTTTACGAATGATAGTTACCTAGCATATAATGCTGAAAGTTAGTGCATTATTATTTAAAAAACAGAGAAGTGTATTCATTAAACATGCCACAAAATTATACCTCATTGTTAGACTATCAGACACACATTGACTTTGAGTCATAAACTTATTTTGAAATGTCGCTCCTATCTAAACCAATAACATGATTACTAATACACTTAAAATGTTAAGCAGTACTCAATGAACAATCTAATTTAGGTGATTGAATAGATCACTAAAGAAATAAAAAAAGTCCTTTTCCTTACAAGATTTAAGGCAAAAGAAAATAAGGCACACACGTGTACATTATTGAATATCTACCGAGAAAATATTTTAGCTAAATATATTTAATCAAAATGTGGTACCGATTATCTGCAACGCATACAATTATAATTAAAATTAAGGTAACTCTAGATTGAAAAATTCCAATCGCGAAGTATCCCCGAAGACTTCGCCGCCACGAAGCTAATTCCCTATGTTTCCCTTTTCCTCTCTAAACCTCCCTTCGCCTGGAAAATCATCTACAATGCACTTCACTTTCCTTTGCCAGATTCTTCTTCAATTTTCTCCCTCAATAAGCGACATTCCCAAATGAGCTTTTAATCTTCCTTTCGATTCTTATTCTCGATTTCTCGAGGCAATTCCCTTATCAGCACTTTTCTCTGCTCCGACGAACTCTTCGGGCGAACTTGCTTATGGGTAAAAATTAAGAGAGAGACTGTTCGGGGGTGTAATTTTGCGGATAATAATCAATTAGCTTCCACCCTTTTCCTTACCTCCGTTTGATAATTTTCCACCCCCCTACTCTTTCCGAACCGTTTTTCCTTCAAAACCCTTCTTCTTCTTCGCTCTTCTCTCTTTTCCTCCTTGTATACATCCCTCTAACTCTTTGCTATCAATTCCCAAATGATCATTCAATTAATCAAAACCTCCCAGTAAAAGATTTCGAAAATTTCCTCGAGATACGGAAATATAACTCGTTCGGACTTAATCTCGTGTTTGAAAATTGATTCGCTGATAATTAGAGAGAACTGCCCTTGATTCACTTTCCGAAAAATTATGTTTTCCCTTGGAAACGTTTTGCAGAATTCCCCCGAGCACTTCTAAAAGAATTGAGAAGTTTCTACCTTTATTATTATTATTATTCCTCTTAACATCGATGGGGATTCTGATTTAATTCATAATCATTCAATTTACGTTCGAGTGGTAATGAATGGTAATTGTAGTAGTACTGTACTTTTTAATTTTGATTCAAAAGAATTGAAAAATAATATAAGAAAGGGGAAGTGGAAATAGTGAATACAATACTTCTTGGCTCACGAAATATTTTATTCTCGTTATTACTCTTTTGAATTTAAATTCAATTTTAAAATCTTCAAAAAGTGGACATACAAAATTTAACGGAGAAGAAAATACCTTCGAATGATAAATACCTTATAACAATACGAATATATTTGGAAACAAAATACTTTTTATTAAGTGAGGTGCCTGATTGAATATGAGTATGCAATTAAATAGGAATTAAATTTATAGGAATTCACGTGAATGTGACATTTGGACCACTTTTTAATATTTTTCAACTCTAAATTCTATTCTCTATTATTCTATAGTTTATTCCAGCTTTAATTTAAAAAATATCCCTAATTTACCATTGTCTATTATTTTACATTTTCTTTCAGCTTTAATAAAAAAATACATGTACAATTTTCCAAGACAGATACCATTGAATCAAGGACAAGAAATAAGAAAATAATGATCTCCAAAATCTTTTGTATTATTCCACAACCCTCTCATTCTAAGACAGTAGCTAAACATCTCTTGTTTACAAAACTGAATCAATAACGTATCAATTACGATCCACAAGAAAATCAGAAATAATCCAAACCAAACAAAAACGCATCACTTCACAATACCATCATCGTTAATTTATCCTCAATCCCGATCAAGTGGAATCCAAAACCAAACAAATCATATTTGAACAGCCATAATTGTAACTCCGCGTCGCCATGGCTTCGGAGACAACCGCAGCCCGTAAAAGAAAAAAACATTTCATCAGCCGTGTTTGTGGAGAAGCGCTGAGCAATTGACTACGAACAACCGCCCTAAATATTAAATAAGACTACGATTCCAGTCAAAGGCAATTACGGTGCGGGGGAGCAGGGAACGAGCGGGGGAGCAGCTAGCAGGCCAAGTGGTGACTTTCTCCACCGCCAGGGGGATTAATTCCCACTCATTCACACCGACTAAAACAGCGGAGAAATATTTGACAAAATTTTTCCATAAAACCCCGCTACGTACGTACACCGCCTTTTGATTTGCATGCGTCAAATTTCTCCCGCCGACACTTCCAGCGTTTCCACTCTATTTCTATAGACACTCCTTAACCAAATTTCTGTTCCCTTTGTGTAACCGTGGCAACTGATTCCTCCTCAAACCCTTTACGCCTCTTTTTCCCTCGCTATCACACGCGTACCACTCGGAAAACATTCCCCGCAGCTCCGCCTCCAGTTATCCATCCCCACTTGTCTCCATCCTTTATTTTCCCTTTCTACCGCTCCTTGAATCCTTAATACCGCGACCCCACTTTCTCTCTCCGAATCATATCCTTTTTCCCGCCCGAAGACGTTCGTTTGTTCAGCACAAATCCTTCCGCGGAATACGACGCCTCCCCGAAAACCCCTTTTCAACCCCCTCTCAGCAGATCGGTCTCATTCCGGCGAACGAATAAAACGGTCCCACAAGGAATATCAATGTTACGGTCGCTGCCGAAACGTGCGATCTGATCTCTAGTCGTCTTTACTGACTCCGCATTTACATCCTCCCACACGCCGAAACCCCCTTTTAATGCCCACCGTCTTAAGCCGCCCGCAGACCTCTAGAATACTTTCTCCGCACCCTCGTTTCCAAGTAAACGACCCAAAACCCTTTCAACTCCTTGCGCAAAAAAAAAACACGAAAACTTTTCAAACAAAAACGAATCGGGTTGCGACGAACAAATTGACGATCGGGTTGCGATGAAAAAGTTGACGATCGGGGTGCGATGACTTTAAACTCTCCCGAAGCGTTCGAGGTTCGTTATCTGCTTGAAAGTGGAGATGCGCGTGTGAGCTATAAGCATCGAGGAAATAGTTAGGCAATTAAAAAGGCTGCCTGTGTGATCGTCTGCCTCTATCAGTTCGCTCCGGAGACATTTTCTGAGGATTTATATCCGTTAAACAGGGAAGAGAAGAGGTGAAGGGATCAATACGACTGCGAGCTATTCGTAGAGAGAATATACTTCATATAGTGGGATGGTTATAGTATCTCTAGGGAGATGATATTGATGGAGTTTACCTCAATCAAACGGAACGAGCTGGCCATCTGAGCCGTATGCGGCTATTTGAGGAGTGGCGTGATAGTCCCGAACCACTCGACCTTAATGGTAATGATTCTTCTTGACGAGGTAATTATTGCAGGATATGATGATCTTAGAACGGCTAAAGGCAATTGAGCGATACCCCACACGAAGCTGAAATATCATGATAGATAATGGAAACGAAAGCGGGACTCCCAGCGAACGTTATTCGAGTATCTTTTCGTATAACGGTCCCTTCACTATCACTTCCAGAAACTAACAGGAAGTATCCATTAAAAGATTCGAAAAACTTTAATTTTTAAATGCATCATTTTTTCACTGAAAATTATTCATTACGAGTGGGAAAGAAATACAAAAATAACAAAAAGTAATGAATTACAAGAAGGAAGAATCTATAGAAAATAACACTGCTCTAATATTTATGCAATTGCATTTATATAATTATCCATATTGAATTTGCAGAGTAAAGATGATGGAAACGCCAGAATTTACCCTATTTTACGAAATTTTTGTTTGTTATTTCAGCTAAAACTATGCTTCTTAATAAATATATTTATAAATTCATGCAAAAATAAAGAATTCCCAGAGAATAAACAATAATTTTCATAAGAAATGTATTCTAACATACTTTCGTAAACATCAATCAAAACTGATACGTAATATCAATTTCCGTACAAATAAAACTTCAAAGTTTACTTTTTATGCGAAAGAATAAATTAAACAAACCTCTGAGATGAATTATATTCAACTTCATATTAAATTTGATCGCTTTTCTCTTAAATTTCAAATTCTAACCACTCCCAATCGAGAAAATATCAACTACTCACACACAAAAAATAACAAGTTCTTTCAAGTCTGGCATTATAGTATATCCTCGAGGGCTCCATCTTGAAATTCAAAAGAGTGTCAATGGGGGAAATGGAGTGTTATCGAAGGGAGATCTCGTGAGAATGAAGACTCGTTTCTGAAACAGCAGACACTTCATATGGGTCAGCCATTTGAAGGGAAGCCAAATTTTCGGGGCATAGTAACGATGTTAGAATGTATCTTTGGACCAAGGGTATGATCAGAGTGACCAGCATGCGGAAAAAAACACTCCTGAGACATAACCCAATTTAAGGCGGTCATTTTCATAATGTGAGGGGGGAAAAGGAAAAGAGAAATATCATCCTTCTATTTATTACGTAACGATGCTATGGACGCCAATACTTGTGTCTGGGGACTTCAGTTCGCCCTCAATGATAAAGAAGTGTGCTATATAGTTTACAGTGGGACTTACGTAACTAAATATCAATCTGCAAAAATTATAACTTATTCTGCATCGTAATTATTTATTCTCACTATCCTAATTCCATAATGAAACTAAATCACATGATCTTTTTAATTTTCGGAAATGTTAATGAGCTAAAACAATATTTAATTTATACATCCAACGCAATCAATATTAAATCAAAAATGGATTTCATTCTACAACTCAGTGCAATTTATAATCGGCATTGCTCCGTACTGACAGGCTAAAATAATTTCAATTAAGTGAACCCCGCTTATAATAATACATATTGAATATTCATCCATATGTCTATTACTCAATATATTCAATTAGTAATGTAGCATAGTAATTTCATTCAACAGTGAATGATCCTTATAAATATACGGGAAGGATTTACAAACGAACTAATTTAAATGTAAACATAATGTATAGTAGTTTTATGGCATTGACGAAAGATTGGAATATTTAATTGTAAGAAATAACACAGTTCTTTTTTAAGTTGTCTTAAACTTGACTTGTTTTCTTAACCCAATACTATGACAATAATTAACCTTGTAGTGAATAATTATTTGATATCGTATCGTTAGTATTGTAACCTGATTTAGGAAAATAAGGAAAAACTTTTCGTAAATAAACTGAATCTCATTTCTATAAAATAGCAAATAATATCAATATCTCTAATTGCTAGCAGATATATTTTCATTTTCTCTTATTTCATTTGTTTGATTAATTGAAATATAGTTCATTTTAATTTTTATTTCCTATTATAATTAAAATAAATATACATTGTACATTAGTCCTGCTCAAATTTAATTCTTTTCTAAATTCATCTCCAACTCAATAGACTTTCAAAAATTGTACTATTGCCAATTTCAATGATATAACCTCTACATTCATATATACGTGATCCTAAAACCTAATTAATAAATACTAAATGTAAACATTCCTCTAAATTAATGACGCTAGCGTGTATAAAATCTCTTTCGTAAAATTTTAAATTAATTCAATCATATTCAATCGACTTGTGAGCAAACCCACAGAATCAAGATAATAATTCTTTTCTTTTGAGCCAACTTCATGCAAACGCCTCCCTTCACGGTAGACTGGGCAATAAACTATCGCGCGCAATGAATCTCGGGAGTTGTTCACAGAGCTCTATAGTTAGATATTCATGAGCAGAATGGCTTCCAGTGTTAACGAGGCCATACTATCATTCCCTTTTCATTTCCGTGATCGAAATGCCCAATGTTCCCGGTTGTACCTGTGGACGTCTCTTGCCGAAGTGCTTCCGCCATTTGCATTGGACTTCTGAGCAAAATTATCGGCAGTTCGTTTCCTCAGAATGTACTCAGATTCCCTAACATAGGGGAGGCGTTGTTGTTGCACCAGATGAGGACGTATCACTTTATTGAGATTCATCGGATACAACACACACGAGAGATTTACTTAGGCGATATCGAAATGCATGCAAACGGCGTTTATTGGGGCTCTATCTGTGATTCAATGCTACCAAGGTATATAATTTCAGTTGGGATAGATTTTCGATGCGATTTTGTTTCTAATAGAACTGCTCAAGGAACTTTAGTAGAGAAAATTATGCACGACTTAAGCACGCTTTAAATACGTAGAATCTCAGATCGTTAATAGCTCTTTCATGCTGTGATTTATTCCTCACGCATATAAATTAGATGTATTATGTATGAACAATTTTTAGCAGTAAAAATATTTTTAAGCATTTTTTCTTGTAATATCCAATTTCTTCCATGGGTTAAGACAAAATATAAAAAGGAATTAAAAACCAAGGGATAAAATAATTGAAACTAATCGAAAATTTTTAAATAATTAGAAAATCTTGTTTAAAGGCAAGGATAAAAATTTTAAATAGTCATTTGATAAAGTTATCTTATAATCTGTATTAAATTGACTACATAAAGTTTTCTCTCGACACTAATCAAATTGGTATAATCAGCAAAAAATCGGTAGTAACCAGCGATTACGAAATGAAAGATATTCTAACTTCTCTATGAGTAGAAGTATAAAAGAAATATAAAGCAAAAAGTAAAAGTATAAAGTAAAAAAACTGTTTTTTAATAAGTATCAATATCTCATTTTCTAATTTTTTTCAAAAATAATATCAGATACTTGCTATAGTATGACATTAAATATATTAAGTTATAGAAGCAAAAGATTTTACTCAAATATGTATGATTAAGTCTTCGGTCAAGTCCATGATCCCACTAATATATAGCAGGAACATTGGATGTAAATCAGTATATTCTACGTGTACACTAACGATTATTTTGATATTTTAATTCATAGACGAACAGCTTTAAATCTAGAATCATGATCATGAGATAATTTTTAAAGAGCTGTTAAAGGAATGAATATATTTCTTTTGTGATATAAACCTTAAAATACACAATGGTTCGATGGTATCGTTAAACAGTATTTAACAGACGTAAAAAGCCTTGGAAATATCAATTTCTAACATTGATTTCCAAATCTTATAATCAATTTTACTCCAAAAGAAAAAATCCACTTTCTTTCTTTAAATGAACTGTATTCATTAGCTGTGGATTCGTGAATCATCTATTCAATATTAGCTCATTTCATACTTATCATAATATAATAATTGTATATTTTTCAAACTAATCATATATTCATATAAACTCTATTGTATTTAGTTTTTATAATCACATCCAAAATGGTTCTATCTTAATTAAATCTTATTTTATAACACAAATATTCCTTTGTTTCGACTCTCAACGATGTTTCCGCAGCATTCATACAAGTATTTCCGTTCTCCATCCCCACCTATGCATACCATTAAAAACCGATAGTTTTAGAAGAGCTCACAATCAAAATAGAACCGTCAAATATCGCCACGGGAGCGATTGATCGATAGATCGACGAGAGAGAGCGTCTTGCAAGACGCGTCCCCTTCATCATCTTAGCTCCGTCGCACCCCCTTTTGGCCGCCAGGCAAGTAAACAATACCCACCGGTTTCAATTATGGTAAAACGTTCCTTCACGCCGACTTGAGAGCGGTAGCCATCGGGAAGATGGCGAAGGAGTTGCGGGGGATATATAATTGGGAATAGCGTGAGAACGAAGTGCTTCAGAGAGAGAGAGAGCGAGTGTGCACGCAAAGACGCGAATGTTGTTACGGATTCACGGATGTGCTCGCCGCGTGCATGTAAGGAATAGTATAGAGCCACTACTTTGTTTTTCCGGTTCGCATGCAGTTGCCCCTGTTTCGACGCAAATGTTGTGAGTTACGTCATATACGCCGCAATCTGACGGGTGGAGATTTGAGGAAATGATAGGTGTGCATTGTGTCGGGATTCTCTCTCTTATGGGTTGATATCGATGGAGATACACTGAAAGTACGTACTTTATCACGCATTCAACTGGTATGTTCGACGGATATATTTACTGATCTGTTTAATTACGCTTTACGGAAATGTCCGAAGAAATCTATATGAACTCGAGCATTAATTAGTAATATTAACCTATCGGTAATATTACGTTTTATAGAGCTAAAAAATGCTTAGAAAAATTCAAAAACGCAATTCAAATTATTAGAAGGCAAATAAATACAAGGTAAAAATACAAATAAATCCCATCGCTTGCTACTATGATATATTAAGTAATTACAATGAATATTTTAATTAATTGAGATATTAATACAATATTGTCAATAAGAAATATTTTATATATATTGTAATTCCAACAATCTAAAGATGTAAAACCTTTTATATAAAAATCCTATCACTTGCTTCTATAAAAATTAAATAAATCTTTGTATATTTTCATTGTCTGAGTTATGAACATATGCTTCTTAAGAAATCTTTCGTACATCGTAAAATTCTACAAAAAAAATCTCTTAATGAAGAAATAGTAGGATAGATTTTATGATAAAAATGTAACTCATAATCCAACTCCACATCTGCATGGAACATTTCCTAATTCATATATCAACGCGATAATTACTGAAAAAGCTATACGATATGTTTCTTTATATTTAATCAATTTTTCATTAAATACTGCACTAAAATGTATATGTTTAGACGATATTTTGTTCAAGACCACTTCTTTCTTCAATACACTCAACAAATACACTTCAACACACAATACACAGAACTGTATGATTCGTGGAGACGAAAAACAACCAATTCAAACTTGGAAAAACATCATTATTATTACCAAAAATATATTTGGAAGATGTATCTTCTGTTAAAAATACACTTATGAGTAAAGAACTATCTCCTATTAGGCTTCAGTTATTCCCTAGTCCTTCATATTCTAGACGACCGTTTCCAATCGGTCTTAGTTCGTATGAACATCCAAGCGAGGCGGACAATCATCCCTTGTTCGTGGTAGTTAACGGGTGAAATGACAGCAGACGATGGCAACCACAGGGGTGAGATTGGTAAGAGAAAGCAAAGAAGATGGTTTGCTCCTGAAGATGATTTGGATGTGCAATATTGCCGAAGTGGAGGGAAACCTCAGAACTGTCAAGAGAGCTGTCATGAAAGAATCCCTTCGGATGAATGCACGTTCAACAGCCTTGTGATTAAGGATGCCTAAGCACTCGTGAAAGTATGCGAGGTCTACGAGAGTAATCAAAATGTTTGGGATGATATTTGGTCAAGTTCAAGGCGAGTCATTTAGAAAATCGATTCTCTACTCAAATCGGCACCATTATTTCAAGAACTGAATTAATTGTATACTTTAAATATCATTATATAAATAAATATTTATAGATTAAATACATATTAATTACTTCCTAAACCATTCAGTGGATCTTCCGTATTCAAGATAATATTAAGCATTGGTATTTCATTTAAATATACATTTCCGAACGAATGAATAGTTGTCAGATATTTTAATTATGATTTAATGCAATTGAAGGTCTAATGATCTTGAAACGGGTTCTTGAAATTCTATCAATTACATACGTATTCAATATTTAAATAAAAATTTAAGAATTAAGAGGCTATTACTTGAATAAATAATATTTTCTCAAGATTACTAAATTTAATAGTTTAAAATAAACAGAAAATGAAATATTACTTTATTTTAATATTTCTGAAATATTTAAAAAGATTGTATACCTGATTCAATCAATTAATTCATTTATTCAATAAATTAATTATTAATTAATGTACATCAATATATTTTGGATGCTCAAAACCAAAAATTCTTATAGAAACCTTTGGACTCAAATATTAATATATATATCTTTAAATATTTGAAACGATTCAAGGTTTACAAATATTTCACTAAAAATATAGTTATGCTTTGAAACCTCACTAGCTGGCAGCCACGTTTGTTTACGTTTGAAAACAATTCTATCGAAAAATTTCGTAAACAAAAAACCACAACTTCAAAGGAAGAACACAGAAACGCAAACTTCATTCATCGAGCATCTCTTCATTTATAATATTATATTCCATTCCAAACAAAATACGATCAAAAAGAACCTCTTAAAAAAATCCTTTCCGATCCAACACACAACGCAAATATAAATAACATACGTACGTAAATATAGTTTCATACAACCGGAGCCAAGTACAACCGATTGATGAAAAACGAAAACAGTCGTATCGAGACGAGGAAAACAGCTCGCAAACGTCAAATGTTCTCACAATGTGCATTAAATTCGAATGGATCGGAAAGTTGGGGATCTAAAACGCGCGATTTTACAAGCTGCTCATCAGCGATTCATTCTCTCTCTAGCAACGGCTTGAAATAGCGCGGGAAAGGCAATATTAACCTAGCAATAAAGTAGGTTGATTTAATATGACCGACTTAACGATGTGGTTGGTATCGTTTGAGGGGGGGGATGAGAAGAAAGGCCCCCGAGGAAGGGAAGAAGAGAGTGCCCGGTCTACCCGAAGAAAGCGTGTGTTTGAAGGATAGGAGGAGTCTATGGGATTCCAAGAACTACGTCTTGATTCCTCCCCCTTTCGCTGCTGAAACCAGAGGAAACAAAGGAAGGGGGAAGATGGACATGAAGGGAACGAAGATTAAGGTAGAATGAGGTTAGGGGACACGATAAGAGCAAGAAGCAATATTAGTATTAACGCAAAGAAATACAAAGGGGTAATGTAAAACAGACTTACATCAAACTTCTTACAATGGAAATGAGAGATTGAGGACAAATTCTGAACACTGTAGAGTTCACGATAATTTTCATGATCTATAATCACTCAGGAAAGTCTTTTTAAACGATAAATTGTTAAATATGATTAACATTGCATACACATCAATGAAATGCTTTTAATATTGTTTCTTGACCCTGAAACGTTAACATATAACAATCTTGATCTTCAATATCTCCCATTTCGCTAAATTCCTCACAAAGAATTTTTTTCTAAAATTGATTTAATCATCGTTCCTCCTTAATGATCACTCTCCAAGAGTGCAAAATGGTTTTTCAAAATTTCTGATTGAATCCATTTCACATCGCTAATATTTTTAAACTCATAAATATTAAGAAAGTTAAAGAATAAATATTAGATTATTCTCATTAAACGATTTATATCAACCTAGAAAAACTATAGCTAACTTCGCCTTTATCTAAATCTTAAACTGAAATGTATAATTATATATTAAAATAAAATCACTAGTTGAAGATTTCTTTTCTCAGAAATCTGCGGCAAAGTTAATAGATATAAGTGCAATGTAGTTATACTACTCAATTTTCAATAATCTTATTTATTCCTAACGAAGTATAATTTAGTTAATTTCTTTAGGCTTAAAATTATAAACTAAAGAAGAATATTCAAATTATTGTAAAACAAGGATGAGCAATGAGGATGAACATTTATAATGAACGTATATTTCAGAAAAATGTCCTAAACAAACATTTAGAGCCCATAATAGGACCAAGCAATCGTTAAGACTTTAATCAAGGATAATCATAGTAAAAATAAACTTCAATAAGTAGAAGGAATCGGAGGATATGAGCATGAGAATATTAGACAATCCATACAGCCATAAAAACCAACCTATAAATAATATCATAGACGTCAACAAACCACTTCTCCACATCACTTTTAAGCTTACTTTCTCAACCCTTTTCTTTTAAAAACCCTTCCATTCCATCTATCTAAACCATCCACTCCAGACATTATTATACCTCGCATATGTATTTATACTGTTTGACGTCTCTCAGTGGTCGTTTCAAATCCCTATTCCAATACGAGAACTCTCGAAGTGTATTTATTTACGCGACGAATAGAGTAGAGAGACGGTGGTGGGAGTAAATGGATTCTCCATAAAGAAAAACCTTCATTCGACGGTTTTACACACTCATCTTTATGGAGATCGTATTATTTTATCGACGGCGATATTCCGATATGATTTCTAGATTGATCTTTTTGGGCATCTCCTCGCTAACGTGCGAATATAACAGCTCGTAAGGAGCCATTCATTCTGGATATTCCTCACGATGCGTTCTATAAGTGACTCCATAAGCGATTTCAAGATTTTATTACGACGCGAGATCGATAAAAATAGAAGACCAGCTACTTCGCAGTCCCAAGACAGTGAACAAAGACTAATGAACATCTTACGTCACCGCTGAAGGTAATCTCCCCAACAAAACAGATTTCGCAGTTCGTGTTTATCGCCGCGTTAAATGTACGGAATTCCATCGACGAGAGGTATTAAAACGACACGATGAATTTTCGACTAAATGGATTTCCCTCTACAACGACACCTCCGAGAAATCCTATCGCCATCCATGTTAACTAAGGCAGTCTTCCGAAGTTCAATTCGGTTAAGAATCCCTCCCCACTCCCCAGTTTGCTCAAGACTGCACGTTTTCTTATGTAATGGACTCCCCCGACCCTTTCATCTCATCCGACCCACGCACCCGCAAAACACCATTTCACACGAACAAATGACGAGCGGCTAACGTCTTTGATAAAAACCGACCACGCGTCCTCCCTGAGTCCACACACACACCGAATGCGATGTTTGCCCTGCTCCACCCACCTCTTCCTTAAAGAAGGAAGGAGGAGGAGGAGGTGGAGGTGTTCTCGGGAACCCTTAAGGGGTTCACGGGCCGAACACACCGCTCCCCCCAGAAAAGGATCTTTCGCAGAAGATCAACCCAACAGACCCCAGTAACCTAAGCACCGCCTGCGACGATCTTCTTGGGAAGGCCCCCCGGGGGCCACCAACACAAAACACACCACCTCCTTACATCACCTTACCAGGCCCCACCACTCCGCTGCCCGCCACAGTTCTCTCCTGCAGGCGTCCCATCAATTCTTGCGTCCAAACTTCCTCGCCGTACTCCTTAATATGCGCAGAATATGCAGATCATCGGACAGTGGATGTATACACTCTTGGACTATTTCGGAATTAGTTATAAAATGAGCCGGAGGCTGGATCGAGTTTATTATGCCCTCGAGTCGTGTACCGACTGAGGTGAAAAAGGGCTGCGATTTCATCAGCATTACCACGGAAGCAATTATATACTACGGCGTTGCGTTGGAAACCGTCTCACTCCCTTTGATACGACTTTAAAATACAAGAAGCGATAACTTATAAGGATTAAGGAATTGATGAAGAAGGAGCGGTATTTTCGTTTGAATTCTATGATTAGCGATGTTTCGTTATTCTTTTTTTCTGAGAATATTTTATTTGAAAGTAACTGGAGGAAACTCTTGGACGAGGTAAATTATTAGAGAGGCTGGGTTACCCTGTTGAATATGGAACGCTCCTGACCAAGTTTGGGGAAGATTTTCGAGTATATTCATTGCCTATGTGAGGGCGATTTTGACTTGGGACTAACTTGAATTCTAAGACGTGCTCTTTTATTTGGAGGTATTCTACTTGAAGTAACAATTCTGACGGAGAATTGAAGTGGTTCTTCGGAGTAAAATTCAACTGTGACGCTTCTGTGTTCTATGACTAAAATCTGTAATTAAATATTGTCTTAAAAGAACATTTTTATAATCCTCCAATGTTACCTAACAAACTCCATAACTACGTTATAAACGCACATTTCAGAATCTGAGATAAAATTTAAAAATTGCAAATATAATTACGTAAAATTTACGTAAGTAAATAAAATTCAAAAATACAATTATGCGATATTAATTTTGAAACATTTTTATTTTGCTGCTTTACCAATCCATTTCAATATACCTTATTTCGGCTATCATTTACGGAAATGTTTAAAATGTATTATTACTATATATATAATTAAGGAGAGAGGTCAGAAAATTCATTCATATTTCAATCAACAGAGTTCTTATGTACGTTTCTATGACAATATCTCCATAGGAATGCACTTCCCTTCAAACAATTATCTCCGTACATAATTTCTAATAAAAAAAAACGTTAAAAGCTTCATCGATATCTGATTGAATAAATCGCTAATTAAAATCGTTTCTCTAATCGAAATGTATCATTAATATCTTCAGCTATCTCGAAATTACGAATAGAATTCTTATCCAATCAAACAACAGCTTTTCAAACGTATCGTTACTATGAGTGTACGATATCCTTCAGCATTCAGAATCAACCGTGGAAGTTTAAATTTCTCATAATGAAATAAAAGTAAAATACCAGTCCTCGGATTTTATCTTAACAGTTAATAAACAGAATGGGCCAATTAAAATACGAAGATTTTAAGAAAATACGAGAATGATATATCAATGAATTAGTATATATTTAAGTTCGTCAACTATTTAAATCTAGGCATCAAACATCCAACCAACGCCAAATTTCTGCCAAATTTGCATCCATGATTCCAATGACCAAACTATGTGCTGATAAAAAATACTGTCCCGTCATCCAGACAACCTCTGAGGAATGCAAGCTTGCTTTTCGGCAAAACAGAGAGAGAGGACACGAGATGTACACGCTAATCGAATTCGGCAAAACTCGTGACGGGGGCAAAAAAAACTCTGCTGTTAATAGACGTGAACTACTCCGTTCGCGAGGACCGCCGCTTGCAGACAACAAACAGCAGCGGGCGATCAAGGAGGCATCTGCCGCCGGAGACAATGGCTCCCCCACAACAATAAGAAGAGCCCATAGCAACCGCCCTGGCAATCGTACTCGAGTATTGATTACCTATAAGCATATCGGGCTAAGATGTGTGTGGTTCAAAAGGGGAGAACCCCCCTCCCTATTACAAACCCCTTCAAGATGTTTTCCAATCTCTTGTTTAAACAAAAGGTGGAGTGCGACGCGTGAGCCATCTGGCGGTGTTGTGACAACTTGGGAATACGCGGGTCCTTACATTCCTCTTACACAAAAGGACGATTAATAACGAATAAATATCTAATGCGGTTAGAAGTGGCTTCTAAAAGCTGTTTCGATCATCGCTTAAACCGGTGCTTGTCGTTAATGAGTTGAATTCGTGATGAGATTATAACTTTGTATGGTGATGAAATATTTAATGAGGAATCAGTTTCTTCTCCAAAAGTATTTTCGAGTGGTTTCATTATTTCCAGATGGATATGAGGTTCACATCAAGAAAATGGAGCTAATCGTGATATTTAATTAATTATTCATTTGGTCATAATTATTTTAAAGATTAATACGCCGTCAATTGATTGGGTTTGTAATTATTTATCGGATGTTCATTAAATTTTAAGATAAGAGCGTAATACGAGTAAGTTTACGGATTACGTAATAAATAACCATTTAAAGACGTGATTTAAAAACTACGACACTAATATGCGAGGAATCTTGAAAAATTTCTCTAGCAAATCCTACATTCAATGAAATAAGATTTCATATCTTACAAAAGATAACGATTAACCGAGAATTTTCTCAAAACCGCATTTTTTAACAACTGATATTCCGATATTGATATAATTTAATCGTCAAATGTGATTTTAACCGAAAAAATCGAACCAAAACATTACCACTTTTGATAAATACGGATGATTATGCATACGATGTTAAAGTCATGGGCGTTAAAAAGATAATTAGCAGGATATGTTGAGAAATAGGTTAGATACATGGAGTATATCTATCGTGGAGACACTTATTTTAACACAATAACTCTTTCATTTGCTGAACTGAACTTTTTTCTGAACAGAGATAGGGTTTTGATATTGTAACTTATTCGAGTATACACATTGTCCACTTTTTACACAGAAACGTATGTATTTCAGTTCCATCGGAACTACTACGCAATACAAAACAAAACCATGTAAGTTTCAAAATTTTATCATTATAATTCAATGCAGTACAGTTGAACTAACAAACATATTAACCAATTCTTTTGCCAATCATTGATAAATTTCTCTCATCTTAGTTCTTAGGAACATTGATTAACACGTAAGTTGAAACTATATTCATGAATAACTCGGATATGATTCGGATAATGACCGTAAATAACAGTTAAATAACAAATCAAGATAGCTCTAAATATGCTTTAATACGATTGCTAGCCTCGAATTCAGTCCTTTTCAACAAACGCAAAGTGATCAAAACTTCTATTTGTAATAACGCTACTTCAATGAAATCATATAAATACATGTATACATCAAATCGCCGTCTTATGTCATTAATCTATACTTCAATTTCGCAAATGCGCTACTTAAAAGAACTAAAAAGATAAATATGAAACGAACTAGAAAGCCAGAAAAAAAAAACAATTATACGAAACTTAAATAATATAAAGATTATTTCGCTACAAAAAATATGTATATTTCATGATTTTAATTTCTATACGCGGATTTTTAGACTCCATTATCTCAACACAATCACATTATTTACTTTTGATGGATGCATTGTTGCTATGGGTATAGGTAACTAGCATAAATGAACTACGCTATTATATCTTTTATCGGGGGCTATATTATAAGACCCAAAACCACATTTTAAAGTGTAATTGTTGTAGTTGAGATGAAATAATATAAAATCTATCTAAGAAAGTAATTGAGGATTTTTTAAAGATAATGCTCACGAAAGATTTTATATATACGAGTGCAATTATTAGAATATTCAGAGATTACAAAAGACTTAAATTCAAACACTTCTAAATATATTTCTTACTTAGCTCAAAGTAGAAAAAACGTGCTCATTATGTAACCCGAGAAATACACGTAATGAAATAAAAAGTTCATAGATATTGCAAGATAACACACGTAATACAATCTAAATCTTCGGTTACAAATACAGTGCCATATTTCTTATATTGTAAGATCGACCTATAAATTATTGGTATTTAATAAAATGTTACGTAGTCAATACATGGGATCTCCTAATTCAAATATTACGCAATGTATGCAGGAAATCTCACAGTAAACGCTATAAAAAATTCAGTAAATAGACCAAAATACTGCGTTTAAAATATTTGAGCTTAAGTATCACGTATGTTAAACTCAAGTATGCTGTTTCCCTACCTATCTTTCTGCTCCACAATGTAGACGTACTCGCCATCTGTTGAGTATCGTTCGAAGTTTTCCCGCGTCGACCGTTGGTCTTGAAACAGCAATTCGAGCTGAAATCAAAATAGAAATGGTTTATTTACCACAAAAACTGTATTTGCAAAATGAATCAATAATAGATTGTCTTAACTATTCAATATACAACCATTTATGGATACAGCTAAATCATAAGCTAGTTCAGTTTAAGAAGAAAGAATTCAACATAATTTTATTCTATCATTAGTTACAATTCAATGAATATTAGGAAAGGACATTTGAACCTCCACATTTGTACTGTTTTATCAACAATGTAATAAGAATGACTTGTTGATCTCCTCATAGTAACAGTAGTCATGGCAATTTGAAGACATAAATAACTATATGAAATACAAAGTGCAATTTATCGATAGCTATTTCATAAAATTTGGGTAACCCCTGCAAAATATTGTAATTAGTTTTATTTTTCAAAAATATTTTAAGTTGTATTTTCTAACTGTCAAGACTGTTCTTGCTTCGATAATTGACTGTATTTCACGCACTAATATCACGACAGGAGCACACTGCTGACAAACCTTTCCACTGTCGTTGATTCAGGAGTGTGATATTTCATATTAAGATAAGATTCATTGATAACACATAAATAAATACGACTTTCAAAGAGAGAGAATAATTAAAAATATGGTATATCAAAGGAAGAACAGGGATGACGAGTTTTAATAAGTATGAATGAATTGTGCTTGAACTGTAACTAACTACTTTTAATTATGAATGAAGAACTTTAAATACTAAATTTATAGAAAGACTAAAGGAAAGGGTATATTTGAACACGATTCATAGATATATGATAGACCTACTTTAAAATCTATAAAATCCTCAAGTTTGGGAGTATAATAGATCTTTATTATGCTAAAAAATACGCATAATAATTCAGTGGAATCAATGAAAATAAAACTTGTGTAGATCACTACAATCACTATCTAATTTTAGATTTCAAAGTATTTAACTCTTTAAATTATTTTATATTAATAACCTGGTAGCTTAATGTTCTCCTGAAGCAAAAATCTCTAACGATTATTGAAACACATTAATCTTTTACGTCATTTAATATCAAAACATCACGAATACCTTACCACTTATTTTGTTTTTAATTATTTACGTGAATAATGGTAAATACATTTATATCAAAATATTATCGATACCTTTGAACGATCATAAGTAACCATAGTAACAATTTTTATTGTAATAACAATCAATTTAAGATTATAGAGAAAATATTCAGCTTCTTTAGTTAAATCAACGCTAAATTAAAAATAGTTAAAGATTTTTACATCTATGAAAATGAGAACGTAAAACGAAAATTACGTCATAGCCAAATATAGCGTAGACCGACATGGAGACGAACGATATTGTACCAATTTCGAACGTTAAAAATTAAATTACACTCCACCAACGTCTTATCCGAGGCTTTCTTCATCATCAACCGAAACGCATTCAAAGATAGAACACCGATAATTGTCACAATTTCAGACGATAATTTGAAATCATTCTGTGCCTTTCAAAGTGACTAATGTAACTCGGTGATCTTACAAGGAAACCAATTATTCGAATAAAGCAACGTCGGAATTCGTCGAATGGAATTCTTCTTTTTTGTAATTTTCGCTATTAAAACTGCCTCTTTATGCGCACAAAAGAAAATCATTAATCCTTTTTCCGTCGAAATTAATAGCTCTCCGCTTTAAAACCCACTCGTAAGTACATCTCAAACATGTCCGGCAATCCTTCAGCTCCCCCCCATTTTCCGGAGAAATCCAATTCCGCCGAACAGTGGAGGGGTGGAACAATACAGCTTTGTCTTTCAAGACGGGATGACTTTGGTTATCCCAAGAAAACCTAAATCCCTTTAAAGTATCATTTTGGAGAAACAAAGAACAATACTCGGAGCAGTCAAACACGACATTGGTACGGACTTCTTGTGAAGAGAAATATCCGAAGGAAGGAATAACAGATCGGTGTGGATGGAAGTGTGTGGGAGTTGGATTTAGGTCCAAATGAACTTCTTTCAGGAATAATATCATCAACACCTTTTTAATTTCTCATAACTTCTCCTCCTTGACTGTGTGGCACTTCAGATCCATTACAGTTCTCCAAAATTTTAAACCGTTCGATAATATTTTCTTAGAACCATCTGATAGAAGTAATTGTTATTTTGTTTGTTGATTTATTTACTGGTTGTTTTTTGCTAAACAAGGTCGAAATCAAACTAGACTTCTTTTTCTAAATACATGTTGAACTGCATCTTCCTACGCAAAATTTTTCATTTTGTATGCGAAAACCCCAACAAAAACTGCAATTGACGGAGTCTGAGGATGATTCGTATGAGTTCTACGTGTACTATTTGCAAGGCTCTACTCAAATAATTATACTTTCGTTTGATTCAAGAATAGGTATAATTAATATATTTTTGGTGGTTTATATTTGTTCAATTTCTGAAAAACTGTCCGCATCACTATATAATAATAAGGGATAATTGAGCTGATACCAGCTGACGTAAAATAAATATAGTCATTATATTTTCTGAAAAACTGATTTTTACACACCTCTTTTCCTTTCAATGATGCTAAAGATTGATGAATTATGAAAATTATATAGGTAAATTATTTAGGAAAATTCTTTCTACATTAAAATCAATAAAGGAAAGTAAAATTCTGCAAAACAAAATCACGCATCGTTAAACGTTTACCATATATATATTTAAACTGTTTTTACTGACTGTTTTCTCTTTTCTATTACATTTCCATTCATTATATTCTAGTATTATATAATGAATACATATTATCCAACATTGGTTATAAAAATTTGATTATGTATTTCTTCAAATTTCGTAATTTTCTAACAGTCAACCACTGTATTATAGAAGTTCCATATTTAATCTTAATTTTTCCTTCTACATCATGTTATTTTTATTATACCTTTCCAATATGTGCAATTGTTCTATCTCTTTATAACTCCACACTTAATAGAGTATCCCTTACTTCCTTTAACATTTCTATCTTACTTCTTATTCCATATTCCTCCTTCCTTGTCCTCATACTTCCAATCCACTCCCAACTTTTCCGTGCCACTCATATTCTCTCAAATTAATTTCGACAACCATAGCAACGCTTTCACCATATCTTAAGGATTTGACACTTTTAGAAAAGACTTCTGAGAAAATCAAGACAAATCCTCGATTTATTTGGTCTCAAAGTTTCTATACGAAAAGTGTTGAGTGACGTATCATTACGTCGATTTAGCGAAAACGCGTTTCGGATGAATCGGCGTTATTCTCGGAGGAAAATTAATTTGAAATAGTGGTCTGCTCAATGGCCTAACTACGGAAGCCTTAAATTACGTCCTTTGGAGAATCGCTGTTAACGATGTGACAAAGCCAAAAGACGCGTGTAATGAAATCCTTTCTGTTCGAATGAACTGCGTAAGAAACCCTTTGAACGAATCTCAAGGAAATAAGACTGCGAAGAACTTTATTGGTGCCCCGTGTGCAGTGGAAATATTCGCACGTTATATTTGATTACTACGGAATATAAGTCGTGTTCATTTACGTAATATATGGCAAATAATACTCTGTTCTTATACACGATGACAATACTAATACTAATAAACTAATATTTCTTTTAAAATTAATATTTCTCATATTAGAACCGATTTAAATGTATTACATCATAAATGGATCATTCATTACAATAAGGAAAAACAATTTAAAATTATATAAAACACACAAAACCCGCAAAAATATAATGCTGATTCAATGACGTAAATATTATACTATGATATATCATCCTACTGTTATTTATGACTTCACTTAAATATAATATACGATAATGGTCCTTACAAACACATAACTGTTATTTTTCCATATACAGAGTATAAGCTCATAATTCACCGACTACTATTAGCTACTGATACGTAATATTTAGGCTTTCATTATAGCTATCCGTTTTCTTAAGCAATAAATCTGACTATTTGTTATCTGACTATAGTTCAATATCGTACACAAGATGTATGTTATGATATTAAAATCTTAAACCATAAGATTTTATCCATGCTTTACTAATATTTTCACATATCTGTGTACTAAAAGGTTGAAATGCTTCCGAAAAAACCCTTATTGAAATTTAAGATACCAGCAGGATATTAAAAAGTATCAAGCTCACTATTAGCTGTTACATATACTTAATAATTTAACGAGATATCAACGATCCTTGAGCCGTTTTCACCCCGAAAATTACGTAAGTTAAATATAAAAGTCTAGAGTGTAGTGCAGATCTTCATCTAAGACATAGTTGATAATAATCTTAAGTTAATGAAAGCTTTCTTACATATGTTTCGTCAAAGATAACGACAGAGAGACAACGAAGAGGACAGGGGAACAAAATAAGTTGTGCAGGTAAGTATATCGGGCAGGAGCGAGAGTTTGGGAGGGGTGGGCTTCTGCAGTAATTAATACCACTGCAGTAGTACTGTCTCGGTGGCCATCCCACCATATGCCCCCCAATATTGCGCCCACCCAGACTCACAGAACACAACACAATGACGATGGACCCACACTAAGTCCACAAGAAAATCAATATTACGGTGAAGATAGAAACAAGTGGGAGGGTGTTTATAGAGGGATTTAATGCGATCGAGCTTCCTTCCATGCGTTTCTAAGGCGCGATTGACGTCTTATAACAACTTGTTTATATAACGATCATGGAAACGAGTTTGTTTATATTTACTTTATTCTTTTAAATGAGATGACTGAAAAGTTCGATGAGTGATTGGAAGTTTTCATATTCCACGTCATTAAACTGATATTCACATGAAAGGAAAAGAAAAAGTTAGAAAAATTTGGTGTCCTTTTTACCGCAAAACTATCATGTTAATAAATTGTATCCAGGATGAAATTTTATGTATGTCATTTCCTAGTTGTCTATTTTTTTAAGTTCGTAAATGATTTAGATTATAATATCTAACATATAAATCAAGCATATTCATATTTCATTACTTACAAATTTAAGTATCGATGCTTAAACTAGATTAAAATGAATTAATAGAGGAAATTCTGATTCCTTCGATAAGTTATAAAATACTGTAGAGTATAAAATCTTTCAAATGTATTCATGTGGTTAAATGAAATACTTTTAAATTTAACTTTTCTTCACAATAAATTATATGATTAAAATAAATAAAAGAGCATTAATTTCAATAAATCACAATATTTGAAATACAGGGCACCAATTAGGATACATATTGCTCTTCTCTTTTGGTTTTACTGCCAATATTTAAATTTCCAAAATAAAACCCATTCGAATCTATAACTCTAACCAAGCCTTTCAATCAAATCTACCAGTGCATAACAGTAAACTTTTAAAGAACTTTGTACGTATTGGAAATAAAAATTGATATATAAATACATTCATAACTTAAGCGAGAATCACGTACATTTCAAATCCGTCCTTTCATATTGAATATATCGATACTAACTTTACTGGATTCTATATTCATAAAAGCAAAAAATATTTTCAATCATCGATTACTTACATAATACGAAAATAATATCTTCCTCGTCGATTTTAATCGGCCACGAATTTTTAAGCCTCTCGGATGCTGAAGATCGAAAAAGAGTTTTAACCATCCCAATTACGTGGACCTGAAGGTCTGCGACCACAGCGGCCATTAATATTGACGGTCGAAAGTGGTCGGAACAAAGCCGAGGATTATTAAAAAGCAATATCAAAGACATCTACAGTTCCATTAATCACCGATTTTGAACCCCGAGAGAAGGAAAAAAACGGTACAATGCATCAACTCGAACGATCCAATTACATTAGTCCCCACTTCATCACGGCATATGTAATCCCCAGCGCGTATCGATTATTCAAATGTTGCAGAAAGCAGCCCTTGATTAAATTGGAAAGTATCAATTTTTCCAATGCCATTTTGGGAGAGGTTTAATCCGGCAAAACCGTGTTCCGAACGACTCCGGCTTAGCCCAAAAAGCCACCCGACTCGCCCGCATTCCGCTCTTCTCTTTTTTTATTTCCCGTCATCCCCCACGGCCCATCGCGCGACCGGTGTCAAAGCGGGGAAAAAAAGATCGCTGATTGGACAGCATTGACGAGATAAAAATTGCCGCGCGTTGTCAAAGTGACGGCTGTCGATATAAAGATTTATTGATCGGAAGGAAAATTGCGAGCCTACGCATATTGTTTATCTTTTGAGGTTCGCCAAGGTCGAAAATTCGGCGCGCGATATCAAAAATCGCCATCCTCGACCCAATTTATGAGAAACGATTAAAAGCAAGCCTTTCATCATTCATCCCATCTAAACGTATTTAAAATGCGTAAATATTTTCAATCACATGGGATATTTCAATAACAGGAGCGATATTAAACTGAAAAAGCTTTGTAACGATATGATATAATAAATTTATATTGTTCCATACTATCATATGATAGCAATATATTATTATTTAATATTAATAATTACTCTTAATTTAGTAATTTAAAATCCTAATCAGTCCCTACGCTCCTTAAAAATCAATCTCGTTTAATGGTGTGTTTAATCGCCATCATGAAAGCAATGGATAAAGGTGTCCTAGGTGAAAATAATTTTTTAAAATACAAATGAATCTCTTAGCTTGATGAAATGTATAACTTCACACGTAAAAATAATATCTACATGCTAAAAGAGGTATTTTTCAAAGTTTCTTTAACTCCTTTTTATATTCACGTGTGAATATTGATATTTAAATATCACTAGCACCGATACAAGAATTTGTGGCTCGATATACCCTAGGATAAATGATAAAAAAATCAATTATGTTCATTAAATAAAAAAATAAATAAAAACCGAATTAAACTCAAAATAAATAAAAATGAAGCGATCTTAGAATACCAAAAAATATTCTTAAAATAAAGAATACAGAAATTTAATTAAATATAGCTAAATTAAACAATTTGAAACGGAATAAAATAAATGCTCCGATTAATATTAAATTTCTTTGTTTCAAATTAAAATCTCTTCTTATTTCAATGTTAAATACGGTCTCTTTACTATTAATTTATTTCAGCGGAATTGAGGAACTTTTTTACGACCCGACTTTAAGACTTTAACTGGGTCTCTCCGATTAAAATGAATGCAAATGGGACAAGGTCATTATACAATTTTCGCCTCTTTGCCTAAGGGTTGATTAGTTCATTTTTCTCCACACGTCGAACACACGAGCACTCGTTAAAAAAAGGAGCGTAAATATTGCATTTTGAAAGAGAGGCTCCGACAGTACTTTGGATTATTCATGAAAGTAATTTGCATCGAAAAGGAGAAGTAACTGGCAAATTTATAATTAACTCTCCTCCTCTGGACCTCAAAGGGAGACGAATCTTTCGCATTCCTTCCGAGGCCTCGTGATGACCCGATCTTTTGCCAATATGCGTTCCTCTCTCTCGCCATGGGAAACGAAGACGTGGAAGATTGAACTGCCCCTTGTGCTTATGCAACCCGTTTTGCTCCTATCCGAAAAGATCGTGCTCTTCATTGCTATCCGAAACGGACAAATGCATACAAGAGAGGCTATAACAAGGAGAGACGGCTAAGAATATGGTGAACGAAGAACGTAAAGAATCTCTTCCAATATACTTTTTTTAAATCTCCTTCTGAGAAATCGTAAACGAAAGGGGAAAAGGGGAATATGATAATCTGATTTAACAGAAGAGAATTACAATGTTATAGAAAATGATTTAAAGAGAAAAAACAGTTTAAAAGTATTCGGGGCTCGAATTCCTTTCAATTTACTGAAAAAAAACATAAATTTTCACCAAACTGTAACGACTCAGCATGTGTGAGTGTATCAAGGTTTGAGCTCTAAAACCATCAGCTCCTTTTTTCAATTTTCGTCATAAAATGACGAGAAAACATTCTGATTTTTCAAAATATTAAATCAATAAAATATCTTTGAATTCGGATATTTACAGTTTAAATATTGTAATAACTTATAAAAATAATTAATTAGTAATTATTTGGAAAAATATCAATTTCCAATTTAATAAAATTTAAAATATCACTTTCACACGATGACCAATTCGTAGAATGTTAATAAATATATTAAGATCTGGAAGAAAGAAGTTGATATAAACGTACTATTGCTACTACAAATTTTTATGGAAAAAAGAGATCAAATAGTTAACTATTTCATGAATTCCTTATCGGACATTTCGGAAAAACTCCATTACCTTCCATGACATCTTCATTTCGTTTCCCCGTTAATCTTTAATACAAACGAACCGTCAATTTCGATGTTATTTTTAGGACTGATAAATATTTACTTGCGATGCAAAACGTTGCGTGCAGAAAAGTGAAAGTAAGGGAAGAAAAACCACAGATGGTATGGGAAAGGAACGGTTCGTTATATAATACTCGAAAAAAGATGATATGAAGGAGAATGCAGATAAACAATGATGAAGACGGAACAAAAAAATAAAAGAAGTAGAGAAGAAGTGGACGGTCTCTTTGAGATTAACTTTTCCAATCCTCCCACCCCAAGACGTCAGAGGTGTCTTCCTTCATTTCCACGCAACGTCATCTTTCTATCTACCCTCAAATTTCCACCACCTAATCTTACCACTTATTTTTGACAATAGAAGATATATATATATATATATATATATATATATATATATATATATATATATATATATACATACATATCCTACGTAATGATTATATTCTCTATTTATTACATGTTCCTTTTTTAATGTATACCTTCGTTTTTCATACAAAAATGCATATGAATATTCTAAAAGGTCAATATATTGCAATACCCCTGAAACCCATATGAGATTGTAATAGGCTTTAAATCTACTCAGAATTCGTAATTAAATTCCCATATTATATAATAATTATATAAGGAATAAAAATCACTTCTGCAATCGTTCTGTATTTTATTTATTACTATTTATTAAAGAACCGTATACCTCTTTTTTTAGAATTAAAATGTTTTCCGATATTCTTTTAGTCTTTAAAAATTTGCAGATGACTATTTAAATCCTTAAAGGATCCTTTTGATAAATATTGAGCGTCTATAATATGAATCGATCGAAAATAGTTCGACAATGAGCTTGGTTCAACTTTGTTTCCCAACTAATACATCACTAGAAGCCCGAAAAATTTTTAAATTACAATGAAATGATGCATCAATAATACACTTTATGTTGTATCATGTAACATTTTCTGTTTCTAAGGTCTTTTCTCCTACCTTCTCAAATGCATCAAAATCAGTTACAATAATTTTAAAAGAATTAATACTGGAATAAAATTTGTTGGAACTGTATATATTCCTGTTTAATCAATTATTGAAAATACTCAAAAATGCCTAACCTATTTTTTGATATACACTAAGATATCAAAAGGATTAAAAAATTAATGACCTTTAAAAGGAAAAATAACGAAAAACCAAACAAAACTCACGACAACGATCCTCAATCCTTAATTAAGCCACCCATCCATCGTGCATAACCCAATTCCAAACACTAATAATACTCCGCAGATCCTAAATAGATTAAATTATCCCCGTCGACGTGGTGCTGCAGAAGTCTATAAATAAAACCTCCACGGCTGCAAGACGGGATAATTAAATTAATTAAGAAATTAATAACATTCCGCGAACCCTTCGAAAAACAAAAAAAAAACCTTTGAGAATACACCCTCAACCGCGAGAAAATATAACGCATCCACTTCGGGAATATAAGGACTCAATTATGTTGATTGCGGACCACGATGACACACGCGTGCCCTCTGTTTAGCCGATACGAGCATACCATCCTTTCCTTTCGCATTCCACCTGAAGACGTACAGAAATATATATATCGAACGTAGAGCTCATAATAAATTTGATCAACATTTTTGTTCGTCAATAGAGATACGGAAAGATCGTTCTTAGCGTACTTATAGATAACTCCTTTCCTTCCGCCAAAAACCCCTTCATCTTCTCCCCGATCCGTCTCCATTAAAAAAAAAATATCCCCGAACGCGTGGGGGTGCATCCGTGCACTTTCCGAGCACTTCCCTCGGTTCGGTTTACTCTTGCGATCGACGAAAAACGAGACGTCAAAAAAAAAACCTTTCCTTCCCGGATCGTATTGAAATTTTTAAAGCACTCGCTTCTTTGTATTGGGAGAGAGGGAAACAAACAAAGTAGTCCGCCTTTGTTGACATTTCGAAAAACGGTATTTTCTTTTGGGAGGGAGAAAAAAACGGTAATACCCGAGGGTGCACTTGTGAGAGAGTATTGCTTAATGAAAGAGTGGCGATGGATAAAGGGGATTAATTAACTGCGGCCGAAAAGGAACGGATAGGTCGCGGAGGGAATCTGGCGGGAAATAGACGAATGACAGCGATTTGGAGAACTAACGGTTGCCATGGATCGATTCGCTTAAGTAAAGGAATTTCCGTATCCAAGGGAACGGCCCTTTCCGAAACCAAAGGGTAAAGGAGAAGAAATAAAAAAAGAAAAACGAAAAAAAAAAACAAAACAGAAACGAAAAAAGAAAGCAAAAAAGAAACGATAAAAGTCGTTTGAGCAAAATGCTTTTCCAATCATCAGTTATTGGCAGTCCATAAAAGGGCAACTTATTTAATAAGGAGGAAGGGTTCTGTTGGAAGAAGATCGAGGACTTTATTTGCATATCAAGACCCAATATTTATATTTGCTTTTGAAGGGTACTTTAGAGTACTTCGACGTGAGATCGAACGCCGTCGATGGAGCTGTTTGTCGAGCGTATCTCAAACGCCAATATTATGGGAATACAAGTTGACTTTTTCGCTTCGAATATTAAACGCCGATTAAAAGATAAAAATTTTAAAAAAATCGTTCCAGAAATCGAACTTTTTATAAAGTGATGGTGAAGAATGTTCAGAAACCCCTTAGCGAAATAACAAAAGCAATTAATTCTACAATTCTCAATTAATGTGAATTAATAAGGATGTAAATACAATACGATACGATGTACGATAAGAGTAATATGTGGAGAAGTATTTCGAATGTTTACTAATAACCTTACATAATTAATCCTCCGTTATCTTTAATCGTAAAATTATCAGATTGGAATTGATTTTTAATAAATAATGGATAAATAATATCAGTAAAAAATAATAAGGCATAAAAAAAATAAATTAAATATTAAGAAAAATTATATTGATTTCATAGCAGATTAATTCAATTGTATATCCTTTACACTTTCAAAGATTTTAACTGGGCTGTCCTATTGATTAATTTTTCCGTAAAAGGTGCTTCATTTTTATTTGCTAATAAATTCATGTCTAATTAATATAATCGATTATTTTATCAAATTTACATCTTAGCCTCCTCTTTCTAAGGAATCATAAAACTAAATAAATATCTCATTGGAACACCAATTTATAGGCCTAAATAATATCTAAGAAAAACTTACTATAACGACACGCTTTTCTTTAGCCTTCATCATCCCAAATTAAAAAAAACTGCTAAAATTTTAGCATCACTAAATCACATTCGATCAATAGCTGACGTTAATAAATCAGGAATGAAGACTATCGATAATTTGAATGGTATTCATATGGAATACTCAACCCAAAAACAGAGAACAATCATCAGAAAATCTAAAATCTTCTAAAATCCATCACTGTCTGGATGTATTTACAATAAGCATTAAGATCATCCTATCAGAAGAAACAGAGAAGAGCATAAGAAACCACGATCTCTCGCATCGACTTAATCCCCATCCGCGGATTAGAGTGCAGACACTAACTACAAATGGAAGTAGATTGAGAGTAGAATGAGACGTAGGAATCACAAGGGGCAGTGGAAATGAAGATTCTCGCCACCACAACTTCTCCAGAAACCTCTCCCTCATTTGTTTCGAGCAAATAAAAATAAATTGGCTCTGCTCGATCCGTCCCCCCTCACACTCGCTAACGCCCATTTTTTCTAATACTGCCACACCTTCCGAGTTTCCATCCCCTTTCCATCGCCTCCACCCACAAATATTTCCTCCCTTTTCCCTCTTCTTTTTCATACAGTTGTACTCTCTTCTGGAGAGAGACCGCGATAATCAAGAATCCCCGTGGTCTGAGTGCCCAAATCCTGCGGTGGGGTGACGCGGGGGTGGGGTCTCCGTAAGAACACTTCAGTTAGGTCCGATGCTTCTAGAGGACATTTCTCCGTCTATTTGCCAAGGAGCCACTTTAATATCTTTCATATTCGTCACCCTTCTGAAAAGTTCCATTAAGTATATTAAGAACTTTCGCCATCAAATAAATAATAAGCACAAATCAGATGCTGTGAGCACCGCGGGTGGAGAGTGCACACCGGTGAAGTTTCCTTTGTGGAACTTGAGTTCGTCACATCCGGTTAATCAGGAAGAATGGGATTCTACGACTTTGAAACTTTTTCATGATAAATATTGCAGCCGTTTCCTCCCCTCACAAGTTCGCCCCGGATGATCGTGATACAAATGAAATTAAGAATGGTTTTCTCTAAGATTGGACATCAACAATGAACTCGTACGAAAAATAATTTTTTACATTTCCATCAAGCGGGATTAATTTTTAAATTATAGAACAGCTTTTGAACTTTGTGGTAGTCTTAGTTTTTTTATTGTTACTGCAAATTGTGTCCGATCTAACAACTTCAAAGATTCGAATATTTATTCAAGAATATAAATTCACATTTTTCTTTGAGTAGCCGCTTCAAAACGGTATTAATCATAAATTATTTAAATTATATATTTTTATATTATTTATTATTCCATATACTATCAAATTATAATTATAGCCTAATATAAGGAAAGACATCCTTATTGGTACGATTTATGGAATAAAATCGGGTAAATAATATTAAATTGAATTGAATCGAATAGGGATAAAATATACACATCTTATCCCATTATTCCCAATGTAGCAATTTTTAAGCGATTTTAATCATAAATTATTTTAATTATATAATACTAAATGCATCAAATTATAACCATAACCTAACGAATGGAAAGGAATCCTTATTGGTACAATTTTTGGAATAGAATTGAAAAAAATATTAAAAGAATTGAGAAGTAGAAAGAATATATACACGTACATCTATATCTTGAAAATACTTATAAAATGAGCATAATCTATCTATGGAAACTTATCCATAAATGAAGAAAAATAGACTGAAATTATGCCCGAATAAATATTGCTGAAATTATCTTCAGTTTATAAGGAAATAAATGCTATTCTTCCCCCTTATAAGGAGTAGACCCTACTTTAAGTTAGACCGGAATTCCGAGATGTGCACCTCAGCCTCCTAACCTCTCATCATCCAGAGACACCGCTATCTCAAACCGAATCCCACTGCACAAACCAAAGCAATAATTTCATGAGAAACCTTACGAACTTCTTCTTTACGGCGGCAGAAAGATGAGAGAAAGAGAGCGAGTTTTCGGGGGCGATATTTTTTTATCCCCATCCGAGTGCGCACCTCAGACTTAACGGCCCCATCTCCAGAAACAACGCTTTGATTAACGAAAGCTACGCGTCGCCCCTCCGAAAAAAAAGAAAAAATTCCCATTTCGGAAGAATATCCCATTCAGAATCGGAGGACCCCCTCCTTCTTTTACCTTCCTTCTCTCTCTCTTAGATTGTCGCGAACAACTAAACCCGACTGTTTTCCGCTTCTTCATCTTACCCCTACCACCTTAAGACCTCCTCCTGCTTCCTTTATCACCATTTTTCACGGATGAAGCAACGACCCACTCTCTAAAAAAGTTTCGGTAACTCATCCCATTTTTACAAGGCGGACTGATGGGAGGGGAGGGGGGATTAGCGGAAGGAGGGGAGGGGGATACGGGAAAGGAGGGGAGGGTGGATCGGCGAGGAGGGGAGGGGGAATACTGGACAGAAGGGGAAGGCGGATTAGCGGGGGGAGGGGGGGGAGGCGTGTTGGAAGAAGGCGATAAAAACCGCGCGAACGAAGAGAAAATTAGCATTCATATGCGATACGGAGTCAATTGGACGCCGGCACAGATTGAAGCAGACTCGTTAAAGCTTCGTTCGGGCTAGGAATGAAATCCGTGGATATATATACATTCCCGAGGAAATATGCCCGCACATGCAGAAGTTTGAATGCTTTCTTTATTCAAGGATGCGATGAAGTTTTCGAGAATGAAAGGAAACACTTTATGGGGAAACTTTACGAGACGCGGCCGAAAATTAAACAAAAAAAAATAACGAAAAGAAAGAAAAAAAATGAACGGGGATGAGCGCGAATATTTTGAAATCCAAGTTTGCCGAATTCGCTCAGAGAAATTTCGTCTTTGTTTCCGCCCAGAATGTGTTCCGACGGGTCTAAGATTGCACTCACGTAATTGCTGATAAATTCGCTAACTTTTGAGCGGCTTTGGCGAAAAATATTTCGCTGAATCGGTCGGATCCAAAGCGAGACAATATTCAGTCGAACAGAATGCGGTTTGAATGGAATTGTTTCGAGTCCTTAGAATCAATTGTCTAATACAGGGAAGTAGGAATCATAATCCGGAGTTGTTCAGTGGAAATATACACTTTTGCACAAACGATGAATTTGAAAAAAAATAATATTTTCCTTTTCAAACCGCTGCAATAGCTGCATTGAATCGCAATATAAAACGTTTCCGCTGTAATTAGCAGCACAGCGAATATTATAGCACATACGTATTTTCCCTTATTTCTGTTCGTCGTCAATAAGAAATACTCAATGGAAAATCATACAACAGCATACTTAATGAAAAAATACAATTAAATACTTAATTAAAATTGCACCTATAATAATCTTCAAAAAAGAAATTCAATACATTAATAAATATGATAATAATAGACGAAATACGAAAAATAATTATTTATTCCAGATAATCATATTAATTATCCATGAAAAATTACATGAAATACCATCTATTTTCAAATAACTTATTTACAATAGGTGTTTGACTTTTATATAATTAAAAAAATACTTAATTTGTAAATAATTTTACTATTATTTAAGTTTATCGGCGATGAAAAGCCTTTTATATCTTTTAAATACTAATTTTTATCTTTTTTCTACCATAATGTATATTTAATTGTTTTAAATTAATGCTTGTAATATAACAGTAGAGTGTTCGTATCTAACAATATTTTGCGTAAATACAATTGAATCCGAATAAACCAAAAAAAATTACGAACCAACAACGAAACCGAACAGGTTCTATAGCAACCCCACCCAAATAATTATCCAACCGTTTTGCGAACGGGAATCATTTTCCTTTCGTATAAGATCACAAAACAGGAGCACAGATGCTTTCAGATGAAACAGACAACGTATGGGAATATGAAGCTATCATAAAGATTCGGGTATTATAGAAAAGAACCCTTGGGTGGCTATTTTAGGGGAGAAATAACGTTCGGCATCATCAATCAATTCTCGAGGCGTCAGAAAATAAGGAAGAACTATTCGATCCGAGGCAATGGGAATGTTATTGAAGAAACGAGACCGCTGCGTTCAGAACTGGAGTATTTGTGGGAGAACCTCTCACCGCCCCCGCATTTTACGACCACGGAGAGAGGAGAAGCAGTAGGGCCTTCCTTAAGGGTGTAAGGATGGGAGACGGAAAATACGCAGTTCAATGGTAGTTTGGATGATCGCTGCAGTCTTTCGACCGATTGGATGGAATCCCTTCGGAACGAGGGAAAAAGTATCCCATGATCCTCATATGGCGTGCTGGCAGCGATTATGCGCCCTCTGTGTGTCGATGCTCAATTTTTTCTACCTCGGGCTGATCTTCAATATCGGCGATCGGGATGAGGGTGCGAGAAGATGGTCTGCATGAAGGTAATGGAGGGGAACGTGGCTCGAGGCGAATATATTAATCAAACCTTTGGGAGAGAGCCTTTAAGTTTTCAATGGGAGGGAATGAAATTCATGGCGCGGATAGGTTTCCCATGCATGATCAGTTTGCAGGTCGTTTCATGCCACGTTTACGTAAAATATTACCTATAAAGTGAGTGAAGGGCAAGAAGAAGGGTTCGGAGAATCGGAAAGGAATTCTTAGAGTTTTTGCGGAGGTTTTCAAAAGAGGAATTTTGGAGGTCAATGATGTGGAGTGAACTGCTTAAAAATCATTAGTTAATGGAGGCATTAAATAAGGAGTAAATTTGCTATTTAGCATCCTAACTGTATCAAAATATAAGAATGGAACTAAGAGCGTGGAGTGAATGATTTTTTCCCCTTGGTTAGTTTATTATTTATATTTGAAAGAAGGAAAAACAACTTACGTATTGTATTGGAAATTTATTGACAGATACATAAGTATTCAATCGTATTTATGAGGAAAAAATAATCTTCCATATTAATTCATCTTTTAGTTTAGTTAGAGACGAGCGAAAAGTTTTACCAGTATATTTACGATGACTGCTATTTAGTATATCATCTACATTGAAACAGCAGAATATTGTATAACCACCAATAATCGGATAATAATCTGTTCTAATAGGATTATAATGGTTCACTTTCTAGACTAGATATTTATAGTACAAGGAAAGGAAGTTTCCTGAAAATCTTACGAGACTGTTATCATTGAAATTACACAACGCAAACCACCACCAAGTGAGATTTGTTGATAAAAGGAAAAGTATAACATTATCTGATAGTAAATTTGCAACGATTTAAAAATGATAGTATTAAATGAAAAGATAACTTCCTATACCATCCTACCAGCACATCTTCAGTATTATAAGAATGACATATTTACGAAACCAACCACGATAAAAATAGGAACGAATACGTAAATCGAACGTCTTTTCCCTATATTTCTCCCACGAACTCCACCCTAACACGACAGTTTCATGCACAGAAACAAGTTTAGGACCCGCACGCATCGTCCATCTATCCATCCCACATCGAACAATAAAATCAAACCTCGATATTTCCCGCATTATTACTCAATCCCATTCCGTCTTCCACGTCCACTTTTTCCTTACCAAAAAAAAAGAAAAATACGAAAGCGACCGGTATAAAGTAAAAGATATTCCTCCATGGAGATGATTTAGAAAACCATCGGTGATGGTTCGGAACCATCAGAAAACCTCTCCCCGCAGATTATCTCCAATCCCTTATTAAAAAAGAACTGTGGACATAAATCCAAGCATGAGATGAACCTTCTTTTTTTCGTTATAACGGATATTGGTCACGCTAAGCAATCGGATCGTTATTCGCGCCCGTATTGTGTGCGGGTTCGTTAACGAACGGCCGAAGATTGATACGCGTAGTCCCCCGCGACTTCCCTTTTTACCTTTTGCGGGGATGATCCCGGATCCCTTTGGGACGGACGTCGAAAGAACCAATCTACCGAAGAGGCCCTTCTTTTTCTACGATGACAACCCATTGTGCAGCACGAGTCGATGAGACACGACTTCGAATCCACGAATCGATGGAACTCTTTTATTTGGAACGCATCCTCTATCTCGTGCGGCTTCGATCATGTCACCGCAAGATATGAATGGGGGATTTTTTTCCCATCGACCACCACTCTTGTTTCTTTCTTTTTTTTCTCGTTCCGAGAGAGCTTCGATCAGAAAAATAATTGTGTGCGCATTGTTGTGGGGTGAAATGAAGGATGGTTCGGGGACACAGGAAGCCTATCAAAACTCATTGCACTTCCATCGGATTGAACGTGAAATGCGGGTATCGGGAATTTTCTGTTCTGATGAACTTTTGAGAGGAGGTAAACAAAACGATGTATGGTTTTTTTGTTTCCGATATTGAAAGTAGCTTTCGAAAGTGAGTGATTGAGGTTGAAAGATTTTCTGTGTGACGAGCTGTTTTAAAGTTACTTTATTTCGAAAACATCAATCTGTGGAGATGAAGAATGCATTAAAGGGATAAAGGCGAAACTTTGATAAAGTATTTGATAATTTTTTCCATGATTGGATACAATTAGTCAATTTATATTGATAGAAATACGAGTTAAGTTACATTTATACATTATGACTCATTCGTATCCATATGATATTATATATTTTAGAGGACATTTTTGCTTTATTATACCTGGAGAATGACTATTATGTAAACTAAATAAATCAAAAATTTTCCATGATAATTTGTGCTATACTTCAAAAACGTTTATGTCGGGTATGATATCCTATCTAAATAGGAATATGAGTATATCCTATAGTAATAGTAAATCTTTCTATTTAATGTGATTTCCATTTCATTTACAATAACTCCAAGATTTTTTATGTAATTAACAAATAAAAATGAGATGATGTATGTATTAATGAGATCTGTATCTCTTTCGTAATTTTATATGCTCACTCCCAAAAATGGTTCACATGAAAAATATTCTTAATAATAAATTTAACTCATTACATATGGAAAGCTTCCATGCTATCTTTATAGTTCAAATCAAAATACGAAAAAATAATAACCTTATATTATATATTTTATCCTTGACATATTAAGTATACGTTACTGTATTGTTAGTTATCTGACCTATTAAATTAGATTACCAGGCAACAAAATACGATGATTGTTTTTTGGCACGAAGATGATCCCGTATCTACCGATATACATCATTAACACAGATTTCAATTTCGTGACATTACGATTCTTTTTTTTCTCTAAAAACATATATCTCGAAAAACAGTGATTCAGTCCAATACAGTATCAGATGCCATCGAGAGAATTAACAAGTGGTTGCCGAAAATATGATTGATGCACGGATAACAGGTTGTATGGCAGCGTTTTTGATCACGAAACAAAGTGGGAAATGTCCGAAAACGGTCACAAACAATCTGTTACCATTAGCTCCTCGTCCGATAAGATAAAAGAGATGACACATCTACGTACAACTTCTGGTGCTAAATTCCGATTTCCACCAAAATGCGTGAACATAAGTAATTTTCTTATCCTTTATTCCTTTCAGATAAAAGGAGTTTCCCTGTAATTTGGGAAGTCATTCTTGCGTCCGATAGAGTCAGTAAAAATTTACGCGAACCTCAGACGTTGCTGGTTGTTAAGGGGGTTTATTAAAGATCTTAATTATTTTTTCGCACGGAATGCATAAAATTCCACAAGTTTCTTTTCTTGGGCCATGGAACTACGGGGAAAGCTTTTGAGGTCACTATGGGTATTTCATATTTCATTCAAACTATTTCTATGATTATAAAAAAACTTATTGAAACTGAATCCATCCATCCATCCAACTTGTATGTATATTATGGTGATCAAGATTCATTATTTATAACAAAATAGCTAGAATTAGAACTTAAAAGAATGCTGACCTTTGATAGCACTGTTTCCATGCTTTTACATTCATTGTTAAATAAATGGTAGAGGACGTAAATTACTCTACGTGACAAAAACTGTGTGAAATCCTTATATTTATATCATTTTAGTAAATATCGAATATATCTAATTAATAGCGATTTTTTACATAAAGGTACGTGGCTGAAGAAATCAAATCATTTTTCCAGATACAGCAAATGTATCTTTAGATAAGTATCTTTAATGAAATGACAATGGAAAAGTTCACGATAATATTTGATACGTGCTTTTCAAGGGCGACGTACTGTATGATTTATCGGAAACAAAAGATGTTTATCGATTAATCACCAAGGTATAGGGATATGTTTGAGTGAAGAACTGACACCAAAATCGATAATGGTTCCAAACGCTTCAGATCAAGTGATCAGAATTATTAGCATACATTTAGGATCGATTCGATGAATAAAATAAGATATGGAGCATCATTATATAAGGTCGAACTCGATACCATACACCGCTACTATTTATATAAATATAATATTGTCAACGGAGGAATTTGATAAACAGTTTCCTTTTCTAAGTCCCACATTAAAATACCAATTCTTTTCCTAAATCATCAGATCTATTCACGTGAAACACGCCACGATCTAAAACGCACTCAAAGGAGGGATACACGCGGATGATAACAGCGGGTGAATCGACGCCTTACGAGCGGTCTAACACAACTGACAAACGCTGAGGAGAGTCTACAAACAAGCTCTTTTCTCTCAGTTACGATTCGTAAGGACTCACACAGCATACTTAATGCGGAGGGTACACACGAAATGCACGAAGACGTGTGCGAAGGGGGAAAAATCGGGGATGGAAGGGTTAAAGGGAAAAATCACGAGGGAAAATGGGAGGTTACAGGGGGGAGGAAAGAAAATGAAGAAGACGATGAGGGTGGGAAATGTTATGCTAAGAAATGAATAGGAACAACTAAAAACAGTAGAAATCAATCAGCATCGGAAATGATTATGATTTGAGACTATTAACGTCTTTTCTGTGGATTCTTTCTCATTGATACCATAGCAACGAATGTGTAAAAACGATATTAAATCTTTCTTTCTACATTCTTTCCTATAATTTGAATTTTATTTATGGTTGGTATTTCAAATGAACTCGTGAGATCGTATTTTTTCATAGCATGAGTTTTTTCTTCTTTGACGTAAGAAAATACATTCCTACAAATTTTTCTACTTCAGAATAAAAAAATAAATAAAAATATTTACTATCTATAATAGAAGGATGCGTATGCTACTGAGTTAAGACCTGTATCTCCGAATTCATATCATAATTGAACATTCATTAAGCATTCTTCATTTGTGTAGGAATAATTCGATCAAATGCTCAATAAATATCACTTTATCACATTTTTAAATCTCATTATGTATATATAAAGCTAAATGATTTTAGATATGAAAATCACATTCACATATTGTTTTTATCTTCCGATATTACAATAATTAAAAGTTTTAGCTTCGAACGCACAATAAAGATACGGTTGAACATAAAACTCTACTTGTCATAATCTCGAAGGAAACTGGCACTGATCAAAACATTAAATTGTATCCCAGAATATGAATTAGTCTTTCGCACAGCTCATTAAATATTCCACCTTATCGTTTCCTTTTAAATATTGTATCGATCTAGAAATATTCAATGCACAACACGTCAATGTTTACAATATTATCGATACACACCATCAGTTTGACGTATCCAAGGAAACGGTAACCAAGGAACGACGGAAATGCATTCCCTATCGTTATTCCGCGATCTCCCCGAGAAAAATGAAATAATAACCGTTTCGACTTAGCCATCCGTGCACTTTATCGTTTATGGCCTCAAAGTTTATGCCTTTCCTTGGTAAATAAAGCAGGCTAGTATATGCCTGTGAGGTTTGAATCACGGTCCCTCATGAATTTTCTATCCCAGATACCTGTGAGGGGTAAAAGGTTATCGCATACGCTCTTTACTTGGGAGCGAATGGAAAAAGAAGAAGAATGGGATGAAAGTGGTGGAAAGAGGAGAGGTAAGTTTAAAGGGAGCGGAGTGTCCCGTGAATAATTTAGTCGCTCGACTGATCCGCCTGACACAAAGCATCAATGCTTCCCTTCCTCAGAACGACGGCCAAGAGATGCCCAAAAGCAGTTCAAAGGTTAGGAAAAAAATGAATCGGTTACGACCAGATGAAAATCATGCTTCGCCGTAAAAATTATAGCTCGCTGAGAGATTCTTGCATATCGTCGATTTTTTAAAAAATATATTCCAGGTTGAAGCAATTAAAAATGATGGTAGTATACGCTTCAGATTTCAGAGTAAATTTTTATGTTTCTGGAAGATGTAAAACCAGTAACGGAAATAAAACCTCTATCTGTCCAATATTATTATGATATTATATCTTTTGAATTCACAAATAAAAATACGATTTTATTTTAAATCGTGTTGATATAAAACTTAAATCTTAATAAAAAATCTTATCAGATATTAGTAATAACAAGAAAAACGAAATTTAAAAAATAAATGTTTTATAAACTATAATATTGAATATCTTTATCGTCAAAGCGAAGTAAATGGATAACAGTAGCAGAACTTTAGAGCAAGTTACATGAAAATAATTCTATTAATTATATAAAAATTATCTTTCGAAAATATTTAGCTCTATATATTGCAAACCTATTATGAAAATGAAATTCCTCAAAAAACGTCTTCATCTTAAATATAAATATTTCCATCACTTGTTTCATTATTCGATTAAAACTGTAAAAAATTAAAGTCGAAAAATTTAATATTCTTCATCAAGGTTCAGAAGAATGAGTATAAGAATTTATTCCCGCCTCTCAAGACGTTGGATATACCTCATAGAAAAAGAATTCTACTGCACTAAATTGATAATTCAATGATCCAAGTATAAAATTATACCATATAAAAAATATACTTAAGTTCCTAAAATCTATAATAGCCTTATTAAAATTATAAAATCCAAACGTACACGACTGATTAAAACATTAAGAGGGAAATATTGAAACTAAACACGTCGATCAATAATTATTAGATGGCATAAATAGTGAATTCCTCTTCAAGTACTGAACTCTGATCGTCAGACATACGTTTTGAAACGGGCAACTGAATTATTTATATTTATTAAACCTGATATGACCATCTATTTCCAAAGTAACTCATCTAATTCATACCTATTAATATCAATGCAAAACTTTTGGCAAACAATCTTCCAATTGATATCTCCACGTAATATATATAATACGCAATAATACTACTAGAATTCAAGGCCACCATCGCAGCCCACAAGTAAACACCACCTCATCCAACCAAAAACATACAGCCACCGTGCATGCGATAGATCCATCACTCGCTTTTTTCCACGTAAACCTCCATCTGCTTCCTAATTACGCGCTCCCATCGACGAAACTCCTTTAGGCTTTATAAATCGCAACCGACGAAAAGATAACACACCAACACAAACTAAAAAAAGGGGACGAGTGACAAAAAAACCACTAGAGAGGTTAAACGTGAAATCGCCCTTTTTCTCCGCGAATCTTCATCCTCCGATTGAAATGCCATTTGATGAAGAAACCGCATTCTCGTTCCGAGCAAACAAGAGGAGCTAAAACGCTAAAAAAATAAGGACAACGGGGAGGAGATGTTGAAGGCGATAGTGGAGGAGGGAGTGGTAACTTCCTTTGGAAATATGCAAGTTATTAGGCCACGGTGTGAGGGGGAGAGGAGGTCCTTTAATTCCAGATGGAATGAGGTCCGGAACTTCAGTTGCATGATGGGTGGTAAATAGTCTTTCTTTCGCGGAATCAACGGAGGGGGGTAGAGTAGGGGGGATGCTTTCGGAGGAGTATGGGGGGATAGTGGGAAGTTGGTCCAGAAGGGAGTGGAAGGTAAGGAAAAGAGTGGGAGGATGCTGGTGGGGTGGAATTTGAAATTCATCCTCGACACCCTTCGTCGGAGGGCAGCAGGTGGAGGAATTATCAATGCCTGTCGACGGCCTCTGATCAAACAGAGCTTATTGGGCCCCAATTCAAAAGGCATTCACGGAGTGGGGAAGGAATTCTGGCTTGGTCGGTAATGAAACATTAATATTCAATGAGCACTTGAAGGAGTAGTTGGGGAGCCAAGACGATAGAGGGCATTCGAAGAGTTTTCAAATACCTCGCCTTTCAGAAAACACCCCATCGGCCTGTCTTTTTCTCTGGACCAATCATCCCGGCGTGAATACGTCGAGCTCCTTCGAGCTTTTTTTATGCTCTCATCTGCTACTTATCCCTCGAAAACGACGTCCCATTACTTATAAAGTAGCCATACAACGTGTAATCCGTCGCTCGATTCCCGACGGGGTTGAATGTTGAAAGAGGTGTGCATCGTGTCGAGAGACCGTCTTAATTCCACGGCACAGATGCAACCTCTCGATAGATCATGAATGCGTGCAGAATCTATTACGAGATGTATCGTGGAAATTTCCCACGAGCTATAATCCTTGTAAAGCTTCGTGAAATATGAAACCGTCTCAAAGGAAAACGCTTCGATATTCTTTCAAAATCTGATGATGATGCTACGATCGAAAAATGTAAAGCTGTTGATGCGATCCGGAGCGAATGATTATCTATTAAACTTATCATATTTTAACATATAAAATTGTCAAATAAAAAGCTTATTATGTAATAGATTTGTTATTGATAAAGTTAAAATCCTTATGAGAATAAATTCCGATATTTTCAAATAGAACGTCAATTTAGGAAATTTGGCATTTTAATACCAGAGAGAGAGAGAGACAACCATATCATGAGATTCGATATATATTATAAGAAGAACGCTAATAGCTTCATTGTGAACATTATTAAAGGGAAAATAAATATACCGTGAACTGCATACTGTACGAATTATATTAACTCAAACTGCAAAAATAATTTTCAATCTTTATCATCTCTATGCTATCAATGTAACAAACATAAAACATTTTTACATCCACATTTCCTCGAGTTTTTCTTTTCCTTCCATCAACAAAATAAATTATAGATTATGAAATATAATACACATATATATCCATTCATTTCATCCTCTAATTAATAGTGATATTGATATTGAAAAGGTGTTCTTATCATTGAAAAGCGAACTATCAAAACAACAAACACTAAAAGACTAGCAAATGACAAAGATAAAGCCTGCCGACTGAATATTAAAATGAACTTCTATGAAATAAAATATATTAAAAGACAACTGCAGCAAGATGACACCGATGTTTGTATTATACATAATTAATAACAAAAGTTCTAAAACAAAACTTAGACATGGTTTTTAGGTCATTTACCGGTAAATAATGAAAAATATTAAATGAATTTCCCAGCTAACCAAGAAGAAGATTTATCCAAATTCGATAAGAAATAAGAGCTTACGAAATAATGACTGGATAAAAAGTAAATCAAATACATTTCATAGCTAATCTTCAGAAAATCGACTGTTGTATTTATGCATATAAAGGTACTAGATAATGTTTTTTCTCCATATAAATTTGCGTGCCAAGTGAAGTCTTTCGCGTAATTTTATCGACTCTACGCAGGCAATCCAGAAACTTTTTCTCTTCAATAGCAGTGATATAATGCATGCTCCTTAAAGGGGAACCCGGGAAAAAAATAAAAACTTATCCACTCGCACACTTGGACGCACGATCGTTTCTATGGACGGAATCATCAATAATAACATGTGACCTTTTTCGAAATGAAACCTTATTCCATATCTTAAGGTATCCTAGTCCCCACTCAACCCAAATAACTCAGGAACGAGCAGTCTGGGAAACGTTTCCAATATATTTGGATGAAAGGGGAACCATCTCCAATACGAGCACCCACACCACCCACCAACCCCGTTGCCCCTGGCAGCTATACTTCACCTGGAGGCACGTAACCTCAAATCAGTGCACATTAAGTGAGATCTTCAATATGTATTCCCGTCTCATTCGAGAGATATCCGCCAGGAGACGCAGAAGTCTCTGAATTCCTATAAAGAGTAGAATACAATGCGGAGAAGTGGGGATTCTCCGAGGAACTGATCTTCTTCCGCAAATCCAATAATAATGCGGATTTGTATCCTCATTGGCTGATTCGAGTAGAGAAATAAAATATAAAAATTGGATTGGGTTTTTCTATGAAAGGTGAAATGGTGTTATAAGATGCGAAATTATCTCTTTCCTTCCAAAGCGTAGGAATGTATGAGATGAATTATAAAAACCATATTTCCCATAGAAAGGTGTCAGATTATATTCGGAAATCAATTTTATATTTCATCTAAAGGAGCTATTTGACACGTACATACGTATTATTAGAAACGTACGTCCTACGTTCATTTTTTTCTCCTTAATACTATGTATAAAAATGAGAATGAAGAACAGATTTTATTTCTACTCTAAAATGTAATAAATACAGATAAATAGATATATTTGAATTTTGAAATAAGATACATTGAGGGCTAGTAAAGTTAGCAAGGATATCCATACATAATTTCAAAAATTAAAGCAAGAATAAGGAAATGAATATCGACAATTTTGAAGCAAAAGGTTGCAGCTTCGAAAATCAAAAATCTTCCAACTCTACGTCTTTTTTCCTTTCAAATCTCACACTAAGACAACCGGTAGAAAGTTAGTTACTCCAAAATGCAATTACTTTCAGTCTCAATTCATCAATTTTATCCCAAGTAGATCACAGTAATATTAAAATATATGACACAAATTTAATTTGAGAACTTAGATTAGGACACCAAAGTAATCCTGCAACAGACGTACTAATCTAGAAGATCCATGAGAAGTGTGAATAAAAGCTGTATTGTACACCAAGGAAAATTATTTTTAAACGAACTTTCTTTACATCATGAGACGTTAATACAAAACAGCAAGATAATACTACATTAATTTTAAATCATCTTAGCTTGCGGGACTCCATCATATTCCAATTGTTATCACCCAGTAAATTACTAAGTAACTAGACAAACCAATTGATACTTATCCTACAATAACGCATCGATACACAAGTACTAAAAACTAAAACAAGGACCAAACACGAAGTAAACGATAGGGAGACACGCACTGGGACGTAATTCCACCCCGGAATATCGACGCAGCATCTGATGGAACGAAAGAAGAAGTGATCTGCTGCGAGACGTCAAGATAGACACTTCAATAACATCCACCACTTTCGCCACCGGCGTGATCAAGAGTGAACGATGGACCCGAGGGGAGGGATGGTCCGCATCGTTTAGAGAAAGTGGTGATGAGAGTAAGAGCACGGAAACTAAATTGCGGTGGGTGATTTTCCGGTCTTGGGGAGATGTTGGTAAGGGGAAGACGCTATAAAACGAGAGGTACGGGAACCGAAAGACCGTTCTACGCAACCGATACAAGACACGCAATCGTCGAACCTCCTTAACTACCCTCGATGTAAAATGTACGATACTCAAAGCTCTCCCTGTCTGAGGGTCTTAATTCACGGTATCAGCTGAGTACCATTCCATCCAACGGCCTCTTCAATGTGGAGTTGGTTGAAATGTTGAGCCCTTCACAAAGCCTAGGAATCTATCGCACGTTTACTTGATTTGCAAATACGAGAAGTTTTTCGTTCAAAGACAGATGTTTGACCTGGTTTACGTGTTGAAGAATAAATGAAAGCTAGCAAGGTTACAATAAAAAAAGGTTAAATTATGAATGATTTTATTAAAGAGAAATTGAATTTTTTGTCGTTGTTCCACTAAACAAGAGACAAACTATCAACCTTTACTCTAATAAGCTCGCGTGATTTTTTTCTTATTAAATATTTATGCTCGACTTAAATTTGGATACAAATAACATCAAAACAAAAACATATAAATATTAAATAATGATTTCTAAGCTTTGATTCCAGTGGATTTCGATCTACGACCTTCTAAAAATGGTATCAAATTTTAAATTCAAATGGGGAATACACACCTACTTTTAGATAAAATTGAACGATAAATTAAAAAATAAAGCACAAAAACTTTGAGGGAAAGTAATTAAAAGGAAATGGTAATATTATGCCTATTTTTTCTGATCTGAACCATTAATGCTACATGTGAAGTTATGGAGTAATACCATCAGTATTGAATCGTTTTACTCTGCTCGCTAATATATACTTAGAATGTTCTATTGTATTAAGTGTTATTACGTATACTCTTATGTGCAGTGTAATTCTAGTGTAACTAACCATCTGTCGTTGGAGGCCGAACCATACCCGAGGGGCAATCAAAGGGCGGTCGATGGAACCGTTCGAGGGCCTTCTGGATTACAACCTCCGACATCTCTTGGACACACACAACTGTTGAGGAAAAAACCCTCCAAATTGATCGCAAAGGAACCCCTAGCAAAATAGTCCCTGTGATTGGATTCCAAGTGGGCAAGTAGAGAAAATGTTTACGGCTGTTCTTGGGTGGTAGAAATAAGGGAAGATGTTTGAAAACATGCTTACTGTTATTCAACATCGATAATTCACGAAAAATGATCTAGTTTGACAAATAATGTGATAGCTGAAATCAATGTGAGAAGGCGTGACTTCGTGGAATGCCATAGTAATAAAAATAACTTAGTAAATTTCCACAGAAAAATTGTTATATTTGCAACCGGTTTCGTAATATAAAATTGAGGATGGAGGAGCCTGTGGATGTAATTTTATATTACGAAACCGGTTGCAAATATAACAATTTTTCTGTGGAAATTTACTAAGTTATTTTTATTAATTTGATAGCTATTTACAATTATCTTCTAAAAAAGGTATATTTAGTAATTTTTACGATTCGAATTCCATGATTTCAATTTCCTACCAGGTAATAATTAAATTTAAAGCTACTTGCAATATCTATTGAGATTGCTTTCAATACAATCTTTACATTATTGAATTAAAATGACTGTATTTGGGATAGTACCAAGAAAACAAAATCAGAGGATAAAAATCATAATTTACTTTTGTAACTATATGGAAAATATAAATAATAAACCGATTTCATATTCTCATGATATTCGTACTAAATATTGTGATAGGAAAATATTTCCTCGTGGATAGGAATGAGAATATAGCATTGTCTCTCATTCATTAATTGGAGGACTGCTATAAGCAGAACGACAAAGTTTTCGCAAAATAACTTCGCAGTTGAATTGAAAGGTGACTTTAAAAATAACCATATAATTTATTTTAACATCCTTCTAAAATATCCTAATAAGATAAATAACAAATTAATGGAACAATAAAAATTACTCAATATGCGGGAATTATTTGACTATTATAAGAAAAAATTCATAATTTCTTTGAAAGGTTACAAGTCCTATAACGATAATATAAATGTCCACAACATCGTATTAATACAGAAAATGAATAACAAAATAAATTAAATTAACAATATTTAAACCACGTATTAAAGTTTCGATTGGGAAATTTAAATCTCCTAAGCACCACATATCGACGTATTCCTTTCAAAGTTATTTCCCGCTGTTCCACCTATACCATGTCGGATTACTCATCTGAACTCTGCACACCTTCCTCGAGGTCCTCAACCCCAGTCCATTTTCCGGAGCAGATTTTCTTCCCGTCAATCAATATCGAACCTCACGAGCGTGGGAAACACTTAATTCCTTTTTCCACACCTCGCATTGCTTATCGGGTTGCGAGTCCTACTTTGAGGAATGCCAACATTACTCTCCGACGCGAATGAATGAACCTGAGGTTTATTTTAATAATTAAGATTGCACTTCAAACGAAGACGGTGATAATACTTGTATATTTCAATGGTTAAATTTTAATTAAATTGATGTATAGAATTTATTTACTCCTTTATCTACTTCAGCGAATATGAAGAAATGAGACTAGCTAACAAAGATCACTATGATCGGAATTATGATATTCAAGAAATTCTGAATATAAACCAAAGATCGAGTGTTATTGACTTGAAGAATAATCTATCAATCAATTCATCTTCCTAAATGTTTCTTTTAGACAATTATTTGTTATTCCGGGAGGAATACAATCATCAAAACGAACTAAAATGATCAGCATGGAATTAGTTAAGTATTTCCATTCGTATTTAATTAAATGAATCAAAAAATAAAACTTTGTAGTAATAATAGTAAGTACTTTAAAAGTACAACAGAAATAGTTCAAAGGAAATGGAGGCAATAATTGGTGAATATGTTACTACGATTAATAATAAAAAACAGCCTTACTTTAATATAGACTAAATCAGACGAAATAAAAATAATTCTTTAAATCAAATATAAGTATTAATTAAAGTAAATAGTACTTTCTAATGAAATAGTGCCACCATTACGATATCATGTGCGAGCTTATAAAGATGCACTCAGAGTGACCAAACCCGAGCACACGAGAGAAGCAACACAGATTCTTTTTACGAGTACAATAAAGGTGAGGAATCCCTCTTAAGAGCTTGTCAACACACGAGGCGATCTTAAATTTCAACCCATATTTCAGTGTAAACTAAATGATCCGCGTATATGAGAAGTGCATCGTCACGAATCTCGATAAGTAAACAAAGGGATGAGGACGTGCACTATGAATTTAAACGCGGAACGAGAGCATGGCCATTGGCGCTAACGGAAGGCCAATTGCGAGAACGAAAGAATACTCGATCTCCATGTTTGAGCAGATAAGAATCAGGCCCTCGAGGGCGTGTGAATGCGAATCAAACAGTCACGCGAACTAATGGTCGAGACTATTATATTTTCCAATTACCATCGGAGAGAACGGGATAAAAAAACGTGACATGTATCTGCAGTTGGAAAAAATGCTGAAAAAAGGATTTATGGACTGGTTCGTAAAATGCGAGGCATTAAGCAATTACGGGATTTGATAGCGAACCATGGGAGAGCTGGATTCTAATACCGCTTGCTTTATGTTTCCTGTTTGTACCCCTGGTGATTTAAAAGCGCTCCTTAAAATAATAACGCGTATAATACCTGTTCTTTCCTAAGAGAACCTAACAATCAATGAGATCTTCGTTTTAAATAACGTGATTTGTACTAAAGCCACACATGGCGCAATATTTCCGATATATTCCATATAATACATCATATTACAAATTTCCTATTTAAGAAAAGAATAAAATTAACTATAGATCAAATAAAAAAGTAAAATTAGACTAATAAAAATAAGAAGTATAATTTATAAGAGGTGTTACTCTTCCATGAACATTTAGAATATCTTGATGTAACGAAATATATTAATAATAATAATATTGCATTTATCGTTAACATTTTCAACCACCCAATTACATGTGCTTCAATGTACAAACAAACGCACACAACACTTCACTAGAAGGAGAGATTGTCATTATACTGGATTCGAACCCGGGAACTTAGGTTCTAGAAATATTTATTTGTTAACCACTCTGCCACCTATAAGGTTGTAAGGCAATTTAAGATGTTTAAAATGCAAATCAATCTTTTACATCCTTAATGAGTAGAAATGTTTTAATAATACGTATCCATATAACCCTTATATTATGAATTTGACTTCATTACAACAAAAATTCTCACGATATTGAAAGATATCCTCGCAAAGTAAACCCCACGATTAATCTCCCTGTTCAACCATCAATATATATTTGTAAATCTAAATCACATAACACGACACAATAACCAATTGCCTTCCGTATCTAAACGTTGTTTGAAGATACGCGCTCGATATCTCGCAGATACAGTAAATATTACTTATCCAGACACCCTCTGAATGGGCAGATACGAAAAATTAGAGCGCAATGGTTAGGATAAAAGGTTAAGAAAGGAAAAAAAAGAAGAAGATCAGATAAGATAGACGGGGAAGAGGGCGGAGAAGGAATAATCGAGGGTTTTGAAGAGGGATAAATGGAGAAGGGAACAGAAGCCGTCGAAAGGTGCAAAAAGGGGGTTTCGTGTGCACCTATCATTTGGGGAATAGAGGAGCTGATAACGGTCGGAGTGATAGGAAAGATGGGCGAGCACAGCGAGGATTAAAAAAAAAACAAAGGAGCGGGAGAAATATTGAGAATAACGGATTCGATAAGGGCTGTCGCTGTCCGGTTATTTACCGATTCCACGGAGGGAAAACAGCGCAACATGCACACATTATTCATCGAGGAAAGAGTGAATCGATACCTGCGAGGGAAAAAATTATTAGCCGAGGTCAAAGGCTATAAGACGCTTTTTAATCTGATCTACGGACTGGTCATACTTCCCCACTCTTTGTTAATGTGGCTCCGAAGCTGTCGGTCGATTCGCCGAAGACGGTGCTCGGCGAAGTTCCTTTCCTTGACGAATCGAAAGGGGTCACGCCTTTTTAAAAAATTTTGAGGATATCGATTGTGGGTGTAATTATAGAGCTGTCTTAGACGGCTTTATTAATTACAATGACCAATTAGTTAATTAACTCCAAATGATGCTACGACTCATCAAATTTTGTGTTAATTCGTCCCGTTCACTTTGTTGAAACTTAATTTTATATCTTTCAAATCAGCTTCTATCTCAATCACTTCAATACGCATAAAATGGATATTCACTGATATTTAGGATAAAATAAAGAAATGATAGTTTCTAGAAATATCTCTCTGTCTGTGCTATCTACCTTCAATCAATTCCAAAAGTAATAACTCTCAAAAACTTCAATGAAAGGTTTTAATTTGAATATTTTGACACTGATTCATTCACTCACACATTTTATTAATAACTTTGAATATTTCCGTCTCAAATTTAAAAAAAAAAATTACAATTATTTGAAACCTTTTCGATCCTCAATACCAAATTATACTTTAATCTTCTCAGTAAATAAACATTTAACAACTTCGGAAAAGTTGCTTGAAACGTTCCAATCTCCGATAGGGTATTATAAAAATTATGTTTAATATTACCATTTTAATCATCGATGCAATTAATTTAATAAAATTTTAATGCTAATGTGAGAAGAAAAATCTTCTGAAGAATTGATTGGTTAAGTCTTTTGAAATCAAACGCCATAGTTGAAATGTCTTAAGATGATAACGTACAACTTGCAATCCATAACTCCAAAACGTCCTGAATGTACAATCAATTCCTTTCGTATAATACATCAATAAAAGAAGAACGTAAACATAAATAACACAGGAATTTCTAAAACCATCTTATGAAAGAAGAAAAAGGAAGGAAATTTTTAGATTACATTTCAAATTTTAAATAGTTCAACCTAAAACTGTACACTCCAAACTAAAACTCGAAAAAAAAACATAAATCAATCAACGTAATTCTTAGATCGTGACAATGGTAGGAAACTAAGCACACATGGAAACATAAACAAACCCAATCTTAACTGAAATACTGCAGTGAGTGACAGATAGGCATAAATGTCAAGCTCCCAATTCGAACTTCGACTGTATGGTCGATAAACGCCATTCTCGTGCATACATTAATACCCTTTGAAGAGGCGAGTTAACTTATGATCAGATAATGAAAGGGAAGGAGGAATTAAGGTATAAATGGAGGATGGGGTAAGGGGTTGAATACGAAGATTGGTTCGCAGCGTTCGGCAGTAGTGTATGCGTGGATCTGACCTAATCTTTCAGTCACGCTCCCTCCCCATGAGATATACGGCCCTCAAACCGTTATATATTTTTCCCTGTCTTCCTTTTTGTTGCCATTCCACCTCCTCTTTTTTAATGGTTATTGTTTTCTCCTTTTTTTTATACTCCTCCTCTCATACTCTAAACCCACTTGCTGCTCCATACCTTACGCCTTGCGTGACCACGTGGCATGTCTTTCCTCCCCCTCCCCCCAATCCCTTTTCTTTTCGTTACGCCCCCACCCCCCTTCTGGATTCACTTTCTTACTCCAGACTTCATTGATCCAATTGCTGTCCACATCAAAAAATCGAATGACTCAGTTTTCTCCTTCCACTTCCCGATAAACTCACCAAATTTGAAAACGTTCGTTTCGGAAATAATGCGTCTTTGGCTTTGAGTCGATGGAAAGATATACGATCCGTTAAATACACGATATTTATATCTAAAGAAACTTACTAAAGCATCTACCGTCACGACAATCATTTTCCTACAACTTTCAGAAAATTATAGAATGAAAAATTCGAAATTGAATCATAAGATGATGATGATATTATTGATGAAGTTCAAGGCGTCTAAAATAAAATGAGAAGGCGTTACTTTGGGGAATACCATAGTAATAAAAAAAAACTTTGTAAATTTTCTGTGGAAATTAACATTTCTGCATTGCATCTAAAATACTTTCAGCAATAAACTTGATTAAGAGAAAATGATTTGTAGATGAATTTAAGAGAAAGGTTTAAGAAAAATGGAACAACTAACCTCAACAGCATTAGCTATCATACGATAACAACGTAATACAAGCTAATCAACCAAAAAGACTAAGTAGAAAATTCACAGACGGGTATTTTTTATGAATAACGCGATACACTAAAATTATACATACAAATACAGCTCATTGAAGAAAATTCAAGCTTTACGAATAAATTCATAATAAGAACGCAGAGAAGTTAATAGGAAATTAAAATGAAATTAAAAAATTAAATCTTTGATTCAATTACATTGAATAATGTTAGAACAATAAACGTTACTGTAAATCTACATAAATGAATAAATACATTTAAATTCGTCAGTGATATCAGAAATAATATTATATTATAATATAAATCTGTGAGTAAGAGGTTGACTACCTCTTGCACGGCAATAACAAATAGCTAATGCTAGTTGTGAACCATTTAATCTCTATGAAACAATCCTTCACTACTCGCTGAATGTTGAAGATCATTATGATTCTAAGTTTTCTAAATATTAAATAAATTACCTTGAGGTGTGTAGATATAGATGTAGATATTCCAAACGGAAAATTCCTTGAGTAACTTATTTTCATGAGAAAACTTCTCCGTTAATAAGATATTTTAAATTTAATTATTGTCGTTCAATGTACTGATGCCTATTTTCGAAAGCAAATGAAATAAATTGAACCCTGAAGTATGTAAATATACGCTATAACCAAAGTAACTTGATAGGAAGCATTTAGATTGAATGCCTGAATGAACTAGGGATTTTTCCAAACGAAAACAATGTCAACCGGTATATAATGAACAGCATCCATAATGTGGAGACTTCGTAAAGAGTGTACCCCTGGAAGAATGTCCTCTTGGAGAGAAAACGTCCTTCTTTCAAACCCTCCCAATGACCAACCCTTGGCGTTCCACATACCTTGGCCCTGTGTGCACCTCATAAAGTCCCATTCCCCTCCACAGCATTGCCCATTTGCATGCCATGGTGAAAGAGGGGATGGTAAAGTACCGGTGGAGGAAGGCTCACCCGCGTGAAATGCCCCACCACCACCTCCGCCGTTATAACGAGTGACATTGCGGAGTTTAATCATTCGGTGACTGTAATTAAACCATCGGTCCACCCGCAAGTGGGAGTGCCTTTGATGAACTGCTGAGGCACTCGACTAATCGGAGGAAATTATCGCAATTCCTACAGATAAAATGTGACTTTGTCGATTAACGAATAATATTACGCTACCTTGATTGATCGTTTCAAAATTTAAGGATTCGCTCAAAATATGGCGGTATCATTAAGTCCTGGTACATTTTTTTACAATTTCTTATTCTAATATCGCGAGGAAGAATTCGGAATAACTGAATTAAATCATTTTCTGATACGAAACATGATCTGTAATTACTTTCAATTCTCATTGGGACGTAGATATTAATTTATAATATATAATTTTTACCGCGACGTAAAGTTATAGAGAGTATGGAATTCGAGGTAAAGATACCACAGTTTATTTTTAGTTAAATTTTGTGAATGAATTTGCAAATATAAAAAATACAATTTCCTGAAGTCACTTTCTAACACAAAATAATTACGCACTTATGGGAGGATTTTGTATGATCCAAAAGAAAACAGAATTTTAGAAGATAGTATAGAAAAAATGAATGAGAAGCACAGGAGATTAGAAACAAGAATAATATTTAGGACGATCGAAAAAATCCTGAAACCTTTTTTTTATTTAAAAATTATTAAATCAACTATTAATAATTATTATTTGTCTTGTGAAATTACGTGATTAAATACCATCCTATACGAGAAACGTATCCAGTACAGCTATATTCGCAAAACATTGTTAGATAGATTACAAATCATAATAATCAGGACAAATTCTCATTACAATTCCTCCTCATTAGAGTGAAAAAAATCATCAAGATCAACCTCTGTCAATTCCACTACCTATCAGTGATTTGAACACCCATCACCAATGCTTCCCAATATTAATTCCTCCAATAAAACGCGAGCTTCGTTGCCACGGAAAGAAGACGCGCGTTGAAGGAAGCAATCGAGGAAAACCTTACACCATTACAAGTCATTGGTTGAAATTAATCGATTGTGCAGAAGGCGCAGAATTGTGCCCGTTTAAGCCGCAAAGCGTTCATTAGCGCTGCAACTCCTTCCCGTCCTATTTCCGGATGCGCTTTCTGCACTACGTTCGACGATGAACCGCAATATAAACCCGTCTTTTCGGACCTCACTTTTGTGTCCCCTCTCGCCCTTGCGAAATTCACTCGTCAGGGAGCAATAGATACCGAATATTTACGACTATCGTTGAAATTCCAGTAGGACAGTTAAAGGTCCCGGGCGTTCGGGTGAGTAATGCACGATAGCACGTGGTTGAGAGCGGGGACATTATGCTCTGGGAAGGGGGAATGCGTCCTCTCGCTTTTTAAAACTCTGTTTACAGCGTGTCGACAGGAGACACGTACTACGATTACGTAAATAAAATGATGGATTGTAAATGAATAACAGCAACGTTTCTAAGGTGAAGAAATCATTCTGTCGTAGTCAAATCTTCGTTAAATCTTTACTTCATTAACCAGCTAACTGTTTAAATCTTTACCTACAGGTATGTTACAAACTCGTGAAACAAATGTAGAAAAACAACTAAACGTATAAATAAAAGTCACTGGATATTGAAAATATCCAAAAACGGCAAAAAATACACATTTACTATACTAGTACTATTCAATCATGGAAGGAATACCGACAAATGAGAGCTAATCCGGTATTAACAAACACCACTTATGAGGATATTAAAACTTCTGAATACAAAATTAACTTTATACATTTTTTTCTCACTCTGTATATGGTTATTGAAGGATATGTTACGTAAAGAAAATGATGAATTTTAAGATATTTTATGGTACCATGGAAACGACTGATGCTCCTTCAACACCATAACAATAAAAAAAATATTCAGCACTTCGATTCACTCAAACGCAGGTTGCCTATACCAAAGGCAAAAATATCCTAATTCGAAATGAAAAAAATCATTTAATGGTATGAAATTCCACCATATATCATTCGAATAGCTTGATTTTAACGATTGATGGGTCATAAACATCACTTCTTCTATTAATATGCGAAACACAGCACAGCTCGAGAGACAGAATATTAAAACAAATGCCAACCAACAAATACAAGATACATAGAGACATAAAAATGAATTCGTACTCTCAAATTGAAATTCAAATTAAAATTCAACACTCAAGATAAGATCCAACTAAAATACCACCAAATAAAACGGTTGCTCGGAAACTCCCGGAGAAGATAATCAACTCGAAAGAAAGCCAATTTAAGTTAAAAAATCACGTCAACAAAAACGATCCGTTTTGATGAAGCGCCTATGAGGCAATTAGCATCGAAAACAACATGACTCGTCTCGATATACAAAGAAACGAAGGCGGAAAGGAAGGTAAGGTTGCTCCTTGATAACACCGTTTCAGTTCCAAGAGCAAACAATTCGGTAAAAATCGCATAAACGACGGGAAATCTAATCAGGCAAATTAATGGCCTTCTCTTGAAAACGCGACCTCGGAAAAAAAATATATCAAAAAACGACGAAAAAAAAGGAGGGAGCCTTAATAATTTCCAAAAGAGAGATTGCTATGGGAAAGGGGCTGATTAGCCAGATAAAACCCGATTAACCCGAGTGACAGCGTAAAAAAAACTGTGGAATCGAATTAAAATTCGTTGACCGTCCTTTCGGGGAAGGAACGAACCCTCTATAAGTGCTTCGGGGTGGGTTACTACTCTCTTCGGAGGGAGAAAATATTTAAAAGAAAGGCAGCGATAAAAAGAAAAGGGCTAAATAAAGGGAATCCACTTCATTCTGCACTTTTCCGCTCTGGCGTGTAAACGCCTCATTAATTTCTCTGTCAACACGAAAATGGCGGTGATAGATTATACCGACTCCCCTCCCAACTTTCTTAAAGAGTTACACACCGACCGACAGATCCGTGTGCCTTCCCCATCGCCTCCAACCCATTAACCTTCTCTTAACCTTATTTTCCTTCTTTCCCTCCTGGCAAAACTAACCGATTTCATCCCCGATTTCTACCCTTTTTTCCCTGGGATTTGGTAATGACCGCGAATGGGGTGACTTCTTTTAGAGAGATACTCGGTTCGTTATGAACGAGATGAGTTTGAGAAACTTTGATGTGAATGTGAAAAGGATATAAAAAGCCCTGATTTATTATATTGTCCGAAAGTCTATAAAATGATTGCTGATTAAAGATAGTAATATCGCTGGAGTCTCCTGTATTGAAATGCTTTATGATAAGCACTAATATATTATAAAGTCTGAAATTTCGCAGTGATATTGATGATTTACTCTGCGTATTAATACCGACGGTATGCTTCTTTGCTAAAATTTTCTATAATACATGAAAATGCATACTATACGTAAACGTACAGTTAAGAATGAATCATAACGTCTACAAGAATGAAATGAAGGTAAAATCAAATATGAAGTTACCTTAACAAACATGCTCGGTAAATCACTGCGTTAAAGATCAATGGAGTTGTATTAAATAATAAACATGCATTGTAAATTCGAATGATTAAAACCTTCCGTCCGTCAAAAATAGAATTAAAGTATGCTAATAGTTAACTAATACTTGATTACTAACAAAATAAAAATATCATAAATACATATCCATACAAATCCAATCGGAGCTTGTTCACAACTAGAGATACGAAAGATATTGCTCCTTGTTTCGGAAAAGGTAAAACCGGACGTTGTTCGTTACACCACATTTTTTAAAAATTTACTCGAAATATATTTTCTTTCGTTTTCATCGACTGAAAATTTGGTATAATTGTTACGATAGCAATGGGATTCCATTCGGGTGATTCAGGTATTTGAGTCGAAAGCACGGCAATAGCTGTTCGCTGAAATGTAAGAGAAAGAATTTTTCTACCTTCCGATTTCCGTGAGCCTTTGTCCATCGTCCCTCGTTGGCCTTCGGATTCATCAACGACCCTCCGCATTTACACTGAAGAATACGAAGAGAAAGGAGGGTTAGACGGGCGTGCAGTTTCACGAATTTTATACGCCAAAAATATACATAAAAATGCTCCACAATATTACGTTTACTTCTATAGATTTAATTTTATACCTTTTCAATTTCAAAGAAATGTATTCGGTCGAAAGCTTTCGAATGCAGAACAGTATGCACACCCACAGCTTTTGGAAATGCAAACTGAAAATGTCTGTGACGTTAGAATTAAAAAGCAGGAAAAAAATTTATCGATCAAAATAACCAGAGTTTCTTCGGAATAAAGTTAATATGGAGTTGATATAGTTACATGTAATCGTTACTTGGTGGAATGGTAACATTATGAATAAAAAACTTAGGACTTTCCACAAATACTACATAGAAACCAGGCATTGATTATATTAAAGTAAATCCAAATTATGTAACGTTAAATTTCGTATGTCTTGCTCAATGGCTGTAGAAGGAAATCTGTCTGTTTGATAGATATTATTTTTATGATTATTGTTAATTGTCAAAGCAGTGGAAAGGTGAATGCCACAAACATCGTTATACGAGTTAAATAAATGATTATAACCTGAAATGCATTGTTACACATTCTACACAAAATTCTTATCATGTAATTATTTGACTTAGGGATAATTCATCTTTACAATTGTAATTAATTTTTAATTTTTTCAGAGAAATCATCCAAACTATTGTATGATAAATGAATCCTTCTAAAGGGATTGAATATGTTACTTATTATATAATTTCAAGGCATAACATATTTGATAACGCACAATAACAATAATTTAGTGGATTATACACACTCCAACTACATAACTATTCCAGATGAACTACAAATTAGTCAATACGTAGGAACTAAAAGCAGAAAGAACTAAAACAAAATTGTCCTTTCTTATATGATGCAAGAATATGAGAACATAAAATAACGATGAGAAAAAAATTGAGTATTGTACGTAAAGTAAGTAATAATACGCATGTAGATGGAGACGTAACACACGTAGATAACATACCCCCTGCACCGAAGACACCAAAATGAATACATAAGTAGAAGTAGATATGCGAAGAGATCGACCACAAATTCATCCATTAATCTCCAAATAACAACGATTTATGCTTCAAATCCCTCCCATTTACGTCAAATCCTTTTGTGGTCCAACCGACGAGTGCATGCCACAAACATATTCTTTTTTAAAAAAAGGGACTTATGTCAGACGGAATTGATGGCATGACAAAATGCTTGTCCTAGCGGAAGAGCCATCTTATTCGTTCGGTTTATCACATGACAACGTTTTTTATATAAGAGGCAATGAAACTTCCCCTTAAAGACTGTTTACGGGATAAAAAAGGATAAAATGCTAAGGGAGACGGTTCGGGATTGATGAGGCACAGGGAATGTGATCCGAGAGGAAATGTCCTTAGAATGAAGAGATCTTATGACGTCGACGCATGGAAGTAGAGACAGGGATTTGCATGTGATTTTTGAGCGCGGGATGTCCGGTGGTAAACAGTGGAAATTGAATAAATTCATGAGTGAGGATCGCTAGCAAATTTCTTCTGGTAGCGACAATGAGTTGGCACAATTGAAGGCGTGATTTCACACTGTGACAAATGCATTCTCGACTTAGGCCGATGAGTCAGCTAAATATCGTTGTGATGGTTATGGAGATGTGATTCTGAAAATCTGAGAAGAGCGGAACCAGGCTCGTTTTGAACATCTTTTCTTTTCCTTCCGAGCGAAAAGTTTGACTCAAAAAGAATATATTATGTTGGTTCGGTTTTTGTGATGATCCATTTCCTGGAGATGCAAGTTGCTTAGACTTGACTTGTCTCATCAACATCCGATGCGTGATATAAATAGGAGACTTTATCTTATGAAAAAAAACGCTATCGCATTATTTTTTTGAACTTTTTTGAACCAAATATTACTTGATGATAATTTTAAAAGAGGTTTTGTAATGTGATTCAGGGGCTAGGGTTTCTAATAAGGAGTGATAAGGATGTTTTGATGTTTTACGAAAAAAAACAGTAGTAACATAACATAAGACAGGGCTTATATATTCAGTATAGATCAGAAAAATGTATAATGACTTTCTTGGAAAATACGAAATCATGAAAATGTCATTACTCCATATAATATATTTTTTAATTAGGTATAAATAAAGCTAAATCATAAAAGAAATACGTAACACTACCCTAAAATACATAGACCTATAAAGTAGACTATTTTTTGATGTTATGAACTAAGAGAATATGAGACAATCGATGGGAAAGATTTCTTCAAAGGCAATCTGATTTATTTTTTGGATCTATGGGAACCGAGACCTTCTTAGGTTTTATCATCTATATATAAATTCTCATATAAAATAGGTCGTAAAACCTTTATAAATATTCGTTTCAATTACATTACAATTAGAAAATCAATAAATAAAATCTTTTTCTGCTAATTTATGAGCCTTCTCTTACAATACGATAAAAACAACCAAAAACCAACAAACTAATGGAAACAAGATGGGCTAACATTATTCCCTACTTAATCCTTCCCCTACACTTTGGAGAAATGATAATGTTATAAGACGAGCACAAAAATGTATCACTTAAGTAAGTGAACGAAAACATAAACAATAAAATCTTAGGAATCTATAAAAATACTATATAATGCTATAATATGTATATAATAAATCATAATAAGTATAAAATATAATTAATATCATCATACAAGATTTTTAAAGTCGTATTTCTACCGAGATCATATTTGAATCACACGTTCTGAACGTAAATACATCCAAACAAAGATATAAATAGAACTCATCTCACGGATCGATAAAACAACTGATTTTAGAAACATCCCTCTGTAGCAGACGTGTTTATCCCATTCTTTATTAGCACGCTCGAGACATACCCTCTGCATGCGCTTGCAGCGCCACGGAAGTTCGAAATCGCGATATCCAAGTCCGAGGAAAACAAATGAAATATTCAGAGCGACTTCGCGCCATCTATAAGATATCCCTTTTGCCGCATCACTAGCGCCATTCGGAGCGAATCTCTCCTCCATCTAGCGATCTCCTTCCTCCGTCAATTCTTTTTTTCACCATTGCTTCCGCTCTTAAATTCCAAATGGATCCAGATGCAGCGCCCTCCGCCCTGCAACCGGATGCTGTCAGCCGAGGCGTATGGTTGTCATTCGCGAAACGATTCGTTCGCATGGAAACCCGACCTCTTCCCACCTCCGTTTCTTTCCAAGAGAGGATCCCGATTCTGAAACACATCTCTCTCTCCGTGTATTCATCCTCTTCCCTTTGTATTTGCTCTCCCGAAAACATATCCTCTCTACGTTCGGTCCTCCACGGACAGATTGCTTTCTCCTTTGACTTTTAATGCCCGCATTGATTCCTTTATAACACGCCTCTTCTCCGAAGCCGTCTCTGCGGATGGTCTCGGGTTCAACTCCCTTTTATAGGCGAAAATTTTTATACTTTTCAAAAAGGATCAGGTTCAAAGAAACTATGCAACGGAGTGATACGATATTGCTATTGAATTTCCATATTGATCCCTTGAATTCGTTTTGTTATAAAGTTTTAATTTGTATACTTCTTTTCGTTTTGCTAATGGCTGCTGTAAAATTGAATTGGCTTTATCAGAAATAATTCTAATTTGCGTGTGTTTAATGCAAAAGATAAATTTACAGAAGTATTATTCATGGGATTATGCCAGGGAGCTAAGAAAATTTTTTCTCAATCATGAGCTGCATACGTAAGAAAGATATGGAATGCTAAAAACTTCCTCTACATTTTAAACATTTTGATTACCCTCTCGGTTCTTGATACTGAAAAGATATCTATTCATTTAGTTCATACTTGCTTTCGTTATAGATTCATCAGGGTAAATAATCAATTTAATATTAAAATAATATACACTAATACTACTCCACTATTAAAATATTTCGCACACTCTAAACACAAAATTTTTTTAACTAGTTGGATCGCTTGATTTCCTAATCTATTACTTAGTAACAATAAGTATGATTGAAAAGAACTGAGTAAAATGGACAAAATCATAATTTCAGAATGAACATAGAGAACATTTTTTTCATTATGCTCATCTATTGATTCCATCGCAAATTTATCGCAGCATATGTTTTTCCATAAAACTCGTTATTTTAACAGATATCACAATCTCTTGGCAAACATGATATATTTATTAATAAAAATTTTCATCCTAAAGTACCTGATTCATCTAAATTCTTAGTCTAATTCCAGTTTCAAAATTCAAAGCATTACTCATCATTACTCATCAATTCATCATTTCGCTAATGATATCTATATTTACATCCTTAAGCAATTCCTTAATAAAAGGGGTGAGGATTCCCTTAACAACGCTCACTTATTTGATTCATCCTTCTTCGATAGAGACCTATTTATAGTTTTATTTTCCGAGCAACGGCTCTCATTCTTTATCTTCCGTTTCCTTATCGTAAAATCTTCCCCCACCCCTTTCCACCCCTCCCCTTCTCCAAACCCCTCTCCTCCTCCCACCCCATCCCCCACCCCTCCCTACCGCTCCATCTATTTTATATATTCAACTTTTCAAAGTCCAGCTGTCATTCTTCTTCGCATGAGGATCTCCATTTTTATACATCATCCTCGACTCCCTCGTCTTCTTTTATCATAAAAGAATATTTCTCTTCCCTTCTTCCGGAAATCCATAAAGCTCGTCAGTTTTCCAATGGTTGAAAATGTTGTGACACGCCGTGCGACAACCCCATCCCCCCCCCCTTCAGCTAACGATGTCGAATGCGCATTTTGTAAGGAAATATGTTTTTTCTTTCACTTTTTACGATAACTTCCTTTCTCGTGCCATCGCTTGTTGTTCGGAACGTGTATCTTTGTATCTGCTAACACTGGATACGTACGGCTTATTTCTGGAATCGCCCTGCTGGAAATATTTTTACACTTTGCCCTGGAATATCTTATCGACAGCGAGCAGTTTTCTGCCTTTTAGCGGATGAATCCTCTCCGAAATAATTTCAATTTATTGAAAAGCAGGACGGTGGTTTAAATCTTCTTCTCTCGTGAAATTTTGCGACAGTTGAGGCTCAGTATTAAATGCTATAAATTCTACGATTAAAGCGATAAATGTACCTATAAACACAATTTCCAAAAATATCAATTTAAATTAAGAAATTTAATTAGAATTATACATAAATTTTAACCGACAGTGTATTAACTATCTGGAATGACGAAATTAGAGAACTCCGAGTGATGATATCTAAGAATAAGGGAGCAAAATTACCTTCATTTTTCATTACGCAAATGATTACGTGTTGTTATATCGCAAATAACTTCGATACATGCTCAATACATGCATTAAATTTGAGATCCTTGGTTTAACATTATCCTAGGATATAGTGTAATAAATATATTCAAAAAATGGCATTCTGGAGAAAATAAAGCAAAAATTTAAAATATTCTTTCCGAAAAGAAAGCTTAGACTTCGTAACAAGTCGTTAAGATCCAGAATCTTCATTAATCATTATTTGATTCAAGTTAATAGACAACCCTAAATAAAACAAACTCCGCAAATTATAGGCTTAGACACGCGAATAAAATACGCTCATCAAAAGTAGCTCAATGAACAAATACCTCGCAGTCAATCTATTTCGAAACATTCATTAATTTCAATAATCGGCGTTAATGAACGAATCGCTATAACTCATTGTTCATCGAGGATCGTTCTGAAGAGGGAAGATTCGTATCTTTCCGAAAACACAGGGGAAACCCATTCCTCTTCGGCTCCCTCATCCGAAACTTCATCTTGCGAAGCGATGTCCACTACCGGCCGCACGACGACACCCTCCGCAAAACGGACCTCTCTATTGATTGTATTCGAAGTCTGACAACTTTGCTCTCTTCATCCCATTATTGCATCCGAGCAACAATGGAGGGAGCTGAGGGGAAAGGAGATAAGGACAAAAGTGAAGTGGAAGTCTTTTGATAGGATTTGGCTCCAAGAGGCGCTTCTCACTTGGGAAGAAGAGATACTCTTCCTCTGCCATTGATCTCGTATGAAAAAGTTATTCCGATACAGATGGGAAAATAGACGAAACAACTGGAGTCGTCCCCTCAGGGACAATCTCGCTGCCAAAAGCTATTGATTAAACAGACGTTTCCACGCGCGAATGTTGCCGAGATTCCGACGGAAAAGTTGACGAAGTATTTGAAAGGTGTATTTTAAGAAAGAATCGTCAGTTTTATTTTTTTGGTAGAGTCAGTTTCTGAGATTATATCCAAGTATAAAGTACTAATATTAGATACTTAATGTAACGATCAATATAGATTAATGATAAAAATTCTTACTTAATTTGGAAATTACGTGCTATGTATTTTATGCTAAAATCTTTCTAAAAAACTCGTAATATTCATAATTGATGATAAAGATGCTCGAATAGAAGCTTAATTTCAGAAGAGAAATTCCTGATATCTGCATATAATTTAACTCCCGATAATTAAACCCTTAAATTGGGCTTAAATTAGTTTTTATTTATAAAATGATAAATATGAAAAAGTTTCGATTTCCGAAAATATAAATATTCTCTTAATATATAATATAAAGGCTTAGATTAAATCATTGGAACTACGAGTCAAAAGCACAAATTTTTCAATCAATATCCATAAATAACATATGACTAATCCTAGATTACATACCTTAAAACTACCTTAAAACGTCACTCACCACTTAAAGTTAATTTTCTTATAGAATATTATTATGGAATATTATTAAGGAATATTATTATAGAATTTGATTTCTAATCTTTTACTTCGCCAACAAACAATCATATTTATTGCCTGGTAACAATAAAAAATGTAGGAGAAGAAGAAGAATTTAATATCAATTAAAACCGATTGATTCTATCTCCATCCCTTCTTTATTTATCGTTTTTCAATTAAATTATTCCTTTTCAAACTAAGTCCACAACCTTAGAACCTATCAAAACTACCTCTCATAAACGTAATCACTTGAACGATATCTTGGTTAAACCCAATATAAATCCTCAAAGCCCCGGATAAATCCTCGAGGCATATACAATACTATATATCCGCAGACATTGGCCGTTCCCATCCTCTTACGAAGACGATTCCCCGCTCATCTCTTGTCTCTTCGGCCTTCCGTAGTCTCAAAGCTGTAACTCAACTCCCTCTACGATCAACGGAAATAAAAATCATGAGACCTCGTGTCCCTTAGGACAACCGCGGGAAGGAATTGGACGTGAGAGAGAAAGACATTTGAGCGACGAAAAAAAAGCGTATTTGAAAGAACGTTTCCTCAAATAAAAGGGACGTTAAGGGATTGATAAGACCCGAGACGGCAAAAATACGGAGAAATATGAGCATCGATATTCTTCCCATTCAGAGAAAATAAGCCATAATCTCTGCATTGACATCGTATTTTTTTAATCTTCAGTTAATCATCCACAGCTCAGGAATATCTTTTAGTTGTTCTGCATCCATTAGCAGTGCTTGCTTCTTTTCAAGTTCACGGTCATAATTTCTATTTTTCTTTGCTAAGAAATCCATCGTACGTTTTATTTAGTGAAACACTTCCCATTTTAATATATTTATTATTTCATCCATCTTTTATTCTCAGATTCTTTCTTTCTTCATTTCTTTCAATTTCAGATTGTTGCCTTATCAGGATGATATTAATTTTAATTACTTTGATAATTTATTTATTGCTCTGTAAAAAAAATGTTTCTCCGGAAAAATAAATGATATTTTGAAAGTTATTTTTATTTTTTCCTTTTTCAATCATCATCAATTATTATTTCCAATATTTGCCAATTTTCAGAGACTAATCTATTTACCCACTAAATAATTTTAACGACCTATGATTCTCATTCAAAGTTTTAATTCCAAAATAAATTCCCTAGAGTATATTTTTAGATATATTTTGGGCACTATAAAATCTATCTTCTGATCTCTTCTGAATCCAATAACTCGGTTAATTATTGTTTAAGTCTATTGAGTAGTAAAGAAAAAATTAATAAGTAATTCTGAATAATAGCAAAGAAAGGTGAAGATAAAAAAGAACATGATATCTAACTTCTTTCCCAGGGAGTTGAAACTAGATGTTCCTCTGATGAACGGTCACATATTGGAAAAGGAATTTAACAATACTGGAAAATCTTAGACCGTTTATCTCCAGAACGCTAGATTCCATTAAGCTTTACGATTTTATAATTCCAGTGCTCTAACATTCATTATTAATTCCCTACCCTATAAGAGATATAACCCACGGATTGAAATTGAATTTTGAAAAACTCAAAACTCGGGACAAACATCGGTAAACCCGAACAACCAACGCAACAATCATACATCACGAGAGCAAAACACTAGCGGGGGTAGAACGAAGAGGAATGATAGCCGAACGAATTAGTGGTCACCCTCCTCCTCTTCTTACGTGCCACAACTCCCACCCCAAAGTAAGACCTTCCTCACTTCATCTTCAACTCCCAAGGCGATCGCGACGGATAAGAACCGTACGAGTGTCCACAACAACCCCTCCTCGGAAGACGCGTCTACATATAATATCGATCTCCGGAAAGACGGATGGTCGCGGGAGACGACAGAAGGCGTCCAAAAAAAGTGATTCCCAGAAGCGCATTGTTTCAATATTCTTCTGCAGACCTCTCTGGATATTGATGATCGCTTTGGCTCGCGTCCTCCTCGGACTGGAATGGGGATTAGGATAGATGGATGGCAGAGAAGACGTGCATTTCTCATCGTGCATTGGGGAGGGCAACGGGTGTCTCCGGATGAGACCTGATGGCTCGGCGTTTGGGGCAGCTCGTGACCGGAATATCCGGGTTGGTAAAAGACGTTGGGTTGGGGAATGGGATAGGAGGCAATGATGGAAGTCGTATCCATCGGGAAATCGCATTACAAGGACGAAGCAAATTGCCTGGCGACTTCCAAAACAACGAAAGCCATCCCCTAATTGTCAGCTGTTACATCGATGGGGATTATTATATTATCTGTGAGGGTGGCGAAAGCGGCTTCAAGACCACTATGATCGAACTGCCCAAAGAAGAAATGATGAAATTTATCGATCAAGGGATTAGGTCCATCATTAAGATACCTCGTATATCAATTTATCTTAATCTGCGGGGAATTTCTGGACGATTGTCATGAAAGCTAACTTATTGAGAAGACGACGAGTTCAGAATACCGAGACGTTTAATTTTATATAAGTAATGCACCAGTCTTTCATTTCGTTATCCACGAATACGCTGAGTAAAAGCAGATCATTTCAAAGAAAAATCATTACAATAGGTAAAGAAAAACAGGACAAAGAATCGAACAAAATCTTTCCACCCAAAAACATTTTCTTTCGAAAGCAAACACCTGCAATCTTTATTGAGATATTACGTTCTGAAAACTCCAAATACATAGACACACAGATCTCTTGCATTCTTTTTTAAAACCAAACGATTTTTCGCCTATCGATCGACACAATGATTCTACCGGAAGCTACATGAATGCACAAGGCACCGAACGCAGTAGCAACCCGTTTATTTTCGGTTGCTTTTGAATCAGACTCTGGATAGAGGGAGCGGTCAAATCGGCCCGTCGTCAAAGAAAGAATCAAACGCTTAAAAAATCCATCGCGTAACATTCACACGTGTCGTCAATGAGTTCCCAAATGAGATCACACAATTCCTCCTCTCCCGTTGTTTCCATCCCTCGAGGGCAGCCTCCGAAAACAGCGCTCTTCTTTTATTGCAATCCCGGTCTAAGGTGGCGCATCGCCCGAGGCCTTCAAAACTCACCCCCTCCCTTGAATGTCTCATATATTTTTCCATCGCTCTTCTTTCCTCCCCCCGGGGGAATGGCACACCGCGAGCATTTATTCGCACCCCGACAAAAAGTGTCGAGATTAGAATAGAATTGATGTCGATATGTGTCTGATGGGCGACTCTCCTTTAAAAAAAAAAACTCGCGAGGATATTGAAATTTCGTTCGGAGGGGATCTCTCTCTCTCTGCGAAATTATTTCGTTGGTATTAATATCCGGTGGGATATAAATGTAAGGGGGGAAATAGGGAATTTAAAGATCCTAAATAGTTACTTTGTTATGATTAAAGAGTACGAATTGAATTGGGAATAGTTCTTACTATCTCTCGATTGTCTGGAAGTTTTGTGGTTCCACTCAGAAAAATTAGAGAAGACTTTAAAGGATTATGGTTAAATAAGTCTACATTATTATATTATAAATGTAAATATGAACGAATAAAAAATAAATGCAGTATGAATTGAGCAACTTAACCATAAAAGTAAAATCAGATTATAATGTTAATTACGAAGATATTTACTTGTAAATACAGGCAAATCCATTGATGGGTAGGTTAACAGAATAAAATTCTAATATAAGGTTCAATTGTTTTTCATTACGTTAAGAACTCAACAATCAGTATCGACTGTCATCTGGTGATGAATAACAGCTGCTAGTATTTCTTCTACGTTATGAATCTGATCAGCTCTCCATTATGTTCAACTCTTTCAAGCTATGTTAAATATTTATCTGCTGACTAATATTGGAAGTACATAGTAATATTTGTAAATACTCGTATCTACTACCACAAAGTTTTACAAACTTTAAGATTATTCTAATGTTCCACTAAACTTTCGCATTATCATCAACACACAAAATCATTTCAATCCATAATTAATATACTCACTCCCTTAAAAATTAAATATTAACTTCCACAATCTGGCTATAATTTAAAATTCAAATAATATTAGATAGGTTAGAGGATTTTTTTATAATTTTGTAGGATGCTCTTCCTACTTCAAGTTAAAAGGTTTTCAGTATAATTCACTTAAATCTATTGAAATCACTGAAAACATTACGAAAAAAATATAAATAAATATAGGAACAGAATGTTTTGTTGATAAGAAAGTTAACGAATATTAAGCAGAAAAAATAAAACAATTTAAATTCAAATCCTCATTCATAGAAGAATAGAATTCATAAGTCAAAAGTTAAAATTGCGTAAAAAGAACCATAAAATTTTAAAAATCAACAAAAACCAATATCGCGAAAAATTAGTCCTAATTAGCCATTGCCATCTATTATATAATAAAAATAATACAATCGGTTACGTATCCCACATCAATAAATCCCTCTAACCCTATTAAAACGAAACTGGGCCTTCTTTTAATGGGCAAATCTCGGCAAATCCATTGGCAACGAGCTCTTCACAGCCGATTCTTTCGTATCTCCTTGGAGCGAGAGATTTTTTTAATTCTTTAAAACGTGGCGCATAACACAGAGCGCGCTCGTTCGTTACAATCGTGGCCCAATAAACCATATCTCATCCTTTTTCCTTCATTGCGCTGGAAGTGCTTCATTAGTCTTGAAATTAGCACTCGCGTCGCCTCATTTATCAAGCTCGCGATATTATTATTTTTGGCAACCGGTTTCAATACATAACCGATATCAGACGGGGAATATCTTAATTAATTCCAAACATAAATCCCAAGACCCGTTCATTAGCGTCTAATTAATGATAATTTTCCCTCCTCGAGCCAATCTCTCGTGAATGTGAGCGGATAAAACAAAAAAGACGCGTTATTAGTTTCAGCGATGCCCTCTCGCGAGATATTCCTCAACTTTTTCATTCATTCGAGACATTTTTCCCTCCGCTCTCATTGTGCGTAATGCGGCATTAAGAAAAATCCCCCTCCCCCACACCGTTCCGATTCCTTACCCTTCTCATCTTTTAATGACTACGACTCCAACAATATCTCTCTCCGGGGTTAAAAAGGGAGTCTCCCAAGACGCCAAAAAGGGCTATTTGGCCTTGAACCACCCGATAAAAGGGCATTCTCCCAACCCCTCCCCCTACGACACTTCGTCCTTTCTTACCGCACCCTGTCTCTCTCATACCCCTTCATTGTATACCTCTTTCTTTTCGTGCTCCCATTGACTCTGAGCATCGAAGCTGTGCCTTTTTCTGGAAGTCCCTCCTTCAACAACCCCCATTGATTCGGAGCACCGCGTAATTCGGCGAGACACATGTAAAACACGTTCGCCAATATCGGATCCGTTCCCCTTTTTCCTTCCTCTCGTCTCTGTTTTCTCTGCCCTCTTGTTCTAGGGGAACGTCCGTTTTTCTCTCGGAACAGATGTCCTCGAACTGAGTGTCCGAGAGCGTCACAACAGCTCCTATTCTGCGTTCAATTCTTTGCCACCGATGGACTCTGTGATTCACCTGACTACTTATAGGGGCGTTGGTGATGGTTGATTGAGAGGAATTACACGTTTAAGGATCCTTGAATGAAGCTCCATTGCTTTAAATATGATCACGATGAGATGAATTTCGTAATTCGTAATCGACGTTCGCAACTCAAATGTTCTAATCGTTCGGTCTGATAGTTCCATCAAAATTTGGATTTAATATTTTAACTTAATTATTCGAAGGAATAAAAACTCTTATTTCGAGTTAAAACGTACACTTAAACTGACTAAGGAAAGCTGCAACTCCGTAAAATATTTTTGATTTTAAAATACGTAACAATTTTACGTGGGGAATTTACTGAAAAAAATTGTTTATATATGTATATATATTAGAATAAATGACTATAAGATTAAGATTGATTGTAGTAGTGTTTCTATATTTTATGATATTATTAGGATGAAAATTTGGGTGAATTATAATCAGTTGCTCTTCAAATAATTACACAACTAATTTTAATCACTGACAGAATAACGATGAACCGCTTTCTATTAAAGGAATGTAATATTATAAAAATATATTCCCAAAATACAACATTAGATAAATTATTTACACAAATTTTTAAGAGAAAATAATATGAAAGATAAAGTTCATCAGAATTCGCTACAACTTAAAATATATACTGGAAAAATCAACCGTATGATAAGTAGAAAATATAGAATTTTAGAATGGAAATTTAAATATAATTTAACATAATAAAAATAATATTACTCTTCCTTTGCTAAAATTTCATAGTCGGAAACCTACGATAAGCAATTTTCATGATACTAATTATGAATCTAAATATAATGCCAAATAATATTTCAATGAAATATCGTACGGCGATTAAAATTTAAATCCTACTACCATTTGCTTGGAGAAAACTGAACTCTGAATTAATAATAGCTTGATTTCTATCAATTGTGAAAATTCCATCCGTCAGGGAGTCAAAATAATTCCTTTCTCTGAAGACAGACATAAGATTATAGATCGCAATTCCCTATTGGATACAGGTCTTCTTGTGTGCACATCCGCGGGGATTGCAGATTCTTTTTGGGATTCCAGATGCAAGACGAGGGATCAATAAGTGCCATTGTGTTTGCCCACCGATCTGCCTCCTCAGCCATTGCAGTCGCTACGAAACTGCTCGGCTGGAAAAGATGCACAATGCCTCCAATGGAAAGAATCGATCTCCATTTGGGAAAACCGCACCTATACACTCTTCTCGAAACTGCATGTGGAAAACCGACGAATATAAAATTTCGGTTCCCTTAATGAGTTGAGAACGTATTGTGACGGAGAGTTTTTTTAATAACTTGGAACGTTCTTGGTAATGCATAAGGACTAATTATAAGAATAAAAACGCCATTCTAGATAATAGAATACTGTTTTTTTCTGTTTTCTTTACTCAATGGAAATAGATACGAAACTTCTTAATTGCTTGCCACTGAACCAAATATTTGGTTATTTTAATAGGCTCTCATGAGTTAAAGGATAGCACAGTTTCTTTAAGTTTTACTGTAATTTATGGTGATTAAGTATGCTTTATTTTTAACCTTCCACTAATCTGATGGAAAATTTCAATCAAGGCATTCTGAAATCGAGATTAATGTGAGGAAATATTTTCAATATCTTTAACTTAAATTCGATAGAAACGTTACTTGTCTATATTCAACATAAAGAATTGACAAAAAGAATGATTATTTAAAACATATCCTATAAAAAACATTTATTACAAACACAATGACTCCATTAATGGATATACGTGTAAAAATTTACTCACGGAAAAAAATAAATTAAATTCAAAATAAGTTATTTTTCATTCGCAGGAATAGTGAATATCTCCAAATATTGTTAAATAGCTGTATTGAGTTACTGTAGATTAGAAAATAATTTTAACCTCGTTACGGAATCCAAACATCCATGTAAGATTTGCAAAGCGCTCGAAACTTTAAAAGGTATAAGATCGATTCAGTAATTAACGATGAATCAAATATAAATCAAGCCATTTAACATACGGATATTTTTTTAAATATCTCAACATTTTATTATAGTCCTTTTCCCGTTTCTCTATTTCAAATACAAACAGCCTTGAGCACCCAATAACAGTCACCCATTCATCCTCTGTTTCCCTACGAAACACCATTTAAGTTCGCGCACGCATCCAATTAAAGAAGTAAACTGAACTTCTTAATTCATTCCGCGAACCATATACAGTCATCGGCTATCGAGAATGCGCCATCGTCATCCGAGAGCCAACAGCTCGAGAGGAGCACCTCCTCCAGCGAATCAAGGGATCCAGAACATTGAAGATCTTTGCAAACTCAGTAATCAGGGCACTTCCCCAAACACGGAACGATGATGCCTCTATCGATCAAAGGAGTAAAAGAAGGGCGGAGTAATAATGGAAGACACACGTATATTAACGTGGGGAACCCTCCCTCGACAACCTCAAACCATCACGAAACGACCACAGATATCGGAGGGTCGTATTGACGGCTACAGAAATCGATCACTTTTGTTCCTTCACAAAAGTGAGCGGAGAAAGGGGACCCAAAAAAAATCGCGAGGAAAGATTCGAATATAAAGAGAGTTGAGGAAGAGAGCGGGGGTGGTTTTCTGGGAGTAGGAGAAAAGAAGTTGCCTGCTTATTTGCTCCCTTTTTACAACCTCCCCCGATCTGCCGAACCCCCGATGGATCGAGAACCCCCCCTCCCCCTAAAGACGCACGCCCCCCGTCTCACCTCTCCGTTTCATTAAGCTAATGCCACACAACCACCAGCACGCCAGCAAGCAGGCAGATTTCTTTTGCACGTTTTCATCTCTCATTTACGTCCCATTTTCCCTCCCCTACACACACACAATCCGCTGGAGCTTCCTTACATTACGCCCCTTTCCCATCTACGCCCCCAATTTTTGCGCGCCATCCCGTTTGTTTGGCTCTTTTTTTTACATTTTCGCCAACTTTTTTTCACGCCTCATCCCCCCCTCCACTGTTCCCCCTCCCCTCCAACGCTACCCCCCTCCCCCTCCCCCCCGTTTCCTTCCCCGAAAAAGATAATAGTCGTAATCCGCCGATTTCCCCCATCCTCCCCTTTCGGTTGAAGATGGGAACATGGCGATCGGCGTAAGGGGGGATTTCTGAAAGGTGCGCGACGGGAATAGATGCGGGAAATAGGAAGTGGAAGTGGTGGTGGCGACGTTGTGTGTGTGTGCGAAAGCGCGGAGGGGTGATGAGAATGGGCGAGGAGAAGGCGACTCCGGGAGGGGTGTGACACAAGTATCGGAATTTTTTTCCGAGTAATGAACGCGATATGATGTCCGCCATTGAGAAACCGATGGGATCCGAAGAGGAACGTGTTGCCGGCGAGTTAACGAGAGGGATAAACATGCAGGGAAATAAAAAGGTATCCGCTGTTTTTATGTTCGGAATATTCGCGTCGATGTTTGAAGTAGGAGAGGAAAGTAAACCCCGTGCTTTTTCGTGTCGAGGAGGGATTTTTACAAGGTATATTTCCGAAGGGGAAAAATAGAAATATCCATCGCTCCATCGGTCGTAAGGGTGTATATTAAGGGTTTTTTTCGTTCCCTCCTTTTTTTTAAAAAAAGAGACGATGCGATTACAAGGGACAATTAAAATTGCGCCCGGTAATCAAGAGCGTTGCCATGGCCATCCGTAGCGATAAACGATAAAAATACATCGCTACGAGGGAACTGGTTACGTGTCAAAGAAGGGAAGTTTTGAGTCTTAAAGGTCTCTTATCTGTTAAATAATAGCAATAAAATGGGAACCAAGAAAGATAGATGAGTCTTTCTATTATATTATAAATAATACATATACAAGGATATTTTCCTATTTTATGTTTTCTTATCTATTTATTTTATATTATAAAAGTAAAAATTTGTCATCGTGGCAACAACACAAAAAGTCAAGACGGTATAAAATTCGTCTATTTCAACAACATTTTATGGAAATCGCTGGCTTATCAACTAACACGATTTTATTTTCCTCGAATCTCACTCATTTTAAAATAATAAATAGATAATTGGCATTGTCACACAATTTATCCTGTGAAACTATTTCTTGAATTACATTAGTCTTTTATGCTTACCAACAACATAATAGCATACAACATACCCCTTTCTAAATTATATTAATTAAATTTTGTAGCATATGGTAAATAGATTAGATTAGTCTTAAAGATTTCATTCTCTCATTTAGGTTTAGATAATAAAGATATGCTCGTGAAATAGAGTACCATATCTAAGAACACAACGGTATGATTATATATTTTATCTATATCGTATAAATCTCAAAACAATTTATGATAAGTTCATCTCAAATTAAAGAAATACATCTTATATATAGAAACATATCTTCCTTGTAGATTTAGATTTCCCACGAAAAAACATCGTAATAGATAACAGTAATCGTCGTAGCCATGGAAACCTTCCAAATTTCGAACTGACCATTAAAACTCGTAACCTATCAACGTATGAAAATCATCAAGCATTCGTAGATAACATCAACGTTACCTCAAGTCATAGAGAAGCGTAGGGAACTGATCAAACAGAGAAATGGCCCAAACTGAAAACGAGACTACTCTGATTACGATGGTACGAACAAACGAGCGAATCGAGAGCGTAGATGAGTTTCCGATGCTAGGAATCAGTGACGTGTTTGCACTGAGGGGGAGGGGGGGGGAGTGAGGTGAGGTGGAAGGAGGCGGAAGGGGTGACAATGAATGGCTGTAATGAGGTGTAGCAGCAGCAACGAGAAGAAAGGACGAGGAGGAGCGTGCATTCTCTCGCAGAAACGTCTGAAGGAAATTATCATCGGTAGCCGATATGGCGCACGCATAATCATCAGAAGAGTGACGTCAGACAATGAGGACGCAGAAATGTACACTCTGAGAGGATGGATACGTTCATCGTTTAGTATTGAAATAAATAGTATTCGGGTCCATCATCCTAATTGCCAGCGGAAATGTAAGCCTCGATGGTCTTCTTGAGGTACTCCGACTCATTAGTGGTGCCTTGCTACCATGGTTTCGTAAGAAAACAATCGAAATTTATTGATACTCCATTTTGAAACTTGATATCGCTATTCAACTCACAGTCAAACTTAGTAAAAATTTGTTGTATGTATTATTAAATGTTGTCACTTGCTTTCATATAGCTTTAGATATGATATACGAAGATTTTTTACGTTACATTACTATGTATTATCAATTCAGGGAAATAGGAAATGTAAAAATAGAGAAATACCGATAATTGTGACGTAAACTGGATAGGTCGAGTAATAAACGAAGAATTTCCAAAACAAAGCACAAGGAACTCACATATATATGATACAAAAATTCCAGAACATAGACTTATATGAATATATGAAGGCAGTAATAAATTGATTTGTGACAAGAAAGATTTAATCAGGATATTCTAGGTTGTGAGAGAGTCAAGGCACGAAATTGAACATGATGGATATTTTTAAAGTTGAGATGCTAAGGAATGGAAATGATTTTTCTACAAAAAATGGCTTGGTATCAAACTAAACCTCGAACTTATACAATGAACGAGAGGTTAGAAACAATGGAAACATTTCCTGTAACTATTCCCGTAGTTATTTATTCAAAGCAAAATCCCAGTTAAAATAGTATATTCTCTCTATAAAACCAATAAAAGCCTTACAACCTATGGGATCGTTTTCTCTTGTAATTTCCTTTAATACGTATGCTTATACCTGAATAGTATATCCTACCTAGAAAAGTAAGCCATTATTCTCTTTATCAACCATTAAATTTCTATAGACCAATGAATATTTAATAACATAGAAATTCCACTACGAATTTTTCAAAAATAATACTAATTGAATGAATAAATAATAGATGGATATAATTAATAGATGATGGACATTGTATATGTGGCTTTTATGTAATATTATAATAGCTTAAAGTCTCCTTTAAATCTTGTCCCATAATGAGATCGGATATGATTGCCAGAATTTTCGCTGAGCCATCCTTTTATTAAAACTAGGCATTCAGTTCGCATACTTAATACGATGTTCCCGATTCTTCGTAAGAATTCGAGTCCAGAGTTTATTTTTCTCAATAACAATAATTGAACTACATATGTGTAAAAGTTATATTAATAATTGTGTAAAAGTTAAGAGCTTCATGAGAGAAGACTCACCGTATTGAATTCCCAAAAAGATTTAACATGACATGATTTAAATACTCCTTCGTAATAAAAAAATATACGCTAAGATGCCAATCCTTTGATGCCTTGTACAGTATTATACGAACGAAACACAATAGAATAAATCATGACAATGTAAATAGAGAAAAATTAAAGTCTACAGTAAAAGAAAATTAAAGTAAAACGTTGAGGGCTTAAAATCAATTGGACTTCTACTACAAAGTATTTACAGCTATCATATACATTTATTGAAGGAAACTTTAGCAAATAACGCTTCTCGTTATCCTTTCAGTTATTCTCCAATCAAACCTTTTTTTATTGCAGACCTATTTCCAGTATAATGTCCAATTATTACACCCCTGATAAAGCCTCGAACGATTCAGAATATATCACAAACGCAACTTCAAACAGAATAAAAGTATGAACACTTATTTCAACACTCCTTCAGTACGTCCTTCATATAGCCCTATTAAAAATTGGTTTCCTATAGATTTTCCCGTTCCTATTCCTCCTCAAAAGCCCCTTTCAAGTTAGCAGTCTTCAAATTAATCAGAATGATACTCCTCCTTTTTTCAAAAGGAATCTTTCCTTTTTTTCAAATCCTCCGCTTATAAGAGCCTTGAGAGATTTCTTTACCGGTTCTAAATACCCGCAACTTCGTACTCACTCACCCTTCGTAACTCTTTTTCCTTTCTTTGCTGTGCCGTTTCACTCGCAATAATATCCTCTCTCCATCTGCATTTCTTAATCAGAGGGGAGAGTAAATGGCTGCATCCTTCCCCAGATATTCCACTTCCCATCGAATCATCCTCCTCTTTCTAGATTCCTCGACTCATATATACAGTTTGAATCTCTCCCCCCAACTTAGAGAGCTATCTTTCATTCCTCTCGATTGATCTATTCCTTCCGTGCTTTGTTTTCCTGCTTTTTCATGTTCTCAGTGTCCTCGATTTTAACCCACTCACTTTTGATGTGCATGAGTATCGTCAGTACATTTTCCGCTAAAATAATAAAGCGAATACTTTGAAATCATTCCTAACGAGCAATACAATGATTATCTATAGTCACAATAGAAGCAGTGTTTTTTTAACTTTCAAATATATGTTCTATAAATGTGATCTTTATCTATGAATCAAACAAGAATAATAATTGAATTCAATATGGGTAATATTGGTTTAATGAATTCCCCACATACATCATTAAATTGCTAATAATCCAACGAATTAATTCAAGTCAAATGTATCTTCCAATATAAATATGTTCTTATTTCATCCTACATTTTACGAAATCATTTATTCTCTTTTGAACATTATATTACAGTAAACTCTTTGAAGATTTTTCTATTCATTATAGTACTCTAAAATCATTCGAAACTTAAAATATTAATGCTTTAAATACTTGGCAAATCTGCAGTATATTCATTTCTTTTTCTACAATGAATCTAAATTACTTTGAACTTAGTATCTTTCTCTTCTAATAAAAAAAGCTTTGGAATTGAAATCAGGTATACCCGCATATGCGTAAATGAATGACTGAAATGAATATTACATCTTCATCACTCATGATAAACTCTAAAAAAATAAATAGGAATTGAAACAAAGCATAGCCACACATATATCAAGCAATGACTGAAGAAAAGAATATTACATCGATACAATAATTACTATAAACTCCTATCATAGCGCAGCCAACGTAAAAAGCCTCAACTTCATAGTGAACAGCGATCCAGTTACCGTTAGTATTTATCCCTTCAAAAGAGTAAATATCAAGTCATATTCGTGAGTAGGGGCAGATTCATATTCCTCCGTAGCAACCCTTGAGAACGGTTTCCTATCACTTTCCAATCCATCTAAACGACACGCGTCGAGGCCGCGGGGAGAACGCTGTGCGAGTTCTTTGTTCGCCGGATTCCTTGGAGAGGAAGGGAAAGAGTCCATCCGCCGAAGGGGTGAAAGATGTTAGCGAAAGGGTGAAGGCATAAAAAAAACACATCGAACGCAGAAGATGGTCGGTGTGATCAAAAGCGTGTGTGATCTCGGTAAGAGCCGTGACTGAAGACAAGTGACGCTTCTCCAAGAAATCCACAAATGCCTGAGGCGATTCCTTTGGAGCACTCCTCCATCGTCTATTTCGAAAGAAATACTTTTATTTCCGAATGATAGTGCTTTTTAAACGGCTCCGAATCAAAGGCTAAATTGCGAACCTATTTCTACGTTTGTGCTTTTGCAGAAGTTAGTCTCGATAGATTTTATAAAACCGTGATTTCTTTTTATCTCAAATCGTATAGATCGACATTTATGAGACGAGCGTAGCATGATTTTATATACACTCTCATCTGAGGTAATTCAAAATAAATAGACTACTATTGTCACGATAAATAATATTCTTTTCCACAAAAAATAATTAGATATAAAATTCTCCGTGATGCGAAACAAACCAGATCTCAGAAATGATTTTATTTTTAATATATAGCATTCTGAAATGTACGAGGACATCTACTTGTACCTTCAGATTCAAATTGTGTAGTTATAAGTGAATTATCTTCGAGTATGCTTCCGAATAGCCATTTAGATGTTATATTGATATTAGAGAATTCTAAGAATTTAGAGCTAAGTCATCCTAAAAAATATACCTCGAGAAATTGGGAATCTTACATTAAGTACGAAAATGTTTCGTTGAAGACAGCATATATATTTCGTATGTACACTTATTATTAATCAGGGAATTTTACATCTTCCTTTAATGATCCTTTTAATGCTTCGCTTGACGAAAAAAAACTGCCGAATAAATCTATGCCTTCCATTATAAGGCATAAATTTTAACGAATTATATACTTATAGAATAAAATCCCACCTTCGCGTATCAATCAAATACCAATAACACTCCTGAATAGCCATTTTTTCATAAAAAACCCAAAAGCATCCATACACTCAAGAAGTACGTACAAAATCCAAAAAAATGAAACACTCCTCATCGGTTTCGAACGCCTCATCATTCACAGCACAGAGCTCCGTACAAAAATCTTGAAGCAGCAGGGGATGAACGAAAGTGAAAACAAAGAATTATACGATATATACTCCTTGAACAAGAACTATTGAGCGAACAATAAGTGACACATGACAAAGAAGGAGGATTGAAGGGAAAAGAAAAAAAATACACGTAACGATTCGTAAGTGGAATAAGTTTCTACGCGTGGATGCGAAAATGAGTGAATAAAAGAGAAGAAATAATCGGAGTGCGACACGAAGAGGAGTAACGGGGTTCGTCGTAAATAGGGATAAAGGTTAGGGAACGTAGCGATCTGGGGAAAGGGTTTTGGTAATAAAAGGATACGGATTTGTTTCGCAGAATAGGGTTGGGGTAGGCAAAATAGCGGAGGGGAAGGAAGCCGGGGGGGGGAGGGAATTATGAGGGGAGTCGCTGATCCACCCTCCTTTGTCCAATGTTTCCATAAACTTGATTGGAAAATGCCAGACAACTCACACTGGGATTTACGAATCACATACGCTTCACACCTAATGGAAGTATTGTGGCACTGATGTTATGAAAGTGCATGTCAGCATTAACTTATGACCGTGATGCAAAGGGTGCTTGCACTCGTGCTTCGAAAATGCAATCGATGTGAACTTGTGGAAATATATTTTCGCCTGATGTCGATGCTCACAAATTTCCTCGTACGCAAACACCACTCAATGATTCTTAATAGTGTAACGCTCGTAGCATGTCATTCTTGGATCGTTTCCAATAGAAGAAAGAGAGATAATGATGATTATTACCAATAAAGGTTCCATTAAAATATGATTTTATTATTGTTTCCCTTTCAACTTTAAAAAAACAATCAACACCAATTTCTTAATCAATGAATGATTTCAAAAATTCTTCAAGGAAAGAAGTGAAGTAATCTCTTAAACAGAACAGATTTACAAAGGTATTCAACTAGTATCAACGTAATTTATTAAATATATGAGAAACATAAGTACCATTGATTATAGTAACAGTTAAAACCCACTATCGAAAAATATAGCCTTTATAAGTAATAAAAGTGGAAAAAGTACACGAAAACTAGCTATCTTCCCTAATCCCATTTGAATCCTTCATTGACCAATATTACGATTCCATGGAGCTGTACATCAAGGATTCATTACAGCTAATAATTCGCCCCCAATAATAGTGGAGTGCTGAACAGAATATGATCAAAGTGTACTGAGCTACAGATTAATTTGACGAGTTCCTACCAATCCACAGTTGAACATTATTTAATCTAGACAACAAGCAATTTAATTTACGTAATAAACAAAATCAAAACCACTGCCCACATACGTAAAAATGAATCAATGATAATCTTAAAGCGATTACAAACAATCCTTAGTAACAGATAACTTCGATAACAATCGTAACCAAGCACCAATGGGTGCGCGATGAAAAAAAAAAGAAACACGAAATGAGAATAAAGGATTATTTAGGCGAATCTCCAGTCTCTACTTTCCCCCACGTCTCACGTGGAAAAATCAAACAAAAAGAAAATACATAATCGGAGTCTTTGAGTGTTTTCACACAGAAATCTCCGTTCGTGAGGAACGAGTAAATTCAAATCCCCTTCAACGATACGTGAAAAAAAAGTTGGGGTGAAATCAAAACAAAATTTCGCACCGTTAAGGATTTGAGCGTCGCTCTCATCGCGGGTAAAGCTTTCCCACTAATCCATCAGAATTACGCTCACAAGGAAAATAATCAGGATCAATTCGGAAACCTAAAGGGAAATAAGGAATGCGTAGGGGTTTGTGAGAGGATAAATACCAGCTCTCCGATGAATATTGAGCAGGAAAAAGGGTGGAAAGGAAAATGGGGTTGTTACATTTATTATACATCGCGCACAAAAAAGAAATTTAATAATAAGTATTGAATAAATATATCTTAAAAAGAGACTGAAGCTATATGAACATCTACATTATGCATATACGTAATTTATGCCAGCTGTTGTAACTAAATACCATACTATATGGAAGTATATTCCATATCGATTCGATTTTATAATCTTAAAACGGACAAAAATATGGTGACGTATACGATGCGTTTGCCTACTTAAGGAAGCTATGAAGATTAATTAAAACTTCATTTCAGGCTTTTAATCATTCTAGGATTACTAACGTTGATTAACTTAAACAAATGACTATTGTAGCCAGCTTTTTTTATGATAATAGTGAATTCTATTTTAGAATAAATCATTTTAGTTAAACAGAATTAACAAAGAACCTAACCTATAAATTACCTTGTCTAGACAACTTGACCTAATGATTGCTGCTTTGTCAATTTATTATTTTAGATAACCTACTTACCAAGTAGTTTATAAAAGAATTTTTATCTCTATCTATTATAAACTATCTTTCAATTAATTTATATAATCAAATTTTTGTTGATGGGCATGCATATAACTTCAGTTGAAAATAGCTATAATTCATAATGTATACATACTTTAGAGCTAATAGTTTAATATAAAAAGGGTATGTATGGCATCGAATTAGTATAGCATACACAAAATAACTTTATCCCATTCTAAAGAAACATCCCTTGAGAAGGGAGCAATATTTGGGATGGAAGAGATTACTTGACATTACTTGACAAGCTTTGACATTACAATGTCTCCCTCGATAGCTTGTAGCAATTTTGAAAAAAATAATATTTCAAGGAAAAATCGATAATCGATTCCGTACCAATGGACAAATGACGTTAATATTTGATCGGCACATTCTCCTTCAATTTCATGCGAATCGAAATTGGCAATCAAGTCGAGAGAAAGGGTTCGATATTCCGGAAGGATCGATACATCGTTTTTCGACGTCGAACACCTTTCGCCAAATGAAAAAAAAATCCCTTATCGAAATCCGATGAAGGGTACATTGGAATCTATAATACCGACGCCCTAATCCAAAGCCTTTGCATCATGTTTTCTCTCATTATCCATCGAACAATATCCCCCTCTTCCCAATCATCTCACCCTACTTCAAATAAAAAACCCCTTTTCTCTTCCGTTGCAATTCATTTCTCGTCAAGCATCTTCCATCTCTTCCTAATCGGGTATTTCGACTTGTATTTTTTCTCGTTTGAAATAAAAATATCATTTTGATATACTTGTATATAATTGAAATACAGAAGTCATTGAAGATTGGTTATTAATTATTGACAACTTATACTACTCAAAAGTAGTTTATTATGAGCAATTTAGATGGAACAATGACATTTATAATTACTCTTGTATGAAGTTTATGAAGGGAATTGGATTAAAAATTAAATATATTATATATATAAGCCATAAAAGTCTCAAAATCATAGAATTATTTATGATAATGGTAATTAACTTAATCCACGAATAGTTAAATATCTTCCTTACCATAAATTCCTCCTTCCATGTAATCAAAAAATGTCTTACTTCTTTTACGATAAACTCCAAATTAGTTATGCTAACACCATTTTAAAATTTCTAAGAAAACATATGTATCTATGAATTTTTCCCACCAAGAATGGAGTTTAATTTTTTCATAATATGCCACGTAAAACGTGAAAGTTCAATAAATTCTTCCATAGAACCCTTTAATCCACATCTTCCACTTGCGTTTTTAATTCACTTCTTTCTCCAAATTGAATAGATTCGATTAAACTAAACTAACTAAAAAACAAATAAGAAAGTTCGTAAAGAGACGAGAGATTCATGATTTTGTAGGAATAAATATAATTAAGAATATTTAGATATACTCGTTATATATGTAGGCTTGTGCCAAAACATTATATCTTTATTACTCATTCCGAAGATATAACAATATCTTCAAAACCTCATTTCTTCTCAAAATATGATGACATACCACCCGTACTCCCCAACTATTCCACCACATTATCCAAAATACTCTTTTACAACCGAACCTGCACACTTTTTCTTACTTCTTTTCTAAGCTTTTACATCCTCAGTATCCATTTCTCGCCCTCAACTTCCAACCGAACCTTCTCAATCATATGATTCTACCGGTCAACTTCCCACCTCACATCTCGCTCCCCCAACCCCACCAGATCTCCTTTTTCGTCAAATACAAAATGCATTTCTGGACAAAATACGAAGATGCTATATTTTCATCGCACTATTATATTTATTTATTGATTCTACCATAACTTCCAGGCGAGAATATTGCCATCAAAGTTCCTTAATTTATAATTTACACGTGTATTTTGGTTGGCTAAAAATTACTTTTTCGATATTCTATTATTGTCTCTGAAGACTTCAAGAAGAAGACTTTAGTATACTAGAAATTTAAAATCCCATATAATTTATTTCTCAAGTAAATCTAATTTAATGATAGATTATTGCTTTCTCGAATCAAAGAAAAAAAAAAACAAGTATTCAATTCCTTCCTTACGCAAACTAGAACGTATCCTTCTAAAAAAAAAACCATTCATCGGAGAGTGATCATGTATGGCGAGAGAGAGAGAAAAAACGAAAATAAAAACCATATGGAGAGGTTTCATCGCGAGTGATCGCGAATAAAGCCCAGCTTCCCGTTGGCTACAGGTGCCCGGACGTGCGTGTATACAACACCCATCTCGCTAAGCTCATTACGCGAAAAATTTTCGTCTCAATTCCGAACGTCACATCGCACCTTTGTTTTGCATTCTCCGCCGATACTTCGAGAGCTTTAAAAAAAAGGCTCTTGACGTCATGAACGGCGTTTATTTGGATCGGTCGTCGTTAGGGGGATTGAATGCTTGAATACGCTTCGATGATATGGGCTCTTGAATATCGGGATCGGAAAGTGAACGTATCGACACGAGAGTCTTTTTTTAAATCGGAGTTCGAAACAGAGTAGAGGATATAAAAGAGCAAACAAGGGTGATCGGAGATTAAAGTGATACTTATGTTGCATGATATATTTTAAGTTCATTACTGATAATTTTAATGTTATTTTTTTTAGAATTATAATATTTTCGAATAAATATTTCTCTAAAATCATGAGATTATTTGTACGTCATTTTTATAATACAATGTATAATATTAGATAAAACTCTACCATAGATTTCTATAAAACTTTTCCAAGCGGTATGATTTAGTATTAATTGAATTCATAACAGCTCTATAGCCTGTCCTTGTGATAGTTGATGAGTTATGATACTATTTAAAATTAATTAATGATATTTGGAGTGTTTCCTTCAATTTTGAGCTCATATTTGTTATCAAATTAGATTAAAAAACAGTAGATGTATTCTTGATTTTTCCTGACATTTCTCTTTCGAAAAAGATCCAGTGAACCCGAGAGATGATACAATACGACCTATCGCACGTAAATTAAATTTGCGAAAACCGTGCGAAAAATTTGCGAAAAAAATATCAACAACTTCAGGGACACGTCATAACCAAAAAGGTGACAATAAGAGGGCCTACTGGAGAGGGAATTCTCATCCTATCCTTGGTGACGATAAAATCTTCCATCTTATCGTTTCGAAAAAAAATGCTATTTAAACTTACTTCCAAATACTTCACTGCAAAGCAGAATGATATCTGGTGAAACTATTACAAGTAATCTAGTAAAATTGCCCCCATTGCCATTCAATCCCATTAATACACTCTGCTTATACATAAGCCTCTATTCCAGTACGACCCCGCGTACCTTCGACATTATTCCTCCTACGAAATGCAGATGCCCCTGGAGACGGCCGACGTCCAACCGTTTGGCACCAAAGGATACCGCAGCCCTCCAAGTGGACGCCAGAGAAAAAAGAAATCCATCCTCATGCAAAATAAAGGAGGGGAGTTTTTTTCCAGTCTGCGAGAGAAAAGACATGGCGTCCAAAACAATAGGAAAGGCGCTATAAAAATAAATTAGGGCAATAGCAATAAAGTTTTTTTGGAAAATAAGGAGGACGTGGGAGCAGTAAGAAATCCGAGTTTGGCAAAGACGAGGACTTGGATTAAAAGTCAGTGGATCTCTTGAGGGGTCCGATAAAATTCGCAGCGCACCGCTGGACCACGGATGGATAGGAATGAGATTAACCGTTGGAGGGGAAGAAGTAGGCTTTCGGAAACGAGACACTGAGGGGTATAACATCCCTAGGTCCAATGTACATATACTTTACACGTATTGCTTGGGATAAAAATATGAAAATTAACTATATTATCAATACGAGAACAAATATAAGCACGCACTCTTCGATTACCGTACCAGAGGAGGTGTATATTATAGTATCTCTGTTTAACATATAAGTATTTTTTGTGTTTATATACACGCTATTTTCGTAATAAAATAATGTAACTGTAAACTCGCAAAAACAGATTAACCTTCGAATTTTTTCCATAAATTTTAGAACTTCAATCTCCTTCGGATTATGTAAGCCTCAAAATGAAATTTGATTTAAATTATACAATTCGTATTGATCCCAAGCTTATAAAAAAAAGATTCATTAATATTCAATAAAATATCAATAATGATAATTATCCACAAATTTTCATTATGCAAATCTCTTCCTTCCTTTTAAGTGGAGACGGAGGAGTAAAATACTACACTACACTTTAATATTTATGATCAGTTTTCTTGATCTTGGACTCCAAGTTAAATTAAATTTTCCATAACTAAAATAAATTATTAATTTTAGAATCGCTGGTAAAAATTCATTGAAAACTATCGAACTTCTATAAGTCCATCATCAATTTAAAGATTCTTATAAAGTATATTTTTATATTTACTTATCCAATAGAATTGTTAGACAAATTTTTATTTATAACGAGGAGGTTTAATTTGTATTAATGCAAACTCGATAACTCTTCTAAATTCAATTTAATCTATTCATATTTCCATTTTATTTGGCCGAAAAACTCTGAATATAGGGATCTATAAACACTATACACATACGTCTTCAAAACAATAACCTAAAATAATTGATGGATCATATGCGTTGACAAAAAACGAAGATGAATGAGTGGGTCCAGTTTTCAGTGGTCATAGCAGCCTAAATATGTCTAGGAAGGGTTCCCCCATCCCGATGGAGGATTAAGTAAGACCTTAGACAGGGGAGTGTCCCTTGGTGACCCCAGCTAGCCATTTGGCAAACTCTTCGTCTCCCCCGAAACCGATACACGCCCAACATTCGCTTTGAAACCGCAGAATAACACCGCATATAACTTCGATCCTCGGCCTCCCTATTTATGAACCTTGGTTGTTCATCCTTCATAATTCAAGACCGACGCTATCTGCCAGCAATATACGAGACTGGGATGTTATGTCTTGTTTCTGGGGATACTTCGATAGGGAAACTTGTAGTTCCCTTCCAACGGAAAATTTCTTTTAGGACGGGATCTCTTGTCTAGTGAGGTTCATAGAGTTGTCTTATATTTTTGATTTCAAAGAGACAAAATAGTCTCTAAAATGTTCAACACATTAAATAAATACTTTCTTAATTGTATAATCTTTGTAATCAGCTTAGTAATTTAGGTATTGTTTTTATTTTTAACTAAGATAAGTAACAATTATAAAATTACGTATCTGCAGGAGATATATCTATAAGACACCCTAGATAAAAAAGGAAAGTTTGATCAATTGAATATTTATCCTCAATATATTTATTTAACAGTAAAAAGAATATATAAGACATAAAAACTTTTCTTCAATACAGCCTTCAAGGCTAAAAAAGAGAAATACCTTCACAGTAACATTCTAAAATAAATTGAAGATAGTGTTGATATTCTCTCATTGAATTTTTCTTGTTATCATATTCAGAATATTTTCGAGAACTTAATAAATATAGGAAGTAAATAAATACGTTATTTATAAATGAATTATTTGAGAAAAATGCATTATACGAAAATTTCTTAAATCAAAGAACTATTTCCTAAAATCAATTATCTTCCAACAACACAAATTGACGAGATAATATTCCACAAATAAAAAATTCGTTTCCATCTAAAATACTAGAAACTTGGGAAATAAATACCTATAGACGTGTGGTTCAATTATGATGACATTGGACATACCAAGTCCTTTAGCTTTTATATAAGTCCTCATTGATATCTATTATACACAACCGCTAATAAATCTCGAAGTATTTCAGCATGGTGGAAATGATACGGGAATGATTTGCGAGATAGATGCGCGTGGCTGATACTAAAGCCTGGCAAAGGGAATCCCCTCACCTCTTCTGGTCAATTCGAGACGGAAGTCGTAAATGGACAATCGCTCGCATGCCAAGACGCACTGGGCACGAAATTTGCTCGCAAAAAAAGAGCCAAAAATAAAAGCAAACGTATATTCGAGCCTCTTACGAATGGCGACGCATCGGTGAAGAGCAATAACGATTCTCTTTTGTTTCCTCCCACTTTGCATCGGACCCTTGGAAAATCGAGCCAAAGTTCCGCCCAAAGGATAAACACGGCCTTTGTACCTTTGCATTCATTGCGCTGCCCTACGTCGTTAAGGACTCGACAATGAAAAGATGACACTTTCCTTTGTAGACGTAATTACTGACGATCGATATATTATACGAGCGATGATGTGAATTCTTCTTATATTCAAGGAAATAATTTTTTCCATAAATATTTCACACGTATATCAATCAATATCGTTATCTGTGAATATTGCCTCATCTGTATAATGATATTTTATTTTTACCACTATTATAACAATTATTGTCCGTAGTATATTATGTAGTAACTTAACGTACGATATATCAAAATCAGCGTAACAGCGTACGACAAGTATGGCAAGAATATAAAGAAAGAGTTCATATTATACTCATGGTCAAATTCAAATATCACGATAGATCTAAAAATTACAAACTTTACATAGTTGTTGCTTATATTGATGCAGGCTAAAAATGTAATTAGGTGCATACTAAATTACTAAAAATATAATTACTACATAATGACGAACTTAAGTAAACATATGACTTTGGCAATCGATTAATACTATTTCTAAACGCTAATTGTAATTATAGATCCAATAATATACCCTTCATTATCAAGCTTAAGAAAGCTTAACAATACATTTTCCAGTCCGTAAACAATTAAATTAGAAAATTCAAGAGCACGAAAAATAATATTAATACAATAAATGCAAGACGGTGATACATTTTTTCAAATCTCGTCAATTATAAAGTCGAACATTATTATTACCATAAAACGAGCTGTATGCCACGTCAATCCTTCAGAGTTGATACTCATCAGACCATAAGGAAACTCAACCCTCAACGCAACAAGACGAACCCTAAATAAATAACATACGGAATATCTTCAAAACCGCATAACCCTTTTTGCCGTAGACCGGCGACAGAAGATATCAACTTCCGATAAGGACCTGGACATCATTTCATCGCAGACAAATTTTCACCCGCAAAAACATCCCTGGGCAGTCGGCGTCTATTAGAAAAGATGCCAGGAAACAGATTCAAATTGTAATTTACGGCGATGTGTGAGGAGGAGAAGCTTGGATACAAAAACTCCTTTGCGGATAGTCTTTATGCTTGGTCAGTGCGACCCTCGTACTTTGATGGGCCGTTATTTATCGAAGGAGAGAAAGGAGAATTAAGCTACGTATATTGCCATCCCGGACATCTGGAACTATGCCATCGAATTCTAACCGGAAGTTGCCGGCTCCATCGAACGAACCGAGATAGTCGTTATGGGCCACCCGCACCGATGGCCTCCCGCTACAGACAATCCCTTTTTTTTTCCCTCTACGCCCCTTAATACTGCCGAAGTGGTCATTACTACACCGAGCCTTCTTCTGGTTCGTCTTCCGATCGCCTATACGTATTCCAAGGGCTCTACCATCAATCTACTTCGTCAGCTGTTACTAAGGAAACATTAGCTGGGCTGTCGTTGATGGATCAATTATACTCAGTGCCATTGCGTCTGACATTAATTTTTCATCTGCGATTGGACTGTTCGATCATCTGGTTCTCGGAAGGAGACGAGTGGAAGGAAATAAGGGAACCTAGAGATATGTTTCTACTGGTCTCTAAGGAGCCGGATGATATCAAAAAGAGGCGGTAGTCATGGAAATCTTTCACAGATTGACTGATTATTCTAATTATCGACTGTCTTATCCGTGTTACGATTCCTTTTATTTCATCTTTGTATTACAATAACGTACGCTTCATATCTCTATTGTAGGATTTATTCCTACCCTAAGACATTCCTTCTAGAACGTTTTTGATCTTATGAACTCCTTTCAAATCCGCACGTATTTTATTTTCTTTGGTATTTGAAGTTTCATCTCATCACGAATACATTCGTATTTATTTATTTACATCCTTATACGACCTCATCAAATGGAACTCCATCAGTACTAAATTCTCGTTTTCCGTAGAGTATAGGGAAGAATATTTTTCATATTTTGAACATTCTTTGGTCATCAGCAGAATTTTACAAATACATGTTATTCATTATATAAATTTAACGAGTGATTTCTCCAAAATATATTTCCCATATTTAGACAGGTGCTACAAAACTGTCTTTTGAAGAAGTCGCACTTTTATACCAGAAGTCCTTTGTGCACATTATTGATCGAAATTCAGATTTCTGTGCATTAAAACTCAAAAACCTATTTGCATTGAAATCATTTAATATGCATACATGAGATAACTATCAAAAATAAAGATAGTACGAATTAAAACATTATCTCTAATGCAAACAAAATTTTAGATTCGAATTTAATGACTTCAAAATTAATTTCCAAAGGACAGAAATGTAAAAACATAAGGTAAATGACTATCGAAGAGCTAATTGAACTAGAACTGCCTTCGCGTGGTGCCATGAATTTTCATTGAAAACTGAGACATATCAAATTATCTTAAAATTGAGATGGCCAGAACACCTTTCTTAGAACTTACGAGAGGCAAATCATGAAATATTTTAAAGCTTTTATAATCTTAATTTATCGAGATCATCTAATGGCATTATAGATAATTATTGTATAGTCAAAACTGACCAATTGCGATACATGAGAGCTCAGATAAAATCGTATGAACGAACAATGGGTCTAAATCTCTCGTATTTAAAGGTATATCACCGGAAAACTTGCCCGAGTTGAAGTATCGATTTTTCTATACAAACTTCACAAATCATTCAATCTTTGCAACATTAAAATATTTTAATACTCGTATTAATGGTTGCAAGGCACTAATGACATTGTATATTATTTTCCGGATAAGGTGTTTGATTTCGAATATTTAAAATTGTATATCACATTAATACATCCATTATAGTATGGCACAGTCAAAGGATTATAGACCTTTTTTATATGTATCTCGCGAATGCACCATGAGAATACGTATGAACGGAAAGCTTGTGTGAAAGCATTTGGGGACGAAGTGGAATCTCAAAGGATATCCACAGCGGTCCAAAGATGGCGGGAAAATAATGCAGAGACAATCGATCATGACGTTCCTTTCTATATTACGACACACGTCGACAAATGCAGTCACTTCACTTCATCTTACGATCGTATGTATTATAAGGAGATCCTTAAACCGAAGGAGGAACAAGTATTCACCTAAAGACATAGACCCGTTGCTATGCAAAGAAAGTCACTCTCATATAAAGATCGAAAAATATCGATTCATAACAAATATCGAAACATGACTACAAAAAACTATAATAGCAACAAAGAGACAATTAGTGAAGAAGTATTTTGAGGTGCCTAGAATGCGGCTGAGCGACAAAATAATTAAAATTAAACTGCATAGGTTTCTTAAGTAAACAAATTTTCTGAAACAGAGCTCGTGTTATACTAATTACAATAAAAAGAAAACGAAAAAACACTATCCTTTGAGATTTCTTGGGCTGATTGTACTGTAGTATACTGTATACAATACTGATTGTATTGTAGACTTCGCTATATTTCTATCATAGTTATGATTACTTTCTGAAAAAGGTAACCAAAAAGTAACAATAATGAAAGTAATGACGACTATCAAGGGCTAAATTCAATTAGTATTTGGTAGCGTGTAGCATCGTAGGAGAAGCTTGAAGTATTGAGTTCTACTTAAGTAATAAGTTTTCAGTTCATCCACGAAGGACCATAAAGATTTTGAGTTAAGAGTAGGAAATATTATTATCTTAGATTCCGCTCTTATATCTTAATCATAACAGTATTGTAAGTAACGTTTAAGAGGTATAACATATCTTTTCGCAAAATCACTACTCCATTGACTTAACAATCATTAACTAAAATACACTCAAAAACTAAATCAGAGATTAAAGAGTATTTCATTCTTGATTATCTAATTCAAAAAGGAAACAGCTCTCACTCAACAGAACACAAGATTCTACATTTCCAGGTACCTTTAAACGTATTTCTAAATGAAATCTCTTTCTCAAGAATAAAGATCTTTCGAAGCTATAATAAATTCGTAAGCTATATTCCATTAAACGAACGGGATATTGCAAGATACACTGTTTCTATTCGACACTGAAATAATGATCTTACAATTAACTAAATTAACTGGCGAGAAACGTTATTTAGTTATCTTATTCGTAAACATAGCAAAACTTCACGATCAATTATCTCATCCGATTGTTATGAATGCATTGTTGATACGCTTCCCCATACCCTTTATCAATAATGTACACGTACCCATTGTATAAAAGGTTATATCATATTCAAGAATCAATGCTGTATTCGTAATGCTTTAATCTAACTTAAATTCAATCCCGCTCCCTTCCACACAACATGTAGCACAGACAGAGAGACACCTAAGGCAGACTAAATCTTGACGAGAGAAACAAGGGCTGTTCGCTGGAACGCACTTGCCATCTATTGGCGTTCACTAAAAGCACGAGAAGGTTCCGCGTGGCGCCAAATGTCAAACGCTCAAAGCCAGTCAGAAAATGGAATTTTCAAAAATCGATAATACGGAAGTGTATGATTATTTCATTAAATATGTGACCAACTTCAAATCTCCTGCAAATTAGTCAATTGTGTAATGTAATATGATATTTAGAATAACCAATTAGCCTGTGAAAACTAGAAATACAATTTTAAGAACGTCCTCGTCTTATGTCAAATGCAATGTTACGCAATGAATCCAATCCTAATGACTTTATAAATCTTCATGGAAGAAAAACGTCTATCTATTGCATAAGACTAATAAAACTTTGATAAGAAAAGTATTACTTCAACATACCAGGAACTTTCAAGAAAACTCCACCTTGTGATTTTCTCAAATACGCTAATTCATGCATTTACGTTTCCCCAGAAATTATAGCAGCGAAAATTATGAATTAATGCAAAACTTTGGTTGTTAATGTGAATTAAAAGTTGTGTATAGTAGCAAAACATGTTAATAAACTCATATTCCCACGGCGAAAAGAATAATTTCTGGAAAAGATGAAGTGAAAATTATTCTCTCACGGAGGGAAATATGTCCTCACTAATTCTTCAAATTTATGTCCCACATTCGCAGGAAACGCATTTTCATAATGAAGAATTACACAGAATGAACATAAATCGACGCTCATTAAGTTTTATACAACCAAAGCAGGACCTTTTTGGGAAAGACTTTCGCAAGTTACAATTTAAAAAGAAACGAAGTTATTGGTTTCTAAGGGTGACCCTTTCAAAATATCAAACAAAAGAGATTTCTTAATAATAATTTATAATCCGATTTGATTAAAGTAAAAAATATATACCCCTATCCCGCAGCGAGTTTGCGACAGAGCATGATGTCTGTAAAAAATTCTTCTGAGATGTATGTTTAATTAATCGAACGAATTATATCTTGCAAGAAACTGCCTGTAGCTAAGATTTAAATTTTCTCCGTGTTAATCTATCAAACATTTATAATAATTCAAATACTGTGCATTCCTATCTGGATTTAACTTAATCAAACAAACGAACGGAGTCGTTTTCTTATTGTAGTTCATTCTGGCTTTAAAATGACATAAAAGTACAACGGTATGTGCCAATATTACGCCAAGTCTTCCCAATTTGCAAGAATTTTGTGCAAGTAGGTGTTATTAACATCCTAACATCTCCGATCTTTCCTAACCATGAGATCCTATCGCATATTTTCACACAGCACTTTTTGTCGTTCATTTCCGTTGCAATATCATTAGCTTCGAATAATTTTTGTGTTCATTTATACGATAAAAAACGTATCGAAATCTAAACACGTAAAATAAACTACTAAATTTGATGAGCAGTATTGATACTTGATATTTTATCAATAGCCAAAATCATTGACCATATAAAAGTACAGAAAACTTATGAAACGAATCGGTAATTAGTTCAATAAGCATACAATTGCGAAAACTTTACGTTACGTTCTTTCTCAAGCGTTTTGGTATATAACAGTACTGAAAATCAAAGAAAATGAACAACAGAAGTATTTCTACGCTGCGTGTTTTAGGAAAATATGTGGCGAACCTTCACACTCTTCTACCTTTTCTTCCCCAAACGAAAGATACTCCAACTCTGAGTTGGGTCGATCATTTCTTGAATAAGCCGCTGTTCGCACATCTTTTCAGAGCTGTTCCATGCCTATTCACCCCTTGTTACTCTTTTCTGCCTCTTTTTAACTCAAGTACAGGACTTTTTAAATCTGCTGAACCCATTACAGATTTTAGGTTACTTCGCTCAACATCAAACTGACCTTTGGTATTCTTCTTAATACATTTACCACATTATATTCTATGATGATATGAAATCTGCCCTTAGAGTACCAACTTTATTTTCTATTACTGCTGATTTATTCTAAAAAATATCAATGCATTTTGTATCAACATAGTACATTGTCAACAGAAACCTTTTCTTTCATCAGATCGAATACTCAGAGATTTAATTATAATACTAATATTAACTATAGACTAATAACATAATACGGGAGATATTATTTGATGCTTCAATTAGAAACGAATATTTAATGAATCCAGAAAATGGAGAAAACTCAAGAACATAATATCTAACCTCTTTCATAAAATTTTTAGGGTATTACAACTGATGAATCGGTTTTCTTGAAAAACTTGCATTTTGTCTATAACTAAAAACCCTAAGTCAATACAACAACATGAGGAGAATATTTTAGCAGAAATAGCAAAACAGAAATAGAAGTATAATTTATCCTTAATGGCTGTACTTCATGGAAAGTCATCATGATGAAATATTTGGCACTTTGTAATACCAATCACAATATTTGGTGCTGCATATTCTTGTATGACTTACCTGGTGATGGTTTACTGCTGGAACCGGTGGTTATTTATATATTTATGGTAATATCGCAAAATGTTTCCTAATCAGTAACAGTATACACACACTCATACGTTTACATATTACATAAATGAAATGGATAAAGGAATACCAAAAGGAGCTATTGTCATTGATATACGAAGGTTCTTAAAACTTACAGTTCCTTAAGTCTATAATTCTTCTGAATCTAAATGTTATTTTAAAGTTTTTTTTATATAAACCTATAATTATATGTTGACTATTAGAGATATATGACCATAAAAATCTACAATACTCATAGTCAAATCTACAAGTAACTAGGATCAAATAATGACTTACAGGAACAATAACTTGTGAAACTGTTGACCACGGATCGATCCAGAGCTTCGGTCTTGAAAATAAATCCTGACAAGTATATTTTCCTTAATAATAATCCTGTTCACTACGTTCTTTTCTTGATAAAAATCTTGTTAAATATATTCTTTCCTTGATATAAATCCTGATAAGTACATTCTTTCCTTGAATCTAGTAAATAAAAGTGGTATAAAGCAATTAATAAATGTCCAACAGATCAATAACGTTGCATATATGAAATTTTAAGATTGACACTCACTTTTATTATAAGCTATTATAATAATTTAAAGACGATTTATCGCCAGATCAATACAATATTATATTACAGATAAATATTTGTTGTTAAATAATTTGAGCAATGATTAAATTTAAATGATTGATGATCAATGATTTGATAAATGATTAAGATATTGTTCTAGATTGCTTATTGTTCTATATTGATTATTGTTCTATATTGATTATTGTTCTAGATTGATTATTGTTCTAAATTGATTATTGTTTTAGATTGATTATTGTTCTAGATTGATTATTGTTCTATATTGATTATTGTTCTAGATCGATTATTGTTCTTTCTACTGTTATTCTAGTGTTAGTAGTGAATTACGTAATACAATTATTTCGAAGATAATTTACGTTCACTCGGTTCAGGAATCAAAACTTATAGCTTATCAAACTAATCAAAAGAAACCAAGCATCTTATTCTTAACAGAACTCTCTTCGCTCGATTTATAGTCGAGAAACACAGCGAATTGCTTCGCCGTCCGCATCGTATACCATTCCGTTGTAAGCGATGAGCCATAAAAACCATAACTCAGAAGTCATGAATCAGCTCGGCCCGAAAATTAGAAATGTGAAAAAGAAGGATTTTCAACAAAAACTCCGAAAGAGGCATTGAGTGCGGACGGGGGATGAAGTATCTTCGGTGGATTATGTAGCGAGGGGCATATAACGGCCTCCCTCGTTCCTTCCAGATGTACAAATTGCCACCGCATGAATCACGATTCAAAAGCTAACGAAGTTAGAACAACTTTAGCGACATCTTATAAATTAAACTCGCCATAAATTTCGCTAAAGGTGCTCGGAGAAATTTTACTCCACGTTAAGAGTAGAGTCTCGCAGCACGGTCTTTGAGAGAAAAAAAGACGGCAGAGGGGAAATAAAGGAAATTGGCTGTGCGAAACGGTGGAGGACTGAGGTGACAGAGAAAATGTAAAGCTTTTTGGACCTCACCCTCGTAAGGAAATTTGTCGGAGGAAAACGAAAAACTATGGGTGGAGAGAAAGTGTACTGTCGGACGTGATGCTTGAATGGGTTAAAGAAGGAGCGGGGCGAAGGGACACAAAGCTGTCGGCGAGTGGGAGAGGAATCGCCCGGGAAAATGATGGTTGCCCGACGCCTTTTATGAGCAGGAGAAGTGGTGTTTTGGAGAAAATGTGGCCTTCGTTAGAAGAGTCGAAGATGCTTGGGGAAGAGCGGAGTCTACCGATAGCTGAGGAAGCGGTGCGCCCCCATTCATCTGCAAAGGAGGTTGGATGAATGGAAGAACCTCGAGAGCGCATACGGAACATGGAATTCGGAGCAGTCGATATTATTCCCCATGTCGTTGGGGGCAACTCGACACTTATAGTCCTAATTTCCTCAGCATATCTTGCTCACTATACTTCACTCTGAAACAGACATACTTTCATTCATTCCAATATACACCCATCTCGGTAAAATAACGGCAATCGATTCCCTACTACAGGGCTGATCTAACCTTTCACGAAGTATTTACCACAAGGTATCCATTAGTTTTTCTTCTGTCTGCCAATTAAGTCATATCTATTAAGAGACACCTTATAAAGTTAACTTAAAACAAGTCCATTACTGCTTCTCTGTGAACAAATACCTCCTTTAACGAATTCGATACTTACCCGAAGAGACCCCACCGATTACCATCACTGCATCTTCCTCCTTTTAAGACGTTTCAAATCTAAAAGGCGTCAATATGAAAGAGTAAGATAGCTAAGTACCACTTAAAGGTTTGATGTCCACCTAAACAGAGAAATACCTAATCAGCGTAAGGACTATCTATATCTAGATAATATATGCGAGCCTTCAATACAGCCGTCGATGAAAAACAAAACTAAACTTCGCGAGAATACAGTTTAAGAATCATCGAAGATATATTTTCTAACCAAATTTAATATCCTTTAGAAAATTCTTCTTATATAATTTTGAAGATGTCTAATTAATGACTGGTTCGGGAAGAATAATAAAATTGAACACATTAAACTCGATCGGAACTGCTTCGCAACATTTGAGATACCATCTCGATATCCCTCTATACATACGAGGGCTACCAAACACCTTTGCCCTGCTTTAAAACTGTAGCTATTGTGAGATCCGATGCCATGAATGGAAAACTCGCTCAAGAAGTCGCTTGAAAGATTCCTCTTTGGCAAAATAGGATCTTTAGGGTTAAGACAACGTAGGCCGCGTTCGCTATCCCCTCCACTCACGAGACCATTAAAGCAGATTCTGGTAAGACGCCAATAAATCTACGCCCAGCTCGTAATTAAACGCACAATTTACGGAACACATACAACGATCACGGCGTTCCTCAAATACCCCGCCTCCTCATTTTATAAACCCCGTGCGAGCTTTTTCTAAGGATCACTCCTTAACCCCTGCCTTCTCTACAGATTTTTCGCCGAGATACATACACACGGCCGAAATACGCTGCAGATTCATCCTTGGATGCTGAAAAGATTCGAGACAAAATGCATCATGGATTTTTCCGTGGATATAAGAAGATAGGAAAAATACACGTGGCTTCATGAAGATACAAGTATATACTAGGTTAAGGCCTCATCAGCCGAATACCGCATAAACAATGAAAAATAAATACACACAGGGTTGATAAGCTAAAATATTGAGTGATAATACCTTTAAATTAATTAATTAAATATAAAGTACAGATGAAACCTTGAGTATTAGTGGTTAATAATAGTACAAATATAGTACAATCTACAAATGAAGAAAATTACATTTTTAGTAAAGTACATATTTTGAAAAGAAATTACTGATTCCTAAATAGCTAAGCTGATTGATAGCAAGCTTCTTTGTGTGAGAAATGTATCATAGAATCCACAAGGGCTCTCGCACAAGGACAAAGAACCATGTTCAGTCCTCCATGGATCAATAAGAGAACCCTTAGGATCATTGAAAGTTTTGACTAAAAGAGGAATTTCAGTTTGAAATTGAAAATATCATTATAGTTCAGTTCTTACTTCCTTCTTTAGTTTACATAATAGATTCTCATGTGATGAGAATTAAATTTCAAGATTTCAAAGGTAAATTCTTGATCATAGCATCTTTCTGTTGATCATGATATCCAAAAAAGCAAAAAATCAATAAATACAGATATAATTTCCCTGAAACTAAATATTCCCTCTTGGGTATTATATAATTGAGAATTTTTAGGTTAGAAATAATAATAATTGAAGTTACTTTTATACTGAACAAAATTAATATAATAAAACATCCAGATGAACAAATTTGCTGTCAATCAACTTTTTTATCAGAATAATTTTGATTTGAAATGTTTCAATACAGCTAATCTAGCAAAAAAATTAAAACATAACACATTTACATTAAAGTTAAAAATGTGCAAATATTCTGCAAAATAATGTACTCAACAAGTTAAATAATTTTAGATCTAAAGATGGATTGCTATATTTACAATATTCATAACGAAAAATACACTTATTTGTCTCACCAATCCTACTATGGTACTAAGGAATAACTAGTTCAATAATCTAAAATAAATAATAAACTAATTGGTATTTTACTAATAACGCTGCAATTCATGACTATGGCAAATACTTTAAGAAGAGTAAATCAAATGAAATGGAATCTTAATTGTAATAATCCGTGATACAATCACTCATTTCACCATTGTCTTGTAACATTTCAACAATAAGTTTTTCCACTAAGGTAATAGATTGACATGTAGTCATTCTTATAAAGATTGATTTAGAATCAAAGAATATGCAAATACCAATATGATTTACATTGAAGATTACAAAACAGAGGAATACACTGTATCATTTCAAAACCAGGTACCTAGTAATACTATAATGTATCCTCAATAACAAGGGTTTTCATGAAGTGACACGTTTTCATCTTCACAAAACTAGATTTTGATGTAATAATCAATGTTTCCAGAAATTAGAGAATAAGGTACAAATAGACAGGTTATGTTCATAATATTAAATTACCAAAAAGTAGTGAATACTATTTGTTCAGAACATGGAAATATATATGACTTATATTAGGGATTGGAAGAGAATGATAAAATATTTCATGACAAATACGATTTCAGTTTAAAGATTATATAAGGGATTATTAATTATTTTACATTATCTTTATCACATAAAAGGAATCGTACAAAAACAAATAATCCAACAATTATTATACATTATATAATAAAGATCGTCAGCATAGATTCAGAATTAAGCTGGAATCAAAAATACATCATAGGAGGAGAAACACAATGAAACCCTGCATCATATGATTTGAAATACAAGAATAATGCATAAGTCAACCAGATAAAAATTTATTAATAACCAGGTTAATCATTGTATATTAATGCTTTTAATTATCCAATTTATCAAATTATTTTCAAATAGTATTCAGCATCATACTATGATTTTAAATTAAACTAAATTTATAAATTTTAAATAGCCATTAACTTAAAAAGACACAAGAGAAAAAATAATATACGATATTTCAAGAGAGATGATATAGAGACCCCAAAATGTATAAATATAGGGTCTATATATATAAATAGTGGATAAATCTACACAATACAGAATACTCCTAAATTTATCATTTCTCAAAGAATAACATATGGTAATTAGGATGAGATAAAGACCTATCTAAAATAATCAATACCGGAAAAAATAAGTTTATTCTTAAGAGGCGTTGGATATCCAATTTAAATTGCCCAAACATCACTTCATGATAACTTATTCTACATAATTTTCTACAAAGATGCAAAGTTTTCTGACGATTATACTATTCGGTTGAGAAAGGAAAATTTTTCACAAAACAAACTCTCTTAAACAGCAACACATAAATCAAATTTGTGTGTTTATGAAATAACTAAAGCCCAATCGATTAAAATTACAATATATGCGAGAGAACTGAAAGGTGAGCTTGAATCAATGAAAGTAATTTTAAAATATCATTGCCTGTAAAGGCGAATCAGGAAAATATACATATAAAGATGGAATTGAACTGATCTATATTTAATCTACGTTAATCGAACGATAATATAATTGAATATTTCAAATATATTACGATATTACCTCGAAGTATTACTTGAAAACAACATACGACCATTGGAGGGAATCTTCGCTCTACGAGTATTCAAATTTGAGATTCGCAACTCACTTGTTGGTAATCATGGAGGCACACACAGACCTGCTTGGCCTTGGCGGGAGTGAATTTTGTGATAAATTGAGAAATGGTTTGAAGAATTCTAAGATTAATTTAAAAACTAAGAACATTATTGCGTGTAATGAAGACATTCTTTATGCTTGGAATCCTCACGATAGCTGTGTGATAACGAAAAATTTAAGGACTACGGACGGCAAGGAGCACGAGTGCCAGGTAAACAAGTGACTAACGAAAAGCATGTTTACATTCTATAATTTGAATTTTATGTATAATATTCTTCTTTCTGCCTCTTATATCATCTCTATATTGGTTAAGCTTAGTAAATGTATAAGAATAAACCTTTTCTCCTTGCATAAGATTGAATCGCTTCTAAAGAAGTGGGCTGTAAGAAATACTGTAATTGCGTGTACGTTGTGATGTATTCTCTTTCACGAAATTCTTTCTCTAATTCTTAGCATTTTATGTAGAGAAAGTGCGTTTTCGCATTACAAAAGGCAATATATTGTTCAATTTAAAAAGTACGGAATGTAATTATTCTATGATTTTACTCGCTCAATCCATAACTAACAAATATTTCACGCCAAGATGTTGACTACCTTAAGTTAATTCGATTAAATATCTTTGTGTTATCGATTGCATGTACCGTAAATGAATGTGTTTTATATATCAAAGTTGAGTTTCATTTAAAAATATTTTTGAACATCTATATATTGCTTAATAGTTAAAGTTTACCGATATCCACGATGTTGGCATGACATGTCTTAAGATTCCACTAACCACGGCTTTTCTTTGAATTTTGTGGGAGTTCAAATCTAAATTATCAAAAAAGGTTTTCACGGTATATATTAAAGTATACAATGTTTTAATGGAAGATGTAAAAATCCTTAATTGTAACAATATATTGTATCATACCTATTTTTACTTCACGTTAAAACCTCTTATCATGGACGAGAGTTTCTTATACCCATTTTTCGATTCATTTGCTATCTTTGTATCTTATAATTATTATCTTTGTTCGTTTTATGAATTGCTTTGGATATTTACCGTATCATTTTATTATTCGTCTTCGTTACCGTATTCTTCTTGTACAGTTTTTGACCTCACAATCGATCTCTTTGATTACATCTTACTTTTTTGAAGATGGCACTCGTGATACATGCGAAAATTCCATTTAATGTGATACTGTTACTTTGGTTTTCTCGAATTATAAATTAATGACTTTGAAATCTTATCGTTGACGTTTCCGATTTCTTATTTACTTCATATCTGTGATGTATAATTTATTTATATTATCCATAGCTGAAGTACAACATAAAAGTAATATTTTATAATATTTACTTATGCCTTCTTTTATATTATTATTGGTATATGATACTTTCCTTTATTCTTAACCTCAATATCAAGGTATTTTTGTTGATAATTTATACCTTTCTACTCACACACTACTCTCTTATTTCATCCATCCATAAATCTGAAAATAACTTGTTGCATATATATATTGTAGTTAGAGATAAATGTTTTTGTTCACAATATTTATTGCCCAGCAGTAATACATTGCAATATAGTCCAGGTACCCTATTTCATTTAGTATTATTTACTGTAATATTTTAATTTTATCTAACTTTGAAGTTCTAGAGATAAATGTAATTATTGTGTGAGCTATTGATTTTCATATGTTAATCAGGAATGTAATTACTGGTCTTGAGATTTTTATGTTTGACGATGAATAACATTATGGTTTTACAAGATATGATTTCATCCAATGTAGTTTTTCATAATTAAAATATTTATATCATCTTCTGCCAAACAGTTATGTGAGCTGATGATGTAAGATTATTTAATGTGTTAACAACGTGAAGTTTATGCTTGATATTGATTTGAACCGAAATGAGTGAACAAGTTGTAAAGTAGGAAGCCCATGCAAAGTCGTGGTTAACTAGAACTGTCTTGGAAAATTATATAAATTCATTTAAAGCTCATTATTAACTTTGAAATATACTTGAAAATACAATTTATATTAATTTTAATGATAACAGTCAACATAAGATCATGTTTTTTATATTTCTTATAACATAATGTATTTTGTATGAATTAGATGGTAACTGGAGTTATTGATTATTAGCTCAACTTGGCTTGGCTCCTCATTTTATATGTATACTATCTCAACATTGATGCTAAAATTTCTAGTTTGATTTGATGATGTTTAATATGATTCAGAAATTTTATAAAAATTTTTATGGTGATAGAGAAATTAATTCATATAAATTAATGCATATTATATGCATTATTATCCTCAACGTAGATATCTTTTCATGTTTAATTGTTAAATGTTGTCATCCATATGTTGTAAGATTTTCAGTATGAAAGAATTTTAATCATTTTGTATTGATTAATAAAGCTATTAACATGATTAAGGAAGGAGGATGTAAATTAATACAACAAACAGCTATGAGTTTATTGATAATAATTTTAATTTATGTTTCTTTAGAAACATTTATATAGTTGTTTCACATTCCACTCAACTTTAATGTATTCACTTGTCACTACCTTAATACCGTGTCAGACCTTTATCATATGTATATCACTTGATGTACAACTTCTAGGTATAGGGCAGGGGTTGCAAGCTCAAGGATGTTCTTTACCTAAATGATAATTTTCATGTGTTTTAGGGTCTAAGGAATTTTTTATTCTTTTACATCCATTTGAAAATAAATACGGATTTTTTAAAAAATTTTAGTAAGATTTTTGACAATGTTTAATCCTGCTGAAAATATCTCAGAATTTGTTGACTCTGTGTGATTGAGTCATAAATGAGCATTTTATATGTTAGTGATTAGTTTTTTTAACAATTTTAAATTATCTCCACTTAATTCCTTTTTAGTTACTGCAGATTTTTGAAAAGACGTCGTATCCTCAATCTTATATGAAGCTGACTTGCATTTAAAGGTCGTTTGCTCTATTCCTTATGGTGGAATATAACTTAAAGATTGAACACATTATTAATTAGGTTTCAGGTTTGCTCTTCTTGGGATATGACGTATGGTGAATAAATAATCCTTTTATAAAAACAGTATAACAGAATGTTTTATGAATAAGTCAACCATAATCTTTATGAAGATAAAATTCACTCAAAATTTTTTAATTCAACCGGTCTTACCCATCTTTCTACTTATTCAGAGTTCAATATCAAGCTTTAGTTTATGGTATAACGAAAGAAAGTAACTCTATCCCTTGAACCTCACAATTGAACATATGAATCAGAATTTTTATTTTATTTTAATAATTTTTCTCATCAAAAAATTTTTAAAACCAATTTAGGTTTATTTATTACTTTTGAGTGTAATATTTTATTACCTTCCTGCCATTGCATCTATGTTTGACCATGAACAGCCCGGAAATTTTAGTAGTGCTTGTTATTTTTAAAACTCTTGCTTAGAATGCATGCATGGAATATTTGAATTATTTGAATTATTTTAGTTTTTAATTTTTTAATGAGTGGAAATTTTCCTGAAATCGTTGTCATTAATTTTTACGGTGCCATAATACCTTTATATTTCCTATAGTCCTATAAATTCTTGGCAACTATTTCTGTATTGTCATTCCTAACTCCAAGTTTAATCCCAACTGGTACTTTCAGATCTCTTATCCAGTTCGTTTGTCGTATCTGAGTCTTAACCATTTTGTCTTTGTGACAAAACGATTGAAATAATGAGTCACTTTAAAATTTTTTCGTAATTTACTTTTTTGTATTTAAATCTCTTTCTGCTCAAGATACAGTTACCACGAGTATTTTTTTACTCGAGAGAGATTTCTGATCATCCTCGTCGTTTGCCTTTTATACTTCTCCGCAAGAAATGTTGACGACATTTTAAGCTGCCATAGTATTTGAGATTTGCGGTATCTAAACCTGAAGACTTCGTATTCCGAAGGTTCTCTCATAGTCACTGGCCTTGTCACCTGCACTCTTTCTCCACACCCTCCTCCCCTTCCTCATCCTGCACTCATTCCACGCATCTCTTTACTCATCTCGTATTCCACTCTTCCCTCCTCAGACCTCATGTCTTTCCCTGTATCACGCCGCGGCTCATTGTAGCCCCTCCGTTTACCGCACCGTTTGTTTTGTTCCCTAATTTGTCTCTCTCGCCATCCTGATATCTGCTCTTTTCGTTTCACGTTCGGTCAGTTTCGAGCTTCAACGATTCACCTTTGGTTGGAGTTGAAAGAAAAGTTTTTAGGGGTTAGAGTTATCTCGACAGCCCTTTTCAGGGAAGATAGTCTTATGTGCTTATCGTGTTCTGGAAAATTAACACGTATCAGAATGTTTGTGGTACATTTATTTGGCCTCTATTGTACGTGTCTAATACATTTTTATTTTTTAGTGTTTTAACTTTTCAGCTGTCTTTGGATCCTTTTCTAGAAATAATGTTGGATTTTGAATCCTTTCTAGAAATAATTAGGGAATATTTTCGTCTTTAAATGATTATTTTAGCGTCGTGTTCTTTGGAAAAATCGTCCTCATACCTTCACATAAATATCGAGGCATTTCTGCAATTCCTACATAATATTTTTTTATGAATGCTACTGAAATTACCTGAGAGTATGCTGAAATTATAAAATCAATGTGATGAATTTGAGGGAAAGGCAAAATTTTTAGTTTTTAGGAATCCCCTTTCCGGGATTTTTTGAAACTCTTTTTGAAGGTCTCAAGTGATTTTCAAGAAATATAAGGCAAATATGAGGGTCATAGCATTGAAAATTGTACCTTAATATTCGAAGTATCATCAATCTATTCTTTGGACAAATACCTTAAATATAACTCTCAATTAGAACCACATGGTTTTATTTCAAATTCAGTGGTTTATTTTATGAAGTCTATTATCAAGTCAATGCAGAAAAACATCGTCAGAATATTATACTAGTCAAAATGCAATCCTGAGAGACAGGTGACGTAAGCGTTACTGGATTAGAGTTTACAGAAATTGATTGGATTGATAATTGGATATTGTGAACTTAAAGGAAAATTGCATTTGCTTAGTGGTGATATTAGTTGTAATTTCATATTATTCATCTGGTGAAAAGAAGAGAGTTAAGAAATGTATTCGCTGTATCATTTCGTGTTTAGTTTTTTCGGATTTTTTATTTACTATTATTTTATTGAACCGTAATACCCCCATATTATATCGCCTAGAATGTCACTTTATATAAGCAATGTTTTAAATAGCCCCCCTATTGTTGGGTAGGCCGTATGTCTTGAAAGATCATGACCAAGTCCAATTTTCTGGATTTCTATCGATGTAAGCTTACGAATATTTTTCTATGGAGTTCTGACATGTCACCCCATAGGACGAATAATAACTCAGAATTCGTAGAATGGGAAAATACTCATCCTTACATAACCACCACCACCACCCCTCCTTAAGAACCAATGTTCATAAACACGTAGAATTGAATGATTGCCCTTCATTTTGGCACCGTTCGTGATATCACGCAATCTCGACGAAGCAGTAAATCCGGAGTTGGATGTTGTCGAAGGATTAGGATCCAAAGTCTCATTCCCTTTGGTTATAACCGTTCTCAAAGTGCGTTCGTCTTCTGGATGAAGGCCACGCCCTCCTGCATTAAATCATAAGGAGAAGGAGGTGGGTGAAAAGCGAGGATATCTCAAATGTATGGGCCGTGTGTCGCTGCATTTGTAAGTCTTGGAGGAGGTCAAAGGGCGGGGGAGGATGTGGCAGGAATCTCTCTCTCTTTTCAGTCTTTCTCCCATCCCTGTATTACTACTCCACTTCCACTCCGTTCCTTGATTTAACTATGACTTCCTTCATCACCTTTCCTCATCCAATTTTCGTCGACGCCATGGCTCTCTCTTCTGCGCCAGCATTCATAATCTGCAGCCTCTTCTCGATCCAGAAATTAAACCCGGATTTCGCTTTTAAATACGATACTCCGAGACTGGCTAATGTTCTCCACGCGTTTTACTTTCCGAGGAACTCTCGTTTCGCGATGATGGGCGGAACGAAGTTGTTTTTTGTATTTTATTCACACGATTCTTTCAGATTCCTTTTACTGTAGATGTGATTGTTTTAATACGTTATGAGATGGTGCGGAAGTAGGTAATAATACGGTTATTAATGCATTATTTATTTCCAGCTTTAAGGGAACTAAATTAAATTTGTAGACTTAATACTATTGTTTTCGTAAACAACGTGGTTGAATTGAATGTGGATATATCTTCAATAATTCGATGAAGTTTAATCGACTCTATTTTGAAATTAGGTATAATATGTGATTTATTTTGATTTTATAATTTAATTGTTGAGTAATAATACCCTTTGTTGCTCTCGTAGAGTCTATTGATTTCACTGGTGAGTTCTGTTGAATTTTATTAATTCATTATTGCATTCTGGTATTGTTCGAGTCTTAACAATCGAAATGTCAATTTTTTACTCGAAAGCCTTTTGAATATATTACCATAATAATACGTTAACCTATTAAGATTTTGAATACATTCCCAGAAACAGTAATTCCATTGTATCTCGATAAGTTTTACCATATCTGTTCGTTCCGTTACTCCGTTAAGAGATAAAAGGTTATACCCGCGAATACAGCGCCCTACTTCCGAGGTCGGCAAACGCAGCGCACTCTTAATTATGGAGGGAAATTGAAACCATCACTCCTCGCTCAGTATCGAAACGGAGAGGTATCTCACGGTTTAAACTCCGCGGCCTCAAGAAAAATGACTCCCTCCTCCCGCACTAAATGAGCCGTACCAAATTCAAGCATATTTTCTCGAGTAGAAGCCGGCACTTTTTCATGCTTCCGTCCCGATGCTGTTGTTACTCCCCTTTCCTCGCATCTTCCACAGCCAATAGCCCCCCCTTCTATATAAAGTGGTCCTCCCTCCGGTAGGGGACCGACTACGCACACTACAAGTCAGTCGCCCCCGAGGGCCGCGAATATTTTATTTCTGAACAAATACACCTTCTTTTCCGTCCTCTTTTTTTTATCTCCGCTACCCACTCCCATGTGGGCCACCACCGAAAACACCTTCCCCGTTCACACATCCCCCCTTTACCCATAATCCTCTCGCAAACTCACTTTACGGTACATATCTCACTCCCTCCGCTTTCCTTCGCTCTTCCGCACAATCTCTTCTCATCCGTTATCTTCTTTTGTGATTTCCGAGTCGTTGGATTAAAATAATCCGGAAAGCACAAACTCCGATTGCGCCGATTTTCACTTGTTTCTCATAGAGGTACGAGTCTTTAGTTTACGTCCCATCGGATAGGAGGCGTCCAAGGTTCACGATGACACTTGAATTCACGAATTTCTTTTTCGTCTTGATGTTTCTTTTGAGGCCGGTTTGAGTTCAAATATGGTGATTAGCGAGCTAATTTCTGCTCGGTACTATTCTTGGTGGATTAAGAAAGGGTTATGGGATCTTCTGGCTTATTTCGGATCGTGTTTTACGGAAGATTTTATTTTTATCAAATTAGAGGTGCAAGGCGGTGTTATAGAATGATTGGCTTCTCGGGAAGTGGACTTAATTCTTGGACCTTTGCTTGATATGGTGGTAATACAAGTATATTTATTTCGTAGAAAAATAACGCTTTCGAGCTGATGATAGTGCTTTTTTGTAATATTTTTTTCGATTGCTCTGAGACACATACTTTATATTTTATTGATATATTTTTCTGTTTTTTAGTTTGTATATTTAAGCTTCTAGAACTTTTATCTGCTCTGATTTTCAACCGCGATGTTTCGACTATGCACCGAGCATAATTACGTACAGTAAGAAAATTATGACGCCTTAATGTTTTTTTTAAAACAGTCTTTAACTATTTAGTTGCCTGAAATAACCTGAGAACAATGGTGTAATCATTAAAATAGGGATAAATATTCAGCTGTCTTATGGTCGCCTTGGCCAATGAAGATTAAATATCCAATAATTTCGCGATCTTAGAGAGAGTTAGTCGTAAAAAGAGCTCGTTGTAATGTTTATTTTCAAGTTTTAAATTATTTGCCATACATTTATCTGTAACTTTGATAATTACGTAAATAATCCTTGTGAGAATCTCATTTGTATTCATGCCATTACAAAAAATCGTCTTCATTTATGAAATCGATATGAGAAAGCGTGACTTCGTGGAATGCCATAGTAGTAAAAAAACTTTGTAAATTTCCACAGAAAATATGCTATGCTATTCGCGACCGGTTTCATAATATAAAATTACATCCTGAAGATTTAATTAATTCATCAATGTAAGTCTTCATTTACAGTATAATTTTAATAAATACGTAAATACAGTCTGCATTTTGTTGATATTTCTCGCAATTCGAAGGCAGTCACATACGTTATTTTTCTGTAATGTCGTCTTGGAAACGGCAGGGGAATATTCAACCCATTACCTCATGAGCTCCCTATCTGTTCTCGTAATATCCGCCCTAATGCCGCACAATATAAATCGCATATTCAGGAGAGTTTTCCTTATTCAATCGCGTATGCAGCGACCATCAAATAAATCGCCGAAAACTTCTGTTTACTTTTGCATCGGTGATTCTCGAATCGAAAAGGCCTCCATTTGTCGCGCGCATTTTTTTCCCGCGCGTAAAAAATCGCGACAACGGAAGTATTTTGCATGAAAAATTCAAAGATCGAGCGACTCGTGGAAGGCCGTTTCACCTTTCTCCCCCCACACACACACCCCCGTCTTCCCTTTCCGGAATACGTCCGCTCCGTGCCACCAGCAGAGATGAAGGAAAAGGATGCTGTTCGAATAGTTACACCGGTTGCTACGGAAGTATCTCGATTTTTATCACGTTCACACCCCCCCTTCCCTCTTTCGGTACACGAGAAATATTCCTGCGAGATTCAGTTGTTTTAATTTCGACTATTTGAAGGAGTTTCTTTTAGGAGTGGAATGTATGAACGCTTCTGATTTCCATGCACATACTTGGGTGACGTTACACAACTGAGTGTATAAATGGGTCAAAGATTTTGTTCTCGAATCTAAGTGTTTTACTGGGGAGGAAATGCGGGAAGTTTTCGGGGTTTTAATAGGAGCGAAGGTACTTCTTTCGCAGTAATTTTTAGAGTAATTTTTCCTGAGAACGTTTTTCTGATTGTTCAATAGTTTGCTTGTCTATACGCTAATACGAAGGTGACCACCAAAAATTCCGAACCTAGATGCAAGTGTGCCTCAAATCAAATACTTAACATGAAAAGAGGAAATAATTTTGCTTCCATGTCTAATTTTTTTATTTTTAGAGCTGCTACCTGGTAGAATTTCAGTTTTCATATAAACTCGCGTTATTAAGACTGCAGAACTTTTAATTTCCACAGAAAATAGTTGATATTATTATTTAATCGACTTGTAAAAATGACAAAAAGGTTTATTGAAAATCCTTAATCATCACTGTATACTTAAACCTAATCTTTTAGAGTCAATAGGTCCCGGAAAGTACAGATAATCATTTTCTTCCTACCGCAAAATAAATCTTTATGACGCATCTTGAAATGCTATTACCAGTTACAGAGCAAGTATATAGCTATTTTGGAGCAATCGTTCCTTTAAAATTATTTATGGTAAATATTCGTATTCTACTATGGAAATTTTTCATAAGCGAAACGTCTATTACCCTCAATTGATACATATGTTTCCCTCGCATTTAATATGACATTCTGCGACGTCAAATGTCTGGGAATCGAATACATTTGGAGCGCAAGGGGCGCTCGGTGTCCGCAGTATCGGAGACGCGGAGTGGGGGGGAGCTTGTTTCCTACGATATTTGTCACCTTTCATATGCAAAGCGAGGCCATGGGGAGCTGCGTTCGCCGGGGGTTTCCAAAGGCTTTGGATGGTAACGGGGGCGGGGAAGAAATATTATGTGAATTTTGAGACCAATATCCAATCCCAGAAGTGAACACAATGTCGTATAAAATGGTGGCTCATTGTCGAGAGGGAGTTGAGGGTATGCGGAAGAAAGAAAATTCGGGTGGATGTCAGAGGTAGAGATTTTTCTGCATCCGGGGTTGTTGAGTATCCGGGCTTCGTTGTTTATTGGTGTTTGTCGTTAGTTCGTATGGGGAAAGCGAGAATGGTTTGCGGGAAAAGAGGTGAGTAACGAGGTTTGAAACCCAATGTGGATTAGTAATGAGGATTTTGGAGTATCTAGCGACTGTTTATGTGTCTACTTTGAAGTACAATATTAACCGTGCATCAGAATATCAAAATATAGGCATTAACTCTTTGGATGTACGTTGTTATTTGGGCTTATCATCCAAGCTGATATCACAAAGGAAGATATTAACTTGTGTTAGATATGACCGGTGTTTTCATTAATGCGTAATGTCATCATGTAATGAGAGGTAACAGGAATGGGCCTGAATGATATTAAAAATAATATTCTCTCGGTGTCGTGAGTTTTATTTCTTTCGTAATGATCATGATGGAGTAATGAGCATAACCATCATCCGTTTAAAACAAAAAATCTTTTATATGGATAGCCAAGTATTCTCTATATATTTATTGGCTCTGGTTTCCATTTTTTTAAGTCCTATTTTTCTCATTCGGAATTGTATTCGAGGCTATTGAATGATTAAATGTATTGAAACTTACGTGAATTTCTGTAAATAACATACTTTATATCTCGTATAATATCTAATGTCTGGGATGTGTCCTGATACCTAGACTACATACAAAGTGGAGTCTACTCGGATATAAATCTTTTACTACCGAAGATAAATACTTTTTTAATTTAGATTATCATGAGAAAGTGAAAATATTTTTAGATAAATATTGTAAGACTTTTTTGACCCTCAGGAAGTCACTGGTTTTGTTTCCGAATAATCTTTATTCTAAGAGATATTAATTTCCATATTTTTTTCTTCAAATTTATTTATATTTTCTATTCTATAGCATTATTGTTAAACCTCCTGTTGTGTCAACGTAAATGTTCCTCACTAATTCTCGTGTTAAGATTTGCTATCCCGATTACCTCGTTATTTATTTGTACTTTATTTAAATTTTACTTAAAATATGTAGTATTACTTCCATGATCCTCCTTTTTCCATATTTTTTTTCAGAATAATCGCATCCACATTTTATTTTAATCATATTAGCGCCTTTTTCGCATTTTATTACACTTTTTCCTTTTCAATTAAGTGATGCCCTTAATCTCTAATAATTATTTTTACTTCTCTTATTTATATCTCACTCGTAAACTGTGTACACACACAAACCCATGATCCTAACGCAGAAATATCACCCACTTATAGCAATAATATCGCGATCTATTTCTTCGCTTAGTTACAATATTATGCGAACAGCATCGCAAATCACACTTCCCACTTTTACTCGCGGCCGTTCTTCCGCCAGTCGTTGAGAATGTGGGAAAGGAGTAAGACCCAGGATCCTCCCAAATCCACGACTGCGGAACACCTTTGTTCCCAAAGTCCGGTACATATATTTCTGTCTCCGCATCTTATCCGAACTTGTATTCTTGGACTCGCGAGTGTTAAACTCTCTCGTGCAGTGCATCAAACGGATTTCAGCCAACGGAGGAAGTAACTCGAAAGGAGAGCGAGAGACTTAAGGCCGTAGTAATGTTGTTCTTGGAGATTTTCAGGAACCGTATCTCTTCGAACGTTCCCCAGTACTACGACCCCTTCCTGCATGCTACATTGTTTAAATCTCGGTACACAATCGGGAGTCATCTAGAATGCTTCGCTTCCTTCCTCTGGAACGAGTTGTTGGGGACACACCGATAATAGCCCTTCCTGGCCCCTTCTTTAGCGATTCAGGTGTGCCTTGGGTGTCGTCTTCTCCTCCCCCTCCCGCTTTCATTGTGGTCGCCAAACAACGATTCTCTCTCTCCACTCAAGAGGTGTAAATTGGGTGGGCTGTGTTTAAATGTGTGTACCCAGAGTACTTTTACTTGTGGGGGATTAAATTGAGATCTATTCTCCTCCTACTCGTGTATACATTGCATCTGGGTATTGTTTGGGTACACTCTGTTTTGGCGATCGTTACCATGAAGATTCTTTAGTGTTTGATTTGGTTACCTTAACACTTTTATGAAATTTGATTGAGTAGGGAAAGATAAATCGTGTACCTCCTTACGGAGATTATATAGAAAAAAATAGGGTATACAAGATCAGTAAAAGAATTTTATTTCTAACGTCTGATGATGGACTATATTCTAGTACTATTTGCTAAGATTTAAGCCTTCCTGGGAGCTGAATAATTTCATAAATTGTACCTCAGTGAGAAAAATAAATTTCTGAGCTGGAGATGAAAGCATTAGTTTTACAGTATAAGATGAGGTTCTTCAAATCGATATTTTTTACCAATATACATTTTTCCCTTTTAATGCGAAGTAAGTTAACTATTTTTAAGCTGAACATTGATGTTAAATATTTCTCATAAATAGGAATTATAATTTCCTATTTTTTCTTCAATTGACCGAATTTTGGTATAGTGTAAAATTTATGGAGCTTTTATCTTCTCATATGTCTGGGATATTAGTTAAAGAAAAACTTGCAGTCGAATTCTTGATCGTGAAGTCGGTCTTATTTTTTATTAACTATAAATATATATATGCACACATGCTTTTCTTTGGTTATCATTTCATCAATTTTCTTCAATTAACCACTTACTTGCTGAGCTATTAAATTTTATTTTCGCATTAGGTTAGGCGATTATACCGATTGTTCTTTCTGAGGAAACTATGAAATCCCCCGCAGCCGTTTTCATATTCAATAGAATGTAGCGTAGCTTATTTCCATTCAGGTAAAAGCTTTCTAGATAATAAGACTATAGATTGTTGGAGCATGAGCCATTATTAGTTTCGCAAACCTATTAATTATTTACGTTATTTTTATTTATAAAATCTTTCATTACCTAAGACTTCCATTTATCAAAAAATACGATCTTGTACGTGATGTTTCTAGGGTTACCTTTCGCAAGTAAATCAGCATCAGGTGTCTTTCCTTATCGAACGGCGTTGCGTAAAAACTCGTGCGGATCACGTTCAACCTCTCCTTCTGCTTTCTTTCACATTGTCGTAATTGTTCTTGGATCAGCACCACTCACATGCATCGGAGACCCAGAGAAAAAAACCTCCTCCTCCTCTTCCCACCTCCACTCCGTTATAAATAAAAAAAATCCGCGAAGAAGCCAAACGGAAAACAGTAACGATCGTGTCGCAGCGGCGCAAAAGGGACTTCGCCACATTAACTAGAGATCTCATTACTATTCTCCCCTCCTTTCAGAGGCCCCCCCCTTTTATCAGTGCCCTCGACCACCGGTCCTCGTCTCCCGTAGCACTGACTCCAGAGGAGATAATACCTCCCATTGTGCCCCTGTCTCCGCGCATGGGAAGAGCCTAAAGGATGAGCCGTATCAATCTTTGAAACGGAAACAAGCATATACCGGGTTTTATAGCTCTTAGGCCCTCTCTTTCTCCATTCGCCCTCCCTCGCCTTACCCTTTTACAACCATCCCTTTTTTCCCTTCCAAAGTCCGAAACGTTCTCCGCTCCATTTTTTGACACTCATTTTATTTTATCATCCACCACCTCCCCCATTCCTTTTTTAAGGCCGCATAATCAGTATTTTTCACTTCTCTGAGCCGCTCGTATTTTATCTACCGCTCTCTCTCCCTTTGGTCCAAGAGAACGCGTCCACCGGAACTCAGCGGGTCCGGGGTTCGGTTCCAGGAATGTGTCTAACTTTTTCTTTTTTCCACCTTCGTGACGTACGGAGTGACTGCGTACGCTCGTTTCCCGTCCTCCGCCTCCCCACCGCGCGTTGGAATCTCCCACACTTCGCACACGAACCCTTTTTCCGGAAACCGTAGTATTAGCCCCGCCCCGACCCTACCCACTTCCCCTCAAAAACCCCTTGTTTTCTTCTCATCTTCAAATGATGAGAATTTATTTCAGGAGCGATTTTTTCCAACACTTCTACGTTAGGTGGACTTTATATTTCGGAGGAAAATAAAAGGTCCGCGCGCGTTTGTGAAATTTTGAATGATGCCCAGCATGCGAGTGGGGAAGCTTTTGTTCGGGGAAATTTTCTGGTGGCTCTGAAGAGTTATTTACTCGGCGTAATATGGGTTCTTTTGTTTGGTTTCGCGGCGGAACCGCAAATCTACAAGTCACGGTATAATTCCTTCTCTCAGGAGTGGGAATTTACGTATACATCGTGCGAAGGCGTCCGTCCATCTTATACGTATGTGCGATGGGAACGAATTCGATCTTTCGAAGCATGACTCGGTGTTCTTGGTTGATGTATTGCGTGCTTTTTAATGCAGTTGTGTGTTTTTTTTAATATACTGTACTTTTTTTTACTTAGTAAGAAATCCTTTTGTGTAACACAGTATGCAATTTCTTATCAAATTATTAAAAGAGTAGATGTGCACGTAACGAAAGGTGAATAAAGAATCTTTTATTGCGTATATTGTGCTTTAGATGTGACATATCGTTGGTATACTATTAGAATTGTTACATTTAGAAGGAAAAAATGCAATCAAAAAGTAAATTAACGACTACCTTTAACTGCAAATTCGCCTTGATTAAAAATAGAAACGATGTTGATCTGAATTAGTCTTCTTTTGTATCAGTTGTTTAATACAAATTTAAATACCTATAATGCTCGAAACTGTGGCCTAAGATTGTTTGCCGGTATGTTATCATTACGGGATTCCTTGGCCTCATTTATATCTGATTCATATGTATGCCAATTGAAGGAAAAGGTTGCAAAAATATATCGTCAGTATATTTTAAGGATAACCTTTTGTCTATCAATTTGTTACGTAATTGAGCTCCTAAAAGATTAATTTGGTTCATTATCCATCTCCGAGAATATATGAATCGTTAATTATGCGCGTAGATATTTCCGTATGAATTTTTAAATCCAGCCCTTACCTCCTCTCAATATTTAATACGTCATACTCGTACATTGTCTACAGCCGTTGATAGTTCATTTTTTTCTACACCCATCCCCCCGAACGCTTTCTTCCCATACCCTTTTCCCTCCACTCACTGCTCGAATTCCTCGTATTTTCCGTTCGTATAACTTCATCTTTGTCCTACTGTTCCCACGTGACCTCTTCCACGTCTCTCCCAAGCGTAATGAAATGTACATCGGCATCGCAATAGTGTGTAATAGAAGGGGACGGGAGATTCATGCATAAAAGTCTGTATTAATGACTACCGCGTAGGAGGCCATTTGCATCGGCTGTGAATGCGTTTGTGGGATCGAGAGACTGTTTGATGGAGGAAAGAAGGGGAAGGAAGGTCATTGGGGTGGAATCACCATCTTCAACCTCAGCTTGTTGGAGGAGAATGGACCGGAGAGAATGGAAAAATGCGTTGCGTAGGAATTCTCGATGGAAATCTTATAATTTTGATTCGTATGTTTTAAGAGAATGAGGTTTTTCATTACGAAAATGTAGGATTGTATTGAGACTGGAAGAATTTTTGTTAATTTAGATTAGTAGTATGATTCCTTTCGTAATATCACTTTTATTTTTTCCTCGTATTTATCAGAAACGTTGAGTGCGTTAAAATATCTCGATACAAATTAATAATACAGTGAGGAATGTAAGAGAATATTCTGCTCATCTTATTTATTCATTAATCGAAGGGAATAATTAAAGCAATTAATTAAATGATACTAAGTGTATATAGGCAAAGAATCTTTGTTTGAGATTACATTTAATATCTATTAATCATTGCTTTATATCAGGTTTTCAATTTTTCCCGATTAGTTCATCACTCTAGAACTGAAACGGTAGAAGTCAAACTGTGAACTAAACGAATTAAATAAATATATTATTTATATTATTATTACTAAAAGCAACGAATGTATGTCAATCGTATGTTAATTTTATGTGTTTCGCTTCATAAAACGTACGTTGCAGAATTGTAATAATCAAACCCGTAAAAATATAACTGAATTTTCTTATGTTTTATGAACTGAATTTTCTTTTAAGAAACTTTACATTTGATTCTTTGAAAATTAAAATGAGCCTTGAATTGTATGTGTATGTATATCTGCATAAATAATAATCTTGACGAATACTTGGAAATTATATCTATCTATTGATAATAGAACAACTTTCATTATCCCGTATATAATTGATAATAGAATTTCGATAAAATAATTGCTCCTTAAGAACCAATCTATCTTGTAATTGAGCAAATTAATTTGTATGAAGTACTTTTCTGTGTTTTGTATTATTTTCATTTAAAGGAAAATATTATGAATATAATTATATTAAGAAATTTATCTCCTTTTTTTAACCCTCCGAAACGCACGTAGCAAATTTCTGAATGGAGAGATTGTAGTTTTTTGTCTCGAGTTTCTTTATTCCTCCCTCTCTACTAGTTGATACGTGGAGTGAATGAGTTGCCCTGCGCGGTGCTGTTTAGATACACTCGTTCTTCTCGTTTTCAGGTCGTCCCTCGAGCACTGTCACACACGCACGCCTCTCCCTTATGAGGATAAATTTTCTCGGAGACGGATGACCGCTCGCATCGAGACACGTCCGCTGTGCATACATTTTAATTCGCGGCGGTACTTTTCTTTTCTTCGCCCCTTCACGGTGGAGGAATGCCGCACACGAATCATTCAGTTCGCTAAATATGACCCTTATTTTAGAAGCACCTTCAGTATAAAAATGGGACGGTCGCTACCTATTAGAAGTTGACTAATACTAATGTATTTTTTGTCGTAATTCTACTAATTCATTCGGACAAATTGTAAATGATAATTGGAACTTCTCGAATGGAGTGAATGGTATTATTGTGATGTAACTATGCGATTATAGGGCCTGAATTTTGTTCAACCTTAATATATGTAATTATTTGTATATATTTCTCCTATAATTCCTGAAAGATATCTTTATTAACAGCAATAGTGATAGAATGTTATCATAATACATATAAAATGCTCTATCTCTTTGAAATGTGCTTCTGTCGCTTGGTATATTTTAGGTTTATAAAGTTGCCTTGATTTAATTAAATCAAAATAAATATGATTATTGAAAGTATATATTGAGAAGTACTTGAAGAATGAAAAGAATAAATTAATAATAATAATAATTGTCTCTATTTGGGGCGGAATCGAGGCTAATATTGCTACTTTATCAATTAAAACTTCGATTTATTTTAGCTTTCAAGGTATAATTGAGCTAGTTTTTCATTGCATAAATTACGCATGTACAGTCAATTTTGATACCTTCACATTCCAACTCAAACTACATTTCATTCGGTGTAGTTATGGGAACACGAAAATCAACCCTATTCTTTTTCCCCATTACACATCCTAAAATTCTCTCTTTTTAAATTAACTTTTTTCTCTGGGCGATCATTTTCTACGACTCCGATGGATTACCGTTCATTCTTTTTCCCTTCCACCCTCTCTTTTTTTAATTATCGAATATCTCGCAGCTGAGCTTTTCAACCCTTTCCGTTAGATCAGATGGGCGATGGATAAGGGGAGGAAAGAATCCTTTCATTATTCACGACATCATTCTGGACCATTAAGAGTTCCGCTTATTTCGAATGATACCTACGACATCTCGTAAGCAATCCTTTCCTTGAGACACCCCTTTCGTTCCGGACATTGAATTATTTAAGATTGTCATCACAAACGCTTACCTTACCCCATTCTGTGCCTGACTTTGACGGCTCTGACTTCTTTTGGTGTTTAATCGAATCATCCTTATTTATCAGTATTAATGAGTGAGGAAGTATAAACTCATGGTTTATTGCTGGAGTTTCGGAGATCAAAAGCGCATTACGAAGTCGTAGTTTGTATAATGTGTGAAATATCGACAAAAATGCATACGTTTTTCTGTGATATTATTTTGTTTACGTAAAAGTATATCATTTACAGAAAAATAATGACTCTAGAAATAGAATGTTTTAGGTTATTTTCTTCTTTTTATTTGTGACTAGATGGATGCCGAATTTTCTTGGAAATTTTGTTATATTTTATCAATAGTAATTTATTCTAGGAGGTTCGGTAGAGATTGCCATTTGTCTTTTATGTAAATCAAGCAAATTATTGATAAAAAGTGAAGTATATATGCGTATGATAATGTATTATGTGCGTACAGCGCCTCGAATTGCTAATTTTGGAGTAAAGCATATATTATGTATACTACACCTCGTTAGGAAAATTTTTCCGGAACGTATTCATAAAACTTGAGGGCAAATATTTTAAATATAAAATTGATACCTATAAAAATAATAATCCTATCAGTTCTTATGGGAAATATTATAAATATTAAATCATCATAGGTATTGGATATTAAATGTTCCTTGAACTGAAGTTTGAATTTTCAACTGAGGTGTCCCTCGCGCTTGGTATATAGTTCGGTTCTACAGTCTCTAATTTCATCACTGTATATTTTTCTTGCTGTTTTCTGTATTCAACAACAGAGCCGATGTCAATTTTTTAGAAAAAAAATTCCTTTCTATTTATCATCCAGTTGAAAAATTCCAACATCGCTTGCGAAGTAGGCTGTAGCATCCATCAGCAATTTCCAAAATAACGTCTTAATCTGTCAAGCAATGCGATTCTTTTAGGGAACCTAGGAGAAAACTCCGTTTCGTCCCTTCATTTTGGCAAATCCTTCCTAATTAGTCGCTGGATAATATTCGGTGAGGAAAGCTGAAAGGTCTTTCGAGATAGAGGCATCGAGCGAACGAGCTCATCTCATCAGATTGTATCATGGCGATTTTTATTTGATTAGGAGCCGAGAAGTTTGAGAGTACGTGTGCAGATGAAGTGGAAGTAGTTGGCGGGGATTGGACTGAGGTTCGCGCTTTAGGGAGGCCTTCCTCGCCGGAGTCGAAGGCATAGGATAGGGCCTGGGTTAACGTCTTGTGTATGTGTATATATAAGCTTTTAACGTATGCACATCAGTGGAAACCCCCCCCACTCCACTTCTTCAAGCCGCGCTTGCCCTTCTGGTCGACGATGCTCTGGGCACCGCCGCCCAAAAGGCCGCGGGAAGGAGTCAGAAGTCAGATTTCCCCCTTAAGTATGAAGGCCCGCTTGTCGGTGAGATCCTTTGGGGATGAGCTCTCCTTCTTCATCCATATTGAATATTCGGACTTCACCCGCGCATCCCATTTGCCTCCTTAGGCCATGACGACCCACGCTTCTTATTCCGTCCACTTTGGACAGCTCCTTTTGAACCCCACGTCCGTTCCTAATCAGGGTAATTAAGAAAGTAGTTCCGCGGGAGGTCGCCAGAGGGGGCAATCGGAGATACTGTGGGGTGGTAGGGGGAGGTCCTTTCCGACCATCTTCGGGGACGGTACTCCCTCTCTATCTCGAACCGTTCCTCGATCTCGAGAATTTCTCCATCTCGAGAATTCTCCATCTCGGGAAATTCTCGATCTCGAGAAAACGTTCCCCATTCTCTTTCCACGTCTCCTTATGCGTTATGGACGTCTTCTCTTATATAAGGGTCCCCAAAAAGGGCCTTTAACCCTTTTCCGCCCTCTCCATAAAACCCTTTCATCTCTCTCCCTCACCCCTCCACGCGATCCTTTCCTTCTTCAATAAATACTCTCGAATTCAGGAGGTGCTCTCAGAAGTTCTATCAGTTTGACGTGCCTAATGATCATTTGCCTTCATCTTCTCCTTGGAAAAATGCCACTTAAGGTCCACCGAGTCTTCCTTTGGGTTCTCATAGGGTTTCTTTGAATCCCCCCCAAGAGACGTAAATATTTTTAATCGGCGTTCTCTTGAGTGATGGGAAAAGTTTTGCATCGCGACAAACGGTGTTCGTTTGAGGAAGGGGGAGGTGAAAGATCAACGCGAAGTAGTGATGGAATATGAATGAGCTGAAATATAACATTGAATTGTATTTTATATATTTATACATTTTTTACTCTTTTACAATACTTGATCCTGCATTATTGAAACTGAAATATAATTAAAATAGTAGTTGAGCTATTTATTCTGAATTGTAGTTTAGAAAATATGTACTCAATAAATATTGCTGGTGTTTTTCAACTGCTTATCAATCCTGAATTATTGGAACTGAAGAAAAATAAAAGCAGTTGTTGAAGAATTTATTCTGAATTCTAGGTTAAAAATATTTATTCAATAAATAATGTGGGTCGTACAATTGCCCTAATACTTAAAAGAATTTCATAGAAAGTGAGGTTTTTACGCTTTAGTTTTCTATAATATTTTGTGAATTGCATCCAAATGTACATTTTGTATTTATATATTATATCAAATCTCTTATAATATACATCTATTCCCATATTTTTCATTGTTTACATTTTAAATTAACGTCAGGGAACTTGAAAGTAAATTATCGGCTAGTAATCACATCTTTAAGCGATCATTTTATTGATATTCTTATGCTTTTAGTGTTAACAACTTTCCATGAAGTTTTTCAAGATACAATCCCATCTCTTATGCATAATGTTTTTATTTATTATGAATATTGATGTAATCTGTATGAAATTCTTTAGTCACTTTATTATTGATATATCTCTTATTTACTTCAAAAAGTATATCTGATTTTCTATGAAGAAATATATTTTTCTTTTTGTATGAAGCTTCTAAAGTACTTGATTGTCTTATCCAAGATCATCGTTCATTTTTTACTATACTAATTATCTGATACAAAGTTTGTTGTACTGTACTTGAGCTGTATATTTACATTTATTTTTGGTATGTTTTGAGTAAAAAGATGTAGCTTGTAATTGTAATGAACAGTCTTCACTCTACTGATACTCATCACTCAAATGTCCATGAATATACAGCTCCTTAAAATCATTCCCACTTCGCTATTTATCTTGCAATTCCTTTTACTCAGTTCAGCGAATGAAAAATTCAGGCTCTTAGTTCTCCGTTCGCTTAACCGTATGCGAGATCCCCGGAATAACTTAGTCCGTCTTAGGGTACATTTGTACGAATTATCCTTGATTAGCCCTCGAGCATCTCCCCCCCACCGTGTCCATCTTCTTCACCTTTTCTTTACGACATCGCTTCCAGACGTCATTCTGATGAACCACTCACCAACTCACCGATTCTCTTTCATCTCGTGCCCCCTTAATTCTCGCTAATTCCCGACGTGTCTGTTCCCTATTCCTTCCCACGATCCCTTCTCCCCGAACGCCTTCCCACGTGGTTGCCCCAGGGTCCTCCTTCTTCGCGGGCTTATTGGCTCTCTCTCCAAGGGTCACTCACGAACCCTTTTGAATGCCGCTGACAAGGAGCATTCGAGAAGACTCCATTCTGCTCGATTAAGAGGCTCTCTCTCTTTGTGTCTATGTGCGAACCTTCTAAGGCTCACGTCCCCCAAAGCGATTCTTCGTAGTATTCGGGAACGCGCCGTACCCAATTGAATATCATCGTCTCATTTTATTTGTCTTTGTGAATGCTACCGCCGACTCAATCTACTCTATACGTACGTAGAGTTGGGGTGTTCTTCCTCCGGTTTCTGATGAATGCATGTTTGGTTTTTTTTATTTGAGGTAAGATGATGTTTGTTTCAGATGTTGCGCTAGTTGTCTTGGTTGCGTTGCTACGTTACTGTTTCTATGTAAGGATAAGAAAAGAACTCGAACAATTTTAAGATATTATCGATAAAGATATTACGGAGTTTTTTTAAGAAATGCTAAACTCGCTACGTACGTACACTTTTTTGAACGGTAAATTATAAATTTTAGGTTGATTTGTGTTATGATTTCTAGTATAATATATCAAAGCTCGAATTTTATTTGAAATTTTATTTTTATTTCTTGGAGATTAAAAAATCGACAAAATATAAATACCACCTCAAAAAAGCGTTAATAAAAAGCTTTTACTCGTAGCACATTTGATTTTGCGATCTCTATTCATCTATATATACGAGTTGATGAGAAGTAACTTCATTGACGAGGAATAAATCATTAAAAAACAGATTTTTGGTGGGCCATAAATGGAGTTAAGGTTCTGAATTGATTACGTTTATTACTCCTTAATCTGTTACGTGTTTGATAAATTTGTTACAGTATGAGTATAGGAGTATCTTATGGGAAAATTTTTTCGGTCTCCATTTAGTTACGTAATTTTTTATTTTCATTCGGCGATACAGCGGGCACTTTGATCGTACGAATTTACGAAACATTTCCATTTTCTTCTTTTTTCCCTTCCAACCCTTCACAAAGTCACGAAACTCCTCTCCGTACCACATTATTATTCATTAAATCGTTACAAGTTTGCGAGCTCACGGCGCTTATTTATAAGAATGCCCAGCGCAGCAAACTATCCAAACTCTGGTAAGAAGTTGGGAGGGACTGAGGGAGAGGAGGAGCAGAAGAAGAAGACTCCCGTTTACAAGATTCCGGAGTTGGACGTGACGAACAAATGAAGGCGCTCTGTGCGCGTCTTAGTATACACTGCTCTCTCTCTCTCCCATCTTTGTCTTCCTCGCGCTCCACTTCTCCTCCTCGCGGGAGAGCCTCGGCTACCATCCCCCCTCTTAAACAACTACTTTACCTTTCCCTCGTGTGTTTTCCCTCCGACATCTCAAGACATTTCCCCATCTCATCATTCCTCCTCTCTCTCAAAGACACTACTACTACTAACTCCCTTCTCTGCCCACTCGCTATACTCGTCCAACCTCCGGCGCACAAACACACACTCTCTCTCTTGTGTATATGGGCCCGCTGCTTTCCTCTGATCTCGTAATCCACACTCCTTTTGCCCCCCCTCCCTTAAAACACGCGCCCACCATCGGCCTCGAACTTAAGCCTCCATTTGATAATTTGTAATTCCCTAACAAGGGCATGTCGTGAAGTAGATGTTTGCGCTGTCTTTCACCAAAAGAGCTCTTTCCAAGTTTCCGATGAGAAAAAAAAGAGTTGCTCCTCGGTGGTGGTGCCACCTTTCTCCATTATTTATGGCGCGAATAACAGCAATGATAGATGTGTTTTTAGCAGCGTTGTGCCCTCTCTCTCTCTCAATGGGAGGACAAATAAAAGGGTTGCTCGTCGGCTTGTCGTTCGACGTTTTTTCTTCTGTGGTTGTAATAAGGCTTTTATTTTGCTTCTTTCGCATCATCTGGTAATTTTAACTTTTATGTTTTCGTTGGCTTTTATTTTGTTCCTAAAATAGATACTTTTTCATTGGTTGGAAGTACATTTTCATCAATTAACTGCAAAAGTAATATACTACACACTAAGTTCGTGGGACTACGAACTGAATAACTCTGAAGACTATTATAGTCGTTCGGAAGTATTTGAATGTTACGAATTACTCTCCATTTTCTTTCATGTAGAATAACCATGTTTATAGTGTGTATGTTTAATGGACTTAATCAAAAATAACCATGGATTATCGTAATTTTTCGATTTTTTCCCTTATGATTGATGATTTATTTAAATATTCTTTAGCATCGGGTAAAAGTTTTTTATTTCAACAAAAAATTTGTTAATCATCCCAGGTCGTAGCACAAATTACTAGAGTATTTTGGAACTTGTTATTGTGTAGTTGTATATAGCCTCGGTGAATTTACGAATTCGGTAATAAAAAACTTTAATTACTTGTTTCAAAGCTGATATTTTTTCATTCTTTGACGTAGTAGTACAATTACAATACTTCATATAACAACTTTCTCGATGTATATTTTTTGCTAATTTATTCCTTAAATAAATTCCAATGCCCATCAGAATCGTTCCTTTAGTAGCGTAAGGTCTATATATTGTAAGAGTACGATTGGAAGATCGGTGTCGAGTATGGAGATACCAAATTAGGGTAAATGGAAAATAATTCAGTAAGCGTCAATCAAGAAAAACTATCATTAGTTTCAATTGAACCTTTCTTGAAATCTTTCATTTTTCTTCCGTATTAGATAATTCCATTTTAAAAAATGAATATGAAAGCTGTTGACATCAGCAATCAAAGAATGTTTTCGCGTAGGCAATTTAGTTAAAGATTAATTATAGAAAAGTCAGTAATGAAATAAATCAGTCCGGCTGAGTGATTAAAGGAATCAGGAAATATAACACACCCTTGAGTCAAATATCTGCGGGTAAAACCCTCAAATCTTGCTGCACCGTTTCTAATTCCGTCGTATTTATGAATTATCGCCATCGACACTCCCACACCTCTTTCTCAAAAGATCGCTAATTTTATTACCGTTCCTAAAGGGATACGAATCTAGTTAACCCCCCCAAATGAGCCCGTATCCTCGTAGCACTCGATATCACCGTTTGTCTGCCTCCTTCCTTGATTAAAATCGCTCTGGATTTCTGGATTCCGGCGGCGGTTTTCTCCTCAAACCTCAAACGCCCTCATCCACCACCCGTCCATCCATCAACAGCCCTAGTAATTGACAATAACCCGGAGGTGGCGCTCCGCTGCGGTGGATCCTCGAAGCTTCGTCTTCGCCACCAGGCATCTCTCATCCGTAAAATCGCTCCTTATTATTCCTTCCTTAACGATGCATCTCGCCTTGTGCTTACGTAAGCCGGAAAAGATGCCATTCTCTGTCTCACCGCCGATTCTTCCGTCTGAATCACCAATGCCATTTGCTGCTTCACCTTGTTCTCAAACCGCTAAACCTCCATCAAAGGGCCATATTTCGGCACCAGAAATCCCTTGGTCCCGCGGGCGGATCTCGTCATTTCGTCCGATGCCTACGTTTATGTTCACCTGTAGCTCTTATCCCTCTGAACGGGGTTTTCCTTTCGTATCATTTGCCGTGATTCTTTTCTCGTACGAATAGCTCTTACGTTTGCTTGATGTGAGTAGGAGTGAGTATCTTGAAGCCACGTTTATTTCGTTCAATAGACTCGGTATACAATAGATTTACTGATAAGATACTATAGGTAATGTCGTGTGGTACATCAGTTGTTTTAACAGTTCGTACGGAATTTTTCGATTACTTTTATTTCAATGTTGCAAGGTTGATAAGTTTGTCGTAATTAATAAATTTACCGATTAATATTAAAAGTGATTTTAAGTAATGTAAATATAATTCAACGTTATCTAACAAAGTAAATAAAGACTATATTGTCGTAAAATTTGTACGTAAAAATTGTACAGATATAATAAAACTATTGAGATGAAAAATTATAAAGTAATACTTTTGATATCTTAATAAGTAAGGTAAATCTTAATAATTAAGTAAATCTATACTTAATAACGAAGATGTTTGAGCGTGTTTCTTAGCGGTAAATCGATATTTTTTCATATTCTGAATTCTTTAGGGAGAAACCTTGAATTAATTTTCTTCTAAATTTTCGGTAGTGCAGAATATAAATGACCTTATGATTGTCTTATAGATGATATTTTGAGGGCCTTTATTATGCAACACAGCGTTGCGAAGAATTATTTTAAGTTCAAAGAAACATTTTATTTCTTGTATAAAGATATATATTACTGTTATTGTGTATTTTACTATGTAGAATTGTATATTGTAACTATTTTACTTTAATATTCCTTAATTTTGTCGAATTTCTTCCAAACTATAAATCTTTGATTACAAATTATTGTTAACTAAGTATAAATATTCGTTGAATCGTATTGCATTTTGGATTTGATAAAATTGTACTTTGAGTATCTCATATTTTGACCTCATTAAAAATGTCAATTGTTAAAATGGCTATGAATGAATTAGACCAAAGAAAGTTAATAATGCAATACTGGTTTCCTTTTCAAAGCAAACCATCGAGCGATGTCTCCTTCCCACACCGAGGCAATTAGGCAGTAACCACGGCTCCTTATTCCATTGAAAAGCGCGCCTTTCGAACGAACAGCGCCTCTCTCCAACGTCTCACTTAATTGCCTTTCTTCTCTCCAATATTCATTTCTTCCTTCCGCACCGCCTTTTGTTTGCCCTCTTCTTAATCGCCATTCTTTCCTTCCGTTCCTCTTTATCTTAATCCCTCTTAGTTATCTTTATAAAACCACCAAATCATTGTCTACCGCTCGTCTTCTTTTATCCCATTTCGACGCGCTTCCCTCGTGTTATTCACTCTTCCTTCCTTTCAATGGAACGGAAACTCTTCTCTCCATGAGGGAGTTTTGCCTCAAGATTTGCCCCGCGCCTTCCTATTACTCTCCGGTTTAATCCCGGTTTGAATAATTAATGAGGCGATTCCGTATATTTATTCGCGGCTTCCCCGAAGATTCGGTCCATTTTTCCGCGGTCGATTAGTGGTAAACATTCCGTGATACCGTTTCTTGTTTCACTTGCGGTTTTCTCCTCCTTCTTCTTAAGGGGAGTTCTTTTCTTATTTTGTTGGATCGGGGAGCTGTTTGCGGGAAATCGAGGTGAGGTTTGTCGCGGGAAATGTCAAAGAGTGTCTTGGGGGTGTAGCGTTGTATAGTGGTAATGCTGTGTGGAGTTTAAAATTCGTTTTCGTTATGTTACTGAAACGGTTTTGACTTAGGGGATGTATTGTTACGTCAATTTTTTTCTCTTACGAAGCAAGGTTGCTATGCAATCGTAATTTGTTATTTGCTCGTTACTATGGGTGGAGAATTGTAGAAGTTTTCCCGTATTTCTGGGCATTTTATGGTGATCGGTACGTAATTTTTTTCTTATTGGCACCTACTACGAAATTACGACCTAGGATGGAGCTCGTAATTTCAAAAAATGTCGTTTTTAATTTTATTTATTTAAGGTTTAATATTCATTGATAAAGAATAGAATGTATATTTTCCCCGTTATAGAATAATTTGCCCATAAAAAGACGTAATAATAATAGTGTGACTTATTTATGATATTACGATTTTTAAAAAATATATGAAAGCTTTTGAAGTGTTAATGATAATTATACAATTTATTTATGATTTGATTTCCAGGTCTTTCTACTAATGTGCTTAAAAATAGCGTTTATGTTGAAGCTTGGATGTTTGCCATTCATAATATTTCATGAATTTACGTCATCTTAGTCACGAAACTCCTGGGACTCGTATCTCAAATCACTTTGCGGTAATCTCATTTTCTCTTAAAAATATTATGATGGGTAGTTCAGTAGGTTATTAGGCAGAATAATTTGCTTTATTGCTCATCATGGTTTCAGCTTTAGTTAAGATGAATTTTAGACGTTGATGGGTTTAATTCATAGATTTATGCGATACGGTAACGTATCTTGCAGTTGTACGAAATTTGCAGTATCGTAACTATTACGTACATCGTATCGCGAGGTATTTCATACCTCCGGAAACTTCCTCCGCTCCATTGCAGCTCCAAATTACTGAGTTCACACAGGAATATTCGTTCGTCTTTTTTCACATCCACTCAATTTAGGTCTAACGAGATTCAAAATTGCTATTCTTTCCCCCAGTTATTTCGCGTCTGCGAATTTAAATCCTAACAGTTCTCGACACCGAATTTCTCGAAAATTCCCTCTTAAAAATCCACCTTAACTGCAACGGATGAGTTCTCCCAGAACTTCCTTTTCCCCTCTTTCGGAGACTTCTTTTTACGTCTTTCACTATCGGATTTGCCCTTTTTTTCATCTGCCGGAATATTCTGATATTCCAAATGCGGTAAGCACTTGCCTTGTTCGCAAAAAGATGGAATTAACAAGTTTGAATACAAGTTTTTGGAGAGGGATGTTGATGAATGTTTTTGTATAAATATTCATGGGGAGGATGATCAGCGAGCAATTATCTGTTTGCCATCAGGAGGCGATTTAGGTGATGAGACTGTTCTCTTGGCTCGTGTTAAGGCTTAATAATTGTATGTTGTGAATAAAAGTCACCGTAATTTTTATGACTTCAAGTTATTATGTATTGATTATAATTTTACGAAGAAACATAATTAGTTAGAGAGGAGTCAAACGTTAATGTTCAGCGTTTCGTGAACCGAATCCTTTGATATGTTCAACTAACTCTATCAATTGAAAATAAACGATCCAAATTTTAATGTATCTTTTTATCGTATTATATCAGTGCCTCATCCTGTTTGAGATACATTTATCATGATTAAAAAGTTATTCTCATTTATTTATAGTCTTTTGCTCAGCGAAAAGTATATGTTTCAAATCATTTCATATAGAAATATAGATTCCTCATTTTATGATACTTTTCCTTCGATAGTATCGGATAGTAACGGTTGATAACGTATTTCCAACCTTATTTCAATTGCATAGATGGAGAGCTAATTTTATTTAAATTCCAACCAGTAATTGAACTGTATACTGTTGTGTACGTTAAGAGTATGAAGCCTAGTATAGATAAGTTCTATCAAAAAAAATAGAAACATTTTTAAGAAAGTATTATCACGAGATTAGCAGATCATTTTCATCAATCGATCCACGACATTTTCGTAGCGTAGAAACCTCTCCCCATATCCTCACTCCACACTCTCAAAATCGTATCCTCACACTCACAGTCGGCGATTAGTTAAAAACCTTGAGTCCCTTTTAATTTCTTTCCCTTTAAACTCTTCCTCAGACCTCTTTCTTTTGGTCCACAAGTGTAAATGACTCTGAGACAAATCCCTTCTTTTTTCAACTCCCCCTCAGTAGAGAGAGAGTCTCTCTCACCATGGGTTAGAAGGGAAGTGGTGGGGTGAAGAAAACCCTGAAAGAAGACGAGGGAGGGGATTTTTAAGGTTCCTGGATATATACGTGCTGCTCATTTAAACACTAGTTAAGAAGGGTCATCAGGCGTGCTAAATGAGTCTGCGCACCCCTCCCCTTTTTATATAACCCCCACCTACCACCTTTATCCATCCCCCTCCCCCTCCTTCCCCATCCTTTCCCAGAGGTTTCTCCATCCCACCCTTAGATCCCTTTTTTTCACGTCACACTTGCTCCTTCCTTCAGGAGGCCGCGATCTTTTTCCCGTCTTCACAGCCGTCGCTCGTTAGCATGGATACTTCCCCGCACGCCTTTTACTTCCGCACTCTTTTTTTTTAAAAAAAACCCTCGATCTTTCCTCCCACGGATTTTCCGAATGCTAAAACAACGTTATGCGTTCCGTCGGAAGGGGTTTTAGAATGCGGTGTCTTTGTGCGTCACGAGGGCATGGGGATATCTTCTTCTCTCTCTTTCTTTCTCTTGTGCGGTTACACTCCGAAGGCCAATTCTCGTGGACCCCTTTTCCTCTCCGCGTCACGGAGTGTTTTATCCCGTTATGCTGAGGTTTGTAGCGACTCCTTTCTCTGTAGCCCCTTTTCTGGGGATGTTTCACGGAGGTTTTTTTGTGTTATCGCCGTCAAGCTTTTTTTTCGAAGCTAATTTTGGTCGCTTTTGTTTATCGGGATACGGCCCCAGTTTTCCAGTTTCTTTGAATGGTGTTTTTTTATTACTTATAAAAGGATGCTTTTTTAAGAAGCTCAAAATGAGGTTCATTGATGATTTGGAACTTATCGATTTATAAATGAGTTTCAACCGTTAATGTTTTAGTGGAAGTTGATATGTCTTCAAGTTAATTAGTTATATCCAAGGTGTTTGGTTCTGGGATCCTAAAGGTATTAGTCAACATTATCTGTCGTAAAAATGAATTTTAAACTAAATTGTAGTGGTAGGAGAAACCGATCCGTCAGTTAGGTTCGGGTCCCTGTAGTTTTTGACTCTTAAAAATGTACATTTCTGCTTTGAATTTTGGCAAGTGAATGCTTTGAAGTACCTCATAGCGTGTATTACAAGTTAATATGAAAAGTATTTTGTTTGGTTTCATTCAGTTCACAATCTTAATCTCACTAATAGGGCTGTGTTAATATCTTGAAAAATAACTGCTGAAATTGCGTAACTTAGTTACTGGTATGTGATGTTGACTGGTTAAACTAATTGGTGCAATCATTAGGAACATCATATCACCTTATTCTCCTAGAAAGAATATCTTATTCGTTATAAGGACATAGGAACTGCTAAGGAAGCAATTGTAGCTCTACTAAAAAAATATAAGGAAGGAAATAGTTTTGTTTATTTTCTTACGAGTTGGAAGAAGGTTATGAAAACCCTCTTCGATGATAAGGAAGATGTCGTATAATGTAGCATAGGTTACAATTTTCCGTGAGTAAATTTCCTTCCCTTCCCAGCACACTCCGACCTACGCACTCGACAATTCTTCCAGCGAAATTAATTTACGCTCTTCGTTCCATTAATCGCAGAAAATAATCGTTTCTTACTTAGGCTCTCTTCCTTTCCTTCGTTAACAGTTAAGGGTTTCCATTTCAGCCGCTACTAATTAGTAATTAGACGCGGGAATTCAGTCGTAGCTTTCGTTTCCTCGACCATTCGCATGTCCCGAGAAATGAATTCGGAGACCTTTGCGGGACTCCGATGAAAACGGTCGTGCATATGTTTTAAGGGAGGAGTGCGGTGAGCTGCTTAAGGAGCGAGGTTAATACCCAAGGTGAGCATGTGAAAGGGTGAGCATCGGGAAAGGAAGCCCATTCTAAACATCTGGTACGCCCTTCGCCCGGAGAAGAATCGCTAATTGACACCCCCTTATTCCGAGGAGCTTTGAACTTCCGATCATTTTCTGCTATTATGCCTCTACAATCACGTGTTAACTGTCTCAGTGGAATGTTGGGAAATGGAGAAATGGTGTAATGTCGATCATATGTCCATTCTGACCGAGCAATTATTGCAGTAATTGGATCAGAAATGTTGTAGGTATCACTTGCTAGAGTTGTGGGTAAATTTTGGAATGTAAAGCTGAATTATTAATGGATAACTGAGAGTATAAATGTATTGAATGTTATTGGCATGAATTTCGGCTTTTACCCTGCAATTATTGCAATAAATCGCTCAGAAATGTGGAAGGAATCACCTAATAGAGTTGTGCGTCAATTTAGGAAAGTATAACTGAATTATTAATGGATAACTAAGAGTATAAATTATTGAATGTTATTGGCATAAATATCGGCTGCTTACGAAAGAAAATGTATATATTTAACCATCATAACGTTAGGTATTCTTTCGAAGTTTCTTATGGTTCCCAAATATCGGTTGACGTCTTAAAATTTTCTTCTCGTAAAAATCGATTCGTTCCGTCACAGCTGAGATGCGTAAAGATTTAAGGTGAGAGTTGTGGAGGGAACGTTTGAGAAAGTTTAAAAGGAAGTGCAAATCAACTATTATGATACAAGAAACTTGTAAAAAATTTATATTTGTTTCGTTATTATGAAATACGTAATTGAAAACATCTATTTCTTTAGCTTAGAACTGTCATTAGATCCATACTTTTGCGTGTATGCATCTAATTTAGCATATACAAGTTCATAAAACCTTCGATTTCCTTCAACAAAGTCGTAATAAACGAATAAAATTACATTATGTGTAGCAGTTAGTCCTTCAAAGTAAATAATTAGTCCGCATTCCTTCTTTGAGTGAAAAAAATGTTGTAATATTATAATCACATTTTTCTAAAGTACCTTCATATTGATAGTTCATAAATAAAATGAAAATGACCATACTAAAATATCATATACTAGATCTTATTCAAGTATATGATATTTTAGTATATCTTATTCAATATAATGACACATTAATGGTGACAGAAATCATGTTTGAAGTAAATTCAAATTTAAAATAAGGGTAAAACATCAAATAATGAAACTTTTTGGTAGGAGAATTATTTTAATCTCGATCAACTTCCCTAAGTATCTATCTTTGTATTATTTTACTAATTATAATTTACTCCACACTTTTATGACTTCCGTGATATCTCACTAGAGCATAGCTTCTTCACATAGGATTTTAATTGTGGTAACTGCTTAATATTTCTGTTCATTCTAATACCTTTCATTCCATATTGTATGGAACTTCTATGTTGACTTTAGCCCATCTGATTTTCGATAAATTTTCTCGATTTTTCTGATTGGAAACTCAAGTATAGAAATACGAATTCCTACTTTTCCTTTAATGAGTTCGAAAAACCCCTATGTTTCCATCGCACGAGAGATTTAAAACTCCCTCCACCTCCACAGAAAACATTCTCAAGATTCCTACTATTCCCCTCTGATCAATATCCTTCGATCGAAGATTGTTTCTCAAAAAAAAATAGACGAAAAGAATATTTGGAACCCATGGGAAATCATTCGGCTGTCGTTCGCTCTCTTAATATCCAAGACAGATATCTCCGGGAAGAAGTGCCGTAAGATATATAACGCAAGTCACGTGACCATTCCGTTCGTACCCATATACGTAATTATACTTTTTTATGGGTATTCCTCGAGATGCCATCGGGAGAGTATGACCTCGCGTCCCGATCCATTTACAGTATTTTTCTCGGATACCTTTCGTAATCTTACATCGATTCATATTTCTTCTCCTCCTCCGGATGGACCAGAATCAATCCGGAGGCTGTTGCCACGTCAGCCGCGGGCCAAACTTTCAATAACTCTTACTTCTCATCCGAAGGAATTCCCCATCTTATCATTTCCCTCCTCCTACGGATTTCATTCATCCCAATACACTCGCCTACGCCTCATCGGTTCCTCCAAAAAAAACCTCCTCAGACGTCATGTTTATTTTTTTTCCAACTCTGGCCATCCCTCGCAACTCTCTTAACTCCATTTCTCTACTTCTTCCTTCTCTTTCTTATTAGGCCCACACTTCTTCTTCTTGCACGTATGTTTTCTTCTACTCTTTCCTCGTCGCGTCAACCCATTTTTTTCTTTCCCCACCTCATCCGACTTCAATCCGAACCTATTCCACCGATATCCCAATTCACTCTAATAAAACGCCCGCACACACTCTCTCTCTCCGTCTTCCTCTCAATTTGAATCTTCATCTCTCGACGTGGATTTTTCGGCACTCCTTCGATCTGTTTGCTCCACGTCCCGTTGGGAGTAATATAAGAGCATGCATTTTTGCCCATGTTACTTTTGTTCCTGTCTCGTACTACGTCCGTCCGCGAGACGATTGGAATTTCGTCTCGGATATATTTATAGTGCAACAGTTGGTGAATGTTTTAGTCACTACTTGCGGAGATTTTTCTTTAGTTTTAGTTACCTCAAACACCTATGCTTAATTTCGTACTTATAAAGATAGACAGATTGTTCTCAAATTTAAGTTTTAAGCTGAATTACTCCTGAATCTTATTGCTTATAACTAGTATATTTATTTACTTGTTCTTACCCGCATCAAATGTTCAGGATATCATGGTATCAAGCACTAAGTTTCTACGTGTGATGCATAAACGTGTTTCTTTTAATTAGAAACGGCGACAAAAATTTTACTATACTAATGAACTGAATAGCGTTTTGATAATACACTTCATTATAGCTTCATGATGCGGGATCTTCATAATTAAGTCAGTGTAATGAAGTATTAATCGTGTGAAATTTGTGGAATCCCACGGTCCCACTCAAGTTCGTGAGCCTATGGAGGCGAAGTCGATGGCAATAAATGCACCTCCTTTATATATATCGTATGTGTTGTCGATTTTATTAATTTAGCTAACTAGGAGAAAAGTTATTTTTCAATCGAAATAACTATACAACAAAATCAGTGTTTGAGTGAGCATGGGTTGTATGAGATATTATGAATGCATGGATTCATTTAAGTGAGCCTAAAATATCTTCAATAAATTCATTTAATTCTTCTTTTGTTGTCAGGTAATAGTTGATAATTATATCAGGTCGACGTTATATAATTTTCAATAATTTCAATTAATATTCGATCGCAAACTGTAATATCTATATTTACGCTAAAGCTAAGATATCGGATAAAAATGCATGCACATTATTGTAATCCTCATCCTCTCCTCTCCATATATAAGAAAATCTTTCAGGTCGATGGAAACCCGTCTACCTTTCTGCTTAATCCATACCTTCAATCACCTAAAATCGGTATTTATTATTTTCCTTTCGAAACATTCACATCCGTCTCGCACAAAGGAAGTATCCTGGAAATTTCTTTTCTTAATATCCATCATCCCCCATCACCTCGGAACAAATGATGCCTCCAAGCATTGACGTCCAATCATCTGTAATATCGGCGAACTTCCCTTTCCTCCTACGGAAAGAAAAAACCCCCTTCCTTCCCTCATTCGAAATAAGTAACATTTTTCAAATCGACGAGAAAGCCTTTCGGATCGTATTTTTTCCGTATCATTCCTTCATTTTTTCACGTCGCGTCCGCTGAAGATATCGAACCTATCGGAGCCTTCCGCCTTTAATTTTGAGGAAAGGCGAAGATGTTGAATACATGTGTACGCATCGGCTTCTTCGAGAAATCACAACACCTTCTTCCTCTTTCGAACCTTTTTGCCAATCGGAGGAATCGATGCCTTCATCCCCCTTTCTTTTCCTGTTTGATCCTCCCCTTCCCCCCATCTGCATCTTCTTCTCCCCCCTTCCATCTTTGTTCGTTCCGCATTCAACCACCGGACCCCCGCAACTACACCTTTCATTCCTATCATTACTAATGCATAATTCCCCCTCTTCCCCCATTATTCCTTCCACTCCGTTATTAAAAAATCTTCGAGGGTGAATGGTTTTGTTCTGCACGTCCCGATTATGACCGCTATCGTTTAGTAGGACGTGTTTAGAGATGACGTTAGCGTTGGTTTGGATGCTGCGATAGCCGATAAGTCGGGCATTGGTGGGTTTAGTATATGTTGGATTTGTAGTCTCTATAGTTCTGTGCCTGTATAGTGTGTTTTTTGTATGAAAGGTTCTTTTTTGGGAGAATATCGAAGGTAGATCAATGTTCCAATATCGTATAATTTTATATTTTTACTTCTTTATCTTTTAAGAAGTCTTGAAGATAAGACTAATAATAAATTTCCATCAAACAATCAATTTTCATCAGGTATTAGTGTATTCTTAATCGAAACTTTGTTCACTGTGTCCTAATGACATCATCTTCTCTTCAAATGAGTAGTTTTTTTAAATATTCTTAATATCTAATTTATTTAAGAACGAATCCCTAAAGCTAAGATTGATATTTTATTTCTCAATTTGTCATATTAAGCATGCCTGCGTACTTGCTGTGATTTTAATATTTTGTTTTAAGATGGCTATTCAATTATAAATCAAGGATAATGATTAAGTAAGCCGTCTTAATAACTGCGAAGAATTTTTACATTAAATATATACAGCTAAGCTTTAATCTAAGATTGATATTTTATTTCTCGATTGATTATATTTTAACATGGCTTTGTTCTTACTATGATTTTCAATATTTATTTATTTTTAATTCCGGTTTAATTATTAAATAATTATAATAACCAAGCAATCTGTCTTAAAAACTACGATGAATTACTAAATCAAATTTATACAACACGAGTATTCATTTGCATTTAATTATGTAGCTTCGGATTGATTTTATCTTTATTTTAAGAAGCCAATATAGCAATATAATAAAAGAATGATTCACCAATAAATATTAAATAAATGATAAATCTTCTATCTCCCCCTGAACGTTGAGCTAATTTGATTAGGCATGTACTACAACAAAAAATGCACTTATTCTTAATTCAGCATCGATCCATCTTGCAAGTACTTCAGCTTCTTTCTTTATCATGAATGATTCCTCATAATTTTAATTTTATTATTATTAGTATTTTTATTTTATTGTAATTTACAGTTATGTCTATAACCTCTTATATGACGTAGGTACAATTCATATTTAAAATGTAAGAATAATGATAGTCTTGAACCTATATGCTGACGATCCTTAAAGGGCACTTCAAATCTAAAAATCTGCACTTACGCACTCAACATTCTGCTCTCACATGTGCACTCCTAAATGGTCCATTCCCCGCCTCCGATGATCAGCCCATCTCCAATATCCCTCTTAATAATTAATATCTCACATATGCGTCGCATCAATCCCTTAAAAACGCGTTTCAATATCTCAGTGTTTTTTTTTTCGGGAATTCCCTAAGCGTATTTAGACCCCTCGTTCCCGCTGAAAGGAATCTTCAGTTCCGAACCACTCACATTGGATTCTCATTTTCCCATTGCCTTCAGACAGATGCCCATTCCCCGAATACATTCGCTACCAGTAGACCTCCCATCCTTCCTTGGGGTACATCCTTCCCCCATCACCTCCGGAAGAAAAATTGGGGTGGCGTCACACTGTGGGGTGAGTAGTGGGACAGCTGGAAGACGTGAACGCGTGTGCACGCAATGATAAACTCGCCCGATAAATTCGTTCCCATTGTGAGTTCATTTCCCGAATCAATTTTCCCTTTTTTAATATTCCCTCTTCATTATCGATTTTGTTTAAAATCCTAATATCCATTGTTGTTCTGAAGCTTGGCTCCTGTGTTTGTTCTTGCACTAAGCTGGTTGGGGTGTGATGTTAGAGTGTAAGAAACAGTCTTGTTTAAGGTGTAAGTGAATGAAATTTTCAATTTACTACTGCTTAATTATATTATTTTATAATTTTTTTGCTCAGTGATGATTCAAGTGGTTTAGAAATACTAGAATTAATTTCATATCTCTAAAGCTGTTTTTCTATTAATCAAGAAAGCGGAAATTATTCTAATTTACGTATTGCCTAATTAATCATATTTAGAGGTCTGATTTTATGATCCCTTTGTTAAGTGAAATTAGAAGATTCGATCCTTGATGTGATATCAAAAAGATCGAGCTGTGCCTGAGGAAAACTAACCCATTATTGTGTAATTATATTAGGGAATCTATTCAAATTTATTATAAATAATTAGTATGTTTTCATTGTGTAAACTTCTTCGAATAACATAATTATAAATTATAGTTTGTATTTTCATCATCAATTCGTTAACCCTTACCTTGTGTTTTATCCTGTTTCTAAAACTTGACTGAAGACTGAATTTGTATTTTAGATCAATATTATTCCTTTGTTCATAAAGCTAAGGTTATGGTGTACAGGGTTTTCGAGGATATTTCTATTTTTATACTACTGAAGGATTGAAAATAGTATATTGAATTGAATATATACGTATTTTGCTTTAAATCTTTCTTTATGTCCTTGAAACATATCTTTTATTGTTATCCATTTTCCTTACTAATTCGTTTGACTAATAATCAGTTTATAAATTCATATTTCAAGACTTTCTTGAATAATTAGAATAGTAAACATCTTTAATAAGTGCGGAATTGAGACGGGAAAGTCTCCTATTCGTATTATCAAATTCTGGTAAAAAATAATACCAATAATAGTACATAAGATAAAAAAGTAATTTTAAAATAAATTCGAATAGTATTAAGTTGCGACTTTAAAACACCTTAGTGATGATTTGGAAAAACATCCACTAAAGGGAAGTATCGGCAATGTAGAAGATTAAAAGTGATACTATCTCAACTTTTTACTGAGGCAGTTCTCTATGTACTTATAAGATACTTTCAATTATCACAAAATATGGATTGAACTCTTGGGGCTATTACCTTTGCTTACTAAAATTTTCTTACCATAATTTTGACTTAGCTATATCCATTGTAACCCAATGGACTCCCATATGTTCATGATAAGGATAAAAATTGTCACCAAAACAGTCATTTGTATTAAAAGTTAGCAAATGGTGCTCAGAGTATATGAATGACGGCAGCAAATTTTAAAGGGAGGATATGAAAAAAATTTCTTTGATTCACAAAACTTAAATACCTACTAATTACATTCTAATGTTATACAGTGAAGTAATTTATCTATGTTAATACTTCATATCAATGCAATTTCATAATAAAGCTGTGGTGGTACTTGTGTATTCCTAGAATTAAGTCATAAGTATCCATTTGTGGTACCATCGGTGTTAAACTGAGAAACATTTTCTTTCTAACCAAAGTTTTTAATAAAGCATGTACTAATTAATGTTTTAGTGCTATTCCAATTGAACGCATTGTACTTTTTGAATAGTAGTGATATTCTCTCTTATATCCAGAAGGAAACAGTTAAAATAGCAGATTCATTTTAATTTTTCTAAATTTTGTATAAATAGATTAGAAAAGATAACATGGGAATATTCATCAACATCATCTTTAATACCCTATTACGATTTCTTTCCGCATTGAAACTTAAAGGAAAAACAATTGTTTTTAAATAGAAGAAGGAACATCTTGAAATATTAAAGAAATGTCCTCTGGAATTCCTTTAAGATGTTTGAAAGTTCAGAAAAATTGAGAGAAAGAATAAATCAGAACTTCTTCCTCATTTCTTGATCACAAGGTGAAAATATGTATTTTATATACCACGTTTGAATCAAAGTGATATACTCATCGGTTGGCATCATACTATTGCGTATAAAACTTCACTTTATATTTTCCAAAACACGAAAGGAGAGATTGTGTTGGATGTTGAGATTTCTTTCGTTTGACGTTATTTGCAATCCTTTCATGACTTATTTTCGTAATATATTATATAAAACGTTTTATATGTGGGATTATTATTTAATGCGCATATGAACTTTGTATGACAAACAAGAAATATATATTATAGATATTTAAGATATGTACAGGATTATAGATATGACATATAAATAAAATTAGGCTGATGGTTGAGGTTTTAAGAATAAAAGAAACTTGGTCAAACTTAATGTATATTAGTTATGAAAGATCTTTTTTCTAAATTTATGATGAATGAAATGATCTCGAACGATTTAGATGGATATTTTATTTAATGTCTCTTCTTTTATCTTTTTTACAGGTGAGTCATTCAATGGATTTCTTTTTTCTTTTCAAAGTACTTCTAAAGGAAAGTTGGTGTCGGTGAGTGTTTACTTATGCAAGTTTTGTGAGTTAGTAGTATATAATGAAAGCAGAGATAAAGCTCAATCCTTAAAAATACCCCCTGTATCCATAATACTAATTCCAGTTTATTCCTAAATCCATTTTTAATCTATGCTTCTTGTCTTCTGAATTTGCGATGTTTTAAATATCTATCATTTAAAGGTTCACTAATTGAAGTTTATAGAATTTATTCTCTCTCAAAGAGATATCAATTTAGAAAAACGTCCTCGTTAAGGAAGTTTGCTGTCTTTACAAACTGTTATTCTTACTAATCTATTTTTTTTGCTTCGTTGTCTGCATTTTTTTCTCTCGCTCGTCTTTTCTGAATGACTGCTGATAAGGAAACTGTTTTTGCTTCGAATCATCATGTCATCTTTAACTCGAGGGTTACTATTAAAAGCAAGATCTTAGGATCATTCGACTTATTGAGGAATAATGAAGAAAAAATCTTTTTCCATTTACCTGAGTTATTCCACGATAACGAACTTAAATTAATTCATAAATTTGATTTTAAATTTACTGATTTCGGTGAAATGATTGGCCCTTTAGTAAAGTAATATTTCACCCCGAACGAGTATCATATTTATCTCGCTATATTTGAATTTTTAGACAATTATATTTATTATAAAAATAATCAATTTTATACACTTTCAAACTATCAATTCGATATTTCCGTCTTCTGAGTCTATAAACTCTAATGAGCTCATCTTTCCGAAGTCATTAAAGTTTTATTTATATTTTTTCTTCAATCAAGTAATCCTTTTCATATCGTTATATTAGAATTAAGTCGCTTACCCTGTCTCACTATGACTTATCATTATTTCAATGCATTAATTCCTCATTGATTAACGTTGCAGATATTTTGGAATTTATTTCAAATCTTCGTTGTTAAAAATCTGAGTACTACACCTTACTATACCTTTTTTTATTACAACTTTCCTAGGTTTCTGTAAGTTGGTATATTTTAGATTTCAATTTACTTGGATTATACATTACCATGTTCTCCTTGTAACATTCCTGCGTATATATTTAAACCTAAACTCACTACACCGAATATTTAATGATTTCATATAGACGAATAAACTTTAGTTGTGTTGTTCCTTTACTTATATTTTATTTTTTGAGAATCTTTCACATCTTGTACTCTATCATCATCAAACTACTATTTTCGTTTGATTTTTCCCGTCCCATCGTTCATCGTATCATGAAAATTAATCATAATTTTATTATAATCTCTTGACCCGTACTCTCATATGCTTAATATATTGTATTTTAATTCCTGAAATCTTCTCACTTTTGATCTTGTTCTATAACTTGAACCCCTGAAAGAAGGTCGGAAATGAGTGTGATGGTGTAGATGGCAGCAGTTACCAGGGATGAATTCGTTTTCTTCAGCTCGTAGCTGGTTCTTTTTCCCACTTCGCGTTGGTAACAACTATCTCATCTAATGTCCTAGAAATCTTGTTTGATTAACGCATGAATCTTGATGATATAAATGTAGCTATTTCTTGGATGATAAGGTATAAAAATGAATCTTATACGTGTATTGATATATTATTAGTTTATTTATGTTGAATTATGTAAATTATTAAGCTATTTCAAGTTCTTCAAATGCTAAACGGTTTATATTACTTTATACACCCCTCAGCTTCGTAATCGTACCTCTATGAATCCTGGATCCACGGTTAGAAATTCTTAACATATGAAATTTTAATGAGAATTCATTGCTAACATCTTATGAAGGCAGAAGAACACCTTTTCCTGTCTCGTTGAGTTGAAAAAGTTCGTAATATGTCAACGAGTGACATTCTCGTATTAATCCTATTGTTTGATACGAACAAGCTCATGAGTATGAGCAACTGTCTCACTTGAACATGTTTTCTCGAGAATTAATCCGACAGTTTTAATTTACGAAAAGCATGATCTGGTAATACCAATTTTATGAGTCTATCAGACTTAGAATGAAATAATGCTGAAATTAATTTGAAACCCAAATGTTTATTTCTCAAGGATGTCACCCTGTGTCGTAAGATTTCCTCGTTGAATTCTCATTTCTTAATGTATTGCTGTGACATGAGTGATAATCATCTAAGTTAGTGTTGAAAATGTACTGTTTTTATTATTATAAAGTGAATGCTTCATAAGTGAAGTTATATTCGTTGGAATCGTCTCATATGTACGAAAAAGTAGCTAAACCAACTCTGTATATCCGATACACTCATTAATTCCACGTCTATCAATATGTTTAATATATCTTCTGATGATTAATTACAACTTTTGCAGTGGTTATATCCTCCCTTAAATTTCGTTAAAAGGTAATAAAGGAATACAAATATAGAATTATATACGTAATGTATGAAATTCCTCCTTTGTATCGTGCATTTGCTATCGATAAACCTCGCTGTATTCAGAGAAATTGCATACTTCGCAAAATGATTAACATTCAAACGTAGTGTAGGTTTTCCATGGTTTTCTCCTTCGATATATTTTGCATGAATTATGAAGAAGATGAAGAATATATCTATAGGTAATCGATTACATTCTTTAGATGCAAACAATACATGCATGGATGGTTGATATTTATTCATTCTGCGGACTGGACATTGCTTATATACCTAAGTTTAAAATAGGCAATTGATTTTTTATGCATCGTAGTACCTGCTTCCCTGAAACTTTATTTTCTTCCTTGGTTTGTCATTTTTTAAAAATAATGAATGGGCTTGGAATGTACGGGCTCTTTATTTGTACACCTTGTCATGCATCTCCACCTTGTGACACACACACACCTTGCGGATGGCCCTCGACGGGGCCCCGGGCGGAGGTGCCCGTGAGGGAAGCACCGCCCGGGAAAGGGCGGAGTGCGCCGTGAGGATCGTGTGTGCGCAGATCGCCGGCCACTTAGGGCCCTCCGTGGGCGTGGTCGTCGCCCCGAAGGGAGAAGGGGTTAAGTCACCCACACCGCTCTTTATTTCGCCCTTTTCATCGCTTATCCCCTTTCGACACCCGCCGGAATTTTTCCCACCGAATAAAACGTTCCTCCGGTTCGCCGGTGTCAAAGGTCACTTTCCCGTTCGGCTTAGCTATCGGGAGGAGGGGCTGCCGATCGGGGCGGGGTTTTCGGTTGTGGGCACCCGTCTGGATTCGCTCTCCTGTCCCGGCGGGGAAGATCGTTAGCGGGGTGCGTGGGAAATTGCTATGCGCAGAGGTCAATTATATCTGGGATTCCTCGGACTCATTCCGGGAGACGACATCGATCCACTAGCTTCTCTTCGCGTGAGGGAATCTAGTTCAGAGGGATGCTAATTGAAAGCGATGTTTCTCTCTACGTAATCCATCGTGTTGCTTTAGAGAGAGGAGGGATTAAACTACATCCGTGTACCTCCTCTTCGAGTTTTATTATGATTAAAAATTTTTTGTGCCTAGGTTTTAGTGTTGATCGCGTTAAGGGATGTGGTGGTTTAGTTGATTGGGTATTATCTTATCGAAGCTCGTGTCATTATTGCGAAGTATTTTAATAAATTTGCTTTGATTTGCACATCTTTTAGCTTTTAAATTGCTGCAAGTTATTCGATTTCTTAAATTTGTTTGCTCGATTAAAGATATAAACCAAAAATCACTCATGAGTTTCTTGTATTCATTTAGGGTTTGATAAATAAAATATGCAGTGAAATTTGATAAAATCATGAACAGTAAACTACGTATATAATGAATATGAAGGAAAAATTTTTATTAGAACTTGATGGTCATCCTTCTGCAAGACCGAGTAGTATCCCTTCTTATAGTTTGTTCGTTTTTTCGGGAAAATTAAGATACCAAGGTACTGATGCTTCAAGTATCTGTAAAGCTACAAATGAATGTATCCTTATTTAATCTAATCATAGAATAACACATTAAATTCCTTTTTAGGTGCTTCCAGTTTATTTAGGAAAGTTTATTCGAGATATTATGCATACCCCATAGTTCGAAATACGATTTATAGTTTATCATTTCAAATATGTGTGATGTTTTCTGTTCTTTCTTTAAATTCTAGTCGTATTATACTTAAAGGACGTATTCATTATTCTTTCTTGAAATTTGTTGACTATGAATTGTTCTGTGGGCCCTTTTCTTTACATTATCTTGCGTATTAAGCTATTAATGTCCCTATTATCGATTTCACAGTACGTGTTTGCGTAGGACATTTACTGCACCTCGCCAGTTGTATTTAGTAACTATTCTTTGTTAAACAGAAGTGAAGAATAGCGACATGACTGGGAATCGAACCCAGGTCTCCCACTTACCGGGCAGGTATGCTGACCACTACAAACAAAAAGCGCACAATTTAACGTGTAAAGAATTAAAATCAATCCCATCCTTATTATATTCTAACTTACCTTATCGTACTATAACTTAGCATCATTACTTTTACGAGACTTTTTCCTTTTGGTTATTCGATGATTAAACTCGTATACTTTCCCCTGATTAATTAACGTCCGTAAATAAGGCAGTAAAGATAAAAGCATCGCGGCTCCTTCTTCACCGTGAGAATTATGAGCAGACGTCAACGGAAGGCTGAATGAATTAAAGGATAGCTGTATGGATAGTTTGTCACACGGGCCCGCTTTTATGCAAAGCCCTCACACGTAATTCATCTCCGTTCGCCTTCAGAGGAGGGCCTTCCTGTTCCCTCATAATCGTCGCCCCTTCGATAACCCTCATCGCGCATTTCAGATATTAAACGGAAAGAAAAGGCGCGGAAACAAATGAGGGGCGAAAGAGGATGTGGGCCGGTCGCCGCGTAAAACAATGGATCGGAAGGGGGGAGGTTGCTAGTAGTTTCCAAGATGCCAAAATGAATCGCACATACGTCACGTGAATATTTCCGATAGAATGGAACGTTATGAAGATAGATTTTTTTAGCCTTTCTTCCGCGTTCGTCATCACGGATATTTTTTTTTCGGTTGATTAAAACCGTGATGTTCCCTCTATTCAGCGGGATGGAATATATATTTTTGCGTGGTTTTTTGTGTGAAATATCGTGTTTTTTTTGGTTTGATCTTTTAATGACGAATGTCGTTTAATTATTTTTTCGCTATAAAGTGTGCTTAATGATGGGTACTGTTTTAGCAAGAAGTGTTTTAGGATGTACGTTGAGTGATTGGTTTCGTTCTGTATCGAATTCATCGGGTTTATTGTTTTAAAATTTTGTTGAACCATAGATTGCTCCGTAACTGAATTATTTCTTGTCGTTTTATATTTTATTTACTCTAGTTTCAGTTTAATTAAGAAAAAAATCTTGAAATTTTATTTATCGCTCTTAATTCCGCTGTTTAAATTTTCTCTTAATATCATCAAGCTGAAGAAATCGTAAATTTTCGGAGTTAATCATATATTTCAAAACTCTTCTATACTATCGCATTATTATTATCATTTCGTATAAGAAATCCCTCCAAGATGAGAACAAAAGAAATTCAATTCCAATTTATTTTGATGACTATAAAAATACCTGAAATGAAAATATACCATTTCGAGCTCTATGAGTTCACTTTTTAACTGCTTTTTAAGGACTTACGTGTAGTGAAGTATGTTGAATTTTGTATTGACGAATAGTATACCTACACCAATAAATGTCTGTTCGCTTAAGATTATTGTTTGTTTAATATCGTTGATTTGTATTTTATGATCTATATTCTTTCGGTATATCCGATTTTTACCTGAACTCGATACCTTGCTGGGTTCGTTAGCGGAGTGTTTAGCAATATAATCTTCAAACTCTGAGGTCTCGGGTTTAACCTCCTTGGGATAAAGGAGGAGGATAATCTCCTTTCAAAGTGTGTGTGTGTGAACGTCCGTTGTTAAATTTAGAAATTAGACGTGGATGTTTGAGTAGTCTATGATAAATAAATCTAATATAATAATATAGCTACTATAAAACATTTTTAGTGCAGTATGGAACAATTTTATTCATTCGCTGTCAATGAAAACCGTTCCAAAGATTTTCGACCCAGTCCAGTCCAGTATACCATCAAGATCTCTTCCTTGGTTTGGCATCTCATAAAACCCCCTCGCCCTTAATTTCGAAATTCTTTAATTCGAAGAAACTCTAGGAACAAGACTTATGGGCATCATTTAGCGGAATAATCGTCGAATCGAGCTCACGACGTCACCGCAGTTTTTTTTCCGGAGTTCGTCTGCTTAGGATGACTCCCCCCACCCTTTTGTCTGCCCGTCGAACGGAAGGCGAAGACAATGGGGCGCAAGGAAGGGGGCGGTGGTGGTGGAAGCCGGAGTAATAACACGGCAATAGGAATCGTGAAGTAAGGATCCGGAGCGAAAAATAATCGCAGAAGAAGTCTCACCCCGAAGGAATTGTGGCGATTAAGAATGCTCGGGGAATAGGAGACTGAGGGAAGGGGGTAATACCCGCGAGGAAATCCGAGAATAAAATATTTTAAGTGCGCGTAATAATCCTTAGAAATAATTTCGAGTGAAAAAAACCCCTATGGTTGCGAGATCGAGAAAAAAACCCCCATGGTGGCGAGATCGAGATAATAATGGGACGTTTTCGAGTTGGAATCGGAGACGCCGTTTTAGAATTGGTCGCCATCAAGTCCCATTCTTTCTCACTACGTGCCAATGGCTCGGAAATAAGAAAGGTAAGGGTTTTATCCAATGCGTGTCCTCTACGAAACCATTGTTGAAGCGTCTCCGATGTCAACGTTTCCATTCCTTTTTTGCCTTTCCAGAAAATGAGTCGCCCCTCCGTCGAGGTTTCAATACGCAAACGCTTATACATTAGCGCAGTGGAGTCGGGTAACCGATCCCGACTCCGTGGTTTTTTTTCTGCATCGGGATTCGAGGTTACGCGGATTCATTCAGCGAGTGGATTGTGTGCATCGCGTCGCGAATGGGAGGAAATCTTTCTTCGGGGAGATGCTTTGTTTTATACGGATCTGTCCTCGCGGAATCTTAATTAGAAATCTCCGTTAATGGATGCACTCGTCGGTTGGTGGTCGTGGATGTTGCGCACCAAGTTGGGCGAAAATGATTAAAAAACTGTGTGTGACGCGTCGCGAGTTGTAATGTGGCGGAAAGGATGGTTTTTTTGTTTGTTTGTTTTAGGGGATGGATATGTGCCCCCCTCCCGATATATTTTCTTCGGATGAGGTTCGAGGAGATCTGAGGTTCTTTTATTTTTTTTTAAAGGTTTGATGTTTGGGTTTAAGGTGTCGAGTCCCCATCAATGTGATTTTTTTGATTTCTTCGATGTCTCCAAGGAAACGGAACAAATTGATGCTGACATGGACTTTCATCGATTGTTCAATATTATCAGAGTTGATTGAAATAGTAATAGATTATTTGGTAGTGGTTATAGGTATATACCTCTTGAGTTTTATTTCTTATTCATTTTTTAGTTTTACTTGTAAACTTTTCTTCTGATTAATCTTAGAACACGCTCGTTCTGCATAAAATTTTGCTAGTATAAAGATTTTCAGTCTACCTCGTTTATTGTTACGATGTTTACGATTCAATATACCATATTGAATAGTAACATTAGAATTTATTAAAATTATCGAATTCTGAAATTAATGTATCCATTACACACATATATCCATTTAAATTTTAATATAAATTAAACTTAAATATATTTAAGTAATATGATATCAATCAGCGCCAGGAACCTAAAGAGAATTATAGCATTGTTATAACATCATTTAGGAAAGAGAGATCATTTCATAGAATAACAATAATTTAATAAAAAATATATTAATCGCCAATTCACATTGTGAAGTATAATTCAGTTTATATTGTATTTTTTAAGTATTTTTAATGGTGAATTGCGAAAATCGATTTGGTACCCTTTCCTTATTTCTTATTATTCTGGTGGATCTTTTCGATGTCAGTATTTCTATTATAAGTTTTGAGATTAACACACTACTACCTTTATAAAAAGAAGGTAAAGCCTTTCATTTTACTCAACAAAAAATCCAAACAGTGATCCAGCAAAACTGCAGAATATACCCATTTCTTTGTGTTCTCAGTAAACGATTATATGTGCTGAAACAAAGCTGTGGACTGCTTACACACCATCTTCAATTCTTAAAGATCCTTCTGCACTATTATGTTCCATTCCCTTCTCCCAGATCGAATGCCATTCTATTGAGGTTTTCCTATTCAACGTGCTTCGGTCTCAAGATTCTAAATGTCACCGTTATTATATCACTCTCCTTTATCCCTAAATGGTCGGTATCGGTAATACTCCACCTCTCTTCGTATCCCTTCAGTGGGAACGCTTTCTCTTTCCTCTTTCTAAAATAGCCCCTCTCTCTCAAAACTAGTTATCCTCTCCCTCCAAGCGAGCCATTGTCATGGACTCTTTTTTCCTTTATTCTCTTAACCCACGAATGTCCGCTGGTGAACCCCAAAACATTCACTCGACGGTTCGAAGTCTCAAAATCTACCTTTCTCTTTCTTCGAACCCCACAAGTGCTCCAATTTATTCCTCCACTCGGTAATCGCGCTGGTCGTTATGGTGACCGGTGGTGGATTGTGTGGAGAGGGTCTCTCCATGGAACGAGTCGCGGGCAACGTGAAATACTTCTTCTCCCCCGGTTCTCTTCTCGCTCCTTTTATGACCATTTTCTTATGGGCGAGGGAGCCAGAACCTTTCATACTTATGCGGATTGTTCCTGAGTTATTTTTTGGGATATGCATTGGAATAGTTTGGTCGTGTGTGTGTGTGTTTGGAGAAGAGTTGACTTTCATAGGGGTAGGATATGGGGGTATATGTTCGAAGGTATGGGGTTGAATATTGTTTTTTTAGTTGTGGATCATTGTTTTGACTGAAGTTGCTGTTATTTGGATTGTCTTTGTATCGATTGATATTTTTAAATATTCAGAGATTGACACTCGTTAAATCTAATGTGGACAAACTCAACTTTCAGGAATGGAGCCATAATTAAAAGAAACGAAGCTCTTAGTAACTCACGTAAAATCGTGTGGAAGTCACATGTCCTTTAATTATCGATATTCGTGTTTAAATTGTAGTCAATGATACAGGAATGTTTTGCTGGAAGCAATTAATATTCGTTCATCCTACTAATTGATAATTAAAGATTCAATCGAGCACATGAACAATACAATTTATAATAGAGTGATTATTCATCTGCATAATTGTATTAAAGCCTTTTCAACCCTGATCGATATCCTTCAACGCTGCCAGTATTACAGGAGCATATGCTCGTGATAATGTATAAAAGATTTAAGACATCATTAATTTACTTGGCACGATCCTTTTTCTATCGTTTCGGCAGAACTGATATCTTTAGATTTTGAAACAAACAAAGTAAAATTTGCAATACATGAAGGTATCATGTATTCATCATCATGAAGAAAGAATTCTGATTTTCATCCAATCCGCCGTGTATATCGACAAATGCGCAACACGTGTGTTTTGCGTGGAGAATAAACTGCAGGATAAAGCTGTATCGGAATTCTTCACGCAAGCTAAAAACGCTTTCCACGAAGTCGTAGGGTGATGAAATGTACGATCAACCTGTGATTGACGTAGTATAGATCTACATAATCCAATTTTCCCGTCGACAGAATGCCATTCGGGAAATTAAAAATCTCCTAGGTCACCGGAGTTTGAATCCAGTACGGCAGACAAATAAAATCATATAATCCTCCCACTTCAGTCCACCACCAACATGCGGGACATCGGATTTTTCCTTCCATTGTTTCCCGCAATCGCCCTCCCCGGTCTCATATACGCTCACTTACCGGTCTTCAGAAGTATCGCCTTTTCCTCCCCCAGTCGTTTTTTTTTGCCCCTCTTCGAATCGGACTCTCTCACTCGACGGGCCCTCGACAGAGGGAGACCGATACAGCGTCCGAATCGGCCCCTGTTTGAAAGGCCTCCATCGCTCAATTGTCACCTCTCGTATTCCATTCTTCCATGCCTCTCGTCCAGTCGAACTCGAGTAGGACGCCCTCTTCTAATTGCGGTTTATCGTTTCGCGAGTGCCCCTCTGAGGTCACGCTCTCTCGGAATTGTTTCCGTCCCTTTAACCCCCCATCCCACTGAAATATGTCGTGCTTTTTTAAATGCTCCCTTCTGCGGGTGATTGTACTCTCCGAGAACAGGCTATCCATCGCTCGCCAAGATGTGTTTTCGTAGAATGTCTCCCTCGCGAGGTTTCTCGTTTTGTTTAAATAAAAGTGTCGTTGTTGCGGGTTTTCTCATGTTCTCTAGGGTATATACGTACGAGTGTTTATTTTTTGGTTTATGTGTTCCAGCGATGTTTTTATGTGAATGCTTTGTGTATAGAAATGTAGACCGATAGGTTTATTTTTTTGGTTTCTTTTTTTTATGCAGACGGAGTGAGAGGTTTGGGTGAAACGGGCGGTCGAGCGAATCTTTTTAAAGGTTTCTTGCCTTACGTAGGAATGTGTACGAGTTAATAATTATAAGAATCGAGTGGTTAGGTGCAGGTGCAGTGCTCGACGAAAATTTGTGAATTTATGAATTTTATATTAATATTGGTTATTAATTTATAATTAGTATATAAAAATATATATATCGTTTAGAAACTGAATACCATAGGAAAATAAATAATGTTCTATGAGGATGAAATATTTTTAAGAGACTTGAGAAACTCTACCTCACAGACGTTAATTAAATATCGAATTTAAATAATTCTACGTCTTTTTCGACGACCTTTTAATATTTATAAGTTGAAGTATTGGCTCAAACTATTTACATCTCTTGTCATCTGAAAAATAACCCCCGTAACCCAATCCTGAATTTCATACCGCTCGTAATTTAATATTAATTTATAAATGATAATACGTGATGTGGCTTTGAATAAGTCTTTCCCTGAATTTCGCTTTTACTTTTGTAACTTTCGTTGATAATTGGCTTACGATAAGAAAATATTAATTATATATATGTTATTTTAATTATACACACTATCCATACATTGTCATCCATAATTTAAAATTTGTATTCGCATTTGAATTCAATGTCTTATATTTGCGGGACAAATAATAAATATAGAATATTGAGTAATAATAAGAATAAAGAATAAGTTTTAACACATGAAAAGAATATCGGAATAGTTCAGAAATTCCTCTCGCGTTCACACACGTACGACCCGAAGTTAATTTTCAGGCTGATATCATCTTCAAATTACGCCAAACGATTCCGCATCTGCTCGTAGCAACACTCTTTCAGCGGTTGTTAAGAATGGTAATAGGTCCCCATCGTGGGTTGACAGTCAGCAGATCTGGTCCTTTCATCTACTAAAAAGGGGCGTCCAATGGTTTTCTCTCGCGGAGATAAGCGTCCCTCGGTCGTTTTGAAAAAACCCGTATTCTCTTTGTGCGAGTGTAAAGACACCCTCTCTATTGTTTAGCCCATCTTTAACATCGGTAGGGTCACCCACATAATTGTCCCATAGTGGTCGCGATCTGGACTCGATGGACATTTCTGCACCCAATTAGACTCTCGTTCATCGAATTAATCGCTCGGTTTGATGCCCGCATCTTTGGTCCATTCCTCGAGAGCACTCGAATCTACGAGTACGTAATTTCTTTCTTTGCTCCATCATTTTATACTCCCCTCAAAACTCGATGTTCACTTTTTTTTCTCTCCTGCATTGTTTTGGACTCGATCTCCCATACACGACCACCTTATACGATCCCTTTTCATGTTTCTTTTTTTTGTGCGCTGCGGATTCAACTCATGTGTGTGTAGTGTGTTTACTGTCGGACGAAACAATGCTCCTAATACTGTTTTCTCCATCGTGGATGTCTTTCTTTAGTATTCAGCACTCGAGAAGGAGAACGGTTCTTCTACGATTCTCCCCTATCGTTTCACTCTTTTTATGGGTGTGGTTGGTCCTTTTTAGAGCTTAATTTACGATGAGTTGCATATTAGGTTTTTTAAATCTCTCGTCAGTAGTACTAGAGCTGTGATTTGGTGACATACGGTGTTCAGAATTTCGTTTTAATCAGCTATTCTTCTTCCTAAACCTTATTTTTCTTCTTATTTTCAATTAAAGGGATTATATTATAATACTGTCTCCAACTGATGAATAGGAATTATTTATGTATATTTTATTCTTTACCATCATTCTGATTATACAAAATTTTGCTTCATACCGTAAATAACGTATTACTGATATCATATGTGATATATCACAATCTGAAACTATACTTTATTCCTTCGTTCAAGTGTTACACACAATTTTTTTAGTAAATCATAATTTGTGTGTTCCTAGTGAATCTAATAAATTCCAGAATATTCTTACTTTGAACTTATATACGGAGGCGAAACAGCGAAAAACGGATGATAATTTCATGATATCATTCCTTTTAAAATACTTTAAAATAGTTTCAAACTATAAAGCTCCTAACTAGAAATTTACCCTGAGAAGAGCTTGTACTTTATGCATTAATCATTCTCGTATCTTAGGACTGCTATTTCGCATCTTATTTACTTATTTGCTATTCTTCTTAGTTATTATTTTATGGTTTTTGTCGCTGAATGAATTAATTCCAAGACGAGTATCAAAGACAGACCAGTTTATCGTTTTTCCAATTTACCCAGTGTCGTCTGTAAATCTCGTAATTTTCTCAATACCGACGCTAATCTAAAGCACCTATAGCATCTATTATTTTATGGTTTTTATCGCTAAATGAATAGATTCCAAAAAAATGATTAAAGAAAGTCCATTTGATCAGCTATGTACCCAGCGTCATCTATAAATCTCATGATTTTCCAATACTGGTGCTTATATAAAGCACCTTTAGCTGTTAAACATTAAGAAAGCTATATAGTTATTAATTAGATATACACCGAGCTACCAGTCAGCCCTAGATACCACCTGGTGTTGTCCGCAAGTCGATCGTCATCTCACAGTTCCGAGAAAGCCACTTCTTCGTTGGCGAACCCTTCCAAGAGTCCGTCGGCACTCTATATAAATACCGTCTCAGCCCAAAGGAGATTCTTCCGCCCACCCTTCTTCTCCCTCGATTTTTCTCCGCTTTCCCCTCGCTTCCTATATAGACAATGTATCGGCATTTGTCTTGATCACCGCGCACCGCCATTTTGATAATGTAATTTTCTCTCAGGAAATGAAGGGAGAGAAAAATCGTCGATTTGTGGAGGGTTTTTCTTTTTACCGTATTCCGGAGGGGGCATCGGACAACGTAATGAAGGTTGAGGAATGAGTCGACTCCGAAGGGGAACGATATAAGATGTTTTTCTCTGCCGTCTTATTTTTTCGTCGCTTTTGTCTATATTTCATTCGGGAGAGCGTTAAGGTGCTCGGGTAGTTCAGGTGACTTTGGCTTGCGATCGGGTGCAGAAGAGTAAATTGTAGTTCTTCTAGGAATGTTTTAGGATTCCAGAAGTGTTAATAGTATAGAGTAGTAGTTTTGAATTACGATTAATATAATGTACACTTTCATCTTTTTTATCCTTAAAATAATTTATTATATGCTCGGATATGAATTTGTAAAAGATAAGTAGCTAACGGAGTAATTTGTTTGAAGTAGCACGCAGAGGAATACAAATGTGAAACGTATCACTTGTAATAGTATTTAATTTAACATTTGTTAATTTAATCGTAATAATCAGAAGTTAACTTCTCAAAACCATCAATAGTGTTCTCTCGGATTAGAAAGCCGAAAGAAACAGTTATGGAATATAATATTATTTAATGTAGATATTATAGGTGATACTCGAAGCATATATAATTTATTTTATTCATTCGGTCCACGATAATAGAATACTGTTACCCTTTTTGTCTTATATTCGTCTTTTTAAATTATACTTTTTTTTCTTCTAAACACTTTGAATATGCAATAGTAAATCAAAGTTCTATTACTGTCCTTTGTTTCATTTATTTCAGCTAAAACATCCACTCATTTCCTTATAGTAATAAATAATTGTCTTACCTTTTCGTCTTTCGATTGTATTTTAGTCTAAATGTTCTTCTCTTTCGCTAAGGCCGAGAGCGATTTTTTTCTATGATAGAATCAGTAATGTGTTGGAAATGTAATAAAGGACTCTACTTCCCGGAGAAATAATTTTGTAAAGAGAAATGAAGAAAATGATTCATAAACTACAGGAAATAAGCACGCAAAGAAATTTTGCAGAATAAGGTTGATTAAAAAATTTTTTTGGAGAAATTTAGACTGCAACCTAGCTTATATTTATATATTTCCGTATACCACTCCTACTCGCAGAACTTTTCATTTATTTTTGTTCTCGGCAACTTTTTCTGAGTTAGATAGCTTTGGTGTATAGGTAGCACAGTTTTATAAGAATCCTCTCCGTGTGTGTGTGTGTAGTATCGAAGTTCGGGTGTTGTTGATGTATCGGGCGGAGAGACAGAAAGAATAACCGGCGGGGATAGAACGTGGCCCGTGGGAGAGGGTAAAGTGGAGCAGCGTGCGGTGGGATGAGTCGTAAGATATCGTCGGTTTAAGAAAGTAAGGTCTGCTCCGTGCGAAAAATGTCTCCACAGTCGGTCCGAATCGAGTTAGGAAGAAAGAAGGAACTTTTTCTGACTCTCCCCTCTCCGTCTTCTGCCTCTTGCAGATATCCCTGGAATGGATTGCCCTGGATCAGACCCGTTGCCCTTCTTCCCTCAGGGACACTGCGATTTTTCTCCACTGACTCGATTGGCAGAGTTGGGATTCAATTGAAGATTCTAGTGTCATCTTTCACTTCCTCTCCCTTCGAGAGAGACGGTTCATGTCTGTAAAGTATCGAGATCATTTTTTAAGAGGGACTTCGCAGGAAAAATAGCCCAAATCGCTGCTCTTAGACTCCATAGTGGTTTGAGTTGTTTATAGCACTACGGAAGCCAGGATTTGAAACTTTTCTGGTTTGATTAAGAGCAAATTTTTGTGGATAAAATTTTGCTTTTTATTTTGCCCTGATTGTCAAGATTATTTAGTGTAGAAGCATACCTTAAATTTGTATACTCAAATAACTATTAATTTCTTGTAAAAGGAGATGAAATTTAGATAAGAATAGTATATTTTAATTTCGTTATTTATTATGTCGATATTATTCCTTTGGAAATTTTTCGAAATTTTTTCTAATTTGATATATTTTCAGTATCTTTCTATTAGCATCACTAAAATTTTAACTATGATTCCTTGTTTATATAATGCTGCAGTGGACATTCATTCCCGTGTAATAACAAAAAGTTCTGCTGTTTTTAGTGACAAGGAATTCAGCGGATAAACGTATTAACACAGTCCAGCTATTGTTAAAGTCGTAACATTTTCCTTAAAAACTTCTTTTACCTCACGCTCAAGAGTTTAGACATTCAACGTAGCCTACTAGAAAAATCAATATCACCATCGGGAATTAGGCCGTGTTTCTGCAGAAATATATAGAATTTGTATCACGTTTTACCTTTTGTTCGGTCTTTAGAATACAACCATTATAAATGTTGAAATGTTTAAGGAAGTATTCACAGTTATGTATCCTTAAAAAGTATAGAATTAGGTTCCTAATGTTGTTGAGTGAATTTTCATGTAGAATACGTATTTTCCTCGATTGGCCTTATTTTCTTGTTGTTCATAAACATGGCAACTTAACTTATTATATTAAGAACTGCTCCAAGATGTCTATTATTTTAATATGTTTTATCGAGGGCTTTTAGAATTACTCCACCATCGTTTAATGTAGTAATTGAGCTTTTCTTTTCGTCTATGAGTATAAGAAATCGTCCTTGAGTCTTCATATATCGGCAATAAGATAATCGTTCGCCCTTATGCGTATTGTAAAGCGTCTTCCAACGAAGACGAAACCTCAGTGTCTATAATTTGAGGATTATCTGACGTCGTATCTGGATATTCATATTTGTAAAACATAAGAAACTTTACTAAAAATCATTATTCTCTTATTTCTCAATTTACGACGAACGACCTTTTACGTTCCCGGAAGATAAATACTAAAAAGATGTTTAAATCCGCGTCCCTTGGGGCTTACGCGAACACAACCGCATCGCCTCCTGAGGATTAATAATTCGATAACCCGCCTCCAATTTTCGTTCATTTCCGTTCCGCGTATCTTTTCGAAAATTTCCTTTTATGAAAATCGCGCGGCATTTTTTTTTTCAAAAGGAAGCGATATCCTCCCGCACGCTACGCTTATCTCTTCGGAATTAAAGTTTAAATCGCATAACGTCGACATTTGGTATGATGGGCGTTATCTACGAATCTGCTGGCCCGTTTAATTTTCCGCCTCCTACTCCACGTCTCTCCTGTCACTGTCACCTCCTCCACCTCCCTCACTCCCCTACACCGGATACCGTCCCCACCTCCTCCTCCCCTTATTCAAATTCGAATCTTTGTTTTATCTCGCATATTGCGAGAAACGAAAAATCCTCCTTTTGTTTCCCCGACGGGATATTTTTATTTGTGTTCACTTGCTATATCTTTTACGTTCTTAATTTTCAATGCTCCACTTGCCCGAACTCCTCCCTCGCTTTGATCTCGCCCTGCGGGCTGTCTCTATTTTTGAAATGCTGAAGTAATTTCTCATTTTTCTCTCATTTCGGGGGAATTAGGGATGCGAATACATTTAGGAGGGTGTGGCCCTCTACGGCAATCTACACGGGTCGTATTTTCAAAAGATTTTTTCCGTATTGTATACCGGTCTTGTCCGATAGTTGGTCCTAACGCTCTAATGGGCTAGACTGTTTTGCTTTATTTGGTTCATTGTTTCAGTATCCCTTGTGTAATCATTCAAAAGTTTATCATCATCTTAATTGTTGTTATTCTTCCTTAATAGTTTCATGAGTGTAAGTATCAAAGGGTTATGGAATACGAGCTATCAGCGTTATTATATACGAGAGTTACGTACATTCTGATTTCGAAAGTTCTTCTGTGGAAGTTGTAATTTTTTATCCATATGTTTCTAATTGGACGAGAACCTGTGAGTAATAGAATTTTCTCAAAACGAAAATCCATCCAATAGTAGTAGCTATTTGTATTGAAACTATTTAGAAATTAATACTTATGGGTGAATGTTTTTGTCTTGGAATTTGAGGCGTGGGAAATCTTAGATGTCTAGAATTGTGTGTTGAGATTGTACGTAGGTGTCTTTTAGAATATAAGGAAATGAAGTTGATATTTATGAATAATAAATATCTTAAAATATTGTGATAATAATAAAATAATAGCTAGTGTACTTAATTAAATAATCGCTGGCCTACAAAAGAAATCGTTCATTCACTTAGGTATCTATTGTAATCGTGTACAATTTTTCGAATGTTTCGCCTTGATTTCATTCTATTGACGTCATTCTAATTTGATAAATGTTCAAGGTATTAAATGAATAAATCTTCTATAGGATCTTTAAATAATGATAGAAGGTTTCAAGTGAGTATCTTAATATAATTAAATTTCATTAAGGAACACTGATTAGATTTTATATAAAAATCAACATCCAAACATTTCTTTAAATTTTGATAAACTTATACTCTTATAATATTTCAATGATTCTAATTAATTCACAGATCCGATTCATAACATTAATGAAAATCATTCCCCTTAACCGTAATCGTTTCCGCAAATCGTCCCGCATTCATAAATGTTTCGTTTTACAAATCGGGAATTCACCACTTCTCCCGCATCGTATTATTAGAAAACTCGTGGCGAAACTAATGGCATTCACTCGTCATTTATTCGGCTGTATAAAGGCATCGTCCAAGTAGCGTTTTATCACCCTTTGTGCCGATCGCTTATCCCCAATGACTCAGCTATTCAGCGCCTCGGCAATTTAATTTACCCATTTCTCTCGAACCGCTTAATTTTCGGTCACGGGCAATCTCACTGGCGGCAGCCGATTACTCAAGCTTCCTTTTTCGAAGCGCGCCCTTTTCCCTCTTAATATCGATTGCGTAGGACAGGAGAAGAATGACGTCCCATCAATAGCCACGAGACGACTTAATTCCGGAGGATTAAAGAAAGCCCCCCTCCCCCCTTCTTGAGGATTTAAAAAGACGCCCTTGGTGCCGCAGAATCTATTAGGAGGCAGACCATCGTTCACTCAAAGAGGTGGATGGGGGTTAACAGTAAGGAAGATGCTGCGAAGGAAATAGGCTGGAATGAAGGACTAACATTCATTACGAATAATCGATGTGTTTGAATTTTTTTTCAGACCCTAACCCCGCGAGGTGCCTTTTTTTTAATATCATGATGGCTTTATCTGCAAGGTTCTTAATGTATGATCGCTGTATTTTATTTTCGTTTTGATGATTTTTTTTCGAAATGATATAGCTAGGTATTATTTTACAGTTTATGCGAGATATTTTTTCTTACGATTACTCATAAGTATTAGAATGCATTTTTTTAAATCTACATATTTCATTTGGTACTAAGGCTGAATTCTATGGTGATGATGATTAGGAAGCCTCTGTTTTTTCTGCAATTGTTGTTGCTTATCATTATTTCTCAACTTATTTTCTTTATTTCATTGTTTCCTTGGTTTCTTTATTAACTGTTTAATGTCTGATGCTTTTCTATTGTACTTCTTTTTATTCTTATTAGTGAGGAAGGTAATCAGGAATAATCATTTACATTCAAGTAGCACTTTTAATTATTTATAAACTATATATCATATTATATCTTTGTTATATATTCTTACCCATTTATATTTTATCGGTGTTTCGTATAAACGCAGATAAGATATATCGGAGTTTTCTATGTAACTATAGCAACAACTTAATAAGAATGGTTTTCGGTTGCTTTGGAGTAAACATTTACCTCTATAGGATCTATTTGAAGTCCTAAAATTGATAATTATGAATACGTACGGTATTTATCACTCTTATTCCATCGGCTGTTTACATATTTGACGAAAACTCTTTTGAATCATCCTCCACGTTCTTTTTATAGAAACGTACTCTCCGTCCGTCTTCGGAATGAGGAATGTTAGGCGGCAGTTAATCGCCGCAAAATGCCTCGTAAAATTTTTCTCCCCCACCTCTCCACACCCTCACTCTGCCATTCTATCCGTCTCACGGTCGTGATATTTCCCGACGTCGCGGTTTTCGTTTTTATTGTGATCTTAATGGAGTGTAATGCTTCGAAACGTATCGGCTGGAAGTCCTTAGGGATATATTCCGGAAAAACATTTGGATCGTAGACAGAAAGCGAGGAGGAAGTAAATGTATAAATCACGATTTTGTTACCGAATATCATTAGAAAAACTGCAAATGCGGACTTTAATAGCGCTTTTGCTTTTATGGTATAAAGTCTTATTATCAGTGGCTCTCAAGCGATTTATTGCTATTTGATGTGGATGATTCAAGAATCTGCATACGTATTTTTTTATAGTATTCGTTATTGATTAATCATTTTCAGGGACTAGGACAAAGAAATAATAATCTTAATCGATTAACTTTATCATAGGTGTTGATATTATTTCTTTTTTATGGTTATGATCCTTTTTCATGACTTTTATAATCAAAATGTTTTACTTGACTACCATTTCCTTAAGTATTAGAAGGAAAACATTCAATAGTGTAAATAAGTAGTAGGTTATATAGGATTGCAAAGATTATTTTCATTCCAGTAACTGGCAAAGTTTGGGTGTAATTTAAGAATTAAAATATCGATCACTTCGTCATGAGAATACGAGAAAAAAGTACGGTCATGTCGCTAATTTCCTGAGATTTTTTACGATGTTTAACGATTTTTCAGTGCGTATTTTTAAATAACATTGAACATGTTTTTATTCTTAATTAATTGTTGAATTTTTGTATATTTTGTCACCTTACTAATTTCTATTCTTATTTAAGCAGTAAGTGAGAGTTTTGATAATTCAAGAAAAAACTTATAAAAATATAAGAAGTGTCTTGTTTTATGTAGGTAAAATGGCCCTGTTTACATTTTAAAATATACAATTGATCAAATATATTTACGGCTTTGTATATCATGGAAATATGTTCGAGTAATTTCCTGTGCATAACTATCTTATACATTCCCTCGTACGATCGTTCCATTCCTCCCAAACCCATCGACATTCATAGATGAAATGGCAGCGATCCGTTAATCTGTCTCTCGGCACTCTTAAAACCGCTTTCGGAAACTTTTTCCGCTTCGATGGAACCCATCTTCACCACGTCTGAGCGGAGAGGCAAACCAACCGCGACTCGGAAACGGAGCGGATGGCCGTCAATAAAAGCGGGCGTTCGAAAAGGGCATTTTAATGCCTCGGCGGTGGGGGTCATAGGAAAGAGCAACCGCTTGTTATGAGCGCCAAATGTCAGCCTCCCTTGGAAGTCGCGCCGCCCACTCATCGATTTGCTCCTCCTACTCTTATTGGTTTATCGGGCGTGGATTCGCTCAAAGTGGACCCTTCCTTTGGCAGCCGCCCACTGGTCCTTCCTCGAGCCCTCCCCCGCACAGATTCGCTCATTTCTCGCCCGTTTCCGATCGTAAATAGCTTGGAAATGGCCCACTAAAGATTTGTGAATGGGTTCCCGAAAACGTCGTGAATTTTTATCGGTCGTCAAAGAGCTCGGGTTTTTTCGTGAGGAAGTGGGTTTCTGAGTATCGTCTTCGGTTGTTTATCTGTTTTATTTCTGTTTTATTTTCTTTGGCGTAAATTCTATCTGTGATTTTTTGTCGTAATGTTTCTGTTTAGAGACCCCCTTTATTTCGTGTGTACGCTGCTGAAAGATTAAGCATAATATACGATGAAGCATCCCTGCAAGTTATGTTCTCAAAGTAAATCCGCTATGTAATCAATAATTTTAGCCTTTTGTTGTTCTTACGGAGAGTGCACCAAGGATTAGCTCTTGGACCGCCTAGATTAGTATTCTGATTTGAATTTTCATTCCCTCTATATTGCGTCAAAAAAATAGTTTGAATGTAGAACAATAAAGGGTTTTTTTTGCTGTTGTTTGAATTAGAAAGAGAAGATACAATGAACAATTACAATGAAAATCAGTGAATTCCATTAAGTATTTTATTCAAGAAATAAATATTATTTCAGGAATGCCCTCCAAAAAGGGGAAAATTCATCTATGATGCTTTTCTCCCCTATGGTGCCCTTCATCGGATGCACATTATAAAATATCAACCCTAATAATATGGTTAATATTAAAGCAAAGAGTTTATGTGGAATTTTTTTAATTACTATCTCCTTTCTGCGGCTTCTTCTCGCATACCTCTATGATGCTCATTTTTCGATTCGGTCTCTGGCGTAAGATCTCCGAATTTATTACCAAAGCCACGACTTCCCATTATCCGGTTGCTTATTACTTATTACCCAACGCTCCTGCATGATTAAAAAAAGGGCACCCCTCCGAAAAAAAAATGGCTCGAAAGAGTAACAGGGATTATCCAACTGCGCGAAATGAGAAGTGACGTCCCATTAATTTTTTTAGAGAGAAAAAAAAAGTTGAAAGGAAAGAAAAATTTCTCATCGCCATTATTGCCCTTTTACGCTCGTCCTAGCGGGAGACGTATTTCTTTTGTTTCCGACCGGTTTCAATTTATTTCCAGTTTATGATGCGCCGGCAATTAAGTTTCCTCTCGGAAAAGGACGACTTAGGCCGATGTGACGTTCTTTTAATATTTATACATAATACCCCGTATTCCTTCCTTTTTCCAATTTACTTTTCGGGCCATCTCCTCTTTCGCGAGTGACTGAGTCCGCTCACCTGCGGGGGAATAATTGTGCCCAAGAAATTGCCATTTCCTGGGATGCGTCGTCGCATAAATCAAGATGTTCAGATGATTTTTCGCGGCAAAAATCTGCCGGAAGTGATGCGAGTGTCTCGTTACCTTAAAAGCCGCTCCGCGATGAATTGTCTCGTAATTTTCCACGAGTTCGTATATTCGTCCGTATTAATATTAGGGGCAATGCGATTCTGATGAGTTCTTATTTTTGAAGCATTTGTCTAGATTTTAATGGAAATTTCGAGTCACGTATTTTCAAAATTTATTCCCATTCTATGACTGGGTCAGGTCACTGGGCTAATTTAATTGTTAAATAGTCACCTTTTTGAGCTGCGTCTTGATATATTGCGAATGATATATTATCTGTTACGTATTATAAAGTGATATAATGAATGTTCATAAGTTACAACCCTTGGAGGGCTAACAAAAGGGAATATGTTATTTTACTCATTAGTTAAAGCGATACCCGTAAATGCAGTCATTTTTTAATAACAGATAGATGCATATAAGGGAATTCCTAAGTATGTCAAATCGATTTTATTCTTTTTATAATGCTAATGTTGTCATAGAATTTCTATATCAATTAAATTTACATAGGTTGTGAATTTTATTAAAGACTTTTTAAATCAAAATAATTAATAAAGTCAAGTTCTACCACATTTGAGGCATGGTAATTTTATGTAATACATTCATTTCAAGTTATGTAAATCAATAAAAATGTTGATAAGCTTTCTTTTCTAAGAATTTCGGCAAATTCCTATCTATCATCATTTAGAATTCGCTTCTTATAATCTCAACCTATGTTATTTATTAAGGGGAGTGCATCAAGGATTAGCTCTCGGTCCGATAGATTTGTATTTTTATATTAATTCTCATACCATCTATTTTAATACCGAAAATGGTTGAAAATAGAGTAATAATAGTGAGTACTTTTTTAAGTTTATTTCGTTATTAGATTAATGGAAATTTAACTGTCAAATATGCAACCATTCTCTGTAAACAAAATTAGCCATTCTTAAAAAAATCGTTATTTTCTATAATCATATCTATAGTCATCTACGTGGATACAGTTTCTTCCATCGCGGAAACCCTTATATACGCACGCTGCGTTAGCCATTCATCATTCCCAACCTCGCCTTTTTCCGACACCTCTTTCCGATACATTCATCCAGTTCATTCGACGATCAAACCGTTGCGAGGATACAAACACGCCTTGTCGAAAACCCCTTAATCTCCCTTAACTCGCAGATACATCCTCCATTAATCGAGCACTCCATTACCGTTCGCCATAAAAATGCCACCGAAACGTGTATTTCCCGCGCCACTTAAAAAGCGACTCTCTCGTTCCGAAAAGGCATCGGATTTGATTTAATAGCCCCGCAGGAATCGTTCGCGGAATCCGACCAACTCCTTGACGAACGGCGTCTCCTTACGGATTTATGTAATGGAACATTTTAATGGCGGAGACTGAAAACGAAAGCGAACTAGGCACTCAAAATAATACGCCTGACAAATATGCCCCTCTCGCTCGTGGCAATCAGGCTGCAGTTGGGTGTATTGGATATGCAGATCGCAAGTGTGTGTGTGAGCCTTTCCCCTATCCCCCCCCCCCCAACAATACCCATTACAGTTCGGCACCCCAACCGCATTACGTCTTCCTTTACGCACCCACCCAATCTTCATGCCCCATCGCCGTGCACGTACCATCTCCTCAGCATCAACGCCGTAGCTTTCTGTCAGCACGGGCATCGATATCTCCACCCCTTTCCTAACGCGGAATCGTACCCAATAAGCCCCTCATTCGGATAAGCTTGCCATCGGCAGTATCTCGCATAAATCATAACTAAGAACCCCGAAGTCCCCTCCCCTCTCTACGTCTTCCCAATAAACCCCCACCCCACCTTCCCCTTCTCCCGTTTCTTCACCTCCCAAACCCGTCTCACACCTCTCTCCAGCACCTATTCTTTTTCCCACATAAAATGCCTTACACCGATTCTCTCGAAACCGCATTCGCGTAATAGCCTCCATCCGTCATTGTCCTCATTTTCCTCCCCTGATTTTTATAGTCCTTTTTATATATCTCTTTCGTAACCCGCTCTCCTACTCCCCCTCCCCTCCCGAAGCCATTTTTTCATTTGTTTTGCTTTCTTAATGCGATTTACCGCTCCGCGCGATCTATCACGACCGCAATTTGCATCCAGTCCGGGACGATTTCGGAGCGGCGAGCTTTCCAATCATTTGTCTTTCCTTCCCGCTATCAGCCGCCACTTTTCATCCCGATTTCCCGTTTTTATCGCCGCGTCTCAATAAGAGAGGAGAGGAGGTTCTTCCCGATTCTTCGCAAATTAGGCGATCTTTTTTCGGTTTTCCGGAGATAATGTATTGTTATATTGCCTCGCGTCGTAAATCGTGCTAATATTTTATCGGAATGCGTTAGTATTTGTTTCGTTAGGATGAGTGATGGTTCGGGAGAGGGTTTTTTTTATTTTTATGCGGATCGTATTTCGAGATGGTTGTTTCTATGTGGAGATTCCGATGACTGTATCCTATTGTGCTTATTCATTACAATTTGTACTATATTTTACGTGTTATGTTTTTTAGCACCGTCATGCCAATAGTTACATAATATTAATAATATATTTGTTTCAGTTCGAAGAAATCTCTGTTGTTGAAATTAAGACATCGCCTTTGCATCTTCATCTACCTTCCGATTGTATCAATCGGCTCTCCTTATTTTTAATATTCGAGAATATATTTTATTGTGGTCCCTTGAATTGATGTTTATCTTTACTTAATAGAATGACGTTATTTTTCTATAAAAACAGTACAATTTTGTTTGTTAAAAATTCCATAAATTGCTAAGAAAATTATTAAAATTTCAAATCCCTAATACGCTTTTTATAACTAGCTTTGTGTGAAAAAAATAAAGAGCTCTTCCGTGATAATATCCTTTTTTAGCTAGTCATCAATATCTTATAGTGTATGACTATATTTGGAAAATTAAATTACTTAGAGGAAACTTAGAGTATCAATATTTATTAGCTAAGTAAAACTGTTGAATTATGTTTTCAAATTCGTCGGAATTTTTTTACTCAGAAATACAATTTTCTTTAAAATATAAATATATTTCATCGAAAACATCGAAACATCGAAAATTCTCCCTCAAGTAAATGTATTCTTTAAGCTATTAGAATCAAACCTTTAGGCAAAGGAAGTCGAAGGAATTTTTAAATCATAATTAAATAATGCTCATTTAATTTAATCGTGATTGAATCAGTTTTAACCACCCTTCAATCAGTCTATCTCTCTCTGAAGAGGGTCGTATTAATTTCTTTCCCATTATTCTTTCTTACCATACTCCTTATCAGTATGCACATCAGCTTTCTCTCCTTCCTTGCCTTTTGATTCCTTTCCCCCTCAAAGGCATTCAAAACTGCTTCGAAAAGTCTGCCTCCTCACCCTTCCCTCTCCCAGTAATGGGCTTAATTGAATTTCGATTATATTTTAAAGACTCTTCTAAGCCTCCGTAAATTTTCTTCCCCTTCTACCTTTCGCTATACTTAAGAGAGACTTCCATCATTACGGCCATCACCATCATCTGCAAAGCAGGGAACAGAAGTTTGGTTACGACCGTGTAAAGTCCGTGGCCCCCCCCAACCCTCCGAAGCCGTAGCTAATGCTCCAGACACTTTTTTTTCTTCTTTTTTCACCTCCCATGCAGCTCGTGGAAGTGTTTTGATGAGATGTGCATAGAGACGGTTTGATATCAGTGACAAGACATTAACGACACAAATGGTTAAGGAGGAAGATGTTTGAACGAGGGGATTAAGGCTAAACGAAGAAAGTTGACTTCAGGGTGCTCTTAATTTGAAATCGGTGATACTGAAATTTGGACTGAGACTTTTCCCCCTTTCTACTTCTCACGTTAATGTCAGATTTTTTTAGTGATATTTATAACATTGATGTAACATTAATTTACATTAATGATACATCAATTCATTTTTTTTACAACGTAGCAGCTTTTGTAAATTTAATTTATTTTTAAATCTTAAGAAAGTTTCTGTGCTTGCTTTTTGAAATCTTACCTTTCTAATGTTTCCTCTTCAAAGTTTTGTTTAATTCAGAAGACATTATTGGCGTTTTATTCCTGTCTTTTTAAGTTGGTCTTTTTACTTTTTGATAACCTTATTATCATCAGTGTACTTCCATAAAATTTCGCGATACGAAGTAACTGAAACTTGAAATTTTATTGTATTAGGACTTGTATTAGGAATCCATCATTCGTCTTAAGGGCATTATTGACTATCAATTATGGAGGAATTCCAAAATGCCATCATACAGTTATACTGAGCGAAAATATGCGACTTATACATAAGTTTCATAAACTGCCATTTGTTAAAGGTATCTCAATATGTGTTATTTCAATTCGAAATTCTCTTATCACTCTGTTGTTCGCAGAATGTTTTTGCATAATATACCTCATACATTATTTTCGTCTAATTTTATAAATTTCTTGAACAAATTAATGATGTAAATTAATAGAAATGATTCACCTTATATTAGTTGATTATGCCAAATATCAATCACTGAAAATCATTTCCGATTTGTATATCGGCTACGATAGAATATTTGTTTTCTGTTTGAAATTCTATCTCAAATGGCGTGTTCTATTATATCTTGTTCTTCGTCATTTATCTACCGCGGCAGGATCATTGAAAGTTTACATATTTGTGATTTAGGTTTTAAAATGTATTGCTGAAACATATTGAAACAACTTCCGCGCTGCTTATCTTACCGTACAATTTCTTTCCGTCAACATCCACGAGCGCACTTTACGAGGAAGAGTTTAAACGAGCCATCCTACTTCCCCAATTGCCCGTATGCACTTTTTGCTCATCCAGAGTCGATCCGGAGAGGGCGCTTTGCGGTCTCCTTAACGGAATTAACGGGGAGGCGGAAATTAGTGGGAATAGTTGAGCAAAGTGTATGAGTTGGACGAAAAGACAAACGATCACATAAACAAGGGAGAAAGCCATGTCCCGAACGTTTTACTGGCTCGCTGCAGCACGGCACTTTGATTTATCTCGCGCAATACTTTGGGCCTCGCAGACGTTCAAGTGCCCATTTCATTATTCAGACGAGCCCATTCGCGCCCGCCAAACCCATTAAATGAGAGACGTATGCCTAATAAGGGAGTGTCTTAAGGAAGCAAAGTTATCCTCGCGGAGAAGGGGAAGGATCACAGTTTTGGAGGGAATAAATTCTCGGGAAAAATAATACTCGGGTGGAGGGAAATAATTCGCGGAAGAACAAGGCGAACGTTGATTAGAACGGGAGAAATATTACTTATTTCCTCATATTTTCGTATTTTTCCCCTAGATCCTCCTTTCGTCTTTTTTTTTAATGCCGACGTAAAGAAGGAATTAATAATTGCCTTTTTCAACGTTCCCCTCCTACAGCTCTCCGAATTCGAAGAAGTAAACACGTCACAGTGGAGTCTTAGCATTTAACCTTGTCAAGTTTTAGTGCTGGCGAAATCTTTCTCGACGAACTGATGCATAATTTATTCCTTCTCGTTCCCTCCCTTTTCAATTTCTTTCGCATCCTTTTATTATTATTATTATTTCACCCCATCTCGAGTTGCAACCAATTAGGCATCAAGGATTTTTCTTTTCAAGTGTCACCCCGAGTACGCCTACGCTACCTGTCTTTAATTTTGGAGGTTATATTTTTTTTGTGTTTTGGATCCTTAATTTTATCTATAATCTAAGAAGGAAGTTGGTGTTTCGTCGTTTTTTCCTGTTGCCGAAGATTATGAATCCCACGTATATTTTCCTCTACATCCCTATATGGTCTTTGAGGAGGAAGAATTTTTTCGTTTTCAAAGGAAGCAATCGTGAATTTTAATATTGCTAAATCAGTTTCTTGTTTTCCTTATACGATAATTAATTTTAATTCATCACATGGTTTAATAATGTGTCCGAATTATGCCCTATTGAAATGTAATTTTATCAGACATAGTGCGTCACTTTTATTATGTGGGAGTATTAGCTTATGATTGGTAAATCTGATGTAATTTAAATCATCAAACGATTTATAATTAGACTTTCGGTTGGCCTACCATCCTATCTCCTTTACATCTCTCTATTATATATTTATGTGAATAAATAACTAAGAATTCAAGATTTTTTATACCTCTTATTGTATAGCACATTATTTGGATACATGTTTTGGTATGACTTATTATTTTTATGAAATAGTATCCTTGCCTCATATCTTCATAGGTTTGTTGAAAAATATTAATTTTAATAACTTTTTTCTTCTTCTTTAAGTTTTTAATTAAATCGTAGATTTTCTAAGGATTTTGTTGATTTATGTATTGTTTGTTCAATTTTTATTTATGTAATTTTATTTTTTGATTGCAGGTCAGTATCAGATAGGATTAGAAATTGTCGCTGCACAGTTATGGCGTTGTCTGTAGCTGTTATCCTACGTATGTATTATTTATATAATTTAATTCTAATTTCTTAGGTATTTATACTGCCTATCTTTCAATATTTTATTCACTTTGTTGTAAGCATATTCTTGCATCTGTTATTATTTCTTTTGTTTGAGCTCGAGTGTTATAATTTTGTATTTGTTAGTAATACTATACCTTTCTGATATCTTTTCCTGTAGTAAAAATCATAGGAAGTGCAACTTTTAGACCAAGCTGAAGTAGAGTTTAATTCTTCAAAATATTAGCACTGCTGACAAACAATATCTGTCTTTCACCCTGTCAGTTCATTCCTTCCTTCGCGTTCCCAATCCCACGAGCAAACACTCCCTCTTAAGCAACCCCTTTACAATTCTTCCCCTCTTCTTTTTCCGAGACGGGAAATAGAATATCTTAAGTCTCTACCGCCTTTTCCCATAACCTTCATTTCGGTTACCCTCGCCACGCAATATTCTTTTCCACAACCGTATTATTCAAAATAGCCTGCAAGAAGACGTCTCTACCAAAGCGATCAATCTTGGGCTTTCATTAATCAACCGTGAAATTTTTCTCGGAGTCGATAACAGAAATAAGTCGTTCTTTCCATTCCACGGAATCCCGTCTCTCCCCTATTTTGACAGTGTGCCATTATTTCTTCTTTTCCGGGATATTCAGATGGGGGATTACGTGATTGTTTCACTGCCTGTCATTTACATCGTTGTTATGGAGAAGTTTCGTTTGTTAGTTTGTTACCTAGTCAAATCCCCTTCGCAATTAGCGGTGCGATTTGTTGTTGTCGTATTTTCGGTCCATTGATATAATGGATAATATATTTCCCTAGAGAATATGTAGTGTATATGAGCTCAAATATACTATTCTATTTCAGTGTATAAATCATTGCCTTAGATTGCCATACATAATAGTTTCGCATCTCAATAATTATATCATTTAGTAGTATTTGGACAATTCGGAAAATTTTCAGTGCAGTAAATACTCCATCTACAAAATAGATACGAATATATCGATTCTTTGGTGATATCTATCGTTTATAAACTTAAGGAAATCATTTTCCGTATTTGTTAATTTTGATTGATGATGAAATAATCTAATAACCTCCATGAATGAAAGACGATGTTTCGCATTTCATTCAGTGTTTAGTTAATTGCATAATTTACTGAGTATTATGCGTTGTATAATTAAATCAAAAGAATTTAAGGAAAATGAAAAATGCTTTTTGCCTTTATGTTTTAAAAATATTAAAGTAGTGGTTATAATGTTCGCCTGATACCATATGTCTGTTTAGAGGCATCATATACTTACTTTTCTTTCGACAAACACGCACGTATTCACATAAGTATACACGTACACATCAGTTCCTACCCGAGGAACCCTTATATCAATTATGAAAACGAGGCGAGTCGTAGTTCTAAGGAAACTTAGTTGATATTTTACGGTGTGATGGTAGTTTTGTTTGTCTCAGCCTTGACGACATTTCTTTTGTCAGACGACATGTATATTATATACGTATATAATATTTATTTTATTCGAGATTATTTGTTAAATTTAATTGTTAGATGTAATTTATGAAGTCGTTACCAGTATTTATTGAAAGCGGAAGAAAATACTGTGCTTGTATTTTTTACGTATACGCTTTCTCGTATTTTACGTAATATTATAACCCTCTACATGTTACGGCTTTCTTGTTCGCCCCTCATATAGGGAAACGTCCTCGCGAATGAATAAATGTTCTCGTCTCATCGGTAAACAGCTTAAATTCGGATGTTTGCTTCATAAGCCGATAGAGAGTACGTATTTCGGAAGATATTCGTTCGGCCGCCTTAATAAGCATTCGCCACACACACATCTCCGGCGCGATTTTTCACGGAGAGTGCCACTCGACTCGGAGACTATGATAAGGCGGATGAGGAATGCCTTTCCATCGCTCTTTTTGTTCGGAGACAGCTTCCAATGCATACTCCCGACCGACCGGCGGAATTCTCGCTTTTTGGTCGTGTGGGTGCCCGTGATAAATCGGACTATTCTCTCTGCATTTTTCCCGCTCTTATTACGGTATTGGATTTCCGCCGTGCGCTTCTGGAAGCATTTTTTACGACCTCTCGCCGCCCGTTCCTAATCGTCGAGCCTTTTTACGCGGAGTACGACCGAATATCGTTTGTATCAATCAAGGTACGACGGAGACATTTCGCTTTATTTATATGGTTTATGCGTTCCTCCATTTATTGAGAGGATTTTTGTCTTTTGAGGTTTTGCCGTACCCAAAGATTCGATGGTAATATTGGTTTGTGTTCTGTATTTTAATATGTTTATTTGTTATCGTTATCGGTGACGGCTGTGATGACGTGAACTTATACCTATTAATTCGTGGTTTTAAATATGTGACGAATTGATGTTTAGGTTATAAATATGTTCTTTGGAAACTGTTGCTATGATTTGTGAACAAGGTGTGAAGTTAAGGAGATGTTTAGGAAAAGTTTTATTGTGGTGCGTTTTATTTTTTTCCTTTGTCGAATTGATGATAATCTGTATTTCATGAAATAAAACTAGCATCTTCGTATAGATGCACAACATTTAATTACTTCCAAAGGGTTGATTCATCTTACTTAATTGGGTATATTCAATTAACTTTATTGTCCCTTCAACTATTTGAAAATATAAGTATCAAAGCAGAATTCGGTAATATCAATTGAACTAGAACGTAAAATCTCTGAAAGTCTATATATAGATTCTATTTGTTCTCTAATAATACTTCGTATTTTTTTTGTAATGTTATTGAACGCCTATTTGCTCGTTTCAGTTGTATATCTGTACCCTTGACGAAGTTTATCGTTGTCTCATACTTGATGTGTTGTCATTAGTAGACACGTCTTTATTCGTCTTTATAATTAGTAACTCCATAAATATAACGTTTGATAGAACTTTTGATACTAATCAGAAAAAATAACATCTCTTATTAATTGTTCGGGTATATTAGCGTAACAATTTTTTTTGCTCTTTTGATAAATGTATCACCATGTCAAGGCGTTCATCTACATTTAATTGAATTTTAATAAGGTTTTGAAGTTTCATTGAAAGGCTCGTGTTGCTGTAGTTACTCTTATTGTTCCAATATGTTTGATCCATGGGAAAAGAACCGTATCCACTTATTTCTCTCCGTATCCTATTTGTGAACGTTTGTTCTTTTCACTGGGAAAAGTTCTTCTTGTCCGACAAGACAATCCGTAAACAAGCTTTCGGTAAATTTCGGAAAAACATGATTGTTTTTTCATCCCTATCATAATCAATTTTCATCAATAATATTTTTATTGCATGCGTGTATTTATAACACCCTTACAAATTCATTTTTCAACCCCTCGCATTTGTTCCTCGGTTTCGTCATCCCAAGCAATAATTCAAATCATGTTTCCTTTCATTCTTTCAAGAGTTAAATGCAAGCAAGGATTGTGACGTCTCAATTCCTCCGATTTAATATAGTCATTCGTCTGTCTTCTTTTTTCCCCTCCCTTCCATCCCATCATCCCTTATTCCACCGTCTCCCCCACCCCCTCCCTCGCTATTAATATTCTCCGTTCCTAAGATACGTTTGCCCCCCGAATTTCCCGGAAGAGAGCCGTCTCCGAATTGATTCTTGCGGTTTTGCGTCAGGTTTATGAAACACCATTTGCGTCTTCAAAGAAGGGGAGGAGCCGCCATATTTGACCTCCGTTATTTATCGTTTCTCTCTTTCCTTTAATCGCATACTTCTTATTGCTTGTCCCACTATCTGACGTATCCCCAAGATGCCTATTTTAATTTTTCCCCTCCCAAAGACTTCCGATTCCTGCGCCGCGAGATAGGAGTTAAGTTTGACAAGGAAACTTTTTCTTCCCGCGCGATTTCCTGCTCTTTCGTTCGCGTTTCGTTATTCTTTTTTTTTCGACTCCGCTCGCCTTTTCTCTTTCATCGGGCGATCGTCTTTGTAAGTCACGCATACCTTTCAACCGGATCCGGTCTGGGAAATCACTTTGTTTCAATACGTTGGGTTTTTTGATTTATTCATTACGATTTTCAGCTGATTTCTCGATCATTTGTTTTCTTATTTATATCTTTGAACTTTATGTTGCTCTAGGTTACGAATGTAAATAATATCGTTGCTCTTTCTTGTCATTAAAATCTCGATGATTACAGCTATAAAAATATAATTTAAATATCTTTTTTCTATCTTTCTTAGCAGCTTTTCCGTCCACGAATCATATCTAACCTTTACAATATTAATCGTTAATTCTTCACTTACGTAGTAGAGCGATGTTAAATTTTAAAAATGATGTTCCATTTTTTTTATAATTTATTTATTTTTTAATTCTTAAGATTCTTGTTTGAAAATGAGTTCGAATACGTTTGAGGAGTCTAACATTAAAAATATATTTCAGATTCGAATACATTGATTAGAAACTAAAAAGATAGAATCAGTGACAGTTAATTATATTTTATATATTTTTATTATTAAATTCATAAGGTTCTTAGCATCAAAACGTTAGGTAAACAAGTTGGGTAATCTTTTCATCTCTCGATTTTGTTGACGTATAAGTAGTGGATGGAAACACGAATACAAAAATCACTTCCAAGCACAACCAATTATCCACTTCGTTTCCATGACGACGATCAAGTTATTCCCATATTCATATTCGTAACGAGAGACATCCTTAGCAAAGAGGATCCGTATATATATACACGCTCTTTTTCAGAAATATTTATTGTGCATTTCTCCCGTATTCATTTGTCCCCTCCCCTGCGCACCCTTGGTTCCCCTTCCCTCCATGACAGCGCCAAGGAAAGGCAATCCCAGATAACGCGGGCACATTAAAATTAGACCTCTATACATATTACTCGTGCTGGTGATTGATGTCAGGGGGTGGGGCATTTTTTTCTGCGGAGACGAAAAGAGATCTCCCTCGGCAGAAGAATGGGTATTTTTCAAAAGTTCCCATTTGACAGAGAGAGGGATTGTGCGGGGGCACAAATGCGGCAGCTACTCGTTCGAACGAGTGCTTTGCATATCTTTTTCACATGTCTCATCGCTTCTATTACTTTGGTTTGCTCGGGAATCCACGTCATCGCTTTCCCTCCAAATCGCTGTATCCGACTGTTTCTTTTCGTGCTTGTGTGTTTCCGGTCTTTCTTTCGATCCCGTTTGTGTAGTGGAACGTTTGTTTCGTGTGTTCTCATTAGGCTATTGAGGAGCTCTATGACATAATCGGTGCGGATGTTGAGATTAAACAGAGTTGAGTTGTACGGCTTTTAAGAAGACATACCATATTGATCGTTTTGTGGTTAACTGAAAAAAAGACTATGAAGTGTTTGATGATTGGCTTACCACTATTTACTTACTCACTTACTACCACAACCCTTAATTCATAAATTAATTAATAAAACATGCTTTTATTTTCAAACGTATAGAATAAAGAAAATTTACAAAATAAATAAAATATGCTCCAACTTTATAATTGATAATTTATGGTTGTCTTGGTGTAACATTTTTATTTGAATATTTATTAGCATTTTCTATTTTTTCATTTTCTTGAAATTTTACTTATACTCGTATATCTTTACGTAAGTAATGCTGAAATGTGTTCAAAGTATATGTTGTGAACAGTTGCAATTGTGCTTTACGTTATTTCAGTATTTTCCTCCCCCCTGCCAAACGCCGAAAAGCGGCTCGCAGGGTAAATATGTTGATGTAAATGTATTATGTTTCGTGAGTTTGAAAATTATCAAAACTAGCCTCTTTATTAAATTATTGAAAAGTCTTTCAAATCTCAGTCACTTACTTTTTACCCAGTTTCTGCAATGACTAAGTATGAAAGTAATAGTCTACGAAATTGCTTTCCGTTCAGTAGCAGAATTTAAAATATTTCTCGTTCAGTATCCTGATAACGAGCTAGCGTTATTCACTTCGTTGTCTAGTCTTGGACATGTAAAGAACTGAATTGTTGCGAAAGCAAAGAATAGATTTCTCTTCTCGCAAATAGAACTGAAGTTTTATCACGGACATTATTCCTCTACCTATTCGTCCTCGTTGAGCCGTCACTCGACTGAGATTGACATTTTTCGAATAAGCTTCTCTCGCGAAAGCATTAATAAACAGGAATAATCGTAAGGTTCTGAAAGGCGCGCGTTCGTGTTCCAGCTTCTTTCACTCGCAGCCGTGAGCATCCTCGTCGTTCGCCGTTTAATTTGTCGATGGACATTTCAGCATGTGGAGATAGCCTTTTCTCTCCCTTCACATACAATAACAGCCTCCTAAGGTGTATACGTACATCGCGTTCATCCGCGCGCACCGATTGCTTTCGGAACGGGTATCAACGGGAACTCGTGTGCCGCGTTCCTCAAGTCCAATTCAACATCCTTTATGAAAGGATGGGCGATGGATCTGTCCGTATAAAGGTACTGTCCGGCCTTTTTTTGGCCTAAATTTCAACGCTCTTTATTCCATATCTCGCAATCAAGCTCGATCTCGAACGTGGAATCTCGAGACTGGAAAAGAGGTATCCTTTCCGAGCTCTACTTTTTTCCCACCTATTGACTGATCCTTGCGAAAGCTCTCAGTGAAATTAAGAGCCCGTCGCATCAATTAATGGATTCCTTGCGAAAGATTAACTCGGCTCTCTTCGTGATGGGTTTTTGTATGACGAATCATTTCGCGGAACTCATGGCTTTTTAATATTTCCTCTGTTGAAGATGGTCTCGCATGTGTTCTTTGCCACGGTTCGCTCAGTCGAGAATTATGATTTTTTTTGTGCCTTGTATCAGTTGCAGTGATAGTTACGTACGTATATTATTCATTTATGATCCTTTTGAAATGGAACTGTAAGGATTATTATATGCTTGCGAGGTATTTTTTCGTCCTGCTCGTGTAAGATCACTCCTCTCGTAATTAGGTAATGGTTTTATATAATATTTCCCTCTTATTGTTCATAGTTCATTAGGTATAGAATTGCAATAATTATTCTCAAAGAAAAATTAACCATGCACCTATATAAATTATTAAATAACTTTTGATTTTTTTATCGTGGTCAAAATAAGAAAGAAAGAGAAAATTTTGTTGTATAAAGGTCGATATTTTGAACCGTTATATAATTTTAATCCAGAAGAAAAAAAATATGTACAAAAAGTAAGTAATCAAGAGGACTGCTAAAAGCTTACGAATTATACTTTTAGGGGTATTCATTCAAATTTATATTCAATAGTCTTTGTTTTAGGTTTGAATGAAATAATGCAAGGAATTAAAACTCGAAATTTCCAAAAACGTAATAACTTAATTTATTCAGTTACGACTTTATGAAGGCTAATTTTTAAAATGACATATTACATCTATAGCTATAGCTATTTTACTTCAAAAGTCTTAAAATTAGGGTTCGAAACGTATTTTATTACTTGTTTTTTAACCCTTTGTAAAATCATTTGCGACAAATCTTGTTACTTATCGTCACGATGTTTTAATCCATTTATCACGATCGAAGGAATCTTTCAATCAGAGAAACCGCGTCGATCATTCGGTGGTTAAACGACTCCAACGGACATATAAAACGCCCTCTTCGAAGTTTATCGAAACGTAATTCGTAGCATTTACGAGAGATAGAAGGTCACTCATTCCTTTATGAAATCCACGTCATGACCGCGTCACAATCAATTACGACGAGCAACGGAAAAGCGATTCGAAAAGTTCATCTGCGCAAATCGAAGCTTCGTAGGCCCTTCTGTCGGTAATTGGAGCGACCCATTAAGCCCATTAAGAGAGGCCATCACGCGTGTGCGGGAACTGATACGATCCGAGGGGAGGAGAGTTTTCGAAGCCGGAATAAAAAAAAAAGAAGAAGGAAAATGGATGAATAAATGATAAAAAACAAACGAGCGTCGACGTGCGTCCAACGGCAGACAAATTCGCTCGTCCATCACTCACCGCCGCGGGAGCTAATAACGTCCCCGAAGCTCATTTCCACCTTTACACTGAATCAACAGAATACGGGAGGGAAAAAAATAAGAGAACGTCGGTTTCCCGAATAAAAAAAAGACGAAAGGAAAGCGTCGTTTGATAAACATCCCCGTCCTTTTAGAAATTAATTAAAAGAATTGGAATGGGTGAGGCTCGGATGGGTGTGGGCCGATGATGGGTGCGGAAGTGTGTGTGGGTTTTTTTTTCGGTGATCCATTACGGAAACGGGTAATAGCAGGTGCGGAAGGGGTGCGGGTTAGTTTTTTTTAAACCGGGATTATCAATATGCCTAATCCATCGACTCGTTAGAGGGGCATAATTCTCGAGTGTTCGGTGCCTAATCGGGCGTTGTACGACTCGTAAAAGTCGATTAACGGTGAGGAATTGAAGGGTTCGCTTCAGTATGTTTCAGTTTGACGTTTTAATTGCGGGTGTAGTGTGGTGTGTACCGATACCAGATGTGGCGCTGCGCTCAATGGAAATCGTTGAATGTTATGTTATTAGTCGTAATCCTCACGCCCCGCTTATCTCGATTAGGTGTTTTATGGCGTTGAATTTACCGATAAATTTCACTCAAGTGTCGTATTTCATTTTAGCACTTCGTAATTGATTTTATAACTTATTTACGATGTAGAGCCCGAAATATATTTCTCCAATATATGGTTGATTTCTTTCGATCCTTTCCCAATACTTTAACTAGTATATATAGAGAGTTAAGTAATACTTCAATGAGTTTCATATTCACTATTACGAGGCGATTATACATAATTACGTAATTCATTACAGATTTTAGACAATTGTTCAAAAGTTTTATATTTATTTAGCTAAGAACCTAGGAGTTGCTTATGTGATAATTTATTATCCATATGCCTATTAGTGGACTGGTTCATTAGCACCAATAGGTTTGAGTTTCCGTTTAAAAATCCAATACGTATGTCATGAAAAAGAAAGTGTGAAAGCAAAACCCGTAAATTTGTGAGCGATATTTGGTTTAACTTCGCGATTTAATAACCAGGAAACGTAACAAAATTTGTACAATTCCAGAAAATTACGTGATATCAGTTCTCGATAAATTAATTGATATCTTAATTAGTTCTCTTTCTGGGAATCTTATGTGTATGTTTTTCCTCCTACCATGTGGTTTTTAAGAGTATGAATTTCGTATTTAAAACTGTGTCAGCAGCTGAAAAGAAATCAAAATGTTTCTCCAATAAAATAAAACCTCGGAACATAGAAGTTTGATTCCGAGTCAATCACACATCACTTCAGCGGTCCATTTAACCTCAATTTCGGAAGCGATGACCGTTACACATCGTTTTCCCTCTCGACCTTTTATTTTTACGCCCGTCGTTTAATCTTTCAGTTAGAATTCCGTCGGAGTGATTTTCAACGCGGTCACTTTATCTCCCATCATCGCCCCAATCAGATTTCGGATGCCATAAAGTGGACATTGAGCCCTTTTTCGAAAAAAAGCCGCGTTAAATCCCCTTTTCTGTTGGAATCGATCGGAGTGTTCGGGTGAAGAGGGACAATGTGAAGTGGAAAAAAGAGGGGCAAAGAATAAATGGAATGGAAAGATAATGGAAAAGTGCGATTCATCCTTTTCCGGATTTGATGCTGGTGTAGAATTGGTGTGTTTTCTAGCCTTTCTGCATATCTAACTACCTCATCCTTCTGGCTATAACTACATTATTTTTTATTTCTTTCATTGTTTTTGCACTACGAACAATGATTCTCAAGTAGGTGTTCGAATAGATTTCTTGTTGGTTACGTATTTTATACGTATATTTATCACTCAGAGGCTTAGTTAATCCACAAAAGAGATACGGAAAATAAAGTTTTTAGAAGGCTATCTATTAGTACCTGTATAAGTTTGCGACTAGGATATATTGTCATATATTAAGTTAATAAACTTGGGTTTTATTTGAAGAAACCTATTATATTTATTGAATTGTAGCACTAATTATTTTAACATAAAGGATCTTTCTTTTTATCACTAAAATGTTTTAAAAGAATTCTAAAAGTATATTTTGTTGTAGAGCACATCTTCATTGAAATGGGAAAATTAATTCAAGGAATGTAGATAATGTTTCTAAAGTTTGTATATACATATCTTAGCATGACAAAGTAATGAGGAAGAAATTATAAAATCTAATAGTTTCGATTTGTCTGAATTCTGTTTAAATTGTTATTATTATTATTAAAATATTATTCCGTTATTAGATTAGATATAACATTTATCATCCTTCAAAAATATATTGGAGAATGTGGTATAATGTGTTTAATTAGTAATTGTCTACCCATATGATGAGTAGTAATTTAGCTCATAGGTTGCTAGGTGATAGAAAAGTTAGTATACCACCAAATAAACCACTGATATTAAAAAAGAGCTAATTCTGGTTTCGGATGACGTCAGATACAAAGAGTATTACTTCACTAAATCGTCTCGAGCCCATCATTTCGTCGAAAGCGGCGGAGGTGAGAAAGAAGTACAGCCCTGGAAACAATGGAGAGAGATGCGTATAGTAAGGGAAGGGGAAATTATGGACCTTCCAAATGACCCTTCCCTCCGCCGCATCATGAGCCCGGTCACTTTTTTACGCCACCGAAGAGGCATTTTTCATCCAAAGAGAGGTAACGAGAGGGCAGAACGAGTAACATCGTTCGGCTCTCATCACCTCCCTTAAATACACTTCCCTTCACGTCATTTGCTCCGGTATGCGTCGCCTGGATACGTACCACTCTTTCGGTCAGGTAGTGAGAACTATAAAATTCTTTTTCGGGGCTAAAAAAGCGCATCTCTATCTCTTTAAAGTGAATATAAGGCATGACCCATCAGTTTGTCACGCCACGTACGTGCAAACAGGGTGTGGCAGAAATAAAAAAAAGGGTACCGACGTATTTGAATAAGGAAACCAACCGATTCTCGTAGAGAACGGATACCTTTTATATAAACATCGCGTCCACGTTTCGTGATTTCTAAAAGGTGTGTTTTATAGATCCGGAGCGAACCTTTCATCCATCGGCGGAACAAATACGTAATTAAGGCCAGAAAATAACCACGCCCAGTCGTGTTTGTCTCCTTTCCCAATCCCATTTGAATAGCTCCACGACATCCACGAACGGATGGGAATACACGAAAATAACGTTGAAGTGATGTATTAGTGGTGACGTGTCCGATTCCACGTGCCTTCGAGCGTGATCCGGGACCTTTTTTTTTCTTTCGTGATCCCATGATCTGATGAAGATGCGTTATTTATTTGTTACGACGCCCGGGTCTCGTTAGCGTTAATAAACTTTTTTAAATAATTAGGACATCCACACGTCCACGGGGAGGTTATTTATTGACGTTCGTTTTTATGGCCGAATGTGGAAAAATAATTTGGGGCGAAAGTTGCTTTTTCGAGGGTTTTTTTTACGTGAAAAATTTTTGGGTGTCGTCATATCACGCATCAGTCTACTTTTGGGTGCATAATTGTATGAGGGTGGGAATTGAATGGGTCAGTTGGTGATAGAATGGCATCTGCTACATCCTTTTTTTGAGTTATTGATGTTTCCGTATACTTTTTTGCTCGTATACTTATTGGTAGAACGTTTTAAGAAATTATATATTTTGAAGAAATCGTTGAATTCTATGGGTGTTGGTTTTACTACACCGTAACGTATTTTGAGGCAAATAATGGGCAATTTCTAAGCAGGCCCACTAATAATATACCCTATTAACTATGTCTATTAATATATTTCTGTATATTTATTAAATTACCCCTTCATCTTAGTCATTTTCTAATTAGTCCTCTAAGTAATTTTAAAATCACGGTCAAATAAAAGAGAAAAAAATTTATATGAGAAAAGGGTAGGCTTACTACTTCAAGAGAATGAGTGCAATTTTTGACCAAGTTAAACAGAAGTGTAAATAGCGACATTACTGGAACTATAACACAGGTCCTCCATTTACCGGGTAAGCATACGGTAATGGGGTACCCGGGTTCGAGTCCCAGTCATGTCGCTATTTACACTTCTGTTTAACTTTGTCAAAACCAATTGTTTAGCTTGGAGATATAGATAGCAAGATCACTTTATTCTCTTAGTTTGGATGTATGTCTTCAGTTTTAGAAAATTACGCTTGTGAATACCTATTGCGAGGTATCTTTTAATCTCCCTCACCAGAAATCACCATCCTGAGCGCTCATTTCACGGGAATTAAATGGCAAACATTTACGCGAACAGCGTTTGGGTACAGCTTTATCGTGAAATCGTTTCATAAAATACGAAAACTCGTGAAAGCGTTGAATACGTCCACGAAGGGATTAAAAGGGGTACCATCGGACAATACTCTTTATTGAAAGTAAACGAACGAACGGCTCAAGTGGGATCACAGGTGTCCTGCAATATAACGTTGTCTTGACTCATCTTCCAAGATCATCCCATTTGCCTGACCGACGCCCGTCGTTTTCTCTCCCCCTCCCACACTTTCAACCCCTCCCCTCCACTTCCCCTCCTTCCCCTTCCCTCCCTCCCCTCCGATACATCGCCTCCGATTGTTCTGCCACGCGTGGACACGGAACGGCATTCAAATGTCAAGTCATTCGCATGCAGCCCTTTCAATTAGCTGATTAAATCGCTCGCATGATCATTCGTATTCCGTGATCCTTTTAATTATCGGTTTTGATTAATCCGTTAAAAATGGACCGGTGGGTTTTTTTAATGGCGCGGGTTGTTTATTACCGAAGCTGTTTATAACGCGAACGCGATGACCTAATCAGTCGTGGATTTATGTGCTGTTTTGGTGATCGATCTTGTTGTACGTATATCGCGCCGGTTATGATCTTTCCCTTTTACGACTGACCGCCCCCGTGTTTTAATCCTCTCCATACGTGTTTCGCGTCACTCATTCACCGCTTCATTCGATCAATCATTCACGCGTTTTGGGATCGAAAACAGACGTATGTTCCTATTAACCCCCTGCAGTCGAATATCTTTCCGATTACGGAAGCACGATGGGATGGAGTTGAAATTTATTTTTAGGGTCAATCCGGTGAATTTATCGTGTTAGATGGAGATGTAACCTTATTGATGGTGATGTTAGGAGGTGATTAAAAATTACGTGATTGATACATTGATATGGTGTATGTTATGAGTAAGATGTTTAGGTTCATTCGTAAAGGTTGTTTGTTTTTAATGGGTTCAATTTTTAATTATGCTAACTTTGTCGTTGCTAATTAGGTGACAAGATTAAATCCTTCGATGTAGATGTGAAAGCTTATAGCAATCGTAAAAGTTATGCATACATTTTCTATGTTAACATGCCAATCATAATATCCTTTTGATCCTATCTTTTAAGTGTAATTGTGTTAGTTTTAGCTTCTTTTTGACTAATGAGATTGACAGTTTAAAGACGAGTTGAAATATTGGCTCTATATATCAACTTTACTACTGGTCATAATCGTATAAAAATATATTTTCAAATCGAAATCAGCAGTTAATTTCAAATTGTAAATTTTTTATAAGTGTATGAATCTGTTATGAAAATTTGGAAAGAGGGATTGATTTATTTTTAATGATATACGTTTTATTGCTAATATATCGATATCAGAATCACATTTTCTATTTAAGTCTTCGTCTAAATATATTACATTTAATTTAATTGGAAAAATTAATCTGTTTGTGATCAATAAATTATTATTAATTATAATGATTTGAACAGGTTTATTAATATCAGGTTCTATCATCGGGATATTTAAATTTTCAATAATTACACACGGATATAAATGGGTCAATGGAAGCAATGAATACATTACTCTTCTCGTGTTCCTGTATATAATTCGGCCTTCACGTATTACAATGAGGATCTTCCCTCGCGACGTGGATAAACCCTTCGTCTAATCCCACCGTCCGAAGGTTTGGACATCCAAGGAAACGAGCCATACTGCAGGAATCGATGTAGCGGTCGACGGACAATAGTTTCTCATCTGCAGCAGTCTTCTTAAGCGTGTGAAAGGCGTCCGCTTGGACTAATATTGCCTTGTCCACCTTCGAAATCCCCATTGTGTTCGCAGACTCGGCCGTGGATTAATGTTTTCGCCCACCCCTCACCATCTCCCCTCTACATCCCATCTGATCTCCGAACAAGATACGTTGTCTCGTGCATTCAAATGAAAGATTTTAAAATCGACTTCGGTATGAATATTTCTGGGGGCTTCTTTTATGGATTGTTATTCAGACGAAAGTTTCGAACTTAGTTTCTTTATTTTTTATTTTCTCGTTCTTTCGTGTATTTCTATCTCCTGTTTGATTTTAGGGGTGTCGTGAGTATTCGTATGAATTTGTGCTTTCTTTCGTAGTATATAAATGTTTCAAATATATTGTTTTATTATAGGTTTTTATCGTATTTTAGAACTATTATGTACTTTTTTATCCTTAGAGTGAATGATGAACATCTCATTAGTGACTCATTGTGATATTTTACGCAATATATATTTTAAAATTCGTATGAATATCGTTGTATTTAAACGAAAAATTTTGGCGAAAAAAATTACTTTAGCGTTTACGTGTAAAAGGTAATTTTGTTAAGAAAGGAAGATAAAAAGGGTCAAAATATTTCGAATCAAGTACTTCTAGATTAGTTAATCTCTTTGCTTCGGAAATATATCTGTATGAAAATAATTGATAGACCAATATACTCGTAATACATAAGGGATTTGGTTTTTCAGAAGTTATTGTACGTAAATTCTCAAAAAAGTTATGCAGATATTTTAATGCAATGAAATTCAACCGTGTTTTTTTTTCAAACGTGTTTGACAAAGCAAAGAACCCTTCCTTCTGCCTTGTTTGATTTGAATCCATATTGCATATTCAGGGCGTTGATATCTCTGTACACCGATGCCCTAGCGTTCGCAGAAGTCAAAGAAAGAGTGGGCGGGAATGGCGCCTCGGTTTTTGATTATTGGGAAGGGTTGGTTTGTTTATTAATTCCCCTTCTCCGTCCAGTTGAGGCGCCTTTTGTTTCCTTAATCCCCACATCCACCCTTCTGCTCACCCCTTCTTTCGTTTTGCTTCGCTTAGTGCGTCCTTATACCGCTCACAGACCATCCCCTTCCCATTTATAATTGTAGTATGTCTGCTTCGTTTTAACGATCCATTCATCTATGTTCCCTTGAATTTTTGTAGGAATAATGTGGTTCCAGAAAAATCGAATGCATTTTATTATTGATTCGGATGAAATTTTATTAAAATTTAAATTACAATTTCTTTTTATTTTTATTGAATATTTTATTTTTGTCGATGCAGACGCGATCTAATTCAGTAATTCCATGCTTGTGTTTGAAAGTTGTACGTTAGTTTACGTCAGAAAAACGGGGTACTAAATTCGTATCTTAAGTACTAATATCAGCAGTTTATATCCATGTAATTCAAGAAATACAATATTCGAAGAACTGTATTTCATCCAAAGAATTTGTCTTTTAAGAACTGTATTTTATTCAACCGTAACTGTATCAGAAGAATTTGTTTTTTTATAGACGAAGAAGAAATATAAACTTAACCTAAATTTGTTACGACGATGAATGTTTTTACTAGATCGCTCGCGTGAATACGTAATTTCAAAGCCGGAAATGGCGCATCAAACTTGTTTCCTGTGTAACTTGATGGGAAATCTTACGTAGAATCTTTTCATTAATTGTTTCCCGTATACATTCACGCAATGAATTCCACATTTCTGGTAACATTGGGGTCGAAAGTTGTTCGTATCGCTTCGAAACATTAATAATTCACATTCATAAGGAAATTTATTCGCTAACGTTCATGCCGTTACCATCACAAACTATCCGCGTGGTTCCAACTCCCTCGTGTATCCGAACGCGCGAGGAACATTATTCTAAAGATCGAAGTCCCGTTGCCTGTCGGACCGTGGGAATTATTCACCGACCTCACGAAAACAAGCGGACGTCTCGAAGCGTATCTCAACGCAAACAGCCCTCCTTCCCATCGACGTCTTCCCCCCATAATCGCCTTCCTCTCCTTCGTTAAAGTCTCCCGTATCTATAATCAAAGTGTTTTGCATGCGAATCAAGTTAGGGTCCAGGAGGGAGAAGGGGTCATTTTGTGGGAGAAGGGTTCGGTAACGTATCCCGGAAGTACGCCTTGTGTGGGGATTTGAGGCTGGAAAGAATTGAGAGGTTGGTTTTTGTCGCAGGATTTACCTCTTCCTTTATTTGGTTTTTCTGAAAGGGATTTCTGACCAAGGTTTCCCCATTCCCCGATTGTCTCGTAAATAGACTTTCCCGCTTTATTCGAAATAACTGAAGCTCCTATTGTTACGAACGGAATATTTAACCGGGTTTCGGACTCTACGAAGCTCGTTTTAATTCGCTCTCGAAGATTAACTGGTGCCGCAGACCCTTTCGATCTTTGGCTTTTTGTTATTTTCTTTTGAGGAATTTCTTCATTGATGTTGCTCTAGAGGTTTTACTTTTCTTTTATCCCTGCGTTGGTTTGAATCGATTTATTTTATTTATTAATTTTGTCCACAAAGAGATTCATCCCTGCATTACTTTGAATGAATTTATGACCTAAATATAATTGTCCTATTAAAGAAATTTTTAATTTAATTGATACAAGCGTTTATTCTAGTCAAGGTCGCTATGTAATATTCATATTAACAAGTAAATGATATTTAATATTATTGATGTCTTAACTATTATTATTTTTGCAAATTTACCGTAAGTCTTTTTTCGATTAATAATTATTCTGTGACTTGGGTTAGTTATTGTTTGTTTTCTTCTTCCTTGTCTATATGTCTCTGAAGATTTGATTAAATATAAAATTTTTATTGCTCATTTAATGAAATATCTTTTTTCCTGTTCCATTCATTAGAACTTGATTGTGAAACACTTAATATTTTCATATTTGGCCATGATATTTTCACACGATTTATTACGACTCTATTTCCCTGATTTTCGATTAAATGAATTGCATCTTTTCCTCAGTTTCAAAAGTTCATTGTGTGTAAACAAGATTCTTTTGATTGTAATTTGTCAGATGGAGAAACAAGATCTTTCATATTACTCCCTGGTCATATAAGGTTGCTCATTCCTGCTGTTTTAATATCACTTACTTCCTCTATATAGGGAAGATAATATTGCGATTCGAAACTGTTCCTCACAGCTCCGAACAAATGACTCCTTTTTTTAAGGAGAGCGTATAAATAAAACAGCGAGGAAAAATTCTCGGAAATTATCATTCATTTAGTTCGCTCCTCATTATTCATATCCTCCCCGCTGTTCTCAATATAAATGACGAGGAAACGTATTCCTCCTTCATCCGCTAAGACGAAGAGAGAGGAGTGGTTTTTTTTCGAAAGCCCTCTCGACAGGTATTCTTCTTCGACACCTCAACACCCTTCGAGTGTATGTTGAAGAGGATTCTTTCGAGAGCCGCCCTTCATTTAGCGATCGCACGGTTCTGAAGTTCGATCCAAAAGCCGATGGACCCAATCGGGAATGCAAATCGGAGTCATTATCAAACCGGCATTTGTTTATCTCCCGCACGAGAGCCCTCTCTATGGGAAAAAAAGGAACCTCCTTCGCACCGGCGTCTTCTTTTGTTTTATTTATCTCCGTATTATTCCGAAACCTTTCGGGGACTCGATTGCAGGGAGGAAATAAAATTAAATCGGGGAGCACACCCCCGGAAAAAATACGCAATCGCCCTTTTCCTTCGGTGTTTATTCATTCTTTTTATCGCGTCTTATCTTCTTCTCGCGTCTTTCCGAATTAATGAGTTCTCCCACCCGTTGCCATCGTTTCCGAGTTCACCCTTCTCGAAACACCCCCCCTTTTTTCGAATCTGCATCTCCGTCGGAGGAAAAGGGTTGAGTCGCGAACGTTTCCTTCCTTTTTTATTATTATTATCCGTTCGGAGTTTACTTCGCTTTCAACCGCTTAATCTCCTCCCCATTCACTCCTTGACATCTCTATTTTTTCAGCCTGGAAATGTTCATTCGATAAGGGCTTTTTCCCTTCCACGGAATCCCCATCAGATCAAAGAACGCGTCGTTGCGCTAGCAACCCGACCGCACAAAGGGGAAGGCAATTTTTTTTCAACCGAGTCATCCCCCGATAATAATTTTTTCCTCTTTTAAATCCACATCTAGATGCCGTCCTTTTTAACGCCCGTCTCCCGCGCTCAGAATTATGATTAAATCCCATTGTTATAGGGGTCCTTGAAACTATGGGGATGCCGGAGTTTTTCTTTGCCGCAAATTTTTCGGAGGTTGGAAATGTTTTCAATTGAATATCCTCTGCGGTGGAGGTTGTGAAATAATTTAGTTCAGGTTCGCGTGGGTTTTGGAATTGTTTCTGATGGTGGTTATGGAGAAAATTTAGTAATAATTAACTAATTAGCAGTAATTACCAAGCCTGAGTTTAGCTTTCAGCGTGAATTGTAGTAAATTTTAGATCTTCAATGTGTTTCGGAATTTAAAGGGCATTAAAATATTGAATAAGATAGGTACTCGAACAAGAATCCCCCAGTTAACAATCAGTTGCTCTGGTTGTTAAAAATAATTATATTTTCACTTCTGTCACATCCTGATTATCCTCCTGCCATACGAGTGATTCTCGCGAAATGTACCTGCACCCCGTAACCTAGTTTTTTAATGTCGTTTACATCAATGTGTAATGTTTTGATAAACATAAAAGTTTCCCCATATTCAATAATATTAGTCTAATTTAATCTTGTAGGATATTTTATTGAGATTGATTTAAATTCTTCGATGCTTCTACTTAGATCTTAGTGTTGTCTATTAGGCGAGTAACAGGAACATTAATGATTATTGAAGTATGTGTATAATTCATTGCTTTTTTGGTGAATACACACATTATTCCTTCAGTCGTTAAAGTTTTCAGCAATGATATTTTTGTACAATACTTTCGGCTCCCGTAGTCACGTTCTATAATATTACGAGTTACACTCAATAATTCAAATATTACTTCCTGCTGTATTCTTATATTTTGTATAATTGATTCATTTAATCGTAATTGTCATGAATCTCAGTTACTGATCATACTTTCATCCTAATTTTACTATTAAACTATCTCCCTGATTCACATATTTGGTTTGGGATCCATCAATTTTATATAAACTCAAAGTTTGACAATAGCAGTAGAACCGAATGGAGTTAAGCTTAAGTGAAATCAAGTGAACTATTTCGAGTTCCATCTTTATTGCAATATAACATCATAACTTTAAATGATAAATTTTTGGGATTTGTACTGGAAGAGAGCATTTATACCCATTTTACACTTAAAACTTGTTACTTTAGTTATTTAGTGCAGTAGTTACTTGTTACAAAATAAATTTTCGTTTAATTGTTTCCAGAGCATTAATTTTTCCTATGTTCGAGTTGAAAATCTTTGAATTCGCTTATTCATTTTATTCCTATTTTTAGTTCCCTACAAGAAAATTTTGTTTAAAAAAACACTACTTTGAAATTGTAAATGATTGATTTAGGATCCAAAATAATGTGCGACCGAATTCCATCACACTTTTCCTATGACCAGCACCTCATTCGTACTCCCCCTCACTCCACAGCTCTCCCTCAGTCTCTACGCAACACCCTTTGCATTTCTAGTCCGCCGTAGGCATGACAATTACGCCGGGCGCCTTTAATTAAGAAGCGCCGGAGCGAAGGAGGGAAGTAGAATGCAATAGAATGGAAGTCCACCGAAGCGCTCTTATCTCGAAACAAACGGTTCTTGTCAAGCCGAATGCGAGGCTCTTAATGAACTCCACAGCGACATTGGCATTATTGTCATACTCGGTGTAATAAGGATTCCTTACCAATTCACAATCTATTTGCCACCATTAGTCTTAACGTATGTTGGAGTGTGATGACGATTCTAACTGCAACGTTTGTTTGGACGGAATTCATTTCTTCTATAGAACTTGTGTTGCGCTTTATCGGTATTATGTATCTCATGAATTGCAAAGATCATTATATAATTATTGATCAAATCATTAATTTATATATTATAATTACATACGTATAGGAATTGATAAAATATATTTTTAGTTACGTTTCGTCAACTTAGGGCTTTGTACTGAATAATATATTAACTATACATTAATAATAAATATAATATAACTTAGTAATAATTCAACTAAAATATATTTTTACTTCTAAAATAATGTAGATTATATTTTAATATTTTTATTAGTCTATAAGGTTCAGTATATTCCTGTAAAAATGCTATATCCATGCCATGCACAAACCTAATTCAATATACGTAAATTACTTTGATGCTGATAGTAGAAAGAGTCTCTGTTTCTTTTCGTGCCAATATCCCTCAAAGCCTATCATTAAAACTGAAAATTATGATTCCATTATAGAATAATATCATGCATAAATTAAGATATACTCCCTATAAAGAAATTGCTTAACTTTCCAATTTCGAAATATTTCAGTACGATTATTAATAAGCCAAAATTTTAAACTATATATTTATATTTAGTTGTATTAATTTTCAATGTAATTGTATATTGCGTTAATGTTCCAATTATTTAATTTTATTCATTTTATTTCTATTCGTCTACGTTTGGTTTAGGCCTCTTACTCCTTAAAAAAAAACAGGCATTAGCAATCGATATGCGTCCATGTCATGAGAAGAGCCTTTGGTCTTTCTCCTTTGAGAATCGGCCAACGAAAGCATATATCATCCTTAGTGCTCTTGCCAAACGTTCACCCTTCGCAATTCCATCTTTCGTCACGTTCTCCGCGATGCGAAAATGGGCGAAAACAGTTTTGCAACCCGTCACTTTTCAAGTGTTTAACACTTAATGCGTCGTAAGCTAAGAGCCAATGTAACATACACTCCAGTGTGAGGATATGCGTACTTTTGGAATTGGAACCTTTGAAATTTGAAACCAGCTGTTTAGGGTGTGAAATAAGATAAATCTATATAGTTGTCAGGTTATTATTTTCTGGTTATTAGAGGCTGTATATAAATTTTTTTATTGTTTGTTATATTACTACTTAAATGAGTATGATTAGTACGAAGGATAGTTCAATATTTTTCTTCCAATGAACTGAGATTTATTGGTCTTTTTTACAGTCATGACTGTCTTATTAAGTATTCCTTGTATTTATGTACGTATTGTAACTTTGGATAAACTTAATGAAAGTAGCTTTTATTTTAATAAATAATCATTTCCTTTCGTAAAATCTGAAAAAATAGCCTCTGAATTGTTGTAATGAACGTACAATACGTAGACTAATACTTTCCCTTAGGGTTATGATGCTGAAGAATTTATCAAAATTTGTGCTACTTTGAAATCTAAACAGAGCATCAATAACCCTCGATTAATCCACGGAAGAGTTGAATAAAAACGATTTTACCTCTATAAAAATATTTTGTAATTTGTTGCTTCTGCCGACTCTGAAACCCTGGACGTTTGAATAAATAACCTGTAGATATTTTCTGATTTTCTTTGGCATTGCTAGTTTGCAGATTTATAATTTACAGATGGTTATTATAATAGAACGAAAAAAAAATAATATTATTCAGTCTTAAGTGTCATAAATCATTTACAAACTTGCATGTTTAACTCTTAGGTGGACGTTTAGAAAAAGTTACATTTCTCTCGTATTTGGAACAGTAGAAAAGTAAAGCATCTCTCGTTGTTAACGGAACACACAAAGTATCAGTGGAAACTTCGTAGTCAATTGTCGGGTAAACCAAGGGGCGTAACTCTCCTTGAGCGATGATTGTTTTACACGGAGGCGAGCCGGGAAAGGGATCAGTTAAATGAAGTTGGGCGTCAAGAGTTGGTCGATATACACGCGTGCGGTGGAGCGAGGCGTGAGTTGGAGTTTCCGTAAAGGAACGGTTTGAAGTCCCGTGTTGATGTTGTGGCCAAGTTTCTCTCAAGAACCTTCTCCCGGTGTCCTCTTGCCAGCTGTCTTCCGCCTGCGCCCTTTCTCAGGATCCCCCCCTTTCGGCCCACATACCTTCGAACGACGCTAAATAAAAGCCCCCACCCCTAAAATCCTCCCCCATCTAGACCGCAGACTTCTCATATTTACCCCTCACACAGTCTTCCCCCCTTTCTTGAAATTTCCGGCCCCCACATCGCTAATGCCTAACGTCTTAGCGTCAATTTGAAACGGTGTTCGTCGGCACTCAGCGGTTTGACGAGTTCCGGAAGTTGAGGTGATTGTTATTGCTTCGGAGGGTGATGCCCAAGTATTAGATGGTGGAGGAATCGCGCCGATGCGGTCGTGAAAAGTTTTTGGGGAAGAATGAATGCGAGGTGTTCCTTGAGTTCCTTCGCTGGAGTGTTTGAATGCTTTTGGAGGGATTGAAAGTGTGTTAACACTGTGACGAATTGGCTGATTTTATCTCGGCTGTGAAATACTCGCTTATTTAGTTTTTGAATTCTTTGATTGAAATCAGAACTTTGATTCCTGTACTAATAAATGAGACGTTTTAGCCCTTTACTTTTGATCTAAATATTATATTGTTAAGAGAAGTGTCCACTGCTATATTCAAAGTTCGCAATATTCTGCATTTTCATTTCATTGACGTACTTCAGTTTGTTTATCCAATCTATTGTTTATGACTTATTCCCTTCTAATAAAAGATTGTTTAATGTTTTTGAGGAAGTTTCTTGGGTCAAGTTTGAATTGCTTTGTTTCAATCGGTGAAATTATATTTAAGACATGAAAACTAAACGGTGATATATTATGATGATATCTTACTGATAAAAGCAACGTTAATGAATAAGGATTTCATAATAACATCAAAAATAAAGCGAAATATTTTTTTGTAGTAGCAACCGATTTTTATGACTGCAGAATTTACTATTTAGATTATTTATTAGAGTTCTGATCTACATAATCCACAAGGGTAGGTCATGATATATATTACTGTTCAAAATGACAATATCTAATTGAATTTTGGTAGAAAATAGAAGTTTATCATAATTATTATCAAAATATTTAATATAATATATAAAAGTATCAAAAAACATGCAAATCCATTTTATCGAGTCATCAATCTATATTCTTTTTAGATTCTGAGGAATTGGCTACGAAACTTTCTTCGTGTCCTAAATGTACCATTTCTAAATATATCATCAAAATAGGTTATCGCTGAATTTGAACCTATTAGCGAATAATTCTGAATTTCTTTAAATGACAATTAATTGTTCATCCCTTTACATACATTTTGTATAACTTGTTCCACCGTGTCTTACAAGTCCCTTTTGTCTCAGTAGCAAGAAAAAAAGTGTAAATGCCTTTCTTCGAACCATCTCACGAGAAGTTTGCCTTCACCTCGCTTGTTCGCAAGATTGGCTCCTGCTTATGCCAATGTATTATGTAGGAGGAAGTTCATATTACCCCTCGCTCAAGTCCCCTCTCGCAGAATATCAATTAGAGCCCTGGATAAGCAGCATTATGTCTGCAGCATTTTTTTGTTTTCGCTCCAGAGGAGCTTTGGAAGAGGTGGAGAGGGACATCCGTAATTATTGCCAGGGTGTGATGGAGGGGGGGCGTCTTTGTCATTGGACACTGGGCGATGACACTCGAGAAATGGAAAGAGGTGTCCTTTCTCTCGGACAATAGCCCTTCTCATCCTTCCTCCCACGCTGGAAAAATACCTTTGCTCCGCATTTATGTATCACAGCATCCGTTCCTTTCAAATATGACTCGTTTTGCAGGTAATCATCTGTCGGACGGATGTCATTAATCGTTGATGGGTATTATAATGTGTGTGTGTGTATATATGTAGGCTATAGTTCGTATTCCAATTGGGAACTTAATGGTTAATTTCTCCATATATATTCCATCGTGTATAATGGATATTATTCGTCAGTGAAAGGAGATAGAGTAATGTTAATAATAGGAGAAATAAATGTTATTTTTTATTAGTATTCTTAGCATAGTATTCGATAATCGCGGATTATTCTGATAATTTTTACCTGAAATGGAGCCCATGTATCATTTCGTGATGAATTATCTGTAAGGAGTATTTCAATGTTAAAACCGTAGCAGAATTACTCCAATAAATTTACAGGTAGTAAAGTTTTAGATATAGATGCATACCGTGTAAATTCAATGGAAATAAGTATATACGTAAATTGTTTCAATACCTTTAGTTTCCCGTTTATGGAGTAAAATTATCAAAATATAATTTTAGATTCAAGATATCTAGGGTTGATATCGGATTTTTTTATTATAATCCAGTGAAATTACGCCTTTTTTCTTTCGTAAGCTATGGGAAATAGCCATATATACGTATTCGCTCTTAGGTCTGTTTTACGTCAACTTCTCAGAATCTCCGTTGAGGGCGTTCATCGCTCGAGTCGATCGCCAGAAAATATTCATCCGCTCCCTCATCGTCGACTCCTCGAGATTATAAGATGAGTTTTTGAAGCAGGGCTATCCGGAGGGACGAAGTGGGAGAAAGCGCTCAACACGGGGATATATAAGCAATTAACGGAGAGAATGCTCCAGCCCGTTTCATTTCGAATTCAATCTTAATATTTTTTTCCCTTAATTTCCGCGACTTTTTTTTTACGCGTTGGCGGCCGTGTTTATCCCTGCCTTATTAATGCTTCGCGTCCTCGGAATTTCCTTTCGATGTTTTCTTATTCTCGTATCCCCTCCCCCCTACTACTACCTTTTCCCACGGGGGTCGACCCTTCCCCCCCTCCCCGCACCGACCCGTCGCCCGTCGCGACCCCTCCCCCCGATCGCGGGGGTGGGTTCCCGGGGCTACCAGCGCCGGTCCGAGAATGATAGAGTAAACACCATCCCCCTTCTCTTCGCAGCATAATTGCACTTTCATCGGGATTCTCTTTCAGAATCATTAGTAGTACGTCGACGGCCTCGAGCCTTATGGTTTCACCGTCTTCTCCGGGGCTCACCGTTGCAGATACACGCGAGAGATACAATTGGCACTTTTCCCCCTTTTTTTGTTCCTCCGGGTCGTATTTGTTTCAAGGCGCATTTCTTAGCTCGCGGATAAGAGGAGGAAGGTTTTCTTTTTTTTATTATTTTTTCTTTTTTTTTTTCTTTAGCCTCCGTCGAGCATATTTGATGGGGATTCGTATTCGGAACCGTTCCTTAATGTAAGGCTCGTTTCTTCTCGTGAAATGCGTCGTCGTCCAGATAATTCCGCATGTAATGGGGGTGCGCTGAGAGGTTTTCGCTACTCGCTCTCCTTGACCCGCACTCGCAGCGATCATTTGTGCTCGAGTATTAAATTAAACGGTGATTTTTCGCTCATTACGGGAGTTACAAGTAAGGTATTTTCAACGTAGCACGTGAAGTGTACTCGCGTCGTAAGTAGGTGGTTATTTCGGTTAATTGTCGTAGTAGTGTGTTAATCTGGATTGAAGGTTTTACGTTATTTCTCTATTCTCATTTAGAGTATGAATATTATAATTGTAATATGAATGATAGTCACTGATGATAATAACAATATGCGAATTAAAATTTCGCTGAACATAGCTTCGAATCTATTAAGATACCTGCCAATCTGTGGTGTTATTTTAACAAGATCGTTTATTAATATAGTCATGTTTACTTCGTTCATTAATTTTATAATTCAGTCAAGAGTATTGATTATAGCTCTTGACGTTAATTTTTGATTAATTGGGTGATGGTTGCTTATGATATTGATTGGTTACTGAAATCTAACTATCGAGGATTATCCACTTCTATCCAATCTCCGATTTTTTTCTATTACATATTCCTCGAATGGAATTCGACATGCATTAATCTATGTTCTTAATTTTTGTCTTCTTTTGTTTGCTGCTTATCTATTGTTTTGATAGTGAGATAATTTGAAATGAATTGTTCTATTACGAAATCATATTAGATACTATCTGGCTATCATCCAGGGATGTCGATTTCTGTGGTCAATACCCAGAAATTTAGTGACGCATTAACAAGATTACAAAGTACCGAGGTGGACAAAAAAGGTTTCTACACATTATTCATTAGGAAAGATCTCGTGTTTTCCCGACGAATGTGATGGAGGAAGTTCTCTCGGGTTTCCTGCCGGGTTGTATCTTCGATGTTTGTCGACGTTTCGAAGCCCTTCCTAGGCTCCATCTTCAGGACGAAGTTTTTTCTCTTTTTCTCTCTCTTTTCTTCGTCCTGAAGATGGAGCCTAGGAAGGGCTTCGAAACGTCGACAAACATCGAAGATACAACCCGGCAGGAAACCCGAGAGAACTTCCTCCACATTATTCATTGTTACTAAGTAATCTTTGGAAGTGAATTGTAGTAGCTGTCATCATGGAAAAACTCGATCTTCTGAGGATCTTAGACGTGGATTTATTTGAACGAAGTATCATCGTCAACTGAGTACGGTTTCCTTACCTTTGAGAACTCAGTCACTTTGCAACATTTTAACGCAGTTAAACAAGCTTTTGTAGATGTTTACGGTTTTCATACGGCAGCGAGACGTCTTCCTTACGTTGCGAGGCATTCCTTACCAAGCACCTCATATGATCTCAGCGTTCCTCGAGACTCGTTAGGCGCCTTTCCGACGATACATCGCAAAATATCCAGATGAAGTCGCAAGTGTTTATCGCTCCTCAGATCTAAGTCACCGCAGAAATTCGAGGCCCTCTCTCACAGACCTTGGCGATAATCATGCGGCATTTATCATCCAGAGTTTCAGTCGCTTCGCACCCATATTAATGACACCCGAGACAAATACCCCAAGCTCTCTCTGGTTATAAGCCGCATACCACCGTGCACGACTCATGAGGACCTAAAATTAAATCATTCGTAATCACAGGGATGAGGAGAAGATACCCGTCCAAATGGGCCCTTACGCGATGACAGCAGTTTTGCGAAGGTGCGTGTGCGTCCCATCCTCCTTGGTGCCCCCCCACACACACGCACCGCAGATAACAACTGCAATTTGTCGCGTGTCCATTGTTCGCCGGAATTGTCCAAGATGTTCCAAACCCCCCACCCCTCTCCCTCTCTCTCACACGGACTTAAACGGCTTCGTCTTTCACTGTCCCTCGCGTCTATTGCCCCACCCAATCCTTCCATACCTTCCGCTTTCCCATTCCGTGATAATTTCGCCTTCAGCTCTCCATTTTTCCCGAGGAATTATTTTTTCGCGTTTCCCATACGAATTTTTTACCTTTTCTTTCCCCGTCATTCCGTCCCTTACGGTCGTTATACACCCCTCGTTTTTATTAGCGTAAGGAATAACCTCGCGCGAAATTTCTCGTTTCCCTCGTCCCTTAGTTCTTTTTCTCGCCGTAGATGGCGGTTGATATTTTTTTTATTTCCCGCATCACTCTCGGGACGGTCAATTCCACGTATTTTTTTATCATTTTTTTTTTCGCGCACCATCTTCATCACTTAGAATGGAGCACTTGTCACGCATGTCGTTACGTCGGACGTGCGAAGTAACGTTCTCGCTCTCTTTACGAGCTCCCAAATAAGAACGGAATTTCGTTTCGCTGTAATCGCATTAAGGGCGAATGTAGCCGAGAGCTTTTGATGACAATGAGAGGGGAAAACCAGTCGGAGGTAGCGTTCATTTCTCGGGAAACGTAAGGGAAGTATGGGAAGCAAAAATGCCAACTTCGGATGTTGCGGGAATTAATCAAGTACGAGGATGGTGAAGGATGTGAAGGTGGTTGCACCCTGTGATCGGATGGTTTTCAGCTTGTACGCGAATACACATTAATGGTAATTTTTAATATTGTGCCGATGTTAATGTGTTATGTTTGAGTATCGGAAGATTGCAGAGTCGATTTTCTGTCGAATTGGGAATTTATCTTGACGATTTACGTCATATTTCTTAACGATTTTTATTATGTAAACTTGGGAAGTATTATTAATTTTACAGTTTTACTTTGAGGTTATGTCTGAAATATATGGCAATGAAATCAAATATTGATTAATAAATGTAACACATATGACAAAAATGAAAAGAGAAATGTTCATATGAACGAAATCGAGCAGGAAATTCAAGTTTATCAGATGCATTGACTATCCAAGAAATGTTAGAATCATTTCTAAAGGTTTATTATCTCCATTGACATTGGAATACTAATAATAGTAGCAGACAACATGCATGTAAGACTAAATACAGTCTTTCTAAGTAACGTTAAAGAGTCACCTTCTTCTGTTAGAGGATCATCAACTGCGAAATATTAGTTTCGACGACACTTTCTTCAGTAAATTTAGACTTCTTACTGTTCACTTTACCTTACTACTATCGCATCACTCATAAATGCAATTATAATTAGGATTTTCGTTACACCTGTAATACTCATTATGTATACATTCTGAACACGTACTTGTAAAATTAATGAATTCGTAATCGACGGAAATGACTGGTCTAAGTACAGTTTACTTCGTTAATGATTATTGATCCATGAAAAAAGAGTATAAAACTGTATTCGTAAGGTGACCACTGTCTTTCCACGGACAAAATTTTACATTTTCGTGGAATAATACCCATTTTATTTCGAGAGAAAAATCCGAGACGAAATCTCGTCGCCATATTGGACATGCTGAAAAGTTCATTAATCACGAAATTCATTTCGACGCCTGATTTTTTTTATTCCCTCCGTGACAATTTGTTCGTCCAAAATGCTCACTGATTCGGTTTATTCCTTTCCATCTCGGTCAATCGAGCCGTCCCATCACCTCAATTTTTCATCTCTAATACGAAACCGCGTTAAGCTGTCGAGTTTTTTGAACGCCCCATTGTCCGGGAAAATCTCTCACGGAAATTTATTTTCGGCCGCGAAATAAATGATTGGGCCTTTAATTTTTACTTACCCCCGGCTTGATACCGTTAGCGATTTAAATCATCCCTTTCAACTCCATCGAATGATACAGGCGATGTGCCACGGCAGTTTTTCACGACACTTAATATCCTCTCTTCTCTCCACTCTTTTTTCCGAAATACACGCCCGTACGTCAACCACCCACCATTGTGTATAAATTCGCATTTCGATAAATCCTTTCCTTATTTATTTTTTCCGAAAGTTATAGCTTCGCCTCAGCTTTCTCAAATGGGAGTTCCGTGCTCTCGTCCAATATCCCACCACCTTTTTCCTCTTTTTTTTATTAATAGTAATCCCTCTCGGTTATACACAATTCCCCACAGTCGTTCGGCCCTCACCTCTCATCCTTTCTCGGCTCATTTGTCTCCGATTATACCGCAAACAGTGGACCATTCTTCCCACACTACCGATATAGCGATTCCCGGCCTCCATTGTCCCTTGGGAAGGCCCAAGTCTTCCTCCCCCATTGTGTCCCGCACGCCTTGACAGATCACGCCATCTCGTCCCGCATTCCGCTCTCGGTGTCGGAAGAGAGGCGCGACATCGCGTGCGTCCCTATCATCCTTCCACAAACTTCCCATTCTTCCCCTTTCATCTTCGCCCTCGGATTCCTCGAACACCCCTTCGTTTTATTCCGCCTTTTTCTCGGCGAGTAATCGCATCTGTTCTTCGGCATGTTTGGCCTTTGTTGTCCGATGGGTGGTTTTCTCGCCGCTTCCCTCAGTGACCCTCATATGTCTAATTTCTGAACCCTTTTCTTCGCTGCCGATCTTTCCCGTGGAGGGAAGATTGCTCTGGTTGATGCGCATTGTAATGTGTGGTGTTAAGTTTTGGTAAGCGGAGGCCGTATCATCGTCGTCGATTCTTACGCGGTATGGTGTCTTAATGGGATGTCGCGTGAAATGTATTGCCTTCTTGATGGAGCTTAAGATACATTAATATATACGTATATTACCCGGCATCATCATTCTTATTGTAAGTCGTGGAAATCATTGTCTAATTCGATATCGGAAGCTATTTAACATTATCGTAAATTATCTCGTGATCATTAATTACTGGGAAATATAATGATCATTATTACAGCTCGTAAGCGTAAAAATATATAATAAAATAATAATAAAAAATAATAAATATTTATCGTATTACGTATTTTTCTATAAGTAAGTTGTATTTAGAAGACTTATTTTTTAATTATAAAACTGAATTATTATCTCCACCGTCCGTTTTGAAAATTTATTTACATAAATTTATATCTCGTGAACGTTTGTATTATTTTTAAAATAATTGTGTTTAGGTAAATATTTATTTGAACCAATCGTTCATTTATTGTCATGTATTTTTATTAATTTTTATCATGTTTACAAAAACCGTACTTAGCTAAACAAATTTAAGAAGCCCTTCTTCGCTAAGATAATAACCGTCAGTAGATGTGAGTCATTGTTAAAATTAAACAGTATTATCTCGGTTTGATGATGTAAGACTTAGAATACAGTATTGCTGATGGAGCAAACAAGCATTGTATCATTGGACGATCTCTGAGGTAGTATCGGTGCTTGTGGAAGTGAACTTAGGTTATAAGAAAGGTTACTTGTTCGGTAAGAAGTAAACTCCCCTGCCTTCGACGTTGCAGTTTACGACTTAAGAAACGTCTATACCACTCACGAACGACTTTGAGACGTCCGCATTGGGAAAATGAGTATCAAGAGAGAGGAAACTATTGACTCATTCCCTAGTATAAATAATATAGGTGTGCAATGCGAGTATTTTACGACCGAGTGACGTGTAATATTTACTCCATTGGTTCATTCTCATGACTTCTGAAATCTTCATAATCTGCTTGTAATACTTTTGGTTCTTTTTATTATAAATGCGTAACATTCATGTTACTACTTTCATTTTACGTTTTACTATTTTAACTCAAATTAGCCACCCTTACACTTTTTGGTTTTATTTTTTTCTATTTGACTTAATTTTCGGATTGTATGTTTTGTTACCTTTCCTTTTACTGTTACTGAGCATTCACGTGCATGACTTACTTTTGTTTTATTCCGGTACATACGAATTCTCTCCGTTAAGCTGCATTTTATTATTCTTAATATAAACTCTGTCACTTATTCCTCATTAACATCATCGTATTGAAAACTATATTTTACATATTTAAAGTTTTTATACATTATCTAGATTCCAGGTTTTACTTTTCTATTTCTAATAGTACACAGATTTTGAATCAATGGCTAAGGTCATTAACTGCGGATATATTAGAAGAAATTAATCAATCATTTTCATATTCGGAAGTATTTTTGAAGTTGAACTCGAAAAACTATATTATTGGAGCATCATTCAATAAATTATTCAGTAAATACAATTATTTCGATTTTTTCATTTAAGTAATTAGTGAACGCCGCAAGTGTAATTATTTCTTATTTAGTTCCCCTAAATTTGCTACAGCGAATTTTAATGAAAAAATCATCTGTGAAATATTTTTATGTTGCTCTGCATAATTTACGTAAACATGAGTACTGTACCGAAGCTTAAATCTATCGTGAATACGTTTGATCTGCTGATGAAAGTCTAGGTTAAATATGGGTCATGTTCATGTCCTAACGTTATCCTAAGGAAGGAAGTTCATCACACAATGACGTCAAGAGCTCGTTATTAGCGTAATTAAGCCTTGCATGAGCACGCTGCAGCACACTCCGTCAAACCCATCTCTAGAAAACGAACTCTCAAATCCTCTCCAGCACTCCCAATCAAGGCATTGTCCAACCGCACATAACATTCTTTCGCTCTCCGGAATAAAATGTACGGATACATATCTCCTCTTTTGACCCCTCATTCTCACGCATCCCTTACTGATGGGACACACCGCTGCGACGACAAAAAAAAAGAGAGAAAAGGTAGTTCGGAAGAGATGGCGTGCGTGTTCCGTATGTCTTTTGTTTTCCCCTTCCGCGCGCGAGAGGATAAATATTTTTTTTACTGGCGAAGGGGACGAACGGTGGCGTTAATAAGAAATGATGGAAGGGGAATGGATTCGGGAAGGGGAAGAGACGTAAAAACCAAGGTTGTCTCTTGCGCCTTCGGTGATCCAGATGTAGAGGCGTGTTATTCGGGCGCTGTTTTCATTAATTCCGTGATGTCTCCGGTCCCTCATCTCCGCTTATAATGTGAATAATATAGAGGGGATAGGGTTGGTTGTGGATAATGGGGAAAGTGAGTGAAAGGAGAGTAAATAGGATACAATAAAAGATGAGGAAGATGGTACACAGATGCATCTGTGGGTTACGTGGTAAGGATTCGGGAGTACATAGCGATTGATGCAGGTCCAAGTATCGAGTACGTAATTTTCACTTCCAGGTTGATTTTGATTAGAAATTTTGAGGAAATTTACAAAATAATATTTTTTAATTAGTAAAACCTTTTTTAGAAAAAAGGTGTTACTAATGTTATTTGTAACTGTTAATTTTTAGGCTATTCTTGATATTCGTGAAAACTGTAGCATTTTGAATATTAGGGAGCGATATTATGTGGAACTTTGTGATCAAATAAAGTGAAAAATGTATACAATTTTATGCACTCCTACTAATTAATTAATAATCTCTATAATTTATGGAATTGTACAAAATTTTGTGAAGTGTTCAGGTTATTAAAATAACATTATATTAGTGGTAATATTGCTGATTTAAGTTGAGCTGAACTCTGTATAAGTGAACGAAGAAGTAAATTCTATGAAGGATATTGAAATAGCCTGATTTTTTGATTTTTCTGAAGTGATATTTTCTAAAACTCAAACCGTTATAATCGTTTTACTACTTTTACTATTATCTAGTTAATTTTATATTTATGAGATTTTGGGGTGGGAAGTTGGCCAATAATTTATCATCTTCGGACTTCATCATTTCATTTCTCATTTTCATTTCATCATCTCATTTCATAATTGCATTAATATGGTCGAAAATTATCCAGTATATTTTATCCATTTATTTTATTTAAATTTGACCACGCAAACATCTAGTTTTTGTACAATTACAGCGTGAAAGTCAAATCAAAATATGCGTACACTCATCCATACCCTGAGAGGAAATTTTCCTCCTCATCCGGGATTCGAACTCGGTACCTTAGCATTACAAAATTGTCGATTACTCCATTGAAAAACATTATTTGCCCTCGTCAATTTTAATTAGCAAGTAATCAATGATAGCGTCCAATTTTCCATTATTAAAAACGAATACTGCGTCTAAAAAATGTATCACCAAGACAACCCTTAAACAAGGTACAGTCGTAAGAGAAGCTAGAGGAGTAAAAAGGGTCCAGAGGGGTAAATCGCCTCTGGGAGAAGGGATTGAGTGTATGGAGTAGGGATATTAAGAGGGTTTTACAAATGCGTACAGCCAAACCTCTCCCAATGCCTCATCTCTATTGTGTTATTCCATCGACCAAAGGGATGTCCTCTCCCTCATATACACTCTCCGTATTTTTTTACGCCTCTCGTTATACGAGAGATTTTCCCCACGGCCGTGACTCGATACGTTCCCGATGTCACTGTACCTCCGTGACTTTTACGATTCCCTTGCGACACGCTTTTCTCTTTTCGCCACCCACCTGACCACCCCCCCATTTCCCAGAACCCCCCCAATGTCTCGCGTGCATATTTGTCACGATTTGTGATCCGCTACGCCTTTAATTTACAGCCTTTTTTTAGCAGGGAATAATTCGGAGGATATGCACCCCTCCTTTTTAATGTCGCACGCCACGACTCCATTGCCAAGTCCGAGCATATTTCTTCGTGTTTTATCGGCTGCCGCGATGCTCCGCTAATCGTGCACACGTCTCTCGTTTTCTCCGAATAGCGGATGTTCTGCGCGGAGTTTACTCGACGTTAGTGGATATTAGACGGAAATCGGCGTACTGATCGTGAGTCACGGGATGTATTATTAGAGAGTGTTAGAAGTAATGGACGAATGCTGTGGAGATGAATTGATTTATTGTGGGAGTGTATGGGAAATTGTATCGATTCAAATGTTTCATTCGTAATTATTCAGAATTATTTGTTCTATATAGTAAATAATGTCTCTAAATTTTATCGAATTCGTTCTTAAATCCCTTGGTAATTCTATTTTTTAATATAGTCTAATTCTATAATAATATTTGATCAATCTAAAGTCTCCTACCTTACTTCATATTTTTACTATGATAGCCAATATAATATAATTCTTTAATAAATCATCTTGATTGAATATATCTTACGAAAAACTATTCTTTTTCCCTTGTTTTTTATCGGATGTTGCAACAATTTTAGTTTTACAAAAAAGTATCTTGATACGAATTCTATGCTTCGTTTGAGTTTGCAAAATTCCTAATCTCAGAAAACATCGTGCGTAATTCATCGCTGTTAATGCAAGTGGAAATGAATTCTCCTAATATATCAACATTAAGATATAGTGAATCAGATTTTTGTATCGTATCAGCGAAATTTTCCATTACCATAGCATCTCTCGCAAAACCAATATACCTCTTTCAGCCGAAATGGGAAACGTGGTAATCTTCGTTAATGAAACCAGTGACGTCTGTTCATTTTTCCAAAGTGCCATTATTTTTCGCCTTCGTGATCGATTCCTACGATCTTTGTGATCCAGATAAGGTCGTTCCCGCCACACTCTAATATCATCGTCTCTAGGGAATAGCGTGTCGCAGCCTCTTATTGTTAGCCCTCCCCATTTTACCACCTCCCCTTCGTGCATTCCCAACCGATGTATATGACCCTGCATTCTCTCCTCCGTGTCTTCTCTCTGACAGCTCCAAATGTATGTTCCTTCAGGGCCGTCACGTTCGTGGTCTCCAATGACACAAATAGCGTATCCAGGGGCCCACCCTTATGGTAGCCGAAGTGTCTCAATTCCGTTTTTACGTATTAGCTAGATGGAACTCCCAATGCGTAAGAAGCCTGTGTTGACAGGTGTTCATTTGAGGGAATAAGCGATTAATACACGAGTCACTTACGTACGTAATAGATTCACATTAGGGATATCAATATTTGGTGGATCTACTGTCTAAGTACAAGGGTACGAACTTGTTAATAAGTAATATATACTCGGAGATACGTCATCGGTGTTGTGCCCAATTTGTTCTAAGTTCGGATGTGTCATTATACATTTACTTGGTCCATAAGCTGTCCAGTTAGCTCCGCCTATGTAGGAGATATTAACGAATGTAGAATCGGTGTAATTTAGCGTTTTTGATGGTTTTGGATTAAATAACATTTTAATTTAAAATTCATTTTTAATAAATTATTATTTGCCTCAATAACATTTTTTAGTGATCCAGAAGGCTGTTTACCTATAGTTTCTCGTTAAATTACAAACGCTCAAGAACATTAAACCATGAAAGAAAAAAGGAATAGTACTCTAGTAATAGCTTGTTTTTGTAGATTTTCCAACCAGTCATTCTATTTCAACCTTAAATATCCTCACTACTACATTATATCTCTCCCACAAATATTCCATCTCTGTAGTTGATGTTTTATTTTTCGGTAAAGGTCATATTTTCCCTTACTATGTCATTGATATATCTATTCATCGACTAATTAATTTCCTAATACATTTAAGAAGTTAAAAATTAAGTATTTATAATGGTCTATATGCGTAAATCGTATAGGGAACGATTTAGAATCTTTAAACGTAAAGGTGAAATATAAGACATCACCATCATATATAATATTAAAAATGTGCTAGTAAAGTTCAAAGTTAGGAAGGCTATGGAAGTATTTTAATAGGGAGAAAATCTTCGATGTTACAAAGCTTGCCAATTTTTGTGGAAGTGAAAAAGAAGAAGTAAGTTTTCCTTCTTCGATAAAGCTCTAATTAATTTACCACGAATTCTTCCTTTTGATTCACGCTTACGTAGCCACCTAAGATGTCAAATATCAACGTTAAAATTGTAAATCAATGATTCATAAGTTTTCCAGTTCATTTCATTCGAGCAGTACCCTTTCAATGTACGAATCCCTCCTACAAATCGGGGTAACAAAAGTTAAAAGCTTCCTTCGACGACGTTACAACCCTTCGTCGCATTCCTTTCCTTTCGAAGATCCACGTCCGGTCCCCGTCACCTCGTGCGACATCCGCTCTCCTCATCAAACTCATTAGAGACGAGAGCTAAGACTTATTGAACTATTAACCGCCGTCGACACCCATCGGAGTTCCTTTCCGTTTCCACCGTTTAAACGCTCCGCAATTTCGATTCCCCACAGCACCTGTCTATCCCAACCCCTTTCAACACCCTCCAAACCATAATCCGGATCTTCTCATTATCGCATCTTCCCGTTATTGCTCCCTCCACACTTTATTTCGCCTCTTCTTTCGGCGTTTTCCCCACTCGCTCCTTTTGGGTGTATCTCGGAGAAGTTTGAAACCATCGCTGTCACGACACTCCCCCCCACCCACCGAACTCCTCCAATTGCTTCCTTCCTTATTCCTCCCGTAAAGAATCTATGGAATGTCTTCCAGGGTCACGTTCCCTTAGAAGAGGAAGGGTTCTGCTATTTGTGTGAATCTCCTTAGTCGTTTCAATATCTGAGTCCTGAGCTTTGAAGCTCGATTTATGTAATTGACCTTACTTTTATGGAAAAGTCGTGCTTCGTTACTTTCATTCGTTATTTTCGTAGTGTAAGGACCGATGTGAGAGGTATATCTTCGTTACAAATACGTCTGTACTTGATAAAAAATTAGAACATTTATATCGAGGAATATTCCTAGTAATATTATTAGTAATCGTGACTTCGTGAAAGTTTTTTGATTTTACTTAATTTTGATTACAATCACTTATATTAAAGTTCATAAAATTCCCGTTACTATTGTATCATTCATTATTAAATGTACAATATATCCATGCCAACGAATTATAGTTACAATATATTTCAAATTTACTTTATGGACCCACAACTATCGTATATTTATTTTTATAATTTTGGAAAAATTCCACAAGATATCGCTAAGAGTGAGTAATTACTAAAAGCGTATGGTTAAGAAAACCGTTGTTCCTATCGAGCTATGTTAAAATTAGTTACTAAAAGTTTTAAGTTAAGTTTTTTAGTAGTAACTTAGATGCTCTGATTGTATTATTTCTAGAAAGATTATATATGAAATACTTTTTAATTTCCTCCTCATCATTGTACTAAAAATTTCCATGAATTTACGCCCTCTAATATTGATTACATTCAAGATTGTTATAAATAATATTTCTCGCACTCTTCAACCTAGTTATCAATGTAGTCGATTTTTCAATCAAATTTTCTATTATACCCATGCTAATTTAATTCGTAAGGATACTGACGAAATCACGTACTTAATTTATATGTTTAGTGTAAACATAACTATTTCAATAATGCGTATCCTACTCAATTTGTTCTACCCAAGCCACTTCACTAACGTAATACTAACTCTCGAAAGTCGCAATTAAAGTAAATTAAATTTTCGATACGTTCTCAATTGCGTGAGACGTGGAAGGGCCCCCATAATCCCTTCCTTTTGATATGCGGTCTACTCAAGTCGTCGCCTGCCCCTAATCAAGCAGAAGGCCCTTTCTTGTCTGCGAGTTTTCTCATCCGGAGAAGATCGCCTCTTCAACGTCAGAGCAACTCCGGAATAAAGTTTGGCACAAACGAAGAGTCCCATCTCCAGTTTTAGCGCCTTGCGTTGCTTTTAATGGGGCAATGCGATTCCCCTGTCACAGTTGGCATCCATTACCGAGTTTCAATCTTCGCGCGCGCCCCTCCCCCGTCGCCTAGGAACTGCAGTTTGTGTCGCTTCCAATGATATTTCTCCTGACGTTTTTGAATCAAAGTTTTCGTCTTTCGCTAAATAATTTACCTTTTCCTTGAACTCACTGCCTCATTCGTCCGGAGCTTTTCGTTGAATATATTAGAGTAATATGAGGAAGAGGAATTTAGGATTTTCGTCGGAAGTTGTTAGCTGAAGGACGTATACGTTTTGGGGAATTGCGGAAATTTACTCTATGAGATATTATTTATTTATTTAAGTTGGAATTTTCTTGAATTATATTTTAGAATTTCACGTATTCTGATTGATATTTTTCTAATGATGGTATTCCACATAATGATTTTTTCATTTGTTTGCGTATTAAATGAAATGTTTAATGAAACTCTTACTAATTAGAGAAGATGACTATACTGATATGAACAGCAAAATCAGCGTATTATTACTTTATCTCTAAATACTTATTTCTTATTGGATAGATATAGGCTCGTAAGTGATCATTCTTACATACGATGTATGGTCAATTAAATCTTATCATCGTTTTGTCTCAAATTATAGGTTTCAGTTATTAAGCGATGGATGTTATAATTATATCCAAGAAGTGTTTTCTGTGCTGTCTTGTTTTCCATCAAGTTCAAAAATAATTTTGAAAACAAAAAGTAATCTAAATATTTTTTTATAACTTTTGTTAGAACATAAGAAAAAGTTTTAAGAATATTTGAATGAAAATCTAAGAACGAAAATTATCCACATAATGTTTCACGAATAATTATACCTTTATGTCAATTTAGTAATTTTTACCCAAAGTAATTAGAGTTAATAATCCGATATTCTGTTATTACCCCTAATAATACGCGAAAAAACTTCATTTCGTTAAAAAATTTTATCTTAATAGAATATTATATGTAATTAATTCGGATTTTATTAATATTTATTAGCAAGTAAACTCATGAGTCTAATAAACTTTAACACAAACTCCACTCGTTTATGTACGTAAACTATCAAAATAAAATTTATCAATAATTAATGTTAAATAAATATTGTAAAAATCCATATTCGCTTACTTCCCTTACTCATGGTAATGTAAAAGTACTATTATATTATAAACTACTCTTTAAATGTCTTCTGTATTTGTAAGCATTGGTAGTGGAGAAATCTTCCTTTTACTCACAATTTAATTTGGTTGTATTCAACCCTTTATCCCCCAATGACTGTAGATCGTTCAACCCCTGAATGAGTCTGCGACGAGGCACGAACCCGATGATATGAACCCTTCCCTTTTTCCCTTCTCATTGCCTCGTTATTCCCTCAACACCCCCCAAAAACCCTCCGCACGTTAGTTAATGCACGCGTCCGTAAATCAAGGCGCCTTTGGCACCACCATCGTCTAACAAGGCGCCGCCTTTAGACGCGATTAGGCCGCCTCGCGATCGCGGCTTCTTTTGGCCGCCTTCTCAGTGCGATTACTTATTGTGGAAGCCGGATTTCAGATGGCCATTATTCACGCCGCACTTATGAATTATTCCCGCCCAAGAAACGTCTCCGGGATTAGTTTCCCAGAGGCGGCTTTGCCCTCGCAGACGCTTGATGGACTCTCGTGTTTCAGATAAATCTGTGCGGGGGAAGATGTCTTCAAAATAAGCGTTTTCCAGGGCTTTAATTAAGGGTGTTGATCTCGAAAATTGTCGCCCGGGATTTATTTATTGCGGGATGAATTGAAATCCTCTCTTGTGAAGAGAGAGATTTTTCGGTGTTTCGCTTGCGAAAGGCAGGTCTTTGAGCTGCTATACTTAGCGAGCTAACGTAAAGATTAATCAATTCGCGAATTATTTTAAGGAAGGTTTTTTGGGATGTTTATTTAATGTATAATTGGATCGATTGAAATGGGTGATTCAGGTGTTTAAGATGTAGCAACATTGAGTTTCCAGGGTCTATTATATAGGAAGGTTATTGATTGGTTTAGTAGAAACGATTGGAAGTATATTTCGATACGTTAATTCTTTATTTACACTACAGAAGTGTTCCTAGTTTATGTTCTAATATTTTTTCATTGTTATATGGTGATAATTAAATTTAATACTGTGCCTAAGAGGTGAAATATAATAAAATACCTCTATGAAAGATAATTTTTCGTCCATTATTTGAACTTCAGAATATTGCAAATTTTGAATTTCTGCACTACTATAAAATCTTGACTCGATGGTAAATTCATTCTTTATCGCTCTTTTATATTTCTGCTTAATATTATTATGTAACCAGAAGTGTACGATTTAATCACCTTTTGTATAAAAAAATTGATGGGGTGAAATCAAGTTGAAATCTTTCATCTAATCTAATATATCGTAAATGCATTTATTTTGATATTTTATCTCCTGCTGTATATGACTATGATGTCACCGTTTTTCATACCACTTTCAGTCTTGTGTACCTGTTTTTTCTTTCCTTTTGAAATTCTCCTCGCCTTCTTCGGACCGTAAACTTCTGCCTACTGAAAGGTAGAGTTCGTATCGTAGTTACCGTGATCGTACAAAGGTTTTACGGTTGTCTTTTTATTGGCAATATTCCATGGAATATCAGAGGCTGCATGAAGGTTCCTCTGAGATGATTTCTTGATTTTCTGAGCGAGTTTTGAGTGGCAAAGTATGCTCCAAGGATTTATGCGAGTATACTCGAGTCGTCCCACGAGTTTACAATCAGTATAGTAAAGATTTTATTCCACTCAATTTATATTATTCATCAAAGTAGATGCGTTGCCTCTCAGGTGTTTTCATATATCGATTTAGTAAATTTTTTCTATATTTTGATCATTTTCAAGTACATGTAACTAAATGTACCCGAATTACATAATGCTCTTTCAAGCAAAGGTAAGTTTGAGCCTTTAAACGTTGTTTAAGGATAACAATAATTGTTGTTGTTAAATTTTTACGATAAGTCACAACTTGGATTAGTTTCTCATCAGGTGCTTGGTTTTTCCTTTTTTATCGCAGCTCATGTACATATATTTTGTTTTAATTTGGTCTTTTCAACACTTGATTACCTGATATCTTGATTTATTCTATAGGGACCTAGGGGACAATACGTATTTGTTATAAATATACCTATTTTCTTAAGAAGTGAATGATGCTCTCTTCATGAATGTCATCATTCTATATCGATTATAAATATGGGTGGGGTTGGGTTATTCTAATTTCCTAAAAGTGATTTTACTAAGATATGATTAATTTCAGTCCCTGCACAACTCTGAGAACGGTTGAGACGTATGTTGAGAAATCATAATAATTTTAGTAGTTTTCTATTGCTTTTTGTGTATTATTACTATTATTTCTATATATTCAATGATAATTGACTCTGTATCATACTTAGCTTCTTTCGTATTACCATAAGTTAAGTGATTTATAAAATATGCCAAAATTAATTATGAAAGTCAGTCCATAAATCAAAACAGTTTTTGCTTCAGGAGTTTTTATGCGCAGCTTCCATAAAATCGAAGATGAATATTTGAAGGTACTTCTCGTTTCTATGGGTACACCATTCCCCGTTCGCAAACCATCAAACGCGGCGAAGGCATAAAATACCAACTCGCCAAAGTCCATCAAACGTAGGAAACTTCCGTAGGACATTCGATGACGGCCATGTGGTGTCCTCAAGGTACGGTGGTCACCACAGAAGAGTGGGTGGCAGGTGGGGGTGGGAATGAATTCCCCTTCTCCAACATCGCTCACGTTACGTGCACGCATCGGAGAGTAAGTTAGGGCCCGAGGGCGTGTGTGGAAAGGCGGTCTCATTTAAAATGGCTTATCATTAAAATAGGCTGCGTACTAAGTGTGTTGCGGGAAGCCGTTTCTTTCCTAATGTCGTCACCGGGTCGAGGAAGGCGATTTCCGAGGAAATTACCCCAAGAAGAAGAAAAATTCCCCGGAATCTGTTATACTAATTTCTCACGGCCCAAGGGTCTGAAATAGGTTGGAGCTAATAATTTAAACGGAGTTGACGCACGGGAGTGAACCTGGCGATTGTGGTTTGGTTTACGGGTCCTCCAGGTCGTTAGTCCTTCTTAAGCAATGCTCAAGTACATCTTCCGTGTTGTTGCGATTTTCTAATTTGGAAATAGGCTTGATTAATCGTTTCGTGTTGTTTCCGGTAGGGTAGATTTTCTATCTATTATTTCCATTGACTTGTCATATGATATTTAGCATAATTCGTTGTTGAGTGAACGAAATGTCGTAGTCATTGATTATTTAGTGATTTTTCTTATGAGAAAATAAACAAAGAATTTCTAATAAGTTTCATAAAGGACATTAAATATAGGCGATATCTCCTGAATATTTTTAAGTGTATCATTTCTTTATTAAGGAAAACAATTAATTTTTTGGAAGAAATATAAATATGCATACATCCAATAGAAAACAATTTCTTGGACTAATTTAATTCTTATTAGATCCTCGATCAGTTGATAAGTTAGGGTAGAATTTTTTTAATAAAAAGAATATTTAAATAGACGTCATTCAAATTTTTATTTTATTTTGTAGTGTTTTCTTTATTAATGGCATCGAAAAAATCTTTTTTTACTGCGTGATAGTACATATTTTATATGTATATTTTACCGATTAAGCGAAAAACTAACTAATTTCCATTAAAAATAGAAGTTTTAATCGAATTTTCATTATTTGAACATCAATATTGTTCATGTTTTTCAATTTCTACGGTATCAGAAACTTTAGAAGACAATAGCGTCCCCGAAAATATTTATTAAAATTTACGTTCTACTACTTGATTTACGAAGCCCTCCTTGAATAAATATCGCATGAATATTTAGGAGAGAAATGAGGATATAAAATTTTCCCTTTAATCACTCGGGAGAATATGCATTTGCCTTCTATTCTACATCCAAAGCCCCTTTTATTTCACCCTATAGTAAAAGTTAATGAAATAAATCTGAGGTGATCCCTGCATTGGGTGGCAACACCTTTCTCCCCTTGTGATTACGGTTTGCACTTCCCCCAAAACAAACTTGCTGGAGGGCACTCCAACAGTCAGTTAACGGCGAAAAAAAAGCCCTAGTCGCGCTGCACGCGTGCCATAGTTTCACCATCACGGATATTTATTCGGCAGTCAAACTTGGTTTAGCCCTTTAGCATGTCAACGGTGTCGAGGTATCCAAGCAGTCTTCGGTGGCTGAGAGATGGCGTAACGAGCACCCTCCAGCGGAACGGGAATTCCGAGGGAGACATAATTTAGTGGACATTTTGATATACAAACAATCTTTAATGAAATTCTTGGTCTTCATTAATAACACATTATCCCCGGCCGGGTGAGTTACAGCCGCTCTGCCCGGTGGTCCCTGCAACCCCAAATAATTTTGGGTCGTGCGTGTCGTTGGGGAAGAAGGAGGGATGAGTTGAGGAATGGAGAAAGCGGGGGTGTGGGGGGGCAACGGGTCGTGTCGTGGGATGCGAATTGGCGTAGCGGGCGACATTCGCGTAGTTGAGGATCCGGCCGCTTGCGGCGCGGCGATCTAGAGGGCCGTGACGTCTGCAGGGGGCCTGAAAACGAAAGAATTCTCCGCAATTATATCGAATCCTCGCGGAAATTTTGCAAGGTGTTTTTGCGTAAAATTAAACGGTTGATTTAAAGCCCGCGGTGTGTTTTTAAAAAGAGTTAATCTTCGATTTCTCTTGTTGTAGAATCGAAATGTGGGGATTTATCGTCCAATTAATCAATGGGTATGTTTATTAGGACTTAACGGAGGGATTTATTCGCGTTTCCATTTATCACGTTTGTCGTTTACAATTGCCGGATGCGTGCCTATAGCATTCTTGCGGTCGTGAGGTTATGAATGGCCCCAGAGGATGCGGGTTCAGGCAAAGAATTGAAAGTCGGGGAGACCTTTTGAATTCTTTGGACCAAGTGATTTGTGTTTGGTTTCGGTGTTTGTTGCCAAAGTTACTCGGAATTCTTTTGAGCTCGCAGAATGAACATTTTATTAATGGAATGTAGATCTTCGTTGGTTCATTAGTTACTGGATTTATTTTATTGTCTCTATTGATTTTCTTCAGCAAAATAATTACCATGATAGATAAATGTGGTGAAATGTATAGAATAAATAAATGTGGAAAATATAAAAGGAACCAGGAGATTTCAAGCTCTAATTTATGTTTTGCAGTATTATATTCAATCGAAAAACATTACGTCCTCTGATTTTCTTTTTGTACAGTTCTTTCTTAGGTTTTTATTGATATTATCTCGATAACGAATCTTTCCAACAGATCTATTCTTGACTATTACTAGATTAAACAGTTGTCCCAGCTTAATTATCTAATTAACCTCTACCCAATCTTTTTTAAAAAATTCTTTTTTTACGTTAGTAAATTTCAGATAATTTTTTCAATTTCTGTCTTATCATATGTATATTTTGGCTGATTAACTTGACAAAATATCTTCTCCTCTCCCCTCCCTAACAACTCCACCCATCACAATTGTTTGCTTCCTCCTCTAACTGGAATCCGGGGGTGTCCGTGGGTATTCTGCTTTCGTGTGAGAGGATTTAAAAACTTATTCCATTCCGCTCCTTCTCGATAAAGGGAGAGGTTCCCAAGAAGATAGACTCCCCTCCGTTGACGGAAAATAAGAAGTAATCTTCGCCTTCCTTTGGACCCTAGGCATTGACGTTATTTGCTGCTTATTTTCACCCCTTTGGGAAAAGTACTGATCTCTTTTCATTTATACCTAATAGACTTTTCTCTCAGCCTTCGTATTTTCTTGTTAATCTGATCAGACGATTCCATGACGTCAGCTCTTACCGAGCGAGCAGTATTCAGAGTTTTATAAGCGCAGGAAACGTAACTTTTACGAATTTTTATGTCTTGAATCATGATTTTCGGTTAAATTAGTTCAATCTGCTCAGTTTTGCAACTTTGTTTCTTAACCAATCCCTCATATTAATAGAAAAAAGTTGCTGACCAAAGAAAGAAAAAATAAATCTAATAAATATTGCTCTACATTCATTTTGATGTTAATTTTTTTACATAAATTATGCTCGATTTATTAAGTTCAAATTAATTTCCGTTAATTTCAAATATGTTTTGATTTGTTATCCATATCACTACCTACTTATTCACTTTTATTCGTCATTCCTATCATGATTTATCTCCCAATTTTTAGTATCCAAATATCTTTATTTCTTTTTGTAGCCTCTAATATTTCCCTTTATCTTTGATTCTTCATTCTTTCCTCCTCATTTCCCTTTTCGATTCCCTGTTTCAAAAGTAGGATTTCCCATCACAGCAGAGATCCCTTTTTGAGGTTCTTTGTAAATAAACCTTCTTACCATTTTCATTTTTGTGCATATAAAAATGGGATGAATAGCTGTCAATATGGATGCTTCTACTTGTTAATCCTGTCTAATTTGTTTGCTCCCAACTAATCATTTTGTTAGCAACGTAATTCAAGATTCTTCTCCATTCTTGATTCGGAATTCCCTGTTTATTAAAATTAAGGTACATTTTGCCTCTGAATTCCATCTATTATGGTATTTAAAATGGTTTCATTCTCTAAATTAATCGATTTTTTTAGCAATCATTGTAGTTCGATTTGAATACGTGCCATTATTTACAATCCCTCATGCCCATAATTTTCAGTTTTTTACATATATTCTTATCAACATATTTCATAAACGCTTCCATGTTATATCTAAAGATTTTTTCTTAGCGAGTCCTTTATAATTCATCTGCCTCTATGAAGGAAGATTAAAGGATGGTAGAAGTGTGAATTAACTTTGTCTTTTACCTTCTTAGGCACATAAGGTGAATAGCCTACTCCTATACAGGAGGAGAACCTGTACACGTACATAATATAGTTCGTAGATTATTTCTACCAATCTATAATTGGTTGTTTCACTTCTATTCACTCTTCAGGAAAGTTCCCGGGTAAGAAAGAAAGTCAAGTTTAATGTTATAGTTCATTGTTGTGATCTCTACTTTCGTAATAATCGGAAATTTAAGTTACCATGATCGTTACCTAGTTACAGGTGTAGACTCGTTGCTACCGTTTCTATATTTATCACGTCTCGTCCGTAATCGTATCTCTCCGTTTATTTTCGTCACATCCCAATCTTATCCCTTTCGAGTAACTTTTTAATGGCCATCTCTTCGTCATCCACTCCCCACGCATTATTAGGAATCTTTATCTCTCGTTTTATGGCCTCGATCAAAATTGCTCCCATCAATTCAGTTTTTATAACCTTTTACCTTTCGGCCGTCTGTTAAAACGTCTGCGAAAATGCCACATCTCTCGAATTCTCCGCCCGAAAAGATTTTAATTCTTTTTTTTATTCCTTTTATTGCACCGAGAGAGGGCGCCCTCTCGGAGAGGAGGATGAAAGGAAGGGAAGATGAGCCCATTGCTTTCCCTTCATCATCTGCCTTCCTTTTCTTAGTTAATCCTACATCGCTACGTTTCTTTACGAAGGGCTATGTTAATGGTTATCATTATTTTGCCGTTACCACTGCCATCACTGATGGAAAATTCGTACATAACTATTGGGTAAAGAAGACAATATATATAGATAATTAACGTGTTTTATGTTAATCTTTTGGTCCCAATTTAAGCATACCATCAATAAGGTACGTGTATTGCTTCGCACGTAATATGTGGATTCTATTATTAATGGTTAGACTCTTTTATAGATTCTGAGAAGTATTTATATGGCTATGTTATAGGTAAGATACATTAAGGGCCTCAATATAAAACCTTACGGTTATAATACTCGCTTAGAAATTTCCAGAGTATTTATATCTGATTATTCTTTTCTTTCTTTTGTTAAATATGTTTTGGAGAATTTATCGTGTTAGAAAGAGGCTGATTATGACCTATATATCTCCCGGTTTATTCGTTCAGTTCCAATGAAGATTATGGAGTCTTTGTGTCTCTTTTGTTTAAATAAACCAAGTCATCACTTCATTTATCCATCCTAAGTACCTTTTCCTTTTGGGAACACTTAATTCGGATACAGTTAATTACGAAGAAAACGTTTCAATCCATGCCGAAGGAATTAAAAGTGACGTCTGAACGACGAAGAAAACTGTATCCAAGACACACAAAGAACAGCTGTGAAGGGCGACGAGCGAAGGAAGTTCACCAATTCTCATTCGGAAAATGAAAAGGAATTGAAGGAAAGCCGAGAGGAGGTGGAGGAGTATCGGTGGAGGTAAAATGGAGGAGGCGGAGAGTTTTGAGAATAGACAAATCCACACACATTAATTCAGGCGTATAATTCCATCCTTCGCAGTACCCTGGGGTATGAAAAATAATTACGGCTTAACTTAAGCCTTCTTCCCCCTCTCCCTCCCGGTAAGTCCCCCACTCCCTCCCCGCGAAGACGTTTTCAGTGTCCGCGGTAAAAGGTGGTGGAGGGATGGAAGTCCGACTGAATAAATGATGACGGCTGAAGAATGCGTTGTTTGGGGGAGGGAGAGAATCTTTTTTCTCCCTCGTTCGGTTGCACTGCGCGAGATTTCCATGCGAAATTCCGATGCTTCTTAAGGCTACCACTGCATTCTTAAACCTCCTCCCTTCTTCCGCTCCAGGGAAAAATTGCTTAAGTAGTCCTCAGTAGAATGCAGTCTAATTTTTGTGCAGCTCTCTCTCTCGCCTGAGGATCGGTGATTAATTGCCGTCCATTATCTCTGATGAGTCATTAAGTATTCATCCGGGTTCGTGATAGGCTATAATGAATCTTTTCTTTGTTTGTTTTTTTTTTCTTGATGGTATTCGTGGAACATGGTGAGGTGTGAGTGATGCAGTATCGTGTTATCCTGGCTTGTTTTTTATAGTTTTTTTTCTGGGTTAGGAAAGGTTTATTCTTAGTTATACTCTAGTTGTATATTTGTATACGTTTTTTGTCTTGGGTCAATTTTTTATTATTTATTATATTAAGTATGGAAAATGAAAGAATAGTCATTGAAATATACTGATGATAAAGAAAGAAGGATGAACCCAAAAAAAAACTGAGACCTTTCTCTTGCTAATCCGTAAACTTTTATTTTCTTTCACAAGACACACACACACACAAGAGCAAGGTTCACACAATCCATTGTCCCCTTTCTTTTCGTATTTGATTTTTAAATTTCTTTTTTACATCTCTAGTTTCTCTTGTTCTGTCACATTTTTCTTGGCCCTCCTGTTAATCTACAAAGTAAACTTTTGATCATCTTAATTGCCCGTTGGCTATATCGCTTTCTTCGTACAGCGTACTGCATATTGCATCTCCGAAGGACTTTCATTAATGATGTATCATGCTTTTTTGGTGCATTAAATCATTTTTCTTTATGCTGTAAGGGTGGATTGACCCAAGGAAATGAAGTAGTTAAATGAAAATAGCTCTCAAGTGCAAGTGCTTATAGAATAAAGATGCATAATAATCACACAATGCACAAAAATTAATACTATAAAACAAATGAGAAAAGCTAAAATTCCTCTCATATTTCGATTCCTTTTTAGTCATAAGCTCTGTTAGTTGGATTGAAGAAAGTGATTGCTTAAGTCGTATTGAAATTTCATACCTTCTCATGATCTTATAATGTAAGGTTCCATTTGCGATTGGAGTTAAAAGAACTTTTGTATTTGTTACGTTTCAGTACTTAAACTATAAAGAATCATCCTCTCTTATTCTGAATTTATTAATGTTGTAGATTCCAGTTAAAATTTTTTTTGATAAATATCCAGACGCTATTTTATTGTCGTTTGCCTCCATATCTTCATAGTTACATCCTTATAGAACCGTGTATCATTTTTCGGTCACATCACACCGTTTATGTTTCCATAGTTACATCTTCATAGGACAGTGTATTATTACGCGGTCATATCACTCCACGTCTCCACAATGCATCCTATGTGGACCAGCGTTTCCAAATGTGTGTGCACAGCATCCTTTGGGAAGGAGATAACAATTCCGTAGTCGAATCGGCACGAGAACCCAGCCCTTCTCTTCAGCACCTGCATCGGTGCAAATGAAATTGCAGCGGGTGGTGGTGGTGCTCGACGGGCGTTAATCAGCGGGTGCACGTCCACGTAAGGCACAGCCCATAATTGGTGCCGCATTTAATTTCTCTCCGAATTTAATTCCGATCCCACCTTTATTAATCTTGGCCTCGTTGATTTATAACAGTCTCTCCCGGATGAAAGCTCGCGTTGCCGCGTCTACGAGTTGCATTTTGAAAAAAAATAAAAAAAAAGAAAAGAAAATTTTTCGGTAGAAATGCGGGCGGGTTAAAATGACTCGGCACGGAGAGGATCCCAACGCTCGGCGATTGTCTTGTTTACGATCTAATTGGAATTGTGTACTCCGGACATTCTTTTAGCCCACGCCATGCGGTTTATTCGCGCCCTATTACCTTTTTGTTTTTGGCGGTGCAGGAGGATTTTTTTTTATACTTTGGCTCGGAAAGTCTTACTCCCATCTCCCGATAATTCTTCTGGAATAGCTTCGAAAAATTTATCATTCTCATTTTAATGTTTCGGGGTTTTTTAATTGTTTAAGTCCGCCGTGTTTTTAAAAGTGTTTAATGGTCGGGGATTCCTTTTTAAGGTAATTGCTGATGACGATAAATCAAGGAATTTCTCGTAGATATATGCAACATAGTGTTGCCGGTTCTTGATAGTGTTTTATTAAATTTTGAAATTAATTTTCTAATCGGGTTTATTTTTATTCTGATTATAGGGAATATAAACTTAAATTTTTTTTCTATGTTCATCGCTTTGTACCTTATACTTCATATATTGGAGCACAACAAAAGAGAATAATAGTTTTAATAAATCATCTCTTAAACTATATCTGGAGTCCATACTTAAAATTTCAGTATAATTTACGTTAAATAATTAACGTATATGGTTTAAAGAGTAATTTAATTGGCTATAAATATATATTTTCTGTTAATATTTTATGTTTTTGTATAAGAATCTTCATATTGTGGGTACTTTGATTGTAGTGTTCGAAAAACATTTAAATTTATTGGTGTATATGAGCAAAATACGTATGAGATGATGTTTTGATCTAAGACATGTTTCTTCTGCAATATGCAATAGCATTTATCCGATATGGACTTCGTAGATATAATTCTTAAAAACAGATGTGAGCTATTCCAATTATCCTCTGTATTTAATAGAGAATTTTAAGTATTCGTTATTTTTAAAAATCATGATTTCTGTGGACATAGTGTATTTCCTCATACCACTTGAAAATCCATTCGATGAAATTTTATTTACTCAGAATTAGTTTGAATGTACATAAGGTCAATTTTGTGCAAATTATCGTCACGAATTTGAGTAAAGAATATTAATTCCTTTAAGTTATTCTACACATCATTAGCTGCAGAACTCCTTTAAATATCACACCGTATTAAATACAGGAGAGGAGAGTATCAATTTTAGTCTGAATTCTTCTCGAAGGCAGTGATATTTTCAATTCTCCATCCGTTCCTCGGTGCAATTCCGCGAAAAGAAAATAAGTCGCTTCTTTTTTACGCGATCTTAATTGGAATGCAAGGGAAGGCATCCGCGAGTTAATTTATACGCGCACGGACTTTTTCCTCTCGCGGAGTATTATTAAGGACACACTCCCAAGACCGAATTCCTCTCTCAACAGACACAGTCGTATTCGCCTATAACATTCCCTATTTATCCTTCCGCGTCTCATCCCTCCATTTTTCTCAAATTAATTCTTCTCCCGACATTTTCATATAGCTCACGACAGGTGCGCCCCCTCCCCCTTCCCCCTTCCCCCACCCCCTATTTCCCCCCCCATCCCGAAACATCGGCCTTTTTGAGCCCTTTCATTTTAAACGTGCCAAAAAAAATAATAAAAAAGAAGTCTGCGAACCTCGCGTAGGCGAGCATATAAATGTAAAATCGCGCATTTATCACCTGCCGAGTGTCAAATCAACGGGAGGAAGGGGAAAAGAAATATTAAAGACGGCAAATATCTCACGGGTGAACCGTCACAGGGATGAAGGAAGAGAAGCGGTATTAATAATAATTGCCATTTCTTTTTTCCTCATTACTTCCATTCCGCCGTTTTTTTTACGGCCCTCTTCTTTATTTTAATTCCTCTTATTAGTGTCGCCCTGACGGGAATGTTTCATCCCGTCTTTTTTCAAACCACCCCCTCCTCCCCTTCCCTCATTCCCTCTTTTTTTATCCCCTCCCCACATACTTCGATCTTTTTCCGCATTTCTTCTTCCCAACATTCACGTCTTGATTTGACTTCCTCTACATATCCCCGTTTCTTTTTTTTTTGTTTCTGGGAAATTCGGGTCTTTTTATTTTTTTTCCGTTGGGTGGGGTTCGTTGACAAGTGTTGCCTTCTTCTCGTCCCTCTTTTGTCTTTGTCAATCCACCGTCCTCTCTATAAACGTCTCATTTCTTCCGAACTCGTGATTTCTCATAGATTGTTGCTCTTCTCGCCTCGTGTGTTTCTCTGTAGCTTTTTTTTATTTGCCCCCCGAAAGGCTCGATGTTTTCCTTCTCGGTTGTTCAGTAAAGATTTGACGTTTTCATGTATCGGATACGATGTTTATTATCTCGCTTCGAACTGCTGTGAGTTGAGAATGTTGCTGGATTTTTTGTCAAAGGGGTGGATTTCTGGATCGGAGGGATTCAGGAAAAATGTCTGTTCTTGTTGTATTTAACATTTGTCTCATAGCTTGTGTCTTGAATGGTTCATAATTCATTGTTTCGGCTATGATGATGCCCGAAACCACTTCCTTATTTAATGGATAGTGTAGTCAGTTCATATTAAAGATGATTGTTGATTTATACAGCCTTATATTTGTTTATTTCTTTTTAAACTTTTTATCTATAAAGGAAATGATTGGGTGAAATTTATTGCAGCATAGAGACCAAATATTATTTACTAAGGTGAATTGTTTACGTGCTAAGTTAGTTTTAACCACTTTAAGCTGAAATATTCAGCTACTGTTGATCATTATTATCATGATGTATAATATTTATTGCAAAAATTGTACATTAACCAGTGATTAATTGCAGTTTCTCTCTTAAGATATCATTGAAAAGTCAACTGTTTGATTGGTTATAAATGTATGGTACATACAATGCTGAACGTAAAATAGAATGTTGGTTGTACGAACAAGAATGTCGATGTATGTGTATCTAACTTAAACCATCCAATACTAATTGTTTCTTAATGCAACATTGGCTTACTTTCAATATCATTTGAATCATTACAATGATATGAATGAATGATAAAGTGGTGTATTTAATCCTTATTCGTCCGTCATTAATATATTTTTGTTTGTACCTACAAAAATAAACAATAATATTTATAAAAATAAGAATTCTCAGTTAAATCGTTTTCATACAAAGATATATTTAGTGTGGTAATTAGGTCATATTCAAGAAATATACACGTATTAATCATTCTTGGATGTCGAGTATAGTTCCATTCCGTTTGAAAAAAAAATGAGCAACGAAAATGTTTCTCCGATATTTTAATTACGACACACGTGCACCTCGAGACCTAAAAATTTCGAGCGATTCCTTTGTGTAACGAGGCTTCGTATTTAATCGTCTTCAGAGAGAGAGGCCGTGACTCTTTTTTTAACTTTATACCCTCACTCCTTCAACTAAAACCACCCTCCCTGAATTTCAATAGAGTTCCTTTTTTGTAGCGGGTGAATTGGCGCCACCTCATCCGATCCCGTAATTCGTCTCATTTTCGAATCTTCCCGCGCGTCTTTTTTTCCGACTCAGTTGCCATTATTACCGTTTTAAATCCTTTCTCTATCGGAAGCCGCGAAAAAAGAGCGCTTCGAACGGAATCGAGTGGCCTTCTTCATGTCATTACGCCCGTAGGTTCTTTTAACTATCGCTCTCGCATGGCGTTCCTCACTTGTTATTTTATTTGAATGCACTCCTGATCAAAGCGAACCCACCCTCCCCCGAACGATCGCTTTCGGGCGTGCAACGTTTAAGTAATTGCAGCCCCGCGATCCCAATGCGACGCCATTGCCTCAAAAACGTTGACGGTTTTGAAATTTCCTCGCGCCGGAGTGCACTTACATAAACAGCGACACTTCTGTCTGCAGCTCCTCCTCAAAACCGCGTGCGGAAAACACACCCGCAAAGGATGCAATTTAATTTTGATAATTAGTGATAAGTTTCAAACGGCGCCTGAGTCTCGCAGCTCAAGACGTGTAATTTTTTTATTTCAACTCGTGAAAATTCTCAGTCAAAGGAGTCTTCGTGTCTTGATATGTATATAAAAATGTATCTTCTGAGTTTGTTTTGGGAAATGGGGCAGTTTAAATAGTCGGCGCGCTGACGACATTACGGTTGTTTAAGTTCGTTATATAGCATCGTTATTTTTCGTCATCGTTAATCGGATGGTCTTTTTAATATACCTTGGGAATCCCTTTTTTTATAGAAAATGTAGAAATATTTATATAGAAATGTGTTCTTATTAAAATACTTGAAATAATCGTTTCGAGTGCCTGTTTCACGAAACTTCGTTATCTTAGCTTATAAATGTATTCAAATAGTAAGTTTTAATTGGATACTTAACACTTTATTAACATATATTGTCTTAACTATTTAAGTATATGGTTATGATTATTCATAGTATTCATTATTTCTATGTTTAAGTCAACAAAGAGTATAATGCTCCTATGAAAACTAATCCAGCTCGTTGAAACCAAGGACTTAATTGCTGGACAGTTACATAATACAAGCATTGGATGTTAAGATATGATTATTTACAAACTATGCAAGTATGTATTGATTTCAATCAAAATGTTTTGAATACCTTCGCCTATAGTGCGTTAATTATCGACGTAAATGAGGGAATATCTTTTATTTGTTTTGACGTATAGTTTGAATAATAATTACATAAGTATGATTTCTTATATTTTTCTTATCATTCTTATAATTATGATTTTTTTACCCGAAATTTTTGTCCCTTCTTTTCCCTCGATATCCCTATCATTATCACCCTCCTTCCCTTCATTTCTCAATTTTTGAACCTCTATAATGAATGTCTTAACCGTTATCTCTTATCCCATTATTATAATAGCCCCAGCCATCAGATATATTTCACCCTCGCCTATAGGCACTTTTTCTTCTTCCACCCAATTTGTTTGCCGGTTTCTCTCGAGATGAGGATCAAAAAAAGATGAAAAATAATCGAAAATGGTCTAAGATAATACGGAAGAGGATTTATATCCCAAGAACGACGATTAAGTTTTCAAAAAGAACCTATTAATATTAGCATGACTATTTCTTAACGACATCAATTAATTTGTATTTAGGGTATAATGTACAGGTTCGTTTAAATTGTCATCGTTATTTATAGTTACTTTGTTATTCTTCATTTGTTTAACTATGTCCATATGTCTTAAGTGAATAATAGGCACATTGCCAATTATTTTCAACGTCAGTTCGTAATTTTATATTGCTGCAATTTCGAATTTCAGTCGAAGGAGAATTATTCAACTTCGAGTTTGTAAATATTTCGCTGAATCATGAAAACTATGTTGCCTCATTCCATGAAATACTATTGTGATTTTCTAATCAATTTCATGCATTGATTCTGTGAAATTAGTTCACAAATTATAGATTTAATTAGCATAGTAATTTCGGTGTTTATAATCCAATAATTGATAGTGTCGCCGATCTAATAGTTATACGGAAGGAACATAATTTCTTATGAAAAATTCCTCTTTTAATTTTAACAAAATAATTCTAGGATAACACTGCTCTAACCCTAAAAAATAGGGACAATCTCATTTCTAAAGGGAATATAAAAGTAATTAGATTGTAGTTTCTTCATTTCATTTATGAATATAATATCCTAAATATTTCTCAATGAAATACAGTCTGAGTACAAAATTCTCTTCGTTGGATCATCGTCCCTGAAAGTAATTACAACATTAAGTTAAAAAACAATTCAACTGCAATATTTAAATAGGAATAAATTTTATAGTGCCTAAGTATCCTTCGAGAAAGATTTTATACACTCTTTCCTTGGACTTGTATAACATTTGATTTTATAAATCGATCTAGCTATGAAGTTATAGCAATGATTCCTATTTCCCTCACCCCTCCCATTAATGCAATTCACACCCCTCCACTCCCTTATCCAAGGATTCCAAAACCAGCCGACCATCTCCATTCTCATTACATCGTTTCATTTAACGTAACGAATCGCCACAATTTCTAAAATTAAGCGACTTTGAACGGGAATGGGTGGAACCATCAAGGTTTCCACCATCTTTTTTAAATACGCCGAGTAATAAATAAGTTTGCGGCACGATAAAAAAATAATAATTGCGGGAAATCCCCCTACCGGTGTCGTATTTGAAACATATCGACTCCAAATCGTGCATAAATCCTACTGCTCCTTTTAAAAACCTTCCGTTGATCCTTTTCTTATAAGATTTTTACGAGGTATTTCTCATCCAGGGAGATTAAGATGGAGCCCTTTGGAACCGTTATGGGTTAATAATTCACGTACGTACGTTTTTAAGAAGGGGTTTCGGTTATTTTTAAGGACTTAAATAAATCGCTTTCTTATAAAAGATCGAAAACTATGTCTGTTTATCATGCAATCCCAACAATTAAACTTGCAGCTGTGGGAGTTTTTGCTAAGCTACCTGACGGGCAACGATTAAGAAGAAGGGTCAGAAGGAAGTACGTCATAAGATGGGAAGCGGAAGGGCTAAAGGGAAGAAAATTGAACGCCTTAATCCTGAATATTGCTTAATTTAAATGATCCGCATTGTAAATTATTAAAATTAAGAGAGGGATTTGAAGAGGGCCTTCGCTCGAACTTCTTCTCTTCTTTTCCTCGTTCCTTTATCTTCTGCTCTTCTGTCTCGCTCCGTTCCTTCCTTTTTCTATGGATTCCGTTTCGACCTTTATCTTCTGTCTGTTTCGTGTATGTTTTGTGAATTGATTGAGAGTTGTTTAGTGTATAAAGATTGATTTCTAATTTTCACGTGCGTTTCTTTTCGTTGTTGTTACGTGAAATTGTGTATTGAAGCATTTTCATGATATATTTTAATATACGCTGCCTTGATTTATTATATTCTTTACGAATCTTTAATTCTCAAATTTAAGACTTCAGTGTGTAATTCTTTGGGGTGATCGTAAAAACTTATAGAGTCTTTTATTACAGAAAGGAGTTGTTTGTCAGTATTCTATTCGCACCACTTCCATCGCCTTATAGATAATCTATTATATGCTGCTAGCAAATAAAGATATGTGTACAATAATCTGTCAGATCATGAATTCCATTAAATTCTTGAGGAAAAAACACCTTAAATGAAATATATATAATTATATATGTAATTTCTTCATTACCTACTATTTATGATTCCTTTTTATCTCTACTTCTGTTCTATTTATAAATATGCTTAAATTGTGTGTGCTTTTTTGCAATCGTTTTGTACATTATGAATGCATAAATAAATTAAATCCATTGTTTTTGGTTAATTGAAAAGAGTAGAATAATATATCTACATTAAATCGTGCTAGTAGACTTTAGTATTGTAATTAAAGGCCTAAAAATGTATCCTATTAATTCTTGATGTGTGAATATTAACGGAAAATATTTTTTAGCTTACGTAAATATTCTTTAAGATTTTTATGCTGCTTTCATTCCATTTTCTGTTAAATCAATGCTCTTAACCTATCTTGCATTCATAATTTTGATTAAGAAAATATTCTTTTGTACATAAATAAGTTACTATTGTTTGCCTATGTAATTTTCCATGTTTCTATATTTTTTCGTCACCATGTCTTTTTAAGAGCTCTTTTATTATAGAAATTAGTTCCATTTCTTGACTGAAAATAAGCGTGTGAATTTAGTCTTTGAATCGTCATACAAAACCTCTCATATTCTCGAAACATATGATTTAAATTCATATGAAGAAACTACACACACTCCGATGTATGAGTAATGAATTTCTCATTTCGTAAAACTCATTTTAGTCTGCGTCATTTCAGAAATATCCAAACTCTCGATTCTTTGGTCGTTTAAAACAAACACACGGATCTACAAGTGTGCTAATACAAATATTTTTAATAATTTTAATATATTATAAAATTCGGTTTCGTTTCGCAAAGATTCCCAAATTTCATTAGTTTAAAATGTCTACTCATTTTCAATTTCTCGCTCTTCATTGCGACAGAATAACTCTTACTTTCTTATTTCTAACAAAATTAGCTATTTTTAATTAATTAAAATAATTTGTTTAAATTAAAGATGCCACTCGACGTATATAACAGTGGGTCAATTGGCAGTTTAAACACTCCGATGCTAATAAAATTAAGTGATATATATCTTCCCAATTCATGAATTGAAGTAGGTCCTCGAAATCTTTTGGGCCGTTCACTAATCGATTGGACCCCAAAAATTGAAACCAATCAGTTGGGTGGTCCATTAAAGCGATTAAAATTCTGAACTCCCTTATGCGGCGGATTGCCAAAATTTTTGCTCCCGCGAAATTTGGAATTTTTGGCCCTCGTTAATTAATAAATATAAAATTCAGGATCGGTGGGAATTGTAGATATCTTTCGACTTATTTTTATTCCGGTGAAAGGCTTACGACTTGACGATACTTCGCTTGGATTGGAAGAAATGGTTATATTTCTCTTTTCTGCAGTATTTTTATCGGATTGATAGCTCGTAAGATTCAGTCTTAATTAGGAACTTTCGAAGTTTAAATTTTCTTATAATTCTTCATTTATAAATTTATGTTTATATCTCATACGTTGGCATCTAAATCGTAGCGTTTTCTTGTATTTGTTATAGTTGTTACGTCATAGGAAATTAAATTGTTACGTAATTTTTTACTTGATGCGATAAATATTTTCCCTATTTATTAAATAAATAAATTTTCCGAACTGTAAAATAATCTTTAATGCTTCCCTATCACCAGAAATTTATGAATAATTTTTATTATAATACCATTCACGTCTTTCATTCAGATCTTGAAAAAATTTCGTTTAGTATTTAGACTGAATGATGTGTAAAAAAACGTTTGAAGTATCTATATACTTGCTTTTGCCTACTACATCGTTGTATAGATATGTTATAATCTGATCTGAAATATTCTCTTTTTTCTTATTTTTTTTCTTCTTTCCCACTAGCTTTTCTATTTAATAGATCATTCATATGAGATCCACGTAGTACTTGAAGGTTTAACTATCCTTTTCACTCTTATTCTTTCTTTGTGCGTAGAATTGACTTAAATGACTCAAAGTAATTTTCAATTTCCCTTGCAGACTCTACTCCTCACCGACCCACCATCCTTCGATGTTGAGAGAATCTCAGTAAATGCCACTGGATCCAAAGTTGCTCTCAGTGGAAGTAGAGGTGTGAATGTCCTGCAACTACCACGACGATGGGGTCTTGGGGCCTCCTTCAACGATGGCAAGAAGACCATTTCATGCAGGTAAACGGACCATTTCGTTTCTTTATGTGCTATTTGTTTTATGTCAAACGGGGCATTTATTTTATAGCCCCAAATCACGTAACGAACGTTAAATCTTTACTCATTAATACAGAATTGGTTACAGTAAGACCAGTGTGCGTACGTGAAGTATGTTCACTTATCAATTGAATGAATATGTTTATAAATGTGCAAAATCTATAATTAACAATGACGTAGAAGTTGTGGAAGTGGAAATGGAAAGAAGAAGTGGAAATAGTAGAGATTTATTCCGATGTAATAATTTCCTGCTTCTTTGATAAGAAATTCCGTCTCCATAACAGTGCAGTATATTGAACTGTTGAAATATTACCTACGTCTATTAGAAGCTGAACTCTTACCGTTTACAGTTTACATCTTATTATTTTGTGTGTAAATTCTCGTTTCAATATTGAGCTGATATAATTTGAATTAAATGCTTTTAACTTTTTGAAATTAATAATTCGTGATCATTATTCTAAAGTATCATTATTCTACCCGCTATGTATTTCAGCTATATATCCAAACAAACTCGTTCTTCTAATTAATTATATTATGTCTATAAATCATATTAATTGGTTAATACTGGTGATTCATGGATGTTTTTAGTTATTCATATAGCCCTAATATATAAGCGAACCTTGGATAGATCTTCATCAGCGATGATGTCGACTTATTTATTAAAGCATCCCTTTGCTTTAACCCTTATATTCCAACCTGCTTCATAAACCCCGTTTTTGACTCAGTCTCCCACGGATCCATGTTCTTTCACAACTCTTCAACACCCTCCCGTCACATAACCCCTCTCTTGGGGTAACTTTTCCCCTTCAACACAATTCTATCTTCCATTTATAAACTACGTACGTATATTTCTTGTGACATTAATCTATTTCATCATTTTTCCTTTCTCTTCATCCCTATGCCATCCTTTTGTCATCATAATATCTTTCGTATTGTTACAATTCTGTTTTGAATTTTTAAATTTATAATTTAATAATATTTTGTTATGAATTTTATGTAGATATATATATATTTTTTTAAATTTTACTATATATTAATATGATATTTTATTTCCCTTATCATTACATATGAATATTGTTGTATTTGTTTTATTTATGTAAAATAAGTCAAATAACTTCGCTTTAATCAACTTAATGATAATTTTAACTGGAAGGGCAATATTAGCCTAATGTAATTAAGCCTTGAGAGAATTTGGGTTTTGGTCTTAATTTTTTCCTAGGCGTAACGTTTTTGAGTCTATAACATCGTGGAATGTATAACGTTCCAAGAAACTTCCGATTACTCTACGCCCCGTTCCATTCCCTGGCATCGATCTACGAAAGCATAATCTGGCGCCATCTGATAGACAAACAAGGAATATAGTCATCGCGTCGTCGACCATAAATCTTCCCGCGGTTGTTTATTCGTGCGATTTCTCTTCTCCACTAATCCGATTTGCCCCCGAAGTCTCCCCCAGTTCGAACTAAACGGGCGGTTTTGAAATCCCGCGCCTCTTCGACGTCATTGCTATTCTTCCCTCGCAAGGGGCGAAGATTGCCAGCGGATTACTCCCAGATTCGGAAAGATCTTCGGCGTGGGTGTGGCGATAAGGTGGAACTTCGGGGAAGTCTCCGTAATGAGCCATTAATAACGGTGTCGGCTCACATACCTTCCCCGTTCCGGGAGGTCGCGGTGGCGATGTCGACTCAACTTCTTTCGGTGACGTTCATGCGGTTTCCGAAGGTTTCTGTGCCTCGGCTGTAGAGGTCTGTCTCCGTAGCTTGTTGTTGTCTTTTGTTCGCGTACTCGTTAATGTACTGAATGGGAAGTATTGGGTTGATGCGGTCGTTGAGATCACCGTGATGTTGAGCGGGGAATGTTTCTTGTTTTTGAGGGGTTGTATCTTTATTATGATGTTCTTTCATTCTTATACAGTGCAGTAAAATATTTACCATGACAATTCTATTTCTTCTTGATACGTCATTGATAATCCCCCTTTATATAGTGATTTTGGGATTAAATTATTTTGACTCGTCTTAGTCATTTAATAAGGCTTTACTTCACTGAATCAGGAGGTGTTTTGGTATTACATAATGGTAAGAATCACATAAAGCTTTGTAATTTATCGAAAAAAATTCAATAAGACCTTTGACTTATGCTTAGATTCTGAAGTGAGATCTGGTTCTTGAATATATTTCATCTTTCCTAGGGTTTCAGGGTTTCCTGATATTTTTTTTTACTGTAAGATTAATAAGTTCAAAGAATCCTGTCGTCATGAACAACTGCATAAATACTTCGGTTACTTAGCAACGTAATCCTTGCTGAACAATTGGTCTATTCATTTTCTCCTTTCACGCTTCGAAAGTATAAGGTAGTAAATGTTTCCTCGTATTGAATTTGATTAAATTATGTAAAGCAATTATGGTACATTAGTACTCTAGCTAACATTGAAGAATATTTTCGTGAATTGGTAAATGTTTACGTAATGTTTAACTTGATTAATCTTTTATAGTATATAGAGAAACCGTTTTGATAACTGTTAGATCTCGGAAAATTATAAATAATTTACATTACGAGACGTACTATGTATACGGAGAGGAAAGGAAGTTATGGCTAGTTTGTCAAGAAGTAGAGGAAAGCATCTCGGGAAGATAACTTTTGGGCCCTTGATCCACGGAAAGGTAGAAGACTCCTTTGCATAAATGAAATTCGAGTTAATTGTCATTTATTTACAGGGTCCCTAACGACGTTTCCGCTTTAGTTTCTTAACCGGGAAAGTATTAAGCTTAAGACGTTGATTCCGAGAATAAAATCACAAGCTCAGATTTCGCATCCCCTCTTCACCAAATCGACACCAGCGTATGCGGAAGAAGGAAGGAAGGATTAGAAAAGATCGCAGAGAAGTTTTGCGTCCTTACAAAGGGTATAATGACTATTGCACATCTTCCACTTTCTTAAGTTCCCCCTTTGATCCCATCCGTAGCCCTCACTTTTAAAGCTCTCGGAATGAAAGACTCCTCCGGACCCATTATCTTAAGCCGCGCTTTCATATCGGGCATAAAAATTGTGATTTAATAGTTGCGGGGAGTTAAAACCGAAGTGTTTCTCATTGTTAGCCTCAGACGCGCTTTTTCACGCGGCATTTAGGGAAATCCTCTCCATGGGTGTTATTGCAGCGAGCGATTCTTACAAATCTCCGTGTTTCCCTAACGCGCGGCTTTCAGACTTTTTTACAAAAAAATTGAAGAAAATCGCAATTAGCCGCGAGGGAGTTATATCGGATTAGATTTATGGCGAGCGTGCATTACGTTGTTTCTACGGAAGGAGTACGTATACTTCTAATCCGAGGGTGTTTTCCGCGCGCGAGAGATTTCGAACGGGATGAAAATTAAGATTTCTGCCGTTTTCTACGTCATTAAGACTTTCCGTCGGCAATTAATGTCGTGGATCAAGATTAATTGAGTTCATTTGCCGGTATCAATTTAAATTACTCCTGGCGAAAAATGTGTATGGGAAAGGGTACCAAGTAGGGTATATGATTTCCAACATTATGATTATTAATCGTTTGTTTTAAATGGAGATTAGGTGAGCGTAACTTTCTTTATTGCGTAGCTTCTTCCAAGTTTGGATGTAAATCAGAGCTAAAGAATACAGTTTAGATTGTAGTAATATATAGAATCATTTCTTGGACATTATTAATCATTTCTATCTATAGGTAATGTGTCTTAATGCTCTAAGCGTTATCTCATAATACGTAGTATACTTCTTAGCCTTGTGCGGAGATTAATTTTAATAAATCTTACAACCAGGGTTGAGCTGCTGCTTATGATTTTTTATTTAATACATGAAATTACGCTTGAGTTAATTGGTAAAGCATAGGATTTGTTCATACATGATGCAGATGGAGTTAAATTTAAACATCTTTGTAAATAGTATTTCAACCAATAATTCTTTTAAGTATCTATAATTTTTATTAGGCATTGAGCCATTATATTTCACCTGTGATTTGTAAAATTATTCGATTAAGAGGAACTGATGCGATCTTAACAACTTTGGGATATACATCCAGAGTTTCCTAAGAACGATTTCAATTTTTCTATACCCACGAGTTAAACAAATAAGTTACGTGCCGTATCAAAGATTCAGAAAATTGGTATTTTTCTTAACGTTTTCGACATTTAAAATCGGTTGAAATATGTTTTCAATTTGTGTACGAAGACCTGTGGAGGGGATTTTTTTTCTGCGGAGCTCGATCGGTCCCTCCCAAAAAAAAAATAAAACATTTCACCGCCCTCCCACAACCAATGGTCATTCCTCAACATACTTCCTTCGATTGTTCTATTGAAATCTTTCGCTCCAACAGAGCTCTTAACGGCGTCTTTTAACGCTTTCCTCACAAGTTCACCCCCTTAGCAACCCACCTAACCCCCCCCTTAAGCCCCCACCCACATCCTGATATACTTCTTACCACCCCTCCCCTTAAAAAGACGCACGGGAAGGGGGCGTGGATGGGGAAAGATAAGGAAGCGTAACAAGAAATGCAACTCCTTTTGAAAACATCATACGCTAATTCCCGGTTCCATTCAAATTACGAAACGGCTCAACTTGTAATACACCCTCGGCTGATTTATAGAAGTTATTAAAATTCCGGAAAGATTGGGGAATTTATCACCGTGATTATGAGAGCGGAGAAACTTTGTGATTCCTTTATTTAGTGCTTCTAGGTCTTCTTATTGAGTTTATATACCCCGTGAGTCGGCTTCGCACAGCGTGCTTCTGTTTTTCGACCTTTTTTTTTATTCACCGCCCCGTTCTCTCTCTCTCTGTCGCCGTGTTCTCTTAATTTTGATGCAAGGCCCACCGACTTTTCTCCATTAATGCTTTTTCCGTAATGTCTCTTGAAGTGGTAATGGCCACCGAGAGCTAGCTTAAATCCGCGGCAGTGCCTAAGTGCTCGGCCGCGTCTCCCGCCCCACCGCGTGTACGCTTCTTATTTATGAGATTCGCAAACCATAGCGCGTGTGTTCTCTCTCTCTGTCTTTCCTTCGCTCGTATTTTGATTCCAGCCGAGAGGTAAACTTTATTTTATGGTCTTGTACGAAGTATTTTTTTCTTTCTCTCTCGCTCTCTTTGGCTTCCGCCGCGGAGCCGTTCCCAGAATCTCTTCCCTTATACCTCTCCCCTAAGTATTTTTTTTTCGACGAAGAAAGGATGCGATGATTTTCCCCGCGGTTCAAGTGGATGGTAATTTCGTATAAGTTTCCGTAGCGGGTTAATAACGCGTCTTTTGGAAGTTTCGTCCGTGTATGTCGTCGTTTTTCCGTTGCTTGGTTACGTTGGGCGTAACTTTATACTGTTGTGTTCTCGTATCGGCGCTATTTCCGCCGTTTCCTGAATATTGTGATTTTTTTAGGAAATATTCAATTCGGTTATTCTCTCTAGTATCTCTCATTTGGAATGGAGATTAATGGACAATTTTATAGTTTTAAATGCCCTTACACTATCATGTTTATGATGTAAATTGAAAGGTTTTTATCCAATGTTTTACGTGTATATTTCTTTTTTCATCTGTTAGGTTCATGCGCTATATTTTCTAACTCTGAGCCTGCAAATACCATATCTTTCGTAATTTTGCTATAGGTTTTCTTCTTGAAGCTTTATTATTATTATTACGATCAATACTGTCTATTGTCTGCGTTTTGTATGCGTTTGTCTAACCTCGGTTTCGCATTAAATGAAAGTTTAAATAAGAATCTTTTGGTTGTAGAAATTGTTAATTATATACCGCTTATTTTTGACCCATCAACGTATACTATTTTCTTCTTTTGCATATTATTATTTTAATTTTTTTCTGTCGATAAGCAATGTCTCTCTTTATTTCTATTCATCAAAAACTCAGCTAATTTATTGCGTATACGAAACTAATTTATTCAGTTGTTGAATACGAAAGAATCGACCATTCCGCATTATAATTTTAAGTCAACACAAAATCTATTTCGTAGCACCGTATCTCAATAGTTGAAATCATGGCTGTGTCATTTATATCTCTCTCATCTCGTTTCGAATGTATCCATCGCGTTACCAAAAGCATCGTTTCATCCTCTTTGATCCAGATAATACTCTCTTTGTTCACTTCGAGAAAGTCAAGTCTCGTTAAGCACTATCTCAGATGGAAATCGTTTCCAGTAGCAGTAGATGTACTTCTCTCTCTCCAACGGAACAGCAATTCCCCAGAGATGTATCAAGGTTCGATTCTTTCCTCAACTCGCGCACTACGCGTTACTGCCGTAGTTCCCAAAAGCTCCGGATACACTATTAAGCGTTCTAAATCGGACGGTCGTAACTCGAATGCGTCGGAAGCACGTCTTTCTCCCCACGAACTTCTCGAACGTAGCGACCATAAATTTGCCGGACTAATCATCGGCTTAAGGTAATCGGAGTTGCGGAGCGAACAGTCACCGCGGAATTCCTCGTTATGTTTATGGAAAAAGGATTAGAAGCAACCAACTTCTCTTCGGGATTTCCCGCTGCGCCATCGAGTAACGGCGGTGGAATCTCTGGAAGGATTACAGGGTGGCGTTGCGGGAAGTAGGTTTTCGGCACGCTTAAAACCGTGGGAGCGGATTGAAAAGGGAACGGTACGTGATCCCCGTTCGGCCCATTGAGCGATCCGAAACGCCGAGCTGTAAGAGAGGGCTTATGAAGTGTCTTCCGCAGTGCTTCAGAAAGTGAATTCGATGGTAGTCGCGGAATTGATGCAAGTTTTGCTCGCGGGAAAGATCAGGAGTTCCGGAGTAAACTCGTGTTCCGCTATTTTATTGCCGCTAAAGATCGCGTCAAAGCTCGTATTAGCAAAGTGGATTTGAATCGGATGTTGTCTAGGTAAAAATGTTATTCCAGCTGAGGTTTAGGGGTGTCTTTTGAAGTTTCTTTAATGTTGATCTGCCGGGATTTTCTCGATCTATCCGTATGCAGTTGTAATTTGCCATTGCGAAATTTAGGAGTTGTTCGTTCAATTGTTTCAAGACTAGAGAACTTACGATTAAGTCCGTAAAATCAAGTTCTCACTTGCCGAAATATTGTCGTGTTCGTATTACTTATAAAGAATATTATAAACATTTTACTTATTCAGGTTTCCTAGGTTTGAACAATCTATCGTAGTTATACATTATTTTCTCTCTTGATAGAACATTATTCTGAATTATTTTTATAAATCACGATAAAGTATAAAACTTTAAAACCTCTTTTGTTTATTACCCAATTTTATGTTTGTTGTCTTATATAAAAATTCCTTTTTTCGTTTTATACAGTATACAGTGGTCCGTAGCACAAATTGGTAGTTTGAACGATACTATTATATCGGCGTGTTAATATTTTTAATTTTATTTTCAATAAATGAATATTTATCCAATGCAAAGTTTATATGAAAGATGCTCACTACTTCAGGATACCAATAAAATAATCGAAAGCCATCAGTTGTTATGAGATTCTAAGACTAAATAGCTTTTTTATAAAAAAGAATTCGTGAAAATTTACGGACATTATATCGCTGCTTTCAGTCATCGCGAAAAAACTTGAATTTATTTTGGAGAAAAAACTTCCAAATCGCTTCTATAACTTAATATTCCAATCCTAATAAACCTCGTACTCGCTTGGTAGTAATATTGATACCAGTTCTGTGATATAGAACCTACAAAATGTTTCTCCTTTATTAATTTCGGCCATCCCGAGTCCAAACCTTCCGCGCCGGAATTGCTCGACTGAGTAAATAGGGTACCTCCGAGAATCGCAACAAACCGCTCGTAAAAACATTCTCCACAGACGAGCACTCTCACCTACTCAGAGAAAAAAGCGTCTCTAGGGGGAAAAGAGCGAGAATTAACCTTAAAAAGGTGGAGGAGAAAGGGAATCTAACGAAGGACGGATTTCATCCTCGTCGAGTATGAGGAGCCCACCTCCGCCGTAAAGAAGGCGGTGGTGGGGGCGTATAGCAAATCGAGATAATGCGGTTAAAACCCCTTAACTGCCTTCAAAGGATCACAAGGAAGGGAACCTAAGTTGTTTACCCCACCTCTTTCATCCCCATTTCTTTTCTTCCCTCCTTTCTCTTTCCATAAGAATGGACCACAAAGTCTTAGATTACAACGAAAGTTTTGAGTCTCCGTTTTTACCACCCCTTCGCCCCGCCTACAATGGTTTCACGGGTTTTTTTCTTTCTGGATGTATACGTGTTGCTCTGTCGAAATAATATTTCAGTGTGTCTACATTTATTTGAAAACTTTACTTTTGAGGTATTTTTTTTAAAGTCCCTTATTACCCAAATTTCACGCTCGTTTTGTTATTTCAATTTCTCGCTGTTGGTATCAAAGTTTTGTCTGTTTTTTTTCGGCCTACGATGAACGTTGTCTACATATAAGGTGTATTTTGGTTTTTATTTTATTCTGAATTTTGGGAAATAATTCTAAGAGTTGATTTAATTAATTCTGACTAATTAATGAATCTAATTCATCAATGACATGTCTTTTTCGGTCAAACGGTATGTTAAACCAGCGTTAGTTAGATTTTATCATATATTTTCCTCACTATTTTAGTATTTCTTCATTAATTTTCATCCATTTGATTTATTGATATTCATACTGGTTAATGTGATTTATTTTAAGCGAAATTTCCCGTTTCTTTCTTTGTTCCTGTTTGATTTGAATCTCTCGAGGAGTACGTACACTCTGGCCCAAAAGTTTCAGCAACTAAAGTTATTGTTTTTAAAGAGTACACAATTTATTTTGATGTATTTAACAACTTAGAACTCCAAATCAAGTTAAATTGTAAATTTATTTCTTATATAGATTTATTGAATTGTACTTACGATACAGCAAGTATAAAATATTCGTATCATTTTTTGATCGAGTTTATCATAGCCGTTTATCATTTAAAAATTAATACTTATCATTATATAATGAAAAACTATGAATAATCAACAGATAATTTAATCGCGAACGATTAGATATTATTTAGTTATTCGTAATTTACATTACATCTTTAGACATCCTTCTAACATGGATTTCTCTACTTCATATTAGGATTACCGAAATCATTTATTTAGTAAATTAATATGTATGAATGGAAATTATACTTTACTATCTTTGTTATTTTTTCCTTGATTCACTATTTACGTTACTCAAACTACTCTAAGTGATTTGATCTTTAAAACTAAAATTTACCATTAGTTAATTTATGATCTTCATAGCATCAACTAATGTAAATATTAAAAATTATCTCGTATTAAATTAAAGATAAAAGACTTTTCAACAGTAATAAATACGTCGGGTGGGTACAAGAAGTTCGGCGTCATATTTTTTGTTGTCCGTTAACAAGTTCTTCTCCCTCCATTTCTCGCAAATAAAGCATTTTAAGTTTCAATTGTTCCCTCTAAATAAAAGCCTCGTATTCTCACGTCTGTTTTTGTGCATTTCTCTTCCCCATCTGTATGCAGCTATGTTCTCAGGAGAGAGAGTTGATCTTAAGGCGAGGCGTGGGTGCTACCACCGCCTTATCCTCCTAAAGGTTTTACTCTTTCCCTCCCTCTGTTTATGCACTCCCCCTTCCCAAGTGCGGCTTTCTGCTCCTCATTTGTTCTCCTTTGCCTCATTCCTTCTCTCATATGTTTCCTTTGCTTAATTTTGCCCTGCGTTGCACTCCGAATTAATGGTCTTTAATCGCCGATTATCGTCTTTCTGAAAAGCTCTTACCTCTCCGATTATTTTTGATTTCTCTTTACTCTCTATTACCAGATTAGTCCTCATATTTTAACGATAAGAGCATATGAATATAGCAATCAGTTTTCGAAATCGTTTCCTATTCGTATGAAAGCATTTTAAGGTTCAAAACCAAGCTGACATCATTCATTGTAATGCCTACACATCCCTAATGGAAATCATTCATATATTTCATCCTTATTTTAATACTCTCTCAAGTGGTATAATGTAAAATACTACTGGTAGCATATGATGTAAATTTTATTACGAAAAAATATGTTTAATTGAATTAATCTTTTGTTGCTATCGTGAGGTGGTGTGTGATTAAGGTGTAATCGACTTTCAATTATAGCATTCGTGAAGTTCTATCCGCGTAAAATTATAGGAAAAGTGATGTTCAGTTTCATTGTTTCTATCATATAGAATTTTATAAAACCTATCCTTCCTTATCGGATAATTCTTTCGAAGAATGAGAAAGAATTACCCTAAATGTAAAAACTTAGAATGAATAGAGTCGTGAAAAATACGTTATTTAGTTATTGGTATTAGAAGAGGTTTGATAGCATTGTATAGATATGGTGCAAATATTGGTTATATAATTACGAAATCTTATTGTGGAAAAGCCCTTATTCCAAGGAGTACGAAAAAATAGCGAGTGAATGTTGTTGAAGAACAGTCATAAATATTTGATTGCCATTTTACGAAGATTTAGAATAGAGAATGCTAAGTAAGTTAACTTGCAGGAAATTAAATACTGAATAGAAAAAAGAGAGCCTAATGTAACGTACTGCATCTTGCTTCTGAATGTCAACTTTTAATAGTTTATTATTTTTTTCAAAAATATCACCGATTCTGTGCCAAATTAAAAGTGCCAAGCAACAGTGATCTTAAAAGTAGATCCCACTGTAAAGAGGTCGGATTTAATTAGCTCCTCATCAAATTCCAGTCACCCTAAATTTCTTATAAAAATTGCACTTCCCACGAGAAGATTTCGAAACAAATGCGAAAATGCAGCCAGATAATTGCTTTGGCCTTAAGGTTAAATTTCGTTGCAGAACAAACAGAGTGCTCGGAATATTTATCCTTTATTCCATTGCTGCACATTTCTATCGCTGCAGCGCATCGTCTCATTGGACGAACACGTTTTTTTTAGTCAAAGAGAATGAGAATAAAAAAAGTTTCCGGAAATCGTACTCTTTCGACATCAGTGATAGATCACACGACGTTTGCACTGCAAATGTCATTCCTTCTCCTCTCTAAGTCTCACGTTATTTCGCAAAGCAAACATTCCCTCGGTCCCATCGGCAAAAGCGTGCTTTACATTTTCCCATCATTATCGTGTCATCAGGAATCCGTTGCAAAATTTCTTCGGCGACTCTTTTTTATTTCCGCGACTCCTTGTACCCCAAGGATGCATCTTTTACTTTGACCCTTAACCCTCTCGTATACACCCCTCACGTCTCCCCCAGGTAATTACCGGTCTATAAACCCCCCTCCCCCCCATATCCATCGTCATCAGGGTACGCCACCCTAAGACACTTTCAATTGTTTCCTCCCACTCCAGCTCTCTATTTACTTCCCATTAATGATCCACCCTTCCCCATTTTACCTCCTCAATACAAACTCTCCTCCATTCTGTGTGTCTTCCTCAACAACCTTCAGCCCTTCAGTCATCGTCGCGAATTTTTTTTTTGCGAATCCCTTTCATTCCTTTTTCGCTTTGGTTAGGATATTTCGCGAGGATAAAGACCTTCTCGAAACGTCGCGATATCCTCGCTATTTTTTTTAAACGGGAATACCGTTTAATTTTCCGCTATTCTTCTGTTTCTCAAAGTTGCCCCAATCGGCGCGAGGTACTCGGATTTCGTTGTTAAATGTCTCCGAGGGTTAATTTCCCGTTGGATGTTTTCCTAAGGATTTTTCTCTTCCGATCTTTTTTTATCTCCGAATGCGAATCGTTTTTCTTTTTTTTCTCTTTGGATCCGATTCTCCCTTCGCTGATGTTTAATTATTCAAGCAGGTTGCTGTTTGGTTTTCCTACCCTTATGCCTATTGTACTCGGGAAACGAACGGAATTTCGCTCAAGATTCCCATTTGTGTATTATTTTTTCGCTGTCGTACTTTCACCGTGTATTTGGAAGCGCGGGGAATCATCAGAGCGTTATTTGTTGTTTTTTTTCGGATTCCAATTATTTTCTGATTATAAAAGTTAAATTGGCTTCAAGGGAATCCGTATACTTCCTACAGCGATCTCGATTTGGATTCATAAGTATTTATGATATTCTTATTGACTCTTGCTATTTAAAGTTTATTGTTATATTAACTTGTTCCCTTAATTGTTGTGTATATAATTTACTACACGCTTACTTTTTCATTTAATATAAATCAGCACCTTTTATTTCTAATTGATGTTATATTCATATTGAAATCAATTTCTCGAAAATTAACTTTCTCAATGATGGATAATGTTAAAAGATTTACTCTCGAGTCCCTGCTTCACGAAAATTACGTCAATAAACGATATTACTCGTTAATAGCATTTTTGCTTTCAAGTAAACATGTTTGTTATGAAAATATACTGGCTCGTCCTGAAATATTGGTGGTTTCCCTAAAGGAACTTAATTGTACATCTATAATCCACTTTCCTTACGATATCTGAAATTGCATTCCAACGCTGAAACTTATGAGGAAGAATCTCTTATTTCTTCTATTCAAGATATAGTGACATTTGAGAATTTCTATCTGATCTATTTACTAATTTATCTTGCATACATAGTGCTATTTATGAAATATATCGTCAATTTCTGATAACCATGAATTATATTTCTAAAAGGCATATTGATCAGGTCTTTTTCGATGTTCAAGATGATATTTATGAATCATATAATATTCCTAAGTAATTATAAATGTGTCTTCGTTTATCGGGTATATATACTCAAGAGGATTTGTAGTAATTTGAACAATATGCAAAATTAATCACATTTCTAGATTAAGGCAACCTAATGATGGAGGATAATGAAGCGCCATACATCGAAGGAACCTTTTTTCGCAAATGTCGAGATGTAAAGTCGGACCGTGTCGTAATCTAAGCTCGGTTTTATTCATCCCATAACCTCCGTCGATAATCTCGAGACATATTCCCTCATCCAGCTGAAAATTACCTCTTGTTTATCAAAGAGCTTCCCATTCTCTCTTATCTGGCCAATCCTTGCCGTCGAACACTTGAGTATCCCTCCATACCTTTTTTATGTCGCCCTTCACCGCCCCTCCGAACGCGTGAATGCGGAGGAATCTTCTAATTGGGCGAACTTAAGAGTGGGCGTGCTGTGGAAGGGGTTCCAAACAAAAGGGAGATTTATAAATATAACAACGAAAGCTGGAGTGGATTACGAGAGACGATGATGTTACAGGACATCGTGAATTGTTCGTCAAACAAAGATCCGCTCTTAAGAGGACGTGTTTGGAGTGAGGCCGAAGGTTTGCGGAGGTGGGAAGAGAAAGAATTGCCCCTCTCTTACCCTCTTCTGCCTCTTCGATTAAGTGCCTTCCACGCGTCGGGCTCCCGAATCGATCATTATCACCCGATATTTGTGTTGCGATTACGTGAGATGTTTGGGGATGATGGGTGAACGTGTAATTATTAACGTCTATTGCTATCGATTCTAATGGTTGGTTATTAATCACAGAAGAATCAAATATTCTGAGATATCATTGTATTTTAATATATATTGCTTCTTCTCCAATGAGATATTTAAGAATATATACGATTCCGTTTAATGTGATGATAAGATGAATCATGGATTACCATGGTGATTCACCTTATCACCATGGTAAGGTGAAAAAATAAGGTAATAAAACTTATTGTGTACGAATTGCAATATTAATTCGTCGGCTATTGTAGGTGATTATTTCATTTATTGTGTTCGGTTTATCAGCATCGGATTGAGTCAGTCGTAGAGAATATGGATGTGGTTGTGTAAGAAGTTGCTGAAATGTTGTGAAAATATTTTGATTTGTAGCATCATAAAGATTATTATTACATTAATTGTTTGAAAGATATAAGAGATTCATATTTGTAAGAGTATTAGCATTCAATTGCTTCAATTTTATTGTATTGTATTTTTTATTGTATTTCTTTTATATAAGCTTGCTGGGTAAAATTGACCATCTATCCATGAGTACGAATTCGAATACGTAAGAAAAAGTACTACAAGAAGCCATTATCGTATATGTTATTAAAGATTCAGTTTTCAGATAATATCTTAATATCCTTAATATATAAAGAAAGTAATGTTACGCAATGCTTTCTGCAGGTCACAGTAAACACTTCCATTTGTCGTCACCGATGTAGCACATCACTTACGAATCGAATGATGAATTGAAGTATGATATCTGGCGAAGAGGTGATGTGAAGCAGTGTTTAACATTTATGTGTTGAAAATGTTGCAATAGAAAATAAGATCTAAGTTATTAAATCACGAATTGAATATTATCAGCTAAAATTCCACGAGTAATGAATGTGATTGAATGAAATGTTGAAGCCTTAATGATATATTCTTGAAATTTCCTTTTTCATGGAAAATTTTGAGGTGTGAAATTCTTCTTCGGTTTGAGGTACTCAGTGGAATGATTATCTGGACATAAGCTGATGGAAAATAGAATTAAACGTAATTAACAAACCGAATCGTTATCGCGTATCGATGTAAATATTCGAATCATATCCTCGGATCTCCTTAATGTAGCTATAACAAGAAGCAAACGATGCAGCATCGAGGACGTAAACAGAAGTAGCAACGCAGGGACGTGCGTAGTCGTGGAGGGCCGCGGAGGCGTCTGTGCGTTGGATGTCATCCGAAAGGAAACCGAAAATACGGAAAGCATCGCCTTTGTTCGTCGTATTTTGTTTGACTCTCCGCGTCATTGTCTGCACGAGTCCCCTTCCGCTATTGAGAAGTCCCTCTTCGCCTCTTCTTACGTCGCAAATAATCCTCCGTCTCTCCCCAACAGTCCATACCTCTCTCTGCCCACGTGCCCGCCAAGAAAAAAAATATCGAACACTCCGAGCGAGACTCGTTTTTTGTCTTCTTATCTCATTATCCTTAGATACGCTTTCCTCTCCCGATTATTTCGTACGAATCTTGATTGTTGACTCGTTTCAGATTCTCTCGAGTCGCGTCAAGATCTTTCAAAACGATGTTTCCTTCTCCCGATCGCGATGTTTACAGTTGATTTCGCTTAATGATTCTCATCTTTTCCCCGTAACATCTTACGATACGAGATTTTTCGCTTTTCGTTCGCTCAACCCACTTGCTACGGAATGGAAAATCTCTTGCGATTTAAGCTTGTGGATTTTTCTTGCATTAAATCTTCCAGTTGATATAGTTTCCAGCGTACGATATTACTATTGATGTACTATTTTTTATAGGACATATTACTTCGTTTAGAATCGCCTCACGTTGGCTTGATTAGTGTACCTACCTTACAAATCATGTACGTCCGCACCCTCAATTCGAAAGCTATCGAGGTGAGTCCTAAAACGTACAATTAGAATGCTTAATTTTCCAAAATGAAGGTATTTCCTTTCATGCAGTCATTGCTATTAATAGCGCAATCGAATTTTTTCTTTGTTTTCTTTTCTTTGACCTCGTTTTCTTCGATGTATTTTTACTCCATAGCCTTTCAAATCATTTATGATCATTAATCTTTTGTCCTCCTTCATTCTTTTAATATTTATCATCTGTAAGAGTACAATCGCACCTTTTTATTTCTAATCCTTTAATGTGTATGATCAACTGTGTATTTCAGCATTTATCATAATCTCACGAACCTCAAAGGACGAAACAAATGCACCGCATTTAATCCTCTCGAGGAAACCATAGCGTCCTCCGCGTTGAGAACACAAACTCAAGTTTCCCCTGAAGTTTTCCTATTCCTCGCGAAACAGAAGGAAGTCAACTCTTTGAATGCTTTATGTACTCACCCATCATCCGTCTTCTCATTCTCGAATTAAGTACATTTCGCTTCTTTCATGATACACAACCCCTCCCTAATCCTCCACATGCTAATTATCCCCTTCTGCCTTAAATTCCACCATTACAGTCATGTCCCTCGTCAAAAACCCTCCCCAATCTCCGAGTTGCCGTCTATCACGTATCTCCCGTTTAATAACCCTCCTCCCCCTCCTCCAATCCATCCCTCCCCCTCCACACGCATCCTACTCATTCACTCCGCCCACATCCACTACCTTTTATGCCATACCGCCTTCTCCTCCGCTGTTCCTCCGAATCTAATAGTTCCTTATAAAAGGCCAATATTCGCAATCCATGCCTATTCTCATTTGCATCTTATTTTGAAACATTTACACCATCCTTAGGCTTCCCATTTCTCGTAAAACTTTTCATCTCCGTACGTTTCATATGGGATTTTCTTAACAGCACACTTTTACGTACTTTTCTTTTATTCGCTTTACTCTGTGGATTGGTTTTCTGTGACTCTTCTACTCGTTAGGAATTCATCTCTATACAACATTTATCTATATAAAAATGCCTTTTATTTATAATTTTTTCACCATTTTTCTTTCCAGAAAATCGACTGTAATCAATTTCGTACTTGGAACCAAGTAGAACGGAGTATTACTTGTTTTCTCGTTATCCTATTTGTATCTTTACCTCAAAGCTCCGATATCTTTAGATATATCCCACATAGTTTCTGTTCTCCTTACTACTTAATAGTTCCATATCTGGATCATTTTTCTGGATATTCTTTTCCATCAAACAGCAACATCAAAACTGCCAAATCATATTGATCTTACCTTTAATCCTCACGCAATTTCATGCTCCAAATCTTTGATAAAAATTGTTAGATGCTTATAGACTCCACAAGGCCCTTAATGAATACCTCTTTATATAAATAGCAACGCTATCGTAACATTTATACCTTCCCTTGAATGTCTTATATATTTATTTTAATTCCCCTACTCTCTTACTTCCCCTACTCTCCCTACTCTTACCATATTCTCCTTTTCATACCCACACACACTCCTTCCCCGACCAGTCTACCTCCTCCTCCCCCTGTTCCTTACCCTTGCATTCCACACCTTTTCCACGACCCCCAATGAAAGCAAGGGCCTCCGATCTCCTGTGGGAGGTACAAGGGCAAAGACTGCATCGTGTTCTTCAGACGGTTTTACACGGCGTTAAGTCTCTTCCTATTCCCGCCCTTCCCCGCATCGACGTTCATCTGTCAAGTGTTCATCATGTCACACTTGATGAGAGACACCCAAACTCAACCCATCGCGAACCTCCCAGCATTTCCTCGCATCTCTTCCGTTTTCTAATTCCAGTCTCAGTTAATTGCTGACACTTCACCGCCGCCCCCCCTTCCCTCCTTCTTGTGATACTTCTTAAAACTCATATTCGGGTTGAGTTTCAAGATCCCATCGCCATAACTTGCCCTCGCAGTTAATGAAGGAACGGTTTCACTTTTTTATAAGAGAAGTTTAATCCACGCGTATATACGTACGTCCCTCCGCGATCAGACCCTTTCTCGAAAGGATGGTGCTTTCATTGCGATTTACGAATCACTATTTTCTTCACGTTTCTAAGTATAACGTACTTCTTTAGTAGTGACATTACGACACCTGTAACCTAATTTCTTCGGAATGTATTATGAATGTATTAAACGATATCCTATTATCATTGTATTGTTTTTAAGGAAGTAAGTTTTTATACGAGATTTTTACTTGCGTGCCTAAGGAACCAAAACTTGTAAGTAGTGTACCAGTCCCAGGTTTTAAACTGAAGTGAGGAAAGACCGGGACGACCGGGACTCGATCCCGGATCTCTGAATTGCCTTGAATTGTTCTTAAGGCATCCGAGTTCGAGTCCTGTTCCGTTCAAATATTTTCTTACACCTATTAAGAACTTAGGATTATTCCAACAATTATTCCAAAATGGCTTTCTGTTAAAAGTACCTGACATCTTCCTACAAAATGCATAGGTATATTGTGATTGCAAATGTGATTACCATTATTTTCCAAAGTCAATATAGAGTGTGAGGTAATTTATTTATACAGAATTGTCATGTCGTTTTTTGTATAACTAAAACCTCAATTATTATACTATTATAACATTCTTAACACTATTCGAGTTCGAAGATATGATAAAAGAAGGAGATGTGTCATAATTCTTAATAAGAACGTCAAAAAATCATGATTCATGATATTTTATAAATATCATACATTATGATTACGAAAATATAAGCAGCTGTTCATTAAAAATCTATCAGTGTTTGGTTGGTATTCGATGGCTATATTTTTATACTGGAAACACTCTAATGCGATAATTTATGGGAATTATATCCGTCTTGCATAGCTCTATAATCATAAATTTTATTTCTGAAATTTTATAATGGACTCAATCGTAGTTACTATCGTATCCTTTTTCAATCATGTAAGGATTCCAGCTTATTATGTTTATCGTAATTTACAGAATTCATATATCACTACGTCTATTTAACATCGGTAGATATCAGAATCATGTGTGTTATTCAACGCCAGCGTATGTACTCGAAACATTTGAAAATCGTGTTCGGCTGCACAATCGATCCCAAGGAGCGCTAAGATCCAAGTAACTTTGAACCGTATCCCTGCGCCTGAGACCTCCTTACATCTCCTTCCGCATGCGGGCCGCCGTAATTTTTGACATCCTCTTTTCCATTCTCTCCCATTGTTTCAATCTTCATAACAACGTCCTCCCGCAAAACAAGCTCCCCTTTGAACTCCTTGCGGAGTTGGTATCGCCCGTAAACCTGCCTGCAGCATCCCCCTATCCACCACTCCTACAGGTTTTCTTCGTTCGCACCATCCTGTGGGATTGCCGTTGCACTTATCGCATCATAAGGTGAATAACGCCGTTGCTACACACAGCGCCACGCGTTAATCATTCTCAAAAGGTCCCGATTTCATCTGCGGCACAAAAGGGCGCGAGACGAAAGCTTCACAATGGGGAAGCGTTTGGTTTTCTACCGTAAATCGCGGAGTTCTTGCTTATCGAGACGTAAGAACTCTAAGGAAACTCGGGTTGGTGTGTAAAAGGGGGCGCGAGAGGATGGTGGAGTTCTGAACGGTGTTGATATAGCCGTTTAAAAGGTTTGGTTTATCAGTGGTGGATGGATCGAAAGGGGGATTATTGTTGAGGAAAGAATTGGGGTTTTTTTGATGTGATAGAAGGTGAATTAAGGATGGGCATATTTTTCTTTCTCAGCTAAGCATCATTTATCGGATGCCCTTTACGTTAATATACTTCTCTTTTTTAGGATTTAATTCCTAGGAAATTCTTTAGGACAAGTCAATGCGTATATATAGTTCAATTATAGTAATTTTGGTAGAAATTGCATATAGGTTTCCAAATAAATGTCAATTTATTTTGTTTTGAAAGATTTTTTTCCTTGGATTCATGTGCCGTATAATATACTTGATAATTTATTTAAATTTATGAAAATTTCTTCAATCCATATTATATAATATTCCATATATTTCCTTTTATATTAATACAAGTTTATCATTGTCTACTTGAACTATCTTAATCGCTGTATGATTGATCAAAAGTGTTACATGGTTAAATATTTGTAATTCGTGTTATTCGTTATCTTTAGCTATTAATCATATCGAAAATCAAATATTAATACAATTTTCCAACCCCCTTTAAAAATATCGCAGATGCTTAAAAATTTTATCCTCCAAAATCTTGAAAAAATTTCCATATTTAAAAACAAATTTATTCCATAATGTGTCCAATAAACTATTTCTTCTTCCATTGTTTGCCATTTTCAAAATGGTATGATGTTATATAATGAGTACTTTCCCGTTTCGCCATCCTCGCTGCTTTTTTGTCAGTTTGTTCGTCTCCCTCGTTACCTTTTGGTTCTGCCTTCAAGTTTACGGTTAGTTCGCAAGGGCGTCATACATTAAGAGACAAGGAGAAGCCACAAGAAGCTGAATTAAAGGCCCTTTTGGACAAAGTTCCCCGTCTTCCGAGAAAATGTGATGGTGGTGTGAATCTGTCCTTCTATATATTCCACGCTCTTCTCTCTCGCCTACATACTTATTCCATTTCTCTCCCTTAGTTACCTTATTTTTATTAGTTGCGGTAGCAGTGAGGAAATGTCTCACTTTCTCTTCGTATTTCACGATCTTCAACTGTTTATATTCATATTAATTTACGCAGACCCTGGTTATAGAGACTTGTTAATAAAACGGAGGAAAAATTTGGAAAAATATCTCAATTTTTTTGTTTTATATTTCTCCTTTTTCGAAGAATATATTATATATACATCCCATATGATGATTTAAGGCTAAACTTTTTCAATTTCATTGAGTTTATCTTCTCTTTTGGCTTATTTCAGTTGTGGAACTTTTGAAAAATGTGGAAGATACTTCATATAATTATATAATTTATATATTTTACCTTTAACTTATAATGCCTATGATAATAATGATATTTTATATGCCTAAATGTCCTTAGAAGTAATATTTCACCACCCAGTATCAGTAAATTCATATATATATAACTTTTATAAATATTAATTTATAATTGGTAAACCCCAAAGTCATATCGAACAATTTAATCTTTGGGAATATTGCTTGTACGGGATTTTTCATGCCTCAAGGTTTGAACAGATAATGAACTTCATGAATCTTGGCGAATTCTCCTTCTGCTCGGATATTTTTAATCGTATTTGTGCCTCCCTTTAACACATTCGCAACGAAGAAACTGTATCAATACATATCAATACAATCTCTTTCACTGATGAATAATATATTTCGTTCCAATCTGGAATACTTGGAATCTGGATTGAATTTTTAAATAGGATGCATTTGTTGTAGCCAATACCTTTTACATTATTTCGCCGTATATTTAGGCAATATCTAATCAGGTGTGTTGTGCGGGATGCCTAAATCTACGGCGCATCTACCTGCATCGTATTCGTTACCTGTATGTACTTCAAAGGAAGTGAATATTTATGCGTTAATATGATGCTAATAAAACTATTAAATATAGTAATTTCGTATGTTTTAAAAATTATATATAGATCGTGTTTCCTAATCACCATATTTAAATTTGTATTACTAAGGGATGAATTGATACTACCGTAGGAACAATGAATATCCCTCTACTTAGGGCGCAGGGACCCTAACGCTATGAGTTTATCAAAGCTCCCTTTTGCCGAGCGACGTAAAAATAGATAATTTACGACTTAAAAGGAAATATCGCTACCTGTCAGTTCACCGAATCTTCGTCATGCACCGTAAAACTTCCGGAACTAATCTGCGTCCCACGGAGAAAAAGCAAGTAGATGATGATACCGTTAACACGTTGGCAAATGATTCCGTCGCAGGAAGCATTAGAACATACATATCTCCCTTTGCTAAGACGGAACTCTCTCTCTCCCCTTCCTGAAATCCCAATCTTACTCTCAAAGACGAGTGTCTCTTCCCCTTTTGTGCCCGAACTTCCTTCTTCTCGATTCACCCAAACCACTCCTTCCCCGTATTGTGTTATTATTGTAATTCTCATACGTCGTCTCCGTGGTATTTCCCTCTTCCTCGGACGCATAAACTTGGCAGTTCCGTTCCTCCTCCCTCCAAGAAGAAGCAGGAAGCCCAATTTTCTCGTACACAGCTTCGTTGCAATGCCCTTCCCTCTCAAGACTTGTTTATGCCCCTCGCATTAATATATCTACTCCCTTTGCCACCCCTCCGAAGGAAGGTGCGGCCACTGTCTTGCAAAAACTCTCTACAGGATCTTCCGCGTCTTCTTTCTTCCTCCTGTCATCCCTTCCGCTCTTTCTCTCTCTATGTATATATAATAAGTGGTGGTGGTGGTGTATAGCGCGTGAAATCCAACTACGTTATTTTATGTTAAACAACTTCCTACAGCTTCTCTTGGAAAGCGTAGATGAAATTCTCCTGATGGCCACCACAGCGTGGGTCTTCTGACGCGAGTTGTTCAACTAGGTGCGGGAGTTTCGGTGTACGATCGGAATTCATGAAGACTATAAGTTATTATACAGTGCTATTATGAAACATTAATTGTATCCCCTCTTCTATTTTAATTTTCTACGTAATACTATGTTTCTGTATCAATTTTCCCATTACCCAAAGATGGGATTAAATATGCTAACCTAGAAACCTATTTGGCGATCCAAGTTATGACGTTACGCTATAAGACTCATACATAGTTATGGTGGCTATGTGCTTAGCTATTCATGGAACTTCTCGGAACTTGGTCTTCCAACTAAAGAGGACTATGGTAACATATACCTACCTATTACGTAAGCCGTTATGATTCGAAGAAGCGTATCAGAAAGATATATGCTATTAGTATGAACTCGTTTGCATAATCCTTTCTTTCTAAAAAGTTACCCAGAAGAATTAGATTAAGATTTTTGGCTTGCTGTACAATACAGTCATTTCCTTTTACTAGCGTTTCTTGTAGGATATTTACTGCTATTTATTACTTTAAGTGGATGATTTCTTACTCCATCTTTTGGATCTCAATTTTTTTATCTCAAATTCATATTAACATGCATTTAATGTAATTGTGTAACTAAAACGATAGTTCTTTTGCCTTTAGTTTCAAAACTATGGATACTTTTTTTGGATAGCTGAGGATTTCAATCATACATTATTAGATATTCTTTTTTCCTGGAACAATAGAAAAGTTCTCGATGATATAACGGTTAAGAGATAATCATCGTTGTTCATAGCTTCTATGTACACTGTAACTTAATGGTTGATATTTATTGTAGATAGAAGTTATCAATCCTTAATTATAGTTTTATTTTTAACGTCTCCTGAACAATTTTCCGAATTTGATAGAGGTATTTGCTTTTTGTATTATTATCTTCATACCATTGCCACATAATCATTATGTATTTTATTCGTTATCTTATATATGTATCAACTATATTTCCTTTTTATTTTTTACTTTTGTATTATTATTCTTACCTCCCTCATTATCATGTATATTTATTCGTCAACGTATATTTGCATCAATTATGTTTCCTATTTTTCTCGTATTTATCTATACGTCTTATCATCGGTTAATTGCATTTTGTTTGTTTAACCCTTTCTCGTCGAAATCATCATTTGATTAAGAGTAACAGCATCTGAAGTTTCTCCACCTTTTTCCCTTCACAAGTTCCATTCCTCTTCTCAATGCTGACGCCAATTAAACCTCTTTACAACCTTCTCATCCTCCACGCCTCCTTAACTCAGGTATCTACAGCATTTCTCGGAGAGACTCAATTTATCTCGTACGCTCACCTCTCACAATATGCTAATCGATAATTTTTACTACCTTCTGCTTTTAGCACTGAATTAAAATTTGTATTTGAAGTTGCTCAACCTTTCCCCTTGTAGAATTTATATTGTTTACAATAATAACAGAGAAATAATGTATTGTCTTATAAATGAATATCGTGAACCATATATGAATATACACTTTTCAATGATGACTTAGATGAGTCAACTTGTCTACTCTGATACTAGAAGAAAAAGAAGTGTATAGAATTAAATATCTCCTTGTGGACTTATTTTTCTGCATGATTTTGGCTTGTCATAAAATATGCATCAATACGTACATGAAATATCTATTTGAGTATGTATGGATACATTAATATTTGTGAACTAATTTTCTGCATTCCAGTTTTATTTTCATTCTTCCTTTTACCTCTCTGTAATGTTCTTGTTTATTTTCGAGTTAAAGTATTATATTAATTGCTGAAAAAATACTTACGATTATAACTACTTACTGATTTACTGTTTATGTATTTTTAAATTTTCAGTTCCTAACATTACGAGTGTAGCATCAATCAACAAATAAGTAGATGACAAAAGGACAATCTTAATCTTGATTCTCTCTTAGTTAAGTGAAATTATCTTTCAAGTTCACTGTTGTAAATCGTTTCTCAGTTATCTGTTCTAATTTATGATCACAACATTTAAGCATTTTCTTGTCAGAAACTTTGATCGAAGTTTATCATTTATCTAAGAAAGTAAACATTTCTTATGCTACTCTTTCGAGCAAATAAAACTTTTGCTTATCAGCGTTGCATGCAAATAACGAGAGAGTCAAACTTTTCGAAAGTTATTCAATGTAACCTTCCAACGGGAATCGAGAAGAGTGCTATCTTCCGTAAGTAGGTTGGACATTATTATAATTGATGCTGCACCATCCGTTCAAATCTTCACATTCAGCTAATCTTCCCGTTGATTTTTAATTTTGCCGATATCAAAACTCACCCAACGGACGACCCAGCGAGGTAATGAAGCCGAGATTTTTCGACTTGAAATAACGCCCAAAGAACAGATCGCGGTTTTTTTCTTCGTAAGATAATTTCCCGGAGCCATCCATCCATTCGGAGACCCTTTCGGAGATTTCACTAATTTCCCGTTAACGCTTTAACTCCCCGACTTTTAATCCGGTTTTAATAATTTTTATTCCCTCTTTGAAAACTCGTCCTTAAATCGTTCGACCGGAAAACGAGAACGTTTTTCTTAGCAGACAAGGAAATGTCTTTCCACTCGGTGGCTTTCGAAGCCATTTTTCAATGATTTTGGAACCTTTTTCTCTCCCTTAACGCGAGATATCTGCGCTGTAAATCACGCACCGAATTTGGCCTCAGGTCGGAGGTGCTGATATAAGGTCTTTCTGAAAGCGGCGACAATTATAATGACGATAATGACACCGTTTTTCGGAGGGCGAATTACACCCGCGGTATCTATGCGAACCGAAGCTTAGCAACCACGAGGCGTGAAGGATTAGGGGACCAAGGAGTAATTGCCTTTCGTCCGCGCCAAACCCTTTTTGGCCACACCTTTGGGAAAGGGAGGAGATGGGTAAACGAAGGGAGTCCGGATCTCCGGAGTTTTTTTGAGGGAATACTTTTTTGTGTTTTTATCAGTTGAGGAAGTTTCGTAATAAATGTCGTACGAATGATTTTTTTCATGTATTCATTACAGTATGGTTTCTATCTAAGACGTGCGTAATAAAATTTTGTTAAAAATTGATTCTAAATGTTTTTAAGTGACGCTGATTTATCGTTGAATTTTTATTTGTTAATTCACAAATGTGTTGGGGTTTTTATTTTGTCCCATTGTCTCGATTTTTCTCGCGTTGCCTTAAAATTGTCCATACATACATGTATATTTCTCTCTGAGTAGTACTTTGAATTTGATTTTGTAGCATGAAACCTAATTGATTGCATAACAGTAAATTATCGATCTAATGCAAATATTCTAACGTGAGTTTGTCTCGTACACTTGAAGATTTTCACCAAATTTTGAATCCTGATTAAGGCAAAACATTATGCTTGTATAGTAATTATTTAACTCATTACAAAATTGGAAATTGTTATTATTTAAATTCATATTATTAAATTTAATATATTCAATTTAAATATGTTAAATTCCTGGATTAATAGAATTTGGAAATAGGAACATTTTTCGGAACAAAAGGCACGATCAGAACGTGATGTCAGAGAACCATGACAGGGACGAAGTGAACTGATGTGAAAAAAGAGAGTACTTGAAGAAGGAATTAAGGAAGTGTGAAAAATTAGGGAGAACGCTTAAGTGTAAGCAATGAATTATGTTCCTTAGCGTGAACCAAAACGGTTAATATGAACATAATAATTTTAAATTCATTTATATATTACATCATGTACACTACTTGAAGGGTTATTTATTTATAAACGTTCGTCAGTCGTTTGCGACTCTAAAAAATAAAAAGTTCCCTTCCTAATTTTTAAAGTTCATCCTAAAGAGTTCCCAACAGGTAAATCTATCAGCTGGCACTTCCAATTCATCAACGTGGTGCTAATTCCTTAATTGCTCCCTCCCCATCCAGTGACTCTACTCGACACAATTTCATAAAGCGCTCTTCCATTCTCGAGCCTTTGAAATTTAACAGCGTTGTCGTAATTATAGAGCGTACATATCCCAGCGCAGGAATTATGATTGGTCTTTTCAGAAGCGCGAATTCTGCAGCGTGCGTCTCCAATTACGCTCAGCGCCTCGCAGGACACTTCATTGACGTAATCTGCATAGTGCTTCCATCACTTTCTCGGATAAACGCATCCCTTCAGAGCGACAATCCGCCCCGTTTTAATTAGGAAGAAAGCCTCTGTATTGGGAAGCTTCGGTGTCCGACGGAATAAAGGCTGAGAATCCAAAAGACGGGGCATCAAGGTATGAACACTAAATACGAGACATCTATAGCCATGTGGATGTATCGGGAAGGAATTCACATCGTTGGCAATCAAGGTCCCTGCTCAGTAAGAAAAAGGGCATTAATTTTAAATGCAGTTGAAGGCTGATTGGTTGGTTCTTCCGTAATTCTACGACTGTCAAATTTGATAAAGATCTATTGATCGGGATAAAAATATATTGGATATTGTTTTATTATTTTCTATGTGTTTTGTAAAAGGTAGAGAAATATGAAATTTATCGGAGTCAAGTCTATATTACCGCCTTACAAGTTAATGCTGGGTAGCTATAAGAAGGATAACTATATAGTCGGTTTACGAAAACGTAATCATACTATGATACCTCAAGAGAAGAATAGAAAACGTGTATAAAATATTTTATATTATTTTATAATTATCGATTACCTTAAAAGTTAATTAGTTAATAAGGAAGAAATATTTTTGTAGTAATTTCACCTCACTGCCCATAGTTTCTTCTGTACTCAAAATCATTTTGTCTGTCATTGATATAGAAAATCAATCTTTCGTAAACTGAAAAACAAGTAGAGTAGTGATTCCAATTCTGTCGGTGAAAATATATCGAGTAAATTTCATTAACAGGATATTTTAAAAAAATAAACATTTTATTATATTTTATGACTGTGTATTTGAAATCGAAAATGATTAATATCATTCTCATTCATTTGTAATCATAACTCTCGAGCGAGTATATTAAATCTTAAACATTCATTTGTTCACATCATATCTTTGAAGCAAGTACATAAAATTTTAAAGATGTTCGTTATATTAGTTTGCCGTATCTTCTTGCGTATCCAACACGTGACGTCAGTTTGACGTTAAAGCGAAAATCCGGGAATTCGAGTAAACAGCAATTAAATATAAATTAATTCGTAAAATAATCAAAGGAGATAATGGAACGTTATCTTCGGCTCTTCTTAGTCGAGGAAGCATTCTAATTTGCGAGTCACTAAGGCCGTGGAAGAGAAAAGCTCGGAGGGCGAAAGGGACGGAGTGGGTGGAGAAAAATAAGTGACGGCGGAGGTCCGCTTACCTCCAGAAAATTAAGGTAATTCCTGTATCCATAAATCCAAGAGGGATAAAATTCATTAGATTATAAATCCATTAATGCTATGGATCGTTCCTTATTACGCCTCGCGAAATTTTAATCTGCCGTGACGCCTTTCCCACGGGTAGAACGGGTCTCATAAAGAAGTTGGGAAGGGGTTGATAAAGGAAGAGAAAGTATAGTGTGCATGAGTGGCTTTTGAATAGTAAGATGGGAGGTGAGAAGATAGGATGGGATTAGCGGAGGATGGAAGGGGTAGATGATGATGAAGTTGATGAATGTAGAAGAAGGAGATACCGTTGACCGAATAAGCCCATATAGACGTACGTATCCAAAGTGAGGATGCTGAGGTGAAAGGATACGTGTTCTGCTATCACGCTTTTAAAGATATTTGATGGATGTATGTTTTTAATGTACAAATTGGTTTTCAATAAGCTTAAGGTTTTTTTTACTGTCCCGTTTATGTGAATGGTTGGATGCAGTTGGTTGTTGAAACTGAAGATCCTTTATTTTGTTTATTATTGAAGTATGATTTTTTCGTGCACATATCGTTTTTCCTTGTATCCGATATTTGCTTTTTTTAATTTGCAATAGTAATAGATTCGTATGCAACTTCGAAAGGATATTTTGTTACTGTACTATCAGTTCGAAGGTTAACATTTTCAGTCGTATTATTACTTTTTACGAACGTATTTTCTGATTATTCATTTAATTGAATACTTTGCTTTTATATAATGATAATAAATTGTTGGTGTAGTGATGAATTCTGAAATATATTTTTTTACTTTTGGTATAAGTAAGTTGTTGAGAATTTTGTACCAATTTATCTTTTAGGATTAGGATTTAGGAAAAGTGTGTTAATAAGTGTGTGTGCTTAAGGTTTTTTTTATTGTCCCTTTTAAGTGAATGGTTGGATACAGTTTGTTGTTGAAACTAAGGATCCATTATTTTGTTTATTATTGAAGTATGATTTTTTCGTGTACATATCGTTTTTCCTTGTATCCGATATTTGCTTTTTTTAATTTGCAATAGTAATAGATTCGTATGCAACTTCGAAAGGATATTTTGTTACTGTACTATCAGTTCGAAGGTTAACATTTTCAGTCGTATTATTACTTTTTACGAACGTATTTTCTGATTATTCATTTAATTGAATACTTTGCTTTTATATAATGATAATAAACTGTTGGTGTAGTGATGAATTCTGAAATATATTTTTTTACTTTTGGTATAAGTAAGTTGTTGAGAATTTTGTACCAATTTATCTTTTAGGATTAGGATTTAGGAAAAGTGTGTTAATATGATAATGAGATATCATCCTTAGAGGATCCTTATAAAACAAAGTTTAGATAATTCTCACATTTATTTAAAGTCTGTAGAAGTGTAAGAAGTGTGATAATAGTCAAAAAATGTATAATAATATGCGATATTCCTCGTAAATATTTCCATTTAATGATTCATTATCCCTTCAAGAATCACGTCATGAAAGACGTGAATACCTTTCTTAAAGTCTTTGGAAAAGAATTTTTGATTTATTTTAAAGTCATGAGAATTTTTTCCTCATCGTTTTACGTACCCCTTACCCTCTTAAATCATCTCAGTTGTAGATATTTTATCTTTTATTTCTTATTTACGAAAGGAAATATTAATTTCTTCCTGGAATATCTTTTCGTCGAAATATTTTACAAAATTCATATTCGATAATATTTTATGATCAATATTCTGAGGTGAATAAATGAACCTACATTACCGCTCATTAAATACCCTAATTTCCTTTATTATACATTTCAAAGGAAGAATTTGATAACATTTGTACATTGATTTTGAAATTTATTTATGATTTACGATCAAAACAAGCATTTCAATCAAAGTTCGAGTTTTCCCTTATAATATGGAACTTTGGTTCTCGAGGCGCTGCGAATCTTCGAGGTAATTATCAATAATCAAAACGGAGTGAAATAGTGTTTCGTTCGTTTAGAGGATGGTCGGAGGGATTGTAAGATGATAGAGGGAGATTCGGATGACCTTTAAAAGGAAAAATGGGCATCCCTCGGCTTCCCATTAAAAATCGTAGAGGGCCGGAAATGCGCCACCTTCATTATCTCTTTCTCATTTTGACTCGACCAAGTTCAGGGCGTCGTAAATCCGTTAGTCTGATTTCCTCTTCTATTCCCTTCTCTGCAATTGAACCTTACGCCAAGATGGACTCGGGTTTTTGCATTTTTATAGGTCGGCTGGGACATTAAGGGAAATAATTACCTCCCGTGTTTCCCGTGGTTACAATATCAGTTGTTTAAATAATGCGGTCCTTTGGTTTTATTGTTACGTTAGTGTAGTTATTGCAGGTGTGTAGATGAAGAATAATTTATGTCTGCACATTCTTTAGAGTTATTATTAGTCGTCTATTCTAAGATTATCGATTTTTATGCATGTTTTCATATTCTTATTGATATTATTATACGATTCATTGTGATTTAAGAGATTATTATTCATTGTTCTAAAGAAAGTCATTTAAATTGAAGTGCTGAGCTACTTTTTTACAGTTCATCTTGAGATAATTTTCGTAATCCAAGGTTCTTCTCCTCAAGTTTCGTATTTTACGGATTTATACCCTTCTCATCTTATATTAGTATATAGAACTTGAATGATACAATTTCTAATAAACTCCTATCACTAGTTCAAGAATGAAAAGGAATGAATTTTTTCATTTATTTATATTTGCTGCAAATGAACTATCTTTACTGTTTTTGTTAGTATTTACTATGTAGATTACCTTATGAGTTGAAACCTAGGTCGTATTCTCCGTCAATATTCTGTGGTATTGTATAAGTTGTATTTTACTTGTGTACCTTATCATGAGTGTAATGAAAATATATTTTGAGGACAAGGATTTATTCTGGAACAATAATACTGTAATTTTATACAGACTTTTACAGGATTTTTGGCAGGGATGAATAGGTTTCTTTAGCATCACATATCTCGTATTCATTTTCTCAAATTATAGCAAATTAAGATTGTTTATTGGACATTATAGATTATCTTATGAACTTTATTTAAATTTGAAATTTCATAAGGATTGCATACTTATGGGTAAACGATTTGAATATGCATTGTTTCGATTTTTTTAGCCATGAGTTGTATGCGATCGACCAACATTTTTAACGCCAACTTGGATATTTACGTATAACCAACATATTGATTGTTCAATAGTATACAGTAATAAAGTATGCATATGTATTTATTTCGAACAATCGTTTCTGTATTCTTCTTAACCACTCTTAATCTTTTATGCTAATTTATTATACTTAAATACGTATTTCCAGATATTTATATAATTTAGGGAAATATGCGGAAAAAAAGTTAAAGGAGATTCTATTTGGACTTGCCGAAAAGTGAAAGTTCGCATAAAACTGTAAATCCACCCGCTTACCGAAACTTTTCAACTTTAAAGCTTCACCGCAGAATTTTTCTTACTTTGTGTCTTATGACAGGCCATCATTTTATTTCCCCAGTGACTGCTTAAGAACAAAAGAAGCGAGGAAATCGCGTTGAAATGCTATTGCTCGAGTTTAATTTTTGGCGCGTTCCTACTTTTTCCCTTTTATCGTGATGAATGGAATGATTTTCATTTGCTTTTTGGCGCAAGATAGAGAAAAAATATATATCTTTCATTTACTTTTGTCTCGGTCCGGTTCGTAGCAGTAATAATGTGAAAGCTACCGAAGTGTGAATGATCCGGACAATAGTATTGTCTCGGTCACTTAGCATTCATTGCTATGGAAAGTGTTTTTCATTAAGTCCTATCTTATTCTTATTATATGGACTGTTTCAATGCGTTGTAACGGAGTGAATAAAACAAATGCGATACAATCTATTGAAAATATTATTCATATCATATTTTTAGAGGATTTTTTCTAAGGATTAATTAAAGATGTATACGTTTCTGATTCGTATAATATCAATTATCATTCTGTCTGGTTGCCTTAGGTTTTTCGATTCTATTGACAAACATTAGAAACCTATCAACCTTCGTGCTACTTATAAGATTTATGACAAATCACTGAAATTTATATTTTAAGTTTACCATAAATTAACCGTCATGTATCGATAGTTTTCATTTCGAGTGAAACTCATCTTAAACATATATTTACTGGCATTAAAAGATGTGAAACAAATTTATCTTTTGTTATGGATAATTAAAGTGATTCCTATTTAATTATCAAACAGAAAAAGGGTTCATTTAACTCTAATATCGCGAATTACATTCCCAACTTTGAATTTAATTTATTAAATGAAATCATTACTGTCCAATCAATAATTGAATACACGGGGACTTCATTTATTGATTAAGTTGATTACCTTGTCACCTGACGATTAGTGAAACTACTACATAATTAAACAACAATTATACAATAATAGCAAACAATTAAACAGTAATAACATTAATGTCATGGAAGCTTTTGTGATCTTTGAAGCGGCACAAATTATCATTTCAAATAATTCAATCACATTAAATTAATTTCAATTAAGTGTCTATTACGTAACATTAATAATAGCTTAAATTCCATCGTTAATATTTAGTCCTACCGCTATCCACATTCACTTGTATTAGGAAAGGTGGGTCAAACTATTTAACCCTTCTCATAACCCAGCCACTTTATTAAATCCCCAATGATTTTTCCATTAATGCAGATGGAATTAGGAGTAGATTCGGGGCTAATGAAATGACTGGCGTTACCTTAGTCATCAGAGGCGGTCAAAGTTCGGCCAGTGGAAGAAACGGAATTGAACGGAACTGCAGAAAGGAGTGGAAATTAGAGCTTCAGTCAGCGCCGATTTCATTTCCCCAAATCCGCCAACGGATTACACCGAATCACCGCCGGAGATTCGGAAATGAGAGCGTAATTTCGTAAATCGCGAGGTCGCGGGAAATTTTTAATTGAAAATGGAGTTTGGAGGAGTCCATCGCAGCATTTTAATCGAATCGCTTCGAAGTTAATTGAGGGCAATTTTCTGTTATTCAACAGCTCGCGTTCACTGCGTAATTCCCGAAGGAATTGCAATTCGTTGTTTATTTTATATTTTTTAAGGCTCTGTAATTTTCTGCTATTTCTCACAAGGATTGTTTAGAGAAACTGTTCGTTTTCTTTATAAGTACGTTACATGTAATTATTTTCTCAAATTTTAGTAAGTTAAGATTATGCGTAGAATTTCATAAACTAATTTCTTTAATTATGGAACTGAAATATTCGTTACTTTCGGAAGCTGACTGATTTCATAAATGCCAGTGATTGATTATATTAATTTGATTGAAAATTAACAAAACTTTCTTGTTCAGTCGATTTTTGTTAAATGATTTAATGAACTTTATCAGATATCGTTAGTTTTTATAAAACAATTAAATCTTTCTAGTAAATTACGGGTGTTAAGTGGCCATAATCGTTAAACCTTAAATAAAAAACAGATTGTCTTTGATTTCTTTGTCATTTTTTATACATTTTGTTATTTTTTACATCGTTATTGCTATTAACACTGAATTACAATTGGTCTTTAGGCAATCCTATGCCTACTCGCCCACTAAATGTAGCCTCTGTTGGAGAAAAAATTACCTGATAATACTACTTTACAAAGGAAATGTTTGCTGAACCTTTTTGTGAAGCTTTTAGTAATTTAGCGGAGCTTTTGGGAAATTTTGCAGCAGCTTTTAATTTTAACTGATTTCTTTATGTTGATTTTTTCTAAGTTTGCAATTTATAACTGTCCTCACATTTTACCACAAACCACCCTTCTCTTATATAATTGTCTCTCTAAGTCGTGATTCTAGATAGTAATTTTATCTTGTTTTCTCTGACTAATACCTATAGAACGCTAAGCACGGATATCTTTTTCTTCTTCGAATAAATTTCGATAAACTTGCAAGAATCGTCCCGTAATCCTTCTGCAAGAAACCATAGCACATTACAGTTAGACGAAGCACCGCTTATCCCGCGTTAATGCCTTAAATATATCAGCGTAATCCATATCAGTCTTCAGTCTTATTCGGGTCAGAAGTTTGATTGGAACGAGGATCATTGATGCGAGCAGAACGCCTCCAAAAATCCGCTATTTTACGTCTTTTCCGTTGGCAGAAGTATGGGGAGAGACGGAAAGAAAATCAAGCCATCACACCCCATTTAACTATTCGTGGCCATATTTCTAATTATTTTCTGACGAATCTCTCCCTTCCTGCCCTCATTCCTTCCGACCAAACGAAGCGATCTCACGAGCATTCCTTCCCCGCTTTTCCCAGTTTCATCCTTTTTTTTAGGTGTGTAAGGGTAAAGGCAACCGATTTTATTATATTTTTTTAGTGCCTTTGGTTCTATTCCATCACCTCCATTTCTTTTGTTGAATCTCTCGTCTTTTCATCGTATTTCAACATTACATCTACTCATGGTTATCAGTAACATCCTTACATATTCTTTTTTATACGTAGCTATTTACGATATTTGTAATTTACTTTGAAGATGTCCTCATTTATACTTCAAACTGATCGCTCGTGAACTATTTATAATTGCACCATGACATTAATCCAAATTTTTAGACAAAAAGTAAAGTATTAAGAACCTACAAAAAGTATTCAGAGTAAGTTCAAATTGTCTCTAATTATTATATTAATTTACAATATATATTGATTAGATATTCAAAACATATTTATTACTTTATTTATCATTTCCCGCTAGAGAATAAGTTATTAAAATCATTTACAGTCGTTAACCTTCTTCTTTATTCTAAACGCCTGATGAAAGACTTGTTCCATTACCCTATAATTTAATTAATTCAAGTAATTCTTTATCATAAATACTTTGGTTGTAATTTTTAATGTTTTAATTTAAGCATGTGAGTTTTTAGTTCATACTTTTATAATACAGCAAACAGCTACAAAGTTTTCCTTTACCAGATTCCTCAGAATAAAATAAAAGTGTTCGCTCACTGTGAACGGTGAATTTTTTAATAGCATCTCGATATCATTTTTGGATACAGTTCTATAAATACTGTTCTCATATCTTTCTCTTATAAAAGTGATATTAACCTAATTTTTATTTTGATCGTATTATTATATTTATTCATATTCTAAATTTTTAAATCCCTCTAGAAGTAGTTATTTAAAATTTCGTCGTTCAAAAAATACCATTAAGGTGATGATTACTCTTGATTTTTTCAAAATTTCGAAATAATTAAATTTTACGACGAAACGAGGCCGTTATTTACGCAAGCAATTCCAGGGGTTTCCGTCTCTTAGATGGGATGAGCCCTCAGCATCCCAATGCGGACATCACACGTAGGCGATGTCGGATTCCGTAACACCTATCGAATTGGGGAGTATCCCAAGGTAAGTGGAGGTGGAATCCGCGGTTCCTCCCACGTAGGTCATCCGTCTCTAGCTTCCTCCTTATTGGTCGTTTACAGGGCACGCCCACTTTCTTGCGCCGTTAACGCCTCCCATCGAGAACTCCTTATAGCTCCTTGTTCTCCTCACTCCACTACACATCGCCTCCCTCCCGAGATTATCTCAATAAGCCGCGCATCGGGAAAACCACACACAAGGGCTATATCGCTATGGGAACGTCTATTTCCAACACTGCATTCAACTTAGCGTAATAAAGTATTTTACACGAGGGATAGTATTATAGTATGTTAGCAGTCATTCGGTCGAAGTTACAAATCGAGTTATTTCCCTATGTTTTAATATGGTCCATCGGGAATAAAAAATTTTTACATCAGGCAAATTTTGATTCTATTAATTCTATATACCCTCCTTTAGCATTAATATTTTAATGGTCATAGCAGTATATGTATACTGAATGACAAACTTACAAAGAGGTTTCTGGTTATAAGGTTAATTATATTTTACCTGTTTATTTATTTAACTATCATTTTCATATTCTGTCTTACTTATATATTCGTTGTCATTAGTTTTATTGTCAAATACGTGTCAAATCTGTTATGATATGGATTTCAAAAATTCATTCTTGGTGTAAAAATTATTGTTAAAAAAGTTATACATCGATTAAATTCTCACGTATCTCATTATGGTCTTTCAAAATTTGGTACGATTGTCTCTTGGTTATTTCCGTTTTTTTTTCAAATTTAAATTTTGTTTTATTCCAAAATTTAGTTTCGTAATTAATGCTGATAAATTTTAAATAAGATGAACAAAAATTTTACGATTTATTATTTATTATTCGAATTTGTAAAAATACTCTCGTATTTTAGCTTGCTACCCATCTTCCTCTTCCTAAAATCGCGAAATATATGCAATACGAGGAATTTTTTATCGAATATCGATGATAAATTTTGCATCCCGTTAATAACGTTCAATCATAAACATACTTTGTACTGATTGGTCCCTATTTGCATCAAATATTTACTTTCCGAGCGATTCAGTTATTTTTATTCCTGATTGTAATTTGTTTTTATAAGCTAAATTTATAATGGTAATTCAAGAGGTATTCATATACATTTATAATTCATGTATTGCATAAGTACCGTAATTGTTCTTTACGCAAAAATTTTACTTTACCTCAGAATGTTCATAATGCCATTAAACGGGTAAAATCTTAAAGGAACGTCATGAAATCGTCCAAATTTGTTAAGGGAAGAGTCCTTCTTGTAACTTTCTGGGCATTTTTAAAGCGAGATAAGCTACGCCTTTTCTCTCTAGAGATTTTTTTCCCCTTCTCTCCTCCACACCTGTTTGAGCTTTCTTCCATCGCCGCTGTTGTTAAGCAGAAAAAAAGGGCCTCCTTTTTAAAGTCTCCCTATTGTTAGTCCCGCTGGAGGTTTAAAATGTCCTCCTGTGTTCCACTTAAGAAAGCATCTCGAAATATTGATACACGGTTCGTATAGGGAAGTGGTTTGAGGATTGTGTTTCCAATATCTTTTATTCTACCATTTATTTGTGAATTGATTCGAAATTAAATCTAGTAGATATCACTTTGCAATAAATGTAGTAAAAGGAGTTCATATATCAAGATTTCGATATATCTCACGTTGTACAATCAAATTTCTATATCTTTTGTTGAAGCTTGTTGTTGTTTTGATATACCTATGCAATTAAATATTTTTTTAATAATTTATTCTCATACTATTCGAATTCTTTTTTATAATGATCAGTTTGTTTTCTTATTCATCCTTATTTAAAAATGAAGTTTACAGAATGATTGCAGTCTAATTTTACCCCTTTGTAGTGTAGTTTTATGTTTTATCATTTACAATAATCTTATCATATTAATTTCTTTAAATTTGAACCTCATAACTTAAGGTTTACTTACAGTTTTCTTCATAATTAAAACATGAATTTATTAAGGGTTGTCTCCTTGTATATTACACAGAGTCTAAGAACTCATTACTACTAAAAATTAAATTATTAAATACAATAAAATACAAGGTTCTAGAATATAATGCACAAGAATGAAAATAGTACGAAGTATTTACTATATTAGATTTAATGAAGAAATTCATATTATTCTATGAAGCGATGATTATTTTTCAGAATTTAAAGAGCTCATCCTTTTTATAATACAGTCGATCAAAAATCAAGTTTGAGTCAATAAAACCATTTAATATCTACCATAATAGCAAAAGAAACTTTCATTTATGGTTTAAATTTGATATTTTGAACCTACAATTGTAATCATTAGCGAGATTTTTTGTTTAATTCGCCTTTTATATGATTACGATTCGCCATTTATCTTTATCTGTTTGTTTGATTTAAAAATGTATATTTCCCATTGATATTCCCATTATTTCCCGTATCGTTCCGTCTCTCGTGGCAGATGTTTTCGCAATTCAGCCCTTTTTTGTCTTCAGTCTTTTTTCTCCGGTTAACCCTGAAAGACATTCTCCTCTCTCTCTTGAGCGCTGTGGCTGCAACTCCTTTCAAGAAACATAGGCGCTGGAGGAAAATGTATCTCCCGGGAAAAAAACAAACGCCGGGCGTTGGCGGTGTTGAAGAGAGCCGGTCTTGAAAGAGAAAGGGTTGTCTAAAGATTGGAAGAAATGGGGGAGTCTCTCTCTCTCTGGTTGCAAACTTTCTGCCACTAATTGAAACGCGTCTCAGACTGCGGTGTAGGGCTGCGGTGTGGAGGAGGCGAGCGACTGAGGTTTAGCGTGGACCATCTCCGCCCACCGCTCTGTCCGAAATCTCCATCCATCTCACACACGCACCGTCTTCGCACAAGTTGGCCTCTCAAAGGAGGAGCACTGCCAACTCTTGGCTAAAACGATTCTCCGTACACACTCCCTCAAGATTGAGGTTTTTGAAGACGGAGAGAAAGTAAATATCGCGGTATTTCTTTGTGCGCGTCAATTTACTTGCTGAAATATATCTTCTTGTAATTATGTTTTTTTTCACGATTTATTAGAATCGAAGTTAATATAATTAATATTATTAAAAGAGATTAACATACACTACCATGAATCTTCTTCCAGTTCGGTCTCTATTTATTCTTTAAATTGATATTAAGGATATCCTGTTTTTTGCACTTCTTTTGAAATTTCTTTACTGTATTTTCCCTGGTCTTAGTATTTTTTCTAATAAACAGTCTAACTGAACTTAAATTGAATTAAGTACGATAATATTAGCATCGGAATGTTTTAATGTTGATTAAAATGTGAAGTCTTCAGGAAAATTGTTTTTTCAGGTCAGTTTTTTGCTGTGATGAATATATATTCTAATCTCGTTTATTTTACTAAAACTTTGATGCATATTTCCTAATGATCATCCAATGAAAATTTCTCATGAATCTATTGGAGAGAGATTTTTGTTGAAACCATCTCATGTTTTTCTATTATTATGTTATAGTATGGTTTCTGTCCTTTTAAAATTTCAATTTTTTTCGTATATCGCACCTTAAATTCAAAATTTTAATTTCCGATACTTAAAAAATGAGTCCATATCTTATAAAAATTAATATCATCCAAATATTCTCACTAATTTGCTCACATCTTTTTTATATTGGTAATAAGTCTACTTAGAAACTGTATCTATATCTACATTTACATCTAGTAATATGATTCTTATACTTACATGCACATCAGTCTTAATTAATTTATATCAAAATAAAAGAAATAACTTTCTCACTTAAATTTATAATTTGCTTTACTTTCTTAATATTTGAGTGCATATAGAACTCCTTCATTTCATTATCTTATCTCTACATTGGTAACTGAAAGTTCATCTCAATTCAAAGAATACTCGTACATTATAGCGAACGGTCGAGACATACATTTCACTCCGCACCGCACCCAACCGTCGTCCTTATTTTTATCGCCTCAGAAACATTTGAACAATTTCCCGGCGTATATACGGCATTATTTAGCATCCAACTCTCCTAAATGCAAATTAAGCAAATATCTGACTTATCTCAAGATCTTTGATGTCTTTTCTTATTCGGGGCCTTTTAACGGCCTCGCTTTGAGAAAACTTATTCAGATACAAACTCCGCACGGGGCAGCAAAAGTTTTACTGTTGAATCCGCAGCGGTTTCTTCAGAGTCCCGATGTGAGTAATATTTGTCCGTATTTATGCCGTCATCGCATTTGTGTATCTCTCTCTTTGCCCTCTTTGGAGAGAGAGAGTTTCTCTTACCTCTTCCAAGGAGTTCCTCTTTCGTACAACCACCCCCCCTTCCCCGTTTTAACGACTGCTCCTTTTTGCAGACCGCCCTTCTTTATTAGTCTCTCATGACGCGGAGCCACCTGATTGGCGATTCGAGATCTCTTCCCCCATCACCCTTTCGTGGGCCGCCTTCAGACTACGGGGCGTTACTGGAAGGTCACATGATATGCCCGGAAGTACCTTCTTATCTTCCCCTCATCACTCAACCCACCCACCCCCTTTCTCATCTTCCTACTTTGTCTAATGAAGAGCCCCTTGAATTAATTAGCCCCATCATCTCATCCTCTTCGTTCCCGGTTCTTCTTATCCGGCTGCCATCCCTTGGTCGCGTATATATGCCCCTACACTCTTCCCCCCTTTCGGAGAAAACTTTATATATCTCTTATGTACAACCTCTTACTTCCCTCTTCTCAGGAGTTCGTCATCTTTTTCTCTACGTAATTCCACTTCCATCTTCACCCGTGCCACCTCATACGCCCACCTTTCATATTAACACAGCCCTTCTCTCTCTACTTGTCAGTCTCTTTTACTCGATCGCCCTTCCGAAAGGTATATATACTCCTTTCGAAGTTTCGCCTTTCTTTGGACTCGAGTGAAATTCTGCTCTTTTACTCCCCACCCACCCCATACTCTACCCCCCATAGAAGCCCTTTCCCTCGTAAAAAGATGTATTTCCGGGAGTTACGTCGTGGAAATTTATTCCGTTTCCAGGTTTCGTCATTGGCTCATCCTGTTTGGTTTCCAGAAGCAGAAATAGTATCGTTTTTCCGTAAAGTTTTGCTAAGAAGTGTTCTTAAGGCAGTTCTGAGATGTTCAATCTTCGTTATGGAGGAAATTGGTGCGTGTATTGATATTCTTTCCGTATGGATCGCTTGAGAATTTTACCACAGTTCGCTTTTGTGTCCTTAAAAAGATCGTAGTATTAATTTTGTTATTTTTTCTGCGATTTTATTTTCTTCCAAGTTTATATTTTAGGGAAAAAAGGAGTTTTCATAAGAATTATCCAATGGAAATCTATATCAGATCACTTTTCAGAAAATTTACTTCACAACCGTTCGTATGTTATTCTTATGTTTCTAATATAAGTAATTTTTTAAGAAGAGAGCTCTGTTATATGGTCGGATTTACTCATTCCATATCGATAATCCAAAGCTATTATTTTTCATCAGCATCCATCCAATGTCGATTGATTAGCAAAAATATCATCCTATTTTGAAATAAAGTGGTATGCAAACTGAAAATAAATTGATTGAATTGATAATAATTAACGTCAATATTAAGTTTGTGTTCAGAATTCTGGTTTTAAATCCATATTTTATTCAAATGAGCGGCTTATGCATTAATGTAATACTTCATAAAACCTTATAGGTCCATTAATCAATAGGATATTGTATTTCTTTTTTATCGCCTCCGCAGAAATTAATTTCGTTACTTTTGTGATATTATATGGAAAGTCCGAAGAATTTTCTTGATTGATGTATGTATCGATTTAAAAATAGGCTATCTCCTAGGATAAATACAATGAAATTATATAAAAATCTGCTTCCATCAATAGATTACGATATTGGACTAGTTTTGATGTCTTTTATAATTTCATTCCTCTTGGAACCTTCATGCATTTTCAATGCTTCAGTTAGTCAATCCTAGCATAATCAGAATGCAAAAAGATTCAAAAAGGTATGCTTAGTCTGAAGCGTGCGAAACTTATCTCATGCAGAAGGAAGATCTATTAATATTAATTTTCAAACAGCTACTATAGAATTTTTCAATACCGAGAATTTTATTTTCGCTGTAGATGGTAAAAGTTGCATACCAAAAGTATTTTTCCCCATCACAACTTTTAATCTCAATATTGAGAGGTACCAAAACAAAATATGAAACTTGATTACGAATTATAGAAGTTTTAGAGTTCAAAGATGAAGTTTGTCTACCTATTAACTTGTCCCATACTCATCAATATTTGATATACCTATTTAATACCAATTCTTCTTTTCTATTGTTCATTAATATCGATTTAATGAACGATAGTATCCTTAATGGATATCCTTAATAATAATCATTTATCTATCGACTAACCGTAGGATATTCATTATTCTGTATTGATAAGTTGAATATATATAAATAAAGTAATACTCGTTCCAAAGAACTATCCTTTGGATACTTTTTTCAAATAGAAAGATAGATTAATCGTATGGTTTATTTGAGAAATGTCTTTTATAAGAACTTTCGTGAACAGTATTCCAATATACAGATGCTTATTTTCTGTTATTTTAATATTTTCAAAGGATTCTATTGCACTTAATAGGGTGCATATTACGCATCAAATCCTTATTTTATTGCCTTAACTTACTTATATATCCTTTTATACTCTCATCCCAAGAGCACAATCGGCACAAGCTCAAAGCACAAGTGCGCTCCCCAAGGAACGCAACACCCTAGATTACCACTTTTCTCGTTTTACTTTCTCCTCACCCCCTTCGCGCCTTTCACAAACTCGGCTCAAAAGACAACGCTACGCCATTAGTTTTAATGCCCCCGAATGACGATTTAAGGCCGCAGTGCCTAATGGAGCCGCGTCATTCTGCGAACATCTCTTCCTTTCGAAACCCCGCATACACCCGTTCGTTTCCCCCTTAGATCAGCCTCTCGTATGCCCGAATTTGCACTCACTAATCAAACGCATTAGTCCCTGTTAGACCGTGTCTGAATCCACGAGTATCTAGAAAGTCAAAAGTATCGTACGTCTCTCTTAATTTTCAACGAGTAGAGATGCTAAGTAGTAGCCGTATCCTAAAAAATACCAGAGGATGAATTAAAAGTATCCTATCATTTAGTTATCGTGATATGATCCTTTCTTTTTCGCTACGAATTTTAATATAACTTATATCAATTTACACCTTATTTTCTAATGAATTCAAGTACTATATCATTCAGTGTTTCAAAAAGCATTATTTTATGATTTCCTTTGGCTAATCGTAGAGTAAATCTTCTGGAGGTATCTTTTGTGAGAATATATTTCAAGTTCCTTGCCATAGGTAGCGGCTCAAGTAAAATGTGTCTCAAAGATAAGTCTTCGGGTTTCTTACGTTTTTTTTTCTGACATAAGTTCTAAGAGGCTAGGTCTTCGGAGTTTTGAGATGATTTTAATCTTCACTGTCTGTTCTTAGAAACTAGTATAATTTGCATATTTAATGTACTGTAGGCTTAATTGTATGGAATATATTTAGTTTACGATGAAATAAGAGTGGATTTGGTGCATAAATTGAGGTGTAATTATAGATTAGATGTTTTAGTGAAATTATTGTAGTAATTTGCTGTAATATACTAGAAATTGCAGTTTTATCATGGTGAAATTTCTGCGTAGAATTATTTCTTGATTTAGAATGTAAAATTTATTCATGACCATTGGTATCTTTTTTCTAATACAGGAGTTTAAAATCTCAAAAAATTGCAATTTCTCTTTATATCTTTTCTTGTTTTTGATGACAATTTATTACTCTTTTCTCACTTTTACCTCTACTTTTATGTGCCTTAAATTTATGGCTAATTATGAGAATTCAACGCATTTTTTTGTCTATGAATATTTTGTAAAGTATGAAGATATCAATTTGATGCCACCGCAAAATATGGTAAGAATCGACTGTGGCTAAATGATGTTTCCGTGGGTTTGTACTTAAAATCCGATTAGATGAATTTACTCTGTTGGTTTTCTCGATTTAATGTTGCATCCTTTTTTAATGGTTTCAATTATGAGTTCCTAAAATAAGAAATATTTTCGTAGAATAAAGTGCTGTGTTTCTCAGCACAGCCGTGTTAATATTAATCTCCCATGGCCATGAAGTAACATTAGATTAAGTGCATCTATTTAGAAAGAGGAACACGAATAAACTTTGACGAAATTTCAGATGATGTATTGGTTGTGAATGAAAGGGTCTTCGTAGATCATAAAAGAGGTCTTTTGCTTTGGTTTGAAAGCGTGAAGAAGATGAGTGTGGTGACAAGTGAGGAAATAGTCCTTCTAATGAGGATGTTTACGAAATCTTTTGGAAAATGAAGCATACGAATGAAGCACTGAATGAGTGAATGGAAAAAATGAGTGAAAAAGTATATAAAATGGTAAATTAAAAGAACGTGCATAAATCATGAAGTTTGTTAACTGAACCATTATTTTTTCCATTTTTATTGGAATATTTTTTTACCATTATCTCGTATATGAGTTTTATTATCAATGTGACTATAAATATGAATGTATTACTCTCTCAAGCTCTTAAAATCAATGAAAGGAAGATAATTTAATTTGTAAACTGTTGTTAACAAAAGTGAGTGAGAATAGTCTACATTTTATTTAAATTTTCCACATTATGAAGTGCATTGTTTGTTCGGTACATGAAAGTTCAACATTGGTTGTTTAATTTTGTGTTAATTATTTTATTCGTTTTAAATGTATACAACCAGCTAGTGAAGAATTTATAATTTATTGCATCTTAGTCGTTCATTAACATCTATATCAGGAATTCTTTTTTGCACTTATCTAATTGCCTCATTCAGAGCTATAACTTTCCAAATTATTTCTCCAAATTCTCCAAATTTCCAAATAAGCGTATATTATTAGCTCAGAATTTTTGTAATTAAAATAACATAATTCGATGTTAAAGCATCATAATGCTGGAAATTCACAAATGTTATCATGGAATATTTTGGGTTTAAAAGCAAACTTTTCCTATTTCGACTTTAATTTCTTTTGCCTTCGTATATATACCCGAATTAAGCTAAATTAAAAAGATAAAAACACCATAAAACATATAAATTTAACCATCATATGTACATATTAACAAATTTCCCTAAAAATATTTTTCGAAGTAAGAATGTTAAATCATAAATGTGAATCGTAGAGCAAGGTGGAAGTATAACTATGCATTTCACACCAAAATTAAAAATTGTTTACTTATTGTATATTTTTCTGTTATAAATTCTATTATGTACTATAAAATTTTGTATATAATAGCACAATTTTATTAGATAATATATTGTATTGTATATAATAGAATTGTGATGAATTCGTCCAATTACCATCAACAGTTCCTATGGCAACAAAAGTTTTTCAATTACAAGTTAATTATAATCGATCCGAAGCATACTACAATCTCCATAGCAAACGTTGGCCAATCCCCGATGGGAAGAGCGGAAGCCCAAGATCTCTGGAAACTATTCCTTGGGAGGCAAAGGAATCGTTAATCTAGTGTTTGTCTTTGTCTGTGGCGGTCGCCGGTGCACCAGAGGGCGTGTTAACCTTAGCGAGCTCTTTGATCTGTCGGACTCCCTTCTCCCTTACTCTGTTTACTCCGTCGTCACGGCACTGCACTCCCAGAAACCAACGCCATAGGAAAAATATGAGTCCGGAGTACGCTGGGATTTGTTCAGCTCTGCATCTTCCCAATCTCGGAGTCCCTTGTATGCGGTGTCTTTCCTCAGAATGGGTGTCCCAGTCGAACTCCCGATCCTCTCTCACAACCGCATCTTCTCCTTCGTACAACTTTCTCCGCTGTTTGAGGAAACACCACCATCTCCCTCTTCCATACGTCATCTCCTTCTCAAGCAGTTCCTTCGCCGACAACGTCCGTTTTTCTCAAAGGCTTCTATATGTTGCACATATATGTATACATACATGTGTATATTAATGTTGATCATTATCTTATCATATGAAAAAAAGGATGCATGGGTTCTTCCTTACAGCGTAGCTATCTTACGTTGTTCAGAACTTTTACCAGAGGCTCTCTGGAAGATGTGCCTCGAACACTCAGTTCGTAATTTGTTTTGATCTTCGATTAATGTTCAATCTTAGACTCTTGATGATGTAAAACTAATAATAATTTAACAAATAATATTTCTTTCACTATTGATTGAAGTAAGGAATAGAAGAATATACAGTAAAAAATAAATCTATGGAGAGTAGAAAACTTTTAGTTTACAGTTGTTTCTTAATTAAGTACAGATTTTGGTAATGTCAACATTCTTTTGTTTAGAATATTATTTATGTGGCTTTTGTCTAGTGATTGATTGTTTCTATAAACTTTGCAGACTTTTAGGGATAGAAACCTTTTCGAATTTTTATATATTTCATCTTTCAATCTAATATTTGTCTTCCAATAACCAGTTACTTGATAATCGAAGTGTGTAAATTGATATTGCCGATTCAAATAATTATTAGATTTACATATTTAGGAAGCGCAGAAGTGTTACAAATGTAAATACAAAGTAGTTCTTAATCGTAGTAGAGTTTTACATTGTATCTTTATATTTTTAAACGAATGATACTAAAAAATAAATTCCTAGGATTAAGAATTCCTTATTTTTGTACGTTGATGTTTCTTAAGAAGTACTTCAAGATAGAAAGGTGTATGAATTCATCTTGCTATCTAATATTTATCTTCCAGTAATCAATTACTTGATAACCGCGTAATGTAAATTAATTTCGCCGATTTCATTGTTATCTAGTTTTATATCTTTAGGGAGCCTAGAAATGTGTTGCAAATGTAAATACAATGTAGTTCTTTAGCTTTGTGGAATTTTACATAGTATCTTTATAGTTGTAAAATGAAAGGTACAACAAACTACATTCCTAGTATTCGGAATCCTCTACATTGTAACCGTGGAGGTTTCTTAAGAAGTACTACTTGAAGATGGAAAGGTGTCGGAATCCAAAGGAGAAAGAGCAGAAAGGAAGGAGAAGATGAAAGGGAACGGGAGGAGGAGGAGGGTTTTTGCGGTGGTGGAGGGAGACTTCCTTCTCAGAGGAATGATTATCTTAACAGAATTTTCGTGTTTTTGGTCAAGTGTGAAAAATCGCGAGATTTAAAGGTTTTCATAATTAGATTTCCTTTTCATTAATATGCGAAGGAATCCCCTGGGAGAGAGGGATGTCTTCTTGGGAGGAAAGTTTTCGGTTTAAGACTCGGATAAGAAGAGGGGAAGGGTTTCTCAAAGCCGGAAATAGAAAAGAGGCCCTCTTTCGGGGGTTTTTGGCCCCATTTAACTACCGAAGGGACCACACCACACCACCACCCCCGAGAAATTCGTCGAACACCGAACCCCTTCAAAAATAATGTCTCTTTTGTCTTTTTTTCGGAACTAATCTACCCTTCCAAAGGAGGGATGAATTAAATAATAAAAAAAGTTCGGGACGTGCGGGGAGTATAGCGGAATGATTATGTATTTGAGTGGCCATGGAAACGTGGTTGTAATAATAAGAAATGAGTTGGCACCTTATCCATATTTAGGGTCTGATCGCAATCAAGTTTGCCGCGAAGTGGCGGAATTAATTTAGTTTCTTTTATTTTTTTCTCCCCTCTGATCTTTGAAATGTTTCTTTTTGATCGAATTGGAGGGCAGTAAATTTATATTATAAGATATGAGAATTTGGCGTCAGATTTTCGTGGTTTTTAGTTTGGTTTAGTCTTTTCCTTCCCTAACTATTATAATGGTCTTACTTACAAAAAATTATTCATTCGTTATGTTTAATAGACTGTATATCTGAGAGGTTTTTAAGAGAGAAACAATTTCATATATGTCAAAATAAATGCTAGAAAATTCTCCTGTGTAGATTATTTCAGTTTGAGTTCTACCCAATAACCGTCAAATAAATAAAATATGGTATGGTTTAATCTAAAGTTTTTATTTGATAAAATATTGTGATATATTATTTAATTATTGATGAATTTTGATTGATATCAAAGAGTTGATGATAATCAATTTCAAAATGATCATTTTCGAGCCATATAATCAGTATTTGGATCATTTTTTTGCCTCAATATTTTTACATAATTTGTTTCGTGAAAAAGTCAATTAATGATGTATTTAGAGCATTTTGTGAATTTATAATCAATTTTAAGAGCTACCTATCCACTTTTTATTAATTTAATATATGCTATGAATAATTTATTATATTTAGTGTTTCATTATATAATTTTTCTATTATTATAATCATATATTTCTATTTTATGAAGTAACATTTCTTAAAACCATAGGGAAAGAAAAGGGTATTTTTTTTACTTGTTATTAAGTTGACATTTTTAGCTCTCTTATATTCTATTTGTATGATAATAGTGTTTTTTTTTATTTTAGCGGTTATTTATTAAACATGATATTAATTATTATTCATTCCTTATTCTTCTCAACACGTATCCAAAATTTCCAAAGTGTATTCCAATTTCGCTGAAAAATGTTTCTTTTCGTACGATTAATAGGATCGCAGTTCCCCTAAACTGCGGAGGTTTATTTCTCGTCTCGCATAATTTAAAACACTCCTTTTTCAATGGCAATTCTTTCGTCTAATTGCGACGCTGGACTTCATTTTTAATTAAAACCCGCATAATTCCCTAGAATTCTCCGCCGCTTTTGATGACATTTTAAAATTGAAACTGCACAGTCTTCCGCCATTTCTTTTCTTCCCTTATCGCAGTACAGTCTAGTTCAACCACGTGTTATTTTATGAGTACATTTATATGTTCTCCTGCTTTTTTATGTATCTTGTATCTTTCATATGTCCTATTTGAATTTTGATTTATGGTCTGAGTTGTGTGTCGTGTGTTATTATATTCCCATCTTGCGGTCATACGAAATAGTGTGGGGTCTCGTTTATGATGTAGATTTATTTCTTTATCCTGGTCACTCCTTTCTCATGATGAGGAATGTATGATTCAAAGGATGACTTTGCAGAAACTGTGAGAAATTGTTGACTTACGATTCATTCTTTATTCTAGTATTTTTTGGTTTTATGTAGAATCATCTTTCATACAATTCAGAGGCAGTTTTTCATTCTTCTACGTGTTTTATTCTTTATTCTTAGCCTAACGTATATACATTTTTAAGACTCCTACATTTTAATATTATTCTTCCTCAAATTTATTTTTACGCTTGCAAAGAAGCGAACCACATAAAGGATATGAATATTTCTGATAATCTCATTAGTACGTGAAATCGTCATATTCTTGAAACTATTCTTCTTCTCACCTTTCGTAATGTCTTAATATTGATGAAAGTCAAGTTTAGCATTCTACTGTAACTGAAGTTCATCTCAACTTTTCCTTAGAAACCAATATAACGGTTTTACTTTCCAACAATTATTCATTTTCCATTTGTAATTTATTGATATATTTGAGAAGTTATCAAGAGAGAAACTGTAATTTTTGTTCACAACATCTCAACTCAACAATCAAACTTAATAACTCCTCGAAGGCTTCAGGAATTAGTTTCTGAACTTCTCCTTTGCATCTTCCAACTCTAAAAGAAATAGTGATATATTTGGATATTATGTTATTCGTAAGGATCTGTAATTTTTTGGTTCCTACCGAAGCAATTTCTTTTCTGTTTACTACTCTGATTGCAAACGCCCTAGTTTATCAGGTGATCGGGAAGGAATGCTGGGAAAAGTCAACCTAGTACATCCGCTATATAAATAACTGCTGATTATCAGCAAGAAATATTCCCTAATATTTCCTCTATCAATAATCTTTAAATGATCTTACTGTAGGCTTCAAAAACTCCGATTCCTAACGTTTGTTTACAACCCCTTCCCGTATCCAAGGGTGTACTTTTCTCAAACCCGCATATTCGGCGTCGATCGCCACCCTAAGACGTTCCACTCCCTCTACAGAACAAAGAAGTAATAGTTGAGGGATTAATTACTGCGAGAAAACGAGGAAAAAGATATTGTCCCCTCATTTCTTATCGTCAGTTCTTTTTTTTTCCTCGGAAAATATTCTCTCGTATAATCCCATGTCATCCTTCTGCGCCTAACGTCAGCCAATGAAGAGAGCTCCCTCGAGGGATGAAAAAAACGAGGCCCGGAATTAAGAAAAGGGAGAATAAAAAGGAATGGAATTAACGTGTTCAATCCATTGGTAACGAGTTGCTCCCCTTTACCGAGGTTATTAATCGGTACCCGTTCCATCGTTACGCCTCTCGTACAAGCAACTCCCACCCCCCATCCATCTACCTCCTCCTTCCCCCTCCACTGGTCCATTATATACACTCTCTTCCCCCTTCCACCTACTTCCCCTCTCGCGAGAACGTCTGTTCTTTGCACCCCATCGAGAAGGAGGCTCCCCCCACCCCACTGTTGCTCATCCAACCCCACCCCCCTCCGCCTACCGTTTTCTTTTTCTTAGTCATTGAATTAAACCACCCTATCCGCTCATCATCTCGCAAGTCCACTTCTTCCACATTCAATTACGCGTAAAAATAACAGTCTCTCTCAAGTTTCTTAGCACCTCCTACTCCGTCGGGTGTTTGTTGTACATTTTTCGCTAATACGCCCCCATCAAAGCTCAAACGTGGCTGCTTTTTGGGAGCGAAGGTTTTTCTGGTTTTTTTTGGGCGCTGATGGAGTGAGGGCTACTCCTCTAAGGTTGTTCTTCATTTTTTTGTTTATGTTGAATTGTTTGTCGGTGTATTTAAATCGGAAGTTTTATATTCGTTGGAATACGATGGCTAAGATTTGAGATTTTTACCACGCCAAGGTAAAGCGAAACTTCTTTTATTGTAAACTAATGTTTTGATGATTTGATGTATCACAGCCAAGTTTTGTTTTACATATATGTTATTATTAATCTGATAGTAATTTAGTTCAACAGAAAAGAGTAAGTATACTATAGTACTATAGTTTATCTGTTTTTATAAAATCAACGGCAGATTTACGTCTTTAGAATAGAGAGCTCAAAACAAAAATCAAATAGGAAGGAAATTAATCCCAAGTATTACTGATGCTTCCCCTAAAACTCTTTGATTAATTGATGAAATTATTTTTCTTGAGTGTATTTTAATTTTAGAATTTTTAATTTAGATTGAAAAAGGTCATGAATATAATAAAATCGTCTATTTTCTAATCTAGTCTAATTGTATTGAGAAACAACTTATATATCTATGACGTAACTAATTTACATGTGAAAAATCTTTCGATATAAATAAATCCTTATGGATATTGTTCAGCTCAATATTTATGTGAATTATTATATTGTATGTTTTCAGTGTCTTTAAAATAGCGTTTTTTCTTTTCTATGTCTTACAATTAAATATTAATGGATTATCGTTGTATTACCATATTTACTGTGTATATTTCCGTTTATATGGTGTTAATTATTTTACTCTTTTTCTTTTATTTATGGAGAATAACGTACTATCGATTCATTGGTCTTTATCTTTGCGTTGAATTATTTGATATGCTGAAACACTATTCCGAACAAAAATCAAATAAACCAGAAGAAAAGGATAATTCTGGAAAATTTCTCATGAACTATTTTATTTAGAAACAACTGATTACTGTTTCTTTCATCAGATTACTTTAATTCTTACCCTTTCTTCAGATTTGCTCCAAATTTATTGTACGTAAGTTTTACTATAAATTCACACGTATCGAGGCAAATCATTGTGTATTATTATTTCACCGTAGCAACCTTCGATTATCAAGCAATTCTCGCTCGCAGAAGATGAATCTTCGTCTCCTAACATCAATCCACTTATTTAGGAGCCGTTTCCCAATTTTTTTAATCGGTTCCTTGGGAAATTGAGTTTTTTTTAGTTGGAATTTGCTCGACGTTAAAACGAATCTTTCTTTCCATCTTTCCCTCGAAGTATCGGCGGAGGAGAACGAGTCCAATCAAATCAGGGAACTCTGTTTTTATTTCGAGGAAAGAGGGAGAAGAATTAAAAAACTTAAGATAGGAAACGCTTAAGTAACGAAAAAAAACACGTGAAAATGGATTGATAGGAGGGTCTTCCCAATACGCTATGGCCCCCTTCTTTTGTTTTTTCTTCGTAATGGAAGTCGGCCTGAGAAATGGGAGGGATTCAATATAGGGGGCGCACTGACGAGTTTCGATCTCGTAATTATTTTAAGCCTGGATTTCTTATTCCATGATTACGACAGCGCCACCGTCGATGAGGGGGTTTTTTCAGCAATTACTGCCTTCGAGGTGTTCATGGTCGTACTGATTGTTCTTCCCCTTCCACAGAAGAAGGTCCTCAAGATACAAGGATGTAATTTCTTTACTCCTCTGAGGATCTTCACTTATTTGCTGCTGGTGGTCTCGGTATATGTTGTCCAAACCCTCTCTAGGTTTTATAGATATGTATTCATTTGGGATTATGATGTTCCTGGTGGTTTGTAAATGGATGTTTTTACATTTTAATACTCCAATATAATCCCTTCTTAACAAGGTTATAAAAGAAATTGGCGTGATAAGAGATAAAATATGTGTTTTCTATCTCTCCAGTAGGTGTTTATAAAAGGTAAACTTACAGAAGTCCAACTATCGTACTAATATAATATTTTTAGTATTGTTTTCATTGGCTAAACTATGGCTAATTTTTCCTAGGTTTCACCTTAAGTTTCAGTCAAAGAATAAATTATCTATATAATTGATGACTGTCTTTTATGATAACGAAATTCTGTGGACTAAAAGAAAAATTATTCGTCGAAGTATTTTTGCGTAGTGGCTCTATTTTATACGAATCAACTGAATATGTTCACATAAATAAACATCAAAAAGTGTGCTGGGTTCGAGACTTGAATAGCGTAGTATTCTTAAGAAAATGAATAGCTATATTCCTTCGAAATTTGACTTATCTTAATATTTATTTTTAGTCATCTTTTATTCAAATATTATTTAAATTGATATTGAATGAATGATGCAATTTTATACGTTTATTATGACTTATAGGTTATCACGAGTTACGACATTTTTAGCGAATAGGACGAACACGAAATGTTTCTCATTCTTTCATTAGGATCCACCTAGTCGCACAGTAACCTTCAAATTCTTTTTTCGCGAGAGAGCCCTCCTTTTGAAAAAATTAGTCCTCTCCCCGGAGATACCGTCTTCAGCCTCACCCCATGTCGAAAGATCGAGATATCCCGCAGCAAGTCGTTATTCTTCCGTCAACTTTTGCTCTCGCTCCTTGAGTGACCTCGCCCTCCCCCGTGTCTGGAGTAATCGCCCATGTCAAGCGGGGGCAGATAGAGGAGTCGGTGATTAAAAAAATAATGAAATTGTCGGAGGCCCAGCGTGACTTAAACGCAATTGCGACTTCAGCTTAATTTTTTCCCTCCTTCCCGCGTCGATTTTATTTGCCCTCTTCCTCCCCCCCCCCCCGCAAGCCCCCCCCCCACTCTCTCTCCACCCCCTATCAATCCATTTTCCACTCTTTTTCATTATTCCCCCGCTCCCATCTTAAGTTTTGTAATTCCTCTCAGTCGTTCATCTCCTCTGTCTTGTCGAGTTTCTTCCGAAAAAAAGTACGCAAAGTGATGGAAACGCGAGAGGCGATACACTGATTTGATTGGCCCGCCCCCCTCCCCCCGCCTCCCCCCGCTTTTCTTTTTTTTTAATCGATTCCCCGTGGAAAAGTATTCCCGCGGAATAAAACGTTATTTCCCCCGGTAAAAATTTAAAGATAATTTTCCTCCGTCGCTTTCGCCTTTAATCGAAAGGAAAGAGGTTCATGATCTCGAGAATGCTTTAGACTTTTTCGTTTCTCTCCGCTTTAATTTCTCGCAGGTAAAGATTCGCATCGTGTTTCACGTTTTTTTATAGTTGGGTTTAGTTTAACGATGTGTGTATGATTACTTTATCCTGGAGATGGTTGCTGTGGAAGTATAAATAAATGTATTTATGTTTTCTTTTCGTTTATCAAAGCCTCCGTAAAAATATAAAAATTAATCTTTATTTAGGTAAAATTTCGAAAGAATTCAGCTATTCCTCCTCTAAAGAAATATCAGGTAATTCGGGTCTCGAACCCGGTACGCTTTTCGGTGTAAAATTATGTGAAAATATTCGATCGCTCTATAGTATATAGAACCACTCCGCAAACGTATATTTTTAGTTACTAATACTAATAGAAACATTCTCACTTCTTACTTTTATATTTGTATCACTGTTATTTATGACATTCATAACCTTTCTATCGGCTTTTAAAAACTTCATTTGTATATGCGAATCTAATGTCTTGAAGCGTGAGCTTTACTTCTACACTAATTAGAGTCTATTTTAATTTCAAACGTAGTTAGATAGTTAAATGATAATTTTCGTCTTCTAGATTCTCGAGTACTATTTATGTAAGTTAGTTATCAAAATTTCATCCTATAAAATTTTAAGGTAAGAATTTTGAAAACATCGAATATTTGCAATTATATGTTTTCGGATGTTGTGCATGAAATATTAATTGACGCAGCTGAAATGTGAGGAATATACAAATATCTCAATGGTTATATAATCTTAATGCTTACAGATCATTTTCTTTACTCGACACCTTATATCGAACACCTTACAGTGATTTTATTATTTTTTGTTGTGATTTAAATCCCTTACTTATTTTGCCTTTTTTTAATTCTAGGAATCATTCTTTGGATGAAAGATATTTCTTGTGCAGCCCTCAAGTTCGCGTACAGCAATGCAGATGGCATCCAGGATCGCCCACGGACAGTCACTTGCTGGTTCTCACTTCGGAGAACACCTTCAGGTTAGTAATCGATGCAATTGTAGCCTTTCAGGTGTATATTTATCCATAGAAGATGAAGAATTCAAGTTTTCTGTTCCTTTTGGAAATCCCCCGGCGCTCCACCCCCTAAACGATTTAAATTATCAGATATGTGCCTTAGATCTTTGACTTAACAACGTTCTTAAAAAACTACAGACATCTTATTCTATTGTGACGATATTAATTTTTAATCCTTACAACGAACTCGAAATTTTTCCCTATATTCTCTAAGTTTTTTGTAGTTAGATATGATTCATTTTTAGCGTGTGTTAAATTATCCAAAAGTTGGTATGAGATTTTTTAGAATTTTTCTCCTATGGTGACGAATATCAAATACAATTATGATGAAAAACAAGACTTTGATCCCTTCTTTATTGAAATGGTCTTTTCCATCCTTTTCTAAGGGTGAGAGAATGCACCCTTAAATGATCTTCAAGTTGAAATATTAGCTCATGAATGCCTTATAAGTCATCTTCATTTTAGGAATTTTTCTTGCATTTTCTCAGCCTTCTGCGAAGTTATCGTTGCCATCTTGATCTAAATTGGTTTGTTTCTTGATATTATATTATTGACGAAAACTGTTACGGAAATATTTCCTTCTACATCTATTTTTCTTCTGCTCTTCATATCACTAATTACCTTTTCCTAATATAATTCCATTGCGTTAGAAGTTGAAAACTAAGATCTGATGTAAATATTCAGTATATTTAGTAGTACGGGCCTGACAAATCTTTAAACATGATGAACAAATACACTTTCTGTCGTTTTTTCTTTTAAGGATAGTTGTAATACGGTTTTTGCCTTCTTTGTTTTCATATTTCGACACATCTTTTGTTTCATACTGATTCATATAGAGTCACTTGTTCTCCTTTCTCAACTTCATACTACATTTAGCATCTCAGGTCATTGCTTTCTTCCTATATTTTTTTATTTCCACTTCATCAAGAGAAAGGAAGGAAAAATATCATTAAGAGCTTCTCCCTACATGTAGGAGAGAATGATTTTCACCCATTCTCCGTCAATCATTCACACATGGTTTTTACTTTTTTAAGCGTATATTTTGATAATTTTCATATTTTTATTTGCAAGTGCAAATATTATCTACGAAAATTTCTATCACAATGATTTAGTTTTCATTTTTGTGAATTTTAAGGCTAACTATCACTCAGGGAAGATTTTTCCTATTTCGAAGCGAAAAAAAAGAATTCCTGTCATTTTTTAATTATAAATTCATTTTTATTATCATTTAAAAATTATAAGAAATATTAAAAAATATCAACTGTAAAATTGTCTAAGAGCAGCTTCTAAAGTCTTATAGCTTCAATACTAACCCTCAAAATCAATTATAAATAGAAAGGAATGCTCTTAAGCTAGGTTTTATATATGTATGGAGCAGGTCTTAATGATTTTTTAAAGAAACTCATCAAAATCACTCTTCGAAAGTATTCACACACATTCTTAGTTTCACAGCATTTACAACCCTGACCTTTGTTCATATGTCCTAAAATTTCCGTTTATATGAAATTTTAATCTACGTAAAAACCCAACAAATTACGCTTTAATACGTCGAGATGGGTACGAAAACATTGCAACGTACAGATATGCGATGCAATGTTTATTATTTATATTCAATTTTAATTATATATTTCCTCTGCCTTTAGTTATTGGTTGTACTATTTCGATTTGTCAGTTTTCCTTACGTAATATGAGGTTATGCTTTTGAATAACTATCTATGGAAGGAAGGTGTACTTTATTACTTATATCACCAAATTATACTATTGGAAATGAAAGTGAGAACATCATCTTAAGATTGATCGAAGAAATTAATCAGCTTCTTATATTCATTTGGAGTCATTGAATTGAAATTATTAGGTCTGAACTTTACTGAAATATAAGAATGCCATCGAACTGCTCTGAGTACCTATTTTATGAGGCTTGATGGCAAATGTAATCTTTCTTAATGCTTATATGTATCCCATATTGCACGTAATATTAGATAATGAGCTTAATAACTTGTATTGAACTGCTAGAAAAAACTTTAAAGGATACTGCCTTAGCTAAATAGTGAGACTTAATATATAATGCTGTACTTAAATTTAGGTTAATACCCTATCGTGCACGGTGGTAATTAAGTGTAATATTTTTGGCATAATTCCCAACGGAAAACGTTTATCAGGTTAATTTTTTCTTGGCATCGATTGCGGAACAAAACGAATAAAAATAGATGATAGTTTTCGCACTATGATTTCGGTCTAAAACCGCATTTGCACTCGGTTCGTTTAGCACTAGGAATCTTTCTGGACGATAAAATGGCTACCGAAGAACGTTCGCTCGCTGCAAGATTCGGAAGAACTCCGCCAGAGCCAAGTACGACACCCTACCATTCATCACCGTTATGTGTTAGGTAATTCTTTCCCGCGCGTGTTTAACGAGGGAAGGTTATTTTCCATAACGATTAATTTTCATCCCGAGTTCTATTCCACCTTTAATTACTCGGGGTGTTTATCATATTTAATTAAATTCACGAAGAAACCACGCCATCCGATGGAACCATTTTTAATGGGAATAATGCCGAGCCATCTTCCTTTTTTTTTCGCGACGAAAAAGAAAAACGAGGTCGGCGCTGTTGCGTCTCAGGGAATTAGCGGCTTTTTGACACGATATCGCGTGGGCCTTCTATTACTCCTTTGCACGGAAATCTAAATCCCGTGTTGCCCCACGCTTTTCCTATGGCCGTCTAGCGACCGCCCGCTGAGCGGAATTAACCTAATCTGATGGAATTTAAAAATGGAGGATTCAGAGTCGATATCGTACGTGAGGAGCTTCAATGTAAGATCTGTTGAAGGGTCGCGGTAGCTATGACAACCATATTATGTTTATTTTGTAGTGTAATGGAGTGCGAATCAAATATTTATTTACTTTCTGTGATATACGTGTATATCTTAATGATGAGTAAATCATAATATTATATAGTAACTAAATCTCATGATAGTTATCGCATAATTTCAGTCCATTAAGGTGCATATAACAAGTAGTTAGAGAATATTATCTACCTTTTTCTAGTGTAATAAAAGATTTGTATTTCCATTAGAATAAATGAATTTCAACCCTAAAAACAGTCAAAAATTCAAATTATGTATTCCTAATATGTTTACTTCATCCGATATGATCGTAATGATTTCACTTAATTTTCTCGAGTTTTTCCAATCTTGTTAAAAAGACGTGTGATTTTGTCAAGTGTTCATTTTAAATGTCTTAAAGCAGGAAAAACGTAAAGTACAATACATTAGCAGTGCACTGATGCTGTTTTCTGACTAACTGCCAGCTTATAGTCACTGCTATTAGAATCCCGCGATGTTTAAGACTGATTTTGGAACAAATACATTTGAATGTGACGAAAAATAAGCTAAAGAGTGTATTTGACCAATCATTGTATAATTAAACACTTAAGAGAAAAAGAAATATAGAAAATAACTCGTTATCAATATTTAATTTCTCTAGAATCTATATTTGGCAAGGTAACAATTTCTGGTTTAAAATGTTTTTCATGCGGTGGACACCTTAATTGTCCTTAGGATATTACCATCTTATAATACACATAATATTTAGAAGTAAAATTTGATAAAAATAGAGAGAACATACAAAAATAGATGAAAATTACATAAGTTATTCAAACGTCGATTCTCGGTTTTAAAATTTATTCGAACAAAAGTTTTGCAGTAATTTTTTATTCAAAACTGCACCTTGGAATTATATTTTGATTTCTTGTCCTCTATTCTTTTACTGTATCATTTCTTAATTCCTAAATGTCCGTTGGAAAACTAAAGGAAGCTAAAGGAAAGGAAATCTGGAATAAGAAATGTAATATAATGATTTGCGAACAAACATATGCCCTTCCTTCTAATTCACTTATCGCAAAATTTCTAAAAAAAAGTTCCGTTTACATGGTTTTACTTGGTTTAAATGTTAATCAATTTAAGATTCATTTTGGTGTTTTAGCTTAGATAAAATGTTCTCATGATATTTTTACATAGATTTTTTTCTTTCTCGCGTCTCAAATGTTCGTAAGATTTTTTATTTGCCGTATAATCATGAATTCCGTTTAATTTTTTAAGATAATTTTGGAGTAGAGTTAGTTATCACAATAAATACAGTCCAACTGACTGTTTTAAAGAATATAGTCAAACTTCTACAATTACTTTGTTCTATAACGAGAAAAATTTTAACGCATTCTTAGAAGAAAATGTTATAATATCGTTTCAAAGTTAAATATCATTTGGTATTTCATATCTTAAGAACTTTGTCGTATCAAAACAACTTAAAACTTAAGAAAATTATTCTGATTCCGCTTTAAAATTTGTATTTTTAAGACTATTTTGTTTCTTATTAACTTTTCATGACATTTATGTTCTAATTTTTCTTGTGTGTGTTCTGTTATTGAATGACCTTTTGTCAGTTGAATCTTAAAGTCCATTTAAGAATTTTATGGTGTTGTACTTTATTTTTACATTTACGCAATACCTAGTAATCATTTCTATTAGTTCACAATGTACCGAATTATACATCAATAAATTTTGAATGCTCATGATGAATTTCAAGACTTAATTTATTGAAAATTATTTTCATGTAAACGTATACATTGAATATTTTAAGTGTTTATGTAGAAATAAAATTTACATTGAATATGTAAAGTGTTTATGTAGAAATAAAATCTACTTTTACTAAAAATTACTTCAAGCTAAACTTGTGTGAGTGATTCGTCGTATTTTTATGATAATTGATTCCTGCGCAATCATGGGGGAGTTGCCTGACTTTTCTTATAGCACAATTTCTTAAAAAATCAAATCAATTTAATGAAATCGTTATCTTACGGTTTGTATGGTAAATCAGAAACTTACTCATGATTTTCAAGGGCCTTTAAGTGGTAGAGTAAGAAAAATACAAGAAAGAGAAGAGATAATTACATTCGAAGAACTTTCATCAAAAATTTAGCTTTCAGTCACCATTCGTTTCCCATCTTAATCTTAAATTTAAGCTACATTCCGATTAGAATATTTTTGCTATCATAATTTGATATTTCGAGGTACAGTTAACCCTTGCATGTTCTTTATTTTATTCAATGCTTCGTCTTTTAAGCTATGAAGTTCCTCATTTAACTTTTATACATTGCAATATATAATTTCGACCTTGTTTATGCGAGAATTGTCTTTCTTATTTTAAAAGCATCCGTGCAGGTATTTAATCCCTTGAATATTTCTTACCCCAACATCAAACGTTAGCAGGGCATCGTATGTATTTTGTTTGCGTATTTATGAAAGGAGCTAATGTACGTGAGCCTTATCCACTATTTTAAGGCGTTTGTCTTATATGAATTGTTTAAGCGATTCTTTAATTTTATTCATCAACATTTACCCGTTGTCACGGTGACACTCATCATTCCAGGCTGTATATGATGGACTCTTCTGGTCTTGACGAGATGGAATCGACAGCATGGCTTCAGGCAGTGTGGGCCGTCGGTAGATCGCCCTCGTCCGCCATCGCCTCTGCCGCATTGCCCTTCCTAGTGGGCCTCGGAGACACCGCAGTGGACTTCGACTTCGCACCTCCAGAGGAACCGAAAAGCGGAGAATTGTCTCTCGCGCAGGTGAGCGTCCTTATCCCCAAAACGACGCGCCACCGACGTCGCCTGACTCAAAAATCATAATTAACTTTTTTCTTTCTTAATCGTTCGGAATAATTTTTAATACATAATATGACTACCATTTTACTTTCATTTGATGTGCGTCCTATCGTGCTTTGAAAAGTTTTATATTACTTTGCTTGTGAATTAAGATAAAGTGAACTTTATCGTATTTTGCTACGTATTAAATATTTTTACTTTGTTCTCTAATGGGATTTCTATTCTAGATTTTACGTCAGTTTATAATATTTGTTTAGGTTCGCTTTAAAAGAATATACACAAGATATGCATTCCCTTTACAATTAATTTCCTTCTAACAGATTGAAACCTCTAAGTTTTCTTTGTTAGTAATATGTATCGTTCCCTGTAACGTAGACTTCTTTCTCTATATAACGATTTTAATGTTTTCCCATATAAACGACTCGAACTTCGCGTTATCCACCTAATATTTCAACAAGTTTATGGACTAGTGTGTGTCGAGAATATATCTTAACAAAATTGTATAATATTACACCGAATACCCGTTTCGTGTACGTATTTTTTATTGTTACGTACGCTGGAATTTAATATCAATAATTTTACTCGAGCCGGTTTAGCTCCATATCATCCAAACATCTATTTTCCAGATATTATATTCGTATAACTTACCCGGAAATTTTATCATATATTGTAATTTTCTATCTATCAGTCTAGAATGCCATAAATACTCTAATAATGACAGGAGTATTATAGGGTATACTATTACAGGAATATATTCAAAATCTCGTCCTCTCTATCTTTGTAGTTATCAATATCGTCGCCCGGCGCTACCAAGCAGAGCTACTCCGAGAGCGTTGTTTGGCCAATTTTGGTACTACGTGGAAACGGAGATGTGTACCTGGTGACCGCCTCGCTTGAAGTTAAGAGGTTGGTTTATAAGCATAATTCATTATCTACAAAAATGTACATATTCTTATAGTTTGAAAAAAAATTTCCTGCTGGAGGAATATATTATCGAATTAATAATTCCATCTCAATTTATATGCATTTTGTCAAATTTTATCTATTTAATTAATTTAATAATGATATGTTTCTTGCCTTTAATAGATGGTCATACACAACAAATATAAATTATACAAAGTAGCAAAAAGTAAGAAATATAAACGAAAGAATGAGTCGAATTTTTCTGTCTGTGACAAACAGTAAATATATGCTTCATACTGTCTGCATGAACTCTTTAACTATACTTTATATATCCTGTATACTTTATCAAAATTATACTTGTACAAAGCACTGCTCTTCATATTTTGATTGTTTGACTCAAATAAGGAAGGATTAATTTACTGATCAAATATAATTCTTTAGTGTATATCATGCTTAGTGTTAATTTATTGCTGTGTATAACTTGACATTCAATAACCTTACAGCCGCAGAAGTGAAGCTGATCGTAGTGCCAGAGTGGAAGGACCTCTTGCTATGTATCCTCAAGCTGCAGATAATTATGGCTCTGATGCTTGTGCATTGCTTTGTCCAAGTCGTACAGCTGATCCACCGGTGGTAGTGATTGCATCATGCTCTGGAGCTTTGTATCACTGTCTGTTAATGAAAGGTGATGGTGATTTTGAAGAAGAAGTCCATGATGAAACTGAGAAGGGACAACTGGTTCATAAAAAGGTAATTATAAAGGACTAACTTATATTTCTTTCTTTATATTTTTTCTTATCTTTTCTAATCTCCACTGATTAGGAAATAATTTTAATTTTTACTCTAAATGTTGGATTTATGAAAATTTAAAACATTGTGATTCCTTCAGGGTATTGATTCACCTCCATCAACATGGTCATCTAGATGTGGCTCCACTTACAGCCTTCATGAGACTTGCGCAACTCTACATTCATTTGAGTGTGTTGAGCTTGAATTAGGTCTGAGTTTACTTCCAAGTGGACCAGATGATGTTGAAGAAGTAGATACATCACTTCCTTGTCCCATTCACCTACATCATGACCCATCAACCAATTCAAGGTATGTATGTAAAATAATTTAGGATTTGCAAAAATTCAAAAATTAATGCCTGGATTATTTATGAATTATTACTAAAATCACACCCCTAAAGTAGTTAATTTTTTAAAATCATCATCAAATTTCTTTCAATAAAAATTTCCCTTCTTACATTTAATTATTGATTATTTTTCATTGATTTGATATATCTTCTGAATATCTTTTACTCTCACTTTACCAAGACTTGCTTTTTCTCTCTGAAAATCATAGCTAAATTTAATGGATGCAACTGCATTTTTGATATTAGAAATTGATAATTATCCTCATATTTACTTAATACTTGCCATTCATCCTACTAATCTGTTACTTTAATTTGCCTTTTGCCTTGGATCTTTTTTTTTGTTCTCCGCTAATTGTGAGAGTACAAAGTCAAAAGAAAGAAATTGGATGTTTCAAAAAAGTTTATATGCAATATATTTTTAGAATATTTATCTACTTTTCCTATCTTTATTTACCAATAATGTGAAATATGATGTCATTACCTTTCCTACTTACAGTAAATGCTAGAACTTCAAATATTTAACTCTTGTTGATTTCTTCTTATTAAGTCTCTAAATTGTCATAAACTGCATTTTTATATGTATATATTATTTCACTTTTCTATTGGTATTTCCTTTACACAGATATTTCTGTTCTCATGACACTGGGGTGCATGTAGTGACTTTACCAATAATTCCACAGCTTCTGAAAGCAGTTCAGAATAAAGATGGTGAGTTATTAATGTTTTAAGTCTAGTAGAAATAAGAAATTTCTCTAGGAAAGCAAGATCCATTCTTCTATTATAATTTGTATGAGATTTTTTTCATCATATTTATAAAAATTATGAATGTTTCTTTTGACATAAAATAGAAATTATGATATTATAACTATTCTTTAAAAATCATGCTATTTAGTTCATTGCTCTTTTTTTTTAATTTAAGATGTAATCTTAAATTTAAATCTACATTACATCACACTATTATGACATTGACGTACATTAACACTTCCCCACTATGTATTCTCATGTAATTTCTTTTTTCTTTTAGATGAGGATATTGATATTCCTGCACTCGCCCATGAGGCAAGCACTGCAGAGTATTTAATCTGCACTCGTACTTCATCACAAGCAACCGTCTCTTCAGCAGAAGCCAGTCATGACGAGAAAATTAATCCTGTGTTTGGATTGACATTCCATACCCACCAAGCACCATATTCTCTCATTTGTCTGTTGTCTACTGGAGAGATGCTCAGTCTTCCCTTGACCACCGTTTATGTTCCACCTCTCCCTGTCACTGAAGATTCCTCTTTATCATCTATCCTTCCCTCCACTCCCCTCCCTGCTATTGCATCACACTCTGGAGGAACATCAGAACTTACAGGAAAGGTATTTAATATTTTAATCCACATTCTTTTCTGACAATGGAAATCTTTTAGATAACAAGGTGGAATAGTATTTTTACAAGTAGTAATCTAAACATCTACCTGATACTGCTGGTTGGTATTTAATTTAGCTTGAACTTTGTTTAGTACTGATATTATTCATAGTATATTACTTAAAGTGAGTAGATATACTGAAGGTTTAAAATTTATGTTAGACTGGACAGCTGCCTTAAGTCCAGCTGTAAGTAATGTAATAATGAAATGTGACAGTTTAATCTTCATAATCTTTTTCATTCTCTTAATTTATATATCATACACATTAACTTAGATTTTATAATGTTGATCTATTTTTAATGAATTTAAATGTTTTAAGCTTATTAAATCATGTCTTACATGGAATGTGGGCAGCCAGAGCAGAATATAAAAAAGAATAACAATAATTTGAGTGCATGGATGGATCCTTTACTCATTCTTAGATATTCTGTACCATCTATTGAAAATACCTTATTTTTATATTCTGATCTGAATATTGTCTCTTATGATCTGTATCATTCCATGAAAGCAATCTCCTATTCAGTATGTAAGGATCAGATTGAGCATTAGCTGCTAATATTTGGCTTCTGCTAATATTTATTAGTTTAAAGCAATCCTCCCTATTTTAAAATACTTATTGATCTCTGTGATTCACTTCTTACTTAGTGTGTTAAACGATTTTATTTTTTTGTGTGATTTTGATGAAAAAATCCTTCAATATTTTGATTATCTTTCTTGTTTCATATATAGCTTCTGAGGGAGCCATTTGACAGCCACGTCAAGAAATTTTTGAAGCCACAGATGACTCAACCAATTCTGAAATTGAGTCCAGAAGCTAATCCAACCCCTCAGGAGTGCCTAGAGGTTTGTAGTCTGAAACACTCATGATATTTAAATGAAGTAAAAAGGATCTTGGGGATTATTGTAGCATATTATTTCATTATTAAGAGCAAGAACTATTATTGCTTTGAATCTTCATTATTGAATAAAAAATTAAGATTTCTGAATATTATTCTCTTTTTAATGTCAAAACTATTTGGAAATGGGCAAAGGAAATCTATTCTAGTTTCTAAATACATTTATCTGAAATAGCTGATATTATATAAACCATAGCTCTTACTTCATATTCACTTTCCTTGGGTGTAATGTCATTGCGTTGAAAGAAATTTGTTTTTATTTTTCTTCATTTAAATTATAGGGAGATCCTTTTTAAAGATTTTAATCCAGACAATATTTTTTGTTAAAAATAAAGCTGAAGACTTTCAAATTTACTATTGAACTCCAAGCTCTAAAAAATTAATCAGGAAACATTTCAAAAATTGTCCATGGTGGTCTGGATGCATTTTTAAGATTAAAGTCTCTTTTATACTGAACCAAAATTTTTCTTTATCCTGATTTTTAACCATTTTTCATGTAAATGAATATTCCTATTTTGGTAGCTCCTAGGACGTGCAACTCAGTTGTTTAGAGAAGAATTCATCAAGAGGCATGACCGTGCAAGGGAGGAGGTGGAGAAGCGGTAAATATTTTTGAATTATGGGTTATCTCTTTGTTGTTAGAAACTGTAAGATATTGAACCCAATCGAGTCAGTTTTCATCGTTATGCAATTAAAATTTATATTATTTTCAGAGTCCGTATCCTGCAGTTACTAAAAAGTCATCAATTAGAAGAAATTACTCAACTTGAAAAAGAGAAAGCCTCGCTGCAGAGAGCCGCAGAAGCTTTGGCAGAGAAGTATGAGGATGTGAAGGATAAGCAGGAAGAACTGAACAAAAGGTTATATCAAAATTAATCTTTATGTAGTCTTTGAAAATGAAGTATGGACCATAGCAGAGTCTCTAGTTTTCTTATGATTAAACCAGAAAATCCAGCACTCCATTATACCCCATCCATTATATTTAAAAAATTGAAACCTCTTTTATTTTTGGTAAAATAATTGGAAAACAAGAGATGCAAAATTACGGAAATGAAAGTACAATTTTTTAAGTGTTAATTTAAGTAGTTAATCTATAGAAATATGGCTATTTTTGTGATAAAAGATGGTCTTAATTAATATATAACTCACCACTCACTTGTGTACGTGTACTGAATTCATCTTGTACAAGAAACCTGGCATTTAATCTCCTTACTTTGAAGGAGTCACAACCTTTTAAATATTTTTATTTTATATTTATTGTTTTAATAATAATTATTATTATTTATTATATATTTCTGTTTATTTTATAATTTCTTCATAAATTGGATTCTATGTTAAATCTTTATCTATTCCAGAGCTGGAAATCTTTTCCGCCTTGTTGCACTCAGACAGCCTGTAGTTTCATATGCAGAAAAACAATTAGAAAAAGAACTTAATACTGCAGAAAATAAAGCAAAGGAGTTCCAGAATGCCCTTGAAAAGGTAATGTTGTTATTTTTTACTCCACAATATTAATGAGAGAATTATAGTCTTTACATTTTAATATATTTTACTCATATTTGAGTTTATTTATAAAACATATTTGAATCTTCTAACATCTGAGAATAACATTCATAGTACACTATGGTATAAATTAAATTATAAATTTCTGTCGGTAGTTAGAGGTCAGTTAGTAGATTATACAACTGACCTCATCTCATTATTAATGCATTCATTCTCTTAGATTTACTGAGATCATAAGACATTCAATTAATTCTCAATGTTAAATGCACTATCTATATATTTTCTTGAAGGTAAAAGCAAAACAGAATTACCAGCAGATGCAACTTGAACAAGTTTCGAAATCAGAAAAAGCTGAAGAGAAGAAGAAAAGTAAACCACATCTTAGTGAAATTCAGATTCAAGCTATTAAAGAAATTTTGGTAAAAAAGTAAGTTATTCTTATGTTTATACTTCTCTTAAACTTTAAATTATGTAATTTTCAGATTATGAAATAGATGAATAGATGTTGAAGGTTAGTATTATACACTTAGTTTAACTTTTTAAATACTAGATGGATGTATGTTGTCAGGACAGAGATATAGTTTTTATCCCAATGAAGGTAAAAATTTTTATTCTACTTATAATATTTACAGAAAAATACAAAGATATTTCACATATTTGGCTCAAGAGTTTGAATTTGCAGTGGCATTTTCTTAAAACTATGTCAATTTCTCATGCACATTCACACACCTAACATAAGCATCCCCATGTTAGATACATTTATGGAAAATACCAGTTTAAAGATGTTTTACATGCATATTTATCTCACAAGTACAGTTATCTCTACACAATAGAGGAAGAGAGTAGACAAGAAAAAGTATCAAGATAGACTATGAAGATGACAACTATTAGATCTTATCATATACACACCAAATTTTCTTTTTTTATTTTTCAAATTCAAAATTTTTGCATATCTTATATATTGCATAAAAACATACACACGTTGACATTTATACAGCATAGAAAGGTGTTATGATGGATTGGAATCTGCATGATTATGAAATAACCTTTCATTGATGTCTCCATGACCTGTAACTCATGATGCATAATAACTATTTCTTTTCAACCGCTAAGCTTCAGATGATTGATCAATGGTTTAAGTAGAGCTTAATATGATATGAAAGGTTTTATGTATTAGCATATACAAATTTTTTCCTTGCTGTTATTTATTTTTCTCTATAAAAAGATGATTTGTGGTTAAAGACATTACTAAACCTTCTCTTAATTTATAAGAATATAAAGCTATAAAAATATAAATTGATACTATGAAATAAGGTTTAACTATAGTAGAAATGTAAAAAAGTAGAAAAAATTTTTGATTCTTGGTTCAAGTTTGGGAAAATTTTCTTTCTCTAATTGAAATATTAGTTCTCTGGAAGTTATATTTTTATAGTTATCTCTTAAAATATTTCTTTAAAATTAATTACTCATGTTTTTAAGGAAATAATTCCTTGAATATATACCTCTCTAACATTACCAATGTAAATTTTTGATATTGAATTATAAAATCAGATCTCAGTCTCATAGTTTTGATACATATCTTTAAGTTATAAATTATTCTTTTCTTAATTACCATTTGAATTATATTTTTCATTTACTGTTCAACTTACTTAGGATTGTGTAAACACATCATTTAGCAAAAGTTTATATTCAATCTGTAACTGAGTGAAAGATAATACTTTTTTTTAGAATATTTTTACTTGTAAATAGTATATTAAGCATACCTAAGTGTCATAAACATACTTAAGTTATACCATAATTGAAACATAAAGTAGTATTTGTGATATTTCATTTATATATGAAATCCAATAACCTACTCTCTATGAAGTTTTAAAGAATTTATGTAAGATATAAGAAACTTTTCCCCTTTTTGTACTAAATTATTTTTTTAGAAGTCAGTTGATAAAATCTGCCAATTTACATTTAAGTGCTGATTTGAATAAAAACTTTCTAATCTAAGTATAACTTGAAGAATTATAGTTAACATTTAGTTTTAATGTAATTTTTATGTAAAATCTAATGATATCATGGTCTTAAATGTGATTTGGCTGTATTTGAGTCCCAACCATTGCCTTACAATAATATGAGCTGCTTTAATAAAGAAATGGTAAACCTTACTGATATTCATCAAAAGTACAAACATATTGAAATTGCTCAGAGTGGTAAATTAGGAATTTTTTTGGAGAAATGGGAGTGTTACTGTTTGAATATCATCAGGGGATTAATGCAATATAAATAAGTATATGAAATTATGTGGTTGAATTTCTTGAATGAGATATGTAAATAACCTTAAATTTTCTAGTGATATTTTCTTTGATTCGGAAATGTACCGTGACGTTATTTTAAATTCATTAATACATTTCTTGGATTAATGAATGATAAGGACTTAGGGATTTTCCAACTAAATGTTAAATCGATATTTAGACAAGTGGTGTTACCTATGAGAGTGCAAATTTTAAGACATCAAACATGTTTAATTTTATATTCTCCTCGTTCTTAGTAATTTACATTACATGTTTTACTCGAATTTTATAGTGTTATTACAGGTCTTCTTACTAATTAGAAAAATCGTCTTTAGAATTATATATCTATGGATTCTATTCCTTGAACATTAGTAAATTCTTTATAAAATGTTGTATTTTCAGGAACGATGAGCTGATTTTGCTGAAACAACGGTGTAATAAAATTTCACAGGAGCTAGGCATCTAGCTGCTTTTGCGTAGTAAAATCCTACTTGCTATTTTATATTATGTGAAATAAAATCATTGCCCTTACCATTTTTAACATGTACTCATTTCATGTTGTTTTCATTTTGTAATTGAAATAAATGAATGTTCTTATTGATAAAGTACTTCTATTTCTACAGTTGACATTGTTGGTACATAATATGAAAAAAATCTTATAAATGCTAAAAATATCACATTCACAAATATACATTTCATCAAGGCACATCCATATGTATATCCTGTTTCATAAAAAAAGCTCCAACCAAATGTAAGCCACCACAAAACATATTTCCAGAGACCATCATCATCTCTGATAATTTTCATGAATATTAGATGAAAAACTTGAGCATTAAGTGAATGAGATACACAAGAAACTGCATCATTTTTCATTCCATTAGTTAAATCCAGTAAAAGCACAGCCATGTGAAAGGCAAATATCCAACTTCTGAGAATGAAATATAAGAGTAACTTATTCTACCCAGCTAACTTCTGTATCTTCCCAAATCATCCTTTCAGCACTATCAAATCCATAAGTTTAATGTTGATATTTAAGTCAAGGAATGGTTAAAATCCATTTTATAAAAATATGAAAAGCACAATTAAAAAATGTAATATAAAATGATTTATGAAACTTGTCTGTCTTCTGGCATGATGGTGATCCATTGGAATGTTTTGAGAACTGATGCAAAATCAGGCCATGATACAGTTAGTACGTTGTTGTATCCTTTTTAATGGAAAAGTGGTCCCCAAAAATGTTTGCTTGGTCTGCTTTCATCTTCTGTCAGGAAGAATTCCCTGCCGGTTTTCACAAACTCTTTTATGCTCAAAAATCCATCTCCATTTGTGTCAATGGCATTGAAAGATTTGATTGCCTCCTGAAAATTATAGAATGGTTTGTTTATAATAATGTACAGTCAAAATCATTATCATAAATCAATATTTATATCATAATTATACAGAATCATTCTAACAGACTCTATGGCGTTAATATTGATTTCTAAGTTTCCTAACTAATCAAATTATTATGGAAAAAGCAATTTTAGAATGTAACTTTATAAATAGGGCAGGAAGACAAAATATTCCAAGTATCTCTTCCATAGAAAATAATTCCACAGAAAAATTTTCTGTAGAAATTGCAAAGTTTTTTCAATATGCTATGGCTTTCCACAAAGTCACACTTTCTATAATATTTTCATAATCACTTCCATATTCTACACAAATATATAGGTGAGCAGATATTTCTGGATCAATAAAACCTTATAATTTATCTCAACCAAAATGCTCTAATAAATATCCAATGGTTAAGATCATCTAAATCAATACCTAAATTTATCTAATATATCTTATAAATTTATCAGTTTCAATAACAAATTGACCATAAAAGTTTTGATATTGTTAAAGGAATCAATTTGAGTTTATTCTATCTTAAAAACTCTCATTTTCATTGAGGTAATAATAAACTGCATACTTTACATTATCAAATGATAAATTAACAATAAAAAACAAAGAATTATACAATTAATTATTCCATTACTGTGTTTTAATTAAATTTTTCATATAAAACTTGCATATTCTTTTTTCCTATATCCAGGAAGGAATACAACAAAGTGGAAGCTTCTTGAGTTAATGTTTATAATAATATGAGGGTGTTCTCAAGAATAATCTTTATGTTTTGATAGTTTTAGTCTTATAAATATATCTTCGATAATTAGACAAATTTTTCCATCTAATTTATGGTGAATGGAATGAAGATTTTGATATAATTTAAGTAAAAATATACTTAATTACAAAATATCACTATAGTACATATAAATATATTTAGTATTCTAATCATCAACACATAGAATAATTTTAACAATTAACAATTTAATTCTATTTAGGAAAGCTGATGTAACTGAAGTCTACATTTATAACTTGAGACATTTTTAGAAAAAGGCATTCAGTTATTTCCATTTAATTCATTGAAGTTCATTGTTGAAGCTCATTCATGCTCTAGAAAAGTTTATTCTAATTAAAGTATATGTTCAGGAGTTGTATTCAACTCATGATTACCTCTTCATCAAGTCCCAGGCACTGGAAGAAGAGCTTGAATTCTTCAACTGATATTTCCCCACTCTTATCTTTGTCCACAGCCTAAAATAAAATTTTTAATTATGAAATCAGAAAAACAAAGTTAATTACTCCTGTAGTTCAAAATAATTTATAATCTTATTATAATCTTTCAATACTTTGGTTAGCACTACATAATTAAATTTCATAAGACAGACTTGAATTAATGTAGATTAATAAATTAAATGTGAGCAAAATTAATGTTAAAAACATAACAAACTTTAACATAGTCAAGGGAAATTCACATTAAAGCTTTTAAAAAGAGTAATTACCTTGAAAAGATAAGGCAGGAAAAGGTGGGCCTTCTTTCTGAGACTTTTGTCGTTTCTCACATGAGTCATGTTTGTAATATATTGCTCCATAGAGACCATGTTATATGGGTGCTCTGTGCCCCATTGCTGCTCCCACACCACCTTCAATCAGAAAAGGAAATATTTGCAATTCATATAAGAATTAGAGCAACTTATAGAAGAGGGATGTTATTCTTTTAAGCCTTAAGAATGAGTTATTTTCACGTATGATATGTCACTAATCACTGCAATAAATAACATTAGAATAATTTCTCCATCCACAGTTGATACATTTGTTTCTATTTTACCCATTTAAAAAAAATTAATATACTTAGAGTTTTTATAAGTTTAAATCATTTTATTCCAACTGAAACATCAAGAAATTTTGATTCTTTGTTTCTTTTCAGAGAACTATGACATAATAATTTTCCTGAAATTACATATGTTTATTGATTTGAGATTTCATGAAAATATTTGATAACATTACAATAATGAACTGGATTTGATTACAATTTCAAGAAATAAGTTTAAATTATCTGTACTTTCAAAGTTACTTACTTGTCTAGTGACTGAATCTTATTAACATCAATATGTAGGGTAGAATATTCATCAGTAAAAGAAATTAAACAATTTTAGACGTATGCTATACATTTATATTTAATTATTAAAAATTAATTTTATTGTTTAAAATTAAAGCTGAAAAAAATTTCCTAATTCCATGAAAAATTATGGAAAGACTCTCTGATTTCACTCATGTATTCACTTGATTCTAAGGAAACTTACCTTAAGTGCTGACCGGAATTCTTTTTGTTGCTTTGGAGAAAGGTGTCCTAAATTCACAAATCTGTCAGCAATAATAACAAAATCATCCCAGGAAACAACTCCATCATTGTTGATGTCCATTAGAGCATGGATGGTGTACATCTTGTTCCTCCAAAATTGTGTTGTTCCCTGGAGATTATAAGGAAACAATTCTTAAATTGAATGTTGAAATCATTCGCATATACAGAAGTGTATTATAAAATCCTTGAGCTTCACATAAATTTACCTATCACTTTTTCCCAATGCGATCATTATCAAATTCTAAGCACAACATCTTAATTTACCAAAGTAAAAATTTAGGTTACATGTTACATCAATAAGTCTCCCTTAACACTATCAATGTTGGTAGTAAGAAAAGTTAGATCGCCTGTAGTTAAGACAGTCCATTGGATGCATAAGAGGTGGATTCTTATCTAATTTAAAAACTAATGAACCAATTTCTAGGTAATTTTGAATAAATCATTCCATCCTCCGCTATGGTACTTCTATTTTAGGAGATCCTATTTTCCCCAAAAATTAACCCATCCTGCCTCCTGAAACTAATTAGACATGGTAGACGTGTTATCGCCTACATCAAATTCCACAAGGCCCTTCTGGATGTTTCCCACTTTTACCACTTTCTAACAAAACGCCTTAATGCCGTGCAGGTGTTGAGGCTATCTTTCAAGCGATGCACTCCCGTGACCCGGGAATACCCATAAATTTAGACGCCTATAGCTGGGGTCCCGTGGGACGACGTAATCTTATCTTTAAATTGACAACGAGTATGTTGTGGTCTTCCACAAATCTAGGAAGATCAGTACCATCACACTTAATGAATCAACACCTATGTATTTCCTTCAGATATACTTCCCTAATTTTCCTTTCGTGAGAACTATCTACCGTTCTTATATTGCTCTCCTAATGGTCAATGGGCAATAATCTCTCAAGCTATCTCATATTATAATCTCTTCGAGCCATGCATTTAATGTTATGACCAAGTGCTTCACATGGAGAACCAAGTTTAACCTCTGAATATCAACGAACGAAAAGCGAATTCATCGTCAAAGTATTAAGGCATCGTCCGATACGAAATTGAAATATGATATAGGGCGCGGGATATCCAACAAAAACTAATCATAGCCGTCAAAGTGATATTGAATACTGATTTGAGTATAGCAGCCTAATGCACTTATAGAACATTTTCTTCTCCTGAGTGTATATAGAAATTAGAATATTTTATTAATGTCTATGTCAAGAAAACGTCTTCTTATCGTAAAACTAAAAATGTATTCGCTACGTAAAATAATTTATACTATGGAGTCGTTATAAAAAGAGCAAAGCTTACATTATGCATTTCCTACGCAGAGGTGCGATTGGAATGTATTTATTACATCTAAGCTTTTCCTTTTGTAGTTTCTTGTTTATTAAGCATTTTCTTTGCTATCCCACACTCAAAAAATTCTTAGAGGTAAAAACTCAATTTTCCAGGTAAATAATAGGTCCAATAAAACATATACTGCATACTATGGGTACATGTCGTCTTCAACGTTCGTTCAACCCCTCCACGCAGAGAGGCCATCCTCGTCTCCCTGGACTCGCTCCAGCCGTCACGTATGCACCACGATGGGGTTGGGGGGACCGAATTTTACTCCCCCAGGAGAACGTGCCGGCGATCACACGTTCCATCGAGAATTACACCTTTTAAGCCTCATCATGGGCATTCACATTCCTCGAACGCCGAACCATTAATCACGCTAGGGAAACTATCTCCGAAGTACGAGTCCGGTTTTTTTGGCCCGAGGTAACCGAGATGTAGTAACAGGCGTGAAAATGCATCCGCCTTTAACTCTCACTTAATATCCAGACGCCAAAGTGGCTGCGCTTTGAATAACGTTATTAAGTTTTTGTTTTCACCGCTTCGGAGGCGTAACATAGAAACAGGCGGGAACAATGGATTGGGAAACGTGTTCCGTTACTGAAGTGTCATGATACATTTAAAAAGCATCCTTTTCTTGGCCGAAATTAGCTTTATGTTGTGCATAAAAGAGAGGAAGGTTCTTCATATAATGGTGACGCAGATAATATAAAGTTACGTTTAATTAATTGCCTCAACACGTCTAACGAGCAACTTGAAGCTTACAGACCCTTGAATCCCCGTGCTTTCTTAATTCCATCTGTTTACAAATCACCGCTTATCTTATACGGGTAGATAAACCATTATCTCGTTACCGAAATTATCATGGTTAACTCGTGCCCCGTGTAATCTGGCTCCCTGTTCTTCGTAACCTTCCGAAATATGAGTAAAGCTATGCGCATAACCACGTCTTTCATTTTGCATCAATTCAATCATACATTTGGGACTTGGTCGTAGCACATCCGCTCGTGACAAATACAACTATTTTTCAACAGTACAGTCGTGGATGTTATTCCTGACACATCTTTCTGCTATATTATTTAAAATTATTTATAGTATTTGAAAAACTTTCATACATAAAATCTTTTCTATGTACTATCCTTCCTTGTATTTCACTGTGAAATATTTTTTGAGATATAAAACTTGTATTAAACATGAAAGTAGCTGTGGATCAATTAATAATTAATTGTTCGTGCAAATATATCAACACTGCACTTCCTAATAATCTATGGCATTCTTGAATGTTGATCGAATTCGAGGACATGAAGATATACATAATTGAAATCAAATAATAATAATATAATGTGAATTATTTCAATAATAAAAACAACTTTATAAATTTCCCCAGAAGAGTTTTACAAAGTTGTTTTTATTACTATGGAATTCCACGAAGTCACGCCTTCTCAAATTGATTGAATTATTTCATTTACCGATAAACTTACAGCGTAACTAACTCATTTGAACAATATTTTTCTATTAAAACTTGGAAGGACACATGTATGATCGGTATACACCAAAAAATCTCACATAGATCTTACCATTTACATGACGTATGGAACGAATTTCTAACTAATTGTGTCTTTGGAAATACCTCACAACAATCATACGTCTAGTTTGTTTCGTTATTTAAATTTACCCATCAGATTGGACAGCGAACGAAAATAAATTATCAGAGATATATAAATAGCGTTTGAGTGAATTATAAAAAAAACCCTTAAGATATTTTTAGGCGTTGGCTTTTAAAATTATGCACGAAGTTCCCAAGATATAATTCATAAAAGTATAACCAGGTTACCCAAGAGAACGTGCATATATCAACGTACGAAATCTAATTTCTCTCGGGTAATGAAAGTTTTCGTTTGTTTCGCAAGAGCACTCCCCAAAACCGGTCCTAAAAACAATTCACTGACAGAATGACGTCCTCTTCGAATGCAATTCGAGAGGGTACGTGACGACCCAAATCAGTCTGATTCAAAGATGCGGGAAATAAACTGCGGACCTTTTCTCAAAAAAAAACTTTCGCAAGTGCGATTAACCGATAGGAACTTGTATTCCAAATTTTAAACCTTTTTATAGGTTATAAGTAACGCAAAAGAATGATTCTAAATCAGTCAATTTTATGACGTAATCTTTAAGCAAAATTACAAATGAAGTATATGATTCGATTAAAAATTGTTCACCATGCGCAACAATGAACTTCTCAAATCCTTCGTGGAGAATTCTTAAGGTAAAAAAAGAATGTTGTTTAAATTGCATTAAAAATGGGAGTACATTTTTCGTGTATTTCGCTTTTATCGTATACAATGTAACCTCTTCTGAACGAAGCTTCTCAGAAATTTTTAAGTTTTGCTGAAGTATATACAAATGGAACGATTTAGTCATAACGCTTACAAGTCTTCAAATGGACGCATCTGCTTAGCATACGTAAATAAGGTGCTAATTGCAATTAAGGCAATTTTTCATATATATATAAATAAATTGAATGTAACGTGAGTAGGCACTAATCCTGGTATAAATGGCTAATTTAAAATAGTGACGGACGTCAAGATAAAAGTCTATCTTAAAACTTAGTTCACGAACGATATCTGAACACACAATTCCTCGAGTAGGTTTTATAGATAAATGCAGGAGCACAACTAATCGTTTTCACTCAATACGTAGCGAATTTTAACTTAAGTTCGCCTATCGACTTATGCATTCATAGTTTCGCTCAGCTTTCCACACAGCAGCGGAACGGAACGTTCTACTTGCCTACGCGAGGAAGTAAGCATGCATAAAACCGCTCTTGTTATCACCGAAAGGCCAACATCCTCTAGCGAACAACAGTCAAAGATTTGAACCACGCAGATGCACGAGTTAGAGCGAATGCAACGTGAAGCAGTGAGTCACGAGGTCACGCTAACCCGCTAAACGAGACATTATGATTCTTTGACGAAAGGATAAAAAAGACTGATTGTTGAATAAGGGCATCTTTCGATGGAATGATGGACGATTTACATGAATGTTTACGAAATATAATTCATGGACTACCCCAACAAAAAATCAACGATTCCGACAGTGAACTGTTTTTATTAAAAGCTACTTAACCTAGTTCTCTTCCCAAAGCACATGGTTGTGTAAAAAGTACGTAAAAAGAGTTTTCGTGAAACAAGGGACGTATAAAATTCGATGCTAAATGCATAACGTTAACAAGAAAATAGATACGGTTACAAAATACGTGAGGATCGGTCGTAGTTCTTTTGGATGTGCCAGACTGTTCCCAAATAATTCCTTCCGCAAAAAAAAGATGTCTCGCATCAAGATCACTAGATGGCAAAAAAACTCACAGCTGGGCTCAATATTGGTAGAATTCCGGACCCACTTAACGGAGAGCGGAAACTTGACTTATGCCAACTCTAAAAAAAAGAGGTTTTCGTAGACTATGGACCGAGACATTCACTCGCTCAATTGCGAGAGGAAAATAAAAGTACTGAGACAAGGAGAAACTTTAGGGAATATTTTTAACGTTCATTCCGTGGTAACAATGACAGAATTGCAAGTCATTAAAAAACAGAGAGGTGAATGACCTGGTGTAACGCTTTGCCAGCGTGTGCATTGAATGTGCAAGTTTCTTCTACTGCACACTTTAAACAAGATCGACCCGTTACGTACAGAATATTTTTTTTTTTTTGAGGCATCAATAATTCTTTGGCTATACTTCAGCATTCATGATAACCCGCAAGCTGTTGAGTAATAAAATAGCATAAAGGCTTGCGATTTCTTGTCAGATTAGCCATAGAAATATAGGTTAGGCAAGCTACAATCTTAGTTATAAACGATTTTGTACTTAATTGGGCTGAGAAGGATTTGTTATGTAAGTCCTTATATTATTATTATTATGAATATATTAATCATTTGCATACGTGTTTGGTTTCCTTGTATTATATCTAATCCACTTTTAGACAGCAGAAATATATTGAAAACGCAAAATTATAATATGTCTGACGACCCATTCCAAGCCAGGAAAGTAAAATGTATGAAAAATTATTACATATTACATGAAAATACTTTTAAATAATCTGCTAAAGTGACCATATACCAACCATTACCGTAAAAATGGTAAAGAGATACATATAAGAAAGAGGGAGTTAATAACCAGCATTGACATGAAATAAACATTCCACTCGTTAAATCATTGGAAATGGGGATTGAAACAATGACGGGTCATATTCACACGTATACGATATACTAAGCTCATAAATTATGGACGATTGAACTCAATAAAAATATATTCAGATTTTGAAAATGCAACTGGAGAATTCTGGTTAAGCAAACCGACCTAAGTGGTTCAATTACATTCATGCTCCAGTTATGAGACTACATGGGGTAATAATACATGAAAAAATTAATTTACTAAACGAAATAAGTCGTTGGACCAAAAAAGTCGAGAGTAAACTCTGAAACACAATGGGATGAAGCCATCTCCCTCCTGTGTCTTTCGAACTACCTCTAGGTACCCCTTCTCTAGAATCTTCTCGAAAGACCTATAATAGTAACTAATACGAACATTCGGCATAGTAAGGGTTACGTAAAGCATATTTCTAAATGACGCTGGATAAAGAAAACTACGTACTCAGCATAAAATCCCACGAAGAAAGTTTACGAACAGGATAAATATATTTTTTTTACATTTCTCAGTTTCAAATACACATCCTTCCTTCTAGAAACATCTTTGTTTGTCTTCATCGAAACTACGAACTTAAACTTTGAATGAAATCGGCACCACCAGTTGGTTCCGATGCAAATAATAAAGAGCTATTCAAACTTATAAAATATTACAGTACATACTTTTAAATCGGTGAAATTTTAAGTAAAAGTATTTATCAACACCTTGGCAATCACAATATGAACTATTGTAAGTTCGGACCCATTTCTGGCAACAAGATGTTGTCCACAACAGAAAAATCTTGTTCGTGTGCTCGTAGAAAGAACTCTAGATAGATCTAATGTGGAATGATAACGTGTCCATCTTTGGCAGTAAATTCTTTACGTAATGACCGAGGGAACTGTTCGAAGAAAATGTTTCTAACAGTATTTCCTAGAGATTTTATGCCCCATAAAAAATTTAGAAACCGCATGGTGCGTATATTATCCGATGCATAGGAGAAACATCTGTTTTCCACTCGAATAATAAACTTTTTCTCATCGCTGGATAGCTAGACGGATGCGTGAGAAGGCAACTTAATTTAAAAACCTCAAAATCGGATTCAGGGAATAAAAATACAATTCATCAACTATGCTTAATTTTCATATTTGAATAATCTTCCGAAATCTGACTAAATTGGTGAGACAATTTTCGTTTGGATTATTTCTTCATCACTCCACTCGAAATTAATTTTAAACCTTTTCTTTAAGACTTCAGCAGACAGGAACATAATGATGCGTGTTAAATAAGATGAGTTTTCAATATAAATATTCTTTGAGAGCCGATAACAATTAACAAAAGTTACGTAATAGTAGAGTTAAAATTCATTATGAGTTCGTAGAAAATTTATCTGAAGGTATGGTAATCATCAACGGTATTAGCAGCAATTAGGTATATAACATAAAATAGCAAGTTTGACATAAATATTGCAAGAATAAATTTGTCAGTAGCACTCCAATAAACAGTAATTTTTTTAAGATTTAAAATCTTGGATAAATATTCATTTCAATACTACGTACGAGTATATCTTTCCCTATGAAATCCTAGACCTTCTTCAGTCACATTCAGGAAAGCATAACCTGTCGCAATAGATAAAATAACATCGTCTTTTTAATACTTGATAAATGAGGTCTACATTTTCCCATTTTTTCTCCCAATATTACCATAACTTAGACAAAGGACACAATAACGATAAATTATAAAGCAATTATAACAATCTTCAGCATTCGAAGTAATCACATATTGAACAAATGTTTAATACTTCCAGAATCGAAGATGTCTCATTTTAGGATGTTATTCCACCGCAGAAAGTGTGTAGAGAGGTTCCTACAGCGAGGCTATGTTGAGGAATCCGAGGTCATCAAGAACTGGGAGGCTTAACAGTGGTCTGGTTCGAGAGGGGAGAATAGCAACCAAAAAAATGAGAGTAATGAAGCGTATGGGTTGTTTCGGGTAGTCTATTCTTTGAGATCCCAGAATAGATCATGGATTACTATTTTCTACACTTCGGAAGATCCATCTTGATGACTGACATGTTACTAGTCATTAGAATTCGTCGTCACAAAAGGGAAACGTTTCTTATTTTTATTTCCGATTTCAATAAATATTTATTATCGATCCGTTAACAGTTGGTTTTGTACGCTATATTTAAAATTATGATTAATACGAATTAAGATTTAATCGATTAGTACAGTCAAATGAAAATTAAATAAATCTTTTTCGATCTATAAGGTAACAGTTAAACTGTATTAAATTTCACTGAGTCAAGTTCCTACGTATTCAAATTCATTACTTCTTCATTTTGAAAAAGCGTGGTTCAAAATTAAACAGTTCAACATTAAGCAGAAACGAGCATTTTGAAGAGCTGTGAAAAGAACATATAATTTTCAACAAATTCTCAGTACCAGAAGAGTGAAATGGTAAATTTTGGATGTGGAGCTACCACGCCTACAGAGAAGTCTAACGAAAGTTATAGAACGAGGGTTTATCGTTTGAGTGGGACTAACTCAGTTCGTGTCTCCCCCTTCACCGGATGTGTTAACACCTTAGCCCTAGATGCTGCTCCCTGAAGAGGGAGAAAACTCACCTACGTAACAACGCATCATTCTTGCTGATGCCTTTTCGGTCGTATCTGAGACAAAAATGACTCGGCTATCCTACATTTTCGAGTTACGTGATGTAAAACTGTGAACAATGATAAATGTGTTGCATCGAAAATATTTTTTTGTGGGATACCCTAACAGAAAGAAGATTAGGTATCAGAACCCTCATACTTCAAGATCGATATTTTTGGTTTATCAGCTGAATCACCATCCATGTGGTATAGGGTCGATAGTTTCTCCGTAAAATGGTAGGAGACATTATTAGAGAACTATAGATCAATTCGTGTAAGTTTCCGATGCTGGCAATTGTCCATTATATATCTTATTTTTGAAGCGATATCAACTAGCACAAAATGTATGCTATACTTCATTGATCGCGTCTTATAATACTTATATTTAATTATTTTAAAGTAGAATAATTACTAAATTACTTATCATTTAATTATAATTGTATATGAAATATACACTATTTTCGTAAATTTAATATCACGACCCCACAAAAGCTGTTGATAATAATATTTTTTAAATAGTTCCAAGGTCAATAAAAATTACGAACTTCCGAGTGTGCGAAATTAAATACCATTCCTTTTGGAGTAAAAACCGTAACTTCCGTATTTGATAGCTGAATTAAAAACATCAAAAATACAAAATAATCGACGATAAAGTAATCCGTATCATTGCAGGTGCTAAAAATATATAACCTTCAGTGTTTATATTGAGGTCCAATAAACAGGTGGGCCATGAAAACCGGAAGATAGCAGAGTGAATTATGGCAAGAGGAAAAGCAAAAGAAGGAAGTGAGACTACCTAAGACATCGCCGATAGCGTATTTTGCATGCGTCACAGGCAGGAGTATCAACACGGCCTTCGCATGACAACAGGTATATATTGTTGCGATTTTCGGCAGGATGGCGATTGGCGTTAGTTCAAAGTCAATGTCGCTCCTTTAGTTTCGCTTTCACCAGACGAATCGAAGCTAAAAATAAAACCACTTTGAAATTCAGAGGTTAAAACCGTTTCCGCCTCACGAAAGGGACTGAAAAAAGACAACTGCGATCCGAATATATGATCATCGACTGCACCTTCACTGCAGCTAAGAAAGAACCGGTAATAAACTTATATAAATAGAATGGGCATCGTACGAGGTAATGGTTTATGATAAATGTGTCACTAGTACAGAATAGATAACGTTTACAGTTCGACATATGTACGTAGAATTTAAACATGATATCTGAGAACCGACTCGAAGTAATCTTATCAAAGTGCAGTAGAGTTTAAAACAATTGTTCTTTTCACAGTCCTTTTGAAGTCCTGCGGTAATAGCGGTTGACAAAGGACATAAACAAAAGCCGATATCCGATCGGTAAGTTCTTTACGAATTCGAGTCCGTAGCAACGAAAATATGAACATCACAGACGAGCGTGAACGAACAACGTCAGCTAGAACGTAAACACGATCGCATTTCGAGGCTCATAAATATTTTTAAGGCAAATGTTTCCGTTTCTGAGATACGAAAACATTTCGTTTTCACAGCACTTCATCGTAAAAAGGAAAATTGAGTGATAAAACAGTACTAGAAATCTTTCAATTTCTACTTCGTTTAAATGAACGAAGGACAAGTTCGTTGTTTCGTATGATAGTACGAAAATTTGCGATAATTACGAAAATAGCATGAGTTATACTTTCATGTCTTCACTTTCTTTAATTAAGATAGTTTTCCATTGAAAAGGTTGAGCTAAAATCGGAGAATGAGTAAATATGATATTAAAACCCTGATATCTGGCAAGAAAAATAATTAGAAAGTAAATTTCTAAATCGCAAAGTATTTAACGAACATATCGTTTGCGAACATCATATTATCCTCAAAAGTATATACGTTATCACAATGATGCATGCAGAAATGAGTGGCATCGCAATGAACAAGTTGTACTTAAATAGTTATACATCGCGGTTATATGAATAAATAAAACAACTTAAAAATAGAGAAACGATAAATTTAGTATCTAAAATAGTATTTTCGTATAGTAAATTATTATTCTCTATACTAATATAAATGGTAAATTTTAAAAACCATACCGCGACTGAATTAAGAATTTTGTCGCCCACGCGCCCAAAAATTGTCCCACCCAAGGAGAATAAACCCACTCAAAAAATCCCCCAGATATTATCATGGATGCTCCTAGAGATTGCCCACAATTTATAGGTCAAACTCTGACGACCTTTGAATAAGCTTGGAAAAGTTTTTACGGCCAATTTAGATGCAACAGGAATCCATCCTGTTAAAGGATTTGAACACATGGACCTTAGAGAAATCGTGATTAATATTTACTCTCGTAGATAGATTTCATCTCGTAGATAACCAGGTGAGGGTGGATGTTTGAATTCAAAGGGTATCTATTTCTACGATTAGCTTCCCTTCCGCTTATCTAAGATCCTTACAAAATCCTGTCGAGACGGGCTTTGGTCCCACACGAGTCTGCTTGTCCCCATGAATTCCCTTGCTACTAACAATACCTCCCCATCTACGCTTCCATTTATCTTCCATAAGAAAATCGGAGCTTCCCTTTTGAAGGGCTGTGACTCACAAGGGCGTTCCGTCCCCTCGAGACAGACAATTGTAAGAGTTTCACGGCCAACTATCTATAGCTATAAACAGAAGGCGGCTTATCAATTGAACAAGCAGTCTATGCAATCAGGTAAACGAGAAGTTTCAGAAGGCAGCTCGATTCAATACTACGATCAATCTTCACGAGCTCTAGGAACTATTTTAAAAGTACGTTGATCTTATTAGTAATATTTTACGAAATTTAAGATTTTATTCCTTAGTATAAATTATGGTTTTAAATCGTGGATTTTAAGTTCAAAGGTTGTTCGTATTAATTATAATTTTAAATCATTGACTTCTAATTTAAGGGTTGGATAAGAGGCTGTTACTCATTGCACAACTATGCCTTGGTTATGTCATCATAAGTTTTACGAGTTTGACACTTCCCGAAGGAAGCAATTTGGAATGTTATTAACTAAGATAAATTCGGGATTAAAAAGTTCCGCGAATATTATTACAGGGCATCGTTGCAATAAAATCTTAACTCTGCTATGAAAGCAATTTTATTGGTATTCAAAATCGTTAATAAAGTAAATCAGACGACGACACGCAGAATTTCTGTCCTGAATTAAAAATGCCATTACGACATATCTCATTTCAAACGCCCATAAAAGTTGAATTACTTACCTTTCAAAATGAATTTTATTTATTTATTTTAATAGCATCAATATTCTCGATTGAACGTTTTAGCTTACCGTCTCGTACACGACATAACTAAATGAAAATAAGATGGGAAGGTGGTCAATGTCTTTTCTTGAAGGTTTGTTTTATTTAGTAATAATAAATCAGATAATAATATTTCGCAGCCGTCTGATGTACATGAAGTACCTGAACTTGTATAATTTTCGTTTATTTCTTGGACAATTAATATATTTCAGAAGTGAATCTCTCAAAAATATTTGAAGAAATTTAGAAGCACCAACTGGCAACTAATTTCAATTAATTTAATTTATTTTAACAGTCAATGAAGATAATGGTCTACGTGTGCGATTATATTTAACATTCAAGGTCATAGGATTCGAACCATTAGAGAATATAAATTAGTTTTTCTTTCACACGGTTCAGTGATAAGAACGAAAAGCAACTCCCATATGATAGTTTTCTTTTAATAAAAGCAGACCTGCTAGCGTAATATATATTATTTTCGACTTATTTATTTCAATAATGCCACTTAAATAGGATTCTAGTTTTGAAATCAATTTGATGATCTTGAATAAATACAAGCGATGCATAACCTCGAAACGTATAACTTACATTGGTAAGCAACGATACAGAAAAATGAGCATTTAACAACATTAAGGCAAACTTCTACTAGTTGGACCAATGATTGACCGATACCTATTGAACAAATAAGAGTAAAAACTCAAAGAGAATAAGCTAAACGACATCTCATTCGAGTACTCGGCAGCACACACCCAAGGGCAATGTCAGAAGCCTACTGTACAACCGCGTCCTACGGGCGAACTCAAGGGCATTTATGAGATCTACCGCACGAAAATATACCGAGAATAACGGTGCTAGTATACCTCAGTAAATTGCTCTTCCATCCGAGAAAGCAATTAACTATTCGTAAAGCATTCAGTGTGCTATGTTTTGAAGCTTAAAAATAAGTCCAATTAGGTATTATGATGGCGTCGGGGCCATCGAAGCAGAATAGTGGGCGGCTGAGGTTAGGGGGCCAGTGGGGGAACGAGGGGGGAAATAAAGTGGGGGTAAGTTGTGATAGCGATGGTTTGATATCGTTGGAAGGCATTCCGGTGGTCGCCGACAACAGGGTCAAACAGTTGAGTGGCGAAAGAACATTTTGGCCACGACAAAGTCGCATGCATCAATTGATACGACCTCTTAATATGGCGACGAAACGAAATGGCACGAGTTTACAATAGATCTTGATAGATTTAAACGAAATGAGTGGACGCTATCCGTTAGGGACAGTTTTATAAGGCGCTGGAACAGCAACAGAAGGGATATTATCAAACCTAAGCGAAACACATCTTAATTTTTATCAAATTGTTTTTTAACGAGTTAATTAGAATTGTTCCGAAAGATAATTACGCTTCCACGCTGAGGCGTTCGTAATGATTATCATATTATTTGCCACTGTAACGCATTAAGCACTTTCATACTACATTCCGATATCGACGATCGGATTCAAATTTACTATTATTATTGAGTACGTACTAACAAATCGGAGTCCCGTCATAACCCTACATTATTAGCCAAAAGAGCAACAGAATACAGAGTAGTCTCATAATTTACATGCTCGTACTCTTTCACGTAAATATTGTTTGCGTAACAAGTAAACTCCGCAAGTATTCGATTTCTTTGTAGAAAATAATTTCAAAAAAGTGTCAATAATGTACTTCTTTTTCTAGTTTCCCATTTTTTCATTTTATAACTGAAAACTCATCAACCTAACAATGCGAGTGTACGCCAAACAGGTGGTTCCAGCTTCTCAACGGAAATTTCGGGAATAACATCGTATTAAGATAATAACATTATGCAGCGAAAAATGAACGCAATAACCATGAACAGCAACAATTATAAACAAACCAAAATTAAAGAAAGTAATCCCGAAGTATATTTTTTGTGCGCACATTACTTGGAAGATGGTCTTCCTAAAACACCCATGAGTAATTCATCAAAATTTTTAGCTTCCAATACAACAAAAACAATGATTTTTATTTTCAACTTACCCTTTCTCCCTCACGATCTGAGTCTGAATCGGAATCGGAAAATGAATCTGAATCAGACTGGTAATTTCTCGCGGCGCCCGTCCTTCCAGAAGACACAGCATCGGATTTGCTGGTCATGTGCCTCAGAGAGGCTGCAAGAACCTGTAAAGAAGCACAAAATGAGAGAAAATTAACGTTAGGTCAGAAATAAACAATTGTTTCCATATATTTCTCACGAATACGTAACATAAGTAGCTAAGTATTACGATTACATATAACGAGGTAGAAACTAAACACTCATGTTTTCAAAGACGAATAAATAAAGCATCAGAAATGTTTTAACATACGAGATAATTATACTTGATTCAGCGATCAACGTCATTTCGTTAAAAATGGCAGCGCGAAGCTATCCTTTTATCAAACAGATTCGACAAAACCTCTTGGCAACGTGACCTTGGATCGAAGGATGCTGACCTAAAGAGAGGACATTCCAACTCCGACTTGAGTAACAAAATGGCATTCCCTCCATCGAATGAAAAATGTATTCACTTAAGGATAATATTCATATGTAACATATCCTTTCTAATCATTCTCTTGGTAAAGTTAGCCTCTTTGTGGCTCATTTATGTAGTCAATCGTTCATTCGAATCTCCCATACTCTCATACTCTACATTGTAGTACTTGGAAGTACGCCGCGAACTAATTTTACGTGTACTCCTCGATGTCAAAAATAGAACACTTGAAGAAGCTGAGAGGGGAGATCCATTCCATAGTAGTTGAGAGGCGTTCCTAGAAACGCCCGGCACAGATTAATGGGATGTCATCCGGCGTACATCAGATTCCTCCGAGCGATTGTAACAAGGCTGCACACAAAGGTCCCCTATTCCGATGCTCAAAAACTTCCAACAACCTGTTCGGTCACTTTTCATGCTTTAAGACGTTTGGTAAACTAACGTGTTTGATATCTCTTGAGGTGGACGCGTAAAAAAGCGAGATGACGGGGACTCGAACCCAGGTCTCTCATGCTCTGTAGTGGTAATCACATCCCGTTATTCCGAGATACACGGTACATCTTCATCGAAATTTTGCTCGATAATTTTAAATTCCCAGAAGGCTTGACTCATTTTTGATATAACAGCATAACAATAGCATTCTGTATGTGATTCCAGAGTGGAGATGATAAGAAAACTTGATCATGAGAGTTCACGCTGATATTTTTATCATCGATGACCTTTGAGTGTGAAAAATGATAAATATATATCAAAAACGCATCAACTTTTACAACTTTCCTTTCGCTCTATGGCAAAACTACGCATAACAGCGATGTAGTTGGGGAACAATGAGAAATTTACTATAATGAACAAGCGCTGCAGTTGTTTATTTGTCAATGAAAATGATTTAAATTATTGAATACGCAATAAAATTACTAGAGGTATTGATATTAAATACGTGAAATTATTAGGTTTACGAATGAAAGATTGAAACTCCTCCCGCAACAGAATCCTCTCAGTGCTTGAGACTCATTACACTTTCAAATCAGACGTGAAGATCCGTAAACGGTCGTAAAATGGCTATTAGCATTTCATGTTTAATAACATTCTAAAATCGGGAGAGCAATCATGTACTTTGAGTACTACAGCTCAGTTGGTCCAAGAATCGAAAAGGAATACATAAATGAAATCGAGAACTTAAATTTCGTAAACTTACCAATACCAGACTGGGTACTTAAGCACAACTATCATCTCCTTTTAAATAGCCGTTTATCGAAAAAAATGACAAAATAACGTTACAAAAGTTGAAGACTATGAATGATAGCATTTATCCGAAGGGAACTTTAACGGAAGGTGTCACTAATACTAATTCATGAAGGAAGTTAGGAAAGATGAAAATCCGTTAAGCTGAACTGTAAATAATCCTATAATTCCATCTAAAACGAAGTATTTAAAAATCCCATGCGATTTCTACCTTAATTATTCCTTACATTATCTTCAATAAGATAGCATCCAGCTATCCTTGATTACATTATTAATAACTAAACATATGATAAATACTCTAAATTGACCCTATTGCAGCTTCAAAGAAGGGGGGGGAGTTAAATTGATTTAAATATTGCATAATTTCGTAATAATTATGAAAAGTTGTTCTATACATCTGGAAGGAACCCGTGACCTTTTAGTTGAGGTTCGGAGAAAACACGTGATGAAAATTGAAACCTCAGACGCGCGTACGCCTTCTTATTCACGTAGACTTAATGTAAACAAAAACAAATATATATACACTTGAATGTATGTAGATATATATATTATGAAGGGTATAATTTGCTAAGTCGATTCCTTTCTTGTGCACAATATATAATGTAATATATAAGAATCATATTTACCATTATTCTATCGCTATATCAATATTATTCAATAGCCGAATGTAAATTATCTTTTTATTTATTTTAATTAAATACAATTAACTTTGGATATGGACATTTTACTAAAAGAACTTTTTCATAATTTACAATGTCACCAGTTCTATTTTTACCTCCTTGCCTCTATCTATTATGGGCAAAGACCCTAATCCACACCAATATTTCAGAACCCTTTTGGCTTAAGGCACAAAACCATGTGTGTTCCTCGGGCCTTCTGGAAGTGTCTCGACCATTCCAATAGGTTATTGAAAATTGAAAAGTACTACGTAGTTCCTCTACCTGAGAGTAACGGATCTTTCGCAAGAGTATCCATTTCCAGGGTGAAAGTATTTGACGAAATGTTCTCGAATACTTCCATGACTGTGGAGGTACATCGTATAGTATTGCTTATTTCAAACTTATTTACTTTTGAATATTTAAAGAGAGAAAAGAAATCTTCATTTTGGATTTGATAAAAATTAATCCAGAAGTGATTCTACGAAACTATTGGAAATTATAAGCTCTTAATTAATTTAACACACGCTATTAAGCGTGAAATATTTAGAAACATTTTGTTTTCGAAATGAACCGTCCACCATTGTACATTTCGCAAGATATGTTAATGTCGTAAAATGTATTAAAAATGAAGGTTGTATGTTCTTAATGACTCCTTACGAAGTCTTTGAATTTTGGATTCAAGAAATATGCTATTTAAAATAACGTATTATTTTTTACATTTAAATGATAAAATATAATAAATTATGATGAAGCAATCTATTTCCATGTCGCTTCAAGAGATTCACATTTTCCATTATATTTTATTTATTGCTCTCTAAATACTTCGTTCATTACAGATCCATTATAATTGTCGTGATATTCGTACACTGCATTGTATGTATATCTGAGTCCATTTATTTGTCTTTAATGGATTCATGTGAAGCTGGAGTAAGGAAAAAGTATCATCGTTGCTCTATTCCGGCACTCAAAAGTAAACACGAGTTTTTACATGCCCTGCTTTCGTACACCAGAACATTTCTTCATCGTTCATCTTCAGTAACAGCTGAGGAATCTTTCAACTTAAACTTTGGTGAATTTAGAATGATAATTTTTGAGAGAATTATCGTCATTAGCCATTTCTCCGTCCCCATCTATTCATCCAAGACACCTGCTACATTCGTTAACACGTTGTCTAACAATTCAAGCTGGAACATTGAGCATATTTCTTAAAACTGAATAATTTTCGTTATATATGTGCTCATAAAAAACATCTCTTTCGTAGCATGACTGCCTACTTCTACAAAGAGTAAACAAATTTGTTTCGCGAGTTTTTTTTTAAGAAGCAAGGTTTTTATACTCAAAATATTCCATCGACGAGACACCAATTAGTTTCCCACGTTTAGCGAAATTTACGTTGATTTTGGGGCGAGCTGGAAACCTTCGAATACAAACCCACGCTACTTGGTTTATATACGTTTTCAATCCGATTTCTAAAGCGACCGTTCGCACGGACTTTCTCCTCGGGACGACGAGAAAAGCCACGTGAGACCCTCACTGTTGTCGAGTGGAACCGAGAGAGGAAACGCTCTTAACGCACCAATGATAGTAAAGCTCTTTTTGGAACTCTGATAAAAACATCCAATTTAGAGAACGAGAGAATTAAAAATTAAACCTCAGTTGATTACGCGACTCAAATCACCATTCTTGACCGCGACTGTCTAACACTTCAGCTCTCGAGGCAGAATATTTCAAACGTTTCGAAACGGAATAACGGCGTCCACAATTGATATTTGCATTGTTGCGACCGAGTTAGCGACAGAAAAAGTAAACGGAGCACGAGTGGATAACTGTACACTACAACTGTACTCAGCTACAGCTGAGATGGGAATATATGGGTTTAAAATGCCCGAAGGGTGTGTTGGGGAGCGATGAATAGCCCCACATGGAGATAGGGGGAGTCGAAAGCAGTATAAAAACAAAGCGATGTGGACCATTTCAAAATTCACAACATGGCCATACCTCGTGAGATGAATCATTTAGTTATATTTTCCGAAACCATTATCAATTAGGATAAGATGGTATTACGTAAACAAAACCCCCATATCGTACTGAAAGCGTCCATGTAAACACTCAATCAAAACAAATGACGCATTGACTACCGAACTGTTTGGAAACGTACCGTTTCTTTCCTGAGCAATGGACTGTCTTGGACGAAAGGCCTCCTAGCAACCGATGCAAGAGAAGAGCACCGGCAGACAGTGGCTTCCATGGCAGCAGGATGAAGGGCTGCAGGAGCCAGAGAATGTGCGGCAGACAAGGCCCTCGATCCAAGACGAAGAAGAGAAGCCATTGCGGCGGATATCAGGGCTTTCAGGGACTATAGCCTGTTACATACGAGGGACTTGAAAGGTAATCCGTAAGTGACAGCGATGTATCCTAATTTCCTCTGGAGATAAGGGTCTACAGAATCGAATCACTTCCACGCAGCTCAGCAAGTACTTCTCGACAACTGATTTCTTCCACTCCTCTTTCGGGTCAGCCTGGCCCTCCTTTTGAGTTTACGCGTCTTGCCCTCCAGTGTCTCAACTGCGCATGCGTTGTCTCCCTCCCTTGGCCAAACGAAGGGTCGCCGCCCCCGAAGCATGGGATGTGCTGGCGTCGGCAGCTTTCGTGGTGCTGTCTGGCTTCCGGAACGTTTTCGCGGGAAAAATCTTTTTTCCCGAAAATTGCGCTTAATACGTGCCACATGCCACGATGGACTGATGGAGAGTATTGAAGTCTCCGAAGAAATTCATCGTTTCTCTAAGAGCTTTTGCAATAGTTCAAGGATTCATAATGAGTTACAAACTCAAAGTTAAGAATGAAAAAGTAATCTAAATTTATATAAAGAACGAGAAAATTAATTAAGCATAAAAAAATACTTCACTTTCTCGAAATTGCGTCAAATGTTGAACAAATTTTTACAAAATATATAAAATAGCGAACAACATACATACCATACGCTTACCAACATAACATACGCTTAATGCTGATACACTTACGAAATAAATAACACCGAGAGTAATTACATTTTTCACCTTTACAGCATTATAATCTAGGAATTAATTCACCTTAATCTATGCAGTCTCTTTGGAAAAATGTGCGGTCTCGTTAATCAAGAGAATACGTTTGCGTAAAGTTTACGTTACCTGTTTACGTTAAATAAATTATTATTAAATTATTATTCCATCCAGGAGAATCAGAAGATAACCATTTTAAGTACGCACAACAATAAAGTTATAGCACCCTTTAAGTTTTGTAATTATCACATATTCTGATATAATAATAAGTACTTAACTGAACTAAATGACTAGGAGAGTAAAAGTTTTGAGATTGCGCGCATCACGAGAGATGACTCAACGTTTGTAGAAATAAAGGAATGAAAATTAAACCCCAGACATGCGTACGCCTTCGAAATCACGTATACTTGATGAAAACAATTCCTTAAAAGCTCGTTTTCTCTTTGCAAATTTACTTATGTATATCATGTCTTTTGAAAGATTTTTTGAAGTATTCTAAAAGAGACATTTTATGTCATTACTTCATAATTGGAACTTAACGAATTACATTTAAAATAGATGACGCTGATCATAATTTATCATGAACATAGATTCTTTAAATCGATTCCTAAATTGATATGGACATAATTTGTATCAAATGTTAAAAAATAGATGCTTGAAATAAGGGGAAGAGTGATTCGGTACGCATTCCGGATAAATTACGGGATAGATTATGAGTATGATAATTGAAGGAACATACGAATCCTGAACCATAGTATCAATTTTAACTCTCGGATTAATTTTAATGAGGAAACAAGATGTTTAGATGTTCGTCATAATTCGGGAGATTCGAAAGTTAAACTAAGATATTTGTAACTGCAAGTATATAACTCCAAATTTAGATTATACCTTTAACAGAAAAAATAGAGAAGAAATCGAAGCCGAAAAAAATAAAGAATTTATTGGAAGAAGAATCAATGACCAGAAAAATACAAGGACAAGGATGCTTTCCTCTGAGATGAATTTAAGCTCTCTTTCAAGATTATACGTATATCTAGATTTTTCAATGTGTGGACTTTTAAATCATTCAAACAGTGAACCTGATCATAACAAATATCGTTCAATGGAGCAATAAAGAATCAAAGAAATTTCATCGTATAAACTAATGCTACAAGATATCTTGATGAACAGGAAAAATTACCTCTCCAAATCTTGATTATAACTAAATTTCATTTCTATAAGAATGGAGCCTTATAGGTATTTTGAAATTCAAAATTAAATACTAATGAAGTACTAATGATTAGTGACCGCTGGGTTTTCTGTCATAGGAATCAGCTGTTTAAATATATCACTTATAAGTATCTATAAACTTGAAAATGGGAAGAAAAATAATCCTCAAAGACTAAAATTTAACTTCCAGAAAGGATAAATAAATTACAAGCTATAAACCACTAATAATACCATATATGTATATATATATATATATATAGTATATATTTAACAGAACATATACAAATCTAACTCCTTTCAGCTCACACTATGCAGCCTTGCTTTAATTAGAATTTCTTGCTAATGAATTTTTAAATCTTTCAATTACATTACAAATATATTGTTTCTATTCTATAATGCATTTACTCCTTTCCATGTTCTTTCCTTAATTCATCTCCCTTTAATTTATGAATGTGATTCCCTGATTTTATGTTAAGTTTTTATTTGCTAAGTCTTATATTTATAGTGAAATTAATTGTTTGAATCAATATTATAAGTTTTAACTTTGAAAGATTTTTTTTTAAATCACAAAAATGTTTATTTCAAGTTCCATGAAAATTTGTTTGATAATGTTATAATCATTATAATTTCAATATTTTTAAATACAAAGCCATTGTGTTCTTGATTATTAAAGATTAATGAAAAATTTACTTAAAAAATATCCTTGTGATTAATCTTCATAAACTTGGTAATTTTCTTTTATAAGATTACTTACATTTATTTGTATAGGAAAAACCAACAAATGACAAATGAACTGAAGTATTGAACTCTTAAAAAAATTTTAGTTAAAAATTATTTTAACTAAAATTCAGGCAATTATATAATATGGTAAACTACTGCAATGAAAGATGGTCATAAGAGTTTATGAAGGAGCACCATTATATATTTAGGAAGGTCTTTTCTGAAGGAGTCAGGAAAAGGTTATAGGATATAATATGTTTGAAATAATAGGATAGTGATCACTATGTAGTTATCACCAGTATCTAAAGAATTATGTGCTAGAGCATGGGTGCGCAACATGTAACTGGGTGCAATAATTGCTGTAAAACATATTTTTATATCATATTACACAGACATTTTTTTACATATGTAGACCAGTAAATTGAATATGTCAGATATATCATACTCCATTTTAATATGAAATTTGTAAATTTTTACATATATCATAAAGAATTATTAAGTTTACTTGGATTTACTGGCGGCTATTCCTAAAGTAAAAAGTCTGTAGTGTGGCCATCAACAGGGGAAAGGTTGCACATCCCTGCGCTACAGTAAATAATCAATCTTAAATCAGAGCAATAATAACTTTTTCATCTAATATGTAGGTTGCTCTTAACAAAAAACTCGTGAAGTGATCATCAATAACAAGAATGAAAGGTGTAATTCATAAACAGAATAATAGAAATATGATATGGTTATGGCAATATGATATAGTAATATTGGTAATTTAAAAAAACAGATTGACTAAACTTCGAACATAATAAGGTTTGAAATATTTCAGTATGCAAATTTTTATTTATAGAAAACTTTATTTTTCAACAGTAATAATATTTAGGAGTACATATTTATACACATATATAAAACATTTTTTGCAAAATGCAGATTCATTAACCTCCATTATGCATGAAAAATTCAAGTATGTATTTCAGAACTTGAAATATGACCCACTGGAATAAATGAATACACAGTAACTTATTTTAATCAGTTAACAATAATATAGCTTAAGAAAATTTAGACAATCTAAAAATGAATATTTATGATCATCACATTACAAATAATGATTTTAGTTTGATCCCTCCTAAATTTTAGGAGCGGTTTATATTTTATGCAGCAATAATCTGGTGTATAAAATACAACATTTCATATGGAATGAAGAACAAAAATAAAATGAGAGACAATAAATGAGAAAACAAAAACCAAATAAGTTTTGAAAATGCTAATTTACAAGATCTAATATTCTGATCAGTATCATAAATGCCATTAACATTCAAATAATAATATTCCTTATATACTCCTCATAAGGAAACTTCATAATCATATTTTACATCTTATAGTTTTTACAAAAGACTATCTTGAGGACATCTGTAAAATCAAATGTCACAACTGATAGAAAATACACTGCAATTAAGGCTTGACTTAGCTCATATAGGTTCATGGTAGATTCATTTAACTTTTCTTGTATTCAATTCTTTCCACTTTTACTTCATCTCCAACAAGCTGGTACACATAGGTAACAACTGTTGAACTCTGAATGTCCATCAACACAAAGGATGGGTTCACCGATCTGGAAGAGAGGTTTGTATGAGTCAAGTGTGGGATGTAAAGTAAAATGCTACAGAATTAATTTTAAAAATTAATCATTTTGAAAAAATATATACACATGGAAATGATATCAGCTCTCTAGCACAGGCAGAAAACTATAGAGGGTTTTTGAGTTATTGCTAGTTTTACCTTCCACTACACTAACTTAATCTAAATCTTCTAAATATGGATAAGTCAAATTTATTCACTCAAATATACATACGTATGTCAGTGATAACAAAGTATGAATGAATAATATTTTTTAAACTTTTTATTTTAATAATAAGTTAATTTATCTGCAGCTTGGACTTTTATGGACAGATAATAGAAGTAATAACAGCGACAGAAAAATAAGATATAAACATCTAATTCCCATGTTGTTATTTTCCTCTTCAGGCTAAAAATATCTTTGACTTAAATTCCCTTCAGTATCATTTAGAACAAAAGGATATTTAAGTTATTTAATATAATATACGTATGCAACGATGTATAATCACCAGTATGAAGTTGACTTTTTCAAAAAACCATTTATATTTATGAATGCACAATGGTTTTTTAAAAAGAAATAATGTTATAAAAAGTTCAGTGCAAACTCCAACTGAAATTTTTAATTATGCATACATAATAATAAATAAATATAACTAATTTGGTCACTGGTAAATAGATTGTGACCGCACTCCGTGAGAACTTATACCATTATGAATGAACTGCAATGCGAAAAATACATCTACTCACGTATCAAGAGGATTATATGCTCCAGTAGCTGATCCAGGATTGATATAAAATTTATTTTCATGCTCGTAAGCTTCAAATTTATGAGTGTGGCCGGAAATAAGTATATCAACATCTAATTGTCGCTGAATCAATGCCAAAGCTTCTGGATCGCCCCATGGTACAACTTGGTGGCCATGAGATAATCCTATACGAAATTGGCCAACTGTAACTACCTTCTGTTCCGGATAGTTCAAATTCTATAACAGAAAGATATTTTATTCAACACTACTGTATTATATATCTTCGGAAATAAAATCCTTCATTTGCTTCTTCCATGTTTACCTCGTCAAAGTCTCCTCTGACAACATGAACATCACTTGCAAGCGTCTTCAAATAATCAAAAGTTTCTTTAGTACAAAGATTACCGGTGCATAGAATATGTTGAATTCTTCCAGGAACAAGCAACTTCTTAAATTTTGCCGGTAGACTGCTACAACGATGCGGAATATGCAAATCTCCAAGCACCAAAACAAGCTACGAAGGTAATAAAGTTTTAAGGTTAGGTAACCAATAAAACGTTGAATAATACACAAGTAAATCGATATTTTTCTAGATACCATGATTTAGGGGAGGATTTATAACACCTATTAGAAAGATTGCAGGATACTGTCTTAAACTTGAAGAGAGCGATTATGTTCAAAGCTTTTTTTCTATAAGTATATTAAATTAATTTTCAAAAGGTTCTAAAAGGAAATTCGAAATCCTGGACAGCTATAAGGATTAAGTATAACCTTATAACATCAACATTAACGAGATGACCGTCAAAACTTAAAAACAGTTGAGCATCAGATTTCACCTAATTTTCAACATCTGAACGTAGATATGCATACAAATTTCCCCCAAATGTGAAATGCCGATTGTGAACGAAATTGTGATTGTTGATTTTCCTCGATGATAATTTGTTATTTATGTATTTATCTCATCCTCGTTCATAAATTTAGCGTCACTATATTATTAAAATGAAGTGTCTGATTCCGGGAATCAATGTTAAAGGTAAGACATTAATTGAAGTATTGAGTGTTTTTATGTCTTACAATTTTCTCACGTATTCTTTTTCATGTTTAGTTTTAGCTCGAGCTATACACGCCCTAGCCAAGGTTGGCGATGAGCTCTACGTAGAACCTCTTTTAGAAGGAATATCATTCCGAACAGTGAATAGTACCCGTTCGGCTTATGCATCGTTTACATTTGATCCTGCCTTTTTTCTCCATTATTCTGACGGAGGAACCCCTTTAACTGGTGATGAGGATGATGTTGATCTCGTCAAATGCAAAATATCCATGAAGGTGTATAATCATTTTCGTAAATAGTTAATCGGTTGTTTACGTTTCGATAAAAACATTTGAAAATAGTTACTATCAAGTCGAAAAAGAAATTGATTGCTTACATTTCTTTTACAGTCCTGTGTATCAGTGTTTAAGTCTCCAAATAGTATAGATAAACATGTCGAAACTTGTCAATTGAAACTTGAGCCTGAGGATAAGAAGTTAGTGTTTCAATTTCACTGTCGATATGGAGTTGTAAAAAATCATTATCTTCCAATCATAGAGTGTGAAACATTACAGGTAAAATTAAATAGAATGAAATTTATTCAACTTTGAACTTGTTTATGACTAAAATACTAATGATTTTATCCATCACAGGCTATTTACACAAAGGAAATGGCCCCAAATGTTTTGATTTCTGAACCAAAATTACTGGTTGATGCATTACACAATTTCCAACATAATCAAGAGGAGTTAACGTTGGCCCTTACAGCAAATAAGTTGACATTGAAAAATTTTATTGATTTTGTATCAGGCAAGTAGAATTACACTTACAACAGTTCTACCAAACAGTCAATGTTCAGAATTTTTATTATAATGAATTTCCATATTTAAAAAAATTTAATTCTAAGAAGCAAAATCTTATTGTGAAATCTTAAATAAGTAAGTGATACTTAACTTAAAAATTTTACCTGTTTTCATTTTACAGATCCTAAGAAAATAACAAGAACTGAACTGTGCCTTGAATCAGGAGAGTTTGTACAGTATAGTGTAGGAATAGAATCGTCAATTACATTTTGTCTCAAGGAGTTTAGAGCTCTTTTGACTTTTGCTGAATCAGTATCAATGCCTGTAGCCATTAATTTTGAAACAGCTGGACGGTAAGATATTGAAAAAAAGTGTTTGGAAGAATAAAAAATTAAAATAAGCTTTTTTATTGTCAAATCAGTCAGAGAAATGTTGATTTTTGGTGATTTTCTATACATACATATTATAGTTAACATTCACATTGTTTCTTTTTATGAATTCGAAAAAATAATTCGTATTCAATAATTCCTCCATGTACTTCTTTGGTAAAGAAAAATTAATTTTAGCTAGTTGTTATTCCTAAACTATATGCATGCTGCAGGAATTATATTCTGTAGTAAATTTTGATTCAAACTGAATAATACAAAACTAATTTTTGTATTGATAAATGAGTAATTATCTTTTGTATTTATTATCATGTTTCATTATAGTGCAGATAATTATCATATAACAAAAGTTAGTATTAATTCTATACATTAATACTGTTAATATAATTGAACATAATTGAAGCATCATTAAGGATGGTGCATAATTTAAAATTTCTGCATTTAATTTTATTTTCACAGGCCTGTTGTTTTTATTATTAGTCATCCCCAAAGATTTGAAGCTAATTTTGTTTTGGCAACACTGATGCAGCAAGGTGATTCACAGCAAGTACTAGCATCACAATCATCGAGTGCTTCTTCCCGGAAGAGAGCTCCTGCTGCAAATGGTTTGCCTCAGGAAAATCAAAGCATGAAAAGAGTAAAGCATACTGGTATCGAAAAATCATTAAGCTCCTACTCTCAACGTTCTTTGGCTTCCAATTTAGGTATGATTCATCTTTTAATTAATTTTTTTATTAAAATAAGTGCATCAGCAATACATGAGTTCATCACTTAATATTTTTATATCTTTGCTCTGGCTACAGAAAGAGATGAGCCTGACTGTGCATAATTCTTAGAATAAATTTGTTTTTTAAATCTTTTAATTGTGCAAATTTAAAGAGCTGTGATTACTTTTTGAAGCAGATTTTATGTTTGGTGTTAATAATCTTGGAACTGATACAATATTCCCATTATAAATATTGCATTTAAATATATCAATTTAATAAGTAAGTCCCCACTTAACACTGTTTCAGTATAACATAGTATTATTGGGATTTCCACAAATCGTACACTGTATCAATACTTGTTGTACAAATGAAACGGCCATGCACCAATCAAAAGTGGTGCATTATATAGCAACAGGGTATACTATATATCTTTTTCAACATTCTTTTGTTAGTCTGTTCAGAATAAAGGTCTCAACTGTATTCTCTGAAGTCTCAATCCTATTACGAATGCATCTTCCCTGTGTCATAGTTGATCAACTAGATGTCATCAACATTACTAGATTTATAATGATATAAACATAATATTTTATTTTATTGTGATAAATTTAGAAAAAACTGATAAATTTTATTATTCTCTGTTCTTTTTCACTGATCTCCATTACATATTTACACATCTACGTGTTTAGTTACCTCGTTTAATGCTGTTTTGTTTAGCGCTGGAACATATTGGAATGTATCCCCAGCATTAAGAGGGTATTAAGTAGGGTCTTACTGTATTAATGTAATCTTATGATTTCAGATATATTTAATTAATGTGGATTTTTAAAATTTTTTGGTTAACATGTTTGTTTTCTACCTGTCCCAAATTAATTTTTTTTATTAAGTTAATAGGCTGTACATAATTTTGTTTTCCTAATTTCACTTACCCCTTTTCACAAATTGCGGCAATTCATCTTAAGGAATTACTTAAAAATATCTATATCATTTGATGATGGAGGCAAAAAATATTTTGATCAAATTATTTATGTTTTTATTTTAATTAAAATCTAATGATAAAGCTAAATGTAATTTGCATATTTGAGGGTAATTGAAATAATTGTTTTTTTTTTTCCTCTTCAGTCAAACAGCTTATATTAAACATCAAATGTGATTAAGACATACGTTATGGTGTTTATAAGTAATTTCAATGTTTCTAAAATATAATTTATTTTAGTTTCATATTGTCGAGGTTGTTAGTTTAAAAGCGTAATCCATACATTCCTTAATTATTCCTATTACTTCATTAATTTTAGTATAACTCATAATATGTTATTCCTTATTCTCAAGTAATTCAACTTAATTATTAATTCTGTACAGCTGGGTATATTATTATTAAATTTCATAATTAAAATTTATATCATTCCCTCTATTTTAGCTTCAAGAAATAAAATTCCAGAGCCTACTAAAAATATAACCAAAAGTAAGGTTGTTAGTAATACAGATTCTTTGGATAATCTGGATGAAGTATTTGAAACTGAATGGGATAATGTGAATGATGAAGGTGGAAACCTTAAATCATGTGATCCTGAAGCAACTCAAAGAGGAACACAGGCTTCAGAGAAAAAACAAAGTGATACACAAGAAAGGTTAACTAATAATAGACTAACCCAGGAGCCAATGGAGACTGGCACTCTCATGGATTCTGGTTCTAGAGGATTGATGGATTATTCAGAGCAAGAAGATATGGGAATGGATAGCTTGACAGCATCTTCAGTTGGTGGAATTAGTGTTGTTTATAAGAGATGCTTCCAGGCCACATTTGATCCTACAAACCTTCCAGGTTTTGATGAAATTCTTGCTCCCGATTCTGATGAAGAACCAGATTGATTTTCTCTATTTTCCGAATGAAGGAATTTTATTTTTAAGTTTCTTTGACTCAGTATATTCTCTTTGCAAATAACTTATTTTCTTTTTTTCTACATTCACATGCTCATTGTTACCTGTTGTAAATACTTTTGTTATAAAATGAAAATATAGATTTGAATGAATTTATCTATTAAATAGGAGAGTGACTTATTCATTCCTTTTATTTCTGTCTATTTTTCTTTGAGTATCTGAGACTTGACTGACTATCATATTTATATTGTATGTGTCATGATTTCCGACATTAAATTTGCAATGTTATTAGATAAGTACACTACATCATGGAGAGATCCAAAAAATGTTCAACAATTACTCATTTTCTTTGTTATACCAAATTATACCTTAACTTTTACTATTATCCTTTGGTGAAACACGGGTATTATACATTATATGGCTGAAAGAAATAAGAAAATTTTCCTTGGTTACTCACTTTCTTCTTTTTCTTATTGTATTTTATATCGTATTCTTGAAGGGTCAAAAGGTACCTTAATTATTTTCTTATTATAGACCTTGCAAACATTCACTCTGGTAATGATTACAGTGTAGTGAGTGCTCAACAATAATAAAAATTCTATAGCTATACTATGTATGATGCCATCTATGCAAGAAAAGTTTCCAATCAAATTCAGTTCACAGGATTCATTTTATCTGGAATTCAGATTGTAGTAAATAGTTCGAGTTCTACCATCACAGAAAATTTTCAGTTGCAAGTCAAGAGTGGAAGTGATTAAGACTATCCTTTTATCATAATTTTCTCACTAATGTGATAGTTGTTGTAAAGTACTAAGTTAATATTTATTCGGTATATGGTAGGATTTTTTAATTAGGTGAGGTAACAATTTCTTTCGATTCGATAATTAAAGTAAGGGATGACATTCAAGAATGTCCTTTGTCACACGAGCAACAGTTCATTTGAATTGCAAGGTGATATGCCTGATTTAGATTAGCTAGATCTGATGAGAAAAGATAAACAATCTCAGATCTCGAAGTACCACTTGTATTAACATATAGTTGCCCTTGATTATACAAAACTGTTAATCCTAAGGTACAATTTTTCTTTGGTTAAAACATCATTAAAATCAAAACTTCTCAAAAAAACACAACATAACTTTTGTAACAGTAATTTAGTGTGGAGGTATGTTTTATTTTTACTATTTAGCCCTACTGCTCTGTTTTTTTAGTTTGAATAAATTCGCATACCAGTATGAAAATTGATTTTCTGTTGAGCATTACGATACATATATGTGATAATGTTTAGCATTTAAACTTTAAAAATCTAAAATGAGTAAGGAATACGAGGCTCGTACATTAAATCGTGATGATCCGTGTACCTAAGAAGGAGAGACGATAAGAATGCAGGTAGTGTGTGCGCACTAAAAACATTTGCGAAACGAAAGTAGACAATTATATTTTGTGGACATTCTGAGAAAGGGTTATTGTTCTCAGCTTATAAGTTTGTTATTATTTTAGTATCTGAGTTGCACATATTGATTTAAAGTTGACTCATGCTCTCTTGCAGGAATATGTTCCAGTGAAATATTCAACATTGAAATGTTAATGACGTCATATTTCGCTGCTGCAGGAGTTATATTTTCAATCGTCAGTGTGGTCAGGATAAGAGATGTCCTTGAGCAATAGTGGAAACGAAAAGAAAGTGAGAGTTGATATCTGTGACCAGCTTATTGACGGACGTTACCTGAACGCTGCTGACAGTAGTTTCCTAGAGTTCGTTCTACAGGATGTTCAAAATTTTTACGATAAATGTATTCAAACTAGGTAATTCCTAAAGGATTTAATTTGGTGTTATTTACATCTGATTTTGTGATATTATAATTGTTAGTTTGATTGTGAAATTTGTGGTATTGAAATTCCAAATTACTTGCAGCATTCTCGTATTTCCTCCATTCAATAATTATCGTCGTTTTCTGATCCACAAACTCGTCGAAGATCATTTTGACGATTTGAGTACATTCTCAATCGGTCATTCTTTCGGAAGAAGAACTGTTGTCTGTTGGAAGGACCAATTGCTAAGGTAAGGTATACTTATACCCATATGGTGAACGTTAAGCCTCATTCAGACTTATTTCTGGTGTCTTTCTTTCTCAATTTTTAGTAAGGAGAGTTTAGGTGAACCTTCCTCTACACCTATCGCAACTTCAATGGGTGTTCAAAAGCAAAGTGACTCCAAAGAAGATCAAGACGCCAAAGTCGCTATAGCTGGTTCAGAGAGAAAAAAGGGTAATTACATATTACGTGAAAATGATCCTTTCTTTCACTAATAACCTTCTTTAGAATGATTAGCTCATTGTCTTCGTTAATTTTGCGGATGAGAAATTCTTTCTTCATGTTATTGATCCACCCTTTATTTTTTTTATAATTTCCCATCAATTTAGCGAAAACATTGCCTGCTGTTGCAATATACAGACCGCCAGCCCTTAGGAAGTCTGACGAAGGACCGTCTCCCAGTAACGCGAATGAGAGGAAGCCTAGAGTAAGGTATGTACATCATCTTACAATAGTTTTCATCGATACAAAACAAACTTAAATTTGATAAATTGGTTGTATATTGACATGTTTCAAAACGTTTCCACAGCAAGCAGCGACGGCCAGACATTGCTGTATATGTACCGAGAGCTCTACGTGGGGTACAAAAGCCTGCGGTAAAATTGTCTGCTGAAGTTGATAAGTCTCCCATCGGTTCTTCGTGTGGATTAAATGTCCATGACACCGCAGTTTCACCCCAGAGCGTAAAAACGAATTGCGGGAGGAGGAATAGTAAAGGTTATGATGGAGCCCTTTCCCAGAGCTCGATACATGCTTTGGAATCGAACTGCAATGCAGAAGGAATGGATAATCCTGTTCAATCTCCTTCCATAAACTCATCATTGAGTAGTGAAAAACATGAGTCTGTTAAAAATTGTATCAATAGTAACTCCTCCCAAGAAATGAGGGAGAAGTGCGACGAAGAAACAATTGTTTATGATACACCACGTGAATTTGCCGATAAAGTTGAACTTCCGAAAGCAGAAGAGCAGAAAGATGACAGGTTATCAGTTGAAAGTGCAGCAAAAGTTTTTAATGTGAACGGTTCTGATACTGTTCCTAAAATAGAATGTGTCTATCCTGAAAAAATGTGTGAGAAAAGTTCTTTAGATGAGCAGCCTGCTGTTGCAATACCGAGCTCGCTGGAGATGAACGGTAGACAGGTGAAAGGGAAATGTTCCGAAATTCCTTCACAGTCTGGAGATAGTGAAATGTTGCCGTGTGTATCTGATTTAGATGGGCCGGAAAAAAGGGAAAGTGTTCTAGTGATTGCAAATCAAGAGATGGAAGTTTCAGTTCAGTCCAAAAGGAGAAAAAGTGATGATATTATCAAAGGTGTTGGGGACTCGAAAGAGAAAAATAGCAAAACGGTTAGCATAGGAAAGGACTGTTCGGGTGAAGTCGAAAAACGGCCTGTAGAAAAAGTTAATGGTAGCATTTCAAATGATGGTGTACCGTTATCCAGTTGGGAAGAACTTTTTGAAATTCCGGAGGACAGCATCGAAGTAACAAGGGGTGGTGAGAGTAAAACGCAAAAGTTAATAGATGAGGTAACTTCGGCCGTTGGAAAAGTGAATATTGTGGAAAAGCCACGGTGCAATTATTCTCAGTATCGTACTGATAATGCTAACTTTCTCTCCGAACTTTCCCATGTGGTTGAGATTTATGGTTTCCCTGCCGAATTCAAGACACAGGACCTCATAGCCGTTCTGTCTCCTTTCGGGGGTGGTAATAGCGGCTCTCCTGCGTTTGAGATTAATTGGGTAGACGACACTCATGCCCTTGCTGTGTTTGCTAGCGCCTTTGTAGGTGAGATACTTAATAGTATATTTTAGTCTTTTTGTTATTACTAATATATATATATGGTGTGGTTTATGGCCATGGCTAATGAGACCATACAGAATGATTTGGGTGTCGTATCAGCTATTTCAATTTTTAAATTTGTGTCAACTCTCATAGATATTCCCATAAACTCCCAAAATAATCATATTACCATATACTTACTGCTATAGGTTAGGTTTATATTGGCATGGAATTTTATGTTTTAGTGGTAAAATTTAAAAACTATGTGGGGACTATTTGGCCTATTAATAAATGAATCAGGAAGGTCGACTCATGATGTTTTTATGTTAATTATGTATGTGATATTTATGTTTTACCAAATAATTATAAGTCATTAAAAGAGATTTAATTCAATTGAAAAGATGAGAGAGAGTAAATAAATGTAGTATCCCTAATCAATATTTATGTCATGAATTTTGGAAAATTTAAGTATTAGAGAATAAAAATGTTCTCATTAAATTTTCTAACAGCTGCTGATGTCCTCAACTTGGTTCATCCATTGGTGAAAACACGAGCACTTGATGAGTCATCTGCTGCATCAAAGGCAAAAGCAAGAAAGACACGTGAATCTCTCCGAGTCCCATTCCGTCCTCGGCCTGAAACATGTCCTGCAATGGCTCAGAGATTAATTACTGGGGCCTTAGGGGTTAACCGAAGGCAGAGTAAAGCAGAGCGTGAAGAAGAGAGGCGTTTGTTACGTGAGGCAAGAGGTAATGGGTTTGTTATGAGGTGAAGAAGAGTTGGGCTATGGTGAAAGTTTTATTTTAGTTACTATTTATCTGATATTAATGGCTAAATGAAGAGTCCTCATACACTCTTTACTATCATTAATGGATTTTGCATGGTCAATTTCATACCTTGTTTATTTATTCATACTGCAGTTTGATGCTTTGTGAGGTACTCGTAGTAATGTCTAATTATAGTATATTACACACATTATTACTTAGTTTTATATATACAAGAACAGAAATTTTTTTATGTGTATCTATTGTTTACAAACTAGTCACAATTTAAGTTATAAGTTTATGTTGCTATATAACTACTTCAAACATCATACTACAACCACCAGATGATCTCCCACTCCTCTCATACTTGTCATTGGCAGGTTCACTTCTCATGTTATTTGTTTTACTTACCTTTAATGAAACATTTGACATTTTTTGGGTAAGGCTCAAAGACTTCTGCAAGTAGACTTTTCCAATTCTCTATTCAATTTAAAGAAAAGTATTTTCTATTATCATTTATTTGCTTATTATCATTAGTTATGACTACCCATGTAATCTGCTTCTTTTACTCTATCTGGTATTTCCTTAAATGTCATAATTCCCATGAATGATATAGAAAACTGATAATCTCTTTTTCTTCTAGTTTCTAGACTCCCCCGCCTAATTCTTTTAACATCTAAGAAACGCTAATTCCTTTTTTGATAAGGATTCCATAAACATTCACCATATACTAGTATATTTCTTGTATTTTCTTCTTTGACTTTTTGAGAGCATATTACAAAATAGAACTTTTTATTGGCTTTGCCTTTTCTTTTTTCTATGTGCCCATGCCTTTTTGAATCTCTGCTGAAAGTGACCCCTAGTACTTAATAAATTATTAACTACTAGGGGGTTTTCTCCAATTTTCTTTTGCTAAAAGATTACTGCTAATAGTATAGAATAACTGAAATTTGTTCTTATTAAACCTAATTACCTCACATTTATCTTTGTTGATATCTAATTCGTTTGAGTTGACCCTATTATTCATTTCATATATTACTTTTGATATCATTTTTGGTAAATCAGTACAATCGCCGTTCTTATTTATGACCCTGTAGATTATACAGTACTGAAAAAAATTAAATTCTTTCATAGCATTTATAGCTCCTCTTGGTACAATGTTCTCATTAAACATCACACTACATGGAAGCCCCATTTCAAACTAATAACAAAAGAATGTATGATAAAGTGTTTTATTATACAAAATACTTTAGATAATATTAATTTAGATAAACTTCTAAAGAATAAAACCTAAATAGTTCTTCCTAAATTTTTTCCATTCTTTTGTTTCCTGATTTAGAAATCAGAATAGATGATGTATTTATCAGTGTATAACATGCTCTGGCACTTAATATTTGAGCACTTATTAATGTAAAGAATATAACATGAAAGTAAAAGTTTCAACTGTTTCACCCGTTTACTTTCAATTAGAAAAGTGTGTTATGCCAAAAATACAGTAGTTTCTTGTTTCTCTATTTTCTATTTTAGGTTGATCAGTGATTGATTATTAACTAGCATTTTGTCCTCTAAATTCCTTGACCTCTGTAGGCAGATTGCTCCAATCCTATATGGTTTAATTATTGAAATGTAATATAGGTCTCTAACTTTTCATAACTCAATCTCTTTTATTTAAAATTTCATTTTTAATAGAGATTTTATTGAAAAAATGATTTCTACATGAAATGTTCTTGTCATTATACATTATTTTCCATACTCTCTTGTGACATGTATAGGGAAAACTAAGCTAATTTCCTAAACTAACCAATCTCCTCTCCTCAAAAGCTTCCCACCACTTCCTTGACCTATTTGGTGACTCTTCCACCTCCTTGTCACTTGTTTAATGTTCAACAGTCTTTACCTCCTTTATTTTGATAAAAAGATGGAAGTCTGAATGAGCCGAATCAGGATTGTAAGGTAAATGGTTCACAGCATTCAATCCAAAATTCAATTCAAACTCAATTCCAATACAAATTTCTTCCAGTCTTTCTGTATTTAATCTTTTTTCTGGTTTCTCTGGGTGATTTTATTTTCTCTGGCTTTTATAGAGATGCTTCCCAATAGCTTCTTCAGTCACTTGTTTTTGTGACTTTTGTTTCTTTTTATCAATTTCCACTGGAATTCTTTCTTGCTTTCATCAAGTTTTCTTGTACCTCATTTTTGAAGCACAGCATCTACTTCTTGCATTCTGTAAGGGATTGATTATTGTTTTTTTAACTCATCTTTCCAGCTATCACTTCCTGCCTTGAAGCTATTTAATACTTCAAAGTTGGTTATGTTATAGAGTTAATTTATTAATATCTTTCATATTTTTAAAATTCCATTTAGGCTTTCATATTCATTACCTCTATCAGTTCTTCTGTAGTCATACTGCATATGGTAAAGAATAAATAGATATAATGTGGAAATAGTGTAGGAATGGAATCAAATGTGATAATTTATTGCAAGTGGTAATAAATGTACAAGTATATTTATCACCTCTTGTTACACCTTCTTGTTAAAATGGAGAAACTTAATATCTGTCAAATTCTGTAAGTATCCAATTTGTTACAGAAAAGAGAAGAAGTGCTGCAAGGGAAAGAGATGCAGCTTGGGAAGGTACAGTTGCCAGTACCATATGATCACTGCTACCCTAAATATCTCAGATTACCTTGGATCACCTTGGGAGTTGCAGATGAAGTTGTTGAAAATTTGTGTGTCTATTCTTGTCTGTAATTCTATATAGAATTTCAAATGTTTGAGACTCACATTTACTTAGAATGTCTTAATTTTTGTTCACTCATTATATTATTAAGTTTTTGCATTAACTGTGATCCCTTGTGCCTTAATCCATGCCATAATTGTGGCTAATTATATTAGATGGATGTATATGATTTGTTGAAGAAATTTCCTAGTTTCTTATTTTGTTTATATGACATCCCTGCTGGGTTCCATTTGGAAAAATCAGGACTGGGTTCCATTTGGAAAAATCAGGAAATAGTACAGGAATTGAATCAACGCAGACTGATTATCTAGTCATTATTTTGTTAAGCAATAGTAACTATTTGTATAAAATGTTTACATTAAAATAATGTACTATTTTATCATTATCTATTTCATTCAGAATGTAGTTTTTTATTGCTAAAAATTTTCATCTGATGTTTATTTTTCTTTTCCATCCAACAAAGATCTATTTGTTACCAGCTCTAAGTATGTGCATAGCTTGTAAATCTTTATAGGCTGAAAGAAATGTGGTTATTAAACTAATATTTTAAAACATTTATATACATGTAGTCTCATTTTCCCCCCACATTTCAAAATGTTGAATTTTATGTATCCTAATTATACTCTCCAAAGATTTATAAGGTAAAAAAAGTTTAAAAAAGTATTTCTACTTGTGTTTCATATTAACTAAAAATTTCAAGTAAATAAGTAATTTTGATAAAGAGATGCCAAATATTTCCAAGGAAAATTTAAAAACTTAGAAATCAACTAAATATTTGCTACCAAATAATAAACTCATTTATTCTGACTTCCATGATGGCTAAATTGCATACTATTATTATTAATATTCCAATGCTCTTTTGATCTCACAGCATCCCGTTGGACCTCTCAAATGGAAACCCAAATGCCCCTCTATTTTATTCCTCAGTTCATCATCACGAATAACATACTTAGTGGTAATGTAGTGTTGAAAAATCCTGGGAGCCCGAGAGGTTGATCGGACAACCAATATCCATAAGTATCGATAACAAACATGTCAGGGTGGATTCATTATATAGAGACTAACGTGTTTTTTAGAACTACAAGGCGCACACAAGCCCTATATAAAAAATTCGGCAATGAACCTTAAATTCCGGTGCGCTGTACGAATCCTTGTTGTGCTGAGGTCTTGTGGCCCCGAACCAATTTGTACACTGAGCTGAAAGATTTGTCAAAATGTTTATAACGTCTTTGATAAGCGACGAAGCTACATCTCTTGATTGTCCAAGTTTAATCGCTGGTCCAAAACCTCATGGAGCCAGCTTTCTTTGTTATATTAGCTAAACTTGTTTTGGATAACTCAGTGAAGTAACCAACTGATTCGAGGTTATCTAGGGACGATGTACCAATCGAAGCCCAAACAATCGACTATAATGAAACTATTCGGCAATGAAGAGCAAGATTGTTTACTTATGAGGAATGATTGAAAACGTGAGTGTACTTTAGGTGAATTATTATGTGTTTCAAGTTAAGAATATTGACAGTTTATTATTTAAGTTTAGTCGAATAAAGTCTCAGCTATTCTTCTATTTTGTTTCGCCGTATGCGCCTTATCATCCAGTGTGCCTTGTCATCCGAAAATTATGGTACACAGAATAATTATTTGAATCTGCCAACTCTCGTATAATATTTCCTGATCAGTTCAGGTTCATGAAACCAGTGTGACACTTATATGTGACCTTATTCTCTATATCTTTTCACAAACTCACCAGATATTATCATGTCCATACCTGATATGCCGATTATAGAGCTTCCGTGAAGAAGTATTGGTCTGCCTTTGTGTACATATAATTTTGACTTTGCCTGCCCCCTAACATATGTGTAGTTGCCTTTTAGACAGTCATCGATACAGATTTTGTAGCCATGGTCTTGACCAATGGAACTATCAGTACCTTAAAAGCTAATAAAAATAAAATTAATTGCAGAAAACACAATATATTCTATTAGTTCTCAATTTGTGCAAGTGGTATCCAGTTAATGGAAGACGTTTTTGCAGAGGTAAGTTTATTTCTTGGGGTTAGAGATTGGGAGAGAAACAATCTACTGAAGTCTAATCTTTCTAAAAACAAATGGATTCAAATCACTTACATTAATACTTATGCTTAGAATATTTAAAGAAAACAAAATATAATATTGATATCCTAAATCTTGGATGGATAATAGCAAGTAAAATTAATATAGAGCTCAGTGGAAAGCAACACATTATTTATAACATAATACAACCCACTTTGAACTCATTAAGTCAATCTATATATTTTTAAGAATATTCAGCAGACTAATTTCAGATAAGAAAGAGTTAATGTATAGGATCTACTCTAAGTAATATTCCTTGGGTTTATTGAAGGGCCCAATGAGCATTTTGCTAGATAAAATTCTTCGGAATTTTAAATCCTTGTATCTTCTCAATGTTTATGATTTTACTTTTAGTAGACTCAATATTTCACTATAGATCCCATCTAATAAAATTTATCTTTAAACAGTAGTATAAGAATAGAGCAAAAATGATGTGTCAAGTAAAACAATGAAATTCAGTTTAGATTAACCTTTACCATTGTCTAGAAAAAGTTATCACTGTGTCTGCAAGCAGTAATGATTTAATGTTTAGTAATGACAGGTGTTGGTATCTATAAGAATTTTATTTCCCGGAACAAATTTCAAAATAAAATGTTTGAATTATATAAAGAATGTATTATTGAATTCATCTTAAGTTGTTTTAAAATTTTACAATAGCAATATTATCATTGAAAAACTTATTGTAAATATATGTCAAAGGAGAAGGACTGACTTATAGAACATCATCCGGTCAGGTCCCATAAAAAATAATCCTATTTTTTGTGAAGTGCAATATTTGGACATTATCTTGCTTTTATGAAACACAAAATTTATTCCATATATTTAATGAAGTTCAACTAAAATATAATGGCATATTTGATGATTATATTATCAGTTTTGTTTTGTTGATGAAGATTTTTAAAAATGGAAGAAGCAGAGTTTTTTAAGATATTTAACAACCTGGATTGAGTAAAACAGCTATTATAGCTTTAAAACTTCATTTTAATAAGTTTTAATACATTTCCTTGTAAGTAATTTGTTACAAGTTGAAAAAATAGATCTCAAGGATGTGAAGTCATTTTATACAATAACTATTAATCATTCACTCAATTTTATAACGTTGAATTATAATGCATGGACAATTAGATTTCAATCATGACATTCAATCAATTACTTTATATCATTATTATTTATTCTATTTTTACTGTAATTTTTCAAATGTATACAGATTGAATGGGAAATGAAGCTCCTTCATGTTTATTATAGCTCAAGATTTGATTTTGATATTAAGATAGTTTACTAAATTCATTTATGCTGGCAAAAATATTATTTTAATGGTATAAAAAGTCAACCTTAGGGCTTCATAAACCTGAATTATGCTATTTCCTCTTAAGTTCTGATAATATCATTTGATGTAGTGATTATTTAGAAACAAAATCAGTATTATTAGAAAATGTAAATGAATCAAGATATTACATTTGACAATTCTGAATACATTGAAATGCTTTAAAATTATAATTCTCTATGTTACTATCTGAGAAATTAAAAAACCTGTATATGAAATTGCTAAAGTGTGCTACTACCTGTTATATTTAAATATTAGATAAAGCTGAGTGACTCCTTGATTTATATATTCTTTTTTATTGGTCAGTTTCAAATGTGGTATGTATAAACAATTCATTGGTAAAGGAAATATATGAGTATCTCCACATCTACTTTAAATCATTTACAATCATTTCTGTTCAGGAAAAACATTGAATACATCAATCTTTTTGTAGAAGTACTTGTGTGTGCTTTCTTAAAATTTTGATTTAATACTGAAAATCATGCAGCATTACATTTTCCTAGGAAGTGTGGCCTGTAAATCTATCAGAGTTAACCTCAACTAAATCGTTTAATTGTATACATTAGAGGAAGATTTCTATTTTCAATAGAAAAGTAAGTTTAATGAAAGAATGATTTGGTATAAAAATGTAGAATCAGAATCTAAAAGTAATCAGTGGAGATAAATTTAAATATTTAGATTTATTAATATTATAAGAAAATGATAGAATATAAGTAAAATGAAAATCTTAAAATTTTGTTCACAGTTATAGTCCATGAATTCATTAATCAATTACAAAATATGGACAACCTCCTTGGCTATTATAAAATTTACTGAATGTTCAAAGAAAAGCAATAAAGTGTATTAAGTTTCTACAGCACAGGTAACTTTTACATCAACAATTTCTTATTTAAATTTATTTTTCTTACTCAATTTCATCCTGTACTTTCTTTGTTCAATTTAATTAATGTATATTCATGTGTAAAAGATATAGCACTCACAGTCTTTGATAAGACAATGAATGATTTTTGTCAATGCACTAAATACCATCAATAATTCAACCTCTAAATAGGGATAATCAACCTGAAAATTCCTACCTCTTTGTAGTTGAAGGATTTAAGAAATTTTAATTTATGTAGCACATTGAGTTCATATGAATTGAATATAAGGTTGAGTTTTTGAGTTGAGATTTCTATTCTTTAAAAAAAAGATGAATTATTTGATTGTACTGTCACTTATGAGCTTGTTTTTTTTCTGATTTCTGTATAGAGATAAGAAAACCCAACAATTTGTATTAATACATTAAGAAAAAAGGGCTAAGATATATTTTCTAGAGACTTAATCTTTCTTGTATCACATTCCTTGATGTTTAGTTTATTATGTTACCAATACATTGAAACCAATACTGTCATCTACAAAGCTCCCACTTACATAATCCTATTCATGACAGTATCATCCATTACTTCCACTTTAAAATGAGCACAAGGGCTGTTAAATCACCCAATATGGTGAAGAAACAGATCCAGAAGAACATAAATATTAATACCTATGTTGGTGATGTATACTAATTGAAAACTTAAGCCACCATGCAAGTCAGTCAACTTCAACCACCATCACAGTTGCTGAGCCAATTCCACTTAGTGGTAAGACTTCTGTACGAGCAGTTGCAGCATAACTGCTACCTACGTCATAATCTTCATAGTCTGTACCCATCCTGCATCTTCTACTGCTTGTGTTTTGGTTCAAGGTGCTCCTAAATAGTGACTTGTAGTAGGAACTTCCTCGGCTATGTCCAGTGGTCATTGACACATGTCTGGCTGAGTGACCATTTCTTTGTCTTCCCCTCAACCATCCTGTGACCTTTCGCCCTCCCTTCTTTGTCTGTGGCACTCTGTCCGCTATACTTCCATTTGCTCTTCTCCCCCCCTCTCTTCGGTCAGTGTGCCTCCACCAGAAGCAGAATGTGCGACGGAACTCCTTCCGAAATTTACCTGACATAGACAAAATTAGAATTGTTGGAGATAATTGCTCCTTTGACCTGTATAACTACTTTGATGCATGATATATCTCTTTTATAATAATCACACTAATAAACACTGCCAAAGAACCTCAAAAGATATATATTGAGGAATTTTTTTTCTTTTAAATTAGGCCATTGGATGTTGATTATGGAAATAAGGAAGTAATTTTTATTGATAAATAAATATTTAAAACAGTGTTTAATTAGAATAATTTTTATCAAGATATATGTTTTTAGATAAGAAATGTCTTACTTGATTATGAATGAAGTATTCTGAAATGCTGTAGATCAGATAGAGCTTATATTCCAGATTACTTTGTATATGATATTTACAGTTGTAGATCCTTAATAACAACATTGTCAATACTGTGGATGGTTTAATGGATAGTAGCAGAAAGCTTAAGAAAGCTTTGATGTGGATGGTATTTGTTATTTATAGTGAGAACATGAAGACTGGGGAATGAGTATACTAACATAAGCCAGTACTGGTAATCAATAAAACAAAATATTATTTAGGTTGTATGCATGTTTTAGATGTAATCATCTGTACAGTACTGCTTAACTGATAATAATTTTGTTGATACCTTAACCACTATTCCTAATCAACCATTTAATTTTTGAAGAAAGCAATATGAATAAACTATTGTAGAAATAATTATCATCAAATTATTATTTAAGAATTTAATAACTATTACCCACCATAGATAAAGACTATAATTATATGGATAACATAAATATAGAGCTACATCTTCATAAAGCATTTTATAGAAATTGAATTTTGAAAAACATTGAAACCTACCTACCAAATTCCAAGTTAAATACATTATGGAACTTTGGTGCAATATAGATTATTTTAGAATGTATATCTGATGCTTAGGTATTTATATACATGGAGAGGGTAATTATATACTTATAATTAAGGGTAATTATATTCTTGGAATTTATGAATAGTTTTGTGTAAAATAATTGATGGTTTGCATAGTAATTGAAATCCAAGTCAAGTTTATAAAAATGCATCATGCTTATTAATAAATCATAAATATTTCTAACATTTTTCTATAAAATATAGAGAGCTGTAAAATTTTTGGACTATACATGAACATTAAAAAATAGAACTTAAGAAATGTTTATAATTTTACACACACTGTCATTAAATTTAGAATGCATTATCTAACATTTATTTATATCAATGCTGATTAATTGCAAAATGAGTGGAAAATTTCAAGAATGTTGCAATGAAAGAATTTCAAAATAATATTTTCCAGCAAAACATATAATTTCCTTCAGGTAATCCCTGGTATTAATTAATTACTCTCCCTAAAGTTAATTAAATTTTAAAAATTCCTCCTCCCATTTAATTAGTAACATTTATTTGACAATCTTGCATGTTAAATGGAATATTATTACTATTTTTTACAATGTAATAAATTTATGTTCATAAATTGAGATACATGTGGTACATCCTTAAGATAGTACATTGAAAATATTACATCATACACCAATACTATTTATTTCAATAGTGATTTCACTGATGAATTTCAGACTAAATCTTTTATTACCTTTATTATTTCACATTACATAAAAAGGTAATGATAGATTTTATAGGAAAGCAAGAAATTTTATGGACTTCAAAATATTATTTTGATTCGTATATTACAGAAATAAATATTTAAAGCTCTTTTAGTATGACCATGACAATGAGAAATTTATTATATTTATATGTTACCATTGTATTTTAACAGCTGTATGTCACAATTCTAATTTTCTTGATACATTTTTGAAATGCATGAAATACATCACTGTTTAACAAAAAACTGCATGAAATAACCATTTGTGAGTGGAAATGATATTATAAGAATGAATTTAGAGCTATGACATAAATTATAACAAAAAGAACAATAAAGCAAGAGAACACCATTAATTCCATTACTATCATTAAATTCACTCATTTTGCATCTAGTATGCACCACAAAATATGATACTTTCAAATAGAATCTTGATGCAAAAGGATAAAAAGACTCTGCATAAAGGATCTCAGTGGATTGTAAACAGAAATTATGGATTAATTAAAATACCAGTACATTGTTTCATATTTTCACTGTTACCTGTGTATGTTATAATTAAGTACAGTATGGGGATAATTTTTTCATAGCTTTTTATGAATAACAGCAAGACTTCAAGAAATATTTAACCTTTAAAAAATTATCAACATATAACATAATTTTATAAAGTTCTAAATTAGAATGTTACAAATGAGAATTAATACTTTAAAATGCATTGATATGCTTAATTTTTCTATTTACATATATTTAACATTTTGATTCATGATTATTAATCTGAAATAAAGACATCCTTAATGCAATGATTTCCTTTTCTCATATCTGTTAATTAATCATTTTTATCACAAATAAAGAGGTAGATGTATCCTTAGTGAGGTAAAGGTGTATAAATAACATTACATAACATTACATAACATTTGACTTCTAACAAGTTAGATGCTTTGGATCTAGTCATTTAAAAAATCATAAAATAATACACATTGACAAGATTTTCTATTTATAGTATTATGTTGTTCATAATTTGTTTCTTGCTTCAGGCACCCTAAATTTACAAATGAGAACATGAAATGAAAATTAAAAGATTAAGATAAATTAATTTGTACAAATGACATTGTTATTTACAAGAGTATGTTATAAAATAACCATGAGTGCTAACAGCAATTAACTTTATTTATTTATTTAAATAAGTAAAGTACAAAAAATTAAAAATTTTGTTTTATTACCTTATAGAAATCAATAAAATCTCTATCAACTGTAAAAACATAATGCTTGAATAAAGAAGAATCGTAAGTAAAAAAATAATTCAAATTATAAATTTAATATATGTTAGAATTAGGCACAGTTTTAATGTCATAAAGGTTACATTAGGTAAAATTTTGAGCTATCTTATTATTTTTTGTTATACATACAAATTTTCACATCAATTCGAATAACATATTAATTGAACTAAAAATTTGTGCATGCATATTCACTTGATTCTGTTTTTTAGGAATGATTTTTGAATATTGGATAAGGTTATGCTTGATTCTATAGAATTCCAGAAAATAAATGTTCTCCATGATTGAAACTGGATCAGGAGAGAGAGGAGAAAATATTGTCCTCTTTAATCAAGTCAAGAGATCACTGCATCACTCTCATAATCAGATCATAAGATTTTTTTACCATTGTATTAAGAAATGAGTAATTTTATTTTTATTTAGCATAATCTTTGATAACTTGGTTTGATCTATTCTACACCCACTTAAGCATAGGTATCAATAGGTGAGAGTTATAAGTGTGAAGGAGAAGCCAAGAGGCATAGGATTAAATAGTTTTTTAATACAACTAAATGCACACTCCAAACATTTTTATGAAATCTTCAATAAAAGTAACAACTTAATCATCATGGTTCCACATTAGAACCATTCATAATTCCTGCTCCATACAGTCATAGCTGCTTAATAATGTCTTAAGCTAGGGATATTTTTCATGGACAAAAATTAATCTTCCATTATACAGCAGTGTTAATCAAAATAAATTTTCCATTGGATTAATGAGGCAAATGATGGTGTTGAAGCTGAATAAGATGACTTCTCTGGTAATTTCTTTCATTATTTAGCATCCTCTGGTGCTGACTGATGCTGCAGTGATTCTGCATGGATGAAGATGAGCATTCCTCTTGACAGCATGGTCCACAAACAAAAGCTCGCTTGAATTCTCTCCGAAATTTTCCTGAGGAACATGTGAGTGAGGGACAGAATTTTGGTGATAAAGGAAATATTATTTTATAATAAGAAAGGTATGAAACTCTTAACTCTCATTCCCCATGTATTTTTAAGAACAGTAAAGGAAAATCTTTCACATTTTTTCCACCCATTGTAATTAAATTTTACACATCAAGAAAGTATTCTTAATATTTAATATTATTCCATGCTATATCAAAAGGCTAAAAAAGCATTTTACAATAGGGGGCATTCAATATATTGTGTCACTCAACAATCTCTCAGAAATTATTAACAGTAATCACAATCACGTACATTCAAAAAGCGTCATGACTGTACAGCCTGTGCATTTTTAGATGAATATTTAAGTTTTTAAGAATTTTGCATAAGCCAAGCCAAGATGTACTTTTAATTCTATAGACAGCTAAAGAGTATAGTTAGAAAATTTGTATTATAAGTAAAGCATAAGTAACATTTACTGTGCATAGACAATTGTGTAAAAAGCATTTAGAAAACTCTCATAAAATGCATTTAGCTTACCAAATTCTAGAACTCTAGGCTTAATTATAAACATTTAAGAAGCCTTGATCTATAAAAATACAAAAACTTATTTTTAGGATGAACTGTTTTAAATTTAATAAATGAAATTTTTGTTATACTGGTGTAACTAACAATTGTAGCAAATCATAGATTACTCTGTAATGAATTGTTATATTTTCCTGCACGTGCTCTTTCATTTCATCAGGAAACCATTAAGACATTAAATAATATTATTCATCTGAAAATTAATTATTTACGAAAATTGAATTACTGAAAATATACCTTTGTGCATAAATATTCCTGAGAAAGGACTGATATGATGAAAAGTTGTTTTGTCTGAATATACTGTTGAGCAGGGATTTTTTTGCCACACTAATAAACATTATTGTATGTAAGTTTTAAACTAATTAAACCACATGAAATAATTTATGATACATTTTCAAACTAATATTATGGAATGAAATTGATTAGTGATAATCTGAATGGAATTTGATTTTAAAACAGGATAAAACATTATTTTTATTATACTATATTATAAATAAATATAAATATATGAACATTTAAATTATTTGATAGATGTTTCTCTATCACTTTCTTCTGGAAGGTTTTATCATCGCTCTTATGTATCATAACTTATGATTTTAGAAAAGTTAAATTAACTTTATTATTTTACAAGATTAAAATATCTATGAGTTTATTGGTATGTTTAATAAATGCCTTTAGAATAAATGCTGACATAACAAATACTGACTAACATGCTCCTATTTGTTAGCATAATAAAGTTAATATATGAATAATACTATGAAATGGACTAAATCAATCAAAATAATGTTGAAAAACCAAGAGTAACACTCATAATAGTAGAAGTATATGTCGCTCTGTTTTTACCAAACTTCTCTTGAGGAAAGATAGATTATAGAAATGATAACTTGACGTAAAAATGTATTTGACCAATGGTTTTAATTAAAAATCTTTAAATCGATTAAGTTAAGTATGCTGAATATTTTTGGGTTCCAGAGTCTATATCATTATAAAAATGATAAATATGTCTCATAAAGTAATGAAATCTATATATTCTAAATTTTTTACATAAGACTCTATTTAGGTTAAGGTTTACCTTGTCATAATTTCAATTAATAGAAAATTGATGTTGTGTAATTTCTGTTCATTTGTGCTTATATAGCATAATTATAATCTGTTCATTATTATTCTTTTGAAAGACACCCTTCAATTATAAATTTATTACCATGTTTTCAAAATTAGTTTCATCTCTTGATTAATCCAGTAATGATATATTTCCAGCCGATTTTAGGATTGAACTGAAAATTCATTCCTCTCTTCATATTTTAAATCCATAAAATTTTTAAATTTTCAAAAACTTCTGAAGTACGAAGTTTTTATATGAATCTTTCCATAAAATTTTGTTTGGACTAAGAGACTAGATGCTGATTTCAAAATTGGGTTGACAGAATAAAAAAATATGTCTTATCAGGATATTAATATTAGAAAATTCATCACAAAAAAAGATAGCCAGATACTCATGCAGACAAAATAGTGTTCATTCTTAGGAAGAATTTTCACCAATCAATTGATTTGTGATAATATCATCTACATAGTACTATAACCATATCAGAATAAGAAATTTAAACTGTATGACTCCTCAGTACTCAAAAAGTAATGTTGTTTACGTTGTATCACTTCATTTCTTACAATAACCCAACAGCAGTTAGTAGATTCATGTATAAATTTTAGCTATTAGTGGAACATATTCTTCATAAATGTATGAGTTAAATGTGCATTATATAGCATCGAGTCCACAGTTGCCTTTATATTCCATGATTCCCCCACCTACAAAACTAGAAAATAAGTAAGGAGAAAAATATGTTTAGATGAACTTAACCTATATTTTGTATTATAAGAAAGCTATCTAATATCTTAAGTGAAAGGTGGCTTATTTTATAGTTACAACTACTTTATAGCAATTGTAAAGGATATCGTATGGTATTACAAGAAGTGATCGTATTTGTACATCTAGTACAAATTTGTGTTTGTTGCGTATTCTCCATAGGATTACAGCGATATCAATAAAATTTAATTTATGATCCATACCAATTCAAAATAATGGAATCAAATTTATTTTTATGTTCGAGTAAATATTACTATTAAATTCTGTGAAAATTTGTAGAAAGAAGTCAAATAAGTTATTTAAATTATCTCAAAGAAGCATCTTTATTCAAGCCAAAGGTAAAATTAAATATATTAATTGTATTGGTCATAAAATTATGAAAGTAAGGAAGTTGATGACAAATTTAACTTAGACAAATTTATCGCTTTGAGGAAATATTTCATGGATACTGAATTTAATTAGAATCAAGAGGCCTGCATTCTTAGGTGGAAAGGGAAATTGACAGATTGATTTGACATATATGATTAGTATTTTGCAAAAAATTTTGCCAATCTTGTCCTCAGTTGAGAATAATGTAAAAATTTGAAATCATAAATATTGATATTAATTAAAAGTTAAACATCCTCAAATAGAATCAAATGACTAAGGAAAATTTTTCAAATAAACTTAATTTATAATCATTTATATTAATAATTTATTTATGATGATTTCAGCTTACAAAGATAAATCTAATTCTATCATAGATTTTTCCTCGTAGCCCACTGTTCTTCTAAGACCCCACGACAAAGGTTTTAGATAAGTATAAGAAATGATAAATATATAAATGCCGCTCTAGTTTTAAACATTTAAAGATTTTCCAGCCTTAGACATACTTAGATGTAATAAATGTAGGTAACTGCTTATAAAGAAGGAAACCACTATAATACCAGTCACCAGTCATTGGCTTGATAACATGAAAGTATATCATAATGATAGAAATATTAGATAAAATAACATTTATAGATTACATAATATATGCATTCATTTTAATCAAGTTCTTGAATTCCCTGTTTCTATGTGTTGTTGAGAGCTAATTATTAATATTGATAAGATTATCATTATGAGACATGAGAGATATTGTGAATACCACTGGAATTTCTATAGAAAATAGTAAAATGAGGATTTACTCACCGCTCATGAAGTTATAAATCACTGGATTAACAGCACTATTGGCATAACATAGCCAATGGGATAGCATTGACAGAGCTACCATTTCATCTGTTTGTGGGATGACTATGATGTACCTTAAATAAAGATGAGATACATATATGTTACCATCAGCTTTTATCTCCCTCCATCACATTTATTTGCTAAGAATTAATTATATTCTACATCAATTTCTGGTTCATTTTGTATCTAATGACTATGAATATATCCTGTTCTCTTTTCATCAATAATTATTACAGAGGTAATTATAGTTTCTTTAAATCTATTTTTCTGATGTTTTATCTATTATAAATTATCATCACTGAAAAATATTATCTTTCTTAGGTTTAGTAAATAAATCTATCATATACATGAGTCAGAAGATTGTGTTTATATGTGATATATCATGTAAATTAAAGAAATCATCCATATAATAGAAGAGGAGAAATCATAAAAATAAGCTGATAGAAACTGAGTTTTGTATAAAAAATGTATTAGAAAAATATTTAGTGTACGTTACCTAAGAATTCCCAACAAATGGACAGGGAAATAGCACACGGCAAACATTAGGACCACCGCCACTAACATTTTTGCTGCTTTCCTACGCGATCTCAGTTGCCCTTCAGTGCTGGCATTTGCATTGGTCACTACACCCTGTCCACCTACTGAGGAGGTAGTCCTCCTGGAAGCAGTGCTCACTGAGGGAGAAAATACACCATGATATATCAGAGATAAAAAAAGGCCACCTTCATACGTTAGATTACATTGTAATCAGAGAAGTTAGACATTGCTTACCCCCGCTATTCATACTTCGGGGCCCGTGGTGGTGCGCCCTTCCTCCGCACTGCGTGCCCTGGTGAAAACAGCAACGAATGGTTGCCGAGCTGGCGTTGGAGCAAGTACAGCCTGCGGCAGCTTTTGCCGCCACCGCAGCTGCCATAGCTCTCGACTCTGTGTGCCCTGGTATATTTGCGGATCTCCACAGAACTCTCACTATCTGGCAATAAGCGATCGTCATGAATATCAGTGGTATGGTGTAGAGAATAATCCCCTTAGCCACTGTAAATGCCATATCCGCGTCTGGTGACCAGGAGGGCACGCACTGCGTCAGGAGAACTGTCTCAACCGGCAGCTCCTTTGGTTGAGTGCGGAGTACCACTAATTCCGGAATATCTGCGGTACAAGTAGCACAATCGAGAGGTTCATTACGAATAGACATAACAGTCGGATCAAATTTTTACTTTAATTATAGAAGCATGGAAAGCAATGTTTTTCCGTAGGTATTGTCTTACACCTAGAACACGTACACCTAACAATGGTTCCATCCCAACAATACCTAAGAATGGTCTCGTCTCCCTATCAACAAATTTAATGGACTAATCTCTATTGCTCTTCAGAGAATAGAAGTCTAAAGTAAGGTTGAGTGACTTAAGCACATCGGTTAACTTTAATTTTACTTTTCCATGCACGTGGTATCTCAATTGGGATAGTAATTGTAAAAGACACGAAATAAATCTGCTTTTTTAGAGGTAATAATAATACCTTTAGACTATTTTATATATTGCTTAGAGCGAAGAAATATCAGCCATTGAATTTCAGAGAATGTCAAATAAGATAGGCATTACGTGATGATATGCAGGATTAGAATATACCCAGGAGGAACGGAATTGAAGTAAACTTATTGAATATAATACAATATTAATTAATTTTAAAAGTATGCTTCCATTGAATTGTCATTATAATAATTCTACATTGCGATCAGTTTATTCTAATGAGTTATTTACTTTAACATCACATACATTTATGTAACTTGGATTGATTTGATTATATTTAACGTAACGTTGATTTGCACATTAAGAAAAAATTTTAAAAGCCATTTAAAAAAATATTTGCTCCTAGAATCATACGATGAATCAAATTCTTCCAACATTAGTGAACGAAATGCAACCGAATTTTTTCATCTCAGAAACGTATTTCATCTTGTCATTGGTTAAATACAAAAACATTGTGAATAGCAATTCAAGCTTCAAGAAGTGTTGAACCTTTTATACTGTTTCGAAACTTTTGAATAAAGACATATGTACGTCAAAATATTTTAAATTAATTTCAACAATAAATCTTACCAAAACCTAGGGCAAGGAACCAGATGATCAGGATTGCTGTTTTGGCCCTTCCAGTTGTCGACTTGAACTTCAAAGGGAAGCAGATGGCGTACCAACGATCCAGGGATATGAATGTCAGAGTGAGAACGGACACAGCTACTGAAACAGTCTGTGGATAAAAGAGGAATCAAGTTAGTGGATACAATTTTTTTAGCTATCTTTCATCATCGTAAGAAGGATCTCGATTTTTTTTGGTTTTGGATATAAAGATGAAGCGGTTTAAAGTCAAGCAGATTGTTCTTAGATTTGAAAAAAGTCGAATGAAATCAGTTTAAGATATCCTGGTACAGTCATTTATTTCAGAAACAAAATATAGGGTAAATAGAGGAGGTTTTCCTCTTGTTAATCAGCATTGTCTTATGCCGTCTGCTTTCTAATATAAAATGTTTCATATTGCAAAATGTTTAACTAAATTTTTTGAAAGATGACAATTAATTAAGTTTAGTTACGTGTAGACTTATAAATCTGTAGAATCATTGTCATTTTCACATAATATGACAATTAAACGGACTTTTAACGGATGAAAATATAATAGCCACGAAAAATTAGCTATTTTATCTTAAAAAATGTAGTACAAGCTCTTTTTTGTGCAAAATAAATGACTTATACTTAAAATTAATCTTTTAAAGACTTTCTGTCCTTCATTATCTTCCATCCAAGTACATTTTTCAACTATAAACATTATGGAAAGGTAATGTAGATGTTCTTTTAAATGTGTGGTATAATATGAGCACCTTTTATTACACCTCGTGTACTTTAAGGCACACGATGAAACATACAGTGCTTAAGTTGTTGACTGCTAGTGTTTATGCATGAGTGGATTTTTGCATATGGCGGTGGAGTGGTATTTCTAGTCAGCACACGAGAGACTTCTTCAAAGAGCTAATTCAATTAGAGAGCAAATAGAATTGAGTGACCTCAAAATATCTTCTATTCTTTCCCCTGTGTCACAAATGACCCACTTTTAGTTTCAATTAGGCTGAATAGATGACCCTTTTTCGAACATTATTGCTTTACTCGTCGGTCTAGGGGAATACGTAATGACATAGTCCTTAAAGAGAATACTCCTTTAAGGTAATATTTTAAAGGAATACTTCCGTCGTTATTTTATAGAAATATCTGCCTGAAGAAATATCTTATTTCGAAACAAAATATACCTCATCAATTCATTTCACAATCAAAACTTTAACTTTGATTTAACTTTCACGATGAGTTGTGAATTAATTGTAAATCACGTCTATTTCACAATCGAAGGTGTGTTAAGGTTATAACTATCTTTAATAACCTATTTTCCTATTCTTTTCATAGAATTTGGTAACTCGTATCGATATTTCTAGACCTTAAAAATGTTTCTATGACAATTGTGAGTTTAATGAGATTTATATGCGTTATTATAGACGATATCTCAGTTCCCTTCCTCCCTTGAATATTGCTATACGTATTGGAAAATTCCAAAATACGTTTTGGGAATTAACCCTCTGTCTTTACGCATCTAAACCCTACCTCCCTGCCCATAGCTCCCGGTATTGGTAAAGCAGGCGGATGAGACTGAAAAGTATCAGTGACATGTTCGAAATCGGTAATATTTGAAATTGTTAGATATCGAATTCACTTAAGACACTTTCGAATATAAAATCTTCGTGAAAAAGTTTGAAAAATAAGAGTCGCCCGAGAAAGTTTCGGCGGAAGATTTGCGATGTAAACACCCAGAAGGGGAAAAGTAATTAACTCCGGACGGAATTCCCTGACCTAAACTGACGAATCGATCTCTTCTGTGGGAATTGAGGGATAATGTAATACAAGTAGGGAGAGAGGGTTTTAGGGAATGAATATAAGCTGAGGATAGGATTAAGAATGAGGCACGATGGACCTTATCTCTTACCTATTGGTTATACTAGGATCATAAATGATAGGAACATTATCTTACTGTTTAATTTTCACCTTCTTAACTTAAAATGAGCTGGTCTATTTAGAATTGAAAGCTGCTTTAAAGCCAAGATGAATTTATGAACCCTTTATGAACCACTCGTTTTTATTAACAGTTCGAGATCAATGAGTATTTCAGTCAATAAGTAGATATTAAAGTTTGTGAAACACTATAAAGGAAATCAAAATATCGCCCATTACCTCTGAATTGTCCTTTTATATATACCAATTTTTTAATTACTGTAATCTATCGGTTAGTTTCAAGTATAATTGTACTTCCAAAGTTAACATGTCATGTTTATTGATGACTCTGTTAATAAATAGCGACGTTGTTGGAGTTGGAAAAGTCCATTTTCAACTGAAGGACTGATTGTAGGGATTGCTTTTGTTCCATGAATATTAAAAGAGAGGGAATTCTTTTCCTTTGCCAAAGATTCAGAGAAATCCCATGCGCTTAAGTGTATACCTGATGTTTGTGTTTTATTTAGTCACTGGAGAACTTGGAACGTGTTTTTAAGAGGGTTACTCCTATTGTGAATTTGACAAAAGATAGCTATGGATAGTGAAATTTGAGTGGTGTACTTTGTTTATGAAATGTATGTAATGTTTTTGGTTCGATAGATTGTTTTGACCGTAAAAGGAAGTTAATAAACAGTCACTGTTGCTATGTCAACAAGGACGAGAGAGGGAGATACACCAATAAAGATACACGATGATCTATTTATTATTATTTAGTGTATTAGGTGGTAAGGATAAATATATAACACGCGTAACCAATTAATTGATTGATTGATATTGATGGATATAGTTGATATAGTGATGGATGATAACTATTTTATCCAGGTTTTGACTTCTCATATCGTTTACATTCCTCTAATTTTGGAATGCCAACAAAGGGTTTGCATTTGCAATTTGCATCACTCATTCGTCCGTTAGCAATCCGTTTATCGATCGTAGAATTTCGAATGAAACGAAAATAAAGACGAAAGGCAATGAATGGTCATTAAATACGGACACGAAGATCGATGTTCAGAGCGCGCTATTTACGCATTAAGATGAAAATGTAAGGTAAATATATTGGTTGACGGCGCATGATGAAGGGATAGGAATTTGCATGTTTGGGTCATAGAAAGGGAATTCATATGTGCTCGCTCGGGTGAATCAGAGTGAAAACTCCCGAAATACGAATCTACGAATTGTGAACTGGAATGTGAAACGATCTGAACGAAATAGTGAAGCAACTTTCGAAATTTTGTTTACATTCTTATTAGTCAAAACAGAATGAAGTTAGAAAATTAAACATTTTAGAAGTAAGGATATAAAAGGATGTAATACAGGTGAAAGAATTGAACGTTGAAAATTTTATAAATGAATAGTACAACATATTTGATACTCCTTCAAAATCGGAACTTACATCCTGACTCAAAGTGAGAAGAAAAGTAATCTGTGCATTCTGCGATTAATGTTTTATATTTCCTAAAGCGTTTTTCTTTGAATCTATATATATATATATATATATATATATATATATATATATATATAAATTCCCTTTGGTGTGTGTCCGGTGTTTACTCTATTTAATGAATGCGTGTATGTAAACTTCGATTTCTCACTTGCATGCTTCCTTTCTTTTGCAAAATTAAATTAGGAATAACCCACGTATGGATTTGAAAGTAGCTTCAAAAGAAGGGAAATTGAATAAAGTTTCTTATTTTGGTCATGAAATATAGTTTACGATTGCTTTGTGTGTCTGTCTGCCTCATTAACTCCTTTATATACGAGTAGCCCGCGTTAAATTCAAAATTCGCGATACTTTTTGAAAAAACCTCGTATATATGTTGTTTGTCGTCTTTAATTAGATTATGTGCGCCTGTTAGGCGCAGGCACAGCTAGTGATTATATAATCCTTACATCTAAAACTTCCTTCTAAAATGCAACTGTAGATAGAATTTATCAAAAATCTCAATGCGAACTGTAAACAAATTTATAAGTGAGGGAAAATGATTTTTACTCTTGACTTTTTAAACATTTTGAAACCTTTCAAAATACTTTAAAGCAAGTACGGAAGGATTTTGTTTTTCTATATTGACAAAATAGCAGCCTCTTGGGCAAGTCCATAAACTTGAGGTGTCTTTTATAAAGGTTTATGTTTACAAGTAGTGTTACAGCAGTGTAGAATTGCGAGTAAATTATTTAGTTTTGATTAGTGATAATAATAATGGAGTATTTCTGCAAACTTATTCTGATTTTAATCAGCCAGAAATTTATAGAAATCTTAACTTTCGAGTAATACAAGGTTTGTCGTATTTGTGTAATTTTGATTGATGAGGTATGTACCATCTACTATATGTATGTAGGTGTGTACCATCAATTTGTAATCACACAGCAGAAACATTTTAAAAGGAGTAGATATTTAAGCGTAGTATACTTAAGGCATTTTGTATGAGCGCCTTAACAGTAATAATTATATTAGAAATAACGTTCATAATTAATTCAGTGAGCAAACGTAAAAAATTTGACCCCGACGTGATTTGAACACGCAACCTTCTGATCTGGAGTCAGACGCGCTACCGTTGCGCCACGGAGTCTTGTACTTTTATCGATATAATTTCTGTATAAGTCTAGTACTAAGGTTGATTTAAAAATCTAGAAGCCATCAAAATACACTAATAAAATTTTAGTCTAAATTCAGTCTAATTTTTTTTACAATTGTAGAATAAAGTTTTTACTCTTTTCTCTCAGGTACATTCACTATAATTTCCCGGTTTAAATGATTGAAGTAATCTATTTATTGGATTTACACCAAACGCTCTTAACCTTCATCTTATCTTATCGCAAATTTTACTCTCCTCAGACCACTAAGGTATAACGTACATTTCCCATCCTTAAGACCTTTCCTAAGAAAAGAGCTTCTATGAAAGCAAAAGCTCTTTATACCTCAAGGAGAACATCATCGTCCTTTTCTTGGCCCAATACCTCTGATAAAGGAAAACTCTTTTAAAGGATAAGTGAAACCGATAGACCTTGAATAATAGGGGTTATTGTGGGAGAAAATACTCTCTTCTGAATAATGTTATGGCGCAGTTCAATGCAGAGAGATTGAATTAATGATCCTGTGATGAAATTTTATGAATAAGAATTCAATGAAATTTTGATGTAGTTAAACAAATAGAAAGGCTAATTAAAATTAAATTCCTTTGAAAATATAGATCTGAAAGTAAAGAGTGTTTCATTGAGACGTATTTAAAATAATGATTGCGGAAATCAACTAGAATCGAAACAAAATCAATTCATTTGATAGTAATTGAATAGAATAGTAACATGAATGTAAAAGAATTAGGAGCTTCTATGATGTATATGAAAACTTCCATGGGTAATCTATATTTGATGTTCTTGGGTTATACAAGAGATTTTCTAAATTGGTTATATTTTTATGGTTGTTATCTCTAACACTATAGCATATCCCTATTGTAACTCCATGTAATTTATTCATGAAGAAGAAAGGAGGGATATATTGGAGAAAGGTTAATATGTAAACGTGTAGGAGAGCGTTACGATCTTCTAAGATGCTTCTCTATGTGAGAGAAATGAAGTAGAAAGGCCAACAAGATGAGGTAATATTGCTAACGAAAGGTACATTGAGGATACGTGGCCCTCGATAAGTTTTCAGGCCACGGTTTTGTATCCCCTTATGGTTTGCTGCGCACGTGTATTCTCTCTTGGAAGTTTTCCGTTATATCTAGCTTAAAACAAAGGTAGTTACTTACCACATAAGTACTACAGATTCGACGAAGAAGAACTTGATGTAATGAACTAAGAGTAAATAAGAGAGTTCATTAGATCAAAGAGAAATCGTATTGAGCTCATTCTAATGAAAAGAGAATATTCATGACCAGGAATTGAGATAAGAAGATTTTAATGCTCAACTATACATGTTCTTTATTCTTTTTCTCGTATCTTTTTCATAATTTCGTTCTTTCATTCATTCATTTCTTATAACCTAATAAAAAGCTATATCGATTTTTAAGCATAATATTAATCGACTTCATATTCAATTTAATTTGTAAGTACGGATAGAGGAAAGTTCCTGGATGTGCTTTTCCAATTGGTCATCTGGAATGGAACATCGAATGGTCGAATCGAACTGATATCCATTTCTCATCTATTGCGTGATTAGCAATACGAACAGATCCCTGATTGCGTTTCTAATGACGTAACTAGGGGTGGATCGAAAGGTCGTTGCTTGGATTCCCTTGAGACTGTCAGGAGATCCTCTTTGAATTCAAATAATGGATTGGAAGACTAAATTTAACTTTTCGAAGTTACATTTTTGCTATTTCCCTTAAAGAATTATTTTCCACCACACTTTAGAAAAGATCAATAACCTGGTCGACCTATAAATAGTTAAATTATTCTCATATTTGCAATATTTGTTCTTTGTCTTTGATGTCATGAAATCACTACTCTTATTACTACACAAGGTGTAAAAATTTCTCCAGAAAATTTCTGAACATTTTATCAACTTTTCAGGAACCTCTTTCAAAAAATTGATCCGAATATTTATGACAGGATATTTTTATTCCGTGGTTTAAAAATGATTATCATATAAAATAGAAAATATATACGGAGCTTTCATTTTAATACGTAAAAAACTCATCTATCATCTTCCCTGTCGTTTTATCAGTCTCTGTCAAGAACTTCTCATAAATATTGAAGGGACTTTGTCAGCTTAAAAAAATTCGTTCTTTCGCCAATTCATCATTCAGTGACCTGAAAACAAAACTTTGCTTCGCTGACACCTTATAATCTTTGTGGTATATTTACTTTGTCTTTAGCTACTCGATATAGGAAATTACATGAAAAGATATTGTAATTATTAATCTATAGAGTAAAAATAAACCGATGGTAAAAATATGCAATTTAAATAGGAATTATAACATATGAAATAGGATATATCTTTTTAATATTATATAAAATCTTTGTTTCCCAAGAGTAAACTTGAAGCAGAATATAGTTCTTTGTGTGTATTACCCATTTATAGTTTGCATTAATTTTAGTTTAATGGTTCACCAATCTCAATAAATGAAATGCTGCAACTGTTCCGATAGAATTTTTATACAAAACGTACGATAATCTAAAAAGATTTTTTAAAGTCAGTTTTATTCTCCATGTATTCTTTGCACAGCATGTAAGTAACTTTTGATAAACAACGGATCCACTATAGATAAATCTGTCTAATTAATTAAAGTTATTGTTGACACATTGGCTTTTGTTATTATTCCATTTTAAATATTATAAAATACGCTATTTAATGAATTTATTAATTATTACTTTACTGTGTTTATAATTATAGTATACCATATATTTTTACGTATATTTATAATAAATATTTTATTAAAATATAATATACTACATACTTCTTTCTCTCTTTCTGTTATATTTTTATCTAATTTTTAGTTTTTGTCGCAAATTTTATTACATTTTGAAGTAATTTTAGCATTTAATTTTCCGCACGGTACCTCCATTCTCGTGAAACTTAATTTGGGGCGAATTTATTTAAAGTTAATCGAAACTCGGTGTTTTTAACTGTCTCCACTTTCCCTCTCTCGGCCTGACGTTCGAATCAACAGGTGATGGAGAAACTCGCATTCAATCGATTGGACACTTCGTTAACGAGGCGATCAGAACAAGTGCCGCTTTCTCGATCTATATCTATTGATCAGATCTCAGATAACTTCATCTTTTTACAATGACACAAGCTCGATGATAAAAAACAATTTAATTCGATAAAAACAGTAACACCTATTTATAGAGCTTCGTTCTTTCTATCAGCCTTTTTAATCACGTAGCGTTCATTCGTAATAGTCTACTGACGGATCGTTTTGGAATTAAATTAATCGTACATAGACACTTGAAAATTGAAAAGGAAAATAGAAATCGTAACTTTGCTTGCTGCAAAAGATAACTCATTTATGATGCCTCGTTAATAAAATAATTTTTCTAATGCGTATTAAGTTTATTTTAAGATAAATGTTAATTTAATTATATACATCTACATCTACATATTTACCCTGCGAGCCGCCTTTCGGCGTTTGGCAGGGGGTGCATGCACCATGACTCTATTTCACTATGCGATTATTTTCGCGAATAGTCCGCGGAAAAAATGAATTTTTAAAACGCTCCGTTCGCGCATCTATTTCTCTGATCTTTCTCGCATTATCCGATCGGCCTATATAACAAGGTGGACGCATTATACTTTCCACGTCTTCTATAAAGGAGCTCTCCCTGAATTTCTCTAATAATTTAATTCTTTGGCTCGACCTTCTCTCTTCTAGTAATTCCCACCCGGCGTCCTTTAGCATTTGTGTTACGCTCGCTGTTTTATCATATGAATTTTTTACAAAGCGTATCGCCTTACGCTGGACCTTTTCTAATTCCCGAATGCAGTCTTTATTTGCAGGGTCCCATATGCTGCACGCGTACTCGAGGTGAGGCCTAACTAACGTGAAGTAACATCGTTCGCGAACCTTTTCATCGCTCCTACCGACTATTCTTTTGACGAAACCGAGTTTTCTTAGTGCTCGACCACATATGTTACGGATGTGGGCACTCCAATTTAAGTTATTCGTCAGCGTAACTCCCAGATATTTTACAGATTCCCCTATAGCTATATTTTTCCCTTGAATGCTATATAGAAAGTCTTCGGTAGTGGACTTTTTCTTAAAGAAGTTAACTACTGAGCATTTATGAATATTGAGCTCTAATTCCCAGTCATCGCACCATTTCCCGATGATATCTAAATCTTTCGATAGAGCTAACCTGTCCTCTCTACTTTCTATTTTTCTGTAAATAACCGTATCGTCTGCAAATAGTCTAATGTTACTGTTAATGAGACTACCAAGATCGTTAATGTAAACTAAAAAGAGTAAGGGTCCTATTACGCTACCCTGTGGTACTCCCGATGTCACTTTAACGGGGTTAGAGCTGACCCCATCTATCACTACTCGCTGTTCTCTGTCGGAGAGAAAATTTTTTATCCAGTTTATTACTTCGACATTTATTCCAGCAACTTTTAATTTGTATAGCAACTTCTGATGAGGGACCTTGTCAAACGCTTTTCGAAAATCTAAAAATATTGCATCCACTTGCTTTTTCTTTTCGGCTGATGTTAAAATGTCGTGGACCAATAATGCAAGCTGAGTCTCACAAGATCGCGTCTTACGAAAACCGTGTTGGTTCCTAAAAATAAATTTAGAAGTTTCAAGGAATCCCATTAAAGAATTAACGATTATATGCTCCATTACCTTACCGTTTAGTGACGTTAGTGATATTGGTCTGTAATTCGATGGGTCATCCTTTTCTCCGCTTTTAAATATTGAAGTGACGTTCGCGATTTTCCAATCATTTGGGACCCTACCTTCACTAAGAGATTTCTCAAATACTATTTTAAGAAAAGGAGCGACGCTTACCGCAACAAAGGAATACTTAAGTATTCCTTTGTTGCGGTAAGCGTCGCTAGTAGTACGCGGATAATAAATAATTATATTTCAACAGAGGAACGAGAGTATATTAAATCTTTTCTATGGAATTAAATTATCTGAGTTTTTCCCAGAAAATTATACAAGCTATATAATGTACATTAGAAATAGTTTTGAGAATAAAATATACGGGTCAATATGGGGTTATAATAGTTTTTGGGTTATATATAATTAAAGCTCTCTTAAGTCACAGCTTAACGGAAAATAATCAGTTGAATTATATATATTTGTGTGATTTTAAGCATTAATAAAACTCTAGCTAAAATTTTTAAGTGTATTAGCTTGTTTGGTTCTCTTAGTTGTATATTGTATATATCTTGACGATTTTCCAAAGAAACTAAGTATAATACAGTTGAAAAGCGTAATTAATTGATACTTCTATGCTAAAACTCGAGCAGTATAAGCTTGTAAGCAAAAGGTTTTTGTCGTTTAAATTGTGTAATTGTCATGTTCATACATCTTGTTCCGAATGGGTTGGTATAGGAAGTCAATCGTTAGTATAGGGGACAGTGGTTTGGTAAAATGTAAATAAAATTGTGGATTTAGGTAGATTAGAAGAGATTGGAGGAAGGGAACTACCGAATTGGCTACTAACTCTCTGGCGAGCAGGAGTTTCCAGTTTGATTAGATTTCTGCTCGATAGGTCTCCAGTCGGGATTCCATGGGTTGAGGGGTGGGGGAAGTTGGCTGTACGGGAGATAAAATATACACGTGGAGAAAAAAGAGAGTGATTGACAGAAGAATTTGCAGTCAATGATCTTGAACACGGCAATCAGGAAATATTATTTAGCCAGTTATTTTTATGTTCATGTGCAAATACACGCCTTGAAATCTTATGAAATACCTTTAATAGCAAAAGTGATACTTTATTATTAATTCCATTCAAGATTATTAGAGTTAAGAATATAAAAGAAAGATTATATCATTAATTTTAGGGTTAGTATTCCATTATTGGGGAATAATGACAGCGATATTTTAAAATTACAATTCGATATTGTTTTTAAGCTGTTGAGCTTGTAGGATTTATAAAAACAGTTATGTTTTCGAATTAAAAATAAACTATATGGGTAAAATAAAACGGTCTAAATTCCAATAAAAGAGTGGGTCAAATAATATCTAGTATTTAAATTCTGATCAACTTTCTAGCTATTAGTAATAAAATTCTGATAAAGTTTGTCATTTCCGTCAATCTTTATAGATATCAGACGAAAAATAAAGCATATTATTATTATTATTAAATATGTTTCCCTCATCTAAACTCGTAGCTAGTTAATATTTTATTGAATAATGTTAGGGATATAAGATCTAATTTAAAAGTAATATATTTGCATGTGTAAACATGTATTCAGACTTTGAATGTACGAAATCAATTGAATATCCTATTAAATGACATGGGCTGAAGAGCATTATAATAATCATAAAATAATTCATCTTAAGGGTCCAAAAAAGTATTCTTAACTTCAATTAGCTCCATTAACCGTACAGTTATAATGATAGGGATTAGGAGAAGCAATTATCCCTTTGCAATGAAACTTAATAGGATATTCAAGATCATCATAGGTTTTAAAGGTATTCTTCCGTAAGTGTTCGGGTAATTTTCCTTTCTGTAGCACAGAGAAGAGCGGCAAAGTGCGGAATCCTCCCTTTGCCTAGCGATTACGTACGCAAGGATGCCCTTTCCCTTTCGTAATTTACGCACTGTACTGGGAATAGCCTCGGAATATGACCCGAAAATCCTGTTTTCCTCAGTGGACTACCAACCACCCCTTAGAACGATCTTTCCACTGCTCGCCTTCCAAATATCGTTACCACAATTTTCTTCGGCCCATGGTTCTCAGAAACCACGTTATCCCGACAGAATAGGAAATATGATGGAAGTAGATGATTCATAGAAGTCTACGGTTTCGATCATTTTTACTGTGGTTTTTAATTTCGGTATACTATATTGTTCCATAGATTCTTTTGTACATCTTCCTCTTTTTCGCATTGTTGCATTTCGTACTTCCCCCAGTGACATACCATTTACATTTACACACCCTCTACTGCATCTCATTACAATGGACCAGATTACGAGGTTTCATTTGCTCAAGTGAACCCCTTGGGTATAATTGAATAATTAAATGCACCCTTATGTAGAGGAACTCTAATTATATTAAGTGGAGGAAGTATTCCAGAGTATGGTGGGACATGCTCAGCAATGCACTAGCGGATAGAGAGAGCATGGAATCTTAAAACGTTAACCTATCTTTCGGTATGGTTTTTACTTATGTTAGCTGTTTCATTTTCCATTTTTAGAGCAACTTGAAGTTGATGGGATCGTTCATGAACGTTTAAGACTACACGATGCTCATCAGAATTAGCATTTCATTAGTAATAGTTTATCATAACCAATATTTTCCCTAAAATTACTGCCTTATTAATTTCTATAGAGGCAAAGACTAATGTACTCAAAATAATAAGACCTTAAAGTATCACAAATTTTAAATTTTTTATTTCTACTCTCTGGTTTCCCATTTCAATTTTATCAAAGAAATCCTGATATCTACCAAATCATTCGGAATGAACGGCTTAACAGTTCATTAGGGTTAAGTAAAATTATCTATGGTGGCCTCTAGAATTTTTAATAAAGGCCTTCATAAGCATATTAGTCATTCCGTAAGTAATATCGAAGCTCCTAGTAAACTGTTCAATAAAAAATAAGTGACTTAAAATAAATAGCAGATTTAAAAGAATTCAAAATAGAGTGAGTTTGAGTAGTACTGAATAAATAATAATATCTATAAGGCATCAGGAAGTAGGTGAAATTTTTAAAGGTTGAGGCAAGGAAATTTTCATCTCAAGAGGGAAGTGTCAAAAGACTACGGGTGTGTAAACTGCTGACGGGAATAGACTGCGGAGAGGATTTCTTAAATTGGCTCACAAAAAACGGAGAGAAAATGGATTCTGAGAACAATTGGGGTGTATGAAATTGAAAAAAGGGTTCTGCTCCCATTTTGTATGGGAGTAAAGAAAGAAAGTGAAAATAGGTGGTAAATATGAAGATTGTGAAAAGAAGAAAGAATGAAAATCTCCAGTTATGCCACGGAAATGCAATTTGTAACCAGTTGAATAAAAATGTCCTTAAAGCTTTAAAGGAAGAAAGCTTAAGATTTTCTTGAGTATGACCGAAATTCATACAATCCTCTTTTCAAAATCTTTGTCAATGAGTTAAAGAAACTTCCGAGGATAAAAAAGGCTGTTTCTTTCAAGCAGTTGAAATAATAATGACGTAGGAGTTGATAGTTCATTTTTCCAGAAGGGTAAATGGGTAAATGGTAGAAAGTATCCTTATTCTAAGAAGTGTATTTCTACTTTCTTGTATTAAAATCAACTATTTTCGCCCATTAATAACGTATTAGTATCATTAAATATAATTTATAAATATATATTTTCTCACTTACTATTAATTCGTATTCATCTATTCAGAGTTGCTAAATTAAGCGTGTGATAAATTTCTTACCTTTCAAAATCTTTTTTATCGATAAATACAGAACTACAAATATCTGACCCTTTCAAGATTCATTGAATACCTTTAATTATATTCTTGACGTACAATGTTTCCAAATTAAGTAGATAAAGTAGAAGATATTTGATATTGTTATTACTGAGTGAGACTGCAGTAACAGTACTATATCACTTATTTGTTATAAACTTATGAGATATTATTATATCGAAGAATCTATTTGTTTCGAACAAATTCAATGCTAGAATACTACTTAAGTTACTGGAAGTAAATCATAATGACGGAGAGAGTAGTTGAACTTTATTCTCGATAAAGTTTATGTAATTTATTATTATACACACAACATTCTGGAAACATCGAAACGTAATGTTTCTTTATCCTGCAAGTAACCTATTAAAATATTTAGCAACAGAATATTAGGTGTCTCTATGAGATTCGCTAAAACGTGCATTGATTATCTCACGAACGTTAAATTTAACAGGAATTAAAGAAAAGTAGCCTTATGTTATCGGGTTGCATAAATTATTTGACTTATCATACGTTGACCCCTTTAAAAATTATATGAATGTGACCTGTTTGCTCTGCGAAATTTATAGTATACAAAAGATAGAAAACAGTATTCCGGACGACAGATGATAAACTTAGCTATATTATATTAAAGTGGATGATCCTAAAGAGTTATATTAAGAATAAATTTTAAAGTAATCGTGATTTGGTTTAGTATTTAAAACAGGGAGTGTTGAAACATTTAGCTATTATTTTAGTATATTATTTATAATGTATTTTTATTTAAACTGCAATTTGATTATTTGGTCAGTGAACGTGACAGATTATAGTTTTGTGGTACATTTTTTATTACTCTAAATTTGAAATGTCTTTTTCCTAAAGTTCAGATATTTCCAGGCTATCGTATGTAAAGTATAAATACTTTAATAATTAATTATAGAAACCTAATTCCAATACTCATAAACTGTGTATGTATATGCATTGAATTAGTTCCATAAAGACCATTTAGTAAGTAGTCATGCCTCATCTCCTTGAATTGAATGTTACTCGTAAATGGTATGTTGAAGAGAGAACCTTTTAATGCCTAATTTTTAATGTTAAAATTATTATATGCGAATAAATTATGAATTTTATAAATTTCCAGGCAATGAGATTGTTTACTGATCTTTCCTGAGTTAACGTATCTTCAACTGTCGTAAAGTAGAAGGACTAAAGTATCAAGTTCAAGTATTGATTTATGTGAACGCCCCAAACACTTCACAATTTAGAGACATATTTGAGCTACAAAGTTAATTTTTATTTGAATTTAGTAATAAATTATAACTGATGAATAGAATCAGAATTTGGAAATCCAGTGTTAAAATTTATTTGACATGAAAGAGGAGTATTCTAAAAGGGTAAATTATTTGATCGTTAACAGAATGAAATATGGGGTAGTAAAATTAAAGTATTTATCAAGATTATGACAAATTATTACAGAAAAGATAAATAAATCAACAGATACATATAAAAACAGAAAATAAAAAAAGAGCAGATAAGAACAGCAAATAAAAAAAGGAAGTGTGTTTATTCAAATCTGAAAACATCATTATCCGTACATTTCAATTTGCTTTGATAAAATGTATACGGACAGAAATGGCTGTAAATACTGCTTTAATAACGAGCGAAGTAATTTTTAGAACGGAGCGACTATGACATTCATTTGGTGTTTGAGGAGAAGAGGACAAAGTTCTGGGACCTGGATAGGCCTTGTTTGCAAAAGGTCAACTTGTTGCCATGCAAATGGGATTCGTTTTGCGACGAAGGGAGTGCAATAAATCCTACTTAAAGCGAGATGCGATAACTGGGGAATTGCGTGGGTAGAAATAGCGATGAATGTTCTACTTGTTACAATGACCACGCAGATATATTAAATTGTGATTTTTCAGCTCTTTCATTCAAGAACATTTTGAATTAAATCTGTGCAGTAAAGAGTGAAAGTTATTTTACTGAACGCTATTTACATTTTGCAATTGAATGTATTGGGTTTTGAAATTAATTCTGTTATATCATGGAATATCAAGGAATTTAGCGAATAATCTTTAAGCTATATATAGTAAAAACTATGTGAGTGGAGGTTTAGTCTCTAAATATGCTAATCAATGCAAACATAGAAAGAAACTAAAAAATCTGAGAATTATTTCAATTTTAATGAATAGCTATTCATCTACCATTTAAGAATAAATCTTTTAAGCATGTATAAGAAGAAAGGAATTTGGAAATTGATCTTCTAGAAAACAGTAATTGTGTCTTTTGTATTTAAACATATTTATCTTGAACTTCACCTTTTTATATTTATACCTTTGAATTGCTGCTCACAATGCTGACGATAAAAAAGAAGATATCAAAGATAATACCGTATTTAACTTCAAAGTCTATGTATAGAGAAAAAAAATTAATTTTGATGAATGTCACGAATTTAACCATACAAAACCGTTGCTTCTTGCTAATGACGTTTGGACGAGGTTCGCAGAGAAATTCAAGCGGTCCGTAAAAACCGCAGCGGGCTTTCCTTCGAGCATGGAATGATATTTACGCTATTCCATCCAAATTGAATTTCGATTCCATATAAATCGACATTCATCCAATGATTTTATGAAAACAGCGATTCGATTTGATTTTTTGTATTTTTTAAACGTAAAATATAAATATTATAAATATCTTTACTGAAAACTTTGCAAGTTAAAGCCAAAACCTTGATTAACTATTGATCATTTGCGTCATTTGAAATTTAGATCGATTTGATTATCACGAGCAAGTCAGTTTTTTATTACTGAGATATCTAAGACAAGTACAATCCTTATTATATGCCCTACGTCTCGGAAACTTACTATTTATTGTTTATTTAATGTAAAATTTAATAAATATGTTTAAACGCCTCAAAAAAGATGTGTTTAGTAAATATTTTGAATATCCTTTATCAACGCTCGCAAATTTGCGAGTTAAATTGAGTGTAAGGCTCAGAAACACCAGTTAGGTATATTACCGAGACAGAAGATGTAAAAAGAGCTTTATTTAACTTCTAAAAAAATCCTGTCACTTACAGTGAATTTTTACGCGTGAACTTAACTCACCCTATAACTTTACCATTTCATTTACTTTTTGAATATTCCTTACATTCTTTATGACTATATCCTTTTACTACCTTATACATATGATATTTATTGTATTTCATATCGTCTTAAAATACCATTCCAATATAAGTACATTGGAGAGAGTCTTATAAATATGGTAACTATGGTAATCATACAACTATCCTACAATTTAGGATTGGGACCATTTGTTTGTATTCAAAAAACAATTAGAGGAAATGGAAATTCTCTTTGAAGAGTCCGGTTCAGTAAACATATTTGATACGAAGTTCCGCTTAAGGGGTGGATGTTTTAATCTCTCCCTGAACTCATATGAATTGCTCTTATGGAAATTCAGAGATACCACTACGTATTGCCATTTTTTGGATAAACACAAACAGAAATTTAAATGGCGTTGTCGTGGATATTAATCTCGTGTCAAATCGATTTGTCGAAGTTTACACTTGAGAGAAAAAAGGTGATTTCAATACGAGAAACAGAAATAACAGGATGAATGACTGATAATAAATGAAACTTTTATCACGCGATGTATTTTAAATATTAAAATAACAATTTTACGAAACTTTTTCCTTGTTAAATGTTCTAATATTGACATCTTTCTAACGTGCTTTATGTTTGTAATGAAATCTGAAATGGATCCTAATGATTTACCCACAACTACATAATCAATTCCAACATGTACAAAATTCTGTCGTAGCCCAATTTTTTATGATCGCAAAACATTTGTCCCCCCTCTCTTGAAAGTATAGTGCATAGAGTTATAGACTGCATGTTACTCATTCATTGTAAATTTATAAATCAAAATTCATTTTCAGAACGGGTCTTTTTGTTATCAACCTTTGTCAACTATTATTCTGAATTAACATAATAATTGAACGAATACTGTATATGGCATCACTGTGAGCATTCTATACATCCATGTACGAGAATTCACCTCATTTTTGCACATATTCAGTACCCAGTTAAAGTCTGTCATTTTATTTTATAATTCTTATGAAATTCCTCAACTTTTCTTCTTCACAACTGTATTATTTTTTCTTCTCTCTCAAAACGGTCTGATGTATTCACAATTACAAATTGTGTAGCGTAATTTTTCTTACTATTGTATTAAAATGACATGCACATTTTCACCATTAGATTAGTCGTTAAAGAGTGTAACATTCCCTGATTTATAAACCGACATCGTCACAGAAACAAGCAATTGGAGCGTACTTCTCACCATTTCTCAGCAAAAGAAAAATAGTACGACTTGAAATTTATGTACATCCGTTCTCTACAATTAACGAGGAATATATCTCCCGAGAAACCGAACTGCGTTCGACAATCATTCGACGTCGTTTGGCAAATATTTGCTCGTAGGCAAACGTTGTTCGGATATTTATTCGTTCAACCGCGGAGTCGACCAGTCTTCCTCAATGCGATAGAGTTAATCCAACTCAAACAAAGTGATAACAATCGACCAAACACCGCCTGATTTGTTTGCCGCGCCTTGCCTACGGAAGCCCTCGTTTCTGCGCCGAGTAAGTATGTGTTGCGGTGTATTGGAACCGAATACAGGAAATACCGACACGCAACTTAGATTCGTTCTCTTTCATAACACAGAAATATCTAGTACATTGTCAAATAAAGAATAATACCTTCCCCGTGAAACATTAAATGCGTTCATTTATATATATAGGGAATCATTGTGTTGAATCCCAAAACATTACGGGTGCTATGAATCTATAATCATGTAAAGTTTTTGGAAGGCATTCTGTTTATTCAGAAATATCACTGTTACTTTTAAAAAGCAGCTCATTATTCATTCCTAACATCATTTTTTTCTCGTAAACAAAATGAGAAGTATCTCTGTTATCGCGAAATATTTGTTCCTTTCGATAATGAAGAAATAAGAAAAATATATTGCGTATTAATATTTGGATCATTATCCAGTGTACAAGAGAATATCATGCGGTATATCTTGCTTTATCGTCTGTATATTAGTGATTAATATTTGAATAGTTAGAATATCATTGTGAATATTATTCAAATTAAAGATCGATAAAAGTGATAAACATTGGCAGATGTTACCGTGGATTGTTAGGTTGCCATGTATATGTTAGGATATCGAATATCAACACTTTTACTGTACATTATAAATCAATTAGTTGTTTTATACTAGTAAAACTGGTTTCTATACGTTTTACTATCAGAATGTAACAAAATTCGTTTGTTTTTCTTCATAAACATGTTAAATTTAGAATCCATTCCGAAATCTTGAACCAGAAGCAGAAGCGATGTATAAGTTCGATGTTAATGAATGGGAGAGAAATCATTCACAGATATAAATGGGACTTCATCGGGAAGGTTTTGTATTAAGAGATTTCCATTTCCCTAGTATTTAACTCACTATTTATAAAGTAGCTGCAGGGCGTCATTTCGAGGGAAAAGTTTCCGACCTCTCCTCATTTCCTAACTCAACCCTTTCTCTTCCATCAATTCTCCAAATTCACTTCGACAAGTGCTCTTGACGTTTGCAATTTTATTCCCCTTTCAGCCCTTACGTCTCTCAACCACAGGACGAGAGTGAATCCATTGTATTAAAGTTCGGAACAATCGTATTGTCGGGTAGATGTTTCCATTCCGTTGCATGTAGTACTTGTATTAGTGATTTAAAAACTTAAAAAGCTCAAGAAAAGATGTACCTTGAAAAATATTGAAAGTGAATATCCAAATAACTTTTTATATCACATTGTTAATTTAAAAATACTATGAAATAATCTTAGATTTTTTCTTATTAAAATTATACGTTTGGAATATTGGAGGGAACTAACTAATTAACTCAACATACAGACAATCTTTTTGTTCTTTTATAATGATGGAAGATATGCCGCATGTATGAATTGATTATTCAATGTAATATGTAATAAAATATAAGTAACGTGTAATGTAAATAGTATATTGGTTTACACTCAATGGAAGATTGAATGTAACGCAATTAATTCTGTTAAACAGGTCTATGTCTTGTTCCGAAAGTAATAATGTTTCAGGTTTACTAAGTGTATGCTTGATTTTCTAGCAAACACTTATTTTTGCACTGCAAAAACTCGTTGATTAAGTTTTGAATTGAATTGCGATTAACTATTTCAGGTGCGATCTGATAAGATGTCATCTATTGAGACTGAAGTTAATAATTTAATTTTCTAATATAGATTCTGTGTATACAGTGTCAGCTGAAATAGAAGCTCTGAAAAAATTTTTAAAGGATGAATGGTGCTTATATCTGTCTCTCTACAGGGTTGTAATGTTATGTGAAACTCCAAAATGCTTATCGAAATACGATATTTTTTGTGACATGAAACTTTGCAACGTGTTCTGTCCCTTCAAATCGGAAGGTTTTGATACAATTTTGGATTGATTTCGAACAGAGACAAATATTCTCCAATATTTTAAATTTTTTATATTGTAACTAACAAGAGTTTTCATCTGAAAAATGAATCCGCTGCAGTTTTTTTGGGAGAAAGAACAATTGGCAAGTTACATAGATATCGATTAAACGAATATCGAATTCATAGGTTTGAAGATGATGATTGATATTGATGATATAGATGAAAACGGAATAGTGTCAAAAGGTTTATTTTCTTTATTTTTTTAAATTTTCTATTTTCTCAACTGCACGTTGGGATTTTGTTCTGGGATTTACTTTTTAATTCAACATTCATTTATCACATTCCACGACAAAACATTCATATTTTATCAAAATTCCTCTTAATTTTCATTTAATATTTACCTTTTTAAATATTTTATAAAATGAATAAAGGTCATTAGGGATAATGAGGGTGACTACGTGAGTCTGTTTCCAAGACTTTCTCCTTAACGTGACTAAAGATATTTAAATATTAAGAAGACAAATTATATTCTCTGCCCCTTATTTCACCACATTATACTTTCCCTCAAGAGAAACGAATGATTAAACCTCTCAGGAGAACCTAAAAATCTAAAAAAATGCGTTTTCGATAAAAATGTCACGACATTTTTAAGCAAATGAACATTTTAAGACTATGTGATATGCATTATATGGATGATTAGGGGGATAGAGACAAGGAAACCTTCGTCATATGAAACTAACAATTCTTTGACAATTAATTAATACAATTTTGTGAACTATCATAACATACTCCTAATAATCATAACTAATATTAGATTTCTAAATATTTTAAAACTTTGATTAACTCAAAATATTTTTAGATAGCTTTTCGTCGTCCTTCAGACATTTTGACGTCTTAAAGATTGTCTTTGTCTAATTGTTTTTCTATAACTATTATATAACTTATGACATTAATACTTTAAGAGTTTTAAAACGATATAGATATCTTCTTCGTGTGATGTTCAAATAGGCAAGTATCAGCTTTTAGGAATTGTTACAAATTTTACTTAACAACAACACCATGAAAACTGCGAAAAATTGGCAAGAGAATATACATCTATAACAAGAGATAAGGGAATATACAGATAGGATTTGCATGTCACTCAAATCGTAGTCGTGATTACATATTTTATTCATGGCATCTAACTCGATTACTTTTATTCGGAGCAACTCTCGTTGATTGAGATTCCGTTCAGCTCGCCTATGAGAATTTCCAAGCACGGCATTCGATACTCAATACCCTTCTGCATTCTAAAAATTGCTGGTTCTCTCCCTTCGTACATCTCCAACGAAATTTCGAACATATTGTAATCTTAAAACGTTTAGTGCATATTAAAAAATGCATAATTATTTCTTACCCATTTCCGAGCAGTTTAGCAATTCATTATCGTTATGGAACAGGAATATAAAATAGAAGTACGAAATTGATTTTAATTTTAACGAACGAATTCTAAAATTGTACGTATAAATAACATAAAACGTATATATAACCTATATATCGTGTACTTTATTTATTTCTTTATTTAAACCGAAAAAAATTTAGACTTATAAATTAATTGATAAACGGAATAGGGACATTATGTAGATAGAACACGTTAAATTTCAAATATAAAATATAGAGAACAAAAAAACGCTTTTGATTTCAAATGGTTGTTGAACATAATTTAATACAGTAATTCAGAAACTAGGAATTGGGATTTTATGAAAAAATATGGATGATTATATTATAAATGTCAATTTTATAAATACAATAGTTTTGCAATTATCATCATCCTAAACTGAACGAATAACTACGTAAGAAGTTAACGCTTTTACGTGAATTAGGTGCAGATATTAAATTCAGGTTCGAAAAGAGAGAGTTTTGAATAAAACTTTATAGTCAAAAGCGATGATCACAATCAACCACCAAGGAAAACCCGTAAAAAAGAATTCCTTTGATGTCCTGCGCATTTGAGTTCACATTCACAACAAAATTTGGTGTTCCTTTTCATATTTCCTCCACTTAATTAATACTCAAGATCCGCCTTAATTTCCTATCTGCCAAATTCACAATAGTACATTGACCCGAATCCTTACGCTCCACTTGTTCTTATCCCGTGTCATTTTCATAAGCTATACGCATTTCGCCTTTCACTTTTCTTAAAATTTATTTATTTTTATTTATATAATAATTTTAATTACAGGTTCAAAATATATTAATGAAATTATATAATTAATTCTAAAATTATCAATAACAGATTGTGCTATAATACTAATTTTTTCTTTACGAAATCTTCCATAAATTTTTAATTAAAAAAAAGAGACAAAAAATATATATTTTCAATTGAGTATTTGCTTGATATTATCAAGTACACGAAATATATTAAATACAAGGTTTCTTCTTGATCATCATTACAGTATTCCTGATTCCGATTCATATTCGAACTATCATCAAATCTCAAATTATTATCATTCTGTTGTCTTTCCTTTCTTATTTTATCAAGCTTTCACTGTATCACTCAGAAATTCCCCTCTCTTTTCCTTTCCCTTTGGTAATCTCTCTCTAACACCCACTATTCGCACCCAACACATTAATCTGCATTGTTTCAGCCACTCATGAATATTGATATTTTGGCGAATGATCTATTTCCTTGGAATTCATTAAACCCAATTTTTGGTGATATGTAAACATTGACACTAGCTAATGTCTGACTTCTAATTTTCTACCAACTCTACTTTACATAGTAGAATTCCTCATCTTTAAACATTACGTCAGTTCCTTATAAACAAGAATGAAAGATCTTATTATCGGTAGATACGTAACAAATATTGATATAAAAATTTAAAATATCACGAATATATATTTTGCAGCTAGCATATAAATTCGTTCGGTTGATTTATATCATGGATCAACTGTTATCCAAACATTATTCAATTGCTTTACCATAAAACGAGTCAATTTTTTCAGAATATACGCATTTTATGTTTAATATAAATACTCATATTTATTCTGTTTCGTAAAAAAATACGTAACCGAGTGGATTAAGAATAATATAGTTGAAGAAAATTAACCGAAACAAGTTGAACTGGAGATTTTTTTGATATTGATTACATATTTGTCTTCACGATGATAGCAGCGAATCAGAATTTGGAATTAAATATTTCTTGTGTATTTTGTTTGTCCTCGGCGAAAGTGGATAGATATTGTCCTAGATATCGTTTTATACGTACAAAATGTTTCGAGAGACTAAAATAAATTTATAATACGTCCCTGATGGTATAAGAATATATGTATTAGTGCATCAGTAACATCAACTGTAAGTGTATAAGCTAGAGATAGTTTTCAGAAATTACGGGTATACGGGTCTTTGATGTCTATACAAGAGATCCAAGAGATGCTTCACAGATGGCAGAGAGAGCCAGGTTAGATAATGGCCCAAGTATAATCAAAAAAAGGGTTTAGGAAGCATCTCCTAAAAGAGGGAAAATAAGTGAGGAAATCGACTGAGCTAATAGTGAAATTTGTTTGAGGGAATGACAAAGTATGCATTTTACGGGATGGATGGCAGAGAAAGGTTTGGCAAAGGACAGACCTTCATTATTCAAGCTTTTTCTAACGTAAGGGAGAGTGGTCCTAAGGAAAGTCATTTATCATAGAAGCGATGATAAGTAAATTTCATAACGTGCGTCTCTATAAAGCAAAAACCAAATTAGGGTAAAAGAGGGATGAATTATTTGATATGAATTATGGTTATTTCTTAAAGATTTGTGGTCTCATTAGGATATCTGCATTATTCAACCGAAATTTAATTTGATCATTTGTTTGTATGTACCTTGCTCCACTCTTCTCTATGTACCTGGCTAAATTTTGTTTCAAAGTGATTACGTTCTAATCCACAAGTAGACCGGATAATTGATTACTATTTTATTCCCAGCAATCTGTTTATGTTGATTTTATTAAATGAAATATATTTTTATGATTAAATTATCACAAATTAAAGATGTCTATAATGTCCTCATCGATATATAACCATTTCAAATATAAATTTTAATAAAAAAAGAGACATTGAGATGCCATTTATAGTACAAACATAGAAGATTGGTATGAAAAATCGATCGATAAACTTTAAATTCATAATACTACATATATTTATAGAAATTAAACTATCCAAAGAAATATCGTGGGAAAAAGAGCATAATAACTTCTAAAACGAAGAACAAGGCATGTTAATGCTCTTCTTAACAATAACGAAAGATAACTAACATCTAAAGATAATTATCAACTCAAAAGAAACAAAGAAAAGAAAAATCAATCGTTTCATTCTCTTTCAGATGTTTGATTTTATCCTAAATAACTCCTAAAATTAATTATTATTAATTAATTCTTTCATACTTACTTATTATGTATGAAAAACCTAATAGCACAATGCAATACAATACGTAATTAACATCTAACATACTCCTACGCCTGATAACCAAGAATTACATCAGTATTCCTTTATCCTTTAGTATCATAGTATCCAGTGTCAGCTTTGTTCAATTTTCAATGCGTAATCAATTCCACAGTGCTTATTAATTAAATAATTTCGAAGGCTAATCCACTTGAGATGACGCGAATACACTTCTGTTAATTTCCGTGTGTGTGGATATGTGTCACTCAAAGGTCTAGAGAAGGCGAATGTCGTCTGTAAATGACCTCTTAATCGTTTGAATAAGGAAATGAACCGCTGAGAATGGAAAAGGCTGAGCACTTGCCTCAAAGAGACCACCTTTAAACACAGGGGCTCTTCTAACTCTCTTAAAGGACAGTCTGGGATCAGTTAAAGGGGGAAAAGATATCAAATTGAAAAGCGAGAATCAAGGGAAATGAGAGAGAGTGTGAAGATGAAAGGGAATGTGTACGCATTTGCATCCACTAATGAATGACTAGCAAAGCTAATCAACACAAATATACTTCGATGAACAAATTTTGTTGTAAATTTAAATTCCTTTCGCGAATAATCCGATGATATAACTATAATATTGTGTCGAAATTTACTGCATGAAATATATAAGATTTTTAGTACTTTATGATGAGGGAATTATTTCGATTGAAACAAGAAATAATCTCAAATTTATATTTTCGTATTGAAAAAGAATTGATATTTCCGAATGCCCAAAGCAATAGATCGAAAGATATAAGATCTAATCTAAGATATATCACTTCAAAGGAATTTGATGTTATTTACGTACAATAGTTATCAACTAGAACATAAATCATATGTGAGTATTTATGAGAAAAAAATTAACATTTTTGCAATTCGCTTTAATTGTTGTCTAGAAACACACAGAAAATGTTTTCTTTTATTAAAACAGCATTTCTTAATTTTTGCCCTATTCTCTAAGCTTACATAACCACATGATAGTCCATATCTCATATGATTTCCGTGAAAAGTAAATTATTCATATTAATTAAACCAAGAGAACCATGATTGCGACGGATTAATTTTAGAGAAATATCAATTCGATGCACGAATCCAAGTGAATGAAAATCCTTTCATCTAAGCTTTCATGCTGAAGAATTTCATTATAATTTTCAAATTATTTGTAAATCCATTTCCCTGTTAAGCGTGGGCTCCTTATAGCCTTCCCCTTTGAGAATAAGGAGTTTTGCCAGAACTCAGGATTCTGAAATGAATTTCCTCCGGACAATAAAATAGAACGTGAGAGATATTTATTTCCTTATTTTAGTCATCTATTAAAATTAAATGTGCAATAGAAATAGAAGAATTGTAGAATCGTATAAAATTTTCACGAGTCCTTAAAAATATATAAAAATTTTTACTTTACAAAGATACTTATATCAGAGAATGGTGTAAACGAAATCTAAAAATGTATATCTTCTGACAAGTTTTGTGATATCATTTTTCTATTATAAAAAGAAATCTCAACAGATTATTTTCTTAAAGAAAGTAACTTATTAAATGTTAATTATAAATTATAACCAGCGGTAATAGGCTTTGTGGACTACGTACTACACATCTATATTATATATTATAGAGCTGTATAACTTACGTTGTATTTTACATCCATCGTATCTTTTTGCTCTTAAGAAATGATTACGTTAAAACCTATGCTTAATATTCATTAGAATAATAGATTCAAGGATTTATATGGTATAGTTTAAAATATCTACAGACGTGTTTAGGATCTTTAGGATACGAGAATATGGTTGGTTTCAAATTGTTTTAACCATTGAAAGTGCGAGAGCTCACATTTATAGCTATTAATACATTTAATTTTTTTATTCGCCTAAATTGTGTTATACTTAGTATGGATATTATGAGAATTCTAAGTCCTTTCTGGATTGTATACATTAAATGAAAACATGGAAGGAAATAATTACTACCATTTACGTTACCGTTCGGAGAGGCGTGCTTAAAACCACCGCAGAAACGAGTATAAGTATCAGAGTTTGAGAGTTAAATTTCACGTGTTATATACAACACCCTTATTCAGAAACGCAGATTAGGAAGAGAAGAAAACAACCAAAGGAGAAATGTATATTTTTTTCATGTAGTCCATAATGGGATACGGAGTTGGAAATTGGAGCTCTAATAATAGGAGATTAAAACGAAATTACCTCTCACTCTTTCTGTATGTATTATCTATCAAGGAAGTCTTTTTTAAAAAGTTTCTGTAATGAAATTATTTATTAGGTTTAGATCACAATTTCATTTAAAAGCGTTATTTTGAAAATAAGCTATTTTACAAGATGTACAATTTAGAACAATGGCAGTCTATATTTCACAGATACACGCAAACTACTTGCTATAAAATAAGAGATTGATCATCATCTTGAGCGAACCATTTCCTGCTATGTTGGTTGCATCAAAAGAAAAAGTATGAAAGTAAGAAAAGAAATCATTGTACAGAGTTTGTCAAAAATCAATGATTTTAAAAATCATAATCCATCTAATTTTAGCAATTTTTTAGATTATTATAAGATAATTGACTTTTTTATTTTATGAGAAAACCTCTTATCTCTTTTAAGTCCCGCTAACATTCACATTTCCTTTAATTCAGTGTCACTGCTTGATAATAGTTTTTTCAATGAGTTTTCTTCTTCATTAGACCTTGAAATAAGATAGTTATTTAAGCTGTTATAAATGCTATTCTATCATTATACTTACTTTTTTATTATATTTAGTATTCCCCAATACTGAAAATTTTGCTTTTTTGATGTAATATATTGAAGAGGACCCCTTAGTTATCATTACGAAAGCGTATGGTAGTTCGTTTCGCAATAAACATTTTTGTATACTCATTGAGATCATTTTAAATTTTATCGGTTAGTCGTAGGTATTCATAAAAACCTCTAAGTGAACTAGTATTTCTTTAAAAGTTTCTTCTGACCTCTTTTTAACGTCTTTACGAATAGATCACCATCCTCTGTCGTCTCGCAGCCAAACGCCTCCTCAAACATCCCCTCATTCATCCCTTTAAATAACACCTCTCAATAACGACTTCCCTCGTCCAGGCGAGAAATCCTTTAAAACCCTTCGTCATGCAATTCAAAGTCCCTTTCCTTCCCGAGAACGCCATCCCGAGAACGCCTTCCCGAGAAATTCTCATTCAGGCCACTCTCCCTGGACGATGGGTTCGGACGAGGAAATGAGTTGGAGATGAGGATGGAAAAAGGAGACTGAGATGAAAAACCAATTTTGACGGCATTAAATTGGATTAATGCTTCTTTACATGAAAGATCACCTTTCCACAAGAATAGGATGCCGTTCAAACAAGGAGAACGGGAACAAGGGAAAGACCTGTTTTGCGTTAACTATAAAGAGTGGAAGTATCGGTAACCTTTTAGTCTTCGCCAAAGTTTGTCAGGGCATGATTTACATTATCGATGACTCCTACACAACAAGTTTGCCCAGAATTTATATTCTCTGCATTCTCAATGCTTTCCTGCTGGTAGAAATATTTTTTTTAAATAAGTTGGTTAAGAAACTCGAAGAGTATCTATTTTCTGAAGAGATTAGCAGTGTATATTATTTATTTTTTATACGTTCTATAGAGTCGATTTAAGTCTTAATGTCTTTTATTATTCAGTCAAGTAAAATTGTGAGTTTTAATATTAGTAAATAAATATATATATGAATAATTATTTGGTATAATTTTAAATTAATTTGGATATTTCTCCCTAAACCTTTAGTCAACATAAAACTGAAAAATATTATAATATAAATACTGCAACTTGGAAACAACATACTCTCTCCTCCTTCGTTTTTTCCTTACCCACCCAGCCATCACAACTTATTCCATTCTATTTTCTCAATATACTTTCCGCGCATTTTATGGCACCTTTTATCACTTTAATCAATCCCCTCCCCATCTTCATAATATTTTATGCTCTCCTTCATATCTTATTCGATAAAATTCCACCACGCCCAATTCACTCTATCCATATTCTTATGAAACATATAAAAGAAATTCACGCTCCGTATTCATACGTTTGTGTTATAAACTTATTTGAGTAAGGAACTATTCGTGATAATTAAAATATTGCTAAGTTTTTGAGAAGTAGAGGAGGAACTGAATTTAAGTAAATGTAATGATGTCTATAAAGAACGTTTAAAGAATACTTTGGAATTTTTATTATCAGCTATTATACGAAGTATTTCAATATCGAGGAACAGAGCTATAAGGCTTCGAAGGACTAATATGAATATGATTATTTTATAAACGTTAATATTGAAAAGAAATATGCAAATTTCCAATGTAAATTAATATAAAGTCAAATCTGAAGTCTCTAAATGTAAAAGAGTTATATTTTGATTCTTTCATTCGTTTTGTCTCTTAGATTTCATTCGCCTTGATTGTCTAGGCAATCTGCTTAAAAATCAGCAATAAATGAATTCATTGAGTGGTCTAGTGAACGATAGAAGAAAATTATAGAAAGGAGAAGCTAGGAGGTGAGAAGGCCGAGTTAATATGGATTGAGCAGAAGAGAGAAAGTGGTGCGTGAGTAGAGAGCTATTCGCTGTTGAAATGAACGCTCCAAGAACGGTTTCTTTTAGTTTGATTGAGTAACCTTGCGTCTAATAAAAACATCTCACGTCCTAAGTGGCCGCCTTCTTCTATTATCGTTTTCTTTAGCTTTCTTTTTTACGTAAAGAATCCCAAATTTAAGCGAATAAGTAAACTAATTATCATTAGTTATTATTATAGTTATATATTAGCTTATGATAAGCATGTTTAATTTTCATTCATATTTGTATATTTCGATAAAAATAATAAATTAAAATATTAAAGACTTGACTTATTACATTGTTGAGTTACGAGAATGAGTTAGCAGAAAGCACTTATTTTTTAAATTATTGCGATATTGCGATTTGTGTGACGTATTTAGCTCAAATTATTCGAGAATACCAACCGCATAATTTAGTTGTAGGTCGATAATGAACAGTTCCTCGTTTCTTTCATGTTTATTTTTTAATTCTTTGAACTTGAATGCTGGCTAATTTTAGAGCTATTTTAATTTTAATTCTTCCACACGTTATATCACTATGACTGTACCATATACCATAATATCTTGTTCCATTCTTTCTGTATGTTTACATCGTACCATTTTTAAGCTCCTTTTGTAGTTTCGTTATTAACAAATTTATAGTTAAACTTGACTTTTTACCGATAGAATATTTTGTTTCTTGATGTAAGATATAACAGCAATTAAACAGATACCATCAAACTTCAATACTCATACGAAGTCCTTATCTTTAGTGATTTAACACTTCCCGAAAACAATATGAGTACGGAATTAACTCGCTATCTTTACACCAATCTCATCAAGATTTCGCTCTTCTTATCGAAAGTATCAAGAACAGAAGTCGTATAAGTGAGATTCATTCAACTCAATTAAGTACTTGAGGAAATCAAAGGTGCAAACTTGTATAAGAGGGAGTTCAGAAAACAAAATTTTAAATCTGAGCGAAAGTTTTGTCTATATCTATAGTTAAACTCTCTCTTATCTTATGTGCAAATTTTATCTTTCGGATAAAGAGAGATTCCCAAGGATATATATGTATATGTTTTGCGCATTCGTGAATATCATTACACATAATGGAAACATTGCAAGGCGGATGAATAATCTTACTTAGCTTCATAAAGAATATGAAATTAAATTCAAGTTTTACTAATACGTATTACTTTATATTATATTTTGTGTATATCATGTTTCATATAATACACATATTACATTCAGTTATTTAAATTTTTTTAGAAGGAAGTGCAAAGCTCTAAAATTATTATACTCAGTTCATTTGTCCTTTCAATTAAACTCATGAATTTCAAAATTCCGCGAAATGCAAAGATTTGAAAATGCAATTATTTACTGATACTTTTATAGAAGGAGAAGAGAATGATTAACACAATAAATAAATATTACATAATCGATATAGTTTACTCATGACGTTTATGTCCCTGTTTTTTAAATTTTTTATAATTTTAAATGCATTATAAATTTTATAACTCAATTCTTACGTCTCATCGTATATATTTCACCCATAAATATATGATTTTACAAAGAGATTGATAATGAAGTACTACGTATAGCTATACAAATGCAGAGAAAGGATTCCACAGTCATGGTAGATAATTTATAAGATTTACACGTAAATAAAATAAATTTAGATAACGATTTACGCTCGGCTATTTGTTGAAAGGGAAATAAAATGACATAGAGAAGGGAGGAAGCTTACTCTCCCTGGAAAGGAGAAAGGTAACAAAGATATGAGTACTTGGAAAAAGACGGGTCGTTCTGGTTTTAGTGAAGTAGGGATTTGATCCTCGGCTCTCGGGGCATGCATTAATTCCGTGAAGAGATCAAAGACTTCGCCCGGAAGGTCGCTCAAATTGAGGAATGGCGATACATCCGGCTCCTGTTCCGATATACAGCGTCCTGTTGGGACGCAATTAACACGGAAGCGCCCAAAATTAAGCGAAAATTTCGTAGTTTTTCCTTTAAAAAAATTCATTCTAAAAGATTGTTCTGGGAAGGGGGAGAATTGCTTTAATTTTTTCTTGTTTTGGAGGAAAGAGATAATTTGTCATCGTTTCCATAGTGAGGAGATGCAGATGATAGGAACGCTTTTTGGAATGTAGTTTAATTAGATACGAGGGTTGGACATAGAAATTTTTATGGAAATTGTTTCTGAATGACTAATCAGAATCTTTGTTGAATCAAAATTAAAGAATATTAATTATTATTTTAAATATATATATATTTATATTATTTAGAAGTTGGACGTTCTTTTCAAAACATCTCGAAACATTCTGAACGAATTTTTATTTTTACGGAATCGATTTTTCGTAAAAAATAAAATTAATTGTATGCTCTTTTTATATCTTACCGCGAGTATTAGCCATATAAATTTATTTACTTTATAATTTGCCGTATTTTTCACCAGTTCACGTTTTATAAATTAATAATGTTATGTATTTAATGTATGTATGTAATATAATGTATGTATTATTATCACATAATAACTAACAATGAATAACATTCTCCAACATAATTGCTGTTATCCTACAAATCCTTTTTCGCCATTCAATAATTACACTATAATAAATAATATATTTTATTTTAACTTCTCAATATTTCCGAAATAAATATTGAGAGCATCCTTTTCATACAATTCTAAAATGGTCAATCTAAACACAATTCCTGTTTTGATGACAGAGATCGAGTACGATTCATAGGATTTGGAAAATGAATTAAGCAGTGTTATATAATTATTCCTTTAGAAACATTTCTACGAAAATAAACCGAATAAATATTACTCTTTCAGATCGATGATCAAATTTTTGCTATAAAAGTTGATTAGATAGGTCTAAAGATGTCAATCGAAGCTAAACAGTATTGATTTTGTGCAATGGAGTTGAAGTGGCTCTATTCAAATTTAAAAATGGAAGGACGTCATTGATGTCTATAAAAAACATGAAAAGTTGGGCAATTGAAGAATGAGAAGTATTCAAAGATGCATCTGAAAGAGAAGGAAAGATGGGCATCCTGTCTTCTACTTTATCAGGACCTTTTTTTAGATACGTTAATGATCTGAAAGAAATGTTCGTTGCACGGTCGTTGGGTCGTTGCTCCCATGGGAGAATAGGTATTGAGTACATCTTCGTCTTAGGTCAATGAAAATGGTGCGCTTCTCAAGTGTTCGGTCGGTTGCCAAGTACAGGCTATTGTAGGATCCGGTTACCGTGACGAGAGAATATTCTCAGAACCTTCGAAAACATCTCAGTCTCGTCTCAAAGCTTGAATATTTATCATTCCTTTCCTTTACTTCCGAAGAGACAGTTTTTGAATACGCGTTAGCTATAGGAGCGGTCTCCTTAAAGAACTTCCTGGAAAGAATAAACGATTCATCCACTTCTTCGAATATGACTTCATATCGAAGATATTTTCGGCTGAATATCTTATCGATACGTATGAATATGCATTTCCCATATTTTGCATCTCTTTGTGATGAGAGATATGACACTGCATTGTTATAAAGAGGTCATTGTGAAGTATTTTGTGGAAATATATTTCATTGGACTGATGTTCTAGGAAATGTGTGTATGAAATTTTAAATTACTGAAGATTTAATTAAAAATTACGAGACCGGTTGCTAGTAAAGCAAATTTTCTGTGGAAATTACGAAGTTTTTCATTATACTATGGCTTTCTATGAAGTCACGCCTTCTAATATTGATTTCATTAATGAATTCCTTCCTTTCACTTGACTTGAAGTCTTTTTCTTTATAGAAGGAACTCATTATTTAGTTGTTGCTTATCTTTCTGAAGAAATCGTGGAAATTTACTGTTTTTAAATTTGTAAATATAAGTTGAATTTTATTTGTAAAATTTATTGTTTGCTGTCTAAATTCTCGAACGTTCTTTTAGCCATTTTGGTAAAGATATTCATCTTTAAGGCGAATGCTTCAAGGAAATAAACTATGAGCTTTCAGATTACACAACGATAGCTTTCTCATCGTATATATAAAATTTAAGCAAATTGCTGAAAGCCTGATAGCAAAAAAGTTGGAATATATTTCACAGTATTTCCTCCGGTGTTTCATCTTCTGTCTCAGTTTCCCTAAATTACTTCTGGTCCAACTCTCCTTTCCAATTCCCGCAGTAATAGTTTCTCAATAGGTGAATTCAGATTCTCCCTTTCCGAAACTCAATCTATTGTTCTTACTCTCGCCCAAAATTTGTGTCCACCCTTGTTAGTGGTGAAGTTTCCCGTTGCCAAGGAAAAATCTTCTCTTGAATTGGAAGCACTCTGCATCTGACCAATGTTCCATTACTCAGGATGTTCTCGAGCACTATCAGAACTTTGAATTCAATTCTTCTTCCCGGAGAAATTTTCTCGAATTTAATAATGAAGTAAATAGAAATTTTAAGTCTGTATATTTTGATATAGCTAATGAATCCTCGTCTTTCTTATTCAAGACCTTTACTTCTACGAAGTTAAAAATCTTGATACATATTTACTTAAATATTTTAAGACGAATTAATACCAATGTTATATTGAATTTAAAATATATTAATTGTAAATATTTTAAGGCTTATTTTGTTTTTGAAAAAAAAAACACTCATTCTCGAGATTTCATCTTTAAAGTTAATAAAAACTTTCCCGAAATTGTGTTACTTTTAAGTTGAAAGTTTACGATAAAAGTTTAGCAACATAGTATAAGTCATTAAGGGCAATGGGTACAGTGCAGATGAATTATTTAAAGGAAAAGGGTGATCAAAGAAAAAAAAAATATTTTTCTTTACGCTAGCCTTCTTTGATTTTAAACAATAAAACGCAGCAAGCAGCAGGCTGTACATCTAGTATCCTTATATTTTTTCATAGTTTAAAATGACTAAGATACCTTGAACTCATCTGACTTACACTTACTTACGAATCTTCTATTATTGAAACACATGACATTTGGTGTAACATTGATGCTCCGGTGAGAGCGTAATTTAAATACTTCGTGTGCACTCCATTATGAATACGAGGATGAACACATTGGCTATATTGTGGGTGCAAATGACAGAGCAAAGTAGGTTTAGGAACCATCTCGACTTCGCAGGCCGTACTTGGAGATTTGATAAATAGCCCTCACATTTTTATGTCGATACGAATGAAGCAGAACTCTTCGCATAAATGTCGCGATATGGCGCAAAATATGGGTGAAGTAAGGCGGTGACATTGAAATTTGTAATGGATTCGCCGTAAGCCATCAAACGCAGAGGAAGTGAAGTGGTGAAGGGGAAAAATGGAGGCTGTAAAGGGAGGAGAGGATAAAATGCCTCCGGTGGAATAAAAAGGAATCATGGGAGTAAATGGAAGAAGGGAAAATAAATGGCGGTACAAAAAGGGGAGGATGGGAGAGGGGAAGAAAGAGATTTGAAGAGATACACTCAAAGAAAAAGAATGGGAAGATAATCGGCGAGGAATAAGCAAATACGAAAATGTAAAGCTAATAATGCTTTCATTTAAAGAAGGAGGCAGAAATTAAAGTGTGTCAGTGTAGAATTAATGCGAGGTAAATTCAAGGAAGTGTTTATTTTAAATGGAAACGATGAACTCGACATTTAATATTAAAGACAAAGTACTTCATTGTTGAAAATGTTGAATGAAAGTGCTCTGCGTGTTCTTTGAAAAACTATATTTTAATTATTTAATTTATTTAATTAACAAATAATAATATGATATATATATATAAGAATATAGAAAGCATATTACATAGATAATTTACTGTTTTATTATCTCGTCATTAACAACGTTTATGTTAAAATATAAATAGGCGAGACACTACTAATGTCACATAATTACGTGATTGAATTATGACGTATGACGTATGTTAAGTTTGAATTAGGTAAAACCTTACATTTCTATGACTGTCACCCGTTATTATTATACATGATAGTAATTATTATAAAGTTGTAATGGACAAACGTATGTACAACGGAATAAAAAAGTTGCAACTGGAATTCACTTTAATAAAATGATGAAGTTAACCAACTCAGGGTCTATTAAAATTATTCTTAAAGGAAGATTTATTGGGGATCAACTTATTACTATTAACTTGATCTACTCTTTTATAATTGCGCTACAATTGTGAAATATAAATTGATTCAATACATCTACTTGCATAGAACAAACAATAAGCTTAATTCCATAATTCCACCGTTAACAAGCTGAAAATAATTAAGCGAATAATAATTTAATAACATCGGGGAATTTAACTCTAAATACTCTCTCTATATATATTTCTATGTATATATCAGCCTTATTTATGATTCAAGTAGCTCAGCTCTCTCTTAGTCTTTCCAATCAATGAGAATGACTAAAAACAGTAAAAGTACATTGAAGAGATTCAAGTGGAAGGGTCCTGCGAATGGCAAATTTTACGACGTGGTCTTCTAAAATATTCTTCAGGGACTCCTCAAGGTATTGAAGTCATCGGTCATCACAATAGCAGATGGCTTGTGCAGAGCTTTCCCATGGATTTGCGTCTCTCGGCCGAGATTAATGATGGCAAAAGGGAACTGACGTCTTTCGGATAAAAGGGATGGGTATTAAGGGAGGAGAGGCAGATCCGTTCCATTACTTCTTCTTATCATCACCTGTCGACTTGCTTGACGCTTTCTCAAACCTTTTGGATCGTAGTTCGTAATATCTCTCATGTTCTTCCTTCTTTCTCAATTTATTCATCGTTTGCATCCCCTCGTTCCGAACCAAACAGTGCAGAGGAAATAAATCTGTGAATTTTATTCGATTTGATGAAATGATTACCTCTACTTCTATATTTAGAAAATGACTGCTATGAATTGAGTGTTTGAATCAAACATGTAGTAATGAATTATCATATAAGTCTACATATCATCGTATTCACACGTACGTATACATATTTTCCTTTATTTGTAATATTAATTTTTGTACATATACGTACCAGTTTTCCGAGAGATACCAGATAGCATGATAAAAGTCAGAATAAGATCAATTACTTAATGCAGTTTTGGGTGGTGTTTGCTATACCTTTGCCGAACTTGCTTGCAAGATGTGTGCATTGATTATATGATGTGACAGCAGTGGAATTCGGTAGGATAGCATTGGGTCCAGCGAATCTTACCCTCGAATTCTTATCTAGCTACGAAATCTGTTACTTAGTAAATTACTAAAGAGGGAAAAGCTTTTGAGAACCTCCAGCTGATAAGTTTCCTAGGATAGCTTCTATACCCTTTTGATCATGAAGTATATAGGTCACATTAAGTCATCATACATTGTAATTGAATTGATAATAATTAGAATTTTGATCCCATTTAAATAAAATATCAAATATTCATAAATTAGAAATGTTTATAATCGATAAACTTTATATCTGAGTTAAGGTATATGAATAATAACACAATTCGATGGCGATTTGAAAGTAAAATTAATCAAATTCGTATTACAGTATAAGAAGAGATTCTTTACTGTATTACATTCAGAAAGATTTTGGAGAAAAATGTGTGAAAGACAGAAAGCATCTTATGTAACGTAAGGGTAAAGGAGATGGCTATGATAAACACACGTTCTGAAGAAGAGGAATTGCTTAATTGAGGAAGGAGACGGGAAGAAAGATTCTCAGAAAGAAGAGAATGGATGAGAATAACATTATTCCTCAAATCTCTTTCGGTGAAACATTATAAAGGAAGATGAGAGAGTGGCCAATTCATTCCAAGAAGATTATCTCTTATCGAAAGGATTTCATGGGGATTTGTCAAGGAATTGAAAAATGCGGTTCCGTTCATCTAGAGTAAATCACGTCGGAACAAAACAAATTGCAAAGGAGTGAAAATACATATATTTTTAGAAAAAGGCAACCAAAAAGTGAACTGGAATATTAAGTTGAAAAACACTCTCTCTTATAGTCAGTGGAAGGCTATTCACGGGGGGACCTTTACGATACTATTATGGGATGCTCTCCTTTATTTTAGACGGGTAAGAGGTCCCGCTACTGTATTTTTTTATGGGTTATCGCAGCGTGGGTCGAGGTGATAAATTTTCCATCTAAATTAATAATAATCCTGAAAGGATATGGCGAGCCGTATTCCATAAATGGTAGATGGTTTGATTTAAAAATAATAAGGTTAAACCATACAATCTGTGAGCCAATATCGAAGTTAATGTCCTATGTCAGAGAATAGAAATAGATCACTAATAATGATTTTTGTACAAAAAAGGCTTTGACTTTGATTAAGGGTAAAACAGCAGTTCTTGGTTTCAATAATTTTATAGAATCTTTTTATTTATGTGCATTCTCTTAGTGAAATAGTTCACTTTCTGAGCCAGGGAAAAACATTATTGATAAAACATTACATAACTATTTCTATGCAGAAATGATAACGATTTTATTTCTATTTAATATAATTGCTCATATTTAACAGCTTAATTATGCCATAATAATTCGCAATGAGGAACAGCTATATCAGTAGGTTACATTATATCTTACAGCTACAACTTGTAATGTTCAGGAACGGAGTAAGTTGAATTTCATGCGAAATAGAATAGAAATAAAAATCAGATCACAACCTTTACGGTTGGTAATAGTGGCAAAGGGTTGATTGGAAGAGGAAATGAAAAGAAGAACATAAAAGAAGCAACCCTTGATAGTGGGGCGTGGAATCCCATCTGAGAGTATCACAGAGGAGGAGATGAGTACTATTTCTGTCGCATAATATACGATTCAATGGAAATCGAAATCCTTTCGTTTTCAGTTCTAATTTCAAGGGAGGCAAGCGAAGCGAGATTTCTTTTGTTTGAAGTGAAAAAGGGAAGAACTGAAACTGAGTCGGCACAGGTTTTCCCAATTAGAGAACGAGTTCCGATCAAGGTATTGTTACTTCAAGGAAAACAATCCAAAACAATTCTTGTAGAAATGTTTCGCGGGTTTCCAACCGGGTGCAGGCTTCGGCGAGAGCCGACGTTTCGGCCACATCCTTCGTGGCCATCCTCAGGTGAAGTGGAGGTGCACGGAGACGGTGGTGTTATATATCTGTAGGGTTCGTATCCCTTTCATACGAACCCTACAGATATATACCACCACCATACGAACCCTACAGATATATAACACCACCGTCTCCGTGCACCTCCACTTCACCTGAGGATGGCCACGAAGGATGTGGCCGAAACGTCGGCTCTCGCCGAAGCCTGCACCCGGTTGGAAACCCGCGAAACATTTCTACATCAGTTACGCCGGGAAAGCCCTAGATCATTTCTCAAAACAATTCTTACCCTAAAATAAGGGTTTTGTGCTCAAAATTATTTTTCTCATACATTATTTTGTTATGTAACAGTTGTTCATAGGTTTTAAACGAAAGGAGTTATAACAATATAGAATGAACGTAGCCCTTCTTGGCTACTGCTTGAAATGAGATGTATTTTACGTAGTACTTATGTTCCAGGTTAGATATTAATTTTCGGCCTCTATCATAAAACCCTCTTCTCATAGGATCATCTGCTTTCAGTGATATTAAATGTGATGTGATACCTGATGAAATGGTTCTATGTTATCACTTTGTTTTGTTTGATTTTTTTTCTTACAGATTGTATTTATCACCATGGTGATGTCAATTCGCGCCTTAGTTTCATATTCTAACGAACCATTTACTATTTGAATTTGAAGAACTGGTATCTTAATGAGTAAAGGCACATATACATCGTATTCTAATAGTTGATCAATTCTTATTGTGTCTTATTTTAATTCTTATTCATTCTTCTCGAATGAACTTTAATCTATCAGTTGTCCATGGATATAAGTATTCCCACCTGAAATTAAATGTGACTTTGCTTTCTCAAGTAGTCTAAAAAAGACACAGCTACTTATACTCTTCTACTGAAATACTTTTTATCGCTTTCGTGAATTATTATTACTATACACACTCATCGGTTAAAATCCCACATTTTTAATTTATCGTTCAGTACTTTTATTAGAAAAATCGTAAGATTATACCGAAATCGGGAGAAAGGAGGGTTAAAAAATAAAGCGAATTTGTTTTTGGAATACGGAAAAGGGGAAAGACCTCATCCCTTCGAGAGTTTAACCTGAGGTAATTGGCTAACGAAATCACAGAGCAATTCCACAGCTTCCGCCGAATGGAATCTCCTTTCGAAAGATTGGAATGTTTGGATGGGGTTTTGGAGGTTTCTTTCGGAATTTCAGTGAAAGTTGAGGGCGCTTTTTAAAGAGATAGATTAGAGAATAATCGAAACTAGATATCGATTATAGGAGGAAAGGTTACTGTACGTATGTGCGTATTTCGGCCAAAGCACCTCAAATCGTCGACATCTTAAGTATTGAAAGCAACACCTAACCTACGTATTATATAGCGAAATATTTTGGAGAGAAAATATATTTAAAACTGTTCGATTTTCTGGGTATTGATAAAGATATTATACTATTATATAGTATAGATACTAAAGATATAATACTAAGCATTATATAAAAGACTTTATATATGATAAACAGGTTGTTACAGAATTGCATCGCCAACTTTTCTTCGTTTGTTTATTTGTATGTTTTTTAGTTTGCCCATGTGGTGGCGCTCTGTTACGTTTAAGATTTTTCTCTCTTCGTGCTTACTCTTTGTCATTGCACTGCCTCAAAGCCGTGCAGTTGAAACCTTGCATTAGTATTGACTTGCCTTTTATTACCTCGCTTTCTATTGCCTTGCATTGCTTTTGTGTTTATATTTCCTTGCTTTTGTCTTGCTATTTCCTTGCTCTTGTCCTATTTTTGCATTTTTCCTCTTCTGGTAGTGCATTAGGTACTTCGTCTTGGTATTGCTTTTTATATATTGCTCTTCTGCTATTCGCGCAACTTTTCTCTTGCAACAAGAAAACTTGTCCTTCTGGCCGGATTCCAGATTGCGGGATATACATTTCCGAATATATTTCACAAACTTTTGAGATTTTTATAGCTTGGGTTTATTTACGAGGAACTGAAAACTAGGACGACGAGAGTGATATCTCCCACGTGGAATTCCGTTCACAAGATAAGTTACATTGCCCTATTCGTTATCGTTGAAGTGAAATTGAATTTATAATTGTTAACAGAAGTCTTAAAGAAGAGGGAACAGGAAAAACTCGCAAGAGAAATGGCTAACTCCTTTAGAAATTTAAAAAGTAAAGTTCTCGCTAAAATAATCAGAGGCGCATGTGAAATAAGATTCGTGAATCATGTTCTATGACGGAAAAATTCAGCCGTCAACGTGATGTTATGATTTTTAGAGGTAGGATGTAGATTTTACAGACTATTAAGAGTATTTCTAATAGGATTTTTTGGCACTGTCGGAAGTATACGTAGATCAAAAGGGGCAATTCAAAGCATATTCGAATAACTTGAAATGCGCTTTGACAACGGGAGTCCCTTTTGGCGTTATACAATCGGGAGACTTTGGAAATGTTACGCAACTAGCTGACTAACCAAGAGTAGACCTACCCGAATTCTAGAGCTCCTGTAATGACTGATCGCCTTTCAAGGGACCATTTGAAATGTTGGTAACTGAAGACACGACTATTGCTCGTTCTCATTGTCCTGCCTCATAGCTGTGCATATACAATAGCCTTTTCTTGCTATTGCCTTAGAGCATGTGTCTTATCTGTAGGACTCGCACCTGTTAGGAGTAATAAACTCTATTGAAATACTATTTTATTTTCTTTCATTAAAGGAAATAAATATTATGAGTTGCAAAATTTATAAAGACACTATTGTTTGAGGTGTGCGTTAGAAATCCAGAAACGATTTTAAGTGGTACTTCATAGATTAAAGGAATTAATATTATTGAGTACCTACCTATTATATTACGTCTAAATTAACTCTAATATTTACATTTGTCGAATTGATGTTAATTGAACTGGGAAAGTAGTAAAAAAAACTTTGTAATGATACGATACTTTGACTTTTAAGAGTATCCAAATTTTAATTTAAGGAGGAGGTATGAATAAATAAGTGCTAAGAGATATAAATTATATTATTTATAGTTAAACGGAAGTGAAAAAAGCGATATCACTGGGAGTCGAACCCAGGTCCTTCACTTGCTTTATCTCATGTAATATATGTATCCATTTAACTCATCCAATATTATATTACTTGAAGTTTACTTATAATTCACGATCAAAAAAATGACGATGGAACTTTGTAAAAAAATCCGCGAAATACGAGCTCAAAAAAAATTCAGAAAATTTATGCATATTGTTTCATTTCTATTTCCGAGGGACGAGTTTGAAGAATCTTTACAACTTTGCAAACTCAGTCATCTCTTGAAAAACACATCAATGTCGCAACACTTTCATAACGGCACTGTACACCAATTTAAGTTATGCTTCCCAGAATGAAATAAAGAAGTGAGAAAAAGGAGTGGAAGCGTAGATGGAAAGCGAAGATCGGTTTAGAATCGATTCTTCGACCGAATAATAAATAAATTTCTCATCCTCCGAAGCGTATTCAAATTAATTTCATGGATGGAGAGCGCGAGTCCAAATCGAGAACCGAAAAATGCATAATACATGTGGCGGAGTGTTACTGAAATCGCCTTCAATATCCATTCGAGACCTCAAATAAAAAAAAGATGGGAGAAAATATTCTTTAAGAAGTCCATCGGTCAATCGGTAAACGATAAGCGAACGGAATTATTGATTGATGAAGATGTATCATAGTATCTCATTTATTTTAAAATCAGCATAATCATGTGTAGAACAGTTAAACTTAAGCGTGCTAGTTTTTAAAGTAGATAGACGGATACGACATTCATATAAGCACAATTATCATGTAGTTTAAACCATTTATGTAGCTTTGTATTTAAAAGTTGAACGCCTTTTATAATTTCAGGAGTATTGGTTATCATGTGAGGGAAGATAGATCGGACTGTTAATTAAGAACTTTACAGCGTTCTTAGCGTTACTTGCTTGCCCCAGTGAGACAAATGATTTTTTATTGATTCTGTAACAAAAGGAATTATTCGCATGCTCTTTCTGCTTTTTGAAATATCTATGTAGTTTAGACATCTCAGGACAAGCGGTAAAGAGCTCAAAGCAAGAGGAACCCTCAATAAACAGCTCTTTGTAATCAACAAAAAAGCCTTTCATATTAGGCGGAAGGAGCTAATGGAACTTCCGGGAGTTGACCTATTAGTACAACAGCTTAGTTCAACCCAATCATGCTACAGAAGGTCTTAAACGGTCAAACACATTTGCTCTTCCGCATTTAAACCTTACGTTCCCTTTAGAATTGCACTCCCTGCGACTCCTATAGCAACTGCTTTTCAGTTACTGTGAAGCTACTTTGTTGACTTCTGCCTTTTGGCCCGACCGATTACTCTCCCATTGTCATAGTGACCTCATCGTAGTGACCTCGTCGTAGTGACCTCGTTTGTGTTTAAGGCGTCCCATTCACTGCAGCGTATCTTCATCGTGTTATGAAATTGACACATGCTGAAATTTGTTCCGCTTGAGGTAGGACAGTGAGTCGGATGGTTATTCAGTGCGTATAATTCGGCGTAATTTGTTTATTTGTTTATAGACTCTCCGTAGCGTTCGTAAACTGTGAAGTTTCTCTATTTTGGAAGGCGATTCCGTACACGAAGCACGTTGCTTACAGAAGACATTTGGGAGTGTGGCACGCGTGTGGGCGAAACTCGGCAAACGATGTTTTAGGAAGCTCTGCATGGAATCCATTGATCCCTTGGGAGATGTTTGAGTGGCATCGTCACGAGCGAATCCCGGCACCTACGTCTGAGAGCCACCTACATTCTCCTCTTTAGTTTACCGCTGAGCTTTAGTGTGTTTACAGCCCACGGCGAAAAGGCAACGAAGTTACCTTATCGCCAACGGCCAGTGATGATGGAAATAGAGATTTGGAAGAATAAATGTAATGTGACGGAATATATTGGGTACAATTTCGACATTATTTTCAAAGTCATATCTTATATTTGACGCGTGGAATTATGGTTATTACTGTTGTATGTTGATTGATACCAATTATGGTAAAAATTTATATGCGTAGTTACTCAAGAATTAAAGATATTGTGATAATTTTGAACTTATCTTTTTAAGTTCTCTGTTAAGAAATAAGTTTCATACGTTTATGAGGTGGTGAAGTTTCCAATTCAATGAATAAGACAAAGTAATAAAATAAAAACGAGAGAAACTGCAATATTTATTCAAGCAACGGATTCTTCGAATATATCTCAACAAGCAAATTGAAATGCATAATTATACAATTTTTATATTTTGAATAATATGTTGTCAAACGGAAATAGTTCTAATTGAAATAGTTGAAATAGATGCGTCATTGCTCATTGATTAATCTAATGTAATAAAATTAATATTCTCGATCGATCTAAAATTTCAGACTAGACGTTCATAATAGGCTCAACGGATTTAAATTTTTAGATAGATACTAAAGTTCTTTATGAATATTAGCTACAATTAACCGAAATGTGATCTTTTTTAACATGAGAAGTAAATTAAGGAGACCGAAGTTAGCATTTATTCATTCCTCTTCATAAACCTTCAAAAAAGAATACGTTAAATGCCGACGTAAAATATAAGATAGTTAAATGAAGAAAATCTTTTCAACATCTATTCTCTCATAAGGAATAACGAAGATAACAGCAGAAAGTTTTTTTCCTCGTGTTGATTCGACATTTGAAGAATATAAAAAGAATCCGTTGAAAGGAAACAGAAGTCTTTCTTTCTTATTTCTCACTTCCTGTACTTCTGCTGCTTCGATCACTGAACTCTGTGGCGTCTAGAATTGTGGAACTTAATTCAATATCGATGAGGATTGTTTGGAAACTCTCGGATCGAAGGCAATGATGAAGATACGTCTCGATGACTCGGAAGTGACGATTTCTGTGCGGAAAATAAACTCGCATTTCCTATCTCAGAATAAGAAGTTTCTTGATTTTGAAATAGAATACGTATAGCGATCTCTGATAGAAAATGGAATTCTCTGCGGAAACAGTAACGTCATAGAATTACGAGTTGGAGGAGATAATTGGTTCGTTCAACCTGGAAAAGTCATTCTGGTTCTTCTTATCCGAAATATATTCTTATACTCCAAAATCAACAGATTTTACATATTACTGATTTTTATGTAGGCTTCGATGTGAGTTGAATGTATAAATATGCAAGCGATAGATTCTTTCTCATTCAGCTTCTTCCAGAGCTAAACTTCAAATTTCTGTTTTTGATTTACTCAATTTCTTTTCGATCAATCATTTGAAAGAGCCGCCTTTCTTTCCATTGATTCTGTTACACTTTATCTTATCGTATTTATTTGGACTATAACTGTATATCTGTTAATTTTTGTATGTACTCGTATATATATGAGGAAATGTGATTCCGTCAATATAAAAATCCACTAAAAATATAATCATTTGTATGTTTACTGAAGACCAATAATTATAAAAGGCAATTTATTTATTAATAAATATAATTTATTTATTAACTGTTTAAAGTTAATCTTTCTGATAAAACTGCTAAGAATAGGAAAATATTTTTTACATACGTTCCCTTATGATATAGTGTAGCTTTATTTACTTATTTGTGAAGAAAAACTTCCGTATAAGATATATACTTCCATTATGATGGATTCCAAAATATTTGAATAAATCATTCCGGCTCTTTACTGCTTTCACGCATGAATAACTTTGGTCATTGTATTATCAAAAAATATGAAAATTTCATTTAAAGGAGAGTAATTCTTATTTAAAATAATGCAAAATGAAGGATAAAATTTAAATAGCTTCTTAAACTTTTATTAATTTGCACGTTAGTTAAGTTGAGATATATTAAATTAACATCTACGTGGCTGTTGTGCAGTTAATGTAGGGAAGGATTTTAATCCAATTATTCTTCTGGAGAGACAATTGTATTATTATTTGTATGTTAATTAACATAATAATTAATAACTCGATTCAACTTCAGTAACAACTAATTGAACTCATGGTAGCTACGGTAATTATTCACTCGTAAAAAATTCACGGAAAAGAATGAGTGATTCATCCATTCGGCGAGCGCTAGAATACTTTTTGTTTCCGCTAAATTTATCTTGATTATAAAAGGAGATTTCTGTGAAAATTAAATGGGATGGAAAAAATTTAATTACGAAGCATAGGTTAAAAAGCACACGAAGATCTGGAGGAGTTCGTTTCCAGTATTTAATTAACCCTGATCGTATATCAAGAGGGTATAAAAAAACTTGGAGAACATGTCATCCTATTTTGTCCTTCTTAACGTTTCTGATTCTTCAGGGTTCACTTAGTTCATCAGAAGGACTAGTTAAGTAGACTATTGATCGATTATCTTAAACCGTCTTCTGTTGCACAGCTGTACGCCATTCATGGAACTGTGACGTGTACATACTTATGCTTATTCATACTATTCAAAGAATGTGTTAAAGATCTGTGGAGATGAATTTAACTTAATCCTTTAAAAGAAGACAGTATTTTTCCTCCTTTTTATATATGAAAATAATACTTTAAGTTTACCGGTTATATAAATTGCAGTTTATATATAGTATATTCACACTAAATAAATTTTAACGATATTACGTATCTAAAACTCGATGATGTAATCATTAAGTTTAGTAATTATAAATAAAAGGAATACGGTGAATGCAGTATTAATAAAATATAATATAAAAGATAGATAACATACATTTAATACGGGTATGTCATCTTGGATAAAGAATTTATTTTTAGTGGTCGGCTTCAATACTTTAAGTGTTTAGAAAGTAAAAGAAATATTATAATGTACATTGTACAGCGGCAATTTTAATCTCTTTCTGTTAATATTTATCTCTCTTTCTACATGGCAGCTTAATTTTTATCTCTTATAACTTTTAGTGAGATGAAGAAATTAGAAGGTACTTTTATTTTAAATTGTATGATTTTCCCTCCGTCCCAAGTGTACCTTAGCAACTGAATGCTCCCTTAAGAACCATCTCCTCCGCAAACACACTGTTTCATCCTCTCTGTGCACATTCAAGTCACGTACTAAAAAGCAGACTGTAATAAGGGATTTTCTTTCATACAACCATGGCGTCTTGTCCCGTTCTATTTTTTTTCTCCGCAGATGACTCTTGGTAATAAACATAGGAGCATCAGAGATGAAAAATGCTACGCTGTTTTTTTGCTTGAATATCAACCTAAATTACTTGAACTTTAAATAGAGTTTAAGAGCAATAAGTGCTGGTAAAGGTCACTATTACACGCTTGAATGATATTACTGGTTTTAACCTAAACTCATTTGGAAATAACGGAAAATCCTCGCCAATTTTTTCTGAACACGTTTTAACATATTTAGTATTAAGTCTGCTTATAATCATTTATTTATTATTAGTGTATTAAACTTATACAAGAGGTCATATTTCACCAAATTTTGAAAAAAATTACGCTCTTACTTTCTTGCGAGAGAAATTGGGAACTGTAAGCGCTGGATGGATTTTAAATTCATCCTCGTAATCCCTAGATAATCAGAATTTCAAATTGTTTATTTTATAGGCCCTAACTTCACTTTTTACTTAGTAAATTTTTGAAAATTTGCGTTGGCTCGATTTATTCTTTTACAATATGCTGTCTAGTATGATTAAGAAGTAGTTAAGCTTTAATCCCTTACTTTCTTAACTTCAAACGTTTGAAAAACTTCGAGTAAACATGAGGATACTGAAGGAAGGGAAATGGCAAGTAAAGAAATATATAAAAGATAGAGTAGAAAGATATTAGGGAAGGTAAAAAATGCCATTGATTAAGACAAAAATTCTCCATTCTCTAGAACTACTCTGCTAACTGAATAAATCTGTTATAAGAATTCTTTAGCATTTTTGACCATCTCTGTTTCAATTCTTTTAGATTAATTTAATGTCTCAATTGTTCTACGACATTTGTATTCCATATATTATAATCTAGCGTATTTATTTTTACGAAAAAAACTCACTTGAATGACTGAAAAAGTTTCTTTGAGTATGGAAGGAGTATCGTATTGCTTCTCAGAACTTAGAAGATGAAAATCTTCAGAAATTAGTGCAATTTTTGAAATTATACTTTTTAAGGTGGAAAGAAATGGATTTCATTCAGTAAGGCGAGAAAGAGAGAGTTTCAATATGAAGATACGATTCCTTCTCATAAAAGAGTTGACATAGGATGAAGAGAAAGGAAGAAATTCAAATGACAAAGTTTTTAAATCAAAAGAAGTTTTATCACCATTGAGACTCTTCCAAGAGACTTTTAAAAGGATTTTTCTGGTTTAGTAAAAGATACTTTATTACAAATTCGTATCCTTTACTGGTGTCTTAAGATAGAAGATTTTATAATTTTTCATTAAGTGACATTAATTTTCAAAGTTACAAAATATTTCGACAAACATATCTTATTAACAAATGAATGTATTTTTTTCATTAGATTACTCTTCTATTTATTCTTTAGTTTATATCAAAATTTAGTACTTCAATAATGATTCGTTATTCATTTGACATATTCAGTAGGTTTTGAGCGAAATTGATTCTTATAGGATATACGATGAGCTTTAAGAAAATTCTAAAAATCCTATTCTGCCCACTTCATCTCGATAAATTTTGGTAAAAGCCACATATTATCTTATCTGAAATATATTGCGTTGGATATCCTCCAAATATTCAATCGGTTTTCTTTCTAGCATTATCTTAATGTCCGGGTGGAGGATACTGAGACCATATGGGAAGGAAGTTATCTTAACTACCCATAAATAGTTAAGGAGGTTTTTGTCCTATTTTAGCAATGACCCCATTTCCTCAACTTTTAGATTGATAAATAGTTTCCCAAACCATCGATCTGATATCTTGAACACCACTTCTTTTAGAGGAAATTAAATATTAGCTTTTGAACGAAGCGTAAAATGCTGCAGTTTGTCTCACTCGTACGAGTTATTTTCAAGAGAGCTTTCCTTCATAAGACGCATGTCGTAAGAACGTAAAATTGATGCCTTATATTCGTAAATGTGTTCCCCAGAAATCCTTACGTAGTATTTCGTAGACTTGTTATGGAATGTACTACTTCAGTTTTTGGAAATCCTATGCTATCGAATGAAATAAAACTTTTGCAGTAAAGAATTTCACTTTGATGTAGAAATTCAGAATTTCAAGCGTAATTTACATGTCGATGAATTCTCTCAAGAAAAGAGTAAAAGAGAATTGCACCGGAATATTTTACGTAAGACTTTGAATCATAACTACAAACGAATCCTTCCCTACTTTTGAGGTTAGCAGCCGTTATTTATCGTTATTTATATAAAAATATGTGAAATATATTCAATAAAGAAAAATGATAATTTAGATGAAATCTTCATTTCAAGCGAATGATGTTTTTAGGAATCTAAAGGTTTTCAACATTTTCTCGTAGAATATCGAATTTTTTGAACGCGAAAAATTGAAAATCAGAGGTAGTTTTCCTAACAGATATATTTTTTTAGAACCGAATGAGTTATTTTTATGCCTTAAATAATAGTTTTAATTACAAATATTAACACTTAAAATTAACCCAAACCTCACTGTATTAAAGGAGATAGATCTGAGAGTCGTTATAACGCTATTTCAACACAAGATTAAACGTGCCGAGTTAAATACTTTTTCCACAAAGAAAGAAAAACCAGGGTCAAAATGAATGAGGTGCAAATGTGTAATTTGAAAAGAGGAGAGGAGATAAAGCACGGGTTGCGAGGAGTGGAGTGAAAGTGTTTTTTGTATGGGAACCTTTGAATTTAATGGGAAAAAGAGAAAGATCAAGGTTATGATGAAAATAAGTTGGATCAAGAGAATAAAGAACAAAAATAACAGAGCGTCACGATTTTAAAATATTGCGAATAATTTAAGAATGGTTGAATCTATGAAGAACAGTCTACATCAAGAGGATTATATATGTCAGGAGAAATGTAGCTTATGCTAACATATGTGCTTTTAATAGAATTGAGAATAATCTATTATACGTTCATAAGTTGTATTATATCGTAAGGAATAATATCATGTAGAATTTACGTAAGTGTTTACGTATTCATACGCATATATGTGCAAATAATTAGGCTTTGTAACGGATAAATTATCTCAGTACTAATGAAATTGGAATCAATCCTTCAATTAGGAAGGAAGTGGGTCTTAGAACTTAAAGATAAAGCCCTGCAGTAGTTAACAGAGTTATATCACTCAATCAATGAAGTCGAAACAATTCTAAATCAGCTTTGGTTTGGAGTTTCGTTCCCATGGCGTCGCAATGAGCTTCCCCATAAACGCGTATGCTATCAGAATCCCTCGGGGCACATAAATCTCTCTCCTTGCGTTTTGGCTGAGTAGCCACCTTGTTTCTCTCCCACACAACTACTCGATATCACGTGTGCTCACACTTCCGGTTCACGCCTTCCGCTAAACTCGCAGCCAATAAGAGAGAGGAATCTCGAGATGTTATCATATCCAGTTTAGGATTTTACTGTGCATCATTACATATTTAATAAGATCGTGTGATAATAACAAAAGTTATTTAATCACTCTCTAAAGCTAGTAGAAAGTTTTTCTTACGATAATATAACAAATTAAACGAATATACGTAAATTTGGGTTCATCAGCTAGCGAAACATTCAGTTGAACTAAAGAAATACGTTAAATTATAAAATAATAACCGTGGTACTAACGTGATAATATTTTAATGTATAGCACCACAAAAGGCAAACTTTTAAATTTATTTTTGACAGAATTTTACGCATATAATGTATCTATTATATTAATATTTATTTTATATCTAATTATATGGAATGAAATCCATCTATACAGCCAACAGTGATGAAAATACTGAATATTAAAATGTATCTCAAATGATGTTTTACTCAACACATCAGTAATATGCCAAATTTAATACCTGAATAAGGGTTAAAAATGAAAGGCCATATACCTGAAATGAACAGGATTCCATCCTTTATCTCTCCCTCTAAAATTCAATATCAGGCTTCAAACCGTGATTCCCCACCCACACCCTGCAGAGATCTCCACATATTTCCTTTTCCCATAACATCCCACTGCACACCCCTCCATTTACTACCCCATTCAGCACCCCTAATTCAATTTAACGCTGCGTGATTTGCCATCTTGATAACAGGTATGCCTTCCCTTTCCCATATCCCTTCATTAAGCGCCTCTATTTCAATGAGGCTATATGTAATCCATGTAAGCTCACTTTACAGTGCACAATGCTCTCTAGTATTACATCTTTAACGATATATAAATGTATTAGGTATTGGATTTATTAAACTGTCTTCAGCAGGAAATAAATATCTTTATGTTTCTAAAACATCGCAAAAACATTTCAGACATTGACTCAATTAAATAGAGATTAATCAAGGCACGATTAGTAATAATATGTATAATTAGAAGAGATAAAATAATGACAGTTACTAAGTGACAGAGTAAGTAACAATGTATCATATGCCATAGAGCTATACAACAGTGAATGGTATAAATATTTTTTTAAATTTAAATTTATTAATGTTTTTAAAAATATATTAATTCTTTCGTTGTAAACTTAATGCACTTTTTGTTTCGCTTGATGAAAGGTTGGACTAAGATTTATACACTATTTTATTTGAGATTTTAAGAGAATATTTTTTGTTTAAGTAGGTAATGATTTCACGTTTATGACCTTGTAGAATAGACTTTCTCTAAAAGGGTCTACCATTAAAGCGTCCTTTCACTTGTACTTGAACTCTCGTAGATTGACAAAAAAAGTCGAAGGTTAAAAGTCACAAGGGTATCGTTTTAATTTCAGAACACAGATCACGTACACTAAAAAGAACTCTTTACGATTCGAAAGTAGGTTTTTAATCGCGCATCGACTATTCTTCTTTCGATTCCTTTCAGTTCTACAATAGTTCATTAAATGATTATAAAAAGGATGAATGAAAACTTTGATGAAATAATAAAATAACAAAAGTAGTTGATACCCGTATTTGGGTACTGTACTCTGAAAATAATGCCAATACGATGTCTTTAAATTAATGTTTAGAGGATGATCCTACTTTTATCTGTTCTTACCAATTTAAACACACAAATATGAAACACAATATACGAAAATTTTACAATTAAAGTTATGGAATGAATGCCGAAGTACATCGTAACACATACTGAAGAATATTCTTCTCCAACTGGAATGAATTTCACAACCGTTTCTTTCAAAATTTTCCTTAATTAGTTTCAGTGTCATTTGAATGAAATTGTATGATAAAATAGCTTCTTCTTTAATTTCTCTATTCTTTTATAAAAAATTTAACACTTTTTCCAAATTTATATATGATACTTGCATAGAGTGGAATCAAATCGAAGCAATGAAAAAAATTAAGTTGTCATTCTAAGATACATAACAGTGGCATAACGTTATTGAGTGCTGGATAAAGGTTAAAAAGTCTTGAACTATCCATTAACTTTTCCAATAGCTAATTTATGTAGTTTTATTTGTTGGTTTAAAATTTTTTATTTAACAATTAGTAAAGCCAAGGAACATTAGATTTCAAAAATAACTTTCTATATGAAAATTGTAGGCACTAGAGAGCTTGTATAATATCTGAATATAATTGACTTCTCTGGAACAGACATTAAAGCATAAACTGGTCATTGTGCTCCACAACATCAAGAATCCCCACTCCATCCAACACGTCTTCCCGATAAGCCATTTTGTCCCGATGTGGCAAATTAGCCATTCCTGCCCTTTTCTCTCACTTGTGTATCTCATTGAAAAGCTCTCGTCGTAGACGCCCTTGGGATCCTCACGTTTCCATCCATTACTTCTTGTGTGAACTGGACCACTGCTTTTTCCCTCCCGAAGAAAACTCCATTTCATCTCCTCTCCAAGGGCATTAAAAGAGGTCCTTAACTGGGAATAAAAGCAAAAGGTCCCCACTCTGATTTCCTATAAATTCCTTAACTCCATCACTTGGTTTATTTCTCAACTAAGGACGGAAGTTAAAAATACGATTCGTTGGGAATAATGAATTTTTTGCAAGCAATTGCAACTCCTTCTCCCTCTTAATGAAATGGAATCCCTTTGATTTAGTCCAGATGGACTCTTCAAACAGCAATTATTTTTTCCAATGCCCTTCTTTTTACTGAAAATAACTCACTTTCTAAAATCATTCTCCCATGTTATTTCGCTTCATTCTTACGAATGTGTGTTTATATATTCTGCTTATGATTATTATCAAGTATATTCTTTATTCATATTTGTTTCGTAGTCAATTTATAGTGTTTTATATTTGCGGATGGCATTTTAGTGTATGTAATTTTTTCGTGTTTAGTTTCTTCTCGGTTATATACACTTGTTGCTTTTTGTAACTTTTAGTTCGTATTATCCATAGGTTTTTGCAAAATCTCCTGCTGTGGCTATATTATTCTTAGCTTCACTAAGGTTTTTAAAATACACAACTAGTTTATACCGATTTTATCTTAATTTCAAATATTTCTATTATTAAATGTAATCTAGATTGAAATTGATAATTAATAGAAAGACGAGAATTTTTATTCTCAATCTCGCGCTCAATGAAGGCGTATAAATATTATTATAAAAAAGCTACTATGATTCTTAAAGCTTTCTGGTTCCATATCAATTCATATATCTTAAGCTATAACAATCCAATAATAACGTAGCAGATAATATTTGAGATTAATCCTAATGAAAATTTTCTCTCTTTTTCCTAACTTATTGTAACCGGAGTTTATTTTATGGGTAATTGAAAATAAAAAGACTATGTTTTCGTACAAAAGGTGCACTATGGAAAGGTGTTACAACGTTCAAGTACACTTCCGCGAGTACACATCAACATTTTCATCCCATTCTAATCGAGTATTAATCAACAACAATTTATGAACGACCGTAAGAGAAGCTGGACAAGCATTGAATGCGATAGGAGTGGAAAGGGGAGAGTGGAAAAAATAACGTTGACAGTGAAACCGTTCGAAATCTTGGGAGAATTCCTCCTGCGAGATGAATGAACAGTCCGGATGTGTAGCACAAAGAAATATATAAGATCGCCTGGGATGTGCGGTGGAGAAGAGATGAGATTGATGATAAAAAGGGACACAACGGGTGTTTGGAAAACGGAAAAAACAGAATAGTATAGAAGAATAGAAAGGGTGAGTGGGAGGTGAGTACTCTCTTCTTCCCGTACTCTGTATCTCTGCTGGTGCTCAAGTAGACCGCATGTGAAGTTAGAATAATGATACGGGAAGAGACGAGTGTATGTTTCCGCAACGAATTCAAAAGGAATTTTCCGAATTATGAATCCTCGAAGTTCAGCTTTTGCGATGAATTTCAATTTGCGAATACAGCTTCAACATTCCTCAGGTATAGGTCTCCTTCACGCATAACTGAATTGTTTGAGTGTTAATATTTTTATTGTTTTTTCCCCCGATTTGAAATGAGCTATTTTCTTTCCTCTTGACTTTTTTTTTAGGTTTACTGTGACAATACTGAGTTAAAATAGCAGTTTTCGTGTGAGATACTATTTCGTAAAGAAAAATTCAGCTATATAGTGCTCGAAGTCAATTAGATGGACTTAATGGAACGCATACGCTATCTTTAGGATATTAAATTTCAACTAGTAGAAGAGAGACTTGTTTTCTTTAAATTTATTATTGAACAGTATAGGAAAGCTAAAACAACAATAAGAATTTTATCACAAATTATTTATTATTATTTATTACAAATATTTAACGATAAACCAAATAATGACGTTTTTATGGAGATTTTTCTGCCTTTTATATCGTTTTAAATGAGCATCGATTTTGATTCGTTTAAAACGGGTAACTCTAGAAATTTATAATTGATGTGTATTTAAATTATTACGATTTTCATTCTTATAATTCACACAAAATTTCAGAATATTGTTAAATACGTATGCACGAAATTAATTCTAACACAATGAGGAAGAAGTAATTATCCCATACTTTATCACTAAGCTACGATTCAAAGCCTTTAGATATATCAAAGGTGTGACCTCTAACGATATATACATCCACCTAAATGAGATTTTGTCGGATGACCTTTTCATTTACGATTAAGTAGGCCTTAGCGACCACAAGGGTAAGCAATTTTGGTATTAAAGATCCTGAACACGGCGTTGTTCAGGTTCAGCAAAAGCTTTACATCGATTCCTGGTCGTCCTAAGGGACAGTCGTACTTAAAAGCTTGCAAAACCCTATAAGAGGGAATTCCAAAGGGAGCTTTACACTCTTGGGAGAACATACGGTCTTTAGTGGCAGAGATCACCTAGTAGTACGTTAAGGGTTAACCTTAAAGGCATTAATGGGATTCATGACGAAAATGTGAATATGGTGCCATACAATTCAGAGTCATTTATGAAAACGATCCTCTCCCTTTGTAGGTTCGATTCATTGTGCTTTATTGAAACTTAACAGGAAATATAAATGCATGCGGTAATGAAGGATTTTTCCTTTAATTTTTGAGCGATAATCTTTGATAATTAACTATCGGAGAATACCAATGAGGAAGATATGCATATCTTCATAGATTTTATGAAAGATCATGGCAAATATAAAAGAAAACCTACAAAGTAGTGTTCCAAATAACAGCAATTCCATAAAAACAATGAATAAGTGAAATTTCTACCTTAATATATGGGCTTGAAGTAACATTTGAAGAATCCTGGGTTCAGTTACCTGAAATTAAAGAGAAAATTTTAACATATTAGAGCAGTGATTCATTAGAACATGTACGATATGATATAAATTATATATATCGTCTAAAATATTTCCCCTTTAATGAATAATAATGATAATAAGTCATTCATATTTAACGATTTATGTTTATTTAAGCAAGCTTAAATAAAATTCAATTGGTGTAAGACTAAGGGAAGGCAAAAGGTCATTCGCCTAGTTCTAGTGATATATTACAACAAACATATTGACTTCGATATTTCTTTTCCCAGACGACGGCACAATGAATCTTTCTGCATAAAACAGACGAGGTAGTTGCACTCGAAGCAAATTCTATTCGTACTTTAATCAGAGGCGAATCGAAATTGAGACAGTTTGCAATATAACGAGGTTCCGACACCATCGGAATACGCCTAGAGGAAATTTTCTCTGGTTTCAGTTGTAAATTTTCTTGGACTATTATACTTTTCTTTCTTTCTTTATCTACTGAATCTTCCATCCTAAATAGGGAATTGCAAACTTTTTCCAACTGCAATTTCAATGAACGCTCTATTTTCCCGGAATTACTTCCAACGATGTACCCATCCAAAAGTCGAATGAGAATAGTTTTCCTCGGACAAACCAATTCAAATGGGTGAGATTAGCTATTTATATACAATTTCAGCTAACGGATACAACTCAATCGTCATATGTATACGTTAGTTCTAGCACAGGATAGCTGTACAAAGATTTAAATTGGATTTAACCTACAAATATTATCATATGTGAATAATTTTCCAATTCGTTATTTATTCTAGAAACATAAAAAAACTATTAATAAACAGCATTTAGTATAATTAGCTTCTTCGTTAAGTTATGAGGAAAGTAGGAAATGCAAATTTTTCTCCTTTAACTCTTATTCTTCATTCAAAAAGTATATTAAATTTTCCTTAAAAGGAATGTATAAGAATCATAACTGATCATTGAAATATTTTTCCTACATTCTTTAATAAAGATGTTTTTTAAGATAAGGTTAAAATGTCATTATATGGAACTTTTCTTTTACAAATGAAATTTATTGATTATGCATATCTACCCAGTCACATGTTTTTCTCTATATTCATTCGTAATCCTTCATTATTTTACATGAATTGTATCCATAGATAAGCAAATGGCTTTACAAAAATAATTAGGACAGAATACCACACTTTGTTCCAAATCCCAAAATCCTGTAAAGATTACCTTAACGTTTTAGAGAGAAAAGAATATCTCCAAATAATTAATCCTCCGTGAAAAAATTCTATTTTTATCAAACGGTGAAACCAACTTTCACTTTTTCCCTAGAGAGTGACGTCACAATCCCTTCAAGATGCAACCCGTCTAACAAACGACTCTGTCAAACGAATCTATATTTAATCCAGGACCCTACTTTAATATCTGGCTTTCCTCTTGGAAAACCCTAAAAGTACATGGGAAAAGTAGCCCACAGATTTCGTCTAAAAGCTTCTATGGAATTCAATTAAATCACTTTTAAAGTTCTAAAAATAACTCCAGCTTACTTTAAGAGCAACAGTATATATACAAACGACATTATTTAGCATTTTAGAGTTTGATGAAAATAACTAAGTAAGGAATCGTGATGAAAAAAAATCAATTTTCTTCAAGTTTATTTATAAGAGAAACAATAATAAGCTCGGCTAAATAAATACTAAATCTTTGAACGTTTTTCTAGATTTTACGTCATTTTATTACGTTATTGAATAAGTTTCTCTCAGATTTAAAAGATATTGGATAAGCTTCTAAGGAATTCAATAGAAATTACTTTGAGAGTTCCAAAGATAAAGCTTACTTTAGCAGCAATAGTTTATATATAAATGACATTATTTAGCATTTCAGGTTAATGAAAGTAATTAAATAAGGAATTGTTATGCTCAAAAATTAATTTAGTTTAACCTAAAAGTTTATTTATGAGAGAAACGGTTATGAGCTCAGCTAAAAAAATTATTAATCTTCCAACAATTTTATAGATTATACGTTATTCTATTACGTTATTGATATATGTCAATAAATGATAATACGTAAATCTATCAGAAACGTATTTTATCTGTATATTTTCTCTTAATTATGTACCTTTAATAAATTCGCTGTGGAAAAAATATACTCCAATGTGACGCAGTATAATTCCGCCTGCATTATTATGGTAATAGTTAGGATGTAACCTTCAAGTACAATTTACCGTTACTTATCTCTAAGATATAATAATTGTGCTAGCGAATATCAAAGGGGGATTGCTATTGCCGCCTCGATGCATCAACAGATGACATACTAAAGAGCGTTGCTTTGCCTGGAGAGAAAAAGCAACTTACTTCGAATACCGCAGAAACCATCCCTCTTAAGATTCGTGTCACCGCTCCCTCATACAGAAGAGGACGCGAGGGGAATATATAAGCCGAGGTTAAGGTCACATGCACTTTTGGAAAAGACATACGCCGAGAAAATTACATATTTAAGACGGGAATTTCATAAGAGAAAATGAACTGATGTCTTTTTCATCAGTGTGAGGAGATGAATCTAAAAAAATTCAATTAATACATATTTCAATATGATATTTATTCAAGAAAAAACTGTAAGAAATCCTTTGAATATGTCTTATAGTACAATATTTCTTTATATTTAAAGAATTTTATTCTCATTTGACAATGTTTGAAAGCTTACTTATAAAAATATAAGGTGAATATCATTAAGCGTTATGCTAATGATACTTGCTAATATAAATATATAACAATAATAATAAATGATAAAAGTAATAAATGTGAAACATAAGAAGTTATCTAAATTTTATATGAGAACTTAATGAAATATTAGTCTACTGAAATCGCTAATCAAATTCGAAATTAATGTTAACGTAGGGTAAATCAGTCTTGTTAACGGACACAATATTTATAACATGCAATTGTTTTCTCAAACTCTAAAATTACTTTAATTTGGCTTAAGAAATCTGTTACTATATCAAATTTTAATACCGCTTAGGTATTATTTAGGTCGGGTTTATTTTCCAATTCATTATACAAAAGAAAGAGCGAAACTTGTTCAGCTTAATTGCAATAGATTGATAGTAAACGGTCGCACAATATATCAGTGTACTTTTACGCAATTAGAAAATCAATCTGACAATAAGATTATAAGATAATAAATCTATAAATATCAACAGGTATCCATGTATAATAATCCATGTAAATCTATGTTTAATGTAAGTTGTAGTCGTAGATATGGTGACTCTATTTGAATATCGTCATCGTCAATCGTTTGGAAAGAAAACCCAGAGAGATTATCTTCTTTCAGGCTCCTTGTATTTTATGCTCTCCCCTAAACAAAATTTCTTGAGAAGATTTATGGAGCCTGAAACATTTAAAATACCTCCACCACTTACTCGACGCACTATTTGCTTACTTTAACGAATGCGTTTTGTACACTGCGAAGGAATAATGATCATACGCGAGGCTCATTTTAGATTCAGCTGAATGCCCTGGCAAAGGCAATGTCTTTTTGTGCGTAAAAAATGGAGCAGAATGCGTTGCGTCGATCATTAATCACCTGCTTAGAGCTGAGTAGGAAAAATTGTTCTTCGTGTTACAAAGGCGCGCGCTCAAAAAACCCTGTGCTCAGTGGGATACAACCGATTCGTTCACGCGATCTTTTCTAAGGATGAAAAGAAAAGTATGAAATAGTACTCTTGTTCATTACTTTTTTACGACTTCATATATATATATATATATATATATATATATATATATATATATATATATACGGAGAAATATGTATGACCTTTGTTTACGTATTGAGAGAGAAGGGGGTATGTTTTTATTTTGGAATAAATCGACTTACAATTTCTACCAAACCTTGTAACCTATTTTGTGACTAAAAAATTCAAAATTAACATATTTCAATCTAAAAAATACTCCTGTTAATATATTAGTAAAAATTATAGTATCCATAGTGAAGAATCCTTGCTATTCACCTTCTTTTTGGCATCGAATAGCCTTAGTATCCTAATTAACTTAGCTATCTCGATCTCTTCCAAAATATAGACCATTGCATTATATTTTTGATATGCTACGATTTCATGCTGTATCTGAAAAGCGATTTACGTAAGGATTTAAAGAGTTATTTAAATTTAAATAAACAGATATTCATTTTTTGTCGTAACCAACCTCATATAGATCGGAACTTATTTAAATTTCATTTCATCAAGCACATTCAATCGGTGATAGAGTAAATATACACTTATATACCATTTACTCAACTTATCCTTAACAGTTTTACAGGGTTCTGAAGGAAATTATCGTCAGGAAGCTTTTAATGTTTGATATTGTGAAAAGCAGCAGATGAAACTTGTTACATTCGAACTCTGAAGCTCAATAAAACTCACCCGGGAAATTAATGTTTCAATAAATAATTGCCCTTTTCACATACGAATAAAACTCAAATTGAAGACTTCCAAACTTTTTGATGCTAAGGAATTAATGACCAGAATTTCCCACGGAAATAATAATATGACGCCTTCAAAACGACATCAGGAATGAATAAATAAAACGAATCTCATTTTGAAAGAACACGGGAAGGAAAGAACCCCTGCGAAAGAGAGAGAGGGCTGAGAAAAATAAATGAACTCGTTTCCTCTCTATATTCCGTGCATTACCCCTTTCCCTTGCTTACGTCAGTGCGAATCTGAGAACCGGCGTCTGGGTATCGGGAGATATCTCGTAAAGAAAGCAGAATTCGGGGATATTGGACGCTTCAGGGGAAAAATAATTTTGGAATAAGCGTCAGAGAAGACAGCGCGAGGGTATATGACATTCTCCTACCACCCATGTTACTATAAGATTAAGATGGAATCACCAGAAGTGTAAGGAGAAGCATACGAGATGGAGAGATGAAGTCTTCTTATCGAAGTATTAGACATAACTTGCTATTTCAGGATTGCCCTCCTCATCCATCGAAGAAAATTATTTTATCAGAAATATGAAAGTTACTTTACCCATATAAATTCCTTCTTCTTCGAAAACTGGAGCATACAATTTTATGGCTCGAAGAATCAGAGAAATTCTATGATGTTTATTTTTTTAAATCTAATTTTTAGTACGTTTGGTAGTACATAATGTTTGATTAATAATCATTAAAAACAAATTAATCATTTCGAAAAATACCGTAGTTCTAATCAACTTGGATATGTCGTGAACTCTAATGTCATATTCAAATATGAACTGAAGGATGAATTATATCAAATAAATTATGAGAAATTGTATTTAATGATTCTAATTGTACTTCGGACAAGAAAATTATCATAGCCGCCAATTAATTACGAAATAGATTGAAGTAATTTTTTTTCAAGCTTCATGTGGGGAAGCAATTGAAATAGTTGAAAGTGGCTTTAATTGATCCAAAAATATTCTCAATTACAGACTTATCGGATACGAAAGAAATTTTTTAATTACCAATCGCGTAATTATTCGACTCAGTGAAACTTGAATGCAGATATTAATGTTGTATAAATCGCCTTTATAAAAGCCATGGTCATTCAATTTGGAAACCTTACCAGGCATGACGTAGGTTGTTACGATATGATTAAGTTTCCCAGAATTGATAATCAAACAATTAGTATTTCCAAATGAAAATTATATATAGATATACTTTTTCAGAATCACGCATGATTTTCCTCCTATTTAATTAAAGTAAATGAAGTCTATCTGTTTTTGAGAATACGTGATTAACTTAATTTAATAATGTTACGAATATATGTATAATTTCCGTAAAAATATCAAGAAATGATTTCAGTTTATATTGATGAAAACTCTAATGAAAATAACTTAAGTTTTTAATTTTTCCTCATATCGAAAATGAAATATTATACGTTATAAATATACCTATGTCCTTCATTCATCTGAAATATTCACTTTATTATCCTATCGTCATATTGAAATTCAGTATCAATTTATTTATAAAATTTCTAAAAATTAATTTAATGCTTTGAATATATAAAAACAGAGAATCATTAACTGAAATTAAATCTCTGGAGTGTAAAGAACAAAGCATTTAATTAATGTATCCATCAATCCTCAAGTTAATTAGTTAAATTTGTTTTTAAATTCTGATGAATATACACGTAAGAAGAAAATTTTCATTCATTCCTGAATTTTCGATTCGTTGAATGCGCAAACATGTGCAATAAATATCATTAATGATTTTATTTCAAATTTTATAACGGAAAATTTTCGTGAAGGAAGAGAAACCTACTCATCCCACACAATTTTAATATTAAAATGGTTATACTTGGTTTCCAATTTATGAATTCGAGTTTTGCACGTGTTCTATTTGAACCTTGCAGTAGATACACGCGTTTTCATGACTTTTTGAATCTAAGAAACGCATCTCATGAATAGATATTAGAACAAGACAAAGTAAAATCAGAACTTGTTCGTGCTTTTGAAAAGACATCACGAGGAAGCAAATAACCGGCAACACATGCAGATGTCTCAACAAGGAAAGAAGAGGAACTCTTAGTAAAGTTTTGACAGTCCCAGTTCTTTGGGTTGACATTTGAACTATAACTTAACTATAATAACTATATAGATTGGTATAAAGTTGAAAAACTAACATTTAAAGGTTGTGAAAAAGGCATTTAAGAGGAAATCTGAATGTCTTCTACCAATTAACTAGCTTATTTAATTTACTTTGGACTTAAGGATTTATTACTCAACTTGAAAGTTAAGTATCAATCGAATTTTATGAATTAGCAATTTTATCTTGAGATTATTAGTAATATTTTTCTGAGGAAATTTAACTCTTGTATATCTTGTATGTATCATTCAAAAGATTAAGAAACTCGTCTTAGAAAGTTATTCATTGGATTAGCCACAGAAACCTGCAGATTTATCACATTTTAATCATATAAAATTTTCCGAAAAAAGACGATAATTCTATTTAACCAAATAATAAAAAATCTCTTCCTTTTTGTTTTTTGGAAGAGGATTTCTATGAATGTTCCTGATAAACGTGAGTGGGAAGATAACATGAGGTCCGCATCTAATTTTGGCATTCATCCAGAATCCATTAAAACAAAAGAAATGCTAGGATCTTCCAACACGTTGGACATTATTTGTAGGAAAATGGCCCAGTTTGTGGGAGAATTCGTATAATTCTATCAATTCTTACTCCTATAGAAAAGTCGCTTTCCTAGTTAACTCTCTTGGGAGAACCATTTGGAGAGAAGGATTAAAGAAAATAGTTTGGTAAAATCGGAAATAAAGGTATTTAAAGTAGGGCATTATAAGTTCTAGACAATTATGAAAAGGGCATAATTATGATTAAAAAAAACCTTGGTAACGAAACATACTATTCCAGTCGTAATTATATTATTGATTACGATATTTTGGCCTAATATAGAATTGAATTAATAAAAAAATATCGTAGGTAATAATGTTATTACGACTGAAATAGTATGTTTCGTTACCAAGGTTTTTATTTGAAATGATAATTGTGCCCCCACATTGTCCTGTCCTGAACTTATAACGACTTATTTTAAATACCGTTATTTTCGATCGTAAAAAACAGTTTTTTATATATATTTATTTACATATATTTTTATTTATTCATTCAGAAATATTAGATGAATTTTATACTTCAAAATACTCCCATTTTAAACCCAATATAGCAAAATATCACGTAAGATGTGTTTCGTTCGGTAGTGAGTGGTTTCCATAGGGAATTCGAAGAAGCATCGGTTCCGTTTAAGTGTCGATCTGATTCAATTTGTGACCAATGAAATTAGATTAGCATACGCTTTTAAACCGAGAAGATTGAGTTAGCCGAGAAGAAGCTTCTTTGTTCTAATTAATGTTTCTAAAGTGCTGTGCATTATCCATGAGCTTCGCGTTATCTGGATACTCTCCCGGGACTTTTCAAATTACTGTTCCTACCCCAACGCTTAGCGGATGAGTTTCAATCCCTTATCCATTATAGAAAGGTTATTTTAGCGATTTTTATTAGACGTTGCTATGCGATTTATAGCTTTATTATGCATAAGGAAGATATTATAAAGTTTTATATTTCCAAGTAAAATAATTTGGAAAGGAAAAAAGGTGAATTTTATAAAAATCCAAGGGTAAGAAACTATCAGTATGAAATGAATATGAGAAGGCGTGACTTATATTATTATTAAGCCATAGTATAATGAAAAAACTTTCTAATTTTTACAGAAAATTTGCTTTACTAGCGCCCGGTTGCGTAATGTTGAATGTAGTGTAATTTAACTGATTATTCTTTAATATAATTAAAATTAACTGAATGTAATTTAACATTACGAAAACGGTCGCTAGCAAAGCAAATTTTCTGTAGAAATTAGAAAGTGTTTTCATTAAACTATCAGTATCATAAAGGTTGTGATACTGTAAGTGATACGTAAAATTTCCATTACAATAAGTGATTGAGACCGTATTTTTATAGTTAAATCAATGAATCAGGTGTGAATCAGGGTGAATATGATCGGTGGTCTTTGAGCTTTGTGAAAATGAGGCTACAATCAACTTCAAATATAGATTAATCATGCGAAGGATGAAAATATTAACATAATGTTACACAAACTCATGAAAAATCATATTTTGAAAAATATTGCGCAAAATTTATTCTATCGATAGTAGTATCGATAGTAGTCTGTGTAACGATTTCCGATAAATGATCAGAACACTTTCGAAACATAAATCATCGTAAATCACCAAATATCCACGTCCCCAGATAAGAGATTTATCCAAAATCGAGAGCGGTTCCTAGCTCAAAATCATCTGTTCTTTTTTATGGCACTCGAGTTGCAAGATAGAACAAATTTGATCCCCAACCGTATACTATGGGTATATATCTTTATGTTCTCAGTGGCAACTGTCGATAAACGGATTATCTGTCCTCTGAAGGGAGAAACCATCCTTGGACACTGATTGCGGTCGATCTGACGGCGGACATAAAGGAACCGAAAAAAAGATAAGAGGATGGTTGTAGAGGAAATGCCTCAAGGGAATCTTGTGGAGTACATCGCTTGGAGACTCCGGTGCCCAAATCACACCATATTTCTTATGTATGAAGTGCTCCTTCGCATATGGGAATATTTTTTTTCACGTAAAGTGCTAGACATTTTATTTTTGAAAAAGGAATACTGGTTGCTTTCAAGAGAATCAGAGCACAAGGAAGCCCAGGAAAACGAAGAATTATTGGAAAATTTCGAATTTAATATCAAAATCTTCCTAGAATTGGATCCATAATTACTTGTTATTGAAAGAAGTATTTCATTTTTGAATATCCATTTCTTTTTACAGTATTTAGCTGAAGCATTCCTTGCAACAATACCTCAAAGTTACGCTGTATGATAATGTAATTCTGGAGGCTTACTAATAATCAACAACTATTTAAAATAACAAGGAAACAATCATCTGTTGTGAAAAGAAATATTTGAAGAGGAAGGTTCCAGGAATTAATACTATACATATATTTTCCACTTTAATTTGAAAGAAGAGAGATTTGGAGAGTATGAAGTATCAAAGTGAATAGTTTTAGTGCGGTTTGAGGCAGTTTGGAATAATGATGCCCTGAAATCAAAATTATGATATAATTGTAAATGGTGACAGACAGGTTATTCTTTTACTTCTTATTTCAAGTCAGAAATTGATGTGTATATATGAAGTCAAGTTCATGGCATGAATTCCAACAAACTTCTTTACATTGAAATTTTGTGGATATTTTTATCACTATAATTTAAAATCCAAAAACTATACATATATCGTCTAAATGTGGATGAAATTTCTATTTCAAATAATTTAATTTTAAAAATATTTATATCATTAATATTTAATCCTTCTTGTTAATGTAATAGCCAAAGACTATCGATGTAAATATAAAAAAATAAATCGTAGGAAAGTTATGGAAACAATGTATATATACTTTCGGAAGAAATATTTAGAAAAATATTATCCATTATTTAAAATTTAAACTTATCCGATTCAAAATCCTTGATGAATATCCATATGCCCATTAAAATAATCAACTAGTAAAAAAAGAGTATTTAAAGTTGAAAATTACTGAGTTGAATGGCACTTAAAAGAAACAACTCTCAAAGTGGAAATTAATTAACCTCCAATTAAACTCCAAACGTTCTTAGTGAGGGATCAACTATCCCTTTTGATACGTGCAGGGAATCGGTTGTATGAATTCAAGAAGGAAGATGGAGGAGATTAAGAATTTACAACTCTTAAGAAGACTTGAAAAGCTTCTTCCTCTACTACTAATGAAGCCTTAGGAATAGACCAACAGCTTGATTCAAACCCCTATCTTCTAATATGAAGCTTACCGTTACTTTGAAATTAATCCAATGCCTTCTATAATTGTATCCCTACGCTTCGACTGAGTGACGTAAGACGGAACTCTTACGTCACTTCCGAAACTCCAATCGGAACTCCAAAGAAAGCGAGGGTGAGTACTTTGTTACGAGTTTTAAGAAGCTAAACGCTTCAAAACGTCTCACGAGACCATTTCGTTACCCTACGTAATTTGCTTTTATGAGAGAGTTAGAGTGAAGAGACTTAAAGTTCATTTTAGTGAAAGTACTCTTGAAGTTTGATGCTGTAAGATTATATAGAAGGTTACCGAACGAAAGTTTTTTCTAAGAAGGATTGAGGAAAGTCAGCCGATGGAACTAACTACCTGTAAACTATTCAAGCCTTTAGGATGTTTGAAACCTCGTCCTCTTTTCCTCTGGTTACCTTCGGCTAGGAGAGAAATATAAGAGTAACTAAACAAACTGGAAGGTGAAGCTTCCTTTACTAGTTGAACTTTATTTTCATTGTTTTTGTTAGTAATAATGCTATTTATTTACTTATTTATTTATTGAAATTTTGTCACAATTAAGTTGTTAACCTGGTGGCAACTGTTGAAATTATATCTTAATTAAACGTGGCTAGGATAGTTTATTCGTCAGATGAAATTTTAATTTGTTAATACTATATTTGAATTGTGAAAAAAGTTCTTTAAATTCGCCCAGAAAAAATTATTTTGACCCCGACGTGATTTGAACACGCAACCTTCTGATCTGGAGTCAGACGCGCTACCGTTGCGCCACGGAGTCATCTCTTTTGAAGTAGTTTTGTAGATGTTAAGTAGAAAATTATTTACTAAGGGAGATTATTATAAAATTATAAATTGGGATAATAGGCACAATTTTCTTGTTACCTACACTTCATCGATACATTAGCTGAAGACTTTTTACATCCGAAATCACGTCTAACTTATACTTTCAGTATTAAGAATATATTAATATACGATACCTTCTAAATAAAAGGTAAGAGTAGTTGTTGAAATTTTCAGGCTCTCCTTTAAGAAAATCGTTCTCATATATAAAACGTGGGAGTTATTTGTAGGGATAAAGAAAAATGTACAAAAGCAAAACAAAGTAGATATTAAATTCAATATTATCATCCGGAAAGCATTCACCCTCGTGCTATGGTTTGTAATGTTTTACAAGAAAGTAAGACATAGATGGGTATACCAGTAGGTAAACGGCCTCGGGCATTTTTGTACCCACACACTATCGTGCTGTATCTTTCCATTCAACTTTAAGGGCAGAAAACTTTCCATCTTTTCGCCATTCGAAAGAGGTTGATAGGATCTCCATATAAGATAGCAATGCCTTTCTACCTCAAGAAGTCCATCAGCCAGTAAAGCAAGTTCTTCTACGGCACCGTCTACTTCGCTTGCGAAAGTGTTTTTTCAACATATTCCTGAGTAAAGAGAAATTCCTTTCTCTTAAGACTGGTTATATGGGCTACCGTAACTAAATTTTGTAATTTTTGGAAAGGAAATGCTAGACAATTTTGAAGTTCAATGACGTAACAAATTGAAAACCGCAAATAGAGAAGAGACTATAGAGAATATAAATAGATAGAGTATAAATAGAGAGAATATCTAATCTTCTCAGAAGAATAAATGCGTGTAAAATAGATAAATATACTAATAATACTTAAATATATCATCGATAGTTACTGAAACGAGATATTTAATAGAACGTCCTTGTGTAATTCACTTAATATACTCAAGGATATTTACCGATATAATAATCATCTTAAAGTAAATGATTTGTAAGGTTTTAATTTTAAGTTGAGGAAATCGAATAGAAGTACGAAGCAAATAAAGCAATGAAATTTTTAGATTTATTTTACACCGCTTGATGCATATTTCCTCTTCTACTTCAGTACGGCTTGAAAAGGCATATATGCAACATATGTGGAAGGATCACGTGCGGTAAAAGGTGAATTTCGGTTGAAGGAAACGGTAAAGAAGAAAATATTTAAAGAAAACCCATCCGAGAATGTTTGGCCCTTGAGAAGGATTCCCCAAACAAGATATCGAGCCTCTTAAAGGCTTTGTATGCTCCATGTTTCATCTCCCCTGAGGCTATTTTCAACCGTTACCAAGAGAAAGATCAAGGGTAGAATAGATTAGGTAAGACAGGAATTTCATATGAGCAACAACGCCTTCAAAAATACAATTCATAACATACACACTAAGGCTGATAGACCTCTGCTTTGATCAGTTCATGCATGTGTGAATGGTTATACTAGTATTTATTATGGGACGAGTACAGTATATAATTCGTATAAGATTATGGGCTTCAATTTTTAATTTCTTTGCAATTCTTACACTAATCAGTAATGATCGTTGACATTAATGATTGCAAGAAAACTTGATCTTATACAGTACTACTTTGATGTAGCGATTGTTTCTTAATTCAAACCTATAACTATTCATCAATTATGTTTATAGAAAGTCTATCATTATGCAGAAGTTAGTCACTAAATTATTATTCAGCTTTAATGGGGAAATTTTCACATGAGTATATCATTAAATTTAATTTAAATGTGAAGAAATATAATAGAATATGTCTACTGTATGTTCTTAAAGTACTAGAAGTGAATTATTTAATTCAATCCACGTTATTTTGTGTTTATTTCTTGGAGGAACGCAAATTGACGCTTATTAGTATATTGATACAATCCGAAAACTCATAAGTGAAATTCAACAGTAGGATTCTTATTAATCTAATTATCTACATGCAATTGGAATGCAAAAGCAACAAAGTTACAACTCAGATTAGAGACTGAGAGAAGCGACACGAAGTTATCGTGCTAGAATTTCGCATTAGAAGACATGAATATCGTTAGAAGACGGAACAGACAAACGGCTAACACCGCGTTCACTCTAATTTTAGTATTGAGTGAAATCGTGCATGCGAGTGTACGTGTGAACACTGCCTCTTAGTCATGGGGAATGATATGCATCCCAATGAATGCAAATAGTCTTAAATGAGTGAGATCAAGGGAAAGGCAGTAATTAACATTCCATTTTTAGAAACGTGAGATACTGTGTAATAAGCAAACCTAACTAACACGCAATCCCGGTCCTTGTATCGCAACAAAAGTGTAATTTTCCGTACATCCAAAAATTTGATGACAGAAAGGACATTCTCTAAAATTTCTTTTCCTAATATTATATTTAAACGATATTTATAGTTATTTTATATATATATTATAAGCTAATATTCCTATTTTTTGGAAAAGTTGAGGTTTAAAAATATATTACCATATGATTTTGGGTGTATTCTTTACAAGAAGAAACAATTTAGGTTCGAATTTAATTTCTAATGTACAAAACTTTGATTGGAATAAATATGGCTTTAAATGTTTTGCCAATGAATCAACATAAAATGAACATATCATTTGATATGTTTTACTGTTAAGTAATTTTTAAAAGAGGTTGATATGAAAAAATCCGAAACAAAAAGTATATCTTAGAAAATTATACATAATTAATTATTACATAAACCATCTTAAGAATGGAAAATTTTGGACTGAAATTAAAGAGTTAACCTCTGTAGATTTAATTTTTCAATATATAGGATCGATTTCCTTCGCAGAGTATCAGAAATATTCTCATGAATAAAAATTTATTTACTTTTTTTATGCTGAATTTTGCGTATTTCGATTTATAAAGACGCTTCAATTGAATTGCACTATCTGAATGACTAATTTACAAAAGTTACACAAAGGATTTCTATCCGTCAATCCATCCCTTTTGCACCTCCAGTTTGATTTCATTCTATTTGATTCAGTTTATTATCGGATTTTGCTATCTTACACCGAATCATAGATGATCTAGCCCAATCATTAACCTTTGGCAACAGGAAACTCGATCCAAAATCTATTCCATCTATTCAGCAAACGAGCCATGAGTATTCCATCTCAACCCCTTCTCCTTTCATTGCCAATTTTCCGCATCCACTCCACCTATAGCGTTCCTACACCACTTCCGCATTCAGCAGTTATATTTACTTTCGCGAAGGCTTCTCCAGATTGTGAATAATTTAATAGACTCTCACAGAATGGAAAACTAATTTTCCTTAATGATCCGGAAGTCTTCCTCCATTGGCTCTTGGTGAATAGTAGAAATTTTGACACCTGGGCTTTCATAATGAAACAAATTCCTCGGCATACAACATCCTCATTAATTAGGATACTTATATGAAGAGAGGAGATTTTGAATAGCTCATTAAACCTATTGGTAGAAAACTTCAATTTTATCTGCAGTAGCAAATCTTCAACAGATTTAATATTTAAAAAGTGGGAAGGCAAATGAAACAATTTAAAGTAATTATTCATTATAGAATGTCAGTAATGTTTGTTAGTAGTATGTTTTGAAATAATTTAATCCAAGTAGAAATTTAGTATGGCTTGTAAAAGAGTGTGGGAATCAGCAACAAGTTAAATCGTTGCAGAACGTTGTCCATTATAATAACCAGGAAGGCCAAAACCGAGATCATAAATTTATTTATCGTTGTTATTTAATATAAGAAGTTATATAATATAAGATAGTATAAAGTTCCATAAGAAGAGACGACAGAGTTGTTAATATTTCAATCCAGAGATTAACATTAACAGTCAGGTAATAAAGCTATTTCACAAGTGTCCTAAAGTCATGTTTCCAATGAAAAAACTCAATAAAATCATGAAATTAGAAATAGATTTTCATTATAAATTTCGTATCAATATTAAGGGAATATTTTAGCATATATAAAATGAATAATTATTATTATTTTCTTGTAAATATAAAATATATCCTGATTAACTTGAATATAATCAAATATTTTCAACGAAAAATGCAGAATTATCGTTAAATGTTTCACATCTCGTTTATTCCATCATGTTTAATCATTTTCAGTTATTTTCATATCTCTTTCCACACCACATAAAGAAGCTCTCAATAGAATTCATCATGAGCTGAAGAGATTATTTTTTGCTTCTTTTCTTTACCCTACATCACTTGTCCTCCCAATAGTTCACTACTTCTAGCCTCCTACCACTTATTGCCCTCGGCTGTCCTATAATCTACTTCAATAAAAATTTCCTTCATCCGCATTTTCCCACAGTGCCCGAGGTTACCCACTCTTCCGGTTCATTCCAAATCCTTTTTCTTTCAACATTGACATCACCATTACCCTCGCTCGTGAAACCCAATCGCTGTCACGGATTTCGCCCCAGCAAAGCTACTCCTCTTGAAGCTAGGCAATGTGATCACGAAGTCTATAAACAGCGGCCTCCTGTCTTACTACCGTGGCGGTTATGGGAGAAAACTTTTCTATGTTCCTTCTCATTCTACGTGACCCCATTCCTGAAACAAGAAGAGCGGGCTTGTCACGGATGTTGGAAACTACGTGTTGGCTACGTTCAAGTTAACGTATCGGGAGCGAATCCAAGGTTCGGTAGATTTCGTTCGCGAAATTACGTAGGAATGAATTGGAAGATATCCGATAACGATTCACGAGAGCCAGCGATTAATGATACAACCTTATGAATGATTTATGGGTAACAGCTTTTAATTACGTATATCATGTAGCGACGCATTGAAAATTTTAACAACCACATCAAGAAAGCCGCAGTGCTAAAGAGCATTCGATACGAGAATAATTTTAGCAAAGATTTGCGGTTAATGGACGGTTTACGCCTCTCGATATTCGGTTGAATATTCACGCGCTAATGAGAGGAGTGAAGCATTTTTTATTCAAAGTTACAGAGAGCTCAAAATTCGTTTTGAAGAAGAAAATATGCAATTCGAAAAAGTATAAAATACATTATTAATAGTTTTAATTTATATAAACTATTTAAATTTTTTTGATTTAGAACATTTCATTGCAGTATTTACTTGATGTAATTCTATTTTCTGGACCAAAATGGCTTTGTAAATTAAGTTTAATGTAATGAAATAAGCTGTAATTTATTACACTAATTATACGTTCTAATTTCATTAAACACGCGGTGTTATTATTTGATTAAATTCTATATATTGTAAAAGATGTTTTTAGGGGAGATATTTTATGCTAAATTGTGGCTAGAAATGGCTCATGATAATTCTGAATTGATTTCCTTTCATTTAGAGCAAACTTTTGTCCAATTTTTGTATAATTTACAAAATGTTTACTTGTTTTGAAATCACTTATAAGTGGATGAATATTTTTGAATTCTAAAATTTATTTTTAATGAGTTATTTATTTTAGCCCTAATTAAGCTATATGACATTTGACTTTAGAAATGTAGGACTGGTCAGGGTGTTTGGCACAGTTTTACGGAGCGTAGAGTACGCAATTCTAATCATAGTAAAAGGAATGTAATTATACTAAAACAAGCCCTCTGCAGGTTTTACTAACTTCTAACGTATTTACTATGTACATTTTACAACAATTACAAGTTTTTTAGTCCTCGCACTTATTTTATATTACTGATTAAATACATATATTCGGAGCTTTTATTTCATTTGAAGTCTCGAATTGTTGCAAATGCTCATTCCGACAAACCTTTTGTTTATCAGAGTCAAAGCTCTGTTTCCATGGAATTTCGAATGACGTGAGTCAATCTAAGTTATACAGCAAAATCCCATTCCCGATATCGTGTCGAAATCTAGACACACGAGTTCGCCGAATAGTCCGATCAGTAATAGAAGCCCGGATACGGTACTTTCCCTTACACAAAAATGTTTGGTGAACTATCACCCTGAAGTCAAAAGAGCTGCATGTACCAGAAGAGTACAAGGCGTTTGTGTAGGGAATTTCCAATGCGCTCTTTAGAGGTTAGGGTTCAAACTACGAAGCACCCTTTTCAATAGATGTTGAAGGTGTGAAACAAGGTCAGTAGGCATTTAAAAGGCGAGGCAATTGTCATTGAATAAAAAAGAGTTCACTTTAAGCAAAGAAACTCTTTAAATTCTATTGTTTTTTTTATTCTAATCATTAATGAGATGATATTAATTTCGTACCCTTTTTGAGCGACTATGATATAATTCTTCTAAGGCTATTAAAATGAAAATAATGAAAGAAACTTATTGTTATTTATCTTTCCTGAATATCTTAAGATATAAAGGAACGATTTAAAAGTAAAAGCTCATGATTAACTCCCAAAAATTCATTAAAGTATAGGATTTTACTTCAAAGGCTTGTTTCAATACAAAGATATCCTTCCCTATCAAACGCAAAGTTTCTTTTCAAAATGAGTTAATATGTAGCAGATACATATCATATTTAAAGTAAAGAGAGGCAAAGGAAATGCATAAATAATAATCCAATTAAAGAAATATAATGTATAATAAATGATATGTTATCGAAAATTATAATGAGTTCCTTCAACCAGTCAATACTTATTTTGTTATGAATATATTTACAAATTTTTACGTATACTTTTTGTTGGATAGATTACCTAATGAATAACGAAATATTCTTCTGATATCACTCTCTCATCTCTTCTATTTATAGAAATAAATCCCCACATATTATCCCCTCTTTCAAGCATCCATACTAAAGTTAAATTAGCAATCCCATAAATACGTTATAAAGGTACTTCCTCATTTTCACAATTTCAACTCTATAGCCCTCTTTATGACCCATTTCCATTCCAATCCATATTATTTCCCGTCCTCAATCAAATTTGGAGGTTTTTAAGGATGCCAATCGATAATTTATAATAGCTTCGTAATTTTTTCTCTCTCTCCAGCACATAAGGGCATAAAAAAGTATTTATTATTTGCTCATTTTATAATTGTTAGTGAATACTCCGAATTTTGGGTCAAACTGTGGAGAATCCGTTCGTTAAAAAAAATGTATATAGAAAACGCGAGCATCGATTTGCAAAAAAAGAGTGATGTCCCTAGCTTAAAATTAACTCGACTCTCTTTTAGCAATCCTTACTGATTGATTTCCATGCGTTCGTCGCGGATTTGCTAGAATTGCAAACTCCCATGAATGTCAAATGAATCTGAAGCAAAACGAAGCTCCCCTCACCTTCTGAATATTAATTTTAATTTTACGTACCCGAGAGCTTGTTGAAATGCGATAGAACATACGTAAAAACCAAGGCCGTCGAATATTGAACCGGTTCTACTAGACGTTTGAATATTATACAAAACGATTCTTTAGCGCTCCTTATGGAGAATATGATATTCTTGAAATATTTCTACTCGTATTAACTGATGAATATAAAATATATCTTTTATCACAACGCTAAAACAATTTCTGATTATTTATATCCGTTCTGATTTATTTATTCGTATTTATGTGGAATTTATTAATATTAAGTAGAATTTTTAGTAAATTAATATTCTAAGAGATTCTGAAAGTCATTCAGAAAGTTTTTAAATACCTTATGATTAAAGAGAAACAATTGAATCATGTATCCAAGGAGTCAATGATATAAATAAATTATTATATAAACTTCGGCTTATAATACCTAGTAGATCTAAATCAAAAGTATGTGAATAATGCATGCTTTTTGGAACAAGCAGTGGTCCATCTGGTTGGAGAAAATTTTCATTGTCATAGTCTTACGTACACTAACAACACATAACACAACCTTTCAATAATGTTTATACTGCATCTTAAATAAAACTAGGGTATCCTACGTAAATAGATTATGCCTCTACTAAAACATGCTCGTCGCGCTCCTTCTTCAAATACGTATAACCTTAAATAATTACTCTTATTTATAACTCGAGAAAAAAAGAAAGAAGAACATCAATGCCTTTAAATGTGTTATTAATTTATCTGCTATTTAAATCTGGACGAATTTTCAGGAATTAAAATTCAAGCCAACTCGTCAAGCTCAAAAAATATCCCTCATATTTTGCTGCGATATGACTTGTTTTGAATATTTCAGCTGCAATTTGGATATCAATATTTACCTTAGCATCCCTCTCTTGGAAAACACTCTTCGCATATTGATGTTCTTCTTTTTCTGGCTAAATGCCTCTAAATACACGCAAACTCTTTACGCATGTACCAAATGTAATGAACATTAAAAAAATGGTTTACAGATTCAGGATTTAGCTATTTAAACAAGTTGAGCAAAATTGTGTAACTTTTTACGTAGATCTGAAAAGCTTAATTAAAAAATTTGAAACCTAAACATTCTATTTTTGTAATGTCAACACATGCTGCGTAGAGTTAAAGTTATTATGAGTTACTAAAATTGTTTCAAATGAGATTATTGCGCATAGCTTGTAGAAATTTCTGATTTATAAATGTGTGTAATAAAATAAAAGAATTTTTAATGAAAAATGCTGCGTTGAAAGAATATAGGACTCGTTGAAAAAAGATGAGCTTTATTATATTTTTATACACCATCCCTGCCTCTATAAAACTTCATCGAAGTCGTTTTGTTATTTTCGGAAATGCAGTCATATTCCCAGATTTTTAGTAGATCCAAAGAAGCATGCTTTTATTGCAGTTTTTTTCTTTTTTGGTCGAAGACAGTATTAAACGAATTTCGTAAATTTTAATCTACTAATGCTTGTGATTCAATTCGCTTTAATGTACTTTAATACTTATGATTTTTATTTGAAGAAATTGCATAAATATAATTCTAAATATTTCTTATAATTTTAATAAACAATACAGCTAAGGAATTGAAAAAACAAATTCGCCCTTATATTTTACAGATGGTAATAATATGATGAACTGCAACTATGTCGATTCATTATATAATGATTTGTATCAAGACACCTTGAGATTTCACGAATGAATGTATCTGAGATACGTAGAGTTTCCATCTATTTTCCTAATTTCGTAACTCTTCGTGTTGTCTCGTCAAATGGGGCGTTGTATAATAAAAGAATCCGTAAAGTTCCCAAATGTAATGTGGAGAAGGAGAGGAAATTCCGTGCTTGTCAATCAATACCGCAGAGGAACAAGCGTAAAGCCGTTCTTTTCACGAAGAGCCGAACTCCATTCAACCCTGTAGTTTCTCACTGACCTCCTTTCTGTCGATGAGGGCCCCATCTGTATCCAAATCTCACCATAAGCATCTCTTTGATGCTGCACGACCGTGTCAGGGAGCCTTTTTGCTCTTCTTTATATACCGCCTATGCTTCTTCCACTCCTTCCTCATCTATACGATCGAAGGCAGGCACATACACGTACTGAACGTGTATCTTTCTCGAATAATCTCTATCTAAAATTAGAATCTATTTAAAAGCAAGTATACTTAACATAAATAAAATATCTTAGATATCGGCTTTCATCCGAATCTAATTTTCTGATAACAGTGCAGTAAAAGTTTCTTATTTATTACCACAGATTTTGATAGTTATTATTGAATTATGATTCTGTATAGTATTCTATGAACAAAGCAGTTATAGATACTCCTATGAGTCCCATAAATATATTAATTACATCGTACCGCATTTATCCCCTATTCTTTACTTATACACTACTAAACGTTAGAAAGTTAAAGGAACGTTTTAATCGCTTTGAATATTCTAAAAACAATAAAGTTGTTAATTTAACAGGAAATCAAACATTACTTAATGTTAGGCATGGGCGAGAGAAAAAATATCACGATGGAGAAAGTATAAATCAATGATGCTTGCAAATTATATATATTTTTTCTACAGTTTTATATCGACTGTATGACATACATTTTATACAGTATTTATATTAATAAAGGACATACATTTTTATAACTTAGGCATAAAAAAATTTCATAATCTTGACTATTCTTCCTTTGAACGATATAACTCATGTTAAATGCGTTTAGTTTTATTTCAAGATAATGAAATGCGTGTAGGACTTGTTAAATATTCAATACGTACGCTAAACTTCCATACTCAATCAACATTTTATCTTATCGATTTTAAAAATTTACTTATAAAGTAAGGATTTCACATCTTCCCCTTAATTGTCTTTCATTTACCGCCATCAGAACCACTTAACCCTCACGACTACCTTCTTTCACCTCAGTTACCTATATATTTTCCGCTTCCTTTCACTTTCGTGTCATATTATTAATCTCTCCCGTGTCACTCAACTTCGCTGTAGATTGATCGCACGAGCAAAAAGCTGCACTTGAGAGATGTGACTTTGTAAATGACACGAGCCCTTCCATTAACTTCATGTTGACTTGAATATTACCCTCTTCAGAGAACATCTTCTAAAATCGCTCGTATTACCACAATTAGATTGCCATGGCAGTGTATGCGGAAGTCTTTCCCAGCCGTTTGTTGGAAGAGCTTCAAAGAGCAGATCTCGTTTATCTTTTAATTCGCGTTATAAGTGATAAAGATTGTAATTCATATCTATATGCTGGATGGGTAAGAAAGTATTTGTACAGTAAGGATTTACTATTTTAATTTTTTCGGAACGCAACTAAATTTTTATTTAGTTTTTCAAATAAAGATTAATTATATTCTACCTTTGTCATTATTATCGAAACAAATTATAATTTATGTCTGTTTTTCCTCATGAAACTTAGTGCTAAAGGTTTCAATCACGACCTATTGTAAGGCATATTCTTCACTCTCGTTGTTGTACATGGATACGTTGATGATTAACTAAGCCATAGTCGAATGCGTTAAATATATATCAATAAAATACAAATGTTGTAAATAACAGTCAACAAATTAAGGACGTAATATTCGTATCTTGATAAATCTTTTGTCAAGGAGATTATTAATATAAATTATTGTGTAAAACATTGAGGCTAAATATTAACAATTTAACAGTGAATAAAAATTTTCTATAAAATGGAATTTGCATATGAATAAAGAAAATTCCATTCGTAATGTGGGATTAGATTAAATTCCCTTGATAATGTGGATCTTTCTAAATCTATATACCCCTTTACACATTCAAACTTTGCCATATTAATTTGACCTGCCAGCATGCCATATTAATTTGACTATTAATAACAAATATTTATGTTATAAAATATGATGTAATGCAGAACTTATACACAAGACATTTCGTTATTTTATTAAGATTTCTAGAGTATTCTCTGTTACTCTTCAGTTGAGTACGTTTTATGTCCAGAAATAATTCGTTTCGTTTTAAAACTAATAAAGTCTTCTCTGTTAGCGATTCTTCTCAAAATCCCTTGGGCTCTCTTATTTTATCACTCTTACATATTTTTAGTAATTTTCTCTTTCATCTCCACCTTTTATTTTAACACTTCCTTTTAAAGGCGTCTTTTGAGCCAAATTCTGCGATTTTATGGCTTGGCGCGCGGGAGCCTTTTGTTTGTTTTTAAAGCAAGGGCGTTATTTTCGCAGCTTTTGGAATCGTTTTTGGGCTCCGCGATCTTTTGTGGAAGGCGTTTTATATCCTTTAAAAAACAAAACTTTTTAAAAAATATTTTCGCGTCTGCCTTAGCAAGGTCTATATGAATATCTGCATAAAGGTCTCCGAAACACTACGGAATTTTAACGCTATTTTCGTATTAAAATATAAGTCGAATTTTAGCAGAATTAAACAGACGAATGGGATAAAGAGGAAGACAATAATGCACTATTTTGATTCGATGGTATGCTCGTATGTTATGTGTTCAATCTTTCTCGTATTCGGTCCTTCGTTAGATGTATGGGCGATTAAGTAAACGGCAGGCTTATATCGCAGAAAAAAAAACAAGTCAGTAGGGGCAAAAAAAATTATACAGTAATAATTGCTCTTATGTTAGATTCTTGACACCACTTAAGTTTCTATAAACCGTAATTGTACATCAAATAACTTTGATAAAGTACTAATGCATTATAGAAGTTCATAATTATATCACTTTATCATATATTTTAATTCCAGAATATTTGTTGTCAACAACAATTGTTGGGAAAGTATAGTTGTAATATAAAATCTTAATAATAATGGTCCATTGTTAAAATTTAAAATTTGAGAAATATATTTATTGGTTTCCTTCAAAAATTTCCCTATCAGATATTTTATTTTGTTAAATTAGAATGGATGGGGCAGAGAAACCTACTTTCATGAAAAAGATTTGGACTTACGAATGATATTTGATCAGTGAAAATGTAGAAAGAAAAATAAGCAAACATACTGGATAAGAACATAAAAATAAAATTTACAGAATAGAAGAGCATTGGAGACAATAAATAGGGGAAAATTGAACATATCCTTTAAAAAACTAAAGGGAAATATACCTCAATCTAAACTTAGAAGTTTCAGCTCTTTATGCTGTCGTTCTATATTCATATATTATCCTTCTCCTCAAATGTGTGAAAAATTAGACGTATTATTACGTATACTCAGGTCCCGGTTTGATCAACTCGAAATATTTCCGTCAAATTTATCACAAGAGAATGAATTAGGAAGATAGTCATTTTACAATATCGTAAACGATGTTTGCTCAGTTTATCGCTTCACTGATTCAAAGCAGATGGTTCAAAATTGCGAGTTGATGTAGAGGTGAAAGGGTATGATGTGTGACTGTTAAAAAAAACTGCGGGATTTTTTTAAGCACAAAAAGGGCCATTTGCAGTTGATTGTCGAGTATGATGTGAATGAACTCTGCTTCCCCTTAAAACCAAATTTCCGACTGCATCGAGAAAGAATTGGGTGGAATCGTTGGTTTTCAGTGTTGGCAAAGGTATTTATGGGCCCATTTGCAGGATTGGAGTACCCTTGTAGTACCCTTTTTAAACCCTTTTCCCTATTATTTCCTCTTGATCGCTTTTCTTTAACGACCCTTCTTGTTCTTCTTCATGGCCTCAAAGTTTAGAGAAAAAAATTTACGAATCGACTAAGAATGTTGACTTTTTTTGATCTACTTGTATTTACTCGAATTTCTTTACTGGAGTCCCAAAAAAAGTTTGAAGACCCATAAAAAAGCTTCAAGTAACACAATAACAACCCAAAATATTTATTAGATCTTCTAGGAAAAGATAAAAAATTGATATTTATAGAGGAAAATTCTATGAAATTATAAGAAGATTAGAGTGAAGAGGTCGCGTTGACAAGAAAAATCTGGGATTAAATCTCAGTTGAGAGGTTTTTTGTTTCCCATTCTTCTTCTGTGGATTACAGAATTTATTTTCCTATTTTCATGGAATCAATTATTAATACATAAGTAGTGAACCAGTGTTATTTAATCCATCATCTTTCAACTCTTTTAATGTTATTTTATCGAAGATTGTGATTCTTGGGGTAAGACGATCTGCTTTGATTTTGCTATTTTTTTATTTCCCTGTAGTGAGTAAAGATATTTTAGCAAAGCTTTTGTTTTTAAACAATTAAAATATCTCATCAATTTATATAAAAATTTTAAATGTTACAAGGTAAAAGTTCCATAGAAGATACAATTTGCAGCAAAATACTGCTAGGTATTTTCTTGAAAATTCTCCTATTTTCTCACAACCTTTCGTAAAATTGCACCTTGAAGAAAAGTGCACGAGGTCACTCAATAGCAAAAGCTATTTTCTATCGGAATTGAGTGCATCTGGTCCTGAAACTTTCCAATTTACTCTCAAAGGAACGATTTACCCATGGCTCGATGCTTCATTTAGTTCTCTGAGAAATCTTATCTTAGCACTCCGAATGAATTTCTTTAGATCCGTTTTCAACACCCTTGCGTTTATCTTGGTATATTGGATCTAGAATTAAACGTCTTTCCATTACTATAGCTATCGCCTATAAAGTTTGGGAGACTCTCAAATCTAAGGATTCATAGAAATAGTAGAGCCCTTAAAAGGAATTGTATTTTAAAGTACACATGTTCACCTATTGCAGTTGAATAATTGCTATGATATTAAACATTGCTGTTAATTATAAGTTTCATTGACGTGTGAGGGGAAAGTATAAAGATATATTAATCGCATTATTCATTCTCTACATCTATATAAAAATAAGAAATCCTGACATTGTAGGGCAAGAGAGATAAAATTCAATCAGTTTTATTTTAATAAAAATACTATTGGTCGAGAATTTTGGATGCGAAAAATGTGAATTTATTACCATGATAATGATGAATATTATACATTTTATAATGGATATCTCGAGCATAGAAATTCATTAACAAGATCATTTTGGAAAATAAAGACGTGCTAAGTTCTCAGTATAATCAGAGATAAAATTAGTTTTCATTATATTCTCTCTTTCCTCAACTCTTAAAAAAATCCTTTCATTTCCAATTTTTCGTTGGAGTTATTTTTTCGAGTCTTAGAACTAAACAGTTATTCTTATCTTTATAAATATATATTTCTCGTCATTAGTTAATACTGAATCAACTAAAGTGTAGTTTCGTTTCACCGTATGAATAATTTATCAGCTGTCATCTACACTAAACCTCAAGAGCTATCATCAATTCATTTCCAAACAATCACTCCCTGGCACCAAAACTCAAAAATCTCCATCAAATGGATTGGTTTCAAACAAATACCATTAAGAGTGCTTGCGTGACTGAAAATACTGACAAATTGAGGTGATTATGAATCCTGATTATGCCCTAAAAGTTCATGGTGAGTGGCAACTAACTGTGGAAATCAAGTGGATAATTTGCCTCCATTTCCCCAACGCTTTCGTGTCTATCTGTAAAGGGAATTATAAAGCTTTCAACTGTCGATTGATCATAATGGAATATACAGATCTTAATCACTATAAATTTTGTAAAATGAGCTTTGGGAGATGAACGCAACTCATCTATTTGGTTTAATACATTACTTATGTTGACCTCACAACGATTTCCCAGTCTATAACTGTTGATTTAGATTTGCTTCTAAGCTAGTTTATTTCTATTTATTCCATTCCATAATAGTACATTACTGTTAACCATGACGATTTGATATCCATTAAGCTTAATTAGTAAGCCGATAATAATATACAAGATTGATTCCAATGCAGAATAAAATATATGATATTTAAAATTTCGAAAAACCTGTTAATAAATGCAACGTTATAAATATATAACATATAAAATATAGGCTATATAAAATTAAAATCTCCCAGAATAAATACATTTTTGTGAAATCATAAGTGAAAATAGAATTTCACAGAATAATGTTACAGGAAAATATTGCATAATGGTGTTACAAAGTAATGTAGTTTAGTTAATATATTTTACGATAAAAAATAATGAAATAGATTAAATTCTACCTAATGATGAAATTATACCAAAAAAAACCGTAATGTATTTAAGGGTTGATTCGCAATAGTATATATGGAAATACTTTAACAATTTTGATCGAGATTCAAAACTCAGAATCGAGTTCAATTGTGAATCTTGGTGACGTAATGAATTGGAAAAGTCAAGTTGGAAATGGACAGAACGGAAAGTCTTGCGAGTAGAGACAATAATGAAGAGTAATGGAGAGATAATGATCTACTAAAGAAGTGAAGATAAGGATGAATTGGTGCTATAAAGCAAAATTTACGAAAGGTGAATTGGAGGGTGATTTAATGAAACAGATGTGACTGATAAATACAGCACCATTTCTCCTCACGCCTTTCTACTTAAGGAACGCATTTAAAAGATGGGAACATCATTGAAAGTTCGCGAGTGACAAGATTAAGGTTGTGCGTCACAGGGAGAGAAATTATTAGATGCGTTACGGTCTGTTATTCAAAAGATCCATCGATGATATACATCTTAGAAACTTATATCAACAACTATCAACTACCAAAGTAAATGCAATTGGGAAGGAAGTTTAAGTCCGTGAAAACGTAGGTTATTTAGAAGACTTTAGTCGTACGAAAATCCCTTTTGTAATGAGCAATGCCCATTGAGTTCGATACAGAAGGCGTGTGTAAAGATGACTTAGCTGTTAGTAATGCTTCACTTTACCTTTTGAGATAAATGAATTTCTCAAACCGTGTAAAATCAAATTTACTTTCCATTCATTTACTTATTATTCCCTTTAAAGTTATAAGCCATAAAGAAATATTGAACTGATTTTTCCCAATTATGGAGGAAATTCATTCATTCAAACATTTACATCGATGTAAACAACCTGTAGCTAACGAAGTGAATATCTCCTTGGAAACAAATTAAATAAATACTCTGCTTCAGCACTATTAACATACATGCTTTTTTAAAGTGTAAGCTTAGAGGCAGAATAGAAAATAGCTTCTCCTTTACGTGGCGAATCCGCGCAGCTCTTCCATTCGCAAAGAGGCGCGATGGATATCTCCTCTTCTTACCACGTTAGGGAATCCCCTTGAGGAATCATTGACCTTTTTACACTTACAGCAGACACCCAGGAGGCAGCCCCGATGGGAATCGGCATTTTCTCAACCTCAACACACTCCCACTGACCTGCCCCTCTCCCACCTTCATAATGGATCCTGTGAGGGAAAAACTCGATTTTTCTATATACGGTATATATTTCCATCGGATATCACTCCCACGTTAATGGTCCTGCCTTTCTTCACTTTCATGGGTCAACAACAATTCCGTAGACAATAGAAAACAGATAGACAATGGTAGACATGTGGAAAAACTACGTGCCTATTCAGTAAACAGATACTTCTGCTCCATATCTCTTGTCCTTCTCCGAATGAAGGTTGTATTGCAAATACGAAAAGAATAAAGTACGTTGATAAACATAAATATTTAGAAATATACTTAAGCAATTGAATATTGTTGATACAATAGAGTAATGGACTTATAATATGTAGATATAATTAAAATATGACTAACTATGACCTTAACAATATAATATATTATAAAATTAATAATATAAAATATTATAAAATTTTACTCTAGTCTTGCCTGATTAAGGTAACAATTTCTTTCTGTAACAGTTGTGAAGAACAAATCGCCATTGCTTGCAGACAATAAATACGTCAGAGTAAGGACCTGAGCCTGAAATACTTCCTAATTCAAAATATTTACGTACTCTAGGCTCATTTCAAATTAAAAAAAAATTAAAATTAATTTCTTCTATTGAAAAATAGATAAAATTTTACATTTTGAATATTGACGATTATTTCCTGAAACTTTCATTATATCTTTTAGAGGAAAGTTTTAGAATTATAATTTAACTCGCATATTTGATAGCACATATTTAGCAATATTCATATCATTGTTTCTAATCTATATTCTATCAATTTAATACTATCTCCTTAATCTTTATCCTTGGAGTGATACTTTACTGTTACCTCTCGACTCGAGATACACCTGTGATTGCATCGGTTTTTCCCAAACCCTAAAACATTCCACAGTTAGGAGTCCCACGCACTTGATTGAATCTCCAAATTCTTCATTTCCTGTATTTTCCTCCCTTCGCTAAATCCGCCACAAAGATTCTATCTTCTTTTATTTTGGGCCTCGAATATTTTGAAGCATTCGAAAAATCCACACTTTCGCTCTGAAAATAAACTGTGATGGATATTTTGAGATGACACGAATAGTACAAAATGGAGTTATTTACTATTCAGCTACGTATCCTTATTATAGATGTATCCGTAAGTAAATGATTTGTGAAAAAAGTTTCATATGAAGAAAATAATCAACAGACAGTGATTAAAATGAAATATTTTCAATCTTATTCGTTCTCTTCACCCATAAATTGCTTCTACAGTATGGACTTATAATGTAGTCTAGATTCCTCATATAAGGTACTAGTTATTCCATCGTTTTTCTTATTTCTGAGTAATTTTAAGTTACCATAGGAATATCCCTTTCCTTATGTTCACCTTCAAATACGTGTGAGTTCAAATGGTCCAATCCGATTTTTTTCGTTTTCAATTTCACTTTCACTACAATGGGTTCACTTTCCACATCATCGTCCACCAGTTATCGTACCTTCACGACCACAAACGGACGAATATTCCCGGATGTGAAATACAAATCGAACTGCTTCTCTCCTATATTCTTTTCTCCTTTTGGACAGAATCCCTGAACCACCATCAGCTGGTGGGAGCGTTCATTCCCTTCATTTCTTCGAATCTCGGATTTCATCTCACCGCCATTCTCCTTCCGTCTATCGGAATCCAAGTCTCCGTTTTTATAGCGAACCATCAAACACGGTCGATAAACTGCAAATGTAGACCCCTATATGTGCTCAGACGAGATATCCTTGTTTTCTATCGAAATTCGATTTACAGATATCGACGGAATAGTTCGGTGGGACTGGAATAATAAATTTCTTTCTTAGATTTTGGATACGAATTATCTAGCTTTCAAACTGTTTCCGAAAACTTTCAAAGCTTAGTTTTGCAGTTTTGAACATTAATTTAAAATTTAATAGAGACTCAATAGACTTTAAGGAAGGGAACTATACTTCTAAGAGCTTAAAGTCACAAACAAAATATTTAACTGTTAAATTAACAAATATACTATTTTATCGCCTATAATTTAATCACTGTACTAAATACTGTTAGAATTAGATAATCTTTGAATATATTTCATGATTGAATTGTTAGTGACTTTTAAATATAAACGCAGTATAAAGAAGGTAAAGGGTAGATCGTTCAGCTGAAATATTCCCAGGATTTATCTGATGTGGAAAAATTTCGATAAGACTTGGACTCGAACCCAGATCTCCCAATTGCTAAGCATTTAAGAGATACTATAAGCTATAAAATTTTCTTAAAATCAACATATCTGATACATGTGGTATCTTTAAGGTTTGTCTAAAAATATCTCAATTTTTTCGTCTCTAATTCGTAAGAATAAGATAGCAAAAAATTGAATTCATTTCCATATTTGTAATACATGTATTTCTAAGTGTGCGAAAATTAAAATTCAAGGATTTAGCTTTAAATTTATAAATATAATAATAAATTTAACAAAGAATGTCTATACCTACCATATTACAAATGATTGTTTACAGCACAATTTTTGTCGCCAATTTTACGTATTTATCCAGAGTTTATCCCTCCCCTTTAGAATGAGTATTTCTTCGAGACAAACGTCAACCGACAGAAAAGCACCCATTATCCTTTTCAACACCCAGTCTTTGTATTCCTATGATTTATTCAACCCTCCCACTTGCAACTTGTAGATGCGAAGGAGTCAGAAGGCACGTTGGAAATTCGAGCGAATATTTCAGGGCGTTTCGCAGCACTTAGCGTCTGGAATCTACCAACGGGGAGGAGCGCATAAACCAATAAAATACTTCACGAAAGTCAATGTGCTTTGGAGCACTGATCCTAAATACTGTATATCAAATATAAATATGTAAAATTTGATTGAATAATATACTTATGTAAATAGTCCAGAATAACTGTTTAGAAGGACGATATATAATAATACGAATAGAATTTACGTCATAGTTGACTACCGATCTAATTTTCGATGCCTATGTATTTAGAGATTGAGCAAAGTTATGATGTAGTTCATGAATCATCATTAAAGATATTTTTACGCAATCTATATCTAGTAGAAAAACTATTCGTACAATATAAGTACCGAATTAAGAAAAGAAGGTAATTAATCGTTTTCGAGAATAGATTTTGTTGATATTAAAAATTAAGCAGAGAATGATAGTAAAAATTGATAGCAAGTTTATTTAGCACCATTAGCAAGCAATATTTAGAAATTAATAAGAGATTGATAAGTAAATAGTAAAATTTGAGGTTTTTACGTAAAGGCTATCTACAGTTTTATCATAACTGAAGAATAAAGAATATTGTAAGAATAATATGCCATTATACAGATAGTAAATGAAAAGGAAGACGATGTAGATCCAAGGAAACGGAGAAAAGAGAAAAATGAGTGGAAACGGCGAGAATATTTTTAGGATCGGCCAATAAAGGAGTGGAGATGAGATTTTGAAGGGATTGGGGGTTTAGAATTGCGTGATGATTGTGGTGGGAGGCAGCGCCTAATTCGAAGTGGAAATGACGTGGAATGAAGAGACGCAATAACAAAATAAACGAGAGCTATTTCGGCGAATGACGAATATTGAAGAGATGAAATATTCGGTGAAATCATGAAGGGGATACGGGATAATTTTCTTGTAAAAACGACAAAAATAATCGTACTTATACTTGTCAAGTTCAATCATGATATTCTTAAACTCTATATAGTATGAAAATTATTTTGCTTAAAATTGGCTTATATAACCGTTAGGACATTAGATAATCAGATCACCTTTTCTTTTTTATATTTTGTCTTTTTGAATACAATGTATGTAGAAAATATACGAGTCATAGAATCTTTCTTTCCCTAAATTGCATATTTTCCATACCTATTCATCATCAACATAAATTAATTAAACTATATTATATAAGAATAGATGATTTAAATAAAAAATAAGCAAGCATATACTGTTACTGCATATAATCTACATTTTTGAAATACAGTTTCATTTTAAAATGAACAAATAATATGGATAGATTCTCTCGATTAAAAATCATTTCACTTTACTCATGACTTTATTCATCGTGGATAGAACCAACGGAGTTACATAGAGCAACAATACAACTTCGTTGTCAGGGAGATTCTTGGAACATTTTTTTCTATTCAGTATTCTACGAATTCTCATCCAATAAGATACATCTCGACTGACATGGAACCTTGTAAAAAATACTAGAGAGAGACTTGTTCTGCGACAGAAACTTCGAATAAATTGTTGCACAATTCACATTCGGGTTTCGAAACCTCTAGAACGTGTGTCTTCTTCCATCTATTTTAGCATCAATTGAGGGATGGAGGTAAGGGGAAACAATGAAAGGAAAATCGCGGGATACCCGTATCCGTTCGAGACACGAAATGACAGGTCCAAAAGGTTCGTTCGTACATGTTCCGAGCAATTCCCAAACGGTGAATGAACGCCGGATTCGGAGCAGCAAATTGACGCATTTCATTGACGAGTATGACGTAAAGGGAAACAGTGACGTGAGCCGAACTTTTTCTGGCCGAGATTGGCGTGTTGGGATTGGGAAAAAAAGTGGAAGAATAGGAGTTTGGGAAAGTGAGTTTTGTGTGGAAAATGTGACCGTATGAGTCCACGAAATAAAAGAATAAAATTCCCAAAATTGTAAATGTATTTGCATACTGTACATTGTTTTGGTTATGTCAAGATGTATCTGCAGTGAACCAACGTATGGACCAGTATGAAGACATTCTCTTGTCCTAGGCAATGCATTACAGCAATAATACTATATTTAAAAACCGTACTATAATATTTGTTATAAATTCAATGGAATATTAATTAATTCGACCTTGGCAAGTTTTACTATTATTTTGAGTATTTATTGTCATAGTATGTCATATACAAATTAATTCAATAGTATGTCTTATATAAATTATCATATTCAGAATCATCATTGTCCTTCATGCATATACGAACTTTTTTTTAAAACAAATTAGGATTAAATTTTGGAATGGTAATAATACAAAATTTAAATAAAATACTCTATTATTATTATTATTTATTTTTACTTGAAAATTTTATTGCAAAGGTTTATTTCTTATATGTAGTATATGTATGTCTTAAGTAACCTTAAATAGTTCCTCACGATAGAATAGTAATTTACGAGACGGTAAGAGAGCTTCGTGTAATCAGTTTAACGTAATCAATCTAAAACTCAATAGTCGCACCTTAACTAGGTTTCGCCTTCAAAAAGAAAAATGAGAAAGATTCAGACAAGAAAGTGATAGCGGCAAAATGTCTCGTCGACGGATCTCAATTTCAGATACCGTGTATCTTCCAGAAACGAATCCACAGTCGCATTTCGATTCCTTTTCATCAAATTGATAAAACAGTCTCCTCCGAATTAATGTATTAATCTGCTTAGAATATATAATGAGTTAGTTACCCCTCCTCTCCACAGAGTGCGTGCCTCTTCATCTTTCCCACTTTCCTTGATATTCGGAAATAAGGGAGGTAAAAAGGTAAAAGGGAACTCATCCGAATTAAGAATTAAGGGATGCTAATTGAATTTGAGAGGTGTGGCGATGGGCTTAAAAAGATTCCTTGTGAAGTTAAAGATGCGATGGAGGAAGCTGTCAGTTGTGTAAGAGGGTTGTTAAAAGGCCCAGGGATGGATGCTGGGAAAGGAGCCGAGATGAAAGCAGTGAGATTTTACGATTACATAGCGCTGTGAAGGATTTTAATACAAGACAAGGAGAGGGGAAGACGGGTAAAAACAGATGGAGGGAAGGGTCGGAAGAATATGAAAAAAAAAGAAGTTTTATGTACTTTATTATGCTACTTTTTACAATATCGGTTACATGATTGGATGGAAAGGTATTGGGTTTTTATCGGGAATATAAATTCCGATATTTTAGGAATATATTTTTATAAATTGTTAATTTCCCCTCAAATCAATTTGAGAATGAATACATATTTATGTACTAAACACGACAGTTTTTTATTATCATAGTTGGTTCACTTAAAAAAATAAAATTATAAAGGAGTTTAAATACTTAAGGAAAGTGGAAAAGTTTGAAATAAATTACCAGTCCGAACAATATTATAGTCATACAATACTGTATAAGTCAAAGACTACTTGTATTATCAAGTTCATTAACATCCTCCAATTAAAAATTTTGATATAAATTATAGGCTTATAATTTTATTATGCCATTCAGTTTAAATAAAATTATAATAATTTCAATGAAAATTATATATTCACTATCAGAAGAAGGAAGAGTATATTAGTACGTTAATTATTTCAATTAGAATATAATTTATACATCTAAAATTAAACTATTCAGGAACTATATTCTTTAGTAAACTATGCTTTCAAAAAAGGCAATTAAACTTCAAACTTTTTGGTGATTGATTATAGATATAGTTAGTAGGCGATCGATCAAGTTAACTCAGAGTCAAGTAATATTAAAAAGGTTCTCTAGTTTTAAGAGTTTAGGCAAACTATAAGAGGGCTCGATTAAAAAATTCCTATTCAAAGTAAATTTTTTAAAGAAAGAAAATTTTAAATTAATAATTCATGCTAGATCTATGCGAGTTGAGCACTTACTGTATTTCCTTTGATGATATCATTACGTTGCACCTAGCAACTTCAAAGTGCATCCCATTTTAAGAAAGAATTTCGCAAAATATTTGTACATTTTTGACTGACATTTCCATCCGCAAGGAAACCTCAACAGTTTCCACTCCCTGGAATATATAAGTGCTCTTCTTAGCGTCGATGCACTTTAGAATACGACCACCGCAAATGGAAGTGGTAGACCAAAAATCTCTCGACAAAATCCTCTGATCCAAGCTAAACTTCTCTTTGCTGAAGGTTGAGATTCCATTTCCCGGAAGTCAAACGGGAAAATCCAGCAAGACATCGTATTTCTACTCTAAATCTCTTAACCGTGGTGGCGATAATAAAAATACAAGCGGCGATACGAAACAGTTTGAAAAAGGCAAGCAAGATATAAATATATTACTACACTGAGGGTTTCATTATTGAATATTAAATGAGGCAAACGAAGAAATAAATCAATAGACGCGAACATTTTTACGAAAGATTTCGTTAAATTATTTGAGCAAGACGTGTTACGTTACAGAATGGAATAATAATTGAAAATACATATAGAAAAACAAAATATCATTCAATTTGTAGCTATAGGACAATAAGGAAGGTAATCAAATGCGTCAGTAAATAAAACCCTAATGGAATCAATATTAGAAGACGTGACTTCGTGGAAAGCCATAGTATAATGTAAAATTTTTCACAGAAAAATTGATTTAATTGCAACCGGATTCGTAATTTACGTTGTATCTTCAGGTGAAGACGTAATCTGAAGATGTTAAATAAACTCGCAAGAGTAATATTTGCTGTTATCTAACAGGTGATGCTTGAAAGTATGTTTTATAATTAACCTTTTTGAATTCAATATATATCGAAAGTTTATTAATCAAAATAACCTCAGAATGGAATCAGAAGCATATTAATAGCAAAAGTATATTAATATGAATGCGCTCAAAAATGAAATAATCGAAAACATTCACTCTAATAATTCGAGTAATAATACTATATTTCACGATAATATTGCAGGTACTAAAGATTCTTTTGTATCAGATACTTTAAACCTACAATAATCCTATACTAGCACAGCAATGTACTGTTCCTAAATGGATCTTAAATAATTTTTGAAACGATACTACTTCTCTTACGACAATGACTTATTACAGTTTCAGCAGCTTGCCCTAGTACAACAGAGTAGAACACCAATTAGCCCCCACTAATTCCGTTAAATTATATATCGTCTCTTTTAGACTTGCAAAGATCGATCCCCGAGGGTTCGGCAGACAAGGGGATTTGAGTGGTCTCGTTCAAAAGGGATGAATTATTTCCACTCTGAGATCAAAGCCTTTTCTCCACCCGAGAGGCCGATAGAGTGATGATACATCCGGTTCCGAATAGGTGGCGCCATCCTCAGATGCAATTAACTCCGACGCCTCCTACGAAATTGGGCAAAAATTATGCGAAAGAAGCTTTTTGCTTAGATTCTGTGCATTTTGAAATGGTCCAGGAAAGAAAGAATATAAAAGACGAATGGCTGTTAAGTAATTACTTTCGGTGAGAAAGGATGGTGGATCTTGAGGAATAGAATGAAAATAATGGGAAGAAAAGTAGATATAGGTAGTATTTTATATCTCTCGCTGAAATGAAGAGGTATTATGTGGAATAGCTACGAAATCAAACATTTTTTCATCGAACTTTTATATATCATCAGTATTTAAAGTAAACAACATTTCAATGATGCCATAGTAACAAACAATGCATTTTAATTCAACAAATATAATAAAAAACAAAATTAGAATTAAATCTAAGATTCTTGGCTAGAAAGACAGGTCGATTAGAGAATAGGGTATCAGGGTTCGATTCCCAGTTACGTTAGATTCTTATATATAGGTTTCTCATCAGAATATTTTCGGGCTTAGCAACTTTTCAAATTTATCATTTCCTCTAGATCTTTGATTACGAAACTAAGGTAGAAAAATCATCACATTGCAGATCTTATATATTCCCTGAATTTAGACCATAAGGCGGATGTTTTGTTGATGGCAATGACAGGTATACTTAAAATAGTATAATTTGAATATATCTTGAAGACTAATTGCCTTTTACGAATTTTTGCTTCCTCCGAATCGTAGAAGAGACTGTAAAGTTTGAAAGAAGAAGTAGACGTTTTTGCTCGTGGAGGGATTATGAGGGGTCATTTACTTGTGACCTTAATTCGCGTTAAAGAATCGATGGTATGAACTGGAGCGGGTGGTGAGATTAGCGGATTTGTGTTACAGTCTCACAATTCTTATCGGATCGCGAAAATTAAAAATGAAATTATTAGCATAGTATTTTATATCTTTACGTAATTTTCCATGATTTTGTTTAAAATAATATTTTCATGGCAGAATAACTTCTTTGGGAACAAATATAATTTCTTATTTCACGTCCGATATTGAAATTCACGTAGTAGCTAATATTCTCATTCATTCATCTCACTCTTTTTCAATTCGAATAAGGAATATTAACTTAAGATATCTATTTAAGCTTTAAATATATCTATGAGACTCGATCAAATATTTTATGTGTCAAAAATGTCCTTAGAAAATCCTCAAAGAGAGTTTAAATATAGGAAAGAGACACAAGGAAGATGGCAAGACGGCATCTCACCTCTAATGCTTCCGTATCAAAAAAGCAAGTCGACGAGACAACCAGAAATAGATGATCGATTGGAAGAAGGATGAATTAAAAATGAAGAGGATGGAATTATAGTTGTGACGTAGGAGACGATTTCCAGAGATAGATTGGGTGCCAATAAAGTTATAAGATGGAGAGGAAAAGGGGAAGAAATAAGGGGATGAGAAGCATAGTTCGTAACGGGTAACAGTAAATGGGAGAAGGGTTTTAAGAGAACCAGGGAAAATGAAATGTATCGATGAATAAATGAAGACTTCATACCGATTTTTTAGTACTTTATTCTTGTATATTTTGATGTAAAATTGTAACGCTCTTCCTTTCTCTTAAAGAAGTGGTTTTGGTTTTGATAGATAGTAAACAGTTTCATCGATATACATATTGAACTTTTCCTACTTTAAATCTCATTTCGTAAAGATAAGAGTGTGAAATATCCCTCACGATGTGCGAAAATTGAACCCTTCCGTATAAATCTGAGTTAAAGATAGATGTTTCAGAGAGAGTGTGAATTGCACGGCGTATCGGCGGATAAAAGAAGAAGAATGGAATAGAAGTGGATTTCTTCTCAAAGTAGAAATAAAGCCAATATCCTTATAATTGAAGTTTAGGCTTTGTATAGTGATACGGTAGATGTTTTATATAAGATTGGCAGGAGAAAATCCGAATACTATTCAAGGAGAAGTTACGTCAATCGAGATCTAGGAAATGGGAATGAAGAATAATGGATGGATAAGTGGTCAACGACAGATAAGCTGAGATTCAGACTGTTTTGGAAGGGAGAAGAGAATGCATTCGAATATAAACTGAGAGGAGAAATTTGATACATACAGAAAAATATAGATATGTTGATAGAACTTGGAAAATTAACGTAAGAATATAAAAGTCTGATAAGGAAAGATAGTATGGCCCTGTTCATATATTACACAATGTTTATTTCCTATGATTACTGTACATTTTAAATTCACCATAAGAATCACAATGTCAGTAGAGTTTATAACAGTATAAAACAGAGCTGCGTTAATTGGTTTTTCAATGTATAGAAAGATATTTTTAAAAACCCATCAAACTTCTATAACCTCCAAAAGACCTATAAAAAGTTACAAAAACTGAAATATGCTCGAGCAAAATAAAAAAAATGGAAATATAAATGTATTTGAAATAATATTAATCTTGTAAGGTCATGAAATCATTCATGTGTTCTCAGAATAATTAAGCTAAAATCATGTCATATTCAATTAAGGTCAAAAGTTTGGGATTAGGATCGACCCTGAACTTGAAAGGATGACCGTGGTATTAAGGAGGAAAAAACCTTGAGTGCAGATGACGTGGGTTCCACGGAGGATTGGAGATTTGCCGCTGCAGCTCAGGTCTGGTCGTTTGCACCTCCGGATTTGATAAATTGCCATCACGTTTTAGTCTCGGATCCAAAGTAGAGATCAAAGCAGAATAATAAATGTCCGAAGAAGAGATTGAATTATGATATTATAAGATAGTTTAGCGAGCGATTTTAGAATCGTTAACCGATTTTTAAGTTATAATTAGATAATTATTTGTGCAGTAACAATGGTGATTTTTGTGTGAGTTGATTATTAAATTAATTTATGCAACCTTCGTTCAGGATTCAGGAAGGCTATTCAGGATTAAAATTTTTGGAAACTTTCAAGTGCAAGAAATGTATAGAAAAGTTTATGCGGCATTGAAATATTTTTTCACGATTTCCGGTCAAGATATGAGATGAATGACACTTGTGAAGTACCAAATAAAATAAAGGTTATGTAAAATTTAAATATAAATTTTTATTTATTTTGTATTTTAATATAATTTTATTGTTTCCATTTAATTGATACATTTAAAAATATAATACATTGAGCTAACTAGCAGTTGGCAGTATTTTAGCATTCCAAGGTGAAAATGACCAGGTTTCGGTGAAAAGTAGGTATCTCTCATTAATAATTTTAGTACCCTTAAATTTATAGCATATTCTTTTAATAATTTTACATAATTTATTCAAAATAAACTTAGGTAAAATGTGTATACAATTAAAATTGGCGATTATATACACTATTTGAATCATATTAAATAATTATATGATTAAAAATAATTAATTATATCTGAATAATTATATATAAAATAAATAAATATTAGATTAATTAAATTTCAGTAATAATTGACTACAAATTAAATTAATTAATTATTATTTTTATTAAAGAGATGTATGAATTTAACTGGGTCATTTTGTTGTCTTTTGAGATATTTACGCAACAATCGCCTTTCTGTTTCCAAGAAAGTTAATGTAAATATCTCTATTAATCTTCGTAAGGTAATAAAGACAGCGCTTAAATATTAAAAACCATTAATTGATGACAAATGGTTTCCTTACAAATCAGTGTAGGATTTCGCAAAAACTTTACTTCAGCTAATATCGGAACAATTATTCCTTAGAGCCAATTAAGGACAGGTTTACTCTTTGCGCAAGTTTAACGCGATTTTATAAATCTTTCTCTTGCGGAGTTTAAAATTAGAGCAGAGGAAAAGAAGAAAATTTTGTCTTAATTGCAAAAATAAATTCGAATTAATACCTTCTTACCACACTATCGCTTTCGTGAATTTAATTTTCTTGCCAAGACTCATTCCGGCTAAGTTAAGCCAACAACGGTCCATTTCACTTAAAATATCGTAACGCGGTGCCCATTCAAGCCTAAATTGAGGTCATTACGGGGCTACCACAATGCACTCGAGAGATTAATATGCCAAAAAACATCAGAATTTATGAGCACAAAAAGATCTTACCCTCAAACGATTGCGGAGTAGCGAATCCTGCACTTACTGTGCGCTTTGTAATTAGTATATTTTGTCTAATAAAGCTGAGTAGTTCATTGGAATGTTGAAACGGAATATTTGTGATACTTTGAAAGTGAAGATTTCCTTTAGAAATACGATTATTTTGATGCCATAACAACGCAATGATATTTCCAATATCTAATAAGATTAGATTCAAAATAATATTGTTCAATCTGGCATTTGCAGTTTATTGCTTTAATATTTATTTAAATGAGGAACGCAAACTATAGAAAGACTTTTTATTTCTCTTTATAACTATTTTCTCATTTTTAAAGTATCTTTAGAAGTGTATTTTATATTTATTTTATTTCTATTTAAAATAAGCCTTGTACTGCAAACTTTATTTAAAGTTTAATATTTTGGATCCGAGAAATGGTCACCCTCTTCTTTCAGTACATTATTAAAGAAGCAGACGTAAATTAAGAAAAACATAACATTGACGTTAGGTTGGAATTGTTGAGCAGATTTTGTCTTCATTTAATGTGAGTAGTATATGCCAATTCAGAGTACATTTCAAACTTCTTAACTTCATATTCTCGTCATCAAAAATTTTTCACAAACGAAATCTAAACGCATTACGTTCGCTAATCGTTCCAAGAAACAAAAAAGAAACGAAAAAGAAGTAAAAGATCCTAAAAGCATCGGAAAGCGGATTGAAAACATCTGAGACGCAAATGTTTGAGATCCGCTTTGTAGATGGCACGACTCTCGCAAGGCGCGAAAGTTTTACTTTGAGTTGTGATGTTTTTCTTAATGCCGACATTGATTCCGAAAAGTCTTTTGCGTAAGTCTTTCGCGACGAAAATTAAGAACCTCGTATTCCTCCTCTCATCTTCTTCATCTAAGCCTTTCTTTTCCGTTAAAAGACGAACGCTTCTTTCGGAAATGACGACATTTAACGTCCCCCGTCGATGAGCGTTTGCAAAAGGCTTAGTGACGACTCTTGGAGTGAAGTTTTCTTTTTGATCGTGTACGATGCTGTTATATTGCTGAGTATGATAAAAACATGAGGGTATATAATCCAGGAATAAATAGCTCTGCCGTAGACATAATGGGTGAAATACATTACGAGATTACCAGAGAAAGACGTGAAAGAAAATCCAAGAGAAAGAAAGAAAAAAAGATACATAGATCTCTCTCTTGTACCTTTAAAAGTATTTTCATAGTATTTAAGGGAAAGATTAAGTAGCTTTTTGAATACTTTGCACGAGAAAACGAGTGACTTTTCACTTCTGTTTAACGTTAATATCAAGGAGATTTTCATGAATTGCAAGTAACGGATAAAGGTTTCTCGGTATTTTAAATAAGACGCATAGATGATAAAAATTGAAAGAGCTATAGGTTTTTGGTTCTTTTTACAAAGACTATAAACAGAAGAATCGCTAAATATTTTATTAAAAAAATTATATACAAGACTTCCCATTGGCAAAGGGTTTAGAAATTATATGATTTACTTCAAAGATTTTATGTATATCCATCGTGATAATAAGAGTAATGAAACAATGTATTAATGGAGGGGTGTATTCCCACCTGCAATATCATACAAAATTCTTCCTGTTACATGATAATTTTTTCCTAAAATAGCGATAAAGAATTGGAGTTTTGAAAGCGATTGAACTGTAGGAAAAGAAAACTTATTAGATTTTAAGATGTACGCCTGCATATTTAATTTCAAATAGTTGCTTATCGTTGTATAAATAATGAGAATAAGAAATGCAGATTAAATGATACCACTGGAAAGGATCATGGACGAAGGCTATCCCAGAGTCGTTAGGCGTTATCTCTAGAATAGACAGCGCATGTGTTAGAGTGATAAATAGATACCGTGTTTCACTCATAAAGGATGGGTTGTCACTGTACAAGTGACTGCTTTACGATCACCGTCGCCAAGGGAAACCGTGCTTAAATCGGCTTCAGTCGTAACTTTCATTTTCACTCAATCACGCTTTCCTTTTTCAATTTACGCTTTCGCCAACCCTTTTCACCCTCTTGCCTTTTCCATCAAATACTTCATTCACAAAAAACCATTTATTTTTCGAATGCCTCGATTTTAAATCACTTTCACCGATTCTTAAACCTTTCAAGTGCCGCCCTCTTTCTTCAAATCCAATCGCATTACGTCATTCCTACGACTTCCCACAAAAGAATGTGTCTACTTGAAAATTCGAGCGATTTCTATCTTTCGCTAAGTTCGTGATTGTGATTTAAGTCAAACTTTCTGAATCCTCGAATGATTTATAGAGGATTCCGAATCGTTTTATGGGTCCTAGGGCTGGAAAAGGGAATTTAGCTCTCTTACCTATCGTTCCTTATGATCACCTAGGAAATCGTAGCAAGACGTTTTGATAGGATTTTATATTCTCATAAAAGATTTAGCTGCATATTATGTTAATAGGTTTCACCTCTTTATTATAAAATTAGCAATAAAAGCTTTTTCGAAGTGAGAATAAATATTGAAGATTTAGAATCGATATAAAATATCTAATTTTGTGGCTTTAATAGTTAATAATAACCGATACTTCCACGATAATCCTCAATGAGAAATTCCTGATTACCAGTATAAATGAAACTTTTTAAACTTTGCTTAATCGTTTGTGCCTGAACGTATTTTATGTTTCTAAGTATTGTTAACTGTTAGCTATACGTCACAGTTTCTTCTATAATTATTAGTTCTTCTGCTAATGATTGATTTTTAATTTCTTATCTTTTAAAACCCATTGGCAGTCTCTTTGCTCGTGATAAGTAAAAGCTTGCCATGTTTACTCATTATTGTGCTGTACTTTTCCCTCTTCCGTAGCAGAATATATGCCTAACCAAGCAGCATGTATTTTTGAGAAAGCTAGAAATCTCTAAGGTAGATCTACGATCTTCTGGGCGAAGGTCAATTATAAATCATCGCATTCTAGACTCTCCTTTTCGCCTTCACAAAGTGTTCAGTCTCAACGCCTTTGAATTTCACGACTGATCTAGTTCGCGTGACGAAAAGAACTCCAGTAACACACGTCAACGATCTTTCTCCATAAAATTCTGGGTAAAATGAGAAGCGAGTGATCGTCGATTTCACTGTGCGGTTTGGAAAATGTCATCAGGTTGATTCCTACGAAGCCACAACATTTTTTCTTGTCCAAACTTTTTAGAATGGCAATTGAAATAAAATCGCTATATACATATATTATTTTAATGAAATATTTTTAGAAAATTTGAACTTAATTTTTATTGTTTATAAGAAGATGTTTATGAGATGAAACAGAAAAGAAAGTTTATAATCCACTAATTGTAATTCTGCTAAAGTTTTCTATTGTTTAATTGCTCTGAAAATAATTAGGGAACAAAAACGTAACGTTATTTAAAGTTCATTTGACCATTTTATAGTCGTATTATACTATTTATTTCGGCACTGCAATGTTTTTTGGGTGCTAAATACATTTTCCTATTAAAAATCATACAACTATTAGAAGCACGTTATATGAATTTGTTAAAAATGGCTCAGAAAGGTTCGTGCCTGAATATGGAAACGGAATATGGGTCTTATTAGTAAGTTCAGGGAATGCACGGAAGGAGTTCTGTGGTTGGTACGGAGAACAGACGTGGGAAAACCACGTTTCGAATGGACGTGTAACAGACCTCAGAAGGAAGGGCATAGGAGGGCAAACTGAGTAGGCGGCACCTGTCGAATGTGCAGATTAGGAGAACGTTGGCCAGAGCTAGGATGCTATGGTGAGTGGCAGATAGCAAACCCGGAAGGTAGTTGACGACGAGCGACCAAATACAGTGAGTGACACGTGGGGTCCGGAATGAATTAGTCGCTACGCCTATACGAGATGGGCCCCAAATATTTGGGGGTGACATGCAATTCATACTCGATGTATTAAAACTAAGTAATATTGTTAATTAAGTTATATCATGAAAAGATAAATGAAAAGTGAATACTTCGTATTTATCCTCAATGAATTTATTCTGCGAACAATCACAATCAATATATTGTGGAAAAGTACGGAGTATTTACTTTTCATTTTATCATGGCTTCCACCAAGTTAACGGAAACAATATCGAATTTATTATATTAAAATCTTTACGTAGAAATTTATATTTTTCTTTTGTAAATGCTGATGAGGATTAATTTAAATAATATAGATATAATTATAATATGTTAAAAAAAATAAGGAAATAAATTATTTTTGAAAATTAATAAGAAAAGTAGGACCAGGAATAAAAGATTGTAAGGGAAAGAAAATAAAAGCTTCAAGTTATTGTAAGAGGATTTAAGCAATTAGGAAAATTAATTTTATATCAAATTTGCAGAAACTTATAATATATTGGACATTTGGATGGCATTGTATTTGCATCAGATTATATTATACTACGGATTCTACATATTGAAAGATATCCTTTCAAATATCGAGGTGAAGAAAGAGTCGTAAAACTGCTTGAGAAGTATCGTACAACACTTGTAAGACAATAGTAATCTTTAACAGATTTACTTAGAGGGATGAATATTATGAAGAACAAGAGTTTAGAAGTGAATTTTTCCTTTCTATTTCCGCTTAATTTGAATTTTGAAGACCTCCATCTGAATCATATTGCGGCGTCGGAGACAAATTCTCGTTGCCGTGAAAACTCATCCTCCCTTTTCCTCGTTTTGAGCGATTTATTAAATGCGGAGCTGAGGCTTTCCTCTTCGATACAATTCACATGAACACCCAAATTCTCCGCTTCAAATCCTTTTTAAAACTCTTACCCATCGACGATCTGATTCTTCTCCAATTTACGAGGATTTTCCTCTCTTTTAGGAATCATTATCGTGTGTTTCATTTTAATGCTATTGGGAATGTATGAATGGCTTATGAGAAAGAATATGATTGAATGAAGGTGTTGAATGAATAATATTTCCCAATTTAATCTCTTTAAATTCGTTATAATCGAAATGGGGACATTTTAGGAGAATAGGTTTCTTTCTATATCGTCAGTTTCAATCCTCTTAATTAATCATTACGATCGAATAAGAAGATAAGTTATCAATTCATAAGTGATAACAAAGGGGGAATATGATTTTCAGTTAAAGGAAAAGATGGATTTACTGTATTGAGAGTGGTCTTTCTGAATACTTATACATGATAAATACTGTTCTTAAATGAATTCAGAGAACTTAAGCCAATAACAAGGAAATCATTTCTGTTTCACTTCAAGTTATACAACTGAATCAGTCAACTTCTTTTATTCAACTAGTTATATTTAATTTATTACTTTAAATTTGCCAATCAGGTTTATCCAGAGTCCACATTTTTCAACTTCGCCTGAAATGATTGGATATACTTTTTTAAAATAGTAGGAGTCTTGATGGTGATTTTACAAATAAAATTAAAAAGCCAAAAAATATATATCGAGATATTTCATAGCGCAAAAACAAATTACCTGAAGATTATCATAAACTCTGCAACTAAAACTGACCCCGCAAAAAAACTAATAATGCGGTTAAGTACCAACACAAGCAAAAATTTCGTCAAGAGAGTACAAAAACTATGAATTATGGTCAAATAATCACCAAAAATTGGGTCGATATTCCAATAAAAACGACAAATGCGTTTTTCATATCCCTCTGAATCTCATGTAAATCAAATGTTGATTAGAGTATCCCCAATTCAAATGTCGAATCCTATGGATGCATAATAAAGACGGGTAAGTGTACGTGAATTTCGTAGGCAAATCATTCAGGTTTTTTTGAAAAGGTTTTCATGAAATTAGCAAAGAAAACAAAAAAAGAAGAACATTTGCTCTTATCAGTACGAAATCTACTAAAGTTTTTATCGTATAAATCGTACCGTACGTAATTTAATTCTGTGTTGCGTAAGCCATTCAGTTGTGGGATTTTCTAAATGCACTCTTTGTCCCTTAAGCTTTTTTAAGTTCTCGTTTTATTTAATAACAGATTGATAAAGTTACAATTTTCAATATTACCGGAAAATTTTAATTCAGTCATTATTATTATTTACGTGAGTTTATGATTGAACCCTTTTAAAATGAGTTTTCGTTTTTTGATTATGATTCAAATCCATAATTACGTATGTATTATCTACGATAAAATTTCACATTTTTAGAAATATAAAATATTTTAAAATAGCAATACAACTCCCAATGGATGATATTTATAGTGAAATATTATTGAATTGTAATATTTGGATAGCATAATTACCTTTTTTTAGCATGAAGACAGTGAACATATTTTGAGAATAGGAAGTATTAATAAAGCGTGACAAGGAAGATACACGTAAATATATAATTCATTAAATTAATATTTAACATTGTTAGTGATTATAAACAAGCAATTTCTTCGCAATTCAATTTATACGCCATTCAATTATCATTTATGGACTTTGAAATCATATTATGGTTTTTAAACGATTATCTTCTTAACTTAATTACTCTCAGATTTAGAAAAAAAACAAAAGATGATGCAGAATTGAAATAGTTACCCTAAGATAAAGCCTACATGTTATAATTCTATTATTCCATATTGTTTTTATCATCATTCTGAAGAAGAATATACAACTGTACAGCTGTAATATTAAAAAACTTTTCCTTCTCTAAGTGTCAAAATGTACAGTTCCCGATCACTTCAAACAGAGTTTTTTTACGGACAGACTTTTCCGAAGCGTCACCCATTTTACACAGTGCATCGTAGTACTCGTCCGGAAGCTCTGCTTCGATGAGTTGACTTATAGGTTCTGTTGGCGAAGGTCGGCGTTGGCGGTCCTTGACATTCAACGCGTTGAAAAGACAAATTCTGCGGAGGAGTTTGAAGAGACTTCAAAACAGTTTTTCGGATGCGCTGCACGGAACTCATTTCTCTCTCCGGAGGAAAATGTTTGTGACGTTAACGTGATCATCACGGCTTTATTCCAACGGATAAACACTCAAGCGTGATTCAACGAGGTTCTGTGAGGGATCTGTCATAATATGAATAAGTTAAAAGATAATGAAGGAGTGTTTATGATTGAAAATAACTGGGAAAGATAAGGAACTTGATGAAGACAATAAATTTGGAGGTAGTATTCCTTATATGAATAAATTAATATATAATAAAGGAGTAATTATGATCGAGAAAACAGGGAAAGATTATGAACTTGATAAAGATTATAAATTAGGGAATTATATTCACTATATACATAACACAAGTACCAATACTAAAATATATTTCTTAGTTAACATCGCTATCATATGATCTTAAATACGCGACGTATCAAACGAACCTTCTCTTTCATTGGTTTTTTTTTGAGAGACCGTTCTGAGAAAAGATCTTTGTTTTCATTCTCGCAAGGCCTTGAAATTTTCCTCACAGAAGTGGTTTTCGGCGTTGATGTATTTGCTTCCGAAATCTTGCTCCTTTCCTGTGCTGTATTAGAGGGAAGCAATGTTAGCCAGTTTTCAGATTCAGTTCGCTTTGTTTAGTCTTGAGAGAAAGGGGCGTTCGATCACTTTTTAAAAGGATTCGTTGAAAGGTGCGGTACATCTTTTTCCTTTTCGAATCTTTCGATATAACCGCTAATTCTGTCGATGTACAAAGAGATCTCTTTTTAAGTTTCTTTGTGGAGATATCAATGGTGTGAAGATGGCCGCTATACCTCTCCAAATGCATAAAACGCTGTGGGAGATATCGAGGCTAACAGTTAGATAAAAGATGGCCAAGAGCTATTCAGATATTTAGTCGAATTGAGACGAAATTATATCGAAATATTCTGTGATTTTGTAGAATTCATAAGGAAACAATTTTGGAGTGTTTTTTTCGAGAACAACTGAAGCGTGTTAAATCGCAGTTTTTGATATTAATTCTCACATAACCAAGTTTCTGAGTCTGTCAAATAAAGATTAATTTACATTGAATATGATTTCCTTAATTCTTAACGATTTCGAATTTTACATTTCAATGGAATGATGTGCGTTCGATAACAGCTTTAAGTATAGTCTTAAGTATATCACTCCAAAAAACGGTTTAATGAAATGAAATTTATTAAAGTTGGCATTAAAGATCAGGTAAAGTATTGTATTTTTTATAAGAGAAGGAAATATAAGAGCCTCACCGTTGTAAATATAACGGTTAAGTACTGAATGTAGATATAGGGGATCTGTTCTATCTCTTAAATCATATATGTTGCCCGTATACGTGGATTATAATGAATATAGTATCTAAAGAGATATCCTTTTCAACCTTTTTGGTTCTATTAATAATTTTATCATTTAAAATATTGTCCAAGCCAAACTATACTTCTGAACAAAGAGATATTGATTTTGTAATATATAATAATATTACTCCGTCTCCTAGAAACGAAGCATTGAAAGTTTTGTCCCCCTAGAAACGCGAGTTGTTTATATAAGTCTCAAAAATTGGTCGGAGAGATGTTTTACTAAAGATAATATAAAACGGGGCATTCACCAGCTCTAGTGAGCCATTCAAAACATTCGAGGTATGAAGCTCAAGTATTCAAAGCAAAGAAAATATAAAACCAAGGTGTATTTTTTTACTCGATTACGCTCGTCACCTGATGACGTACGAGAGAACTTGGTGACAGTTTCATTAACTCAAAGCGAATGAGTCGTTCCTTCCAATCGAATGGAGCTTTGTAGAATGTCTTTCGTAGAATGGAACTGTGACGAACTGCTTTCAATAATATCAGTCCCTCCGATTAACGGAAGGATAAGTCTCAATGCATATACGAATGGAGTAGAAGGACAATAGACCTATCAATCCCATAAAGACCATTGAAGCATTAACCACGAGCCTTCCATATTGTGGCAAACGTGACGTATTAGCTTGTGGAATAAACTACGAGAAATAGCTCAAAAAAGATAAAATCGTTTGGAAAGAAATATACGTTCAACTTTGTCAGTTAAATCTGTATGTTATAGTAGAAAGGCTTAATTCAGGACAATGGAAAAGCATTGTTGATAGAATGTACGTGGTTTGATCAAAAAAATGAAATTTATACATTTTGCACGTTTGGAATGTCCGATTTTCTAAACATTGTTTTAAAAATGTTGGTACATATGTCCCTAGTTTATGGCGAAATTTTCAATTTTGTATGCAGTTTACTTTAATTGTAGCAGCCGCTAAGGTAAATCCTATAAGTATTGATCATTTTCCGAGTTTTGAGTTACGTATTTTATATAGTTCCCAGTTAAGAAGAAATGCATCTATCAAATAAATTTAGCCATCAAAATTCAACAATAATTACTTCATTTACTACTGATTTTCAATAAAAAAACATATAATTTATTATTAATTATCTATTTAAAACTCCCCCGAATTATCTGATCGGTTTTAGACTAGAACGTAAAAAGACCTTCGGAACGTATTTCAGTTCAGCCTCTTTTGCATTCATCCCTTTTTACCATTGAATTCGATGACTGCAAAAATTGGGTTGGCGAAGGAGTTAGTACCGGACGAGATTCGGGAATTGATTCAGACGACGTATGCACAAGTCACGGGTAATTTTCAGTGCATTGGCCTGGATCCCTCGGTTCACGTTCTGCACCTCTAAATGACTCCCGATTGCCATCACCTGCCGTTCATTTCTAAAGCTATCAATCCCCTCACTAATCCCGGGTACGCGAATAGATGACTCCAAAAATTTTTAACTCAACGGCGTTAACGAGGATCTATAGGAAAACTCAGCACAAAATCCCGAAAGGAAAGAAGACGAGTTTTTTCTGTGGAATAAAAACGTGAAGGAGAAGAACCAAAGTGATTTTTATAAGCCGAGTCAGCTATCATTCATCTTCTTCTTCTCGTCTATTTTATGCTCTTGAGATCTTTCGCGTATGTTACGTGACGGTCGACTGAGTTTAAGTGGATCAGATGGTGCTTTGATAAAAAGCGATAAATGTGTTCACTGATCATAAGTTAACCTCGCATGAGTAAGAGAAATGAAAAGTTCTCATTCATTCATTTAAAACGCTGTGAAAAATATTGTATAATAATTTTGAAAGAATACGAGTTAAAATTATTTCGAATATATATATATATATATATATATATATATATATATATATATATATATATATATATATAATATATTTTCAGTACATAGTTGTACTTTCAAAAATATGCTAAATATGTCTTTAGCAGAACGAAATATCACCAAAAATAGATGGTAATCAAAAGCTGTGTAAATATATCCAATGCATGATACTGGTACTATTCAAGCATGTACAGCAATGAATCATAATGATTCTAAACTCTAGCAACTTAATCAAAATATTGATTTCTTTTTACACGGTTTAGTATCTATTTTTTCAAAAAATGCTTCATTTATCAATAAATCACAGGCTTAAATTTGATACAGCGGATGATTTATAGGTCAATCAAATTTGTTTATTTTTTCACACCATTTTCACAACATCAACTTCGCGGAGGGTGTTTCTTCGGGAAATAATATTTCGCTCTGAACCTCATTAATCAAAGCTTGCAACCTGCTTTTATTTCAGAGAAAGTATATTTTTTTATGTTCTTTATTCAGTTCAACCTATTTTTTCTCTTCCTAAGGATTCTTTCACGAACTAATTTTGATCGAAGCCAGAGTAATGCGTGAAAATGGGAGACCGTAAATTAAGCAATTAACCCATAAATGTATTTTGCGAGAGAGAAATTATTTCTTTGTCGACACTTTTATAGGGCTACTCATTCTGTAGTGAAACCGTAAATATACATCTTAGCATTTGATGGATGCAGGAACTTAACTATCTTCTTCCATTTGTATTATATCACTTACACACTTGATGAGAAGCAGATATTTGCATTTAGAAAAATTGATTTAATTGAAGGAAATTACTTGCAATTTTCGTATTTTAGGTTATAAATTTTGGCGTAAATTTTGTATAAGTTTTCAAAATTAGATCACTCGAGTAAGATATACTCTATACAATATTTATCCAGTACATCATTTGATAATCTTATAATTTAAAATGGAAATTTTTTATAGGAATTTGGTTTGAAATTGAATTTCGCCGCATTTTTTTAAAGAACGGATTAATTTCACAGTTTATCATTACATTATTTCTTCTTATGATCAAATAACTGTTAATCTCATCCAAAGTTCTGAACGGGCTAAATATTATTGTATTTTCTTTTTGGTCTAATTTATTTAAAATTAAGCTATAATTGAGCTACTTTCCAAGACCACACAATTTGCTTCAAATTATAATATATGAATATGTTTGTTTGTTACCATATCATTATCATCACGATTGAATTAGAGATATTTTCCTTAAATACGTCATGTATCTTCAATACTATGTAAGTTGGCTCGAACATTGTTTCAGTGTAAACCAATGACCCCATAAGAAGCAGAACTTCCGTCATTTATTGCTTCCATGTCGTTCTGCTCGTAATACATGAATAACTAAAGACTTTGTAGGTTATCTGTTGAAAGGATTCTATTGGCTTTCGTCCAGAGCTTCCACGATTTCGATTTCTCCATATTGTTTTTTAAAGGAGGCCAATACAACAATGAAAGAGGTCGCGATGGAGACCGAGTGCCATTTTGTTTATGGCCTCATTTTTCGTCCTAACGATGGATTGTAGACCTATATATCGATCCAAAATTTTGGCCGCCTTTTCAACGGACTCAGGATATCTTTCAAGGCGTGAAATTTTTGAGCTTATCTCCATCCAACATTCCGCCAATTCATCTGAGAATAGGATTTCGTGAGAGAACTCAGATTCAGACTGGAAATCTACTCCACTTTACTTTATGAATTCCTCTTCCTATTTTTCCTACATTAATGAAATTCCAGGGGTCATTAAACTTCTATGATGCTCTAGATATTCTCGAAAAGAATTTAATTCGATGAAGTAATTTCTCGATTATTTCTAACCTAGAGAAAATATTCGACAACGAAAATTAAAAATACTTAAGATATTTTTGTCATTGTTAAGCTGCCCTAAATAATTCTACTTTCTTTTTTTATATTATTAAAAAATTATAACCTTATTAGGAATAGAAACAGTTCCTACCTCATAAGAAGAATTTAATTCAGAAATTGAGGCTCAGTGATAATGAGGATTCCTTGGGTTTAAAACTAATAAGGTGTAAAATATCTAAAACTAGGTACATTATACCTTATCAAAATTATGAATCTGGAGATAAATTTCTTTTTATTCTTAAATATAGTCGTAGCTGGGATAAGTTATAATATAGATGACTTCTATAGATATAGATCAATTTTGAGCTAACTCTATTTTGATTATATCTTTTAGAATATTTTCTGCCGCTTTTATTTTCTTTCTGCCTTAAACAATAAATAAAAAATAGACAATGAAAGGCAAATGTATCTATATAATGCTTAAATAAATATAAAGTATTCTTCGGTACGTAAAGATTAGATTGACAATAACTCATTAAAGAACAATTTTGTAAATCGGCTTTAGTTCTACTGGATCGAATATCTTCTGGTTATTATTAAAAAAAATATAAATTGATGACAGTTTGGGAAGAGACGGCGTGATCATAAAATAAACTAATGCTCATGCCTTATAAAGCTAGGATAAACTATATTTTTCCTGGAATGATATTTTTTTAAGAAAACGTATTTATGGATTCCAAAATTGATTTTTCAATGATAATTATCGATTAAATATCAATTAGTAACATACAGAATGAATAGGAATAAACAACTGTAGGTTTCTTTCCTTTTATTAATTGTCTACCTCAAGATTCCTGATGCTCGAGGAGATAAATTGAAATATACCTCTTCCTTTAATAAGTTTCTTTGAATGGAGAAATCCTAATGTACCTGAGAATATGTGAATGGGTTTCGGAAAAAGAATATAAGTGAGGGAAGTGGAAGGCCTTCTTCAAAAGGAAATACAGCTGCACAAACAAGAACCCTCCAAAGAACTGGAAGGAAAACAAGGGATCCACTTACATTTGTAAGGAAACGATTCATAGAAACAAAAACAGAGAAGAGCAAAGATGAAAAATGGGCCTTTGAGGAAGAAAAATGAATGAGGGCAATTAATTTTGGACCTAATTTAAAAACACCAGTGGAAATAGTGTATCGATTGATAACACTGCCTATATATGTATAAATGTTTAGCTCAATTAAATTAGATGTATAAATCATTTTCCAAAACTTTAGATTGCATATTTGGAAAAAATGAATGTTCCAAGATATCATTGTAATATATGCTAATGCTGATCTGTCCTTCTAGCTAATACGTAGATACAAGGTTAAAGAGAAAATTTATTAGAAAAATCGTAATGAAATATTTAGTTTATTAACTTTATTCCATTATCCTGAAACTCAATAGATATCGAGTCGCATATAATGTAATCATAAAATTGAATATCCGTTGTGGAGATTGATTTTTTTATATCAAACAAGTTTAGATAGTAATTTCGTTATCATAATTTATGCTAATGCTGAGGTTAACTCGCCTCTATCAAACACGTACGTACAATATCGAAAAGAAAATTAATAAGTATAATAATGATGAAATTTTAAGTTTATTAACTTTATTCAATTGACTATGAAATAAAATGCTTATCAAAGGGTAAATAATGTAATCACAAAATTTTAATTCTTTCGTAGCGTTCAATTACTATATATCAAACAATTTTTTAGAGTTTGCCTGTTTTTTTGAATCCTTTCCGGCTTTGATTCCATGTTCTACTCACTCACTAATCAAGCATAACAAGTATCTCTGAACCTTTTATTTTTCCTTTGTATCAGAATGTTTCTTTGAAGAGACATATTCCGTACTATTATGTCTTTGAAGAGACGTATTTCGCCTAATAAAGACGTATGCATATATGTATGCACTACCTCTGAAGATATTTCACAAGATCTCTGAGATTAGGTCTGATTGAAACGTACTTTATTCCGGGAATTCGTTTCCATTACGTTCCTCTACTCAATAAGAGACAAATGAACACCAAATGCACCCTTCAAATCTCTCAAAGTGCACACTAATTCTTGATCAAACGATCACCACTTCATGGACCTATTGCCATTACTGCATTCAAAGAGCAATACAAATTACCTTTCAATTACAGTTCCAATTTGCAGGAAATTGAAGCTTTTCTCGTCCATTCTGAGAATTCCTTTCGTACAGCACAATTAATTACAAAGCCGTAGTTATTCTGGATAGGACTATACGTCACATATTTCCTCTAAGAGTAATTAGAAGGCAATAGAAGCGATTCAAGTTCCTCATACTAAATCAACTTTCCAAACACATTTTTACTATATACACGTACCTATTGAATTTATACGTCAACCTCAAATGTTGTAAAAAATAATTCAGCAAATTATTCTCAAGAATAACATACTATTAGAAAAACATTCATGTTATTTAAGAACTTGTTTTCGAGAAATGTAACTAAGCGATAGAAACACAGTATCTAAGCAAAATAGTATTCTCAAGAAGTTATTATCTGAAAATCCACCCATCGCACTTCATACAGACGTCTTAACGGCATATCTGGAATTCCCCCTGCTCACGAACACCCCCTCATTCATTCTGAATTCAAACCCAGGGATATTGAGGACCTCAAGAATGTAGTAATCTTCTTGTTCTGTTGCCTTATTCTGTAATCACGTATTCATCCCTTCAACCACTTAATCCATTCAGCCACCTTTCCATTTATACCACTTCCCAAGAGTCAAATGCCATGATACGATAATATTATCCCTGAATGCTTCAAACTAGAGCTATTCACATGATTCTAATTATTTGGTTTCATTCACTGAATAGAAAAGCTTAAATTATTGAGTTATGATTCTCCCTTTCTGTATCGTTCTATAAGAGAAATTGAAACCTTTCCTCGAAAGTAAATTCGAATCAGGATTAATTAGTAATAAATTTTTCTATTCTACATACTCAATTTGAATGGAAATGACGTTCCCATTTCAGTGAAAATTTACATTAAATGCCAAATATATCGTATACTCAAATGAGATTCTATTGTTTTGTATGCATTTTATATTGGACAGTGTGTAACGTAATGAGGTATGAGGGATAGATAGATAGATAAAACGGCTAGAACAAAGAGATTAAAATAAAAATAGAGAACTTTAGTTGTATAACCTTAGTTTTAGTTTAGAAGAGAGGGATTAAATAAGAAGTAGAAAAATTTGGTGGGTGCAAAATCAATCCTTAGGAAATTATCTACATTTCCAATTCTTTTCTTCTCAACTTAAATGATATATATACACATTTTTATTCTACATACTCAAGAAATTGATTTATATATTTCAGTTTACCTAAGCGAAAAATACTCTTTAAAAAAAGAAATTTGGAAACAAAAGTTTTTTGAAACAAAACTTTTCCTATTAAAATAAATGATACTGATATCCTTCATACATTAATTTTCGGAAATAATAATTCAAGTGTTCTTCAATTTATTCTATTGAGGGACTTATATGATGATATATACTATAATTTAGTTCTGTAGATTGAACTTTTCTGTTTCTTAGTCGTTATTGAAAGAAGATCAGAAAATTGAGAATTCGACGCGTTCTTTTTAGTTTGTGCGTTCCGAGGATGTTTTCAATCAAAAGTTTCGCGAACTTATCAGCCAAAATAAGATTCACATTAAACTTTTCAGCTTCGATGGGATGGAAGAATCGTAGTTAAAGTTTATGACGACGGAAATGAACCCACTTTCGATGCCTCATACAATTGGTAACTTCTTTCCTTTCCTCAGTCAGAAATCTCCTTTTATCGAACTTTTTCACCTTAGCGGAGTTTTGGCTAAAAGTCGTCATAAAAATAGTTCAATGCTAAGATTTTTTTAACGATTCACTACACGGAATTCAATGTGTATTTAATACCTTATTTGAGTAACTCCTGTTTATTAATGTACTTAAAATCTTTTTAAAATGAAACTGGAATTAAATTATATTTAGAATAAAAATGACGAACAATTTAACATTTTTGGACTTGGAAGAAAAGAATTCTTTTATGATAATCTATTCATTAAATACTTGAAACCAGAGTAGAGTAAGAATCCAAAAGGTTCAGACATGCAAAACAATTCAACTTTATATCGTATATTGATGATCTGAAATAATAAATCCAATTTTATAAAAATATCGGAGGAAAGTTTCATCCCTCGTCTATAAACAATATTTCAAAAATTTATCAAGAGAAAACAGAATTCAAATAAACATCTCTTAAAGAAGTAAACTGATATTAATGATCAATTTAAATTTTAAACTCAATTAATCTTAGTGGTAATTTAACAAGGATTTACAGTAAAATAATATTCAACCCTTCATAATCGTTTCTTCATCTCGTATCTTCACACATCTGTAATCAATTAATCGATACTCTAGAAGAGTAAACTTTGGAAAAGTCAATGGATTCGTACATAAGAGATACTCTGATCCACTGTAAATCTCAGTCTATTTTCCTCTACCATTATAACGTGGCACGTTCGAATTAGCCATTCCCACTCAATACCGCGAACTACTTCCATTTCTTCTCCACTGTAAGAGGACAACCTCGCAAAACCACTCTAACGTTTCCATCCATTACTCTGCCTGAGAACTCGAATGATTTTTTTCACCTTCCTCTGCGACGAAAAATCTATTCCAGCTCTCAAGAGGTCATACTCTGTGAGCTGAAATGAAATGAAAGATTTCAATGTACTCTTTACTCCAATCGGATTTCCTTTAAAAGCCTTAAGGGACTCTATAGGCTCTAGTCGAACCCGTAAAACTGCTTTAGTTATCTACTTATTTCGTTGTATTAAAACCCTTTATCTTCTATCATGAAAATGTTATGGAATAATAGTAACCAAGTATAGTAAAATATAAATAGTATAGATACAAGAAAACCAATTGGTATTATATATGATAAGTGCAATGTATTGAATAACGTACAATAAATAACCATTGGAATAAAATTTAACCAATGCAATTACGAATGTAGTATAAATTAAAGAAAGATTTATCGCCGTATCATAATATTTAATTCCGAGTTTTAAAGTGGCCTATCCATTGGTTTGATGGGTGCCTTATGATGCAAAACTAATATCAATGAATACGACCAAAGTAGGTATAATCTATTAATAGTAAATACGAGCTAACAGCTAACAAATCACTATTATTAGAAAGAAATAAAATATAAATAAAGGAATATATATTTACCGTGTGACGGAAATCCTTATAAAATATCCTGTATAATCAGTAAATATAAAAGGTGTAGTGGTAATAAATCTAATTAAAAATTAGAAAAAATTTGAAGCAGTTTGAAATTATTTACTTACAAAATAAGTGCAATATATATGTTTATACAGGTTCATTCAAAATTCCCTAAGTAACAAGAGAGTATCAGATGTTAAATCTGGAATGCGTCCAAATGGAAGACACGAAGGTTGCAAATGGTCCGAGTACTATTAATAAACACAATAAATCTTCCGTGCTTTGATGCATCAGCAGATAGATCCGTTAAGTGAAAACTAACGGGAGAGATTAATATCCTGAAATATGCTATTCATAGCATATAAATCTGCTCACACCGTATGATTTATAGTGCTTTAAAATTCGTTAGCAGTATTTCCTCTTTTATCGTCATAAGCGTCATTTCAATTACGCTTTGAAAAGGAAGGAACGGAAACTTTGGCAAACGTTTCAATGCCCAAATTCCCTTTGAATAGGATTAAAACATAATTCTGTACAAATGATCCGATTTCAAGTAACGGACGTTAAAAACAGAATTTCTGAATATCATTTTGTTATCAATGTTGTGAATGGATATGTGTTGATTTTTGTGAATATAGAACCTCAATTTATCTCTGATGTTGTTAGATGTTAGATAAACATCCAATGAATGATGACGTGATAAAAATTAATATTTGGAATATGACCAATAAATTATTCTCTTGTTTCAAATGTTCTCTACGTTTTCAATAGAATTTTGAATATCGTTTCCGAGTCTGGCTTCATCTCTGGTATCAGCCAAAATTTATTTCAACTGAATGAGATTTTTGAGAACATTATGCAATGGAGCTAATATTGTGCATTGATTTTGTGCAGTCATTTTAATTTTCGTCGTCCAAAGATAAAGGGATTAAATAAATTTCAACTGTATATGGGTTCTCTGTATTTTATGAAATAATAAGTGTGGGATTATATTTTACGATAATGATCCTGAAACGAGAATTGTATCGTAAAACAATGGAGAAAAATTCGGAACAATTCGTACGATATTAGCAATGAATATTGGTCAGTAGGAATTATAGGTAATAATTATCATTTAATGATAAGCCTGAGAGAAATCACAGAGCTAGATATAGTCTTGAAAAACACAAATTAAATACCTACACAATGAAATATTCATAATATGATCCGAAATAGAATAAACGAAGAAATAGATAGGGGAATTAATAGGCACTACATTAATCAAAATATTTGCTTAGAAAGTACTAGAATACCATTATCTTACTATAGACGTCATGTGCAGAATTTCAATCCTGTCCGAAAGGATACCCAAGACACTTGACGGCCCTGTCTCCTCGTCAACAAGAAGCTCGTCCGGAAAGTTTCTCGTTAAAGAGTTCATCGGTAAACAGCTCATACTTCGGACAGAGGCCTAAAGCGTCTGCCAAAACCAAGCAAGGTTGTTAATATACCAGTTTGGGTGGAAATGCTTTAAGTTTATCGAAGCGGCATCTGTAAATGAGGTGCAAAGTTGATTTAAGGAATGTTAGAATAAAGCCTAATAAATTTTATTTAATAATTTAACTTGTATTTAGTAATTCTATGGCCCCAACGTAGTGCGGTGAATACTATCCATATGTTGATGAAGATACTGTTTTGTTATTTTGATTATGGTTGGTGATGGTTGAGTTATATCATTAGATTCCGATAAATATAAACTGATAAATATAACTAAGCTAATTTCTCATTAGCTTATGTTGAATGAAAGATTTTGCAAATATATTTTTGAAAACGATCCTTAGCAACTTAAGAAATTACGGATCTTCACATTTTCCCTTGGAGCGACGTAACTGACTTTCTAAAATCAATTTCTACCATCAGAAGAACAATCTAGTATCTGAATTACTTGGTGAAATTTCTCTTCCAACCAATTAAAAAGGTCTAAGAATTTCGTTCCACCAACTGTACTGAGAAAGAATTGTTTTAATAGAAAGATTAGTCTCAGTTAGAAAAATTAGAATTTTGTAAGAGTAAATATAATTAAAATAAAGGAGAAAATAACGAAACATGATAGAACTCGGTGCGATAAAGTTACGACTGCATAATGGTAACATCTGCTTATTGCCATAAACGGATTACAATACGCGGTAATCTTGAAATGAAGCCAAGATCTTATATGAGACATTACTTCCGTTTATTTTCCATTTATTCCAGCTGGATTTCCGAGCACACACTCTGAATAAATCAAACCTTTAAGACTTGCGATTTATTTTGTAGGCCCTCTCACGAATTTTAGTTCAAAAGTGAAAGGCTAGAGGAATTATTTCTGGAATGATCGATTGCATCTATTTCGGAAGTATAAATTAAAAGTGCGCGTTGTATCATTCATTATACATAGCTTCGTTCTATATTTTTTTCACAGTTTGATTTATAAAATGCGGTTTTGTATGTTTTCAAATTTTTGAAAAAATCGTATTGAAAACGGATATTTTGATTCATCGGAAATGTGTCGCTGAAGTTGTTGATGTATAAATCAAAAAGGAAACGTGTTAGTTAATGAGTCTCGATATATTTTATACTATGGACAGCGTATCATATTGTTGTGATGTCACGATTATTAAATACGTAAGTTTAAATTTATATTTTAATATATACCTATACACTTTTCTATTTAATGTTAAACGCATTTCCGTTTTTGATGGAGTAAAGTTGGTCTAGTCGATTCCTCAATCTCATTAAAATTCGGGATCGTCAGAGTCCCACCTGAAGAGGACATTCGCCAACTCACATTGTGTCCCTCTTCAAATCATAACTCAATTTCTCCCCTTGCATCTCCCCCTTCCTCTCCTCCTCACCCTTCCCATTCTAAAAGGAGCACCTGCCTCAGAGAGGATGAATGAAGATCGCCAAACTCACCAAAAGTTTTTACAGCCTTATAATTAGAACGAGTTATAACTCATCTTTCAAACTTTCCTTGCCCTATCTTCCGGCAGTAAGGGTCAAGAATTAACCGATTTCCGAAATTAGTGACGGAATCAATGAGAGATGCAGTGCATATTAAAACTAATTTTTGAACGCGAGCCACAAGGAAAGTTTGGAATTTAATTTATGTCTGAGTTTCATAAAACTCTTTTGATGCGATTTGTAAGCGTTTGTCGTTAGTTTAGGAAGTAAATTAGGAAAATTTACATTTATGAAAGGAAAGATATAAAGGACATATTTATAGCAAATGGCAACAATCAAAGTAAACAACTTAAATATTAAAAAAATAAATTTATAGTTAATACTTCCATAGAGACAAAGTTTGAAGATGTTACTCTCTCCTCTTTAGATAATGATATTAAATCAGTATTAAAAGCTATAAACTTATTTATCCTTATTGTTACTAAATTAATTCTTTTTTATTATACTATTTATGTTAATTATATAAAGTTTTACTTAATTATTTTCGTGAATGTAATAAAAAATAATTAAATAATTAAATTAAATTATAATAAAATATTACAGTAAATGAAATTATCTTTCACAACAAAAGTAGTGATAACATTTCAAATCAAATATAAGCTTGATTATTACTAAGAAAAATGCACCCAATCACTAATGTTTAAGATTTTAATTAATGTCATTTAAAAATTCACACAAATTATGATCAAATAATGATAATATTTTGTGCGAATTTGAGACAACTTCAACGAAAGGCAGAAATGATTGATTTATTTAATAAGGGTTATCAGTTAAAAATTAAATTTCATTGCATGATATTATCCTCAGTTCCTAATATTTATTCGAAAAAGAGAAAGAGAAAGTAAGAACCATAAAATCATATAATCTTTTGAATACAACTTTGACTCTTAGATTCATCCATAGTTACCCTGTAAGTGGCAAAAATTCTAAATCGTCCTTCTAAGTGATATTCGTAATAGGATTACCCAAATCACGAACAGTGCAAAGCTCTAGATAAGTGAATACAAAAAGCTTTATCTAACTCTAGAATTAGCACACTTTTTATTAAGTGGTCCATCCATCACTAGAAGATTTGCAAGTGATTTATAATTGGCGAAACACGAGCAAAGAATGATAAACGGGCCTTTTGGATTAATTCTAAAAGAAAACCCTTCCCTTGATTTTCAGAAATAAGACAAAAAGGTTGAGGGGAAAGGAAAAAGGAAGAAGATATCAATAATGAAATAGTGGCTTCTTAAGAAAAGAGTATAATGTAGAGTTTGAACTTTTTAAGTAAGAAAATATTTAATGATAAGACATCTATTTTGACATATCCTCAGGGAAGATATTTCATTAATTAATGAATTCTTTACCCTACATATTCGTAAAGAAAAATGGATGTTAATGAAAGTTTACCTTAGTATCGTCAGTAGATTTTAAAATTAATTTTTATTCTTCATTAATATTATAGGATATCCATGGGAAGTAGAAAAATTCTCAATCAAATCGAAAATGAACTTTGTAAAAGTTGCAAATTTTGAGAGTGGACATTCATGTTATGAAATCTATTTCAAAATATTAATGTGACTGAAATAAACACAATCCTTTAAATAGAAAAAGTACGACAATGGTGAAATATATTAATTCCAGTCCCATCTATGAACTTGAGCTACTCTAAGCTTAATACTATGAGCCATCCTTCAAACCCATTCATTGAATAGGTCTCTGGTAAACAGAACTGGCTTCGCGTCGTCCTCTATTCTTCTTTTGAAAGTCCCTTTGATAGCTAATATCGGCCCTTTCAATCAATGAGGGTTACCCTAAACGTAAAATCCTTTTACAATGACCCACATTTCAAAAATGGATCACCATTGGGCAGATTACTGTGCTAAAATTTACTAAAGGATTAAAAAAATAAAAATCTTTCTCTGATACATTTCTCATATTAAATTTTTCACATTAGTTCGTGAAAACGCCAATATGAAAGTGAATCAAGTCCGTTATTTTCGATGGAGGTAATCAGAATGGTGGTATTTATGATTCTGATGACCTTTTTTTACCAGTAGCTTTTCATCATTTTAACTTCTATTTTCTCTTTCGATCTGGATATCCGAAATATAATAGTTGTTTCATCAGAAGAGTTGATAATCTACTCCTGTGACGTCAGAGTGACGTCAAATCCGAGGAAATTAAATAACATCCACTGACAGAGAATATATGAGGAGGAGCACTTGAGAAAGACAGGAGGATTGAAAATAAATAAACTTCTCGCCACTCTATACCGAACAGCGCCTCTTGTTCGTAAGTAATTTCGGAGTGAACCTGAGATGTAGTGGATAGATATCGAGTGAGAGGAGGAATCTTTGAGAGGAAGTGGATGAAAAAGTAATCTGATAACTCGACGAAGAATGATAATAAGTGTTAAAGTAGACGGAATAAAGAGCGGAATTGGGGAAGAGATATTATGCTTTTTTATGTTCTTTATTTATTGTCTGATTTAAGATTGATTCAGGGTTGAGAATAAGTGATTGTAGGATGCTTAATGAACCGACCCTTCCCCTTACTTTAGTAAAATTTAGTTGGTAATCATTTAGGAACCATTATAGGAAAAGGAACAAACTAGGCTAACTAATTGATCCATTTAGTATTTTTCTTTTCTAAGGTACTGAGAAATAGATGGATATACTTAATCAAAGAACAATGAAGGAAAATTAGTTTAAGTTTTATTTAGTAGAACAATGTAGGTTTTATTAGTTTAAGTTTTATAGTTTAGGGTAACCCTTAGAATTTAATTTCATTTTCACATGACAATCCTAAATGATATTATTATCCTATCAGTGGTTCTGCAACCGTATACTCAAAAATAGTTCAACTTTAAACTGACGAAGAGACATAATACAATCATCTCCATGATATTAAATAAGATGCGTATATAGAGCGGAAAAGATACACTTCAACTTCATTTGAATTGAAATTTCAATAATAAGTAAAAACACGTATCTATATAATCATGATAATCGCTGCTTGAAGTAAGTAGTTGAATCTCCTCAAAAAGTAAGCTGAGTTGGCTGTCCTTTTTATTATATAGGAGAGAACTACTAAAATTGAAATTTTTACATTTTCAACCATTTTGTAGTATTCTAATGATTTTGGCGTTATAATCATATCCTTCATCAACTAGTAAAATTAATAACTACTGACGAATTTTAAAGTTTTAAAGTGTTCAGAATAAAGCAGAGATAAGAGGTATGTTTGGTTAAGTGAATAGGTGAATTCAGATACCCATAATTGGCATTGAGAAAATTCTTTGCCATTATTGATTAAATTAAGGTATAACTGATTCAGATTAATTTTCTCTACACTTTCACTTTCCCCGAACGACTTACTCATCATTAATCTTCCGCTTTAGGTTTTTATGGGAGAAAAAGAAAAACAGCGGCTATACAATCAAATTAAGGAAATTTTATATCGAGAGGAATTATTTAATGAAGGGAAATCACACGGAATAATCTCATTTTGATATGTTTCTGATTTTTTCTCGTCAAGTCTCAGAAAATATAACGGAATATAGATACTTAAATCTCCTACGTTTTGCTTTAAGAAAGAATTTTTCATTTGTTTTATTATTATACTTTTTAGTCGAGCGTAATTTTACTTTATATGTACCATTGATTTGCTTAATTACTTAACATCTGATATTGGAAAGTGCCTTTATGATCATTTTAGGTTATCATTCATTAAGTCCTTCAATCGTTAGTTGAGTTGATGAAAAATTGTCCATTTTCTGACCTATTAACTTGAAAAAAAGTGCAGTATTATTTCAATAGATGTATAAGTTTAATAAATTTGAATGGACTATTCTTTATTAAGTAATCTTAAAAGGAAAATGAAGGGAAATATACAAACGAAATTTGAAATACTCAAATTGGAGCCAAACGTATTTGAAGAGCAATTTAAACTATTTGAAAACATATAAAATCAATTTATAACATATTTTCAAACATTATTAGTTAAATAATTGAAAACTGTTAATGATAACTTTTTATTTGTCCGTCATCGAAGTCACAAACATCCGGATTTTGGACGATTACAGTATGGTACTCAAGTTAACAATAGACATTCACAAACTTCCACTCCCTGTGAGGAAAAAAAGAACTTCCTTTGCCGGGATTTGAACCCAGGAGCTCAAAGTTAGTAAGTGAGAATGCTATTGACTTCACTATCGACGTTGGCTCGTGAAAATTGTTATCAAACGTAATTATGTGAGAAGTTTAACGAAATTTGTACAATACCATTTCTTCCTCGAGCTAGAAGCTAGTAGTAAAGATGATTTATTCATCAGCTATACCTCGGTAATGATGAGTGCTTACCTGAAAAGAAATGAAAGACAATTGTAAAATCAATTCGATTCTTGTGCATTAACACTTAAGAAACAGCTAACAATCAACATAAGGTTCTTATCAGTTTTAGTACGTCATCATCAATTAATTTTTTTATCTTGTGATTCATATTATCTTTATTGATATAAGGATTATTACTGATAATAAATTAAAACACTCTAATAGGATTTTCATGAAGACAGAGAGAATGATATTCAATGATTAAAATAATGATACTATAAAGATATCAATGAAGAAAGGAGAATGCAGTAAATTATCGAAAACTTATTGCCAAATTAAAAGAAATTTCTCTGCAAAGTTGTAACTTTAACGAATAAAAGGGATAATTCTTCCTGTAATTGCACATAATAAATCCGAATAACCTTCCACCGTAACATTTTGTGGGCTGTAAAGAAATCGATAGCCTCCATCAAATATACTGCAGGGACTATTGCAGTTGAAAGAAATCTACGAGGCTATTAAACCGAAAAAAAACCTTTCTTTTGAGGCCGTTTCCGAACACCCAAAATCATCACTTTGTTAGTACCTTACAGACGTTCTTTTTTGACGACTCAATACCATTTGTGCACCTCTTTCTATCCATTACTATCAAACAGAATTGTCCCGTCCTTTCATATGTATACCTTATCTTTATGTATACCTCACTCCTTAATTCTTTTTGTATCAGAAGTCGATTAAAAAGATAGATAGTTGTTTGTAACATTTTTCTTTCAGTCTTTCCACAGTCATTATGGATGAAATGTATTGTGTCAAACTATATTTTAAATGTAATTTAGTAATTATTATTACTTTACACACGGAAAGAAGGTTATATGAAGGTTTTTTGAGTGATGATTTGAGGCCAATGAATGATGGAATCAGTAGGGTTAACTGATGGTTATTGCATTAAAGGAAACTGAAATAGTTGTTAGTTCACATTAAATCATCTATATAAGATCTATATTAAGAGTCACGATTTTCTTCAATTGTATATTCACAATAATTTATGTTTATCGTTAGAAGTATTTCTTAATTTATTTACGTGCTTATAAAATAATTCGCATAACTTGCCTCGTTCTTTTGTATGTAGCAAATGCATTACTTAACCATACTGTCCCTTAAATCTCAATCTTTTGGTTTCTACTTTTTTATTCCTTTATCTACATTACTTCTTTTATTGTATTTTTAAATCGTATAAATATTCAACGATATTATCGCCTAAACGCCTAAACAACGCCTACATCTAATAAAGAGAGGTCGGTATTTGATCGATCTTCGGGATAATGATGAAACCTTTTTCGTACTGAAGTAGATATAATGAAAGTAAAAAGGGAGGATCCACAATGACCCTTGTTCCTGGGAAAATTAGCTATAGAAATATAGTTCTTGTTGATTATCTTTGATTTGTATGCTTCCTTTGACGTCAGTAATTGCTACCGACCTCCTTTGTTTATTTCGATTCGTTTTTGAATGTATTTGCATTACCTTTATTTTCATCGAGTAATTTTTTTGAAATAATAGCAATAATTGTGTATATTATTAAGCATCTTGTTAAATGGTATTTATCTAACACTGTATGTTGTCTTCCCCATTTCAGGTTACTTCTTCGATACGTCATGCATTTCTGAGCCCAAGTCTTTCACACGGACACTCCTCGTTGGACGATGTTCACTCCGATTGTCGATGTCAACTCCAAGATGAGAGAATATAAGAGAAGATGAAATGATGAAACTGGTAATAGGGAGAGGAGCTGTGTTTGAACGTTATCTTTTGGCTGCTGAAAGACAACTGTGGGTGTGATGTGTATATACATGAGAAGTTTTCACTTCTTTGGGATTCTATTATTAGGAGATTGTATTGTAAATACTTGAGGAGTATTAGAGATGTGTTGTGAGTAGCAGAAATCAATTGGAAATATCTAAGACCTTCTGAAGCAACCTGTTAGACTGAATACGTGTGTAAGTTGCAATAAAAGAAGATATTTTAATCTCTCTGATATTTACTGCACATGTATTATTTTGTTTACGAATAATGTTATTTTATTCGAATAACTTAAATTGTATTTCGATGTCTTACAAATAACTGTATTTAATTACATTTTGTTCAATAAAAATGTGTGTTGTATCCTGTTATTACATGTATATATTTGAATGTAAGTATCATAATAAAATAAAATTATTTTTGAAATGTTTTATTTACCAAATCAATTCAAAATTATAAAATATGTTATTTCTCCTTTTAAGGAAAAACAAGACCTAATTACAAACGTAATACTTTACGTACATTTTTACGTAATTTCCTAAAATTCGAGCTTATGAAACTCATAAAAACCTTCTTCAACATTCGAAATATAAAACAAAGAAAATTATAACTTCCTTTATTAAAATAATTATGAATAAATTAAATTTTAAGCTTCATTGAACCTTTGAATATTACCGCTTATTCATGACGTCACAAGTAGTATCGAATTTCTCGCTAGATGTCAATACACAGATTGAATTACCTAGATACACTTTATTTATTGATTTATGAACAATTAATGACAGTTAAGAGCTGTGATTATTTTTATTAGGAAGCCACAATGAACCTCTTATTATAGATACCATATTAAGTGTCCATTAATTGTCTTTCTCGAGTAATTCTCAAATTTCAAAAGCCTCAGTAAGAGGGGTATAGGCCTTTCTTCAGCCTCTGGTGATTTGTCGAATTCATGAAAATATGAGTAGAATTCAAAGGATCACGAGTGGGTAAGTAACAGTAAGGGAGGGGGAGTAGAAGAAAACAACTCTTCTACTTTTCCTTTACTCTCTTCTGTCTTACCGGAAACTATAGGACAAGAAGAAGATCTCTATACTTAGAGATAGAAATATTTCTAAGTATAGAGATCTTCTTCTTAGTCTGGACTTAGTTTCTGGTAAGACAGAAGAGAGTAGAGGGGAGGTAGAAGAGTTGTGGGAGGGGTGGGGCAGCAAGGGGAGGGGGGTAGAGGGAAGTGAGAGCAATAGAGAAGGAGAAAAATAATTTTTTTTATTTAATATATTTTATTAAAAAATTGACCATCCCTCCCCCATATTGACCTACGTGTAGGACTCCCCCCTCTAGTCCTACGTTGTGCACCCCCCTCCCCCTTTCACCTACGGAGTACAACCTCCTCGAAGTGACCCCTGGACTTACAATAAGTGGATGATATTTTCTAAGTATCAATAATTACGAGCTCCATAGTAACGCGCGCGATTCTACACAGTATCAGTACTCTACAGACTCACGCGCGATATTATAGAGATCGTAATCAATGCTACCACAACAACATCATCCACTTATTGTAAATCCAGGGGTGAGGTTGTACCCCGTAGACCCACGACGAAAACAAAATTCCCAAGTCGTCTCGTTATGGACACTATTATAAACGAATGCGATGAATCAAGGGAGGCCATGGTAGCTGTATACTGGTCAAGGTTTTGAGCATAGTTCAGAGCTGGATATTTTGCGTTTGCACTTTAAAAGTACGTATTTTACTTAAACGGTTCAGTAGATTTGTATTTTTAATCTATCCAGGATCATTATAAACATAAAAATTGCTCTTTGTTGCATAATTAATTAGAATAAACCTTGTCCATGCACTGGTTGAGGTAGAGTGACATCTGTATGACTTCCAAAGAGACCCTTTTTTGAATTTGAGTATTGCCGCGAAATACGTCACCGAATTACGTAAAAGTGCGCGGAGTATAGCTTTACATTCTGAACAATTAGAATTGTTGCTCATTTATTGATTTTTGAGATACTGCTGATAATTAAAACTCTTGTAGGATATGTTTTAATTTTTATCATGTGCATTTCCATTTTATAATTTTAAAAATTGTTTAATAAATTCCAAAAAGTAAATTATTGTTACTTATTTTTATTGAGTATTTTAGAATAAATTGAAATAAAACTAAAGAATGCGAATTATAAAACGGGTAATAAATAACAAATGCAGCATGAAAGTCAATAGTTTATTGCAGTTCAAAGCATTTCATCAATACAGAAACATAAAAAATAATAATGAGTACAATCGATTGATTGAAAACATAAACAATAACTTGACAAGAAGAGGTTTATAAATAAAGATTGAAAGTAGACATAATGAAAGTATGAGAAAGAGAGATTTTGCATACAAATAAAACAATTCAACCAATTTTTGTAATATCAATGAAAATGAATTAGATACTTCTTTAGATACTCTTAAGCAATTTGAACTCCGTTACTGTTAAATACCTATTTATATACTGCATATTTCATTATCGAGATCATATCCTTCCTAACAAGTGCTTCTTTCCTTAGTTACCTTGATGAGAAAGGGTATATTAGCAACCGTAACTGCCTATTTGATTCAATTTTCTACCCATTGGACCAGCTTAAGCTCAGAACAGAGTGCATTGAACTTCCTCGCTCCAATTAACGTATCATAAAAGGTGCGCGATACATCCTTTGGCTTCACACTATCGATAAAAAGCTTTCTCCAATGAAGATAGACAGGTCCAAATATTAACAGCACGTTACACTGAAAATTGTGATTTATTTCTGCAAGGGACCAATTTTTTTTCTATTACAATAAAATATTTATTAATATTACCAATAATTACATATCAAATACAATAATAAGAGATGAATATTTATTGAAAACAAGATGTTTTAAAAAAAATAAAATAGAAATGCATACTGAAAATACACACAGTTTAACATATATATCAACATAGTTATACAAGAACTGTTAATTTATCAAGATGCATGCAAAAGAAAATTAAAAATGTGAAGGAAAGCATAATAAATAAGATGCACATTTCAACATGTTAGTTACAGTAATAATACAATAAATATAAATTTTTACAAGATGCTTGTGAAAGAAAACAAAATGCAAATGAATTCAAAACAAAAAAGATATATATTTCAATTTAATATCTTATCTAAAGGTTATTTCAAAATCCCGAGGAGCACTCGTCTGCAAGCACCAGTTTTACATACAAAATTCGCTGTAAAAGATAAAATTTAAAGTTTACAAGGAAAATAATGATGTTACAGACTTAACATTGCAGTAACCAACTTTTAATTTCCCTTTTTACCGTTGAAAGTTAATCTATATTGGTTTTCTAGCGACTGGTTTCGTAATGTTAAATTACATCTTTAGGCATAGAAGGGTATTTTGTTAGGGAATATATAGGTTTTTGGAATGGAAGTGAGAGTAGAAGGGTAGACCCATTAGCATCTATTGATGCTTCCATGTGAAAATTATAATTTGAGAAATTTTAGAACTTCAATGTATATGATGCATGGTATATTTTATTTTCATATTTATAAAATACATAGTGGTACAATTTGTACGAAAATAGGAAAACCTGAAAAATTCGATAAAAAGAATTTACCTTATCAGTTAGTAAAGCATTTATTAATTTTAAGCCAGTAAAACTTAGAAAACCATTCAAAATCATAAATATAATTTAAAAAGCATTAAATATCAAGTCAATTCTAAGATTCAATAATTTGCTATTTAAGAAAACTACAACTAGTGTTCTCAGTTTTAAGTTTACTGCATTCTGTATGTATGCCATTATTCTCATTAGATGAATTATGTATTACTAATGTAAAAACATAAATTATACTTATAAATAACCAAAAGAATATAATGTCCTCTGTATATTATGCAATAAGCGGTTGATAGTCTCATTATATTATTAATTATATTTTAAAAATATTTGACAGATAATGGACAACAAAACAGACCTTAAAATAATCAAATTGAAAAGAACCCTTATATATTTATGAGAGATTTTTTCATGAATCTAGGTACTTGTATCTTGTTTATATCGACACGAAACAAGAAAAAAATTCTTATTCGCCGATTTGATTAAGGAACAGAGCTCTTTTCTGACCTCAAATTTTCTGCATGAACAATCCACTGAAAAATTCCGTGAAATAAGTGAGTAATTAGATAATTAAGTAAGTTCACTCGATATTCTATGGAAACGAAAGCATCTTGTAGGAGCATCTCTTTTCTCGGAATCGATTTCATTCGATTGTTTTATTTGTTTACTTAAACTTTAAGGAATTTCAAAAAGTTAAGCTTATGCCTCTTGTAAATTACTTTGAGAACAAATTAATCTGCTCAAGTTAATTTGCAGAGGAATGCGAGACGATAGAATTACCATATTGGCCTTCGTATTTATCTTTTTAGAATTCAAAATAAAACTTTATGGAACAGGGAATTAAACAAGAAATTTCTGGAAATTCGGTCTTCTTTTGTTTTTGCAGGTTTGCAGATGAATACTGAATCTCAGATACGAATCCATTTGAAACATTGTAAACAAGTATGTAATTGACAGTTTGTGTGAGGACTGCAAAGATCCTATCTTAGTTTAGAGAATAAATTTACGAAAGAAAAATCAGTTTTGGAATCCAATCCCTCATTTCTAAAACCTGTTCATAATCGGATTACTCCTACTTTGCAGGTGCAGCCATCGTTAGACGATCGTGATATATTCGAGTGATAAAGACAAAAACTTCCATAAAAGAGAAAAGGTACCATATTAAGGGAAGGCCAACCAAAGTTGTACACTAGAAGATTTTAGCTTGGAATTCGGGGCTCAAGAGTCGAGCCATGTTCCCCTCGTCGGATGGTTTCCCACGCATGGATTTCTTCAGCCGTGATATGTGAGGAATTTGCTTTGGTAAGGAGGAATGCTTGCTTCTGAAGCAGTATCGGAAAGACATGAAAACGTTAAATACCGAGAAATTTTAGAAGCTCATCAATTTGAGAGCACTTAAAGAGTATCTATGGTGCGTATTGATGTTGGATATTCAAAATGTTAATGAGTTTTATTTGTATCTCTGTTAGTAATGAAGGAGAAGTTTAGGTGAGTGTTTAAATAAAAGAAGGGTGCCTTATTAGAGATACTTCTCAAAAATTGATGCATGTAGTTTCAAATGAGACATTTCATACTATTAAAATATATTTTATTTCTTAACCATTTTAGTAAACTGTTGAAGAAATTGTTCAATAATAAGGCAACCATATTAAATGGCTAAAAAGTCTAAAAAGAATGAAATGTTTTTTCAAGGAGCCCTATTATACTGTGTATATTTAGTAAGCATAGATGATATCTAAAAAATTTCAAAATTATAAAGAAAACAAGTTTTAAATCCTTTTAGATGAAAATGTTCTAGAAGAAAAACATCCAATACTAGCAAATTCTCCCTTCTGAGATAATGATTTCATAAAAATCATAATTACAAGAAATAAACTAATGGAGTTTTATTGATTAAATTTTATAACCGCAATATACTATAGGAATTAGTACAATCACTTCTAAAGAATATTAAGAAAAATACTTGCCAAAAAAAACAAAATTTCGACTGAATTATTCACTATATGTTTTTCGAGATAAATGCCTGCTCTTTTTATATGCTAAACTAATTTTTATTATAATTAATCAATCAAAACCATCAAAATACCTCACTCTTAAACTAGCTAGCTTTAAATATCTTTCCCACACTTCTAGAGACAATAGTTCATCATCAAATTGTCTCTTCAAAGTCACACCGCCTGAACATTTTGGCTTCTCAGCATTTGTTCAATGACTCTCCTGATTATAGTCTTCTCTTTGCAAAAAAGTCGGAATGCCACTGTCTGAGAAAGTTGTGGTTAGAGATATGAGGAGGAAACACGCAAGAAGAGGAAATTAATTAACCCCGAATGAAGTTTCAGGGACATCGACTGTAGAATCGATGCTCCTTGGGGAGTAAACGAGGGTATGAAGTAAGAGGAGGAAGTTGTGAAGATATTGGATATGAAGAAGACGCCTGATTAGGAGTAAGGAAGTCTGGCTAAGACTATCGGGATCCTTTCAAGTAATGCAGACTTGATTCAACGATCTCTCTGTTTAATAACGCTTCATAACTCCAACATAGCAATCACTATCATACAATTAATGTATTAGTATTGAAATTACCAAATCTAAATATATTTAACATTAAATTCGATAATTTTACTATTAAACACGAATGTGTAATCTCGCAGTAGACACCCGATTACATTTTGAAACATAGTTTTCCTCGTTTCTAAATACTAAATCGGAATTAACTCCTTATAAGTTTTGTACACCTAAAATTAGTGCACTGTATGTGTATTTTCCAATACTAAGAACATAAAATATGTCTGCCAAAAATTTTTTGGAGTGAAATAAAAAAGATAACAATTTATGTCTCTAATAAACAATTCCTTGAATTATGAAGATATATTTTGCTCTCTGTCCTGGCCATTATCAAAGGGACTACATACCAACCAGAGGGTCCTAGCGCCGTATAGTTAGGCAACCCAACATACACATCTGGAATACACGTTATATAATCATCAGGATACTCATACTGAAATAGCAGATACATTATCCTTGGATACGAAAGCTTTCGAATTATATACGTTCGTTCCTGCACAAATAATGGTAACTATTACGTTAATATTTTTTTAATTTCATAAAGAGTCATATTATTTCCTGAGGAATTTTATTATTTTTTCAAAGGCAATAGATTTATAGAAAAGAAAGCAAGAATAGTGAGTATTCAATAAGTTGTTAAGGTTAAGATAAAGAGAGCATTACTGGAGAAATTACGGGTAACAGTATTGTATAGGACATTTTAATTGGATTAAAAGAGAGAAAGAGTTATCAAAACTAATGCAACAGGTAGATGATCAACGATGATTCTTCTGTTATAATAGTGTAAAGAAAATCTAGAATTTTACTAGCTACAATACTTTCAGACTGATATGCTATTCTTCGTTCGGGTATTTTATATTATCATTTAATCGATAAAAAAGTGAGGGAGAATTTTTATCTAGGGAAATCAAAGCTCCTCATTTACTGTAAAATTTATAAAATACGATTGCATAAATACATAAAAGATTGAAAATTAACCTCCCAGTATGCATTCAAATCACATGAAAAAATCAAACATTGATTTGAAATGGGTTCTTCGAAAGCTATCAAATTTTCAACTTTCTCATTTGGTTCCCTCACTGGTGCTTTAAAAAGCATCTTTACTTGTCGGTTCGCTTGAATTTGCCTCCGATGAAACGCATACCCTTCCTCTCATCCCTTTCACTTTATTTTACCAATATTCGCAGCCCTTTCCAAAAATTCCTTTTATCTTCAACATACCCTCTCACATTTATATTCCATCCAAAATGTAACAACGCACTTATGCCGTTCTGCGATCGGTATACTTTTTGAAGATTTCTTTTTCGCAACACAACTCCAATATCCGTTCGCCTTTCTCCAATTTTCCGACAACCGTGTTGTATCAAGAAAGTGTATTCCATTGTTTCATTTAATCGATAACATTCCCTTTCCATTCAATAATGCCATCTTAAAAGCTCTACTAACGTTATGAACGTATTTTTTGTTTGAAGTTTCACTTTCGCTGAACTTGGAAGTAACAAACACGTACAGTTTCCAAATATTCTACGCAGACCATATACTTTTTTCAACTCTAACTACTATTTGAGCTATTATCAAGAATCAAGATCAGCTAAGTTTAGTATTTCAACACCCATTTATAAGTTTTGCAAACATGTAAATAGTTCACCAAACGTGTTGGCTCCATGTATTATTTTAGTACTCATTTATAAATTTTTCAAACACGTAAACAGTTAAGTAAACATGTTGCTTTTATCTAATTCACATATAAATTAATGAGCAATTGTCCTAACTTAATTCGCTCTTACTAGACAATGTCTGCGATGGATGTGATTTGGTCCCTGTAGACGAAGGCCCACATCTGGGAGAGCCAAGGCCGCGAAATCTCCACTGAATCTTTCCTTTGATGCCCTACGTGAGTGTGTGCTAACCCTTTTACTCGCACACCACCCTTTTATTCTTTTTCCACTTCTTTATTCCACTCAAGCACCGCCACATCTGCAGCCGCACATTCACTAGCAAACCCACCCGTCTTCTCAAGTGACATTTATGAGCCAATCTAAATTCGTCCTTTATCCATTCTTATCCCTTTCATTCTGTACTTCCTCCTTTGATGCTATAATTTTGTCTCGGTTCTTATAATTTAATAGAGTATTTCCTCTAGCATTAACTCTTCTATCTCTCGAAAATGGCAAGAGAATAGTTTCATTAACGGTAATCGATTTTATTGATAAGGCATTTAATATTTATGTTTAGAATTCTGAAAGGGTACTCTATTTGTAACTGTAGAATTCTTATTTCTATTGAACTGAGTTCTATTAATGGACGGTTTACTTCACGAGCATTGATTTAATTTTGCTTACGAATAAAAATATTTTAATCCTTTAATCTTACGATTAAAGATCTTTTAGCCTTTTTAATAGTTAAGATAATTTATGGCAATGTATTCTTTTATTATATTTTCTTATATTATTATATTAAATTTATAATGACATTATAATTTAAATATTTATAATAATAATTTGGATACCTACAAAAAGCTTTGATCGTTTAATAGAAATTCGTCATTCATTTGTATTTTATCTTATCCTTTCATTACTTAAATCCTATGTCTTGTAAAAATATGGTATACTTATCGAAGTATACTCTTTATTACTGCGGAAAATTTTAACATGTTAAGTCAAAAAAATCAAAAAATTTACAAAATATTGTCGTTTTCCATTTTTCTCATTATCTTATAAAAATTTGCAAAATTACAACATTCAGTTTCTCAAAGAACACCCCCAATACACTTCTTCATCAAATATTCATTCTCCATCAAATTTCCTCATTCTCTACTGGTACCATGCATACCAGCCATCGTTCGTGTTACAGCATCTCAACTCAACAAACTGTTGAAGATCCTGCCAATAAACTTCATCTGCATCCACAAGACTGGGTTTTGCAAAATACATCAATCCTTCCTTTCATCCCTATTGGTTTGAATTTTCCTCTCAATTCTGGAGAGAGAAAAAGAGCTTATTTACACGCAATTTGATGACCAAGATTGCGCATAAAGAGGTATTTCTGAAGATTTTACGCACGAACTTCAAAGACAGGGCTCTTTCAAAACTCTATCGTTGAACACCAAGTTAATGATTCTAAAATTTCATTAGCCTCGCATCAGGATATACGCAGAGAGTATTATACCTTAATTAATGGAACAAACTATCTAGAACGATCAAATTAAATAATATTTCATCGTATTCTGTGTATAAGAATAGGATATAGAATAAATTAAAAGAATGAATTATTCTTTTCCAATAATTACGATAATATTCGATTTCAGTATAATACTATTTATTTGGTAATATTTGATCAATGTTCTTAACTATGTAGTACATTCTTCTCATTAAGAGTCTAAACATTTACCTTATTTATTTACATTATTCATTTTCAATTGACTAATTTATAAATTGTTTCATACAATTTCATCCCTCTCAGATCTTTCCCTTGAGAAATTACAGCCATTTCAACATGTAATCCTTTAAGGGCGTCGAATCCCTTTTACTCTTAATATGTTTCTCCTTGCACTCCATCATCGCTTCTTCTTCAATACAAGCATTATATGTTATCTGCGTCCCCTCCTCTCCATGAGTCATTTATTCGTATTCGTGCTCGTGCTAAAAAAATTCACGGCTGTTGTATGCACATCGTTAGAAGACATGAGTATAGGCAAATTTTTAATTTCCATATAAAAATTATGATTTAAGTTCAAATAGTCATAAAACCTATCATTGAGTATGTAGAAGTAAAAAATTGTACGAGATATCAAATCATAAAACATAGCAATATAGATGAAATTAAATAATTCATTATTTTCAAATATTAAAAGATTATGTGATACTTATAAGTTAGAAATGATATGAATATGATACGCGTACAGCATTGTATAATGGATTACACTATAAAGACTTGCGTAGTTTTTATCTTAAGAATGCACACCGTATCAACTTACGTACAATATTTATTTATTTCGCTATCGGAATTTGAATGTGACGAGAGGATATTTGAATCGAACTTATGGTTCTAAATATGGCCCAAATTGTATTCGAAACTGAAATATGCTTTCGAATTTCGTCCCATTTCCAAGCATAGTTCCCATCGCGACATTTCCCAAATGTGTGTGCATTTTGCATCCGTTTCTAGCAGCGGAAGGATAGTGAAAGGAAGGCTGTTTTGGATGGGAGATGGTCACGAAGATTGACGAGGGTGCTAGATGTAGGAGGAAGAACTTCTAAAGGAAAAGACTTGACCGCCATCGGAGGTGACAGTCACTCCGATATCAATCGCTAAAATCGATATTCTGTCGTAAAAAGAGATTATATTCCCTTTCGGAAATCGTGTATTTTTAATGAGAAATATTTTATCAAAATTTTGTGAGGATTTCTATGCTAGTATAAGTGTACAAATAAGAAGTAAAAGTTATGAATAATTTCTGTAGAGAAATGGAAGGATCTAAACTCTTTTTTTGTATTGTATCTATTTCTTAAAATCAATATTAGGCTAATTGAGTCGTTATATATGCAAGTCCTTGGATAAACTCCTAAACAATGGCCATTTAAAAATTATTTTGTTGTATTCATATAACGATTTTCGTTATTTATTTTATATCTATTTATTTAGGGTTAAAAAATCATTTAATATTTCGTACGTCAAAGCTATTTTCATAATTATTTAAATGATGCATCAGTCACTTATATGTGTCTAGAGAAAACAGTTGTATTCAATATATTTCATATTTGATGGTTACGAAAGGTAATATATCTCTGATCAATCAATCATCCATCAATCGCCTTACTTTTTTATCTTTCAATTTCCCTTTTATCTAATGCTACCTTTGACATTATTATCTTTAAAGCACGACTTTGAAAATCCCGTTCCCGATGCCCTCATGTTCTTGTGTTCCATAAGGAATTCAAAGAACTCTGCTCACAAAGGTAAAAGGCAACTTTGAAGGAAAAGTGGGTTCAACCTTTTGATGCTCAGCTGTTCATTTCTGTTTCCTAACCGTTGGAGATAAATTTGTAGGTGCCACGCCTCGTAACTTTTCTCGCAGCTGATACACGCGATAACGCTTTGGAGATAAAAATTCGTAGCCGACAAAGTTAACGATGTAATAAGGGTTTTGTATTGATAGGAAATGATTCTGAAATATGACCAAAGGAAAACAGTAGCATTATAAACTGCATTACAATGATTGGCTAATATTATCTATATTAATCAAAATATCTATTTCCTCTATGTGTATGTACATCTGCGTAAATAGCTTCACCGAATAATACATTCCGTCATTTCGTCCGAAAATTAATAAAAACAACATTAAATATTGTTTAAATATAATTCTGAGAATCAATCAAAAATTCATATATATCCTAATCAAAGTTTTTATAAGAAACAGTGGTAGGAAGAGTGAATACGATATAAAAACAGTAATAGTACAAGGAAAGGAATAAGAAAAATCGTCATCGTACGTGGAACACAATGGACCTCTATGAACCGACCTACATTTGAAGATCACCTTTTTCATGAAAAGGAAACTTTTTCCTGAGGCGAAGGGATTAAAGGGTCCGTACACTACCAGCTCATCAAAGAAAGGCTCGTCTTAATAATATGCGACGCGATGCATACTTTCATCTTCTATTCTTTCTCAAGAGAAAGTTGGTGAAAAAGATAGATGGGTCTTCAAAGTCTAATTATTGTTGGGACTTGTATTGATATTTCAAGAAGCGACGTCACACTATATATTTATTAAAGAGATCACAAATCAATTTCGAAATAATCACGACTTAAGCTCAAGTGTTGTATTGTTCGTTCGCGTGCATTGAGAAAATTATATTTCTAATATTAATATTTATATGTGCACGAAAATGTGTGGTGAAAAGTAAAAGTGACTCCTTCATTCACCTTTATGATGGAAGACTATCACGGTGTAGAGGCTTCAGTGTTCCATTCTAATAATATTTATTCAAAATATTCAAATATACATCCACTCCTCACAACATATTTAATTATGAAGAAGTTTATCTTTAGGATTCGGAAATATATTTATTTAAATTTTTATGTTCCTTCAGATTTTATTTCATGTAAAAGTTTGTCGAAACTGACAATGATCGAAACAATAAAAGTAATGTTTGAAGAAAACACTAACAATAAGTCTTTCAATAGAAATTTAGCAAAAGATTCGAAAACTGCCGGATATTTGTATGTTCCTAAAAAGAAAAATCACAATTTCCGACACTAGTAAACAATAACAGATGGAACTCGGTCCTATGGTTACTCTGAAAAATTGGATGTATTTTCCTCTATACGTCTGTTGACTCATCCACTGTACAGAGATTACTTATATAAAAGAGAAATTAACAGAAAGACTAGTGAAAACCTTGATAAAGATAAATATAAAAGAGTTAAAAAATATGAAAGAGTATAAACGAAATAAAAGTACAGAATAACTTGAATCTAACAATAAATGCTTTGGCCATCTACAAAATGCTAGATTATATCAAAATATGTTACAGAAAGCCTCTATGGAAAATAAAATATGTACGTGTGTGTATCTATAACACTGAAGTTATCATGTATAAAATTTTAAGAAGATTAGAGAGTCGAAAGTAACCATGTGAGATTACAAAATTATCCTACGTCTCAACTAAAGTTTTATATTCTCAAAACGTTGCTCCGCCGTTTTTACTATTTGAACATAAAGAAACAAATGTATATATAGATATACAGCTACTTATAAGATATATCTAATATAATACACATGGGAAAAGATGAATGATGATTTGGAGTGAAAGACAATTTCGGGAGATGAAAATTGAAAGGTTGTGTTTACGGAGGGCAGCACCAATGGAGAAAAGATTGCGTTGAATCATATGCGTGGGAGCAGAGATTAGAGGAGAACGCAATATTGGGAAAGGCAACGAGAAGAGGGAATTATTCGGCAAATCATATAGAAAAACAAGGAAAGATCGAATTCACGTAGAATTTACCAAAGGACCTGATTCAATATAGTATATTTCCAATACAACCAATCGTTCGTTTAAGCTTCCCAAATTATATTCATTCAATAACGAAAAAAGGACAGCTGAAGATATTAATTCCATCCACCGAATGTTGAATTGCGGTTATGCTTTGAAATTGTATTTCCGAAAATTTCGAGTTCTTAAGCCAAAATTACGAAAGTTCTTCCATCAATGCTTTTATGGTCTAACGATGATCACTTATCACGACCGTTTTTATATTAACTTTGCCTTTTTGAATTATCATTGATGGAAAAAGCACTTGATTACAGTGAACTAATATTGTCTCCATTCAAGAGAAAATAAAGGCAGATTTTTGTGTTTTATACAATTTTATAACTTCATACTTATACCTCATACATACTTATAACCTCATTCTATAACTTCATACATACATATCATGAAAAGGGTTATGTGATTGCTATAATCAATACTAATCCTACATTAATCGAATAAACTTTTGAAGCTAGTAAGAGAAAATTATTCATCACTTTCTTCTCGTAGATAGGAAAAAATCAATCTTCAATATTCAACCTTAATCTTGGTGTGAATTTATTGTTAAAAATATGGTACAGTTAACTTTAAACGTCGTTCACACATTCTATATTAATTTATAAATGATCTGATCATACCTTCGTTTACTATTCGAACCAAAAACATTTTCAAGAACTATTTCTTAAATGATGTATCTCTAAAAGAATTAATCACACACTTATTAATTATAATTATAAGGTATTGATCAATCTTTATGATCATGATATTATATGATGATGTTTACCTCTACGCGAATTTCATTTCTAAAAGTAGAATACACAGATGAGAGATAAATGATCCACACACACAGCTGAATTGAATTTCAAACTCCTTTAAAACCCTATAAGTTTTACTTCCTTATTACTATTTTCTTCGTAAAGTATTACTGTGTGTAAACTCTCTATAGATATCAGAAAGTTAATTATATACTCTTATGAAAATAATCTTAAAATACTTTACCAATGATTGTAGAAAAAATTTCTATTAAAATTCAACAATGATTTACGTGAAATTTTCTGTTCCAGTTTAGCGCTAAATAAATAGATGTTAAATCAGTTTTAATGGAAACAACAACTAGGATTACTCCCGTTGAAGCAACGGATTATCCCGAACGCCCACTGAAAAGCACTTTACCATCGCCCACGCGAAATACCATTCTTTCGTGTCATTTCACATGTTCACTTGTCGACAGGGATTATCAAAAATTAAATAAAATTAGAACGATGTATGAGTGACTTAAAACTCGTATTTTAGTAATTCTTGTTTAAACCAAAATAGACGTAACTTATTATAAAAAATAGATTCTATAAATAGATATTCCATGACTGACTTCGAATGTAGAATTGCATCATTATTTATTCAAATTTTCATTTACAATGCAAAAATGTTCATCTGTCTATTTGGCATAACTTATACTCTTATTGAACCAAATTTACATTTAACCCAAAACGAAGATCTTTTTTAAAATCAACTTTTAGCCCTTTCGAATTATAATCGAAATGATCAAATTAAAAAATTAAAGTAAAACTTCACTACAGATTGAATAAAAATATAATTAACTATATGTGCAAATAGATGAGTCGTTTTATTCCATTGGTAGAGTATTCATATAAAAGAATTGAAGGATTCTGAATTCATAATATACAATATTACGTACAATAAAAACAGATTTCATAACAAGAGATATCATTTTACTCATCATATTTTTTCATCGAATAGAAATTCATTTTTCCTCATTTAAAGTACTTTTAGTGTCACCTTTTTAGAAAGAAGGTATGGTAAATGATCACTTTTGTAGGCTTGAAATTAGTGCACTAATTACATTCATAAAATCATTTACCATCTTTACGAATAAATACTCAACCTAAGCCGCACTAACTTAGGAATTACTAGATTCTTTAAAGCTTATACTAATTTAGAATCCCATTTAACTACTAAATATAGAATTAAAGTAAACTACTCTCTTTCAAATTGAAATGCCTCGCTTTTGCATGAACAAATCAAGCACACTATAAGCAGCATATAGAAACAATGCTAAATAATCCAGAAAATTACTCATGCGAATATGGAGATAAGGTAAAAATATTCGTAGAAAAATGGTTGGATGAAAACGGTGCAGTTCTCTCGCGGGAGAGTTGATAACACTCCAGTGGTGCGCTACGGCTGTCGAAAGCACTCAACTCGTCGGTAGCCCACGTTTATGATACCGAATTCCCAATCCCGTAACGCAGGAAAGTATAACACGATGCACGCGATGATTCATGGATCGGATTCTGAGAGGAGAGTCTCCGAAGGCCGTTCTATAATTTCCGCGACGATATTGAAAGGAAATGGAAAAAAGTCCCGGAGATTATTACGAGAAAAAATGTGAGTTTTGTCTTTCTCGGACGACAAATATAATTTCTATAGATCCAAACAACTACCGGAATACCCCATTCCTTTCTATATTATCAAAGACCACACAAAAATCTACTTTCTGGAGAATTATCGTACAGCATGGTTTTAAACTTAACAATGGGCGTTAACAAACATCCAAACCCTGAAGAGAAAAATTTATCATTAACCAAGATTTGAACCCGGGCTTTCAAAATAAATACACTCAAGGTTCAACAAAAATGGTTTTTCGAGTACAAGAATGGTTTACGAGGTTATAAACAGTTAACTATTTCCTCGTTTTATCTTCTATCTATTAGAATTCAACCCGTTCTAATTTCTTAAATAAGTTATTGGAGCAGCTAAATTAAGTTTTCCTCAAACAAAAATGAATCATCTGAGTTAATCATTCTATTTCAAGCAGCATCTCTATGTTGCCTAGTTTCCTCTCATTTCAACAGCTAAACTTTCGTGTGTATATGAAGATAGTCAAAGGAACGGTTCCGGGAGAGGAAATGGAGTGTTATAAATCGACACGTAAGATGTATGAATACACGAAGTTTATGGGATTTCTCTCCCATAGCAACTGCAGGTCGCGTATGAGCCGCCATGGAAGCCGTTTACGACGAAAGAGGGTTTGATGGGAGGTGGACGTGAAGGAGTACATCTCCAAGAGCAGTCGACGACAGGTTTACGATTATGACCAACGCATTAAGATGAAGAAGAGAAACTGGGTTACAGGAAGAGGATGTTGAAGACGGGATTTTGAATGGATAGAGGATGCTTTTCTATGCTTGTTTTTTAGGGAAATAATAATTTAGGTTTAGAATTATAATTCACGGTCGAAATAGGAACATATTTACTTAACTTTTTTAAAATATAGCAAAAGAAAACAATCAAGATATTTCAAATCCATGATTTTGTTCTAATATTAATCATCACCTTTGATGATATTTCGCAAATACTCGTAAATTACGATCAAGGGTGTATAATTATATCGTACAAGTATATCAATGTGAAAACATAAGAATACTCATTGTCGTCAAATATATTTATAATATAAATTGATAGATTCTGGTTTCAGATGTCTTTTATATAGTTAAAACCAGGAAAAGTTATATCCTTTATGTCAATGAGCTAATAATGAATTTATCTCATCGTTACTTCGGAATCCTTCGGCAAGTAGGATATAGAAATTATCGATTAAACGAAGAAGAGTGAATAGATGAGAAGTTAGAAGAATGTAATAAATAAAGAAAGAGAAGCCAAAAGAAGAAATTATGAAGAAGTAAAAAAAGAGATCATAAGCAATTCTCGAGCGTAAAATTAACGCTCTTCAGTTTTTTTTCCATGGGAGTGAGTGACCCTATGTCTAATAAGGGCATCTCACGTACTTAATAGCTGCATCCTTCAACGCACAGATCTCTTGCTCAAGTGAAGTTCTCCCTAATCTTTCCCTTACTAAACCCAATATGGAGGAGACGCGTAAACAGTCTTGCGTCGATGTATTTTTTTATTTCTCTTAACATCCCTTGAAGGGCATTACCCTCTTGCAGACTACTGAGTTTTCAGTAAACCTTTGATGTATTAAACGGAACATATTATATGTGCGAGGAAGATAACTATCCCAGTCAAGCAATATGTGAACTGATTTAATAAAGTGGGTAAATTTTAACTAGTGACGTGTATTACAAAGGAAATTTAATAATCCTCCTTTTTTAATCGTTAATTATTTCTGAATATGCAATAGAATTATTAGTCATTTCAAAAATTTATTTGATGATCATTAAATATTTAACTCTAGCTTCAACTTCATATAATCTGAAATGAATAAGCTAATACATCTACCGAATTTATATATTCTATCAAATCATTTAATTAAATATACCTTTCTTCCTTTACTTTCTTACGTTTAAATTTGTATTAATAATGCTTGAACGTTTATATTCTATTATTAGATAAATTCGTGATATACACATAAAGGAAGATATATGCATTTTTGCCTCCTGGAGTTTCTTTTTGTACTAATTCATTCATGCCATTTATATTTTATTATATAATATATATCATATTATATTATATAAATTCATGTATAGAATTTTTTAAAATTCTATACATGAATATTCAGTTGTGAATTTATGAAATTTAATTATTTATTTGGCTTAAAATCCTAATTTACTTAGTATTTTGATTGTTTCTAGAGAATTTTAAAGAGAATTTTATATTTCAAAGTTTCAAAGAGAATGCATAAATGCGAAGAGCATTTCAAATATCGCTGATAAAAAAACTCTAGTCGGCTTGTCTATGTACGCCTATCCGATCACTGCTAACGTTTTCCTACTGTTAATTCGTTAAATCATGGTTTTTCAGTACGAACTACGCTTTTTACATACGCTCCAAACTATCCAGAGAGTTTTATTTTTAATTATTAAAATTTCCGGGACTATGTTGTATAAAAAAATTGCTGGCATATTTACCGTTACTCTTCAAAACTGCTTTCATACAGGTGATGTGTGAAATGCAAAAATATATAGTTTTGAATTTTTACATCCATGACCCATGCGAGAAATTTCTAATCTAAATCCTTCCACATCTACGGATTTAGTTTGAAAAACTTTCGGTCGACCTCTTTCGTTTGTAGCCGTAACATTCTACGCAGTTTATAAAAATTACTCTGAAAGATTCAAGGGCAAAAATTAAACTCATGAATCAATACGAAAACTTTTCCTTTAAATTTTATAAATCAAATGAATAAAAAAAGATAATTAAACCCAGTCTATTTATAATATATCACGTTAATAAAATAAGATAACACCTCCATTTATTCATTAAAGTATTCTTCCACTAACGAAACGCTCTTTAAAAATTACGTTATTTCAGGGTTATAAAAATACTCCACTTTATTGTTAGGTCATAATAATCTCCATTAATAACTGTGTCACAAAAAAAATATTCCCGGCAAGAAGAAAATAAAATTACAATCCAGATAACCCAATTCCTTTTCTCAGCTTTATGTTAGTATTCCTAACAGACAACGTAATAGACGGAATGAACTTCCTGACTTGATACCATGGAGACGAAATCATTCTTGAGTAATGCTTCATTGCTCGTAAAAGAGACGAAGGCATCCTTCGATAAGTAACTATGAAGATACTATTACTCAATGTCTGTTTCAAGTGGCAATTGTACATAAATGCCTGAAAATGATGTCTCCATGTCCGCTTCTCCGAAAATAACAGTATTAAGTAATGCTCATAGCGTATTAACTTCATCAATTATCTTCCTAATAAAATAGATATGACGAAGTTGATGAAATCTCTATCATAAATAGATATGTGAACGATTTAACTATACGAATGGATTAAGTAAAGGTATTTACATAATGAATGCCTATTCATCGTGCCTGATGAAGTACTTCAGTGAAAAGTACTAAGTTGTACAGTAGAATCTTTTGAATATAAACTCTCTTCTCCCTTCATATGAAAATAATCACATTATAGATACTATGTGTTGATTTAGAAATTATTATATATTTCAAATGTTAAACAATTATAAAATTAGGAATAAAAGAGGTTATCACTGATACTAAATATAGTGCTCACGACTTATTAGGTACTACCTTGAGGAAAATATATTTCACAAGTCTAAAAGTCTTAATAAATCGTGATAAACTGATGATGATGATTACAGTAAATAAAAAACAGAGGCGTACATATCGAAAAAATTCAATAAACATTTGTGTCCAGTGTAACCATGGTGATCACCTTATCTTGGTGATATTTCACAACATCCTCAAAGACGAAATAGACCGATGGGTGCACCGATGGTATCACAAGTGGGGTAACCAGGAGAGGGTAACTGTTCTCAAAGGGTAATAATTAATTCCACTCAGAGATCAAAGCCGTTGTTACGCTCGAGTGACCGATAAAATTGAGGAACGGAGGCTCTTCGTCCGATAGATGACGTCGTGATGCAATTAATGTCGACGCCTTTCGAATTGCTAAGCAAATACAGCGACATGAGCATCTCACTTGAAATCTCTGCTCGTGAAAAATTTCAATGGCAAGGGACGAGAGTGGCGCTATTAGCGACGTGAAAAAGTGGAAATGAAAGCGTCATTAGTTCGTCAAGAAGTAAATAAGCAGTATATACATCGCTTTCATACGTCGAATTTGCAACCCTTGTATTTGGATGATATAATGCAACGCAATGTGTTGAAGTTTTTGAGAAATACGTGTCTCATTTTAGTGTTATTTGTAGAACTATTTTTCTCTTGCTATTTTTCGAACAACAAATAATTTATTGTCATATTCATCAAAACTAGAATAAATAAATTTGTTACAGGAAAATTCAGAATACGTAATAATTTCATTCGTGTTAAATAATTTATCCATTATACGATGAAGTTTTCATACACACATCCTCTTATCTTAAATCTTTCTCACCTTGAATTTACGGTAAATGAAGACAAAAATTTGAATGATATTTATTAGAAGTATTTTACATATTGTGAGGTGTTGAATAATTTATTCTGTTAGTCATAGAATCTCTAATCTTCAAAGCTTGTAGCTATTAGACATTATTTCACATGTGTGTGTACTAAAAGAGAGTGAAAAATTCTCTATTGCACGACATAGATATATAAAACCTTAAGTAAATTAAATAATTCAATATTTAGACTTCCGTTCAATTAAAATACCTAAAATTATCCCACAAGAATTGTTGTTTAATTTTTTGACCGCAATTTTATTTAAAGCCTGGTATTTATTCCAACCAGGGATGCTAAGATATAGATATTTGAGAATAACGAAAAAACAATTGATTCTTATGAATATGAAAATAAATTGCCTGTGATTAAAACTATGGAATTGAGGTAATCTGATATTTTATAAAACGCCTTGCATACTGCCAAAATTCAATGGTATTCACACGAAACGTGTATTTAATTAATGTTCTTAGATTATCGTGCCGATATATTCCTTCTTCTGTTCCTATTATAATGTAATCTAATAATCTAAAAAATATATTCCTATCATAATCTAATAATAATCTTAAAAATAGATTGACGAACTATAAAACGTGGAATAATAGTAACATAAAGAAATCATGTAATGAACTGTACATTTTACCATTTGTGCACAACCATTCTGTCGTTTCTGTATTACCACTAATACCTCAGTTCTCGATTAATTTCTAGGTTCGAATGCGCCTCACAATTGAAAAGGTAAATCCTAACCCGCAGTGGGACATGGAAGGCCGTTGCTCTCGCAAATGGAAACTGCTTTAAGAAACTCCTCTTCATTCCACATCGAATTCGCAGCATTGTTCATCTGTTAGCGACGTTTCCAGGAGCAGACCATTGTTACGTTGCGATGCAGGGACGTCAGACCGTTCCGGGAGGTTTCAAAAACATCTCCATCTACTCTAAAAGCATGCGGCGTGAAAATTAACGTTCGCCTCTTTGACTGTAGAGGGAGACATCTTTTCGACGCTGAAGTATTGTCACATGGAAACGGTTGTTAGTTTAGAATTGGAGAATGGGAACTGTTACGGACGCGAAATACAAAAAGGCACAGCGTCCGACTCTTAGGATAAATTGAAGAACGACTCTCGTAAAAAGATGTTCCTTTCTATTTATATGAGTAAGAAACTTTTCATCTCTGAAACTTAATCTAGAGAACAAGTCAAGGAGTATTTATTTAATATCTGAAGTGGACAGAGGAAACGAAAGAGATTTTTATATTATAGAAATGTTTTTCGAGACTAATAGAATGAAAATACTTGTTCGTAGAAGCTATTTTCCAAGAGATTTATAATTTATTTAAAAATGTAAAGAAGAAATAGATTTTGAAATAACGGAAGGAATATTAAGGTCCAGTGATTGAATGATAAGTTTTCAAGAATTTGAAGACAAAAGTATTGATGGCGTATTGAAATACGAAATATAAGTTGTTCAAGAGCAATTGATATTCAATATCCCATACAAAAGCGATAATTTACGTTAATTATACGGAGGCAATCAAATTAGCGAATGGCTGGACCGGAATAGCTTTGCATTGTTCTGATTCATTCTAATATCTTTATTATTAAGACTACGGATGAATAATTATATAATGAAAAGGCGATACGTAAAACTTGTACTCTTTCAAAAATGGAGCTTACAAAATAAATACTTATGGTGAAATATATCACTGTAAAAATAATACAGCCATCAAATTGATATATAAATAAATTATGTAATTCCGTATTGAAAGATAAGGGATGAAACTTACTGTAAATTTGATAAATCATTAATAACTTCAATTCAAATTCACACAATGAAGATACTGGACTGGAAATAAAGTAAAAATTGCTTGAGAAGTACCATGACGGTAGGATGAATGAAATTTGTCATAATTACGAAATAAATATATCACTGATTTTACTGTGAAATTAGGTAATGCCATAAAATAATCACTTGATGTGTTAACTTATATGCAATGACAATATTGTAATAATGCAATTAATAGAAATTAACTCTCTATTTGTTCAAACATCAGTTGGATTCATTTTAGAAGGAAGATAGAGAGAGGGAGGTTTGAAAAACTACCATATATTTCTGAATCAATAACTGAAGATGGTAAATAATGGATATCACAAATTCCTAAAGTGGAATAATGAAAAATACTTTCATTCTCAATTACGATTAATCATTGAATTAGTTATGAAGTGGTCAATTCGGCTAAGATCATCGATTTATAATGTTTAATACTACTTTAAATTATTTTTGAAACTTACACAAGGATCAATCATGTTATTTATTTATTACCACATCACTACCTATCACTAACGCTTGACCATATTAACTTTATATTACTACATCTCTGTTCTAAAGAATATCACGTACATAAGAAATGGATGCAAATAACCTGCCAAATATATACAAATCTCTTTTTAAATTTATTCTCAATTTTAATATTTTTATACCAATATCCACTCAACGATCCAACTTTCCATTAAGAATTTTCTTCTCAGACAATCATTCAGCGGAAGAATTTAGTTTCTCCGTTTCCAAGATACAGTCTTTTGTTCTCCAAACTTTTACCGAATTCTTGCCTCCAGCACTTCGGATAATACGCACAGTCTATCGAAAGAAAAACTACGGACCTCGGATTGAAAACCCTCTTCTCCTGTCCATCTTCCCACGGATTTAAAGAATTTCCCAACCAAATGGAATCTTCACCTCTCCTTTTTGTCACGTGAAAGTTTTTTGTACTTATCACAAGTTTGGATAGTTATGACTCGATATTTTGAAGAAAAAGTGTGGGTAAGTTTGAGGCAAATTAAAGTATATTTATACATCTGCACTCCTTAGAATAACAGAATGGAATATGAGCAATGAATTATGTACAATTTCGCCTTTATTCTACTGAAAATAATATATTAATGCCTCCATATTCTTGGCACAGATTAACGCACTGGAATCTGACCTTATTTATGGGTAGTCTTCAATATTAGAAGCGTTAAGGAAGGAACATAATGGCTAAATATGAGGACGATGGGTTACCATCATTTGACACCAACGGATAAAGTCCTCTTTAGGTGGAAACGATGAATTGCTGTCAATGAAGAGTGTAAGACCTACGATAATAGTATTAACCTCATCAAATTGATCACTAATAACTGATTTTCTAAAATACTTTCCTCTTAATCCTTTGAATTAAAAAAACTGTATTTATTATGATAAATCGAATTCGAAGATCTGCAGTCTCTAGGAAATCAATAAGATTATATGTTAACTCGTAAATTACTTACTAAATGAATAAAAGCAATGGTCATAATATTAATAAAACTCGAGACTCGAATTTGAGATTAAAGTTACTTCACCAAGCATAAACAAAATAGTATCGATTATATGGTTCAACTGTGAAAAGATGAAGGTTAATGGATTTAGAGATAAGTAACAGATTTTGATTTTTCGATTCAGCGGATGATTGTACTTTTCTAATCCTAATCATCAAAATTGTGTATTTTATACCTCTTCGAAATAAATGTAAAGATAATAATATACAGCAAGTTTTATCGCGTTTATTTATGTATATAATAAACTATTACAAACCGAGGAAGATTGTGAGCAACGTTGTTCAGACAGCCCCTTAGAAATATTTTCTTTATCGTACACCGCATTCTATACTGTCGACATTCCAGTGGTGGCAGATAAATTTTTGCATTGGGTTTATTTTCAGAAAAAAGAAGGGATGAAATGAGGACAACAGGAAGGAATAAAAGAAAAGCTAAAGATAAACAGAGGAAGGAAGTTCTGGAGCCTGCATTCTCAGCGGGATAATTCACTGTAGCCGCATGGACAGAGGGGAAAATTGGATGAAAAACGAAGAATAGAAAAAATACACTACGGAGATGAATACTTAGATTGGTGATTAGATTGCTATGGTTACTAACAATTAAATTTTTGGGAATTAATTCTTATCTTATTCAAAGTTTCAAAAGACTTATCTTTACGTTAAAATTATAACATTAGGGTGGACGTAAGTGTTCGTTAAAAGATGATTCTGATGTGGCTTACTTAGGTCTAATAACGAGGTAGTACAACTTATAATTCTTATGAGTACGAGAAAGAATAGAACATTACCAAAGATTTCTTCAATTCTATTTCAGGTTAATTATAGAATATGATACTTTCAAATAAATTCTTTCTAATGTACAACAGCAATCAATCTTGTTATAAGTACTCGTTTACTTACAAAGACGGAATATGTCGTACGCATTGATGGGGAAGCAAGACTGAATGGAAGGAGGAAAGACATCCGCATCGTAGCAGAATACGTCGGAAACATATTAAGTCCACTTTCACAACCGCCATTGGTTCTTCCGAATGCCATCAATCCACGATCGTGAAATTCTCCTGCAGCTGATGTGAACAGGGAAGTTACGATGAACCGAGTACAGTGCAATTGATGGGAATTCCGCAAAGGGCAGGAATTCATCCGATACCTTATTCGCCCACGCACACGAATGATTGATTACCACAGCTTTTCATCTCGAACCAAATTAAGCAGCCATTTTCACGCCGATGTCGTCATAAATTTGCAACGGAAGATGGGGTGCTTGTTTCGGGGCGATACAATGATTTATCTCGGATGCTTTATAATCTACAAAAAGATGAGGGAAATGTTCTGTGGTTGGATCGGTCGGTTTTGGAAGATTAAGTGGAAAGATGAGATGTTGTGGACAACGATGATTGTTGGTTTCATCTACGAAATAGGTGGAAGTCAATGGGTAACGTTATGTATTAAGATTACACAAATAAATGGCAAATTGTAAGGAAGAAAAATTATCTTAAAATGTCAAATTTAATGAGAAAAGGTCAAACAAAAGGAAGCGTGAAGAGGAACAAGTGAAGTAGAAAAAAATATGAAGCATGGATTTGATAGAAAGTCATACTTCCTTCATCACCAGAAAATCGTATTGCACTACTTTTTGAAAAAATTAAAATCTATTCACATTGTAAGTTTTGTTAAGGGTATTTATATAAATAACTTTAAAGTCTGAGAGAAAAGGATATTAGGCTACGAATAACTCCATAACTCACTTCTCAAAATTTATTTTCTCACTTTAGCACAATTTTAATCTAAATTAAATTTAAAAGAAATTTATCATTGAAATTTATTATCAAATTTAATTTTAATGTTAGTCCTCATTATTTCTCATGTTATTGGTGTATATAACGTACTAATAACTATAAGGAAAGTCTCCGATTAATCGTGAAAACTTGGTTGAAATGATATCTAACTATTAGAGTTAATAAATTGTATAATTTATTCAAAAAGTTCTCGTAAATAGTAAATTTATTAGAATGAATTTTAACTGTTAAATAATTAGGATTATCTGAAACCGTAAGTCTGCTAAACTCTGCTGAACCGTAAGTGAGGCTGCTAACTATAATAAAAAATGATGCGTGTAAAAATATATGTTTGTTGAATGAGTAATGAATTGAAACATCCTTGAAATTCCTCAAATTATTCTTATAAAATACATTTTGAACTTTAATTAGAGAAATTATTATCAATTAAATGCAGTTCTAATATAGAAAAGTTAAAAGTAAATTTATATTAAAATAAGCAGAATACAGTTTTTATGGTCATATCCAAACAGATAAAGAAAAGTGGTAGAAGCAATGTTTGTCGAATTTTCCATTGTTTTAAGAGCGGGAGCTTTTAATGAGTCTGCAACGAGGTGAGTAATTGTCGGAAGCGAAGATGGGATCTCGCACTTTATACTCTTCAAGTGGTTCCTCGCAAAAGATTGACCTGCTTCGGCTAAATGTGCAAACACTGTCATGTACAGAAATGTAGGGGTGAAGTTGGATGGGTCAAGGGTCAGCGTCCTATATTTTTTACGAGACCTTCTTCTTAAAAGTAGGTTGCAAAAGTATGGGTTCTTTTTTTTATTTTATATTCCAGCATCGTAAGCGACATATTTCCTTTCCAATAGATCTATATTTCTCAGCTCGTCGGATATTTTCATTTTATAGCTTTTTTTATAAAAAAGTTTACGATGGCCGTCCTTTCTCTCATTGTCTTACATTCTTTTTTTGGAACTCTCAGGACATTCTGAATAGAAGCAAATTTTGTAAGATTTTTTTGCATATTCTTATCTTTAAATAATTTTTTATCGTTTTCTTCAAATTCGATAATTTTACGAAGAGAATACTCAAATATTAAGAGTTAGTATTTCATAAAATAAAAATATATTCGGAAGGAATTAAGGGAAGTTGTTATTATATAATTGAATTATAATACATTGGTCGGGATTATTACATAGTTCGTAAAATTTACTCTGGACATATGCCTAATAAATGACACGTTATCTTTTCGGAATTTGATCTTTTACATAGATTATTATCTTTATATTTATGTATTTTCTTACAGAGTAATATTTGGAAATGAAATTTATTTGGTTGAGAACCATTAAAATCCAAGGAAAAGTATCACATAGACATAAAAAGAAGATGATAATCAAACAGTAAAAGTTAATCGAAAGAAAACGATTTATTCACAGAGATTTAAGTTGAATTGAAGACTAAGGAGAGAATTGAAGAACATCAAAAAATAAGGTTACCTTCCAAAAAAAACTCTTGTCATTTTCGAGATGTTCTTTTGCCCTAAAATGCACTAATGATATTCAAATAATATCAGAGAAAACTCCATTAATACTGGTAAATATCAAAATACATATGTAAAAATCTCATATTACTTTCTACTTATATCCTTTTTAGTTTATGATTTATAGGCTCTTTTATCGTTTTCCCTCCATAAAAATTCTCTTCATCGGAAATATAATATTAATTTTATCTTTAGCACGACAGGGAAGCATCAGGGAATATATGAAGATTTATTCAAATCGTAGACTATAAAAATGGAATCGTATTCGTATACTTTCTTTTAGATTCATTGATGGGTTACAGTCGAGAAATATTTCCTCTATATCTACTTAACGTTGCTGGAGTAAATTGTAAAGGATTACGATGCGATTATCAACATCCCTAAAAGATTAAGGTAAAGAATGTTGAAAGGCAATTTGGTATTCATCCTCTACTTACAATGCACGTAAATATCGATTAATAGATGATTAGGAAAGTAATTTTCCTGTTGGATGTACTGGTAATAATGCATTGTACACACAAATAAAAAAAGTAATATTAACTCTTCATAATTCTATGAAAATTTTCGACGGAATCTCTTTGAAAAAGCATTAAAACATTTTTGGATGCTCCCGTCAGAATCAGAAAAAAATAAAACATAATGTTCATCATTACTAAAAGGAAAGTGTTGCACGGAAGTGTTTCCGAAGACTTTTTTTTAGTCTGCGATTGTTTTCCGTTGGCTGCTCAGGATATTGATGTCATCGGTCACATCAAAACTAAGAAGCTTATGCAGAATGCTAAAGGGGAGAATCCTTGTCTCTCTGTGGATTTACGGCGCCGAAGGAAAGCTGACGTTTTGTGGATAAAACAGAAAGTTTAAATAAGGAAGTTGGTGAAGCAAAAGGTTTTTTTTAACCCTTTTTAAATTTTTCTAATCGTTTACTGAAGATACGTACTGCTTTACAGATCGGATATTAAAATATGTGCGTAAATTCTAGTTAAAACTTAATAACGCTTGATATATATAAATCGTTATTCTTCTAACTCAATAAAACGAAGAAAAATAGTGTCTCCTTATGATCATAGTTCAATTCCAGCCTTTGAAATTAATGTTTATTTTATTCTGAAGTAATTTCTCAACTTGCTGTTGTTAGCAACCCGAAGTTTGTTTACATATTAATACGAAATGCAGTTAAATAATACAGTTAGTATTATTTCATTATTTCGGACTAGTAAAAATTAATGTAGTACGTTATCCCTTAGTTATATCCAAAGTTTACCATTTTTCTCGGTAAATTAAATTATGATTAACTTTGCAGTTGAAGAAGTACAAAAATTGGATATTACTCGCATCGTCTTCTATGAGGAGAGTTTTAAATTCAATCAGAAAGAAAATTTCCATAGTTTGAACAGGAATTTACGATGAAAATGAGAAAGGATGATAATATCTACTGAATATAAATTTGGGAGAGAACTTTTACAATTTTTATAAACTAGATGAGTTTCAAACGAAATAAGCCTTATAATTGCAAGGTTTATTTACATCAAATGAGGAAACTGAGGATTCGGTATCTGAAATGTATTTACGGAAGAAATATAAGAACAAAGAATCACCAGTTCAACTCCCAAGAGAAATTTTCTTTCAATGTTCAAATCTAATTCCTTACTTGTATACCTACGATGAAAAGTATTAATTTATTTTAAAATTACAAATAATGTATCAGTATTTAATGGATGTATCTAGAAAATTGTAGCTACCTTAAGTTTGGAATTCTATGAAAGACATCGATAGGTACTTGCGGTATTTCAGATATCTAAAATATTTGTCATAATGCTGAGGATGAAGACATTCCATACGTTTCGGTGAATATTTAATCGTTGTTATAGAAAGATTTTATAGTTTAACAAAATAATAATGGTAGGTATTTGAAGGAAATTTTTCCTTTAAACTTTTAAGTGGATGTACGTGATAATTAAATTTTCTGAACACTGAGAAGATAAAATGATGAGAAAATTATATCTAAAGAAAATACGCTACGTAAGATTCATGAATCTAATAATCCGTCAGTATCTTTCTAAAATTTTAGTTTCTAATATATCTTTTGATTGAAACTTCCAAATGAATTGTTCCTGTCACTTGGTAAAAAACTCTAAGGAATATATCCATATTTATTTGTAGCAGTTACACAGTAAGTTTAAACGATTTACGTGTGAAGTTCTTATCAATATAAGTCAAAACTAAGGACTATTGAGTATTCTTCAGTGAATATATCCGTTTAATTCATAACAATTGTGAATTTTTATACCCTCCTTATTGAACCATTATCATCACAATCGTCTCTCTGGTTTTTATCTCTTTCGAAGATTTTCTCATCCTCTCCTCTCATACAAGAACTTCATTTATGAAAACTCATTTTTCAGATCCCTTCCATTTCTTTGCGAACGGCTAAATTACTTTCACGGCCTTATGATTCCATTGAGATATTCCCCCTTCGAATTCCACAATGGAACTGTATCTCATGGATTCATAATTTGAGACTTTTTTGACTCAAAATAAATTTCTTTCCGTTGTGTTTTCATCAATCCCCTGAAAATTGATTGAATTTTTTTGAAATATCTCCAACTCGTTTAATCGATGACGGCAAAGGAAGCCTTATCGAAACAGAGTGAAGCAATATATTAAATGAGGAGATTGTGAAATTTTTAGCCATTTATCTTTACTTATTTATACTACATTTAAGCTACCTGAAATACAGTTATTTCTATTAATTGAAATTATATAATCATAGACACAAAAATAGCCTCTACTCGTTTTCAAAGTTTCATGATAGAATAGAACGTTTCTTGAAACTATATTCATCTTTTTAAAAATGTTACACTGTCAATTGTCTTTTTATACCTTTTTAAAATCCCTTTTTTATTTAAATTATTATTTATTTTCCCAAGAATATCTCATGGAATATTTCGACCTTTAAAATCGTACTGCTATTCTAAACCTATATGATTGTTTTCAATACATTTACCTGTGTTTTTTTTAATGTATTAAGTTTACCTCTATAATTGTTTTGGTGAATATATATGTATTTTACTAGCTTTCTCTGGGCTGTATGATTACAAATCCGAAGATAAATTCAAAGTAGTTTGGATCAGTGATTCATACATTTATTTTATCGATCTCTATTAAAATATTTTACTCCAATAATCGCCTCATACTGAGCTCTTTCATACCACACCCTATCTCATATTTTATCCATACATTTCTCGGAATTCTTTTGTAATAAGGACTCGAAACTAATACAATATATCAAGCGATATTCCGAAAAGATTTGACCTATTTAATTTCCTAAAACGCAGTGCTATCCAACATAATAACTTATCTAAATTAACAAAGAGTAAATGTTAAGTACAACCTCATTAGTGTAAAAAATTAAAGCAAAGAAAATATTTCATACTTACCTTTCAATACTTTTTTTAACCAACTCTTTATATATAATTTAATCAAAACTTAAGACGAAATTCCATCATTACTAGAAATCGGATGTACTGTAACTCACTTTAAAACTGCATGATTATATTACGTCGTACACAGCGCCTTCCTCTACAACAGATTTGAAAGAAAAGTACACAAACCAACGAGAAACTTTACATCGCTTCGACTGGAGGCGAAGTGTTCCGAATTGCAACAGAGATAAGAAATTCGATAATAACAACTTTGGAAAGAGACATGGATTCGGTGCAACAGATGGAGTTGCGCGTGGCACTAGAAGGGGGAAGATGTAATGGGTCATTACTTAGATTGTCTTAATATGAACTCATAAGAAGAGATAAGAGAGGAAAAAGAATAAAGGGGTAAGGAAAGAAAGAACTAAAGGAACGAGTGAAGATTTTTTAGGCTAAGTTTGTAATTAGAGTACGTAGAGAAAACGTATTGGAAGAAGGGAATAAGGGGCAAACTTGGAGCTAAAGCGTATATAAAATCAGCTGGAAAAGTACGTTTCATTAAAGTTGAGTTTCGGGATATCATTAAAAGGTTGGTTAGTTTAAACTACGTAAAAATGTCTCATTGAAATCGAGAATAGCCTATCATAAAAGCTAAAATGAATGGGCATAGAGTGGAATAAATAAATTTAAAATTAAACGCCAGTCATGCCCGTTACAATAGCTATTGAAATAGGTAATTATATATTTTCCGAAGTTAATTACACAATTCGTTCAGTTGTAATTACTCCGCCAATAAAAATATTCTGGAAATTGAATGAGTAATTGGGTCTTGAGCGTTATGATTAAATTTCTATTGATTGACTGATGGCTTTATTTTAAAATTCGGGCTCGTTATGAAATTTCGAACCTGAAAATGGTAATTGAATGTGAATGTCTCTTTGATTAAAAAATTCGAAAAAGAAACTAATAGGGAGTGAAAATATATTCTAAATCCTCTATAATATTGGAGTTATTATAGGACTACAAAGTGAAAACAGTGAATTCTTCTCGTTCAAAAATGTTTATAGCCAAATTTAAATGCATTTTCTTTGATATTTTCCTTTAAAACTTCAAAACAAACAAAATATAAAACCCACTTATTAAAATAACCCATACGCAAGCATCACGCTACAAGTTATAAAGATTTTTCTGCATGATCAGCTTGTAATATCTCAATTAAAGGAAAATTAAGTGATACTTTTATTACGATTATAATAGCGTACCTACATAAATACAATTTATGAAACAAAATAAAAAAGACGACATATGACGAAGATCTATACGATAAATATAATCATCAGCACGACATATGTACATTGGTGATGAGAATATTCCTCAGAGTGAATAGTTTTGTTCCTTTTATCTCCTCCAATACTAAGATATTAGTATCACAGTCAGAAAGACTAAAACTACGGAAATGTTCCACTTCTTTCCATTCCGTTCCTCATATTACTTTCCAGGGATATCCCCCCAAAATCGTAACATAATGTCGACGTCGTTTTCCACATCCCGTTGCCATGGAAACTCTCTCTCTCTCTCCCGTATTATGCGGTTCATTAGGCAGAGATAAGCCAGTATTCTCCTTAACTGCATCTCTACGACTCAAACGCAATCTTCCCATCCATGTTACCTCTGAACTACTTCCATCATTTTCCCCGCAGGATCATAATTTCCCTAATATTTTTTTACCCAAAATTTTCTCATCCTATCCCATCACTCCCTTCCTTAGTAACGAACCGCACGAGGTAATGTTTTAATGTCTGAGAGGATTTGGAGTAGGCCCACGTGTAGCCTTTGACCCACAAGCCTTACAAGAGCTACCTTCTGCATCTGCTTCTCTGTGGATACGACTCTAAGAGCTATGAGCAGATCTACTCCATGCCTCAAGGAGCATATTGAAGGAAAATAGGTAAGACGGTCGTATTCTAGATCCCATTACTTCCAAGTTTGCTTTCGTCTTTCAAGTTTATGAGAGAAAAGTTCGATGTAGTCAGGTGAAGAGGTATTTTTTATTAATTCGAACAAAAAGGAGTTATTGAAATAACGAGTTATTTTCAACTCGTATAATGGGTTTCTGAAAAATGCAATTACTTTTATGGTTTCAGAACGAAATACGATACGCAACGTACAATTTGTTTTGCCTAACGAACCAACCGCTTTACCAACAAGCTTCAAAGCAGTTTCTTAAACAAACTTCTCTGCTGCCAAAAATACGGCGCAATAATATTTCGTATTGAATAGAAAATAGCATCTATGGACCTCTGTTAACAACCGTGTTAGGTGTATCAAGTAAAAATTAAAGGGTTTAAGTATTTAGAAAATGTTAAAGGAGTTCATATCGTTCGTGGAAGATGAAAATCTAAAATCTTCTAATTTATGTAATTGGTGTAAAATACCATAAGATATATTTGAAATTTAGGATAAATAGGATTTGCAAATTATGAAAACTAAGATTGAATCGTTAGAATTAGTGATTTACTCAAATTCATAATTTGATCATTTAATATTAAACCAAATAAAAGAATCTGTTACGTATTTGAACCATTGTTAAAATTATTTTCCCTTTTAAAATGATAAATTGTGATGTTCTTTATATCTTAGGCATTACTAAATTAAATTCACAGGAGTTAATTGAGTAGAAGAAAATCTGCGAAGATATAATTTTAAATGTAACCCCTCTGCATTTAACCGATCATCCAATTTGAAACATTAAATTGACTTCCTGAGAAATTGATTCTGAATATCATGATTTAAGTTTTCTCATTGAGAATGAGGGCCAATTTATAACATAACTTTCCGACTATTTTTCTTGAAGCGAATTTCGTTTCGTGCAAAAAAGAAAAGACTTGACAAAGTTCAATTTTCAGATGACGGATTCATTTCATTTGTCATTCTCCGAATTGTATTTGATATTTCTGAATGGGGGCACTCGATTTCAAGTCGTAAATTTTGTAGCTATACAATAAGATCTTGTTGAAGTTTCCACGGAGACGAAATTAATCCTAAATCCCGATGATAGATAAATATAAAGGAAGTTAAAATATAGAGAAGATAGTTCATACATTCATCATCTTGGAAAAAAGCTTAACTTTTCACTTCGAATAGAAAGCTACTATGAAAATATAGTTTTTTATCTCTCGCGAAATATCTCGCTATCTTAAACGATTAAACGATTTTTCACGTGATGTTTGGATGTGTAATACCTCAGTGTACGAAAAGACGAGGCACCAAAAAAGAAGGAACCAGTAATGCATTTTACCCTAACCTAGAGATAGTCATGTTACTACTGAATCATCTGGAGCGAAAATTCCCAATCTGGTGATCTGCATGTAACGGACGAGAGTTTCCTGAGCAGGACAAGATAACTTGGCTTCGGCAGTGAGTATCCGAACAGAACATTTCCTTCCATAAAGAGCGTTGTATCTCTTGAATCGATTTATGGCTGAATGGTTACAAAAGAAGAATAGTCTGTCCAGTTAACAGGGCGATGAGTTTGAATGAATTATACAGCCGAGTAAGAACCTTGAGCGTTCGCTTTGCATTTTGATCTCATACTGGCGATCGTTTATCATAGATTACTATTTTGGGAAATATTGGCGAATTATCAGATTTGTTTTGTTTTCAAATTTATTTAAAGCTCGATTGCTTGGTGCCTGTAACTTAATATCTATATGTATTATCTCGATGGAGTAATTAATACAATTTTTGTCTAATGAAAAACCTTTTATTTTTCACAGATTATTTTATTTAATCACGATCGGTTTTATAATTTATATTACAACTTCAGGCTGGAATTAAAGATGATTACGAAACCAATCGACTAAAATAAAATTATCTGTGGAAATTAAACGGTTTTTCATTACACTATGGCTTTCCACGAAATCACGCCTTCCAAATATTGATGATATAACTTTTGTCCACTAATTTTGGCTCAAATTTACTAGTGGTGACTCGCATTCACATACAATATTGAGTTTTAACCTAAACAAAAATAAAGACAAGAAGGCAAATTTATCTCCGCAAATAAAATTCCGAAAAAAAGTGTCTATTTTACAGTGAATGACCTTTGACACTAGTACTAGTATACTATCTGTATGTACCGTAGATATAACTACAAATCACACAGCGATGCTCTCTGTTTACTTTTTACACATCTATAATTTTATCTGTGCGATGTAGTCGAAATTTAGGACCACTTGAATGGGGCGAGTATGCAAAACAAACCTAGAAAAAAGAACGCTTTTACATATGTTAAAACTTCGAACGCCGCACTACTGGATTTTGTTCTACAGTAGAAATCAGATGCGTTCTAGTTATTTGCATAATTAGAGTTTACAGTATCCTTCCACAATCGTACACTTTCCGCAGCGGAAAATAAATATTGAAATGCTGCGATATCGAAAAAAATAAGAGATTAAGTATAAGAAGGCATATTTAAAATCAGTTGAAAAGAGAACTCGATGAAAAGAAATGATGAGATTCTAAAAATAATAAGACTTTATTCGCAAAATAGTAGATAAAATGCAGAGGACAGAATTTAAAAATAGAAGAAAGAAAGATTAGCAAATCTTTAGAAAAGAAGGGAGGAAAAGAGAAATAAGGAGATAAAATAATCAAATTCATTATAGGTGAAAATACTTTTCAGAATACTTGTTGTACTTTAGATACGTCAAAATAAGATTACCACACATCCCACAAGAGTCCCACACAAGGAAAAACAGCTTTTATTATCATTTCAAAAATATTATTTATCTTTTTATTATAATAAATAAAGTTTGTGTGGTATGGTATAGAAGCTTTTACTATAATCCTTTTAATATGAAACTGTCCTGTTATTTTTACGTTTGTATTTAACAGAATTAACCCTTGTTACCCTCCAATTAACAATGAAACAATTAAGAGATAAAAATTGATTTATATATCGTGAAAAATGAATATCCGAACTTTAAAAATGCTCTTAATGGAAAAAAAGTCATTTTTTAGATTTCCTCAAAATTGAGCTGTGATTACGAAAGCAGGAGATTCCGAGATTTCCGAAATATCCCCAAAAGAGGCAAGAGAAAGTTTTCTTTGGTTGACGGATTACCTTCTTCGCGATTTGAAAGATGACGAGGCTTAAGGTCGAAGAGGGAATAAAGGAGAACAGCAAGACAAAGTTTTAAACTGTCGAAAAAACCCGTTACGCAACATTCATCTGGAATTTAGAGCACGCCTGTACTTAAAAGAATACATTCTATTGTAACGTACAATAAAAATCCAACGATCACCAAAAAATGTAATAATAACACCAAAAGAATTGCTTCGTTAAACTTTGAATATATAAAATACTTTAATGATGTCCATTGAAAAAGGGAGCTTATATATCATTATTAGAACTTATTACCCAATTATATATAAATATGTAAATTTTAGGTGTTATTAAATTTCTTTCTATTATAATGTGGAAAAAGATCTTACATATTGTTCATTATTAAAAATATAATAAAGGACTTATTCTATTTATCCGTTCAATTTTCCGGGGCCACGAGGTTAGAATATTAATGCTCCATATTCGAGAAGAGATTTACCCAAATACTCATACGCATTTGTGAATTAAATAAAAATTAAACAATTTTATTATACTTAAGAAGGAATTTTTCGGTTAAGAACACATTACTTACATTATTATCCACATATCTTACAAACTTTATTACATATAAACAGTTTGTTATCGTTTATCATGAACGTTTATCGTAAACTATTGAAATATCGTAAAGGAAAAAGCATATAGCAGAAGATGATAGTTAAATAATAACTCAAGTTTGTGATATTGGTCCCGAAGCAAGTATTGATAGCATTTATAACAATATGTAAATAGAGAACGTAACATAATGATATGCGAATACAAAACAACGATATTTGATATGACGCAAGAATAGATAGGAGGAAAATTTGCAATAAAGATATAATTTCGGGTTCATTATGCTATAGATGGTGAAAAAGAATGAAGAGTAGTTATTTTATTTCCAGCGAAATATATTTTGAGGTAGCTTTCGTTCGAGTGCTGTGAAAATCGTAGTCTGCACACAACATTGAAATCTCTCAAAATATTCAAACAAGGAAAAGTAGGTATTTGTAGTTTTTGGAGCTTCTTTTTTCTGAAGTATCGCAGTAATCCATTCCGGCTAAGGTTTCTGTGAGAAATTTTTAGATGGAGATGTCTCAAAATCTGATTTTGTTCTTAGGGACGAAGTATTTTATCCTAGAAAATAAAGGGCGTGCGGTAGATTGAGTGATTCTGTGAATTCCACAGTAAACTTAAATAATATTTATGAGAAGATATTTAATGAAATCAAAAGGATGGATCGATTGCAGTAACAGAAGAAAGCTGTAAAAAACAGTTTAAAACTTGATTGAATCAAGAGTTGATTCTGAGAAAAAATTTCGAAACGAGTGCCTCCCCATTACTTTCACAAGTTTTTGTACAGAGATTTCAACGTGTAGAATGAATGAACAAAAAAGGGATTTTCGTTCAGAAAATTTAATTTAAATAATATACATTTGTAATTTAAAAAACGTATTTTGAGTTGGAAAGAAATAGGTAAAATTCTTTAAAAAGGACTTTTTTCTATTTATCCTTTCCGATTCATTTTCCATGAAATATTTCTTTTCTGATTTTTAAAGAAAAGAGTATATTTTACGTACATGAGTGCGATTTTAAATTTCAATAAAACTCATCCTCATATATTATATATGCTGTTTTAAATATAAAAGCATCCTTTACGGTATATAAATACATCTGTATAAAATTGTTGAATATTAAAATGTACCGGAAGGATTGCAGTCACATCTTAAGTTTATTTACGTAAAATATTTGAGGAAATTTCGAAAATAAATTCTGATGCCAACTTTTGTGGAAAAGAAACGAATTATATAAGCCTGTTTCGGAGAAATATTATTCTTGAGTAAATTTTCGAAAGAAAACGATTTATTGCTCGAGTTCTGAAAAGAGGAGAATAATCCTGGGAGGCTATTTTGGATTTGTATATGTTGCCAAGAAATTATTCATGAACTAGCCATTGGAAACTTGAAATATACACATAAAAAACATTGAATTTTGGTCTTAACAGCATGCATGTAGTTCACAGAATATTGGCTTAAGATTTATTATATGTATCTCTTTAAAATAAATAAAGTAGAGTAGCCACAGTATACAAAAGCAAAACATTACATAATATATGAACTACCTCGAAACCAATTAATAATGATAGGATCAAGTGTACTTTATTCAAGAAACTAATTAAAACCCATATAAGTAAGTCCAATTCCAATTCTAATATATACATTCAACTACGAGAACATTGAAAAAATAAAGACATCATAAAATATTCAAGGCTTACCAGATTTGCCTGTAATTTATTTGGGCAACAACCAGTGACCTCCATAAGGGTAAGGGTCAATGTTGGTCGACCGACACCACTCAGTTTCCCCAAGAAAACTTCTGGCAGAATAAGCAAGTTCTCTTGTAACAAAGTGCTGATCTATACTATCCGAGTTGGCATCTAAATCTAAACCAATAAGCTAAGCAACAGCCAACGCAATAAAAATGAAATAGCTCACTTATGTAGGGCAATGTCGTTTGGCTAAACAAGTAAATCCCAATGATTGGGTTTATCTTTATGACAAGAAGATTTTGCTGGCAATCTTCCACAATTCCCATCAATTCTTTCTATATATTTTATTGTAGAGGGAGTCGATACAACATTCACTAACTCTATAGATTATCCCATACTCATCGCGGAATCAACTGAATGAGAACAGCTATTTTCTGGATCAAATTTTTTCTACGAAAAATATTGTTGCCAATTCAATTCATATAGGATTAAGGTTTTTCCATCCTTCTAAGCTCAAGAGATAAAATATAAAGTGTGAATAATCTGATATACTTTTACACATTTCTATTGTGCTTATATTTACGTATTGTAATATAAATAAACAATGATGACGTTGTCGGGGTCTGTTTCGAAAGTAACTCTACATCAGAGTTATATTATAATCAGAACATAAATTCCCAATAAGTCTGCTAAGGCTTATCGTTTGTACCGCATTGCACATGATTATAGTAATAAGTTTCTTTTAAATGAATGGAAAAAATTGACCCCGACGTGATTTGAACACGCAACCTTCTGATCTGGAGTCAGACGCGCTACCGTTGCGCCACGGAGTCCTACGACTTTGGCACAATCAATTTGAGATCCAATATTTCCATATCTTCATTCTCAAGTCAATTCTTAAGTTGCGTAAAAAATTACTTACAGTAATACTTACATTTATGCTCACATAAATCCTAATGTAAGTTTCTTTAATTATCAGATGAAAAACCGGCTTGTTAACCCTGAATTTACGTATTAAATACAACATTTAAATAGAGAAAATGTGTGAACTATTGAAATAATTAGCAAATGTATCATTGAGTCTCATTAATACAATACAGTCTTTGAGTACTCATCAACGTCAAGAAATACATTACAATTTACATCATCGAATAATAAAGACTTGAAACTCTAAAATAAATAATGTATAGCAGCGCCTATTTTCTTCTCCTATCGCATATGAGTAAGAGTTTAATCTCCTCCTTTATATGCGAATTTCAGTGATACAGCAGTGAAAAGGGAGAGGCGAAATTTCGAGAAGCAATATCAGCCATCATCTCGTATACTATATCACTTCTCTCTTAAAGAATGGACCACCCCCTCCCTGCCTTCCTCACGTCTTCGTCACTCACTTTTCAATTCTTCGCCTATCTCATTCAACTGAGTTCTCGAAAGCTTTCACTTTCGCCAAATAGACGTGTCTACCTCGAACATTTCCATTTTCAAGCGTCACCAAGTTACTGCTCCGATTCATTATGGGACAGATAAGAATGACTGCTATCAGTTCACATCTACGGCGGAAACAGTGTTACTGCATTCCCATCAGGAGTTGAATGGATGATACAATGTAAGCGAAAGGAAGGAGTATCATTGTTTTGAATATAATTTGCGTGAATTTACTTGTAAATCTGCATTTAACATATTATACACGTTGTACTTTTTATAACGTTTACATAACTTTATTTACATACGTTTCCTTGACAACACAATGAAGAATTCATTCAGGAGAAAACGAACACATTCAAATGTATCCAATGATAATTCATGAATTTGATTTGAAAGAAATTTTCAAGCAATAACTGACTAAGCGTAAAAGACTACCTTCAGATTATGTATCAAAGTGATAAAACAAGAATGAAATATTTGAAGATTAAAAATTTTTGAGTGCTAATTCTATTCTTAAGAAAGTTTATGTCACCAGATCATTCAGTTTTCTCTTCAGATATATGAATAAAGACTACGAGCAACATGTTTTAAAATGAGAAGAGGATATAATAATTTAGAATACCTAGAATGATGAATCTATTATTTTTGTTATATACTGTTTTATAATTCCACATTCAGGGATTTTCAGGAATATTTTTTGTATATATTGATGATAAAGGAAAACTTTTCCGTATTTCTGCTATGGATAATACCTAAAAAGAATTGAATTGGAAATAACGATCATATCAAGTACCGGGTAGTAATAAAATTCCTTAGTAATCCCGAAGAAGGAAGCTACGTTTATCTTCCAGACTTCCACCCAGAAAAATAAATAGAACATATATTCTAGAGAATCAAAATTTTAATATGAGATATATAGTTTCCAAACGTAAGTCTATATCATTCAAGATCATCAGAACAGGAAGCATTATTTAGAAACTTATTTACCTCTTATCCATAACTGAACTTTAAATAAACAGCATTTCCTTTGTAGGACATATTTATACGCAGAAGTTATGAGAGTTTGAGTCCATGACTCCAATGAATGGAATGAATCAGATGAAAGACAGTCGTTTCCTTAGAATCCCGACAGAGGGCACAGATTTAATATGAGCTCATCTCCGAGTTATTGAAATTTCAGTACATTTGGATTAAAACTAAATGGGACCTCTTTGAGGAAATGAATACGGGATTAAGAATTTACAAAGAACTATATCTATGATCTGTGCAAACAGAGAACATTTATTTTCATTTTTATTAGTCTGCATATTATAAAATATATTTGTTTGAAAATGAAAAATATAGATATAGATGTGAAATATATATTAGGCCAATACATAAGACAGTAATCTCTATTATGCTTCGTTGAATTTCTGAAAACTTCACTGTAATTTAATTAAAAATGGACAAACGTACTGATTAACCCAAGAATATGTTACTTGATCTTGAGTTGCAAGAAGATGAAAATCTTATTATTAAAATAATATTCACAAAATAGCTGTAGTTGCCCTTAGATGGCGTTATATTTTAATTATATAGTATGTGAATGAATACACAGATTTGATAAGTTAATAAAACAATCGCTCTTTACGTAATGTAAGAAATGATTAATAACAAAAAACGGACAATTGGAACCTCAAATGAGATTCATGATTGAACATGGTGGTTTAAATCATTTATGATTTTACGGGAACTATCAACTTCAGATGAAGTAAAAAAATATCTTGGGGTATTGTTATTGGAGTGGAACCTCCTTTACTTTTAGTGAAATATTTTTAATATAATTTAGAGAATTATCATACCTTACACATTTAAAGATCGAAAATGGGGTCAAATCATCAAAAATTATGTTTTGTATATAATCATGAAATTATGATATTCTCGGGATCAAAATAAAGACTTTTAAAGTGTGACAAATCCGACCGTAAAGCATCTCTTTGATGTGTAATTCGAACTCCGTTACACAAAGGTATGCTAAATTATGGTCGATTTGGGAACGCATTTCCATTGCAGTTACCTGGCAACGAACACCCAAAAACGGTAACAATAGACTTAGAGTTAGAATACCTCGGGACACATTAATTCCGCATCAAATGTCTACTGCCACAAACTCGTTCGGGCACCAGCCAAATTACACTATTGTCCAATTACCACTCCACTGAATTGCAAATCGATTCGTACTTACCACTAGCCAGAACTGTTGAACGAATTCCTTCATTCATCTGTTAAGTATTTGGAACACTATGGGAAACTACGCTACGTTTCTGAATCAGTATTTGAAACATACGTGGATTCTGTACAGAAGCGTAAATGTAATTGATTATCTTCTGATTACAACGAACGTATCAATAACCACAAAGCATTTTTCTATAAATTAATGAAGGGAAATGTACTTTAATTTGAGCAGTATATTATTCTTTTAGATATATTATATTTATCCAAAATTTATTTATATATAACAAAACGCCAAGCTCAATGGATTTTCTACTGTTATATTCCCATTAACAGACGCTCAGCACAGAAGAGGATAGTTCAAAGTAATTCATCACGAATTCATGGTAATGACAACATTTCCCCTCACCTTTATCCCATTCAGTGCAGTTTCAGATGAGTGAATGAAATATCTCGGATTCCGCGCACGCGCAGAACAGGATTGCGAATTCCTGCAATTCCTCTCACACTTCTTATTTGATCTCTTTTCAGCTATTTAGATTACTCACCCCTCGATTTGGTTTTCAATGTTTCTCTATGGTTACCATTTCCATTCCCTAGTTACCGACTCCATTATTTTCTTTCAGCCTTGTTTAAACCGCTTTCAACCACATAACGTGATTTATGAACCAAAACTCAATGGCCATTTTAGGACTACACGATGCGTAATACCTTTCGAATCAGATTATAGATTACTAAATAAAAGTAAATTATGTAAATTTATTCGAAATTTCTAGTTATAAATTTTAAATTGTTGAATTTCAAGTTCATGAAATGGTATCATAACATATAAAGGTCGAAATCGTTTGATGTTTTTTATAGTAAGCCAAATCATATATAGTATATTGTTTCTAAAAACTAAGATATTTTATGAAAAGATATATATATATCATATTACTATAATTTCGTCCTAATAATAAGCTATAAAATACAACAGTAATGATACAAAAATCAATTGTCTTTAAGAGAAAACTTCAATACGAAATTATGTTATCGAAATTGTATGATGAAATATCATCATCATCATTACTAGATTATGAGAATCATATAATTATCACCAAAATAAATATAATATTCACCGATAAATCCTCCCGAATATATGTAATTTGCAAACCGATTTCTTACCAGTTACATCTTCAAAATAATTAAATAGATCGGGTAACATGGAAATAGCTTCCAGTAATCATTGCTTTCCGAAGATTAAAATTGATGGATTCAGATATTTGAATCTGGTTAACTAGGGTATTAAATTCGTGAAGCTGTCTTGAGTTTGGATATCCTCAAGTTTCAACGACACGAAGTCAGACGAAAGTAAAAGACGGACCCCAAGAATAGACCGTCTTCGGTGGAAGTAGAACTACTCACAAGTGGAAATCCAGCCGCGATTCCACTTTCACTAGCCAACTTTTGAGCGTTTCCTTTTAATATTCTTAAAGACGTATAATTGCTTAAGTTTCAAGTTCCCTGTGTCACTATGAATTAACGTGATATCTGAAGCCCTTGAAGGTCAGGTTTAGTATTGTAATTTCCCAATTCGTGGGCGCTGAATGAAATTAAATGTATTATCTTACTTTTTTTGGCCGAAAATGATTACTTAACCTCTTTCTTTTTCTAAATACGTAATTTTTTATGATTGTGAAGTCCTTTTTTTGTAATGCAGACTCGACCTGAGTGTAAACGCTAGGATTCTGCGCAAAAAAAACATGGATAAAGGTACTTAAAGAGCTTAAAGGAACATTAAACTATCCATCCACAGTTACTTACGGAAGTTAGTTTAAATGCGAAAGAAATATTAGTGAATGTAATAATGAGCAAGGAAACTAGAAATAATGATATAAAATAATTTCGTGGACAGTAAGTCATTTAAGTTTAATAAGGCTAAGCATTGCTTGGAGGAATGGTAACATAGTAAAAAAATAACATAGCACTTTCCACAGAGGTTTTAGTATTATGATCGGCTAACGTCTTCAGGAATAAGTCAGTTACATAAGTCATAAATCGGAGTGAGTGATGATAATGGTAAATTTTACCAATGCTTAAATATAGAAAGAGATGACGCATGAAATTCGATTTTTTCGCCTTGAAAAAGACGTTCGGATTGTAAGGCATCGTTGACTTTGGCGTGGATTGATTGAAGTTCCTCTTCCCTTTTTTTCCTTGATGTCAAAATCAAGATGTGGGTCACTTGTGACAAGCGTTAGAGAATGATATCAGATTTTATCAACCCATAAATCATATGACCTTATTTATAAGTGGAGGAGACTCCTATAAAAATGGATGTTCTCTTTATTAAGTTATAAAAAAGATTTATAAACTGAATTTCTTACAATTCGAAGTTCCCCCTTTTAAATACTTAATTTATTTACTTAATTAATTGCTTATTTAATTACTAACTTTTTTAATACTCAATTAAATACTTAATGCAAGACTCAATTCAATTCCTTTATTATTTAATTTTCAATACTCAAAATACCCTCGAGAAGCGGGTATTTTAAGTATACACTAAAATACCTAAATTCAAGCAACTTTAGGGTAAAAATGTTTCGTTCCTTAAAGAATTCTTACTTGTTTTGGTTAACAAATTCCATTCCCTTGTTATACGACTCCAGAGACGAAGATGCATTACGTAAGTTTCCAAGTGTTCTAAATATGGATATCTTCGTTGATCAGTTTTCCACCGAAAAAAAAGATACTTAGAAAAGAAATTTTCTTTTAGACGCAGAGTTTGGGATGGTTCGTAAGGTTTTGAACTCTCTCGGGATGAAATTTTGCTCCAAAGATAATTCGCGTGAAACTTTTATCATTCCCCATTTGCATTCGGATGCCGATATTCGCGATGAGACACCAGTTTTTTTTTCATTTTCGGGAATCTCAAGCTTTGTGAAGAGGTATTTCAATCATGAGTTGAGGAACTTCTTGAGCAAAATAGAATTCATGTTAAAAGGCTCCCCTCACGTGGAGAATCAAATTTTAGACGAGTTAATGATCCCAATTCCGAGCATCGAGAAGCCAAACTTTTCTCGTTTTTATCGGAGACGTATATTTACGTACTTAAAAGTCCCAGAAGATTTTTTTAAGATGATAATAATGAAGACTCGTCATCGTATATGTACATCATTTTTCTACCTTATAAACAATTGAAATTTACGTATAAAACGCAATTATGTTCTTTCAAGCATTTTTGCGGTTTTTATTTTTAAATCAATAAATAAGATTATCAATGGTATTGAAGGCAGAGGTATTAACAAAAAGATTCAATTATTAATTTTCTCAAGATTTTGAGAAATATTGGTTGCGAAACGCAATCCTTAATTGGGTGAAACTATTAGTAATAAAGTCTTCAAAGAGACAAGCATTGAAAGAAATTAAATTTGAAAGTAATTTTTGCATTAAATTGACTTAAACGCGTTCTTTTTTATTATTCTACCTTTATATTGACTTAGAAACTTTATAATTTTCTCTAAAACTCTAATTGTTGCAATTAAAATATCGGTTACCACGAGCAACAATTCTGTTTTGGTTAATTTTGAGATAATCGCAGCAATCCGGGATTGTTTATAATATTTCGTATCGTGCAATTCCTTCCCTGACCTTCAAAAAGTTCTATTAGGATCTACCAAAAGGGATCAGTTTCCTTCTAATTACCTTCCAAGTTTCTCTGAAAACAATCTACCTCAGGGCCAACCTTTCGCTCGCATTTGACCTTGCGAAGGCTACAGATGAAAGAGGCAGTCTACGCAAATCGATGGGGTTGCATAGCAAACAATGAAACGTCATGCTGCAGTGCTCTATCCAGAACGTCGCTAGTATACAGTCATGGTTGAGAGTGCACGTAGAACTATCCAAATAAAAAGAAAGCTCTGGAACACGAGATCGGAATTTCTGTTCTGTTGGAATTTAGAAGTGAATGGGGAAACGCAACATTCAAACATGCAGGACATGGACCGAGCTGAATAAAAAATATATTTGATTCCTTCCCTCCCATTTCAGTGGCCTTGAACTCTGCAACGAAATTTTTTTACTATATAAATGTGGAAAATTATCGTGATTATTTAGGGTGGAATTTTATTCGATTGTACTGATATGTTTTTATGGGTCGCTTTTCATTGTTAATGACTAAATAAAGAACGCAAATGAAAACCAGTATCGTATCGGTGAAATATATGGATTAATAATGGTATAACTGAGTTTATAAATGACAAAAATTTGAGGAATATATGAAGATTTGCTAATATTCCGTACACCATAGAATTTTACAGTTTTTGTTACTTCTAAAAATTTAATAATTTTAAATTATGGATAAATAACAGATTAATTAAAATTATTACGATAAATTACTTAGAAAATTATAAATAATTCCTTCTGAAAATATTTTCCTTTATATAAGAAGTCTTAAATGGGATTTCATTAAAATGTAACGTCATAAAATGTTTTAAAATTTAATGTCAAATATCTCGTTCTATAAATATTTGATAAAATCTTGAAATAAAAGTTGATTTATGTTAGAAAAAAATTAGAAAAACTGCTGATATAATTCTTTCGTAAATTCTCTACGAAATAGGTCAATTGATAATATACATTTCAACTAAAGGGAAGAAATATAATTCTAACATTATACATCTCGTTTTTCGAATCAATAAGCTATGGGAACAATTATTCATTTTGATACATTCACTGCAATTTTATTTTCAATGGCACCATATATTTTCTGCCCATCTTTAAAGATACTCCCACGGCCTTCTATAAAGCAAAGCTCTTCATCTTCAAGGTTAACGAAACCTGTAACGCGCGCCAACTATCCTCACATCCGAGCAGTCATCGAGTGCCAATAAACCTTTCACCGCGACCATATTCGTTGGTAGTTATCACCTAAGAAATGGGAACACCACCGAAACCCTCCGAGGAGGAATAAAGATATCTCAGGAAACCAGTAAATTTACACCTCGGATACCTCCCTAGAGGATACGCATAAATGTTCTGCTTTTGATTTATGAAATATGCATTTAGTTTTCTTTTGATTAAACATACAAATTAATTATGTTTTATAATGATATAAATTTAAAAAGTTGTAATTCATTGAATAATAAAATCCAAATTTCAATGTCTTCTGAATATTTAATGTAAGAATACGATTTGGGCTCATTAGTAACGGAAGTGATAAGTTTACGGATCATACATTTTTTTATAAAAGACAATCTCTTGTTTATCTTCAGCATATTTCTCAAGTGAAGATTTCAACATGTAAAAGGCAATAAACACATGTCGATCACTGTTAAATAGCATTTTACTTTCTATATTTTGAATTAAGTTATAAAATATCAATCTAGCTCTACAGATTATGATTAAAGTTTGACTATATATAGTATAAAGAGCATAAAAACATTTTATTGTTACTAAAATATCAATATGAAACTAAAATAGACAAACTCTCGGAAAAATTGCTTCCAAGATTTGAGAAAAGTACGTCGAACGAAGATGAACGTGATCGAGCATTTGTAAAACTATAAAATCAGCTTCATCAATCCAAAAGGTAGTTATATGTACGTCGAAGGAACCCAATATACTTTACGTTAAGAAACAACCCCTAACTATAAATCTTTCTATAAGTGCTTTCGTAGGTTGGGTCAGTTCGGCCGTTCCAACCCACTTGAGCGTGAACAATGCCTTTTGCCCTTCACTGCTATTCTCCTATCTCCTTCTAGGCCCATCTAGTAACCTCTTATCGAGTTAAGGAGGACACCCACGCGACCTCACTCTCCCTTCTCCCATTTCCATCCATTACACTCCTTCGTGTGAACCGGACCGATGGTTTTTTGCCCACTTACATCGGGAGTTGAAAATGCCATTTTAACCCGGTTCCCTCCGAAGCTAGAAATTTTCATTCCTAGGAAGGAAATGTAGAGTAAAAAGTCTTTCTTCTCACGACTCGGATTTTATTTCCATTTTATTACTTCCATACTTTCTTGACTCGGTCTTCAACTCTTGCGTTGGTTGCTATGGAAATTTTGACGAGTTTTTTTCAGAATGATTTCATAGCGTAGGAATTTCTAATGGGAGAACCTTTCCGCAGATTCGTTTCTTACATTTTCTATGTTCTGCCAACGATTTTCTCAGCCTATTACTTCCAACACTGAACTTCAACTATCTGAGTTTTCTAACTTTTATTCTTCCTATAATTTCTCTACTCAGCACTCTGAACTAGAATTCACACAGCGTAAAACTATCTCTTCGTTAAGAAAGAATGAAAAACTACTCTCTAAAGTGCAATATCATTTAAGTAATTAACTTCTCTAAGCAATGCACGTATACTCTTCTTTTTTATTAAATCAGGTATTACAAAATATCACTTTACATTCTCTAATAGGATTTTCATGGGCTTCCGATAATTTTCAAGTATTGTTTGCGGTAAAATATAAATTTTTAAATCCATTAGTTAATTTAAAGGTCGATAGATAAATTATAATTACTTCAACCTTCATGTCTCAAGTCTAACAAATTAAAAATTAATTTAAGATAAAATTAGGAAACAATGCAGAAGTAGGTTTTAATTACCAAAACTCGAAATATGAGACGCTGTAGGGTTGATGAGTAACTGCGAATGCCCCAGATTTATAATAAAATAATTGCACATTTAAGGTGAACTAAAGATGAAAAGTGAATCATAACCTACTTTACACATAGTTCAAGGTCTATTGAGCGACATTATTAGTATATCATAGAAATAGTATTTTCTGCTTCAAAGGTGTGGAATCATTTTACAAACTAAGCAGTCAGAATAGAAATAAATAACGTTTTCTGAAAGTCTTCTGATGTGTCAGGCACTGCGTAAAAAAATACCATAATGAGAAGTTCCGCGAACATGAAACTCTGAGGTTTTCCTCATCCTAATAATATCGCTGTAGCAAAGTGAGGGGTCGAATTCCGTTCCCAGAATTCTAATTTCCGGGAATAGAATTTGGGGGACTTGATTACGCAAGTCTTTTAAAAATCTAACTTCATTAACCTGCTTCGGTTTTATTTCGAACTTCTTAATTTTTTCCGCGGAATAATATTCTAAAGTTACGTTTCACTTAAATTTCAGAAGCGAACGTTTCGAATTTTTTGGAATGCCTCATTTCAGTTAAAATAAATTTCTCTATCTGCTATGACCTTTTTACTACGATTTATACAGATATAATATCCATAAAATGACAGAATATTTGTTGATTGTTTTAGCACTGTACTAGCTATAAATAAAGTAAAAATGTGGAAAACTCGAATCATATATGGGACTGTATTATTTCCTTCTTTGATTAAATTGAAATATCAGGATATTTGACGCTATATTGTTTTATGTTACAATCATATCAGATACGCAAATTTTAAATATCTCCTTCAAAAAGTAGAAATTTTATTACCAAACCTGGATATTTGTAAATGTCTATAAATCCGATGAAACGGATATGAAATTACATTTAGTAAAAAGGGAAAAAAAGAGAGAAGAATGAAAAGTAGAAGATTGGGTTTAGATGAATACAAAAAAGAAATAACTGCATGGGAAGGTAGAGCTAATAAAAATATTGCATATATAATCATTTAATAAACTGCTTCAAGAAACCTTCATTTAAACAATCGTTCTTTGTGTCTAAGGTTCTTTGTTTCTAATCTCTATATACCCATTATCCCCTTATGAAGATTTTTCTCGTAAAATGTCCGTTCAAGAAAGTAAACAACACCCTCAAGCTACAAAATATCAAGAGCAGGAGTTTACATTCCTTTTCCCATTTCTTACCGAGCTGTCAAGCGTTCATAACCGCTCCCTTCGTCTCGTAAAACTTACCTCCTTGCATCCATTCAAAAAGGCTTCGCTTTATCACTTCTCAGTGACGTAAATGTCAACAGCCCCGGTTGTCAAGAGAGAAGTGCGAAATCAAGAACTTGTTTCACGTACTTTTAGGATGGAAACGAATCTGCGGATAAAACCTCTATAATAGGAAATGATGGAGCAAAATGAGGCAAACCTCACCCGCTGTCACTCGGAAGCGGTTTATGCTTAACTCGCTTTTCACAAAATTTTGCGAAATACGCAATATGAGACAAAATGACGTCGACTGCGAATACGATTGCTACGACACGTATGTCACTATGGTTACTAATAACTCTCGACTGATGTTAACGTGGCACAAGTGATGGAAGCATTACCGGCAAACGAAATAACTGCATGATTGATACGAAATATAGGGCAATATATTTAACGATGCTTTGATGATACATTTATATATCTCTATTAAAATCAAAAAAACCTGGGAAACATTTCTATATATTTGAAAGAATTGTATAGCTAACATATCTCATTTCCAGGGTAGATTTTTCATTCGAGAAATTCTTTATATCTTAATTTTGACTACAAATGTAAAGAAAGCTGAAATCTAAGCGACTATCCGCTTATATAACGATAATTGCAATGAAACTACCAGGAAAAAGAAGTAATGTACAATTATTTCATTGTACATTACTAATAACTGTATTCAAATCTGTACTGGAAATATAATTACTTTCTTAAAATTTATTTCTCGGAATAGGGATTAATAGCCTAACCTGGAAGGAAGAAGAAAATTTATTTCAATTTATTTAATAAAATGGCAAGAAAAACTACTAGTTTTCTTTTAGAATTCAGGTAACTTAGACATAAAAGAATTCTTGTAAAAATTTAAATTACACTGTTTTTACTTTCTGAAGCATATGAAAAGTTAAAAAAGAAAAGTATTGATTTGTCGTTTTCAAAACCAATCTTTTACCAAATAAATCCGTTGATTTAAAAACATATGTTTTAATTCCTAATTATGTTAAAAGGTCATTATGAGGAATTGAATTTATATGTAGATTATTGTAATTAGTAAATTTAAAAATAATTCATCGAGTAAATTATACTAATTACAATAAAATTCAGATAGAGCAAATACGATTTTTAATCCTTCGTAATGATACAAAATGTAATGAATTTTAATCCATGGTAAACTGAAGCCTAATGTATTATGGAATAATCAAAAACTGTCACTTTTTAAATTAAACGGTGACGTCATAGGCGGCCGGTGGAATCGGTATGATTCATTTTTTTCGAAAGATTTATCTGGAATTAGTCGTATCGGACTATAGATAAGCTCTTGATTTATTGCGATGCCAGCCGTGATTGTTCTGAGAGAAATTGCGTAATGAAATCTCCCGTAGATATCACCATAATAAATTTCCCTTGTGATTCCTAAATGTTTGACATAGTTGTAAAAATACAAAAAATTGCATTAGGAGTCCAGGAAAGAAAATATCATCTCATTGGATATCTAGAGATTATTATAGTATTAAACGGAAGAAATAAATTCTAGAAGTTTGAAAATGTCGAGATAATTATACTAAGCCAATATATTTATAATTTATATTCAATCAGACGCTTATATTTTTAAGCCATGTTCTATCATTTCCATCATCAACGATGAAGAGATCATCATTAAAAAAATTATTGTTAATATCGGAAATAGATAACATTGTTTGGGATAAAGGAAATGTCTTAAAGAAAGACTTTGGTGAAAAAATTAAGAGTTGAAAATAGAAAGGATTCAGGGACACATATCTTTCAGATAAACCAATATTCGAATACTGTATTCGGAGTCACCATATGTTACCATGAAAATAACATCAAATCAATTCACAACTGTTCTACGAGGATCATAAATAATTGATAATCACCCTTTTCTAGAATATACAATAGTATTCCTTCAATGATTTAGGGATAATCCGGTGTGTACGCAAATTAAACCGATTTGGATGACAGATAATATTGTTCTTTATTGAAACAATATCGTGGTTTAATTTCTTTATTTTTAAAATGATGATAACGTGATATTATTGGAAGAATTATAAAGCATATGAATTTGACATTTCACTAGAATAACTATTTAATTTTGACGTATAAGTTAATTTTTGTTGCGATAATTCATAACTTCGAAAAGCTTGTAGATTTTATTAGAATTTCGTCTTCAAGCAAAAACTACTGTGGCCCGAATACGAGGAATTGAGTTCTACACTCAACATCGATTCAACTCATGAATCATATGATCTACTTCTGCAAATATTCGCTTCCTTTCTGTGGCCAATATCGGTCTATCGCTCTTTTTCTATCTTCCAATGAAACTGCGTGCAATTTCTGATTTATAGCAATGGCCATATTAGGCTATGCACTGCTCGTTCGTAACAGTAAATCTTTATCAGGATTACAAACTGCGATTTATTGGTATCATGACCCATATCTTTACCATCATTCAGAAAATGTTAAGCGTGCTATGGCAACAAAGATCTAATTCTATGATGACAATTTGACGATTAATCTGATGATTCAACGATCTGCTAATTAATTTGTTGATACAATTCTCTCTCCAAACTGTGTCAATAAGTAAACAATCGCATTTCATTTGTACGATGAGCTGAGTAGATGATGGTCCAGTTACAGAATATTATCTACTGTACATTCAAGTCACACACAGATTTCGTACCTCGTATTTCGTATAAGATGATGTATGAGATAAACATTTTGTAAGCGTTATTGAAGTTTATTCCGCATTAAAAGGAAAAATTGTTTAAAATCTCTTTAGCTGAGAAAACGTAATTATAAAATTTTAACATTAAGGGAAGTAAAAAATATTTTCGTTAATTATCAATACTTTGCATGTTAAGGATTATTTTTCAATATAGTATATTTTTTGGAAACCAGAAGAGCTAAATTATGAAATTTAATCTACGATTTAAAAAATAAAATTATATTATAAAAATTATACGAGAAAGTAATATAAATAATAATACATAGATAACGAATACCACGAAAACTTCAACTATTATTTTTAAAATTTTTAAAATATTTTCTTATTAAAATATTTTATATATATCTTGTAAAATATTTTGAATTTTTGGTAGACTATTTAGAGAGTCTGTAGAGAGACTATGTAGAGATTTTATTCACTAACACCTTTATTTATTCCTCACCTTTTTAAAGATTTATTTCCATGGCATCACATAAAGGTTCTTCTATTGGAATACGTAAATCCAATCCAGTATTTTATCACCTCAAATCGTCAAACGTTACCCTTTATTATTTTTTACCGAATAATTTCCTGCAGAAGAGAGAATGTTCAACAAATCAAAACGTGAGCGATCGAGTCAATAGAAAAGGAGAAAACTGCAACATCAAATTGCAATTAGCAATAAGATATGGCAAACAAGGGAAAGAGTACGCGCTCGAACTAGCTCTTACAACAACCAAAGACTCATCCATGGAAAAGTACCCTCTTCAGGGCGACTTAATTTGGTAGCTTTAATTGCGTTCCTTGCCATTGATTAGGAGTAACGTGTACAGGGGGTCCCAATTCAATCTTCGCTTCTTAATCCCCTTCCATCGAACCAAGGTAATAGGTCTGGAATCTGACCATAATCGGAGGACCTTTGGACCCGAACCATTATTCTCACAAAATGAACCGCTCTCTAATACGGCAATCCTCAACCAGTAATCCCACTCATATTGGGAAGGGAATAATTAAAATATCGATGCTTTACATTGGTTACCACTCCCTATAACATGAACAATAAAAGCGTTTTATATACTCATTCCAACATGTCTTTTCGATTCAGCCAAATGTGGATTTATACAAGCCAAAATATGGTTAACAAATATTTTTCCAGAATTTTATTTTCTCTGGAAAATCCTTGCAAAACGAGATTGATAATATAATATTATATTAATCTTAAATATTCAATTTCGTTCAACTTAATTTTCAGTAGCAATTTTATGTGTATAAATGGTTGCTATAACTCTTACATCACTTACAAGAAAAATTATCTCCAATATTATTATTGATCATAATAAATAACTCTATATCAAATTATATTCTCTAAAGCTACACGTCTTCTAATTGGACACTATTTAAGTTTATGACAATATTGAGAAAAATAACAAAGAAATTTAAATTGCCTATTGAATTAAAAGTCCCTTATTCAGTACGATTGAACGATTTTTTTACTGATAGGAGAGAATACAAAAAATTAAAATGATACTTAGAGAAGATTTCTGTGTATTGAGGAAAATATAAAAGCTTAAAGATAACTATTTTTAATGCTCATGCATTTAAACCAATATGTAAGATTATTCACTAATATTAAATATTAAGCAATAAAACATAATTAAATATCATGGATGCCTTCTACGGGATATGATAAGATAGGGAGGTAAAATAGAGGAAGTATTTGCAGAAAATTCATACTAGATTACCCTTGCCATACGTATCATACGCGCAAGAAATATTTTCTTCTCTATAAGGAAAATTAAGCTTCAATCCTTCAAAAAATTTACTACATGTTTTCCAAGTTCTACAACTAGAAATAATTTAAGGACTTATTACTATGCTCTATCTGAAGAGGTATGCAATATATTTATTCTTAGAATTGGCAAAGGAAATTTGATTTGAGGATAAAAGTCTAGATTAAGCAGTAGCAAATGAAGGAACGGCCAGTTCGAGAGTAAATGGATTCAGTCTCATCCATCGTAAATTTAATCTTACAGCTCAATCTAAGTGCAGCTTTAGAATTGAATTCGTGAACAAAATCCTTCGTTAGAATCAAAGTATATCCTCTTTAAGGAGACGTTATTCTGCTGCTCCAGCTATCAACATTATTTTTAGGGTAATTGTATGAAAAGTAGCGTATTTACTTCTGCTGGTAAGTTTCAATATCTGTTGATGACTGATTCGATTTTACTCGACTTTAATAATCATACATACATTTAATAGTCACAGTCATTTAATAGCCATACATGTTAACTAGGCCTAATGAACTTATTCTTGAATTCTTTTAGAGTATACTAGGCCTTAAAGTATGTCACCAATTTCTTCTATATAACGAAGAATATTCTGTTACTCAATAGCAAGGAATGAGTCAAAATTAAACTAGTCGAATCAGTTCTAATCATACTGCCTGATAAATACTGCATTTACTGAAAATTAATGACACGAGCTAAAGTTTAATATATTTAGGACTTCTATATATTATATAGATGGGAATAACTTAAATCCTTCTATTTATATTTTTCCCTTAGAATGGAGTTTAACACTATAAGATTTTTACGATCATTATTTATGAATTACGATAGAATGGTGGGAATTAAAATATTTTAAATTTAATTACAAGAACTGGAAGTTTTTGTAGTTATAAAAAGTAAAAAAGCGATGAACATTAAGTAATTTTCACTTAAATTTATTTTAATCAACGGGACTAATTTGGTTCATAATTCAACATCATCCGGAACATTGAGAATAGGAAATATGCATAGAACCTAAAAGTATGACTATATGTCATATTTACTAAAAAGAGTGTTACTAAAGATATAAAATATTATGAGTAACATCTTATGCAATTCAAGTGAATCTTCTTCTTATAGAATGGAACATGAAGATAGACTACTCCTAGAATTCCAGAATGAATTCGCGGTAGCATTTCCCCACAACGTTTCCTACTTCTTTCCGTTCCAAATAACTTGAACTCAATCTATTCTCCATCACTTGTATGAATGAATGCATCTCCTTTCATGGATTCAACTGGCAATGGTGAGCCAATTCCAAGTGGTTGCAAGGAAACGATTTCGAGGAGGCTACTTTAAAGAGGAAATCCCGAACCAATTGAATAAAAGTTCGCGTGGAGGGGAGATATCCGTGGGATCGTATGGAAGTAGGTTATCCAGCCATGATAAGTCCGAATACATATGAATGTTTTAATAAAATCTGCATCAATAGGGAAAGAAGCTATAAAAATGTCTATTAAAAAAGGGTGAATGTGGCAGTGTTAATGACTGGAAATAATGGGTTAATCTCGTCAAAAACGGATACAAAGGGAATTATATTAATAAAAAAGTTGGTGAAACAAAATGGAAGTATTCGTAATGAAATGATGACATAATTCGTGGAATCCTGAATTTTTGTAAAGGTAAACGAAGATTAAAAATGGATTTTTGCGAAATATTGAAGGATTAAGAAATAAAAGTTCAAAAGAGGTGAATATGAGGAAATAAAGTTTAATTCTTCCTCTTTCCATATAAATACAATTGGGCATATTCGTTGGTATTAATAGCTTCCAATAGACGCCTGTTTAACCGGCTTCCCAATCTCCTAACTTCCAAGACTTCCCTCCACACATCCAATCACTCCCTACTTTGTCCTAGGCTAATCCTCAGCCTGTTTCATTCTGTGATAATTCGTCATCCATCTTGTTTTTGTCGCCACTGCATTTGCATATAGAGGAGATTGCTTTGGAAAAGAAGGGAGAAGAAACCTTTTCATCAGGCGACGGAACTGGACATGATGTTTGAAAACGCCCCTATCCAATCAGAGCTTCATTACAAAAATATTACATCCGAAAAAGCCAACGTATTACTAATTATAGTATAATATTGTAGTATGCTAAAAGCTAAGCATTCTAAGCATTAGCATTTAAATTGCAGTATACATCTCCGTTTAACTGAACTGTATTGTGACAGCGGTTGTTGTCATGGTGAAAAAGACTTGTTGAATATATCTACGTATATATCTGTGTTGAACATTCCATAGTAAAGAATGCTAAAAATTTATGTGGAATTTTAATATACTACACGTTATTATATTTTTGTAAAAGATTTAATATTTTTCTACGAAAAACTGTAATAATTCTGTTAATAATATTTCAACCATATTATTTGATAAAATTTTCTATGAATTCCTCGTGCAAATAAATCAACACTTAACATATATACTACCTCAATTATTATTATTATTATTTATTATACAACATATGCAATAAAACGTCACTTAGATGTATTGTAATATAATATAATGGAGAATAACATAATTACAATAGAAATATATTCTCACGTAAACACACTATCGTAAGATATTTACGTAGTCATGAATACGATAAACAAGATGGAGTTCTTAATGGTTTTGACCTATTACCCTAACAATACGAAGATAAGGAGTTAGGTAGGAATATATTGGTAAATCGTTATCGAATCACTTATCTCGAAGTAAAGCCATTCCTTCAGGAAAGTTTCAGCGATGCTTGAGGTCTTAGTTTCGTACGGGATGCTAATGGATGCTCGAATAGAATATTCAGCGCAATCTATCAAGTGAACTTCGGTAATCTCACATCCCGAAGTACCACTCCATAGCACGCTTTGCTGGATAATCTAGGACGAAGGAATTGGAAAAGGACTTGAGGTAATGATTTCCCGCAGTAAACTAACGTACTTCTACATTAGCTACTTTTCGTCTCGCATCCTCATTGAATATGCTGATGTTTTCTTTACTCCTCAACGTGAATCCATTTCACATCGTTTCCCGAAGAAAGAGGACAAAATATTCTCATGAAATCCAATTTGAAGCTCCATTGAATGTTTTCAATAGATCCAAGTGCATCCCAGAAGTTTTTGTGCCCATGTGTGAGCGCAAGGTGATTTATCACGCTGTACAGCCAAAGTAATAAGTCGAAAATCTGGAGTAAATATTTACCGATAAGAACCTAGTTGACAGAATTCTTAAAGGGTCACAGTACTAACGGGGTGTGTGTAAAAAAGTGTTAGGATGAGATGTGAGGATGCATTATCACTACGAATTTGGTGTAAGAAAACTAGAAGGAATTCTGTCATAAGAAAGTTTCATATTTCTCATTTAGAATATTCAAGTCAAATTATAGAAGAATTATCGGACAGTAATGACAGATATAACAATGAAAATGATAAGTTTAACACAATAATCACTTTTTATAATATTTAAATTATGTTTACATTGTAACAAACTTGATTATTTCATTTATTTTCAATAAATATATATAATACTTTAGGGAATCCAATACGTTCTATTAAATGTTTTAAGAAAAAAATGGAAACAGTGAACAATTGGTGCAATAAAAGAGATTGAAGTTGCCTTAAATACAGAATATAACTCATAATAACTGATAATTACATATTATAGTAATGTTATTGTGCTCTTCATTAAATCAGACGTTTTTAACTCTACTGATATCCACTTTAAGTATTAGCAATCCAGGTCACATCGATTTCTTTCCTTTTGAAAAGGTAAGAGAGTAGTCAAACCTTAAGATATCCTTTACCTTTGAAATAAGATACATTCCGATCGATTTGGGCATAAAAAAAGGATGTCTCCGATTTGACTATACTTCTCTAAAAGTTAAAAATTAGTTATAAGGAGAGACGAACAAGGATTAAAAACGATTTTCGATTGCTCTTTCTGAAAGAGATTTACGGAAGGCAATAAATAAAGCAAAGGTGGAAAAGATAGCGATAATACGAGACTAACAGTGGAATGACGAGGAAAATATTGGAGAAATGGGAGGATGATGCAAAGATGGTTCGAGGGCCTCCACTTGAGCAGATATCGGTATCAAAGATTACAGTTGCCAAGGTGATTGATTTGGAGTCCAAAATCGCCTTCCTTCCACATGACTTTTTTCATCATCAGGTTGATTTCGGAGGGAAAGTTCCAAAACCCGGGTCCAATAATAATACGTAGTTAATTAAGGATCGCTTATACAAGAGCGGGCATATAATTGATTGATTTTGATTCAATTTATTTCAAATAAAGTGAATAAAAATTAAGCAATCAATTCAATCGACGAAGCATTTACTTTATTGAACTCTATTAAAATTCATAATGGAAAGAAGTGAGCAAAATTCTCGTTTTTCTTAAATGGAATTTCGCTTAATAGTCGCCTTACAAAACTTAATTTCAGCAATGTAATTGTTCTCAGTTACAGTGAATATATTGCCAAAATTTTAAATAATGTTAAATTTACCATAAATTCCTAATTTTTTATTTTTGCGGTAAGAAATGTATCAATTCTCAGAAAACTTTAATCGTCAATTTGGAAATGGATAATAATGATGACAATAAAAAATAAATGAATGAATTCTAAAATAAATCAATACGTAATTTTACATGTAAGATATAGATTAAAATAATACAGATAATGTGAATAGAAGTTGATGATACTTTAACAGTTTTTATTACGTTAAAAGCTGCTGAAATACACTATCTATAAAGGATGATAGTCTTTAAAGATCTTGATTTACTCTCCCGTTGCTACCCAGATAACTATTAGTTACCATAGTGTTTACTAATCTTCAAAGTGAATTTCAAGTCACGATTGGGAATATTCCGTGATGGTTTCGAGAGGTTTTTTTGAGAGCTGTTCAAGAGATTGATGTCACGAACGGTGAACTATATATGCATGGTCATCGCCTGTGGCATTTTAAAAAGTCTACCGCCTTCGACTAAAACAGTAAACCAATATCGGTTGACATCTTCAAAAAGCTAAAATTTCATAAATTTCGTAAATTTTTGTCAAGTAATTTTAAAAATTAAACTATGTTGAGATACTAGAAGTTGATAAGTAAGTAAAATTAGAGTTATTTTCACTAATACTGTACAATTTATAACCATTTTTTCTTGAAAAACGACTGCCCTCAGTATGAACGAATTACATTTAGTATTCAATGCACAAATTGTGAGTTCATTTTAATTTATTGCATTGCATTCATCCATTTATTCGGTCAGTCCCCAAAAGCAACGACAGTCTATATAGTTTAACACCTCTTTCTTCAGTAATACATCATGTTTTAAACGAAGGAGGATGGTTAATTAATAATAAATCAAGCTAATAGTATATATGAACTTATTTTATAAGCATTTATCGAGCTTAAACATTCATTCTGCACCATTTAAAACAACTTCTTTCCCTACTAAAAAGTAGAGGGTAAGTGAGTAAAGACCTTCTACGATAGGATACATATCACTTAATCCATAAAGATACATGGCAGAAGTTTTTAAAAAACGCATTTCTATCGATCTTATGGAGTGATATTCATACTCTAGGTCGCGTCATGGTTTCTTTAAAAGTCCGTGAAGGTCGTAGCAAACACGGAAATATCCACCGCCAACCTCTATAGAATCCAAACCCATTCCCATAAAGATAAATATATTTTAAGAGGAAACAGACGATATATTTTCTGGTAATATTATACACGGCAGAATGTAAGCGAAATAGATTTTTTCTTCCTCAAGACATTCCGTATCATTCTCATTCCATACTTAACGAGATGTTTCTATTTTTCCTTGAAGAGGAGTCGGAAATGACGCACGCCTGAGCATCTATAATGTGCCGCGTAAGAACGTCCGCAAATCACAGATGGAGTCGTTTCAATGAAAACATCAAAGGGGAATAATTTAAGCACGTCTCATGGGAAGAGGAATCTGGAAATCGTTCTCAAAAAGGAAAAGATAGCGAATGCTGATCTCGCAGAATTCAACCCTCTTTAGTTCCACGCTGCTAACCTCACGTTCGAACGTGAACTAGATTCGACTTAAAAATTCCGCAAGGAAAGTTTCGAGAAGCTAAGCCAAGCTACCAATAGCCATGTGAAAAATAGGAAAGTGAGTACTGTGAAAATTTATGCTAGGATAGATATACTTGATGCGTAAGATCGTAGTTATTTAAGGGATTTAAGAATTAATTTAATAAAACTATATCTTCCTTGCAGATGGTAATGCCTGTCAGAAAAACTGCAGGCGTTCTAGCATGCCATTTGACATTAATTATTTTATAATCTTTGTTAAATAATTGCAATAAACAAGATGCTTTATATTTTACTATACGTTAACCTATGTTATGAGTTTTTTGATGAATCAGTTCAAGAAAATAATGGGTGCTGTGCATGGTATTTTGGATAGAAGTATGTTTAACTATTCCATAGAAATTTTGTAAATTTTCGGTAAAAATAATTTTCTCGTTTTTTTATCTAAATAGATGAGCCTAATATCATTATCTATAATTTAAGATGCATAACTGTCATTGCGGTTTATCTTAATTATTTGATGCAGTGAATTTTAGTCGCCATTTATGTTTTAGATGATTATTTATGTTTCAGATATACATATACATATATATATATATATACGTAAATATACACAACAATGTATGTGATGTATACAAATAAACTAAAAACTAAAGTCACACTCAACAATCAATGAAACTCTTAAAAAGGATGTACGAGTAAAACCACGTTATCCCGCTCTAATACTTAGCACTGCTGCGTACGAGAAAACGAGATAAACTTCTACAATCACTTATTTTGGCTTTGGACGAGAATTACATTGATCTTTCAAAGGTTGTTCAATTTCGTGGAAGAGTTCAAAAGAGAAAAGAGAAGAAATCAAAACGAAGTAGAAGCGTGAGTTTTCTTTTGTCCAAAGCTAACTAACTTGGCCTTCAATTTCAGCAACTAAATGAATTTCGTTACAACCGTTACTCTAGTATCTTTCAGTCAGGAGAAGTTTACTTTTTTCTCGTATTATTCTTAAGAAAAGCGCCAATTCTTCTGTTACATTCCCTCTTTGATTATCAATCTGTTTTCTAATTCACAGCGTTGCGTTTTCAAAGAGTTTAAAAAAGAGGGAGATGAAGATGGAAAAGTTAGATAAAATTTCTTTTATATAGTCTTTTGTTCATTTCACTTCATACTGGCTGGTATCATAGTAACCTGAATACATAAAATATGGCTCAATATGGTTATATAAGCAACTCATAACATAGCTTATAACGTGAATTATACCTTTGATATAATTAGTTAAATTGTATGCCTCTATAATCGTATCCCGAATAGGCTTAAATACACATTTAATAGATGATAATTGAGATATTGGAAGATATAGTTTTTTTCGTAAATCTCTATTTATAGTTCGGATTCTCAAAACAATAGTATTAAAGGTAAAAATGGACGAACTTAAATCAGCTGCCATATATTTTTATAAGATTTACTTTTGTCTTATTCATGTCTTTTAGTTCAAAGATTGCATTTTTTTAGCCTTTTCTAATTACGAAAGGCTATAAATATTTATCAATATATGTCCCTTCATTGATTGTTTTCATTAAAGTACACAGTGGGTCAAATGAGAGAATGAAAGCGAAGCAAAACTGTAATTTAAAGGTGCGAATTAGATTCCTTTGGGAAAGTCACGAGCACTTGAAAGAGCCAGTTTGATGGAGAAACTTTAGTGGGAAGAATACGTGCATCTAGGAGAAAACAACCAAATAGAAGGAGATTCACGTTAAAGGTTCATCACTGCAGATCCAGGATTCTAAGCTCGTAGGCACATATGTGCGTGATTATATACGTGAAGGGAAAATAGGTTTACTTCTCTGAATTGAGACAAAGAAAATTTACTATTAGTTTTTATAATGACAAAGATTAGAATTCTTACTCTTTTAATCTCCACACACCTATCCTGTCATTAAATTGAAGGTGATTACTTTTAGAATTAATACAGGGATTAGATACATATTAACTAAAACTATTACTTGTAGTAGAACTGTAACTAAAACTTTTACTTTTGTAGAACTGTTTCTACGAAGTCGAGAAAGTACAACGAAAAGTAATACGGTTTGTAAATGAATGCTATGATAAAAAGGCGAGTATCATCAAAATATTATGAGATGCAGGATAGGAATCATTAGAAAATAGAACATTTTAAGCTAGACCGTAATTGATAAATAAGTTTAAGGAAGATGTGACTGCACGTAAAATACAAGAAATATATTCTACAACAAACCATTTTAAGAATTCTATCTTTCCGCGCACGATATACGATAATGATGGGCTAAAATATACGATTGTTTAAATAAATGTTTACAAACCCTGCTAACACCCAAAGGGTACAGGTCTTACAGGGTATTCATATACATGTAGATAAAGATATTCCTGAATTTAAATTTAAGTCTATTTACAACTTCATCATAGGATCTCTAAATCGGAGAAAATGGTTAATATGAAAACTAAAGAAGAATTTGTTTTCCTTACGGTTTTCGAAGTCACGATAAATTTTAAAACCAATTCGATCTTTCGGTAACTTTCGCTACGAGAGAGAATAATTTATCCGCCTCTTTTTAAAATCCGACTTGTGAGGGACCTTTTCGTACACACGCGACACAGCATCCTCTCGAAACTGAATTTAGAGGGGAAGAGAGTAAAATGGGGAGATAAAGCTATTGAAATCTCATCGAGAAAAAATCACATCAAGGCGTCACTCAGATGTTCGAAGGATAAAGATCAAAGAACGAAAGCGAAAAACTTCATTTGTGTCTGACATCTGAGAGCTAATTTTCGAGATTGCTGGGTGTATTCGTTTATTCTTTTCAGCGTGCGGTTTATGACATAGAGAGAGATACACTACAGTTTTAATTACATACCATTTTATGCCTGCTTGAAAGAAAGTTTTTGTAGATATTTAAGCAATTAATTATGGATTAAAATTGACCTTAAATAGATTAGCCACAAAATCCATAAATGTCTGCTTGAATTTTTGCGAAAGTTTTTTTAAACAGTTAAAAAAAACTCCTCATAAAAATGAATATTGAGAGCTTTACTTGTATATACGACAATTATTGGTCCTAAAACGTTAGTTTTTAAAGTGTATTGCGCCATTAATTAATAATCAAGATGGTTGTAAAATAAATAAGGAACTAATCAGTACTTACGAGTACATAGACTTATGGATCCAGTCTATATAAACTAGAAAGTTAAAGTCTGTAAGATTCTAAAAACTTTCACGTAATATATACGTATTCAAAGCGTTACTTTTTCGATTAATATGGAGTAATTATCAGCAATCTCTACATTTAATGGAATAATTATCAGCAATCCCTGCACAGCATACATTGGTATCAAAAGGTCAACCTATGGGTGTTGAATATTAGATTTTCTCACGCCTGCAGATGCTCTACAACAAATTCAATTGCTTCCTCACAAGAGCTATCCAATTGCATTAAGAAGAAAGAAATAAAAGACTCTCTAGTGAAGTGAGGAGAGAAAAAGAGGGGTAAACTTTGTGCTGAAAGTGAGAAGGATGAAGAACAAGGATGAGCCACACATCTTCCCTTTCCCATCCTCTCTCTCCCGTACGTCATTTAGGAGGAATCCGAGGGGATGTTGAAGGAGCTTGAAAAGGAAGGAAACAGAAGACGTGCCGAAGAAAGTATGTTCTCAGATCTTGGATGTTTCGAAGGATATAAACGCATGAAGAAAGAATTTTATTTTTATCGCTTCACTTTCCATAATGAATTACTTTCCAATAAGTAATATTTGTTTGTAAACATTCTCATTTTATCCGAAAAACTTGTACAGGATTGATGTAATTGATGTTTAAATTATCACCCTCTAAGAAAGGTTACGATAGAAAAGTTTTATTTATTGAAGTACTTAAGAAATTTTATAAAACGAAACTGAGTAATACTTTCATTTGTTGATGATCTGAGGTAGAAGAAAGTTAGTTTAACGAAATTTATCAATATATATCTCTGAAGGAAACTATAGAGGTATGCTTCTCATGCTAGTTTATTCATAATCAGATATTCATAATAACTATGCCAATGTAACGGAAACTTTCAAAATTTTGAGCTTGTTTCTATTAATTTTTTCAGCTAGAAAATAAGAATCTTTTCATGAAAAAAACAGTTGTATTTCATATTTATATTGAGTATTACATTAAGCATCAATCAGATTGATGGAAAATAGAATAAGATTCATGGAAAATATCATCCTTCAGTTTGATAATACAAGGAATAGATTTCCAAATTGGTAGAAGAACAAGTACGATACTGAGGACAACCAAAGGAGGAAGAATGTTGACACACAGTAACGTATGTTTCCAACATCGATGGAGGTCTAAATTTGGTCCGATGAAATTCCTCGCATAAGTTTGAGAGTCAATGCGGTGGAGATTTGCCTCATTGCTACTCAATGCAAACATCGGAAGGAATCTTTCCTCCACCCCACGGCTATCCACCGAAAATCCATTCTCTTGCAGACACAGGCGCGTTACTCCGTGAAAGCATAAATTCGGCCGAGGGACGGAAGGATGCGAATTTGAAAGGGATGACGCAAGGGTATATACGAGAGGGTAAAGGGTTGTGCAAAAACGCAGTTTAAGCGAAACAGAGACAAATGTGGCTTAAACATCTATACAAAGACGTGCAAAAATTAATATTTAAAATTTAAAATTCTTTTTAAAATGAAATCTTTAACTTTATCCGAAGTTAAAATCAATTGCGGAAAATATTAGCAATGAGGTAAGAGAAGGTAACACGAAATACTTGGTCCAGTAGCAATTCTTGGTGACTAGATTTCCGATTAATTTTTAAAATTTTGATTAGCGATGTTTCGCTGCTCAATATCAGAAAACTTTCTTTGTCATGCGAATAAACGGATAATTAATGTTACGATAGATAAATTATTTGTATTATTTAAAGCTGTACCAAAAAAATATATTTCGGCTGATAGTCATAAAAAAATCAATACGGTACCTATAGTTCAAATATAGGGAAATATCCCGAATAAATTAACAAAAGTAAAACTTTCTTGTTTATACTCTTATACTGCTCCTTTTTATAAAATACTTATATAATATAACAAGCTGAGAAAGTCTCCGAGTAGATACATGCACACAAATATGTTAAAATATAATCTTTTCCTAACCGTAGCACACTGGCTTTTTAAATTCTTGTATAATTTTGAATCTGTTTGGATGGTTGCTATAGTGTTTTAATTTGGTGACTGAGATAAAATCGTAACGATACTATCTAATAATATTAATTTATATACTACCTTAGTATTAACTTATTACAATAGTTTCTGAGCTATGTTCTGAACCATATATATATATTGTATAATATTATCCAGGAAATTTCTCATCCATGTGCACAAATTCAATTATACTTGAAGTAGTACGTGATCCAATATTACATTCTCGATTTACCCCTGCATTCTTATTCAGCTGGTTGGGTAGGATATTCCAATGATACAACTTGCTTCGAACTTGACCGAAATTCCAAGCAAGAAATGCCATACTACTCTGTAACAGTTTCCATTTCGCTATGACCAGGATCCAAAAGCATTTCTATAGGGAATCGTATGCTGTCACATAATCTAAATATAGACGTTCCTGATAGAAGTCAATTACAGCTTTGTGAACAGAGGTCACCTTAAAATTGGACGAAACAGAAATTCTTGGTGCACTATGAAGACAAAATTCTTTCTTCACGGTAAATATGCAAGGATATTGTGAACAAAATCACTCTTTATGCATTGCGAAAAGTCAATTGTAATATCTGAATACGTCAGGGATAGTTTACCGCGATGAGCGAATTACAACACGCCTGCATGAAGTATACAGAAAACAACTATCGATAATTATATTAAAAATTCACAATTAATTTCAATTTCAATTTAAAAAACTAACTATGATGAATGAGTAACCTAGATAAATTTCAGTTAAAGGAATTTAAGTTCTGTTCAGAAATTAAGTAAGAACAATATTTATCGTTATAAACTAAATTAATTATTACTTTTTTGCTAAAAATAGGAGTCTGAATTGTAATCGTTACTAAATGTATTTCCCTGTTGACAAAGCTCATACTTTGATATTTGAAACTCTCACAGGTTTTATCGCTTATTTACGATTATTAATCTAACTTTCACTTTATCTTTACTAAAAGTGACTCAAGAAAAAAACCCTTAAATTCACCATTGATCAAATTACTTCAATTGAAAAACCATCGGCCTGGATAACACTTAGATGAATTATTAAAGAGATATATAAGAAGTATAGTTGTTACGTCGAATAAAACTTGCTCCCGAGCATCTTCGTTGCTCATAAATTACTCTACTCTATGAGAAGAGAACTTACGTTAGACATGGCTGGAATATTTCACATCGAGTCGCATAAAAAACCTTTCCCCGAATCGTTATTCTTCTCTTTTTGTCTCCGCTTATTTGCCTCCTGCTTCCTACCACATGACTCCTTTTTTCTGCTTCGGATGAAAAACGAAATGCGCAAGTCACACGAATCTTTCGAATAAAGAATACTCATTTTTCAGTTGCCATGGGAACTTTTATTTCAAAAGGGTGGATTCCTACTCGTCATTCAAATTCCCGAAATTAATGGAGCAAATAAATTGTCTCGTATTAATTAAAGTTTCTTAAGCAATCGAAATGGAATTCGACGATAAAAAACGAAAGTGGGGGAAAATCAGTATGGGAAGAAAGAATGGAAGTTGGTTTAATTTAAATGCCCACGCTGCGAAGGAGGGGATCTTATCCAAAGTTAAATCCATCCATTAAATCTTAAATTAAACATCTTATCTGCTGTTAGGGTAAATTTTCTTCTATCTCGGAAATGTTAAGCAAATATGATCGGCGAGGATTCTGATTCTCTCCTGTAAAATAAAGAATATAAATGGCGATCAAAATATTTCATCGTTACAGCTAAAAACATTAAGTATTTCTTACTTTATTACATTTTTGTTATAGATTGGTTCTATAATATTTATGGAATCAAATAGAGTAACTATTAATTGTCTCTAGTAGGAGATTTTTTAAAAGAAGTTTAATATTAACTGAAAATAATTTAACAATTTTTATGATTAATCTATTCTGGTATGGCTGGATGAACTTTCACAACTGCAAGAAATAAGTCAATTATCTATCTGTCTATACTAAGTTGAGAGCTCGTCGACACTGAAGTATTCTGTTTTCATTCTTACAGTTTATGCACTATATTTGTTAGTCGAGCTTTGAGAATGTTTTATGACACTAATCTCTTGAAAAACTTTTTCCTGTTCCTCATATCACAAAAGGTTTTCCAAGTTATATGTTACATGAAATAATGTAAGTCTGACACAATTTTCACGTGATCCTTTTCAGGAAAAGAACCTTTGAAATCATCTAAATAGGGAGATTTTCTTATATCTTACTAATGTCTTAGCCCATTATTGAATGGTAAGACCAAATCCTCTTAATGGTAAAGTTAATAGATTAACACACACATTCCATGAAATGAATATCATCGGATAACCTTCTTCTGATAATTCTTTAAGAGCAGATAGAAGAATCGTTTCTCAACCAAATTAATACAATGATAAAATAACCCAATCCCTCATTATACATTTACATAGATATAATCCTTTACTCACACATGTTCATCACGTTTGCCTTACGCAAATAACTTTGGAAGATGTAATGTTAGGATTTAAGAGTATGTGGGGCACGTATCTTTTTTGGAAGAATCCCTGAACTTCAATAAGTGAAACGTGAACGCCATGTTTCCACATGTATAAGATGTAATTTGGTAGAAAAATTCAAGAATTTTTTTCCTAATGCTTTTCAAATTTTTTCCATTCATGTACAAAATATTCCATGTTGATTTATATTTTTGAATTATATGTATTGAATGAAAAGAGCAAGTATCAATGCATATATAAAAGGCACCAAAAGAGAATAAAATTGACACTGAAAGCTTGTATTCAAATTTATATCGCTCAGCAAATTAAAAGTCCTAAGTCCTTAGGTAAAAGAAACAGTAGACTTTAAATATACGATGATACTTAGTGATGGAAATAAAATCTTCAGAACTCCAATTAAATTATAATAGATATCTTATAAATCTTTCTTACAGAGTGGATGAAATGAAGGAGCACCAATGGTATAACTAATTTAACATCTCGCAAAGAAAAATTTAATGAACTTTAAATTTTAAATTCAGACCAAATTAAGGTAATATTTCCTTCTTTGTAGCCAATAAAGAATTCGTGGAGGGGAATATAAAAATGCTTCAAAGATGAAATTCAGACGTGTAAACTAATGAAGTTTGAAGCACTTCGATGGAGAAACCTTGTATATTAACTTACTTAATCAGTTAATTGAATTTCTATCTTAATAGTGTACTCTTACGGTTCATCTTTATATTTCATGGAGTTCCATGCTGATAGTATTTGGACACCGAGAAGAAGTGGTGCCGCTTTTAAAAAAACTTTGAAATAGGTAGGAGCGGCAGAGAAATACATTTGAATAAATTAAATGAAGGGTATCTAGAAAGAGTTTTAGTGAATCAATGATGTCAACTCACTCATGTTTCTATACTACGAAATAGAAATATAAAGAGTATCTGAGGTTTTAAAAGCAAGGGTTTTTTGCAATCTGTAAAGCAAAGAAGTGATTCCATATTTTCAAATTTTCTTTTATTCTCAAAAAATTCAGTTATTTACCTTTTAAATAATGGGTAAGATTCCAGTAATAGAATAGTTGAATACCGTTCGAGTATGATTGAATAAAAATCGAAAGAAATAATATTCATGAACATTTTAGGATTGTTATTTAATCAACTGTGCTTGAAAATTTAAGAAAAATTCTCAGAAAAATAAATTCTCTAGAATTTTATTAGGTTTTTTGCACAATAACCTCATATAAAAGAAAAAGTGATTTTTAGTGGAATCCAGAGGAGCTGCATTCCATGGGGATGACAATTTAATGAATATGATTAATAAAATTATATAGTTGTTCCTAATGTTGAATCCTTGATTCATGCAGAGGAAAGATTCTATTAAAATTTCTCTGAGATTTTATTTGGAGAAAAAGAATTTAATATATTCGAATTTTATATAAATCTTTCAATTCATGTAAAATAAATTTTAAAGAGAATCTGAATTAATCCTCAAAGACGTTGGGAAGGAATGTAATTTCATTTAACTATATAATTATTATTTTTACCTTCCTTAGAATTAAAGATTATCGAATTTGATGAAACAAAGCATGCTTTATGAACCTTTACAATTTGGAAAAACCAATAAAAAGACCTTTGAATAAAAACGATAATAGAGAGGAGAAGTGTACATACATATCGCACAAGCTTAAAGGTGATGGAACAGGAAACAATCTTACCTGCAAGAAAATGGAAAGAAAAATCATTTTTTTAGAAAATATGGGGAAACGTAATTTAAAATTCTAGATTTGCTCATTGAATTTATGAAAAACTTTTTAATGATGGTTGCTAATACGATTCATATTACCCCCGTTCCTAAATTGTTTATTGTTGAAACCGTATTTTAAAATACGCTGATATTCTTCTAAAAGAATCCAGATGCGTTGGGAATTAATCGTAGCATTTCTTCAATTCCTATACAGTTTTTCGTAGAAGCGAAATCCTTGAATTAAAAAGCAAAGTACAATTCTATTTATTCTTTACAAATATGTTTCAGTGGCCAAATAAGCTACAACACGCCGGAATACTCATCTTCTTTTCCATTATTATTCTTTTAAAATAGAACTTCTCTCTTATCGTCTAGGCATCCACAATAATCGATTGCCTTAAAAGATATATATTTTGTTCATACGTTGTCTATCTCTGCGCCTCGTGCTCTGAGGTTTTATTCACTCCTTTCATCACAGTCACAAAATGTAACCATGGTTACAAAGGTTTCTGGATTGTTTTCCTTCTCCTAAAAGTTTCTTCCTAAGAGACCTTTCAAAAGGCATCTTCATTGAACTTCCTTTGTTTTTAATAACTCTGGGGCAACACACTCAAGAATCCTCATCCATTCCGCTGTATCTATTGTCAAACATTTCTTCGATACATAAGAAATGTAACGTTTGTATGTATGTATAGTTCGGATTTCTCAACCTACTTCGAATTCAAGACATTTTTTTAAGACACATTACTTTTAAACCATATTTCAAGCTATGTCTTTGTTAGGATGTCAAGATGTTCAAGGAAAGTTCACTGATTTACCAGGCGTTTAAATGCAGAAATACTCATCAATAAATATATACTTGAATATAGATTATCGCACAACTGTAAAAAGAAATAATCGTGCTGTTAGGATCTTAAAATATCTATAAGTTTCAATATTTCATAGCCATACGTATGTTCATCTTCTTTGATCTATTTAAATGTTTTAAATAAATCTAGAGCAATAAAATATAGCTAGAAGAGGTTAATACTCTTCAATGGAACCAAAACTCATAATGCTCGCGAAAAATTATTAAAAAACGTATCTTTGGAAACAGTAAATGATATATAATTGAGTCTAATACGAGGCAAAACCTTGTCTATACACTCGAAACCACGGACTGTAATAAATTACCCTTTGTAATTGTTTTTCTTAAAGTCAATTTATCCTTCATTATCATCACCAGATTCAATTCCCTCTTTCCTTCTTCCTACCAACCTTTTTTTCGATTTTCTTGTTTAAAAGAAAAACCTTATCTCCCTCGTATCATGTATTATCTAAACTGCTTTTCCCAACTAAGCTCAGATTTCCCATCTCATAGACATCATCCCCGTGTTCAATACCCATCAAATCGATCTGTCTACGCGGAAACTTCAAAATTTGTATCGTATTTCCCTTTCAAATCAATTTCATCCATAAACAAAAGAATAGCATGTCATATTTTCCTATCCCAAGTCGATGGGAATAATTTTGTATGTTTTTGTGTAAGTGAAGGAATTATTTCTTACTCCCTCTTAAGCATAAGCTTGCATTTTATCCTCTTGAAAATGATTTACTTTTTTCGTTAAAATGAGCAATTTTTAAAATATTTCTTATATAGAAGCTACTGTATTTTTTGGAATTAGATCTTTACTAAACACTCATATTGTAAATACACATTCATCAGATTCGAATTCACATTGAGATTTTAACTGAAACAAATCCAAGAAAAATTCTTAACTCCATACATATGAGAGAAATTTACACCAACAGAACTCATTTGAAGATACATGTGCGTAAGCAAATGATTAGATAACGAATTTAGCTCAGACTTGTTCCTTAACTGCTTATAAAATTTACTCAGATATTGTTGTCAATAAAATGTTATACCAACTAATGAGCATCCAGTCCAAATGTCGTGTATACTCGCGTTATTTCTCACTGAGACTCAAATATGTACTCAAGAAATAACTGAATACATTTTCGTTCCTTTTCCTAATTGCTCTGTAAGAGTAGATCTTAAGAAATGTTCCATCCAAATGTTAATAATAATTAAGCACCTGAAGTTTACGTAAATATTGACGGATAATACATTGGTTAAATTAAAAGCGAACGAAGCAACAGGTGGTACATTAAAACGAATTAGGTACTATTTACTGAATTATATCATTATTGAAGTAGTTGATTCGTTGAAAGTAACTAAAATGCTAAGGGTTTAAGAGGGGATCTTGAATTCTCTGTATTCTTATTCTCCGAAAACCAAATGTACTCTAGCAGTACAGAACGATAAAGGGAGTAACGGCAGATTTGCTTCTCCGTATGGAAGATGTTGGAGATATCTACAAAATGTGCGTAATGATGAGTTCTTCAACGGAGAGAAATAAAGTTCCGTTTTGAAAGAAGAATTGTATCGGACATCTAGGTATTTTGAAAACCATGTAAGATAAGAGGAACGCAGAGGCGAAAGAAAACGACGATAGAGGGTAGCGAATCATTAAATACAAATCCAAAGAGACAGATAAATGAGTCACAAGATACGAATACAAATGACAAAGGAATTTTCCTCTCTCTCTTCTCTTTGGGGAAACAATACCTTGCATTAAAGAAAGAAGTAGGTTTTTCAAATCCTGATTTGGCAACGATTGTCTGATTCGATTCTAAGCCAACAATGAATATGTTGCTTTTGATTCTCCTGCTCTACTTTCCCAATTTTCTAATCTAATATTATTGGTTGAAATTTAAACTTAAAATATACGAAAATTTCTTTGTGAAACAACAAGCAAATTCAAATAACAAATTCTTATTGAGTATTTCAAACGAGATAAACTGAGGTAGAAAAAATGTATTGGATAATATTATATATATATTATTATTATTAAATTATACATAAGCAAATATTTATTTGTAATTCGTACATGAATACTATCGACGAAAATTTAACACTGTGGAACTCTATCCTAAGTAAGAAGGACTAAAACATTGCATAATACTTTGCAAATACATAAAATAATAATTTAAAGTGTATGTATTAAACACCATACAGAGTATTTTCCAAAAGATACTGCCCTCGCTGAACATTAATAGCTTTATTTTATGAACCTGCGTGTATAATATTTTATGAATATCTTTAACTAAGCATAGTGTTCATTTCTATCAAAAACCTTTTATCTATTATCTATCTTTACTTCCCTATGGAGCGAAGGTGAAAGTGTAGCGTACATTTTACTCAAATACATTCCGTACGAACAAGCATTCTTCTCCGCAAAGTAAATTCCCTGCATTTCGTACGGAAATCCCCTTTGGGGAAGGTCTGCCAACTGAAGCAATATGCTGCGACGTCGGTATTACGAATTCCTAGAGATGACTTCCTCTAGCAATCCCATGGGATATCCTTGGCTATCCAAATTATCCTCGTCGTTTATTCTTAAGGCTGGTTTTAGGTTAAATCGACGTTATTGCATCTGAAGGACGGCTTTGTATTCTGAAATCTCCGAGTTATTCGTTTATTATTAGCTTTACGGAAGAAAGGAAAGATTTTCTTTCAATGGTTTGGGTGAAACAAAGTCTTAATCCTGAATAATTGGAATTACGAGAAAATAATCCGAGAAGGCAGTCCAATGGCGATCTTTCTAACTTTTCCTCGCTTAAAATAATTCAAATACTTATGTAGTTAGAAAAGGAAATTTCAAGATATTTTATAGGTCGAGAACAATAGAGAATCAGAAGTTTAAACTGTATGGTATTTTTAAATATTGTGGTATAATATCTAGGCCTAATACCGAGCTATAGAATAGAAAAAATATTGTTGAAATTACTGCTAGTAGGTGTGCCTCTGGTTGTTTACTACTTACGTTAACATTCTTTACAACAATTAATTTACGTTACTATTATACTTAATCGATAAATTTTCGTTGATGAAATAAAAATTATGGATAGATAATCCTTTTCCTCAGTATTTGAATAGTTATTAATAAATAAATAATTAGAAATTCATTTCTAAATAATGCGTAATTCTAAAAAGTATGTTTTATGAAAATATTTTATCGATTCTGATGTTTTTATCGTAGTATTTTTGGTATATAAAATTGTTGCTGAAGGAAAACAAATATACGTAATTAATACGTAATTTGTAAACAGATATATTATATAATTAATATTTATACTTAAAGGATTTGTGATACCTCTAGTCCCATAAAACATTATACTATAATAATAACTCAATTCTAGTGAGGAATTTCAAAATCCTGTTACATAGAAGATTTCGTACAGCTGTATAAGATGGAGAACACTTCATATTTTCGTGTGAGGAGAGTTCATCACAGTGACAGAGAAATGTTGCTGTCCAGTGGCATTCTGTTTGCCATGTCATTCCTCTCAGCTTATCTTCCCGAACACCTATCTTTACCTTTAATACAACGAGGAGTTCAGTAACCGGAAAATTCGGAGAGCATTAGTTATCCGTTGTGTCCCCGTGTACTTTTAACTCATCCCTTCCTAGGCTTATGAAATCATGTCAACACCCGACCGCGTAAATTACTTCGGGAGACTAAGAGCAACGAACCCTATGAAGGCAATACGAGGGAGGATCAATAGCTTCTCATAGGTTTTAGAGGTTCATAAGATAATAGAGTCGTTGGATTTTTTAAATCTTTTTTTGAGACTAGACTCAGGTTATGATAGCTACGAAAATTAATTTCGATGGATCAAAATTCTGTGAGTATCTAATGAAAAACGGATTTCAGAAAATAACTTTATCCCTAACTTTGCCCTCCAGTTTTCATTATTCTCTATCGATCTTATAAGCTAAAATTTTTAGGACCAGCAGCACAAAAATGAACGTTTTTAAAGCTTATAACCAAGAGTCTTATAGAAATATATCTATGACCATATGTAAATAATACGAAGGCAATTTCGCCAATTCTGATTAATGCACAATAAAGAAAAGTAAATTAACTTAGATTAGTTATTTCTTTCGCCCAAAGTTACATATTATATATTCATGTAAAATAACTGAGTATATTTTCCTAATGAAAACTCAGAATTTACGTATGAAGCCTCAATACTTTAAATCTTTTTAATCCTTCTTTGGTAAAAATAACAGAGTTAATTATTTAACTTTGAATATCTAAGTTACCGTCCCCAAAATTTTGTACCCTAAGCTTTTACTCATTTTTTAATCCTAAATTCTCTAAGGTATAATCCATTACTTTAATGAGAGATATTTTGGATTTTATTGTATTTATAATTATATATATTTTATATTCTAATGTATTAATTATTATATATTAGTAAGATAGAATTAGAATGAAAAATCGTTTTTTAATACATTTTTCAGCACATTACTATTTTACTATTGAATATCCGAATAACCTCTTAAATTGAGTGTACGGAATATTAGAACAAAAATGTTTTTCATAAACCCTAAAGACTCCTCTTACTTAAGGAAAACTTTAGGAAACGGTTTGAAAATTTTTAAATGGAAATTATTTCTAATAAACATTTTCATTAAAAATATTAATTTCATTGGCTTAAAATAATTTAATTTTTCTCCTATTTATTTCTACTTGCAAGTAATTTGGAAAATTCCGAACCCTTCGAGCTTCGCCCTACACCTGCTGGAGAAGAACCATAGAAGCAACTTCAAACCTCGCCGGCTCCACCAGGAAGAGAACTCCCGAAGACTGGACTTACTCGAAGAAGTGGAAATTAGGGGTTTTCCCCAACAAAACCTCACAAATGAAACATTGTTTCAAAACCCTTCACCCCTTCTTTCCTTACCTTACAAAATATTCCCATGATGCACCCACGCCTCCCTTCCCCTCTACCCTCCCTCCCTCTCCAACAAACCTATATAATCCCTAGCAAAACACCATTCCTTGCCTGAGGATGTAATTTCATATTACGAAACCGGTTGCAAATACAGTAGACTCTCGATAATTCGAACCTCGGTAATTCGAAAACCTCTATAATTCGAAGAAAACCCTCGGTCCCCCGAGAGAACCTCTATAATTCGAAGAAAATCAATGTACTTTGGTCCCCTCTATAATTCGAAGTGAAGCTAGACCGGCCCACTCCACAATTCGAAAAATTGTTCATTTCATGGAAAGTGTCGAGGCAATTTTTCCAAGAGCTTGCCTCCCTCCGATGTCTATGATTCATGCTACACCACCCCTGAAATGCTTTAGTGCAGTTTCAGCCTTAAAATGGACCCTGTACGTTATGTCTTTGTCGCTCTGTTGAAGAAGTCATCGCGGCTGTTGAAGAAGGAGAAAAAAGAAAGATATAGCTCTTCGTTTTAATATTCCGGCATCTACCTTATCAACTATCCTGAAGCTGAAGAGTGCTTGGAACAGACTTCCAGAAGTTCCCATAACTTTCAACGATTATGTTAATATGTTGATTAATTAATGATGTTGTCACAGCGGGTACATTGTCTGATGAAGACATTATGAAACAGTCAATTGTGGTCAGTCAACAGATTTCTAACAGTGAAGATGAAGACGACGATGTTCCGATGGTGTCTTCCAAGGAAGCAACCTTTTTTTAAAAGGGTTGCGTCGTTTTTTCTAACAGTCCGAAACGGATAACATCCAATCTGGTTGTGTGGGTAAAGCAGTGAGCACTTTGGAAAATGCTGTGGACCAACCAAGCGACCCAAACGAAAATAACCGATTTTTTATGAAGAAATGATACAACTTTTTTATAATAAATAAATTGATCCACATGCATTATTATAATATGTATTTTTGTTTCTACCAGCATTCACAATCTCATACAATGACAAATAAAATGTAACTTTCTTCAATTCGAATTTTTACTTTCATCCCCTCTTTAATTTGAACTCTCGCTATTTCGAAAAACTCGATAATTCGAATTTTTTGTTTGGTCCCTATAAATTCGAATTATCGAGAGTCTACTGTATAACAATTTTCTGTGGAAATTTACAAAGTTATTTTTATTACTATGGCATTCCACGAAGTCACGCCTTCTCACATTGATTTCATTCCGAACCCTAGACCAATTAGAATACCAATGATGCTGTAAAAATATATTATTTAAATTTTTAAGGAATTCGTTATTCTTGTGCCAAAATATTTTTTAATAGTAAACATAAGCGATGAGATAACTATGCTAGGTCCTTGGAGATAAAGCGCGTGATTACCCTGCGGAAGTAATTTATTTCGTTCTTTCAATAGTTTTGATCAATAGGATCTCTGAAAAAATCTATCGGTGTACGATAGAGACAAATATTCTGTTTCCTAACGGATAAAGTTCCAGTTATCGATCAATGTTTTCATTGAAACCTTTCGAATTTTATATTTCCACTCCTTCAATAACCTTCCGTCACTCATAGGGCAGAGTCTGTCACCATTGGTAACACTTTTAATAGATGGCACTCATCCAAAACTTAATGGAATCCTTAGTTTTTCCATCCTTTCCACTTTCCCTCTTTCGGACTTGACATTAGAATCAACAGGTGATAGAGAATTCGGCCTGTCATCGATCCATCACTTCGTTAACGAGACGATTAAATCTCGAACAAACTCCGTTTTCTCGTCATGCTGAGAGCCAATCACGGCTGACGAACTTTGACAGCTTAGATCAGAAAACAAATGACTAATGCATCCGTTCAGATCGATACAGAAATACCAATGATTTGTTCTTTTAATGCCATTTCAGTGGGATATAGAATTCATGTTCCATTTTGGGGTACTACTGATGATAGAGAGTGATAATATTTTTAATAAATTGGATACGTTCATACATTGTAAAGAAGCGAAATTCTTCGTAAATATATACTCAGTTCATAATCTGAAAGTATTATCTCTGCATCGAGAAAACAGATAATTAATAAATGACTGGACTAAGAATATTATTCGCTGTCTATCAGTACTTAGACTTATAAATTTTAGTACTTATAAATCTTGCCCACTTTAAATCGTTAATTTTTCTAAATTTAAAGCGCTATAGATTTATAATGTATTAGCTTGAAATTATTGAATGCGAATGTAGATAAAAAAAGTTCATAATTTAATTTTTCATTCATATTTAGATCTTAATAGTGATACTTTTCCATGCAAATAACTATCATGATTATATTCTATTTTTAAGCATAAGATTGGCAACTAATGAATAATACTTTTCTTTTAGGATAAAAAAGTGTAAGAATGTGCTTATAATATCTCAATGTATTATTCATTATTAGAAAAACTTTAACTTTGACTATTGATGGAAACCCTTTTCTAAAATAGAAAGAGGAAATTCTCCGATCCATCAACATTGAATCAGTCAAAGATTTCCTTTAAGAATATATTCTTCAAACTCCATCTCGAACCACTCTTTCCCTCAACAAAGACACTGTTTGCTTGACGAAATGACATTCACCATTATCTCGATAATGAAAGAGTGATTATTGGAAGTTTGAGGACAAAAATGCTTTTCGGAGAGTTTTTTTCTATTGTATCAGCTTTTATCCGAGATATCTGACTGCAATACGAATAGCTGAAACAATTATTATAATATAGTCGCTCAATTCTGGGGATGATTGTCGTATGCAACGAACCATTGTCTAAATCCGTTGCTTGAAGAAAGAATGTGAATGAAAAAAAATTGAATTTGAATGGAAATCTTACAATGCCAATGTCAAGAGCAGATTATATGAAGTTATTGTTCCTTGGTATACATAAGAATAATATAACAATAATGACCCAAAACTTATACTCTTATATTAGAGATGCAAATACAATTAAAATATTCCTAAATTTTGGATTTTAAAATACAATTAAAATTGTTTTAGTAATCTAATATATGAAAGAGATTAATTTGAGAATATCTACTGTGAATGAAATGTATGTTCATTCTCATATCGATAAAATAACTTAAGAAGTGTATGTAATGCTGTCATCGTAAAATTTTAACACTTAAGGGCACAAACGAACTTTTTTTCTTTCTCTTTTCTCATTAATTTCACTAATTAGAGAGATAGGTGTTAAATAGTAATGGTATACTGTGAATTAAAGTTCAGGTAATGGATTGGAGGTGATTTACGGAAGAAGGAAAGTACGTCACTGAATTGGCTGAGAACTCTCTTTTGAGTGGGAGTTTTGTGTTTGATTAGATTTCCGCTTGATTGATCACGATCCGTGAATCTACCAATTGCTGAGTGTGCAGCGAGAGTGACAGAAGAGAACTTTGACGGTTGAGATAGAAAAAGACTAGAATACTATGAAAGAACACATACAGAGTTTTGTTGGACCCAACGCTTATTTGCTATGCATTATCTAAATTCCCATAAATAGTATAATAAATCGAATCTTCATTTACTTGAAGCCTCCCCACCACTATTGCATCTAAGGTTAAATTGTCCAAAAATGAAATAGCTTTAATACGTATAGTATAGGGTGAAAGGCAGTTCAATATGAATATTTATGCTATGAAATTAAATTTTAAAAGGAAAATTTAAATAGCGATTACATGAATCATGTATAAATATAAGTATTTCGGTATATGATCAAATAATATATATATATATATACATATTGTATGAAACTTAATAGAAAAGATTTTTTTGTCAAAATATATAGCAAATCGTAAGTATTAGCGTCAAATCCAAGTAGGAATTAATTTCATCTTCATGCATTTATTAAGAGAATACAAAAAAATCACTATTTGAAATGTTACGAGTTTAATTCATCATTTAAATTATGTCTTTCGAATACATAGACAAGAATTAGACTAAGACATTTCATTCTTTATGATTAAGCTTCAAACACATATATAATTCTATATATAAATTATATATTATTCAAATATCATTTACCTCAATATCAACGTTATAAATTAGATCTCCTAAATTTCTTAATATCTAACGGATTGAGATTAAACAGAATAATACAGACGATGTAAATGGATGCTATAATCTCTATCTAGATTCTAGATAACAATAGCACCATAATATACTTCCGTTGCACCAACGCGCAGGGAACTAATTTCCATTTTAATTACACTGTGAACTCTTTCAGAGGGAGTAAAGGTCATCTCTTAGTGCTTATTAACGAGAAAATATTCTTTTTTTAGAAGGCGAGAATAGAGGTGATGAAGATCTCTTTGAAATTAAAATAATAAATAAAATACATACAAAATCCTCCGCATCTATGTATTTTTTTCTTAAATGTTTAGTTATAATTTAGTATAAAATATTTTCATTGAAATCACCTTAAGAATAATAATATATGAAACATCATTGACAAAAATCTCAGTTTGTATGAATCGCACAATCGTATTGTATTAAATAATACAAAAGAATCGCAAGTTTTATGGTTATTTAAATTTATGAGTAAAATTGAGACAAGTATAAATAACTATATAAAAGAAAATGTTATGATATATAGGTTTTTCTCTTTTAATAAAAAATTGATTTAGATTAGCCAATTATAAAAATTACAATTGAATAGTCAACATTGCCTGATTGTTGTGTCATTTGCAACATTGTTCGATGTAGTAATTCAATTTCCAATTATTAGTTATACTGGAAACAATGCTTCATAATTGTTCATCGTTATAGGAAATCGGATAAACAAAAATATGAACGGTTTTTACACTTTTATGGGATTGGAAAAACACTTTAATTTAAATTTTCATCGTACGATTTTGTTTTGGAGCATGAAAATTCTTTCCCCATCCATGTGATTCTTCGTAACTCGTTATTACATACGCCTTTTAGTACGTAATTAACGTTGGGGGAAAAATTATCCGAAAATCCTATTTCCTTTTATCGGACTTTACTTTAAATCTGTCCTTTTAAACGATTTTCCTAAGCTAGCTCAGCCCTCTCGTGTTCCAATTCTCGTTAATACGCCCTCTTCTCTTCTTCACCGTTGCTAACCGCATTATAGCCGCACCATGGAAACTGGTATTTAGATAGAACACGGTGGACTAAATTTCATGCTCATTTGCTGAATTCATTATTCCAATGCCTTTACACCCACTCAGTTGTGCGATTCTAAATTGCATACTTTCTTCGTGGAATTTTATACTAACCCATTATCTGCAGCATTCTATTATCGCATACCGTACTATGCAGCTGCATTTACTTCTGTAGGGTTCCCGAGTCCGTGTGGATAATTAAACGCGTTTAAAGAAATAGGACAGCTTATTTTCCTAATCAGCCGAGATATTCTGTGCAGATTTGTTTTACCAATTTTTTGAGCAGATTTTCGTAATTGCGTTCGAGGAATCCCATCATTATACATCCTCTCATTTGGTAATGAGATCATCCAGCTAACTTGATCGTTGAAAGCGATTTACAACGCAAACTGGACTGGAACTTAAAAATAATAGAATACCCATAAATTCACTAATTCCTCCCGAATAATTAGGGATTTTGCTCTTTTATTTCGTACGTAAATCTTCATTCATATAAACATTCATTCCCTAACGTTAGGCATGCATTAAAAATTTATTCGTACTGAATTACATTGAATTATAATTGGATTTATTACTGAAAACACCTTCGTTTTAGGAAATTTAATGCAAATTTTTATCAGCATTCCAAAAAAAAATTCTGTAAGTATTTTCATTAAGATCTTTTAAATAGTATGATCCTAAATATTGCATCAGATCGAATATCATACAAACACTACCAACCACTCTTTTAATATTTCAGAATCGAATACGTATTCTTCTTTTAGATGATTCGTAAAATGACTTACTGATCCAAGATTCGTAGGCTTGGAAAACGCTAGACAAAATATTCAACTGCAATCCCCTCAACACATTGGAAGTAAACGATACACTTCACATGCAAGTTTCATGATGGAACTAGCTATTGGGGAAATCAATTTATTATCTGATTGTTGGTAACTGAAGAGTAACCCATGGATGAAAATATTCAGAATATAAAAAAAAGATAGGTGTGTATATATCTTAAGTGACGGTAAGCAGAGATTGAAGAATGAAGAGATGAAAAGCGTTTCATAGGAGAGATAAAAATTCCCCATAAAAAGAGTATTGCATAAAATATCAAGTAAGCATTTGATACGATCTGTGATAAACTGTCTTGAAATAGGTTTATAAAAATCGAATGGTCGAATCGAATCGAAAATCCAATCCCCTACAAAATTCTAAATGCTGAGCTATGTTCAACCATTTGCAGGGAACAAAATAAGACATAGAATGGGAATAAAATGGAATATGGAGATTGGGAAATTGCAATGGACGACAATTTCAAATTGTCCGTCGCGAAAATACGATTTCGCGATCGCTCGCTGAAATGGACATTCTAAAGTTGTAAGGGAAAAGCGGGAAAGTATTCTCTCTTCCCCAAATAAGTTAGAACAAAATCCAATATACCTCTGATTTTGTCTTTATATCCATCCTTCTGCCCTAAATCTTTCTCACGATGTAAGTGAAAATTTTATTTTCGGGAATACCGACAATATCAAGTGTACTGATTTTTACTCTTATCGTATTCCCATTAAATATTCGATAGCAATATATGAGTAAGATTATTATTTCATAAATTAAATAAGCATGTAAATAAATGTGTATATTATACATATATTATATGTTTTCACATAATAAATAAATTAATGAAATTATAACAGACAATGTACTACAAAGGTATGCTATAAATCGGTGTACAAAAATCGATATTTTTATGAGACATAATTTCAGTCTGGGATTTGAATAAGTAATGAAAAATGTTCATATACGTACACAGCTAGTATTTTTGTATAATAATTCTGTACCATGTAATCTTTTTATGGAAATAGTGTTTCACTTCTCTGGTAAGACTATTGATATTATTCCACTTTATCAAGTGGATAACGCATTCTTTAATTTAAACCAGTGAGAAAAATTTCAAAAATATTCACAAAACAGGAGAAAGGGAAATGGAAAATGAATTTGAAGAATGCATATGAAAGGGATTGAGGCGGTATACAACCATCGCTGTTACGATATGGGTAGTTGAATACCGATTCGACCACGATCGGAAACTGGAAAAAATTCTTTGACTTCGACATTCCGGAATTTTAACGAAGTGAAACGAAAAAATTGGAGAAATCGAATGGAATATAAGCGTATTTTTAAAATCCGTCTCAAATCTCGGATCACAGTCTATCCGATTCCCATTCTGAATATAAAATTTAGGGAGACTATCATCGCAAACGGTTCTACCTTCACATATAAATTTTTAAACCAATCAAATTCATAATCCGCCAAACTCAGCCATCAAAAGTGAGATTATATCTACATGGATGAATTAAAAAGACATTTATACTCTTAAACGGATTTTAGGCTGAAACTAATTTGCTGAATTTTAGTTTTCGAAATAGTGATGAAATGATGATAATAAGTTTCTCTAGTAAACCTTTTTTACATCAAGTTGAGTCAATCATCTCTTTCAATACTGAAAAGTAATATTACCTATATATATATATATATATATATATATATATATATATATATATATATATATATATATATATATATAATATAAACCAAATTATCTATTAACCATGAGAGCTTATTACCAAAATTAACCTATACTGGCTAAAAATAAATATTTCGAAATGAATATGTATTTCATTTCAAGAGACGGACAACAGGAGACAATTTATAAAGTAAGTATTTAAAATGACTTACCAAAGATAGCAGGAGTGTGTTAAGATTCAAACTTAACTACTTCTCCGTTATTTGATCGATAAATATCATCTCTATAGAAAAATTTACTGTTGTAAATTTTTATACTTCATCACAGGAAAAGAAAAAAGTTGAATTCGTTAGTCCTTCTTCATTTGAGCGGCGAAAGGGTTATCCTTTAGAGGCATATTTCCTTTTTAAAAATAGCGAATATAGTTAGAGATGGACTCAAATTCCATTTCGTCAAGCAGAAAGGTTCCCTCCATTTCCGCGAGACAATTAAATTGTCACTCAAGAACGCCTAAATTAAGGTGAGAAGTTCCGTTTTTGAACAACTCGAATTGGGGGAAAATTTGCATTGAAGGGCGGGGAAACAAAGAATGAATTTTCTCCAAAGGAAATTTACCTCTTAAAAAAATATGTTCGACTGAAATATAATAAAGTTTCATGAAAGAAGGGATTACGCGAGAGACAACGGTGCAGTTCAAAAAACTTTTAACACTTGTATACAATACCGCTTTTGTTATTACTCGATTTGAATAATCACCTTACGAACGGATATATTTTTAAAGATAAGGGGAAATAAAGGCAGTTTTCAAGTTTGAATCCACTCGAGTCTGTCTTTCCGAGTGCTCACCTTTAATTTCCAGTATTTTTCTTTTCTGTTTACAATGGCTACGCCAATACACCTTCTTTGTGGGCTTTAAAGACAATTCATATTCCATATTCTATTAACGCATAAAAATTACTTTTCCTTCATCAATAATAAGGCTAAATAGTTTATTGCAAATTTATCTATGCCTTATAGTTTATTCTTGCGTTTGTTATGGAAAATGCAACAATATCATGTGTGTATGTATATAATATAGAATAAAAAATTAAGTGAATTATAAAGCGTAAGGAACTTTTTTTTACATTTTTACTATGTAAAATTATACTTTATCAAAAGGTCTACTATAAAAGGGAATTTATAGTTTTCAAATCATGACTAAAATTTAACTCATCAATATCAACAAGAATACTCTGAGAGTAATATTTATATCTTTGCAGTATTTATTTATATTTTCTCCAGATTGAACTTCAAATTTTATTCTTTTAGTGTGAGATACTAATAAATATGCACATATTGTATTCGATAAATTAATGGATATTTCACATTAACGATTTGTTTGAATGAACAAGGTCACTCCTACAGAAACATCCCTAAAGAGAATTAATGGGTTTAAAAAAGTTAAAGGACTTCGGCAGTACACTGAGTGAACGTAACGTAGAGCCAAAATTTCAATAAAAGTGAAAAAGGCAATCAGTGATGAATTGGAATTGGTCGATACCGCATCGCTCCAAAGTGATTAATCCACATCAAACAAGGTCCACATCTGGGTTTATTGGCTGAAATTTAATCGAAATCTACGAGTAAATTGATGCACATCACTTTCTCTTCCATTTTAATTGGAATTCTAAAGTTTCAACATCGAAGGAATTACGAAATGATCTCAGAAATAGATTACATTGGGATTATTAAAATATTTTATAACTTGACTGTAATATCTTGACTCTAAGTCGATTACATACAATTAATATTGAAATTTAAACAAAAATATTTTTGCATTATAGATGTACATGTAAGTAAATGTGTATAAGTGTAAATGGATCTAATATGTTGTTTTAGCTTACATAAATGTAAGTGTAATGGTTGGAATTATCATTTAGTTTCAGCTATAGTTTACCAATGAATTTGTGTCTGCCTAAAGAATATATTGTAATAAAAAACAATACCTTTGTATTCTTTAGTTCATTATACTAATATTATTGAAACAAATCATTCAACAATGAAACGGAGAGAATCATTAACAGGATTGTCATTCGATGTTATGGATCATATGAATGTTCACTGTGAATACAATGTGTGGGTATTTATAACATTGGAGTTATAATCATTTTTTTAATTTTATGAGAGAAGCGAAAAAAGAAAATATAATTGTTAATAAATCCAAAAGATAAAAGTTTCATAATTACTGGTAAAATGGTGGATAATATCAATCATGAATGAGACTCAAGTGAGGACAATTAAAAATATTGTTGTTTACATACAAGAGATTTATAAAAACTGTCGAGGACTGGAGTCAAGCATGTTATATTTATGCTCACTCAGACGAGTTGAATTTCATTATCTCAAAAATCAACATTCATCATATATCTTTTTGAAATCATTGGTCCTCATTGGTATTCCAGATTTATGATGTTTCGAATTTCAAGCGAGAGTGCTTTATAGTTGACAATCTGTACAGAGCTCGTGGTCGAGTATTAAAGCCGATCTACCTGTTTTGAGAGTCTAAATCACTCGTCATTGAGTATTATTAAATTCGCGTGATTAAAGTACCAAAATGAAATACAAATAAACGATAATGTTATTAGATTCGTCATCGTACTGTTTAATGGAGAAAATAGAGCAGTATTTTCATAAGTTATAAATACAATATATGTCGATTACATAATTATGAGCATATCTGTGTTATGAGTTGACGTTAGAGGTATATTTATTTATTCTTAATTAACTAAAGAACTTTTAAAAGAGCAATAAGTTTGGAAGATGCGAATACATTCGCTTTTAGTGAATTCAATTATCTAGGTGTTTTTAGAATTGGGGGACAGTGAAAAAATTATTTGGACACATTCAATAAAATGATGATGAACCAGTTAATCAACGATAATACTGCCTAGAATTTTATTTGCCTTGAAAACCTGGCTCAGTTTAATTTGATCGTCAGCTCATTAGAAAATATCTGCCCTAAAATAATTTTGCAGTTACTTTATTCCTCACTTCATCAGGTTTTAAATAAGTTTTTTTTATAAACACAATTTTAGGAATTGTTCAAAACGAAGAATTTTGAAACACAGCATTTGGATTAGAATCCTTACCTAAAAATTTTACTGCTGAGGCTGAGAAACTCTTTATTCCAACCTAGAATCAAGCAATGTATTCCCGATCAAGTTTTAATTGAATGCATAAAATTTTATTACGATTTCTCAAACATAATTATCCACCGAATTGCTTATCTCTTCCTTTCTATATCCCAACTAAACCTCCAAACATTGTCTTCTCTAGGCTAAGCTATTCCAAAAATCTTTTGACATGCATCTGGACGGAATACCAGAAATTCCGGCGCGTAGCTGGAATTCGTCTTGCCTTCTAAAACAGAACAGATTATTTTTGCCATTCCTCTGAGACAGTATCATACTTATGCACGTTTCGAATGTTCATACGTCAGAACAGTTCTAAAAAACTTTGGTTTAAACAAATTGTATAATTTTGCTGGAAGAATTAAACTTGTAAATGAAATATCGTACAAGAAACAAATATATAGATATTCTTTGAGCTACTTCACCCAAGGTCACTTGTGGCCTTAGGTCTTGGTAAGATTAAAGCTATATATTCTGCGCTTGTTGAAGCTACAGGTCGACCTAAGCTAGAGAAACTGGATGGCAGACTCGTTGGTTTCTTAGCGACAGGTGTGCATTCATTTCCAAAGTTTTACAGTTAAAGATGGACGCTAAAATGATTAAAGAATAGCTGTGAGCAAAACGATCCGTCATTAGCAACAGTAAATATCCATTGCTCAAAAATTCAAAAGATATTGAGTTTTATATCCGCATTTTATTCTTTTTTTGTACTTGAAAGTGTTTTTAATCTGGAATCTGTTCTAAATTTGGAGTAGGAGTGAAAGGATCCTTTCCTTTCAACAAAAGCCTCACTGACGTAATTTTATATTGAATAATCACTTTCAGTCGTCATAGTTCATGATTCAAACAGCATTTTTCAGAATTGAGAAATATTCAAAATCTCGATGAAAACAGAGAATTTGTGAACGAGAGAATTTTTATGGTAGAATTCTCTGAATAAAGTTGCAATCAAGAGAGATCCTTCGAATAGAAATAATCGAGTTAGGGAATCCACAAATAAAATATGTAATCGATATCGGAATTGTGAACAAAATATCAAACGTGCAAATTCGTGGCTGTGTACTGTACCTTCTAGTTCTTCTGTTGTCAATATTTCATACTTCGATAATTTTCATACGCTTAAATCCAAATAAAACTATGTACTATACACTACAATATACCTATAAACGCCAACAAGATATACATACATACATACATACATTGGTCTTTATTAGGCGAAATTGGGACTAAAAAGTCCCATCTTCCATTTAACCTAAATACATTAATTTAGTTAGTCACAATAATATTAAGATAATAAATCAGATAAAGAGAAAATATTGTACATAGATACCTACATAATTTTCTTTGGTCTTGATTTTGAATTAAATGGCTCTTGATATTATTATCTATCATGAAGTATATATATCTTCATTCTAAATCTTATGCATATGTATTTATGTGTATAAATATATACTCCCTATAGACAGAATTAAATGGTCCTTGATTTTATAATCTATTTCTATTCAATCATAAGACTAAATACTAAATAATGAACGTTAAATAAATGTAATTAGGGATGCAAAATGATCTCACTGGTAGATATTTCAAACATGGCTTCCGAATTCCTTTTTTATTGAAATGTATCTTGCTTTACGTGACCTAGATTTCTCCTCAGCCTGTGGGGGTATTTCGATTCGACTCGTTTAAACCAGAATTTGATTCTCCTTACGTCAGATACGCAGTTTCCCATTTCAAAATTACTTCTCTCGGTCGAATGAACATTTATTAATGTTCGTGCTGTTCTTATGAAACCGTTGTATCAATGCTGGGAAAGGGAAGACTTATGAATACCGAGGGTTAATTGAGCTTTTGTGTTGGCGAGGTTGCGAATTTAATAGCCTTGCTCTCGTTCATCCCTCGACCACCACCCTCCAACTTTGTTGTAAAAATGAATACAATACACTCTTTTTAGCACAAAAACAGCTGTTTTGGTATTCAGATATACGTGTTTTCAGTTCGTTAAAGGTTTTCGATTCGCAATTAGACTTTGTAAAAACTCAATAACAGATTTTTCTCCCACACGAATGCTTTAATGGAATTGAATCGATGTTCAGTATTTATCTAAATATAAATTATCAATTTCGAGTAATATAATTTTGTACAATATAAATAAAGATATAATTATAAGATACATTTAAATAATAAATTAAACGGCACAGTAATAAAAACATACGGTATGATTTAAAGATTTAAAGAGGGAGAAACTTTAAAATCTAAAGTATCAAAGTATAAAGAATAAGTAAGTAATTTCCAACACGATAAATTTATCAACTGAATTTATTTAATTCGTGCAAAGATTCCCAAATGATCAATATGCCATGTCCTGATCCATGATAGTGTCCGTTGCTCCATAATAAAATTATGGGAGTTGTTTTAAATTATGAGAGATTAGCCAAAATAGAACTATAGAAGTGTTCGGTCTTCCGTGGGCGTGACAAATTAACGTGAAAGCGCTGCTAAATATAATAAGTAAACTTCTGAACGCAAATAGTTCAGAAAAGGTCATTTCAGTTAAGAAAATTATGCTCATGAATGTGAAGGAAAGACAGAAAGTGGTGGAAAATGACGTAGGATTAGAAACGGGAACTTATATTTCCTTAATATAAGGCTTAATTTCCGGGGATGTCAATTTTCCAAAAAGAAAATAGGTGGTGATTATGAAAACGTAAACAGGAGTGCACAAGAGAAATTACATAGGAATAATATTCCCTAGCAACGCATTTACTCTGAAAGATAGTAATTGGAAGTTAAGATGTTCCTATGATGAGTGTTTTTGTGTGCCGGAAGATCATGAAACTAAAGTCATAATCAACAAATGAGACTTCTCTCACTGTACATGTGTTAAGTGTATCTAAAATGAGTTCTTTTTCGAGCAATTAGATTCGTGTTGTACATGAATTATAGCTGTCAACGTAGGTCTTGGAGTAAACTTAGATTTTTATCGTTCTTACCGTATGATAAATACATATCAGATTCATTTTTCACGAGTCATTAAAACTTAACGAAAATGTGTTGAAATTTTATTTATGTTATCTTTTACTATTCAGTATTGCATTCCAAGAGAATAATAATCAATTATCTTGTTATAGTGAAATTTATGCTTTTCTGTAGATGCTATTGAAAATATAAATAAAGATAAATCATCAAAAATAGAAGTTATAACCTTTAAAACTCAATGGTAATGCAGTTATTTTATCCTTGTTTTTCCTTAACTATGTGTTAAATTTTGCGGACACCTTTTTAAGATCGATCATTTCATAATCGTACAACGTAAAACACATTTTTTTTTTCAAGTTTATGTGCTGTAAAGGAATTCGCCCATGACTAAATTTCTTATTTTCTAGAAGAAAGACACTAACGTATTTCTCCACATTTTTCAAAGGACTGGGAATTTTTTACAGACACTTGTTTTATTAATGGATAGTTTAGGTCTGACAGTAGCAGAAGGAATAGGTACTTTGGTACGGGAAACTGAAACAAATAGCACGTCTGAGTATGATGGAAACATTCAGTGAATTGTTCTAAACACAGCCTTTTGTGCTAGCATTCAAAAGGGTGCTCCGCCGTAATAGCATTTGAGAAGTAAGAAATCGGTTAGCTTTAACAAATCGCACGTAATGGTAAAGCATTATTCAAACTTAAAAAGTACTTTTCTCTAACTTACAGATGGTTTCTGCAAGACTCCTATATCCTGGCGTTCTTTTTAAAAAATATATCAAATCACTGTTACTGCATAATCTGTACTATTATATATTATGTAAATGGCACTATCCATTCTTCAGCAACGCATAATTACGCTATCTGTAATCCTATGAAATAAAAACATGTACACACTCAGTATTTAAGATTTTCTTAGGTTACTGACTTTTAAATTTATTTTTAGAATTTTCATACCCACTATCTAAATGACAGAAAGTTGCAGTATTGTCAATCAAAAAATGCGTAACATAACTCAGTTTACGATTAATTTTTCATGATCCATGTCAAACTCAACCTGATTTCTCTATTATTCTAAATTCAATTGAATTTTTACCTTATTTTTGGTATTTATTTATCCAATTGTACCCAGGTATATTCATAGATACAAGTAGTTAATTCAAAAATGCAGAACGTAAAATTTTTATCATAAGAAATGTTTTACCTAATAGGAAAAATCAATAAAATAACACTCAAAAGTAGTACCAAATATCCATCACACATCTTATAAGTCTCTTATTTGTAGCTTATATTTTGAAAGACAACAGGTGTATCTAATAATTCCATAGGATTGATATAAAATGAATGACCACCACAGTTGACCTAGGCGGTTTGTTCCGAACGATTTAACATCTTTTGATCTCAGGCTCGGTTGGGATACAGCGGCAATTTGTCAGTTTTCAGCTCCGCGAGGGAAGGAGTGGGTTCGACAAATACGATCTTGAGATGATATACTACAGTCTCTTGTGGTTACGGAAAGGTTATCTCGCGTAAGTCATACGCTGCAGAAAAAGCTTACGCCTAATCGATCAATCGATCTATCTAAACTCTTTCTAAGGGTCGATTTTTTTTATATGACGTAACAATCGATCAACGAATGGAAATATAACAAAGTCTTGTATATAATAAATGTAAATTATATTTAGTGGATCAAAAGGGATGTATCAGTAATGTACAGTAAGGAACTAATTTTATGGAAGCCTGTTCTATAATTAAAAATTTAGCAGAGGAATGTAGTTTTACAAAATCAAAGGGTAAAAAAATAAAATAGTTATTCAAAACAATAATTCAAATCGTTTTCAGCCAAGATTGCTAGTATTCGTACCTACATATATACATAGTGTACACACATATATATCCAGAAATTTTCTTAGTTTAGCTAATGTGTAACCTATATTTTCGTATTTACATATCTCAATAAGCTATAATAAAGAGATGAGGTAAGTCATAGTTTATTCTACTCTATTCCATTTGCACGTTTGATAAAAATTCAGTTTTGAAAATTATCCAGTATTAAGTCGCATATGATATAGCATTTATTTATACTACATCATATATTCTTTTCCATGTTAAACTCATATATTTCCATATTCTTTTCCAAGGTACGATAATAATTCCGTATATTCCACATTCAATGGAGGATTTTTTGCATTTAAAAGCGGAATGAATATCCCTTTCCTATGCAGCGAATTCAATGCTTCTTTTCCAAAATCGCTCCGTTCGAATGGAATTCCCGGACATATGGAACCCTCTCCATTGTTCATTCATTTTTCGATCGACTCCCGCTTCTTTTGTCTATTTAACTAGAACCATTCATCTTGTCTTTTACGAGATGAATAGACAGGGAAAAAAAGGTTGTCGCATCGTTACTATGGAACCGATTGTTAAAAAAGAGATTGGTAATGAATATAAATGCCGAATTTCTGTATCAAATATGCATTTCTATTTTTAAAAATTCCTTTAAATAGTCAATTTGGATAGATGATTCATTTTAAAGGGACCTTTCTGCATAATCGGATGATATAGTTTTTAATACAAGAATTTATTTTTGCTGTAAGCCATGATTGTTGAAAATTTAGGAATATCTTAGATGAATCAAATTTAAGAGATCTTTAATCATCCTTCCTTCCAAATTCATGCTTTTCTGATTTTTGACGCTTCCTTACCCGACGTATGCATCAATTCAACTCATCAACATCCGGAATAATAAGATACAATGTTGGAAGAATTTTAATTAGAGATAAAGAAGTGGAGATGGAAATCCACCCATGATAACATGGGGGAAAAGGAAATACATTAAAATCCGAGTGATGATTTCTGTAAAAATGAATGCATAGATAAGAAATATTGAAGTATAGACATAGAAAAAAATCAATACATTAGGAATACAAAAAATAAGGAAAGGTATTATCAAATTTACTGGAATCATAAGAGGATTTTTCTAAGGAAATTAAGTGATACACAAATATTTTGGAGAAATGAAATAACTGGTAAACTAAATTCTATTCTTTCCACAGTTTTATTTATTTATTTTAAAACAATTAAAAAATGACAGTTCAGTTTACTAGTTATTTTATTTAGTATGGATGTACAGAAAACTAAGCCTTCCTCCGTGGATTTAATATCGAAGTAATATTTATTGTTTCTTTTCTGGTTTTTAAATTCTCCTCGATATGGAACAATACGATTATTGGATACAGGAAATGGCCTTTAGATAATGGTATTTATTTTACCTCATTTGCGCTAAAGTGCTACTCATTTTGATTGTAGAGGTGGGAATATATTGGTCGATGATAAAAAGATGATGACTTCAAACAAACGAAAGTGAGGATGGGAAATTTCATTTTTATTACTCTAATTTTTTCAGTACAAATTGAATATGATTGTTGAATGGAAAGCGTAGAATGAAGATAGATCCACAAATATTAATTTCATCCAGAGAATTTGTGGAAGATGATTATGACGTGCGTGGGGAAGTTTTATTTTAAAAATCTCAGAGTTATAAGTGGATGGAATCCTCTCAATACAACTCCATCTATTCAAGAACCTCATCTTTCTCGAATTCAACGTATTTCCCTTTTTAGCGCTCATTTCCATTGGCTTCTTATCGACAGTGTTTTTGGAATTATTTCGGACAAAGAGCACTTTATATGAGAGCTCCGAATCATGAAATGAGTTTTCACGGCAGCGATGAAATAAGACGCTCTAGTGGAGATTCTTTATTTCAAACTGCTTTTAGAGATTAAAACGCTGTATGAGCAGAAATGGATGAGAAAATTGGAATTGAAATGCAATTTATTTAAATTTCATTAAATTTGAATTGAAGATCAATTTATTTGGATTATGAACGAATTAAATTGCGAGAAGATATCTAATTTAATATCTCGGCTAAAATTTCTGACTATGAGGTACTGATTATAATCCGTTTGAGAGTTGACTCTTAGTAGAATTATTTTAGTTGCTTATGGATAAAAATACTTAGGAAATGAAATTCCGTATAGTACATTTATTATATAAGTTAAAACTCCAGTACGGGAACTAAATTTATAATACCTCAGCTTTTAGAGTCTAGAATATCATATCTATATAATAATACCTAGGAAATATTGGTTTTCACTCTAAAAACACTCTTTTTCGGAGATTTAATGAAGTGAAGTTTTAAAATGAAGAAGTTGTGTTAAAAATAAGAATATATAAATCTATACATATAATACTTCGTTCGCTACCATATTTAGGAATATGGTGCAATTATCATCATATAAATTTTATAAAACCTAAAAATGCATAAATATCTCACATTCAAAAATAGTTTTTGCGATTAATTTATGAATCATCATCCTTAAAAATTCTTTCATCAGATATATATATATATATATATATATATATATATATATATATATATATTTACTATCAAACTCAAAATTAATTATTATATAAAATCATCATAAGAGTATTTTGGGGCATAAGTTTAAAAGATATACTTTCCAAGCACTAAACAGGAAGAAGTATGAAAAAACTATACACCATTATGCCTCCAAAATACTTTATACATCCAAATAATTGCATGCAATTTGCGAGATGACTATCATTAAATGAGATCCGAAGATGAAAGAATAGCTACCATTAACGTTCCCAAGTTGAGAGGCGTTCTTGATGCTGCTGTATAAACTCTCGGAAGTATGGAGGAATGGGAAAGCGAAATTTCACGTGTTATAAACCACGAAAGTAGTCAAAATGGCAACGTTCATTGCGGAGGTATATATCATCGGTTTATTGGGATTTAGTAGGAGAAAGTGAGCTTCGGTTGAGTGAAAATAGGCAATCAACTCGCGACTCTATTACTCTTCTACTATTTCTTGGCTCAACATCTGCTAATCAAAATCACAAAATCCTTTTAATATTAGCCTCACTAACGTCCTTTCCATTCCTTTTTTAGTGACCAAAACTAATGATCTTTTGGGCCATGAAATTAATATTAAGATACTTCCATTCTTTAAACAATTAAATACAATTTAAAAATGATAAATTATATAAAAAGAAAATATATATTTTTAAGAAAATAAGTTAAATTTAAAGTTTTAAATCTAATTTAACTTTTAATTCAGGTAAAGTTTGATTCAATTTTTTTAGGTTGTAAAAATATGAGAGGTAAGTTAGTATGGGAGTCCAATAGTTTTAATGAAACTGAACGTCCTAGATACGCAAGGTAAACTGAGATGAAAACTCAGTAGTGAGGGCAATGATTTCAGTTAGAAAAAATGAAAGAATAAATATGAAAAACGCTTGAGGTGAACATTTCGAAATAGAAGCTTAATTTTTAGAGAGAACGATACTCAAACTGCAGCTCCTGTCGAGTACTCTAAAATATCATTAAGAAAATTAACACTTTCGGATACTTATTCCACACATTTTTTTTATACAACCGCTCGCTTAAAGTGTTATTAACGTATGCTTGAATCCATTTTAAGCCACCCTTTTAGTAAATGACTCTCTACTTATCCTAATTAACGTCCTATAGTACAAAAAATCCTCCATCTACACATTTCATTTCTACATCTCACATCCATCTTGGGCTCGTTTCCTCGTCTCAGAACTTCCTCCAGAGATACTGAGATTTCTTAAACAAAAAACACGAAGAAGTAATAATGTAAGGGTCATTGAATCCTAGTTCTTGGGGACGGGTTTTAAAGAATTTCTTCCATTTACGTAGTAAGGAGATGCAGGGAAGAACGTCTTTAGAAAGTTCTTTAAAGGGTTAAAATGATTTTTGCATAGGGGTTTGAAACAGATGCATTGGGAATTAGTCTACGATTATAACGTATTCGTGTAACATAATTTTTTACGGTTGTATAAAGACAGTTGCTATGGATATAAAATCGGAACGAAAGAATGGATATATAGTAGAGTAATTCCACTGAATATAATAAGCTTTCTAAGTCCTCGGGAGTATAGTGGTCAGTATCCCCTCCTGTCACGCGGGAGACCGGGGTTCGATTCCCCGCCGGGGAGGTTTTTTTGCCGGCCTCGTTGGCCGAGAGCGTAGCATTGAGTGCTAGCGCTCGTACTATCGAGGTCCCAGGTTCGAGTCCTGGCGGATCGGAAATTTTTTTCTGGGATGGGATGTATTTGAGTTCGTCTGTAGGGGCTAAATGTAAAAACATGAGTATTCTATGTAGACTAAAATTTCGCACATTTATAAAGGCAATATTATTATTATTAATATACAGTAGGTGTAATACAAAAACATATTCATGTAACATAATTAATTACGGTTGTGTATAGACTGTTGCTATGGATACGGAATACGAACGAAAGAATGGATATATAAGAGGGTTATTCCACTGAATACAGTTGAAGGAAGTGTAATACAAAAATGATATCGGAAACGAGCGTAAGAATAGTCTCGCAAAAGACTCCGAAAGATGACTCCTCACAAGAAAGCGAGAAAAAAGGGGGATTTTAATTAAGAACGAGCCCCAATCGATTCTCAGAACACCAATCAATTTGATTACACCCCCGGAACATATAAATGAAGGAGAAAATATATATATATACTTTTTGGATCAAAAAGGACCAGGTTTATTCGACGGAATGTGTCATATTTCCAATAACTGAATTTTATATCGCTTCTAGTCGTTGCGTCAGCGGCCTTTTGATGGCGGAGGAAGATCGGGAAGTACTCGGCAACCAATGGATAGGTGGAGTGGTCGAGAGAATGTGTGTGGAAAGGACTAACGAGGGTGGACGAGTCAATGTGAACGTTGGAAAGAAGAGAGAAAGAGGAAATAGTGCGTGGAGAGCAAACCTCTCGAGTGAAATTAACGCCCTCCAGTTTTCTTTTATTTCGAGTGAGTGACCTGGTATCCAATAAAGGCATCCTTTGCTCTAAATAGCCACTTTTTTCCATCGCCTACTTCCAACCTTGTTTTTTTCCTAATGTAATCCGAGATGGCTGGAAAAATAAACGATAAAATATCTTTCACACGCGTACTAAACATATTCAATATCAATATTTATAACTGTTGCTAGGGGAAACAATTTTTTTTGGGGGGAAATGAAAAATATTCCGCGTCTTTTTCGAATGTTTGCAACAATGTGATGATTTATTTTACTCAAGCGATTGTTTGAATTGTTTATAAAAGTAATAACTAAAAGGTACAAATATTTTAATCTTAATTTACTATTTATTTAACTATAAAATGTAGGAAAAGATTTAGATGTTTGGGAATGCAATGTCATCAATAAACAAATAAATGAATCTCGAATAAGGAATGGAATTTTAAAAATTCTGTCAATTGTAATATTTAAATAGCAATAATTATTTAAATATTTATAAACGATTAAACATCTTCATCGAGACAAATCGTTCCCTAGTCTAAGAATGAACTAGATTTCTATTATATATATTTCAAACAGAATTAATATTAAATTGACTACAGTTTCATATTTTTTCTTATCTATACATATAGACGCTTCGGGGGGATATATATAACATATATATATATATTCATATATATAGGATATTAATGTCAGGCCCAAACCGCTCGGGCCACGGAGCCGCTGATTTTTTTACGTAATGGCCCACTTAATCTCACTCAGGAAAAATTCGGAAATCCACTCTACCTATCATGGGTTCGATTCTAGGAGGTCCCAAAAATCGACTTTCCCCCGTAAGAATGCATGGGGCCGTTTTTCAAATAATTTTTAAAAATACTTTCAATTATGCTAGAACAATGAGATTTCGTGTGGCTATTGCTATCATATATATCTACGGAAAAATGCTATTTTTTACGTACAACCGGTCATGGGTTCGATGCCAGGAGGTGAAATATTTTCAAATTTCGAAAAATCGTAGCTCTCCTAATATGTTACATAGATCATTCAAATTTTTTACACTTATAGGTACGTATATAATATACTTCAAAAAAAATCAACACTTGCCTACGTGTCACGGGTTCGATTCCAGAGCGTCACGTATTCTCGATTTTCCCCGTTAAGAATGCATGGGGCCGTTTTTCAAATAATTTTAAAAATACTTCCCATTAAGCTAAAAGAATAAGATTTCATGTAGCTATTGCTAATATATATGTCTACGGAAAAATGTAGTTTTTCACGTACAACTGGTCATGAGTTCGATGCCAGGAGGTGAAAAATTTTCTAATTTTGAAAAATCGTAGCTCTATTAATATGATACATAGATCATTCAAACTTTCAACAACGATAGATATACATACATTGTACTTTGAAAAAAATCAACACTTGCCCATGTATCACGGGTTCGATTCCAGAGCGAACCGTAATCTCGATTTTTCCCGTTTAAAATACGTTGGTAAGATTTCCGAAAGCTTTTTTTGACATATCCCAACCGCGCAGAGGTTCAAAATTTCACACAGCCATTAAGAGGACCATTCTTATTTGAAAGCTATCCTAAGATAGTCGTAAAAGGTCGTTGGTTCGTTGCTAGGGGGCGTTAACTATATCTCTATTTGAAATGCATAGGGACCTTAGGACACATTTTGAGGTACATCCTGAGTGAATTTCCTTTTGAAATTTGGAGTGTTTATAAAGTCAATCATATTCAAGCGGAAGATAACAGTAATTTTCACGAAAAGCCTTGGTTCGACGCCTGGGCGGGAATAATGTTGCCGTAAGAAATGCATGGGAAATCGAAATCAATGTAAAGCTCGCTGCCAAAATGTTCATTTACGTTATGTTTAGCATGGACTTTCAGAATAATATTTCGAAAAATCTTACATTTTATTAAAAGATATATTATCACATTGCTTGCTGTAAGCAAGCACACCTTTACTCGTATATATAACATATATATAGGATATTAATGTCAGGCCCAAACCGCTTCGGCCACGGAGGCGCCGATTTTTTTCCGTAATGGCCCACTAAATCTCACTCAGGAAAAATTCGGAAATCCACCCTACCTATCATGAGTTCGATTCTAGGAGGCCCCAAAAATCGACTTTCCCCCGTAAGGATGCATGGGGCCGTTTTTCAAATAATTTTAAAAAATACTTTGCATTGAGATAGAACAATGAAATTTCATATGGATATTGCAATTATATATATCTATGGAAAAATTCTTTCGTTTATGCGCAACCGGTCATGGGTTCGATGCCAGGAGGTGAAATATTTTCAAATTTCGAAAAATCGTAGCTCTCTTAATATGATACATAGATCAATCAAATTTTTTACGCTTATAGGTAAGTATATTATATACCTCTAAAAAAATCAACAGTTGCCTACGTGTCACGGGTTCGATTCCAGAGCGTCCCGTAATCTCGATTTTCCCCGTTAAGAATGCATGGGGCCGTTTTTCAAATAATTTTAAAAATACTTCCCATTAAGTTAAAAGTATAATATTTCATGTAGCTATTGCTAATATATATTTCTACGGAAAATTGTAGTATTTTACGTACAATCGGTCCTGGGTTCGATGCCAGGACGTGAAATATTTTCTGATTTTGAAAAATCGTAGCTCCTTTAATATCGTATAAAGATCATTCAAACCTTCTACAAATATAGATACATACAAAGTGTAATTAGAAAAAAATCAGCATTTGCCTATGTATCACGGGTTCGATTCCAGAGCGACCCGCAATCTCGATTTTTCCCCTTTAAAAGACATTGGCCATATTTCCTAAAGCTTTTTATGACACTTCCAAACAGCGCAGATTTTTAGAATTTCACACAGCCATTAAGGGGACCATTCTCATTTAAAAGCTATCCAAAGATAGTCGTAAAAGGTCGTTGGTTCAATGCTAGGGGGCGTTAACTATATCTCCATTTGAAATGCATAGGGAACTTAGGACACATTTTGAGGTACTTCCTGAATGAATTTCTTTTTGATATTTGGAGTGTTTATAAAGTCAATCATATTCAAGCGGAAGATAACAGTAATTTTCGTAGGATGGCCTTGGTTCGACGCCGGGGCGGGAATATTGTAAGAAATGCATAGGAAATCGAAATGAATGCAAAGCTCGCTACGAAATGTCCATTTACGTTATGTTTAGAATGGCCTTTCAGAATAATATACCGAAAAATTTTACACTTTATTAAAAGATGTATTATTACATTGCTTGCTGTAAGCAAGCGCACCTTTACTCGTATAATAATATAAGTATCCTCTCTATTATTTTAATCGCACCAACCTTTCACAACACGTTATTCCATATCATTCAATCTAAAATTCTTTCTATCTACCTCAACACTAACACATCCCTTTTTTAATCATCGTATCTCTCACGTTTTCTCTCTCTTTTACGATCCATTATCATCGACACAGTCGCCGCACGATATACGATGTACGTATACGATACGTTACGAGTAATATTTACTCTTTAATTAACCTCTAAATAAGACCCACCGATACCTCTGGGTTGCGCCTCTATCTCCGATATGAAATTCCTCAATAATATTAATATTGGCGTTCGGTGCTGAACACACGAGTACGGAGGCAATTACGCGTACGGGTGAGTGCTTCCTGATGAAAGCGATTGTCGAACGCGTCGTCGGCGTCACCCAGGTGATACGGAATATTATTCGCAGCCAGGAAACGGGTGAGACAAAACGAAACGGGCGATCGATGGGTAAAGCCGAGATTGAAAATCAGGATTAAAGTTGTGAAAGCGGAAACGAATGGCAGAGAGACATCGGGTGACAGATGGCAAGTGATTTCGGGGGTGTGAAGAAAATGGGAGGTGAAGGCTACGTGGGGATGGTGGACAGTGAGCAGTGATTTGAAACGGAAAGGGGGAGTTGTATAAATGGAAAGGGTGTAATTTACGTTGCAAAATTGTATTTTTTGACGAATGTTTCGAGTTTTTAAAAATTCATATTTGGTAGGAATATAAGGATGGTATAAGGGCATTGCTCCCGCGACTGGTACATCTTTTCTATTAGAACTCGTTTGGGTAAGTGGAGAAGTTGCGATGCTCATATATGCAGTCTGTTGCCTAGTAGAGTCTATTGTAGCATCCGGTTTCTCAGACGACAGAATGTGCGGAAACGTCTACACGGCTCACCACTCGCGACAAGTGTGTTTACCATTCGTTTCATTTACTCCAATATAAGGGAGTATGTACGTATGAATGGAATTTTACGATGGTGCATTGTAACTTGAAGGAGAAGTGGTACTGAAGTAATTCTTTTGAAGATGATTAACGGAGGATCTATCCTTATCTCAATATATAATCATATCCATTCTTGTTTAAATACTATATATCTAGGTCCACAAACGGATGGAACTGTGGATAAATATAAATTTATTTCGCTAATAATAGTTAATTATATCAATATTGTTGATTTGCATTTCTTTCCGAAAATTCTCCGGGGACTATACCTTATAGGAGAAGATATTGCTATGTTCCGATTATTTTAGAGTACTTTCTCACGTGTATGTGTATATATGTTTAAGTATTTCGTTATAGTACATTTTTCCAATGCCTCATCCCTTATTTTTAAATACTTTTAAATCTTCATCAAGATTTAAGATATTCCATGTAAATAACCGAAGAATAAATTTAAAAATTTCAAGTGCTTCGATATGAATAAAACATTAACATTTTTTAGTTCAAATATGATCGTGGCAAGGTATCTCAAAATAAAAATAAAAGCCTATATTTAATTTAAAAGTCAAAACGTTTTAATATTAGTCAATCCTCTTCTATAGGAACATAGAATTTGCTCTTCTGTTGAATTTTGGATATCCTAAGATATTCGAGTAAAAGAGAAATCAGTCATTCGAGAGATATAATATAATATTATTTATAAGCCTTATTCATTCCAATCCATTACCAACTAATACTAAATTTAGGAGTACATACTATATTCAGGAATTAATGGGAAATTCAATTTACAAATTATAATATACAATCTTCACCTGTAGAAGAAATATGCAGAGCAATACACCCCATCAGAAACAGAATTCCTGGCAATTCTCATCAACTTCGTCTTTGACACTGCACTCTGTAGCGTACTTGATATTCATATTTCGAAGACTACGGTTCCTTCAGAAGCAATGAGAATCGTAAAAGGAAAGCAACTGTTCTTGCTAAAGTCATTAGAGAAGAGGTGAATGATTCACTTCCTCTTCTACACTTCTTATTTCATTAGGATATAGGACACGTTACTCCACCGAAAGACGCTCTTATTTATGGGTTTCCAGTGAGAGACCGTAATGATTAAGCCTTGGGAAAGGGAGAGGAATCTTAACGTCACTCTAAGACGATTAGGTTCTTATCATCCGATGCCATCCTGTGGCAGTCTTCTAAACCGAAGATAGATTAATACGAAAAATATAATATTATACAGAGAAAAATGCGAATTTTTATCATACCTTTAACTACGTTTAAGAAGAATGAAAAATATACACAAGAAATGTTCGTAAGAATTGGTAGTAATAATTAGATAATATAAATTATCAATAGATAATTAAATATACTGAAATAATCTCCTTCCATTTGTTTTGATCTATTCATTACTTTGACCAAGTATAAGTAAAAACAGAATAAGAATACGATATATATGTATTATTCAAGCCGTCATTATACAGTAAACATTAGATAAAGTATATCATCAATAGATATTTAAATTTACTGTGATAATCACCTTCCTTTAGTTTCAATTATTTTAATATTTTCACGAAATATAAGTAAAAAACAGAATAAGAATACTATGCATAAATAATTCAATTCTACGTGAGTGCAAAACAAAAATGTCTCCCGCCAGAGTATTTAAGTACGTTAAACCCTACTCGGAGAGACGTATTTGGTCTATAGATAAGGGCTGTGGGAGAGGTGAATCGTAGAGTAAACTCGAGGTTTACAAAAAGGAGATAGACCGCCCATTGGAAGAACGCGTTAAAGGCTTTTGTATCGTAAACGTTGTCGAGATGGTGAGTTACGCTGGAGGAGCTCCGAATGGTGGAAAAAAGTTAAAGGAAAAGGCGTGTCTCGAGCCGAAGAAAACATGTACACATAAAAGGGGAGGGGATTTGGAGGAGTGTGTGATGGGTTATAATTTATTGCTCTTGAAGAATTGGATTGTTATAAGGAGGTACGAATTTAATTTCGAAAATTAGATCGATTTATATTACTTTTAAATTAAAGGTGAGAGGATGAAGTGGGAATGCTGATTAACATTAAAATAATAGTAGGGTGGTTGATAAAAAGGATACCGAATTCGTATACATACCGAATTTAAGTTGTGTAACAAAAAATCATATTTTAAAATTTGATTTAGACAAAGAATGTGCTAAATATTGCAAACCTTCATTAATGTTAAATTATATCTAGAATTTCGATTTACAAGATTATTATCTTAAGTTTCCGATACTTTATTTAGAAAGTAATCAACCGTGTTAATTATAGAAGAAGGAAAAAGATAGAAATAATGTAACATTCCTTAGGTGATAATCCAGTGGTTTGGCATATACTTTAAATATATGATAAAATTAATGGAGATTTAATTTACGGTGACCCAAACTCTATGATAAAATTATAATTAAAGGAAAACGCATTTAAATAAATTGAAGGAATGATAAAGAGAGGGGTACGAAATTAAAAGACCAGAAATAATTTTCATAATTCTATAGATATTGAGATTGAGTATATAGATAGATAGATAGAAGACCTGACTATATAAAGCTGTAATAAATGTTTAGTATCATATAATCTTCCTTAAAGTTAATTTACTTGTATAACTCTACATCATTCGGGAAGTAAAGTTAATTCCCAAACTCTCATTGAATATCAAGCGCACCTTTCCCATTCGAGAAACAAAACAGATTTCGTTTCGCTTTCAAAAGCCTATAAGATACGAACGATAGCATTATTATGCGGAGAAAGTCTCAAAAAAAGACGAAACACCAAACGAGGTATAGCACGCATGGATCTCCGATCTTGACGCCCGTGATCGATACGTCGAAAATTGACGATCCATCCAGCATCCCATGACAGGATACAATGCAAAGACTGGAGTGTAGATGAGAGGTATTCAAAATAGAAGAGTGAACCCATTCGATACCGAATCCAACGTTAGCAGATGAGATTAATCGCTCGTAATTTCTGATGTCGAACGAAGTTGCATAGATGCAGCTTTTTAGAGAGTTGCGATTATCCGCAAAAGTGGGCGGCGCGACGACGCCACCTATCGGAGATATTGAAATTTGTGACGGATTCGCCGGAAACTATCAGGGCCAGGAAAGATGGCGGGTGGAAGTTGTAAAGGGAGATAAAATGCCTCCGGTGGAATAAAAAGAGAGGGAAAAAGGACATCGCAAGGGGAGATAAATGTGGAAACAAAAGGGGCAGTGTTTCGGAGGGAGATTTTGAAGATACGGAGGAGAAGAATGAGATGAATGATGAGGGAGGCGTAAATGAGCAAAGGCAAGAAATACCTTGAAAGACTCATATAAAGGAGACCATACGTTTACATGCATAAGTACGAAAAAAGGAATAGTTGTATTATGTATGAGTATATCTATAAGTATTCTTTAAAGAAACTATATTAACCCGAAAGGAATTGATTGTAGATTCCATTAAGTCATTTAAATTCTTTAGTACCCTCTTACTATTGTGTAGTTTCTAGTTTATCCTAATAGCTTCATTACGGTACATATACATTTTTAAACGTACATATACACTTAAACATTTTTACACTTTTTCATACATTTAATATAGAAAAATATCATTAAATATACATTAAATGATACGAAACCCATTACAATTCGTTTCAAGCCCAGGTGAAAAACGATTAGGTTAAGTTTAATATATGGTATTTATATATTAATTTACATCAGCTATTAATCTTTGCACGAATTACATTGCTGTACAACGCTCTCGTCTATGATGCACTATGAAAGCTTTGGGAATGATAAGCAGATGAAATTGAGTTTTTGATTAATGATCATTGCACACTACGACAGAGGAATTCGCATCCATCAAATAGCTTAAGATTTGGTACTAGATATGCTAAGAGGCTAAGGTAAAATTACGTCCTTTCCTAAATTACAGATAAGCTTCTTCAATGATTTTGCTCAAACTTGCATGTAAATTTGATGATAGTTAATGTTTCTTATTAATATAAGATGATGCATGGAAGATTTCTTATAAATTCTTTTGATTCATTATAGGATGCATTTTAACATAAACACGTAATAATAGAGGCAAAGAGAGTGAACAAAAGTTTATTTTAGTAAATCTAAGATAAAGAAATCAATATTTGATTAAATAATAATGTAGAAGTATTCAGAGTTCCTAATAACACTTAATTTAATTAAAAAATAAGTCTTATAAAGGGAATCAGAAATCGATTTCTAGAAATAGGAGAAAAGGTTTTTGGTTGATGAAACTTTCGGTCAAAGATAATGATAAAAGGAGATAAGAGTACATTATCCGAGGATTGGAAGGATGGTGATGGGAAAAAATGATTGGTAGAAAGGCAAACAGATACGGAATTGAGAAAAACTATTACGAGCACGGATTCTAGCAAGGAGCTTACGTGGGATTTCAGCGGAAATCTCTCTCAAAGGATAAGTAGTTCCTTTTTCTACCCGTCTAGCATTATATCCTCAAGAAAACACGGAGTTGCCGCACTGCTTGGTGTGTATGGGATAAAGAGCCACTCAGAACTGCACGAACGAGGTTACCACATTTCATTTTATGAAACACATAATTGCTGTAATTATAAAAGTAAATGTATGAATCTGTATCAATATAAATATTTTTAAACCTCCATTAAATTATTTTTAATTTTCCTAAGGTTTGATAGTATCACCGATGAGTACAATACCAATCTTAAGCTATATTACAAGAAATGGTTTCGCTTGGTTTGTATCACATCCAACGTTTATTGATTCTGATTGAAGAATCTAAAAACCCCAGGATTAACAATGTTCGTAATCTCTAAAAGAGTCAAAAAGAGATGGCTTACATGTATATTTTGTGGTGCTATATTGGAAATATGTGTGCTTATAATTAAATAACAGCACAAATAATGGTATAGATGCTCCTATATACTCATGATGTGATAATATTTGAAAACAGCCTATTTTTATTGTGCTGCTGTCAATATCAAGTATCCTTTTATTTTCCAACTACAAAAGTAAGAATTGATATTACAATAGTAAAGATTATTATCTTAAAATTAAGAGGAAAGCTTTTATCGAGTATAAAATTATTAAAATTTCAAAAATATATACAATTTTTAATAAATTTTCTGGGTTTATTTTTATCTAATCTTACTTCAATAATTTTACGTCAGTAATATGAAAAATAGGTAAATAGCAATGTTTCTCGTTAATCAGTTCTCATAAATGATTCTTATTTTTAATTAGTAGTCAGTGCACTTGCTGAGCTATCCTGTGGTCAAGAAATTTTCTTTTTAAAGACCACAGATTTTAAACTGCCCCAAATTCTCTTCTTATCATATAGCTCCTCAAATTTTAGCCCTCAAAATGCCTAGTATCTATGACTGTATTGGATTATATATTCCTAGAAAATAGGATATTTTTGATTCTTTATTCAGGAATATAGTTTGATAACTTAATCAAATCGATTAGATTGAGATAGAAATTCTATAAGATTATTCTCCTTGACTTATAAACTCAGTAAATTCTTGAATGATTGGGAGGTTTTACGTTTAAATGAACGAGTTTATATCCTGGACAGTTTTCCTTAATTACGAAAGCCTCTTGAATTTTTCTGCTCAATCGAAATAATGGAGAGAAACCAAAGGACTATTCAATGAGTAGAGAATAGCAAACAGCGGATTGTTCCCCAGCGAATAAAATATTTCGACAGGGTATTCTTGGTCTATTGCAGTTATAGAAACGGCATTCTTGGTCTATTGTAATCATAGAAACGGCAGATGCTTTCCTAAGATTTGCGTCACTCGGTGGGGATTAATGATTTCGAATGAGGAGTGACGTCTTACGGATGAAGGGGTCCGAAGGGGAATACGGCCCATTACTTCTTCTTATCATCACCTGTCGACTTGATGCTCTCAAAAACCCTCGGATCAAGATCGTAAAATCTTTCACGTCACTCCCCCCATTGATTTCTGGCTTCCATTCTTTCTATCCAAATTAAGGGGGAAAGTGAAGGATCAATATCTGCCAATCGTAGTTGGTTGCAAATATTAAAGATGTAGTTTCATATGGAAGAGAGCTAAGTTGATCTTTCTGTATTTCTGGAATGGAATTCAGAGGTCGTCATTCTTCCAAGTTTAGATACGAAGAAGTTAATTTTACCGATTACTGACGCTGAGATGTCTCTACCGTTGGCTCAGATACTGTATTGTGATCCTTACGAATTCTGCAACAATAAATACCAAAATACTATATATAGTATACTTTATACATAGTTCCCCTGCCACATGTTACTATATGGTTCTCGGGATATATTTATCAATATTAAATTTAAATCTATTGGTTCAATTGTTGACTGCGAAGGATTAGAATTAAAAGATCGACAGTTAATATTCTAATGATCAAAATTGTAATGCTTCAAAAATGTAAAGTTCGATATAAAAAGGTAAGAGTAAACTTTTCAATATTACGAGTACAAATTTATTACGAGTAAAGATCCTCATTGGCTATATTCCGTTTTAGTTTGTCTGTTTTATTTGGAATTATCTTATTTAGAAATATTTTAATACGTGATAGTGGAACATTAATCGTTAACTTCCAGTTTCTACAAGCACTTCTCCCTTTTCTGTAAACTTATTTAAAAATGCAATGTTATTCGCGTGATAAATTTCGAGCAGAAAAATACTAAAGCTACGTATGTTGAACTCTGCATAAGAGGGCATTGTATGCCCAACTAATGTGAAACGGGCTCATAAGTGACTCGACGTGAATCGCAGAGCGTCTCATGAGAGAATCACCCGAGTAAACAAGAAGCTTCTCTTCACTCGAGTATGGAATAACATCCTCGTACGGAGAGGTTAAATGCTTACGAGCGTTGCTATGGATGCTGGTATAATACGTTTGATAATGCGTCCCACACTCCTATCGGGAGACATCGTTCGCTTACAAGGTGATTCATTTCGGAACAGATCAGGTTTTCCGTTCCATTTCTTTTATAAGATAAGAATATTCTTATTATAGTCAACCAGAGAACATCTTACGAAAGATTTTGTGTAAATAATATCCAAAAATATTTGTATACCCAGATATATATTTATATGCATTGTTTAGAAAATTTTAAAAAATGAACAAGCATTAATATCGCTCTTTAAAATGACGAGTAGGTAGATTAAAATATGAGTTATTCTTTACGTGAATTGTAATAAATATTGATCGTTAAATTACCTGTTGTGAAGGAATTACCCTGAGAATGAATAAAAATGGATGCAATAGAATCTTTGGATAATTTCAATTAATAAATCTTGGTGGAAGAGTAGTATTACTGAATGAAACGCGCTTTTTATTTGACATATTCATTGACAGGACCTATTCAATTTATTTATAAGCTCTCTTATCAAATTTTTTGCTATAGTTGTTTTAATTTATTAGAAAGATGTGGTGTGAGAATTCTGTTGTTGAATTATGAAATTATTTCTATCTTTACGGCACGGCATATTGTTGTTTGGTATAAATATCTATTTCCTCTCCATTAATGCTTTAAATGGAAATGATTTTATAACTCGATTAATTCTTAAATATATTCTCAGAATAACACAAATAGCATTGATCTATGCATCATTTCTACTTTTTATCCTATGCCAGTTAACAATAGAGGATGGACCGTTAATTCCAACCCTGAATTTGTCGCCGATTGCGTTTATAAAGGAACCAACAGGAAAGGTGATTTTTAATGAAAGATAAACAATTAACGACGGTAAAATTCGAGATTGATTTTGGAAGAGTGAAGAAAACCTCGATTTTGATAGCAAAGTTCTGTTTTATGTTAAAAAAAATCGAAGAAAATTTTCAAATGTTCAGGCAATGAAAATACCCGCTTTAGAGAAACACTGTAAAATAGGAAAATGGAGGGTATTAAATTGAAAGCATTCTCTTTTGTAAAGACAACTATTTATGAGGGAACCTTTACGGCACTATTATCTAGTTCTCTTTTTTTAGTTCTCCTGCGACGAGGTCATAGTGGTAAAATTTTTATGGGTCATGACCATTTTAGGAAGGTAATAAGCAGTTTGGTTCTAAATTCAGCAACAAAGTTAAAAATAATCCTTCAAAAGTGAAGAATTTCCTATTTAACTAATAGATTACAGTTCCATTGAAAGTAATTGGGTGATGCTAATAGACTGGTATTTTCAATTGAGATAAACGTTTAAAATCGTTGGAGATAATTATTATGTTCGGGATTTTTATTTCTGAGTAAATTAAATGACGCAAGTCAATGAAAAAGATATAAAATTCAAAAAAATTAATAGTTGAATATTTATTAAACAGAGAGCTTTAATTCACAGTTGATAATCCCGAATTTAAATATCATTTTATATTCATATTTGATAATTATTGATATTTGATATATGACTTCTTGTCACACGGTAAAACCTTTTATTTCTATCAAAATAATACATTAAAACCAGTCTCATTAGTATAAAAATGTGGATTAAAATTTTGAATGAACATTGGTTTTAATAAACCAATGTTCTGTCAAATTGCAGTCTAATGTTAGTATATTTCGTAGAAAATATAACAATGAAACTCATTTCATCACGTATCTATGGTGATATTCGTAAAAAGTTCACAGAGTTTAAGGAAATCCCGAACTGACGCTGATTACTTCTTTCAAGTACACCTTTTTTATTTCTTACAAAAGCGCAAGGCTCCTTAGCCTCTCAAGCTGGTTAGTCTCAGCTCAACTTCATTTCCTCACCCTGAAAGCACCACAAGTTGTTCTTGTTAAAGTGACGATATTTTCAGAGATTAGCTTTTGACAAGAACTTCTCCCCTTAATTTTTCAGAACTTTTAACGAAGAAAAAATCATGGGTTGGAATACCAATCATTGCAGATTAAAAGGCGCAAATTGAGGCAAATAGCTACACTGTGACTTCTTGAATATAATGTTGAAAGCTCAAATTAGAGGAGTACGTATTTTATACACAACAGAATATCAGACACGACTGTCTACAAAACTTGGAGAATCAGACAGTAGCCAAAAACTGGTAGGAAATTCTTCTTCATATTACGTATCTATTAGGAGCACTTTTTGGTTGGATGTAGGAAAATCATTTGCAGGGAAACTACTAAGCATTTTGCCTCTCGCACCATCAAATGCTACTTTCTTTTTTCTTCTTTCTTCTCCTAAAAGATTATATGAGAGCCTCTTTGAAAGCCCAAGACGTTCCTTGGCAACAACTATTCATAAATAAAGCGTTGTAAGCAAATTGTACTCAGATGTGACATTTTTTATAGATTTCTCCTAGCTCATATTTCGTGAAAAATAAATACAATAAACTCCCTAAATATTCTATAATACTTTTATACCACTAACATGTAAGTTTTCCTAAGTATCTTATATATTTTAGCAGCTTTATCTTAAGAATACGATGTATTGTTCGCCTCATGGCTGCTCTTAAAGTAATCTATTTAAGAAAAATTCAGATAGCGTTAATTGTGGATCAATATAATTTATGTATACTTAACTATTTCACTCTCTGAAGTTTACTTTACCTAACTGCCAATGAGATCGTTTGAATCCATTAAGCGCTCGCAAGATAAAATAAGACAGTTTACGACAACTTTAAATGACACGCTAAGCAAACCATTTCTACTCCGTAACTATTGGTAACCTAATTGTTTACGAACTTTGAATGATGCGAAGCACAAAATTTAAGAGTTTTAAGCGTAGATGAAATAGAAAATGCTTCCATGACATCACGTCTAAACTCTCTCCTTTTACGGAAAGTCATAATGTCAACTGTCGTAGAAAATCTCTATGAAAAGGCAAGAAATCTGTCCAAAAATAAATCCGGTATTAGTGCTAATATCTTTATTCCTCCCTCTCATAAAGTTTTCCCGAATTATGAGTGACTACATTAAGTACGAAACTTTTTGGAGAGTTCCATCTCTTCCTCGTTGGAGATTGCCTCCCTCACCTCTACCATCTACTGTCATAATCTCTTCCCCCAAAATGCCTCCCTCACACCCTTATCGTCCTTAAACGCTTTTCGAAACTCTAATTTCCAACGGAACACTTTCGTTTTTCATTCGCTCCAATAATAAGTTACCTTTACACCTGTGCGAATCCATTGATGAATTTAATTCGTCCATTAAAAAGTTATTGATAATTTCTCCCAATTTAATCGCATGATTTTGTTCCCATCCTTTTGGTTTTGATGAATGAGAATCGAGTTATTTTAAATGAGAGGTTTTAGATGATTCGCAGCTATGAAAGACCGTGCTTATTTTTCATAAGATATTCGACCATTACGTCAAGAATTAGATTTACATAATTATGTTATGCCATACGAGTTTTCTTGTGATTGAAAATAACTTAGTCCGTTCTATCTGCTTCACGTAAAGCAAACTGTTCTAGCAAAGGAGGACAAACCTTACAGCATAGTGCTGGTTTATGACTCTTAATATACAATGGGACAGATTCAAATGATTATTTTCTTTCTTTTTATAAAATTTTATCAATCTTTCTTGAGTATTTCCTATTTTCTTAACTCAAACATTTAATAGAATCTTAAGGCCTTGCATCAATTTCTACCAATTTTCAAAAAAATCATTAGCACCTGATTTTTATAAATGTTGACTGATTTAATTCTTTTATATCGTACAAATATCATTGTATCAATAGAACCATGCCTTTCAGAGTATTATAGTATTGAATAACAATAACATTAAATGTTACGATTATTAATGTAAAACCAGTACTAAGTATCTTCCCAAGCCATGTGAAACCCAATCTGAATGTGCAAGAACGAATTTGGTTTCAGTTCATGCGAAATAGATAAAAATCAGTTCACAACCTTTACGGTTGGTATTAGTGGAGAAAGGTTGATTGGAAGAGGAAATGAAAAAAGAACATAAAAGAAGGAAGCAACCCTTGATAGTGGAATCCCATCTGAGAGTATCACAGAGGCGGAGATGTGTACTATTTCTGTCGTATAATATACGATTTAATGGAAATCGAAATCCTTTCGTTTTCAGTTCCAATCTCAAGGGAGACAGGCGAAGCGAGATTTCTTTTGTTTCAATTGAATATGTTAAGAACTGAAACCATGACGACATAACCTTCCATACTGATAACAATGAATTCGAACCATATAGTGAAAAAAGCATTGGATGATTTCAAAATGAAGATACCTGCTATATAATTTATTACAGAGAAGGATATGTCTTTCATCGATTTTTTTCGTCAGTTACGGATAAATATATCCCATAAAATAGCTCTTTTAAACGTAATTATGTAAAATTTTTAACGTGCTATACTATGTATTGGTACAATACACATTTACATTACAATTGAATGTCAATTTAAATTCAATAATAAACAAATGTAAATGTAGGTATGGGAGATATAATCTTTTTTGGCTATTTTTTTATTTTCCCCATAAAATGCTCACTAAACAATGAGAATTAACTATTTTTCTTCGAATCAATTTCATTGGAAAGCTGATATTTTACGTGAAGAATTTTTTCCAATTTAAAATATAAGTATATAATATAATTTCTTAGCAATAACTAATTATTATTAACTTTATTTTTCTAAATGTAACTTTCAAATCAATGAAGGGGAAGCTTTAGGTGAGGTTTATATCTGATTGAGGAAATCAGATCAGATATATGAGCAAAAATAGTTAGAAGAGATAAATTTCAAATTTAGTTTCGAAAAATTGGTACTACCAACCAGGAACATACATCTAACGTAACATAAAGCAAATTAAATTACTGAATATGAATACAAGCTGAGATCATAGGAGTCACTTACTTTGCGGGGAAATCTCAAAGAAACCATTACGAACCTGGAAAAGAAGAAAATATAGAGATTAATAAAGAATATCAACATATCTATGAAATAAAGGGCTAAATGAAGAGCAAGATACGAAAGAAAAACGTCGGTTTTCGTAAGATTTCAACTTACTTAGTCATTTTGCAGAATATTTGATTAATGACCCAACATCGATGGAGGCAACACGTGTGAGAATTGGTCGGAGCAAGAGGAGGAAATTTGCAACGCTTTAGCTTCAAAATTGCCTTCTTATGTCCCCGCTGAAGCGGTAAAGAAACTTTCCACCCCTGTTTAGATTCTAACGAAAGCGGAGTACACGAGATTATCAAAAAGATAAGAAATTTTTGGAGAAAAACTTTGAAGTGGGATGAGTAAGAAGTAGATAAACCTGAACTGATGAAGATGTTGATGGTGAAAGAGCATGAGAGTTTAAATTGGTCGCTATGGAGATGGAGAGAGAGAGACATAGAGTAAGAGATAAGGGAAAATTAAGGAGTTGAGCTAAGCAAGAAGCACGGAATAGATTTGGTAGCTAATTAAATGAAGTAAAAAATTTTGGAGCAAATTAGACTGTAGTCTGTAGTGTAGAAATTAGTTGAAAATAGGCCGAGAGAAGTACGTTTAAGGCATCTAAGAATACGTGCTTGAATTATTCAAGGTTAAATTCGAGTATCGATTAATTCACTTCTCCTGCACGAGTTCTTAATGATCTAAAAAAAACAAGATATTCGAAAAAAGAGGAAATAAAAATGATAAAAATTGGAAAATGGGATTGTAACCACGAAATATCTCTCGAATACTCATCATTACTATTTTCCATACTTCCAATTATCACGAAATTGCGAATAATGTTCATTCGAGTGCAATTTCCAATCACAGCTGATTACGCAAAGCAACGATGCACGCCATTTTGTTTATACCCAATGAATTCCTGAAGAATTGAGTCATTTGAAATATTATTTCCAAATAATTGAGATCTACATAACCTAGATTGGAAAATATCGGACAATCATTGCTGATGGGGAATTTTACAGAAATGTTTGGAATAATTTCTTGTGATTGTGTATTCTAGGAATATTAAATGGGAATTTCAGCAAATAATTTCTTATCGAAAGCTTTTAATGAAGAATGTTTTAGTATTTGTTATTACTGTTCCTAGATTAAAAGTAAGAGTTCAACATCTTTAAGAATGATAAAAATAATCTAAAATTCCAAGTAATTTCTTTTAAAATAGGTATAGAGACCATTTATATCACATAGCTATATATATATGACTAATTATATCGGATATTTACAGATTAATTAAAATATTTCTGGTAATATTCGCATATTATAACTCAAATATTTTAAACCACATTAAAAAGGAGAAGTTAATCATCGAAATGGTTCCTCGATAGATAATTTTATAAGGGCTAAATTTATCAAAATACTCTTAGTCAAATTATATTCTATCGATAATTACGTTGAATTTATAAAGCAAATATTGCAATACCTACGGTCTTCATTCTAAGAGCAGCCTTGGATGCAAGAATCATATTTTTTAGGTACGTTACTTTTTATGAGTTTGAGGATATGCTAAGTTCATAAATGTATATTAAAAGTCATAATGTATTGTAAAAGAGTAGAACCCTTTAAATTAATTCAATAATTAAAATAATCCTAAATATATATATCAATTTTTGAATAATCGATAAAATTTGTTTAAAATTTCATTTTGGGCCAAAATATGTATTTTTGATCAGAAAGTAAACCATAAGGTCAAAGATTTAAGCGTTTGTACTTTATGCATCCTTTTAATAGTTTTTTTATACTATAGCACCATTTATCCATCCATTTAAATATTTATATTTTATAATTGAGATAATGAATTTATCTTATTGCCTTTCCTACTTTCTCTTTGTATTTTTTATCTTTTCGTTTTTTATTTTTAAAAAATAGAAAACATCTGAGACGTACTGTGAACTGCATTTTTCTTATCAGATAATTTAATATTTGTTCTATCTCTTTACTTGGCCCTTATTCTCCTTAACTTCTATAATCTTATTAGGAAAGGATCCAAAAATAATTAAATTTTTTCCGTCTTTGAAGATCTTGAAGAACTTTCTTAACAGCTGTGTTTCCAAGAACAACGGAGCTCGTTAATCTGTTTTGGGAAACGATTTGCGAAAGGTTTAATATATTTTCTGCATAACGTCGTTATTTTAGCCGAAATAAAACTTTATATAGCTAATTAAATTACAACCATAAAGGTGATAAAGTTAATTTCTCATATTAACGATGAACTTTCTATGTATCGACTTTAGAGTAAAATCAAATAACGTCTATATTAATTTAAGAGAGTTAGAAAATAAATACACCTGTAAGTTTTATATTAATTTAAAAATCTCCAAGAGAAACATCGTAAAAGAATGCTTTATAATTTCATCAGCCTTATAAAGCCCTACTTTTAAACTTATTTTCATAAAATTTATGTTTCTCGGTATGTTCTCATGTTACTCAATAGAAATCTTTTCGAGATAAATTCCCTGAATATTTAATACCCATTAATTTCGATACACAAAAATATCCTAGATACTTCATAATCAAAATTGTGCCTTAACTTTAAGACAATTTAGTAACTCGCTTATTTAATGTTGAAAGGTGTTAATAAATTTCAGGTAGACAATTAATAGATTAAATCTCTCCCAGTGAATGAAGAATAAGTTTCATTCGCATAAAATAACTGCATCAATTACTTGGTAGCAACTAATAGTAACTGGATATTCATCGACTTAATCTTACATGTTTATTTATGGTAAATTCTTATTTAAGAGAGAAAATAAAACGTAAGTCCTAATTTTTCTGTAGATTTAGATAAGAAAAACTGGAAAATTAAAAGCATTACGTTAAGAATGCTATATATTCGCTTACGATATGGAAGGAAACAGGGTTAGAAATCGATTTTCATTCTAAAAACAAGATGATTGAAGGATGAAGGAGAGAAAAATAATAAAGAAAAATTAATGAACTGGCTCATTCTCCAAAGTCATCTTCAATTTTAAGGGGATAAGAAAGCCGGAAAAACTCTTATACCAGTGATATTAAAATTTCCGCAGGAGAGAAAACAAAGGGGATATTGTCAGTGTTGAAAGACTGCAAAGATAATATAGTGGTGGAATATGAATTGAACGCCCGGATGAGGCACTTAAATTTCTTCTTCCCATATTTCCCTCATTGATCTTAAAATTAGTAGGAAATCATTCTTTATTACTTGTCTTAATTACGTATATTTTTTATTAACCTTAACTCTAAAACTTAGAATTATATGTTGAGTATTCTAATAAAGATTGACCGCCTACTAATATGGGTATGTTCAATCGTATGTACTTACAGGAATAGTTCCATTACTCCTAAATTAACATATACTGTATATTAGGAAGCTAAAATAATAATAGGTATTAAGGAATTCTTTAACTGTACAAGAGTTCAAAAGAATATGAATAATTTGTAAGAAAAAGAAAACCTTCAAAAGAAGATTTTTGTGTCCATAATATTTTGTCGTGAATTCATAAGCATATATTTCAAATACACTTCACTCCACGAACCCGATCTCTTTCTAAAAAGTTTCTCAAATACGTACGAAATTTTTCTCATCGACACCGGAAACCAATTTAAGACGCCGTTGGCGGAACATTGGAGAGGAAAAAAAGAAAATCGAATGAAGATTCTAAAAATCGATAATACGAAGACAGCGATCAAGAATTTCATTTTTAGTCCTCTGAAGCATATTCAAATTAATGTCGACGAAGGAGATGCCAAATTCAAATTGAAAACATACGAATACATAATGCATGAGGAAGAGGGTTAATGGAGTCGCCTTCAATCCATTGAATAAATGAAGAGTGAGTGAAAAATCTGTCCACTGTGGCGTTGGATACGAATTGAACCGAAAATCATTGATTTTAAATGTATTTTCCATTAATTGTAACTGAGGTTACCATTCATACAATTGTGAGAAGCTCAGTGTTAAAGTGAGTGCTGATTGAGATGTTAATTTACACCAACAATTATATGAACAGGCTTGCACGCAATTCGTAATTATATCGAACAAAAATCTACATCACTATTAAAAAGGTAAACCATGATTGTTCTGATGGATCGAAGGTCGCTGAGATGTTCCCTATGTACTACAGAACATTTAAAGGCTGTTGGTTTTAGTTTGGACCCAATACTTTTACGATTCACTCACTTTCAATCTCAAACTTTAGGGAATTGACGGTATATTTACTTTTCGAACTTCAGATTCCAGAAATTATATTTCCTTTAGTATGATTGGTACCAGATAATTATGTAATGAGGGACACTAACATTCTGTATAAGATACTGTTTATAAAAGAAACTGTATTCTGTACACAATTAAACGTTTAAATTATCAAGAATAAAATTTTATTCACAAACTTTGATCATAACTCTGCATCGATTATTCTTTTCCTCATAAATATAAAAAACCGTTGCTGTAAACAACGAATGATAATGGCAAAAAACAATCTTTGTTTTGATTGAGAGAATATAGTAAAATATACGAAACCATTAACTGATGGAAAACTGAAAAACTCAATTCATCATTAAATAAAAAACCTATACCTAGATAAATTCAATGTTTCCTGTTGCTTACATTTAAACTATCAACGTAGATTTGTGAAAGGAAACTCTGTTAGCGATATTTTAGCCACGTAAGGGACCAATCAATCCCCTTCTAACATATTAGAATGCTAGCGACACAATGGCGAGCATCCTATCGCTTACAACTAGTGCGTCACCTATAGACACTCCTTGACACCACTATACTTGAGAGTACTACTAAACTTTGATGAATTGGAGTCGTAGGTAAGACAATAGAGAGAGTCTCTATAACGTGTATAATGTAACGTGTAACGTGTTTATTACCTTCCCAATTTACGATAGGGCTACCAAGAAACGCCGGAGATTGTAATTACGAAAGCAATAACGTGGGAAAGTTTAACAATGGCTTTTAAATCGGAGGTATATATTAATAAAGGAGTAATTGTTCTAATTTAAATTCCATAGTTATTATTTTTAAGGAATACAAAAACAATAACTTATAGAGTATAGGAATCAAATGATAATCTAGAAGTCTAATATTTAGCAATAACTTAAGAATCCTTCCTTGTATTTCTAAACGAATCGCATAAAGAAACGAATAAATAGAGAAGGATTTCTAACAAAGAAAAAGGAATATCAGCCGCATAAATAGGAAATATGAGGAGAATATAAAAGGGATAATGGAATACAAAATTTCCATTTCCATGCTCTACATTTAAAAGAGTTGGCACGATTTGAACGAATAAATGTTTAAGAGAGTTGTTATCTTACTCGATCCTTAAATTTCGACACAGTTCCAAGTATCTTTCCCTATTCCCTAATTTCGAGTTTTTGTCTTTGTTTCATATATACGTCTGTTTTGAAAAGTACATCTTTCGAAGAATCTACTCCAAATGAGATCTTGAAGATATTATATCTATTGACGCATGTAAATATAATCTTATAATATGATGAACAACTTTGTAATTTCCACAGAAAATAATAAATACAGAATATTAATAAATGGAATCATAGTTTTCTCGTAGCAGTTTAGATCTACAATGTTTGCACGAGAACAAGTCGAAACGGAAAGTTCATCGGAACACATAAATACAACTTTATAACTATAGCTGAAATACGGAAGAGCATAATATTGTTCCCCTGTTTCGTCATAATTTTATGGAACACATAACCAATGACACGTAATCGATGGACTGATTAAGTCCTCATTAGACAATTAATTCTTTATGTTAGTATGATAGATACATTAAGTAAAAGTTTACATGTTGTATAAGAATTGATTCTATTTGTGCACGCAAAAACGACACAATATTTGACCATTAAATTATGGAATGTGATTTTAAAACCAGATGTATATTCTTACTTATAAATTTATCGTACGTTAAAAATTATATTAAATGTATATTACTTATATACATATAAATTTAAAAATTATTTCTTAAATTATCTATATGAGTATAAAATCTAATCCTTAAAATTGATACTAAAAATAATGGTAAAACTTCTGTTTGCTTCTATAGAAAAATTAACAATATTGCGTATTAGAAAAAAAAATCGAGTGACTATGCATACTGTCATAATCTCCCTCATCTTAAACTCACACCCTTTTCACTCATCTAAGGATATTTGCGAATCATTTCATTGTGTGGAGGCTTCCAAAAATGGTACAACTTTTTTAATGTTTCGCGGAAGGAAATATATATTTATTTCTTTCCTCCAATTGTCATGTGTAACAAAAGTAAATTCCTTCACTTGTTAATGAAACCAGAATGGAAAAAATTCAATTAAGAAGTGTACGTGAGGAGCTTCCGAAGAACCAAGGCAGGACGTATCGAGATTTCAATTAGCTGTGGTCGTATATCACAAGGGAAAAAAAGTAGGATGACCCACTTCAGTCTTTTGTACCACTTTGGGCCTTTCATAGGTTTCGTCTTTAGATACTTCCGTATTAGTTTTAACTCACGATCCATTTCCTCGTATGATTTCCATATATATAAATGAATGCCTTTTACTGTTGATAAAATTTCTTTCGTGTGTAAAACTGTGCATCCAAAAATTTAAACAATATCATTGTGATAAGAATAACTCGTCATAATAGAAACCATAAAAAGTAAAAAGTATTATTTATATGTTTCAGGATGGATAGCATATTTAAAATATCTCCATAGGAATAATTGTGTTGTTTCGTTAAGTAGCAACATATTGTAGGTACTTGTTTACATTAAAATGAACCAATAAATCTCAAATATTTCTAATTATCTCTTCTTAAGGAATCGTCCAAACGATAAGAAGATGCCCATCTTTTGTTTAATTAGGTTTCCAATTCAATTTATTATTTATTAATTATTTGCAAGTATTATTGGTGTATACCAGAGTTTAGCAGATTTATTAGAACTGAAGAAATGATAAAAAACAAATTATACAGACGAGTTATTACTCCACGGGACCTTGAAATATTCCGTTGGATAAAAAAAGTTTCATTAAAGTATGAGCTGAAATTAAGTAACTAACTTCAAACAGGTGCAAACAATATGACCTATAATCCAAGACCAACGATGACAGCAAGGTCTTTCATTACTTTTCTTAATTCTGCACCTTTGCCAATTCTTACGGGACGTAGATTGTCCCTGGGCTTTCATTAAGTATGATGAAATGAGAAAGTCGTTAAAGAATATTTTTTTAAATCAGCATTTTGTCCCGTATATTTGTGCATCGCTGCTACTTAATGCTCCCTTGAGCACCATTTTCCCTGAGAACACACTGTTTCATCCTCCTCGTGAACATTCAAGTCACGTCCTGAATAGCAGAGGGTAATATGGGATTTTTCTTTCATGCAATCATGGCATCGTGCCGTCCTAATTTTACCCTAGGAACACAGCTGATAAAAATCCGTGACTATGGGACACGAAAATGGAGTGTTGAGTTTGTTTCGAATTAGTCTTAATTACTTTGAGTTTTTTCTGCAGAATATATTGAAGTATATACTAATAAAAATACCATATTTGGTGGCATATAAGACGCACCCTCATTATGTAAGCAAAACTCAAGAAGAAAACCTCTAATAGTTCGTGTAACAGTGCGGTACCACAATAATATAATGACTTACTACTGCTCTATCTCCATGCACTTTAGCGTAATTTAACACTCCTAGTTTATGCTGAATTGTGTGAATTAATATCTTGTTATCTTAAGACATGTTTCCGAGGCTATTTTTTTAAACAAACTGTTTTTAGCTCCGACAACAATACCTTCACATATAACTCTGGTCAATATTTAGAGAACTAATTTAGGAAAAAAGTGCGTCTTATATGCCGTCAAATACTGTAATCTAACTCCCAAGAAAAATTTGATCATTAGCAATATTCTGCTAAATGTCTTATACTAAATATCTTCATCATTTACATTGTTTTGCAAAATACGTAAATTTATCTTCAATGCTTTCATGAACGTTAATATTTTAATTGTTTCGTTAAAAAAAGCCTCGTGAATGTAAAAAACAAGATAAAAAAAGAAGGTTAACATGATCTGGATTTGTCTTCTTTTTGAAAACACGAAGAGCAGTTAAGAAGATGAAAATCTGACCTCCGGTTGATGACGGTTGGTCATGTAGGTCAACCGAGACTCCAACACGATTTTTAGCGCTCCCTTGATCTATGGTCCTCGACTTGCGGAAGCTATTTCTCATTTCGAAACTTAATCCCTCATTTTCCATGGCTTCAGCTCACTTACAGAAGAGCCAAAGGTAATACTTCCCCGTCTACGTTAATTATATTTTTAATTCTTTGATTCGTCGTCAAACACCTATCTTTGATCAAATATGAATATCCTAATAAAATGAGGGCATATTTAATTGTAAATAAACGTAATATGAATTAAAATCATTGAAAAATTTTTCTCTGCTTCAACAAAGAGATACTTATCAATATGTTGCGTAGTAATATCGATTATAAAGTAAAACGATTCAGCCTAATTTAAAAAATTTCAGAATATAAATATGAAATAAAACTGAAAACTAAAATATAAAATTTGTCAAAAGATTTCAATAAGATATAATCGATACGATCAAGAAGGATTTATATTTACGTATTCTTAATCAAACTTCGATGTAGAAAACAATGAAATTACTCTCTTCTATATTTCGAATGAGAGAAAGTATAGAATTTTTAAATGAATGTTTGTAAGAAAATTTTTTTTATTTTTTAACCGATATAAATATTAATGAAAATGGCTATTGATAAAATAAAATTATAAAATACTCAAACATAACCACTATTATGGTAGGAAACGATTATTTTCGTTCAGAATCGATTGTTTTTTATCAGAACCGCTATTATTGATGGAGTCAATTACTTCTATTAAAACAGCTATTTTTGATTGACTTGATTATTTCAGTTCAGAACCGCTATTTTGTCAAAAACGATTATATTTGTCTAGAACCATTAATTTTGTCAGAAACGATTATGTTTGTCTGGAACCGTTATTTTTGTCAGAAACGATTATTTTTGTCTGGAACCGTTATTTTTGCACGAAACGATTTTTTTTGCCCGAAACGATAATTTATGTCAGAATCGATTATTTTTGTCAAAAAAGATTATTTTTGTCAGAAACGATTATTTTTGTCTTGAACCGTTATTTGTGTCAGAAACGATTATTTTTGTCTGGAATCGTTATTTTGGCACGAAACGATTATTTTTGTCCGAAACAATTATTTTTGTCAGAAACGATTATTTTTCTCTGGAACCGTTATTTTTGTCAGAAACGATTATTTTTGTCTGGAACCGTTATTTTTGCACGAAACGATTTTTTTTGTCCGAAACGATTATTTTTGTCAGAATCGATTATTTTTGTCAAAAAAGATTATTCTTGTCAGAAACGATTATTTTTGTCTGGAATCGTTATTTTGGCAAGAAACGACTATTTTTGTCCGAAACAATTATTTTTGTCAGAAACGATTATTTTTGTCTGGAACCGTTATTATTGTCAGAAACGAATATTTTTGTCAGAAACGATTATTTTTGTCAAAAATGATTATTTTTAACAGAAACGATTATTTTTGTCTGGAACCGTTATTTTTGTGAGAAACGATTATTTTTGTCTGGAACAGTTATTTTTGCACGAAACGATTTTTTTTGTCCGAAATGATTATTTTTGTCAGAAACGATTATTTTCGTCAAAAATGATTGTTTGACAGAAACGATAATTTTTGTCTGGGACCGTTATTATTGTCAGAAACGATTATTTTTGTCGGGAACCGTTATTTTTGCAAGAAACGATTTTTTTTGCCCGAAACGATAATTTATGTCAGAATCGATTATTTTGGTCAAAAAAGATTATTTTTGTCAGAAACGATTATTTTTGTCTTGAACCGTTATTTTTGTCGGAAACGATTATTTTTGTCTGGAACCGTTATTTTTGCACGAAACGATTTTTTTGCCCGAAACGATAATTTATGTCAGAATCGATTATTTTTGTCAAAAAAGATTATTTTTGTCAGAAACGATTATTTTTGTCAGAAACGGTTATTTTTGTCAGAATCGATTATTTTTGTCAAAAAAGATTATTTTTGTCAGAAACGATTACTTTGGTCTTAAACCGTTATTTATGTCAGAAACGATTATTTTTGTCTGGAATCGTTTTTTTGGCACGAAACGATTATTTTTGTCCGAAACAATTATTTTTGTCAGAAACGATTATTTTTGTCTGGAACCGTTATTTTTGTCAGAAACGATTATTTTTGTCGGAAACGATAACTTTTGTCCGAAACGATTATTTGTGTCAGGAACGATTATGTTAGTCAGAAACGATTATTTTTGTCAGAAACGATTATGTTTGTCTGGAACCGTTATTTTCGTCCGAAACGATTATTATTGCCAGAAACAAATATTTTCGTCAGAAACGATTATTTTAGTCAAAAATGATTATTTTTATCGGAAACGATTTTTTTTGTCTGGAACCGTTATTTTTGCACGAATCGATTTTTTTTGTCCGAAACGATTATTTTTGTCAGAATCGATCATTTTCGTCAAAAAAGAATTTTTTTGTCAGAAACGATTATTTTTGTCTTGAACCGTTATTTTTGTCAGAAACGATTATTTTTGTCTGGAATCGTTATTTTCGCACGAAACGATTATTTTTGTCAGAAACGATTATTTTTGTCTGGAACCGTTATTTTTGCACGAAACGATTATTTTTGTCAGAAACGATTATTTTTTTCAAAAACGATTATTTTTGTCAAAAATGATTATGTTTGACAGAAACGATTATGTTTGTCTGGAACCGTTATTTTTGACCGAAACGATTATTATTGTCAGAAACGAATATTTTCGTCAGAAATGATTATTTTTGTCAAAAATGATTATTTTTATCGGAAACGATTTTTTTTGTCTGGAACCGTTATTTTTGCACGAAACGATTTTTTTTGTCCGAAACGATTATTTTTGTCAGAATCGATCATTTTGGTCAAAAAAGAATTTTTTTGTGAGAAACGATTATTTTTGTCTTGAACCGTTATTTTTGTCAGAAACGATTATTTTTGTCTGGAATCGTTATTTTCGCACGAAACGATTATTTTTGTCAGAAACGATTATTTTTGTCTGGAACCGTTATTTTTGCACGAAACGATTTTTTTTGTCCGAAACGATTATTTTTGTCAGAATCGATCATTTTGGTCAAAAAAGAAATTTTTTGTCAGAAACGATTATTTTTGTCTTGAACCGTTATTTTTGTCAGAAACGATTATTTTTGTCAGAAACGATTCTTTTTTTCAAAAACGATTATTTTTGTCAAAAATGATTATGTTTGACAGAAACGATAATTTTTGTCAGAAACGATTATTTTTGTCAGAAACGATTATTTTTGTCAGAAACGGTTATATTTGTCAAAAAAGGTATTTTTGTCTGAAACGATTATTTGTGTCAGAAAGGATTACTTTTGTCCGAAACGATTTTTTTTTTCAGAAACGATTATTTTTGTATGGAAAGGTTATTTTTTTTTAGAAACGATTATTTTTGTCAGAAACGAATATTTTTGTCAGAAACAACTATTTTGTCAGAAACGGTTATTTTTGTCTGGAACCGTTATTTTTGTCAGAAACGATTATTTTTGTCGGAAACGATAACTTTTGTCCGAAACGATAATTTTTGTCAGGAATGATTATATTTGTCAGAAACGATTATTTTTGTCAGAAACGATTATTTTTGTCAGAAACGATTATTTTTGTCAGAAACGGTTATTTTTGTCAAGAAGGTATTTTTTTCTGGAATCGTTATTTTCGCACGAAACGATTATTTTTGTCCGAAACAATTATTTTTGTCAGAAACGATTATTTTTGTCTGGAACCGTTATTTTTGTCAGAAACGATTATTTTTGTCGGAAACGATAACTTTTGTCCGAAACGATTATTTGTGTCAGGAACGATTATGTTAGTCAGAAACGATTATTTTTGTCAGAAACGATTATGTTTGTCTGGAACCGTTATTTTCGTCCGAAACGATTATTATTGCCAGAAACAAATATTTTCGTCAGAAACGATTATTTTAGTCAAAAATGATTATTTTTATCGGAAACGATTTTTTTTGTCTGGAACCGTTATTTTTGCACGAATCGATTTTTTTTGTCCGAAACGATTATTTTTGTCAGAATCGATCATTTTCGTCAAAAAAGAATTTTTTTGTCAGAAACGATTATTTTTGTGTTGAACCGTTATTTTTGTCAGAAACGATTATTTTTGTCTGGAATCGTTATTTTCGCACGAAACGATTATTTTTGTCAGAAACGATTATTTTTGTCTGGAACCGTTATTTTTGCACGAAACGATTATTTTTGTCAGAAACGATTATTTTTTTCAAAAACGATTATTTTTGTCAAAAATGATTATGTTTGACAGAAACGATTATGTTTGTCTGGAACCGTTATTTTTGACCGAAACGATTATTATTGTCAGAAACGAATATTTTAGTCAGAAACGATTATTTTTGTCAAAAATGATTATTTTTATCGGAAACGATTATTTTTGTCTGGAACCGTTATTTTTGCACGAAACGATTTTTTTTGTCCGAAACGATTATTTTTGTCAGAATCGATCAATTTGGTCAAAAAAGAAATTTTTTGTCAGAAACGATTATTTTTGTCTTGAACCGGTATTTTTGTCAGAAACGATTATTTTTGTCAGAAACGATTCTTTTTTTCAAAAACGATTATTTTTGTCAAAAATGATTATGTTTGACAGAAACGATAATTTTTGTCAGAAACGATTATTTTTGTCAGAAACGATTATTTTTGTCAGAAACGGTTATATTTGTCAAAAAAGGTATTTTTGTCTGAAACGATTATTTGTGTCAGAAAGGATTACTTTTGTCCGAAACGATTTTTGTTTTTCAGAAACGATTATTTTTGTCTGGAAAGGTTATTTTTTTTTAGAAACGATTATTTTTGTCAGAAACGAATATTTTTGTCAGAAACAACTATTTTGTCAGAAACGGTTATTTTTGTCTGGAACCGTTATTTTTGTCAGAAACGATTATTTTTGTCGGAAACGATAACTTTTGTCCGAAACGATAATTTTTGTCAGGAATGATTATATTTGTCAGAAACGATTATTTTTGTCAGAAACGATTATTTTTGTCAGAAACGATTATTATTGTCAGAAACGGTTATTTTTGTCAAGAAAGGTATTTTTTTCTGGAATCGTTATTTTCGCACGAAACGACTATATTTGTCCGAAACAATTATTTTTGTCAGAAACGATTATTTTTTTCAAAAACGATTATTTTTGTCAAAAATGATTATGTTTGACAGAAACGATTATGTTTGTCTGGAACCGTTATTTTTGACCGAAACGATTATTATTGTCAGAAACGAATATTTTCGTCAGAAACGATTATTTTTGTCAAAAATGATTATTTTTATCGGAAACGATTTTTTTTGTCTGGAACCGTTATTTTTGCACGAAACGATTTTTTTTTCCGAAACGATTATTTTTGTCAGAATCGATCATTTTGGTCAAAAAAGAATTTTTTTGTGAGAAACGATTATTTTTGTCTTGAACCGTTATTTTTGTCAGAAACGATTATTTTTGTCTGGAATCGTTATTTTCGCACGAAACGATTATTTTTGTCAGAAACGATTATTTTTGTCTGGAACCGTTATTTTTGCACGAAACGATTTTTTTTGTCCGAAACGATTATTTTTGTCAGAATCGATCATTTTGGTCAAAAAAGAAATTTTTTGTCAGAAACGATTATTTTTGTCTTGAACCGGTATTTTTGTCAGAAACGATTATTTTTGTCAGAAACGATTCTTTTTTTCAAAAACGATTATTTTTGTCAAAAATGATTATGTTTGACGGAAACGATAATTTTTGTCAGAAACGATTATTTTTGTCAGAAACGATTATTTTTGTCAGAAACGGTTATATTTGTCAAAAAAGGTATTTTTGTCTGAAACGATTATTTGTGTCAGAAAGGATTACTTTTGTCCGAAACGATTTTTGTTTTTCAGAAACGATTATTTTTGTCTGGAAAGGTTATTTTTTTTTAGAAACGATTATTTTTGTCAGAAACGAATATTTTTGTCAGAAACAACTATTTTGTCAGAAACGGTTATTTTTGTAGGGAACCGTTATTTTTGTCAGAAACGATTATTTTTGTCGGAAACGATAACTTTTGTCCGAAACGATAATTTTGGTCAGGAATGATTATATTTGTCAGAAACGATTATTTTTGTCAGAAACGATTATTTTTGTCAGAAACGATTATTTTTGTCAGAAACGGTTATTTTTGTCAAGAAAGGTATTTTTTTCTGGAATCGTTATTTTCGCACGAAACGACTATATTTGTCCGAAACAATTATTTTTGTCAGAAACGATTATTTTTGTCTGGAATCGTTTTTTTGGCACGAAACGATTAATTTTGTCCGAAACAATTATTTTTGTCAGAAACGATTATTTTTGTCTGGAACCGTTATTTTTGTCAGAAACGATTATTTTTGTCGGAAACGATAACTTTTGTTCGAAACGATTATTTGTGTCAGGAACGATTATGTTTGTCAGAAACGAATATTTTTGTCAGAAACGATTATTTTTGTCTTGAACCGTTATTTTTGTCAGAAACGATTATTTTTGTCAGAAATGATTATTTTTTTCAAAAACGATTATTTTTGTCAAAAATGATTATGTTTGACAGAAACGATAATTTTTGTCAGAAACGATTATTTTTGTCAGAAACGGTTATATTTGTCAAAAAAGGTATTTTTGTCTGAAACGATTATTTGTGTCAGAAAGGATTACTTTTGTCCGAAACGATTATTTTTTTTCAGAAACGATTATTTTTGTTCTGGAAAGGTTATTTTTTTTTAGAAACAATTATTTTTGTCAGAAACGAATATTTTTGTCAGAAACGACTATTTTTGTCAGAAACGGTTATTTTTGTCTGGAACCGTTATTTTTGTCAGAAACGATTATTTTTGTCGGAAACGATTATTTTTGTCAGAAACGATTATTTTTGTCAGAAACGGTTATTTTTGTCAAGAAAGGTATTTTTGTCTGGAATCGTTATTTTCGCACGAAACGACTATATTTGTCCGAAACAATTATTTTTGTTAGAAACTATTATTTTTGTCTGGAATCGTTTTTTTGGCACGAAACGATTATTTTTGTCCGAAACAATTATTTTTGTCAGAAATATTATTTTTGTCTGGAATAGTTATTTTCGCACGAAACGACTATATTTTTCCGAAACAATTATTTTTGTCAGAAACGATTATTTTTGTCTGGAACCGTTATTTTTGTCCGAAACGATTATTATTGTCAGAAACGAATATTTTTGTCAGAAACGATTATTTTTGTCTTGAACCGTTATTTTTGTCAGAAACGATTATTTTTGTCAGAAATGATTATTTTTTTCAAAAACGATTATTTTTGTCAAAAATGATTATGTTTGACAGAAACGATAATTTTTGTCAGAAACGATTATTTTTGTCAGAAACGGTTATATTTGTCAAAAAAGGTATTTTTGTCTGAAACGATTATTTGTGTCAGAAAGGATTACTTTTGTCCGAAACGATTATTTTTTTTCAGAAACGATTATTTTTGTTCTGGAAAGGTTATTTTTTTTTAGAAACAATTATTTTTGTCAGAAACGAATATTTTTGTCAGAAACGACTATTTTTGTCAGAAACGGTTATTTTTGTCTTTAACCGTTATTTTTGTCAGAAACGATTATTTTTGTCGGAAACGATTATTTTTGTCAGAAACGATTATTTTTGTCAGAAACGGTTATTTTTGTCAAGAAAGGTATTTTTGTCTGGAATCGTTATTTTCGCACGAAACGACTATATTTGTCCGAAACAATTATTTTTGTTAGAAACTATTATTTTTGTCTGGAATCGTTTTTTTGGCACGAAACGATTATTTTTGTCCGAAACAATTATTTTTGTCAGAAATATTATTTTTGTCTGGAATAGTTATTTTCGCACGAAACGACTATATTTTTCCGAAACAATTATTTTTGTCAGAAACGATTATTTTTGTCTGGAACCGTTATTTTTGTCAGAAACGATTATTTTTGTCAGAAACGATTATGTTTGTCTGGAACCGTTTTTTTTGTCAGAAACGATTATTTTTGTCTGGAACCGTTATTTTTGCACGAAACGATTTTTTTTGCCCGAAACGATAATTTATGTCAGAATCGATTATTTTTGTCAAAAAAGATTATTTTTGTCAGAAACGATTATTTTTGCACGAAACGATTTTTTTTGTCCGAAACGATTATTTTTGTCAGAATCGATTATTTTTGTCAAAAAAGAATTTTTTTGTGAGAAACGATTATTTTTGTCTTGAACCGTTATTTTTGTCAGAAACGATTATTTTTGTCTGGAATCGTTATTTTCGCACGAAACGATTATTTTTGTCAGAAACGATTATTTTTGTCTGGAACCGTTATTTTTGCACGAAACGATTTTTTTTGTCCGAAACGATTATTTTTGTCAGAATCGATCATTTTGGTCAAAAAAGAAATTTTTTGTCAGAAACGATTATTTTTGTCTTGAACCGTTATTTTTGTCAGAAACGATTATTTTTGTCAGAAACGATTCTTTTTTTCAAAAACGATTATTTTTGTCAAAAATGATTATGTTTGACAGAAACGATAATTTTTGTCAGAAACGATTATTTTTGTCAGAAACGATTATTTTTGTCAGAAACGGTTATATTTGTCAAAAAAGGTATTTTTGTCTGAAACGATTATTTGCGTCAGAAAGGATTACTTTTGTCCGAAACGATTTTTGTTTTTCAGAAACGATTATTTTTGCCTGGAAAGGTTATTTTTTTTTAGAAACGATTATTTTTGTCAGAAACGAATATTTTTGTCAGAAACAACTATTTTGTCAGAAACGGTTATTTTTGTCTGGAACCGTTATTTTTGTCAGAAACGATTATTTTTGTCGGAAACGATAACTTTTGTCCGAAACGATAATTTTTGTCAGGAATGATTATATTTGTCAGAAACGATTATTTTTGTCAGAAACGATTATTTTTGTCAGAAACGATTATTTTTGTCAGAAACGGTTATTTTTGTCAAGAAAGGTATTTTTTTCTGGAATCGTTATTTTCGCACGAAACGACTATATTTGTCCGAAACAATTATTTTTGTCAGAAACGATTATTTTTGTCTGGAATCGTTTTTTTGGCACGAAACGATTAATTTTGTCCGAAACAATTATTTTTGTCAGAAACGATTATTTTTGTCTGGAACCGTTATTTTTGTCAGAAACGATTATTTTTGTCGGAAACGATAACTTTTGTCCGAAACGATTATTTGTGTCAGGAACGATTATGTTTGTCAGAAACGATTATTTTTGTCAAAAGAGATTATTATTGTCAGGAAGCGTTATTTTTGTCAGAAACGATTATTATTGTCAGAAACGAATATTTTTGTCAGAAACGATTATTTTTGTGTTGAACCGTTATTTTTGTCCGAAACGATTATTATTGTCAGAAACGAATATTTTTGTCAGAAACGATTATTTTTGTCTTGAACCGTTATTTTTGTCAGAAACGATTATTTTTGTCAGAAATGATTATTTTTTTCAAAAACGATTATTTTTGTCAAAAATGATTATGTTTGACAGAAACGATAATTTTTGTCAGAAACGATTATTTTTGTTAGAAACGGTTATATTTGTCAAAAAAGGTATTTTTGTCTGAAACGATTATTTGTGTCAGAAAGGATTACTTTTGTCCGAAACGATTATTTTTTTTCAGAAACGATTATTTTTGTTCTGGAAAGGTTATTTTTTTTTAGAAACAATTATTTTTGTCAGAAACGAATATTTTTGTCAGAAACGACTATTTTTGTCAGAAACGGTTATTTTTGTCTGGAACCGTTATTTTTGTCAGAAACGATTATTTTTGTCGGAAACGATTATTTTTGTCAGAAACGATTATTTTTGTCAGAAACGGTTATTTTTGTCAAGAAAGGTATTTTTGTCTGGAATCGTTATTTTCGCACGAAACGACTATATTTGTCCGAAACAATTATTTTTGTTAGAAACTATTATTTTTGTCTGGAATCGTTTTTTTGGCACGAAACGATTATTTTTGTCCGAAACAATTATTTTTGTCAGAAATATTATTTTTGTCTGGAATAGTTATTTTCGCACGAAACGACTATATTTTTCCGAAACAATTATTTTTGTCAGAAACGATTATTTTTGTCTGGAACCGTTATTTTTGTCAGAAACGATTATTTTTGTCAGAAACGATTATGTTTGTCTGGAACCGTTTTTTTTGTCAGAAACGATTATTTTTGTCTGGAACCGTTATTTTTGCACGAAACGATTTTTTTTGCCCGAAACTATAATTTATGTCAGAATCGATTATTTTTGTCAAAAAAGATTATTTTTGTCAGAAACGATTATTTTTGCACGAAACGATTTTTTTTGTCCGAAACGATTATTTTTGTCAGAATCGATTATTTTTGTCAAAAAAGAATTTTTTTGTGAGAAACGATTATTTTTGTCTTGAACCGTTATTTTTGTCAGAAACGATTATTTTTGTCTGGAATCGTTATTTTCGCACGAAACGATTATTTTTGTCAGAAACGATTATTTTTGTCTGGAACCGTTATTTTTGCACGAAACGATTTTTTTTGTCCGAAACGATTATTTTTGTCAGAATCGATCATTTTGGTCAAAAAAGAAATTTTTTGTCAGAAACGATTATTTTTGTCTTGAACCGTTATTTTTGTCAGAAACGATTATTTTTGTCAGAAACGATTCTTTTTTTCAAAAACGATTATTTTTGTCAAAAATGATTATGTTTGACAGAAACGATAATTTTTGTCAGAAACGATTATTTTTGTCAGAAACGATTATTTTTGTCAGAAACGGTTATATTTGTCAAAAAAGGTATTTTTGTCTGAAACGATTATTTGTGTCAGAAAGGATTACTTTTGTCCGAAACGATTTTTTTTTTTCAGAAACGATTATTTTTGTCTGGAAAGGTTATTTTTTTTTAGAAACGATTATTTTTGTCAGAAACGAATATTTTTGTCAGAAACAACTATTTTGTCAGAAACGGTTATTTTTGTCTGGAACCGTTATTTTTGTCAGAAACGATTATTTTTGTCGGAAACGATAACTTTTGTCCGAAACGATAATTTTTGTCAGGAATGATTATATTTTTGTCATAAACGATTATTTTTGTCAGAAACGATTATTTTTGTCAGAAACGATTATTTTTGTCAGAAACGGTTATTTTTGTCAAGAAAGGTATTTTTTTCTGGAATCGTTATTTTCGCACGAAACGATTATTTTTGTCCGAAACAATTATTTTTGTCAGAAACGATTATTTTTGTCTGGAACCGTTATTTTTGTCAGAAACGATTATTTTTGTCGGAAACGATAACTTTTGTCCGAAACGATTATTTGTGTCAGGAACGATTATGTTAGTTAGAAACGATTATTTTTGTCAGAAACGATTATGTTTGTCTGGAACCGTTATTTTCGTCCGAAACGATTATTATTGCCAGAAACAAATATTTTCGTCAGAAACGATTATTTTAGTCAAAAATGATTATTTTTATCGGAAACGATTTTTTTTTGTCTGGAACCGTTATTTTTGCACGAATCGATTCTTTTTGTCCGAAACGATTATTTTTGTCAGAATCGATCATTTTCGTCAAAAAAGAATTTTTTTGTCAGAAACGATTATTTTTGTCTTGAACCGTTATTTTTGTCAGAAACGATTATTTTTGTCTGGAATCGTTATTTTCGCACGAAACGATTATTTTTGTCAGAAACGATTATTTTTGTCTGGAACCGTTATTTTTGCACGAAACGATTATTTTTGTCAGAAACGATTATTTTTTTCAAAAACGATTATTTTTGTCAAAAATGATTATGTTTGACAGAAACGATTATGTTTGTCTGGAACCGTTATTTTTGACCGAAACGATTATTATTGTCAGAAACGAATATTTTCGTCAGAAACGATTATTTTTGTCAAAAATGATTATTTTTATCGGAAACGATTTTTTTTGTCTGGAACCGTTATTTTTGCACGAAACGATTTTTTTTTTCCGAAACGATTATTTTTGTCAGAATCGATTATTTTTGTCAAAAAAGATTATTCTTGTCAGAAACGATTATTTTTGTCGGAAACGATTATTTTTGTCTTGAACCGGTATTTTTGTCAGAAACGATTATTTTTGTCCGAAACGATTATTTTTGTCAGAATCGATTATTTTTGTCAAAAAAGATTATTCTTGTCAGAAACGATTATTTTTGTCGGAAACGATTATTTTTGTCTTGAACCGGTATTTTTGTCAGAAACGATTATTTTTGTCTGGAATCGTTATTTTCGCACGAAACGATTATTTTTGTCAGAAACGATTATTTTTGTCTGGAACCGTTATTTTTGCAAGAAACGATTTTTTTTGTCCGAAACGATTATTTTTGTCAAAATCGATCATTTTGGTCAAAAAAGAATTTTTTTTTTCAGAAACGATTATTTTTGTCTTCAACCGTTATTTTTGTCAGAAACGATTATTTTTGTCTGGAATCGGTATTTTCGCACGAAACGATTATTTTTGTCAGAAACGATTATTTTTGTCTGGAACCGTTATTTTTGCACGAAACGATTTTTTTTGTCCGAAACGATTATTTTGTCAGAAACGATATTTTTTTCAAAAACGATTATTTTTGTCAAAAATGATTACGTTTGACAGAAACGATTATGTTTGTCTGGAACCGTTATTTTTGTCCGAAACGATTATTATTTTCAGAAACGAATATTTTCTTCAGAAACGATTATTTTTGTCAGAAACGATTATTTTTGTCAGAAACGATTATTTTTGTCATAAACGATTATTTTTGTCAGAAACGATTATTTTTGTCAGAAACGGTTATTTTTGTCAAAAAAGGTATTTTTGTCTAGAACCGTTACATTTGTCAGAAACGATTATTTTTGTCAGAGACGACTGTTTCCGTTAGAAACGATTATTTCTATGTGGAACCGTTATTTTTGTAAGAAATGGTTATTTTTGTCTGGAACCGTTATTTTTGTCAGAAACGATTATTTTTGCAGAAACGATTATTTTTGTCAGAAACGATTATTTTTGTCTGGAACTGTTATTTTTGTCAGAAACGATTATTTTTGTCGGAAACGATAACTTTTGTCCGAAACGATTATTTTTGTCAGGACCGAATATGTTTGTCATAAACGATTATTTTTGTCTGGAAAGAATATTTTTGTCATAAACGATTATTTTTTGACAGAAACGATTATTTTTGTCAGAAACGATTACTTTTGACAGAAACGATTATTTTTGTCAGAAACGATTATTTTTGTCTGGAATCCTTTTTTTGGCACGAAACGATTATTTTTGTCCGAAATAATTATTTTGGTTAGAAACGATTATTTTTGTCTGGAATCGTTATGTTGACACGAAACGATTATTTTTGTCCGAAACAATTATTTTCATCAGAAACGATTATTTTTGTCTTGAACCGGTATTTTTGTCAGAAACGATTATTTTTGTCGGAAACGATAACTTTTGTCCGAAACGATTATTTTTGTCAGGAACGTTTATGTTTGTCAGAAACGATTATTTTTGTCAGAAACGATTATGTTTGTCTGGAACCGATATCTTTGTCAGAATCGATTATTTTTGTCGGAAACGATAACTTTTGTCCGAAACGATTATTTTTGTCTGGAAAGGTTATTTTTTTTCAGAAACGACTATTTTTTCAGAAACGAATATTTTTGTCAGAAACGATTATTTTTTTCAAAAACGATTATTTTTGTCAAAAATGATTATGTTTGAAAGAAACGATAATTTTTGTCAGAAACGATTATTTTTGTCAGAAACGATTATTTTTGTCAGAAACGATTATATTTGTCAAAAAAGGTATTTTTGTCTGAAACGATTATTTGTGTCAGAAAGGATTACTTTTGTCCGAAACGATTATTTTTGTCAGAAACGATTATTTTTGTCTGGAAAGGTTATATTTTTTCAGAAACGATTATTTTTGTCAGAAACGAATATTTTTGTCAGAAACGACTATTTTTGTCAGAAACGGTTATTTTTGTCTGGAACCGTTATTTTTGTCAGAAACGATTTTTTTTGTCGGAAACGATAACTTTTGTCCGAAACGATTATTTTTGTCAGGAATGATTATATTTGTCAGAAACGATTATTTTTGTCTGGAAAGGTTCTTTTTGTCAGAAACGATTATTTTTGTCAGAAACGATTATTTTTGTCAGAAACGATTATTTTTGTCAGAAACGATTATTTTTGTCAGAAACGGTTATTTTTGTCAAAAAAGGTATTTTTGTCTAGAACCGTTATATTTGTCAGAAACGATTATTTTTGTCAGAAACGATTATTTTTGTCATGAACCGTTATTTTTGTCAGAAACGATTATTTTTGTCTGGAATCGTTATTCTGGCACGAAACGATTATTTTTGTCAGGAACGATTATGTTTGTCAGAAACGATTATTTTTGTCTTGAAAGAATATTTTTGTCAGAAACGACTATTTTTTTCAGAAACGATTATTTTTGTCAGAAACGATTATTTTTGTCAGAAACGGTTATTTTTGTCAGAATCGATTATTTTTGTCAAAAAAGATTTTTTTTGTCTGGAATCGTTATTTTCGCACGAAACGACTTTATTAGTCCGAAACAAATTATTTTTGTCAGAAACGATTACTTTTGTCTTGAACCGTTATTTTTGTCAGAAACGATTATTTTTGTCTGGAATCGTTTTTTTGGCACGAAACGATTATTTTTGTCCGAAACAATTATTTTTGTCAGAAACGATTATTTTTGTCTGGAATCGGTATTTTCGCACGAAACGACTATATTTGTCCGAAACAATTATTTTTGTCAGAAACGATTATTTTTGTCTGGAACCGTTATTTTTGTCAGAAACGATTATTTTTGTCGGCAACGATAACTTTTGTCCGAAACGATTATTTTTGTCAGGAACGATTATGTTTGTCAGAAACGATTATTTTTGCAGAAGCGATTATTTTTGTCAGAAACGATTATTTTAGTCTGGAACTGTTATTTTTGTCAGAAACGATTATTTTTGTCGGAAACGGTAACTTTTGTCCGAAACGATTATTTTTGTCAGGAACGAATATGTTTGTCATAAACGATTATTTTTGTCTGGAAAGAATATTTTTGTCATAAACGACCATTTTTCACAGAAACGATTATTTTTGTCAGAAACGATTATTTTTGTCAGAAACGGTTATTTTTGTCAGAATCGATTATTTTTGTCAAATAAGAATATTTTTGTCAGAAACGATTACTTTTGACAGAAACGATTATTTTTGTCAGAAACGATTATTTTTGTCAGAAACGATTATTTTTGTCTGGAATCGTTTTTATGGCACGAAACGATTGATTTTTTCCAAAACAATTATTTTTGTCTGAAGCGATTATTTTTGTCAGAAACGGTTATTTTTGACAGAAACGATTATTTTTGTCAGAAACGATTATTTTTGTCAGAAACGATTATTTTTGTCTGGAATCGTTTTTTTGGCACGAAACGATTATTTTTGTCCGAAATAATTATTTTGGTCAGAAACGATTATTTTTGTCTGGAATCGTAATTTTGACAAGAAACGATTATTTTTGTCCGAAACAATTATTTTCGTCAGAAACGATTATTTTTGTCTGGAACCGGTATTTTTGTCAGAAACGATTATTTTTGTCGGAAACGATAACTTTTGTCCGAAACGATTATTTTTCTCAGGAACGTTTATGTTTGTCAGAAACGATTATTTTTGTCAGAAACGATTATGTTTGTCTGGAACCGTTATCTTTGTCAGAATCGATTATTTTTGTCGGAAACGATAACTTTTGTCCGAAACGATTATTTTTGTCTGGAAAGGTTATTTTTTTTCAGAAACGATTATTTTTGTCAGAAACGAATATTTTTGTCAGAAACGATTATTTTTTTCAAAAACGATTATTTTTGTCAAAAATGATTATGTTTGAAAGAAACGATAATTTTTGTCAGAAACGATTATTTTTGTCAGAAACGATTTTTTTTGTCAGAAACGGTTATATTTGTCAAAAAAGGTATTTTTGTCTGAAACGATTATTTGTGTCAGAAAGGATTACTTTTGTCCGAAACGAATATTTTTGTCAGAAACGTTTATTTTTGTCTGGAATCGTTATTCTGGCACGAATCGATTATTTTTGTCAGGAACGATTATGTTTGTCAGAAACGATTATTTTTGTCTGGAAAGAATATTTTTGTCAGAAACGACTATTTTTTTCAGAAACGATTATTTTTGTCAGAAACGATTATTTTTGTCAGAAACGGTTATTTTTGTGAGAATCGATTATTTTTGTCAAAAAAGATTATTTTTGTCTGGAATCGTTTTTTTGGCACGAAACGATTATTTTTGTCCGAAACAATTATTTTTGTTAGAAACGATTATTTTTGTCTTGAATCGTTATTTTCGCACGAAACGACTATATTTGTCCGAAGCAATTATTTTTGTCAGAAACGATTATTTTTGTCTGGAACCGTTATTTTTGTCAGAAACGATTATTTTTGTCGGAAACGATAAATTTGTCCGAAACGATTATTTTTGTCAGGAACGATTATGTTTGTCAGAAACGAATATTTTTGTCAGAAACGATTATGTTTGTCTGAAACCGTTATTTTTGTCCGAAACGATTATTATTGTCAGAAACGAATATATTTGTCAGAAACGATTATTTTTGTCAGAAACGACTATTTTTGTCAGAAACGGTTATTTTTGTCGGAAACGATAACATTTGTCCGAAACGATTATTTTTGTCAGGAACGATTATGTTTGTCAGAAACTATTTTTTTTGTCTGGAAAGGTTATTTTTGTCAGAAACGATTTTTTTTGTCAAAAATGATTATGTTTGACAGAAACGATAATTTTTTTTCTGGGACCGTTTTTTTTGTCAGAAACGATTATTTTTGTCGGGAACCGTTATTTTTGCACGAAACGATTTTTTTTGCCCGAAACGATTATTTATGTCAGAATCGTTTATTTTTGTCAAAAAAGATTATTTTTGTCAGAAACGATTATTTTTGTCAGAAACGATAACTTTTGTCCGAAACGATTATTTGTGTCAGGAACGATTATGTTAGTCAGAAACGATTATTTTTGTCAGAAACGATTATGTTTGTCTGGAACCGTTATTTTTGTCCGAGACGATTATTATTGTCAGAAACGAATATTTTCGTCAGAAACGATTATTTTTGTCAAAAATGATTAATTTTTATCGGAAACGATTTTTTTTGTCTGGAACCGTTATTTTTGCACGAAACGATTTTTTTTGTCCGAAACGATTATTTTTGTCAGAATCGATCATTTTCGTCAAAAAAGAATTTTTTGTCAGAAACGATTATTTTTGTCTTGAACCGTTATTTTTGTCAGAAACGATTATTTTTGTCTGGAATCGTTATTCTGGCACGAAACGATTATTTTTGTCAGGAACGATTATGTTTGTCAGAAACGATTATTTTTGTCAGAAACGATTATTTTTGTCAGAAACGGTTATTTTTGTCAGAATCGATTATTTTTGTCAAAAAAGATTTTTTTTGTCTGGAATCGTTATTTTCGCACGAAACGACTTTAAGAGTCCGAAACAAATTATTTTTGTCAGAAACGATTACTTTTGTCTTGAACCGTTATTTTTGTCAGAAACGATTATTTTTGTCTGGAATCGTTTTTTTGGCACGAAACGATTATTTTTGTCCGAAACAATTATTTTTGTCAGAAACGATTATTTTTGTCTGGAATCGGTATTTTCGCACGAAACGACTATATTTGTCCGAAACAATTATTTTTGTCAGAAACGATTATTTTTGTCTGGAACCGTTATTTTTGTCAGAAACGATTATTTTTGTCGGCAACGATAACTTTTGTCCGAAACGATTATTTTTGTCAGGAACGATTATGTTTGTCAGAAACGATTATTTTTGCAGAAGCGATTATTTTTGTCAGAAACGATTATTTTTGTCTGGAACTGTTATTTTTGTCAGAAACGATTATTTTTGTCGGAAACGGTAACTTTTGTCCGAAACGATTATTTTTGTCAGGAACGAATATGTTTGTCATAAACGATTATTTTTGTCTGGAAAGAATATTTTTGTCATAAACGACTATTTTTCACAGAAACGATTATTTTTGTCAGAAACGATTATTTTTGTCAGAAACGGTTATTTTTGTCAGAATCGATTATTTTTGTCAAATAAGAATATTTTTGTCAGAAACGATTTCTTTTGACAGAAACGATTATTTTTGTCAGAAACGATTATTTTTGTCAGAAACGATTATTTTTGTCTGGAATCGTTTTTATGGCACGAAACGATTATTTTTGTCCGAAATAATTATTTTTGTCTGAAGCGATTATTTTTGTCAGAAACGGTTATTTTTGACAGAAACGATTATTTTTGTCAGAAACGATTATTTTTGTCAGAAACGATTATTTTTGTCTGGAATCGTTTTTTTGGCACGAAACGATTATTTTTGTCCGAAATAATTATTTTGGTCAGAAACGATTATTTTTGTCTGGAATCGTAATTTTGACAAGAAACGATTATTTTTGTCCGAAACAATTATTTTCGTCAGAAACGATTATTTTTGTCTGGAACCGGTATTTTTGTCAGAAACGATTATTTTTGTCGGAAACGATAACTTTTGTCCGAAACGATTATTTTTGTCAGGAACGTTTATGTTTGTCAGAAACGATTATTTTTGTCAGAAACGATTATGTTTGTCTGGAACCGTTATCTTTGTCAGAATCGATTATTTTTGTCTGGAATCGTTTTTTTGGCACGAAACGATTATTTTTGTCCGAAACAATTATTTTTGTCAGAAACGATTATTTTTGTCTGGAATCGGTATTTTCGCACGAAACGACTATATTTGTCCGAAACAATTATTTTTGTCAGAAACGATTATTTTTGTCAGGAACGATTATGTTTGTCAGAAACGATTATTTTTGCAGAAGGGATTATTTTTGTCAGAAACGATTATTTTTGTCTGGAACTGTTATTTTTGTCAGAAACGATTATTTTTGTCGGAAACGGTAACTTTTGTCCGAAACCATTATTTTTGTCAGGAACGAATATGTTTGTCATAAACGATTATTTTTGTCTGGAAAGAATATTTTTGTCATAAACGACTATTTTTTTCAGAAACGATTATTTTTGTCAGAAACGATTATTTTTGTCAGAAACGGTTATTTTTGTCAGAATCGATTATTTTTGTCAAATAAGAATATTTTTGTCAGAAACGATTACTTTTGACAGAAACGATTATTTTTGTCAGAAACGATTATTTTTGTCAGAAACGATTATTTTTGTCTGGAATCGTTTTTATGGCACGAAACGATTGATTTTTTCCGAAATAATTATTTTTGTCTGAAGCGATTATTTTTGTCAGAAACGGTTATTTTTGACAGAAACGATTATTTTTGTCAGAAACGATTATTTTTGTCAGAAACGATTATTTTTGTCTGGAATCGTTTTTTTGGCACGAAACGATTATTTTTGTCCGAAATAATTATTTTGGTCAGAAACGATTATTTTTGTCTGGAATCGTAATTTTGACAAGAAACGATTATTTTTGTCCGAAACAATTATTTTCGTCAGAAACGATTATTTTTGTCTGGAACCGGTATTTTTGTCCGAAACGATTATTTTTCTCAGGAACGTTTATGTTTGTCAGAAACGATTATTTTTGTCAGAAACGATTATGTTTGTCTGGAACCGTTATCTTTGTCAGAATCGATTATTTTTGTCGGAAACGATAACTTTTGTCCGAAACGATTATTTTTGTCTGGAAAGGTTATTTTTTTTCAGAAACGATTATTTTTGTCAGAAACGAATATTTTTGTCAGAAACGATTATTTTTTTCAAAAACGATTATTTTTGTCAAAAATGATTATGTTTGAAAGAAACGATAATTTTTGTCAGAAACGATTATTTTTGTCAGAAACGATTTTTTTTGTCAGAAACGGTTATATTTGTCACAAAAGGTATTTTTGTCTGAAACGATTATTTGTGTCAGAAAGGATTACTTTTGTCCGAAACGAATATTTTTGTCAGAAACGATTATGTTTGTCTGGAACCGTTATTTTTGTCCGAGACGATTATTATTGTCAGAAACGAATATTTTCGTCAGAAACGATTATTTTTGTCAAAAATGATTATTTTTATCGGAAACGATTTTTTTTGTCTGGAACCGTTATTTTTGCACGAAACGATTTTTTTTGTCCGAAACGATTATTTTTGTCAGAATCGATCATTTTCGTCTAAAAAGAATTTTTTGTCAGAAACGATTATTTTTGTCTTGAACCGTTATTTTTGTCAGAAACGATTATTTTTGTCTGGAATCGTTATTCTGGCACGAAACGATTATTTTTGTCAGGAACGATTATGTTTGTCAGAAACGATTATTTTTGTCTTGAAAGAATATTTTTGTCAGAAACGACTATTTTTTTCAGAAACGATTATTTTTGTCAGAAACGATTATTTTTGTCAGAAACGGTTATTTTTGTCAGAATCGATTATTTTTGTCAAAAAAGATTTTTTTTGTCTGGAATCGTTATTTTCGCACGAAACGACTTTATTAGTCCGAAACAAATTATTTTTGTCAGAAACGATTACTTTTGTCTTGAACCGTTATTTTTGTCAGAAACGATTATTTTTGTCTGGAATCGTTTTTTTGGCACGAAACGATTATTTTTGTCCGAAACAATTATTTTTGTCAGAAACGATTATTTTTTTCTGGAATCGGTATTTTCGCACGAAACGACTATATTTGTCCGAAACAATTATTTTTGTCAGAAACGATTATTTTTGTCTGGAACCGTTATTTTTGTCAGAAACGATTATTTTTGTCGGCAACGATAACTTTTGTCCGAAACGATTATTTTTGTCAGGAACGATTATGTTTGTCAGAAACGATTATTTTTGCAGAAGCGATTATTTTTGTCAGAAACGATTATTTTTGTCTGGAACTGTTATTTTTGTCAGAAACGATTATTTTTGTCGGAAACGGTAACTTTTGTCCGAAACGATTATTTTTGTCAGGAACGAATATGTTTGTCATAAACGATTATTTTTGTCTGGAAAGAATATTTTTGTCATAAACGACTATTTTTCACAGAAACGATTATTTTTGTCAGAAACGATTATTTTTGTCAGAAACGGTTATTTTTGTCAGAATCGATTATTTTTGTCAAATAAGAATATTTTTGTCAGAAACGATTTCTTTTGACAGAAACGATTATTTTTGTCAGAAACGATTATTTTTGTCAGAAACGATTATTTTTGTCTGGAATCGTTTTTATGGCACGAAACGATTATTTTTGTCCGAAATAATTATTTTTGTCTGAAGCGATTATTTTTGTCAGAAACGGTTATTTTTGACAGAAACGATTATTTTTGTCAGAAACGATTATTTTTGTCAGAAACGATTATTTTTGTCTGGAATCGTTTTTTTGGCACGAAACGATTATTTTTGTCCGAAATAATTATTTTGGTCAGAAACGATTATTTTTGTCTGGAATCGTAATTTTGACAAGAAACGATTATTTTTGTCCGAAACAATTATTTTCGTCAGAAACGATTATTTTTGTCTGGAACCGGTATTTTTGTCAGAAACGATTATTTTTGTCGGAAACGATAACTTTTGTCCGAAACGATTATTTTTGTCAGGAACGTTTATGTTTGTCAGAAACGATTATTTTTGTCAGAAACGATTATGTTTGTCTGGAACCGTTATCTTTGTCAGAATCGATTATTTTTGTCTGGAATCGTTTTTTTGGCACGAAACGATTATTTTTGTCCGAAACAATTATTTTTGTCAGAAACGATTATTTTTGTCTGGAATCGGTATTTTCGCACGAAACGACTATATTTGTCCGAAACAATTATTTTTGTCAGAAACGATTATTTTTGTCTGGAACCGTTATTTTTGTCAGAAACGATTATTTTTGTCGGCAACGATAACTTTTGTCCGAAACGATTATTTTTGTCAGGAACGATTATGTTTGTCAGAAACGATTATTTTTGCAGAAGCGATTATTTTTGTCAGAAACGATTATTTTTGTCTGGAACTGTTATTTTTGTCAGAAACGATTATTTTTGTCGGAAACGGTAACTTTTGTCCGAAACGATTATTTTTGTCAGGAACGAATACGTTTGTCATAAACGATTATTTTTGTCTGGAAAGAATATTTTTGTCATAAACGACCATTTTTCACAGAAACGATTATTTTTGTCAGAAACGATTATTTTTGTCAGAAACGGTTATTTTTGTCAGAATCGATTATTTTTGTCAAATAAGAATATTTTTGTCAGAAACGATTACTTTTGACAGAAATGATTATTTTTGTCAGAAACGATTATTTTTGTCAGAAACGATTATTTTTGTCTGGAATCGTTTTTATGGCACGAAACGATTGATTTTTTCCGAAATAATTATTTTTGTCTGAAGCGATTATTTTTGTCAGAAACGGTTATTTTTGACAGAAACGATTATTTTTGTCAGAAACGATTATTTTTGTCAGAAACGATTATTTTTGTCTGGAATCGTTTTTTTGGCACGAAACGATTATTTTTGTCCGAAATAATATTTTGGTCAGAAACGATTATTTTTGTCTGGAATCGTAATTTTGACAAGAAACGATTATTTTTGTCCGAAACAATTATTTTCGTCAGAAACGATTATTTTTGTCTGGAACCGGTATTTTTGTCAGAAACGATTATTTTTGTCGGAAACGATAACTTTTGTCCGAAACGATTATTTTTCTCAGGAACGTTTATGTTTGTCAGAAACGATTATTTTTGTCAGAAACGATTATGTTTGTCTGGAACCGTTATCTTTGTCAGAATCGATTATTTTTGTCGGAAACGATAACTTTTGTCCGAAACGATTATTTTTGTCTGGAAAGGTTATTTTTTTTCAGAAACGATTATTTTTGTCAGAAACGAATATTTTTGTCAGAAACGATTATTTTTTTCATAAACGATTATTTTTGTCAAAAATGATTATGTTTGAAAGAAACGATAATTTTTGTCAGAAACGATTATTTTTGTCAGAAACGATTTTTTTTTGTCAGAAACGGTTATATTTGTCAAAAAAGGTATTTTTGTCTGAAACGATTATTTGTGTCAGAAAGGATTACTTTTGTCCGAAACGAATATTTTTGTCAGAAACGATTATTTTTGTCTGGAATCGTTATTCTGGCACGAATCGATTATTTTTGTCAGGAACGATTATGTTTGTCAGAAACGATTATTTTTGTCTGGAAAGAATATTTTTGTCAGAAACGACTATTTTTTTCAGAAACGATTATTTTTGTAAGAAACGATTATTTTTGTCAGAAACGGTTATTTTTGTGAGAATCGATTATTTTTGTCAAAAAAGATTATTTTTGTCTGGAATCGTTTTTTTGGCACGAAACGATTATTTTTGTCCGAAACAATTATTTTTGTTAGAAACGATTATTTTTGTCTTGAATCGTTATTTTCGCACGAAACGACTATATTTGTCCGAAACAATTATTTTTGTCAGAAACGATTATTTTTGTCTGGAACCGTTATTTTTGTCAGAAACGATTATTTTTGTCGGAAACGATAACTTTTGTCCGAAACGATTATTTTTGTCAGAATCGATCATTTTCGTCAAAAAAGAATTTTTTTGTCAGAAACGATTATTTTTGTCTTGAACCGTTATTTTTGTCCGTAACGATTATTATTGTCAGAAACGAATATTTTTGTCAGAAACGATTATTTTTTTCAGAGACGACTATTTCCGTCAGAAACGATTATTTCTATGTGGAACCGTTATTTTTGTAAAGAATGGTTATTTTTGTCTGGAACCGTTATTTTTGTCAGAAACGATTATTTTTGCAGAAACGATTATTTTTGTCAGAAACGATTATTTTTGTCAGAATCGATCATTTTCGTCAAAAAAGAATTCTTTTGTCAGAAACGATTATTTTTGTCTTGAACCGTTATTTTTGTCCGTAACGATTATTATTGTCAGAAACGAATATTTTTGTCAGAAACGATTATTTTTTTCAGAGACGACTATTTCCGTCAGAAACGATTATTTCTATGTGGAACCGTTATTTTTGTAAAGAATGGTTATTTTTGTCTGGAACCGTTATTTTTGTCAGAAACGATTATTTTTGCAGAAACGATTATTTTTGTCAGAAACGATTATTTTTGTCTAGAACTGTTATTTTTGTCAGAAACGATTATTTTTGTCGGAAACGATAACTTTTGTCCGAAACGATTATTTTTGTCAGGAACGAATATGTTTGTCAGAAACTATTTTTTTTGTCTGGAAAGGTTATTTTTGTCAGAAACGATTTTTTTTGTCAAAAATGATTATGTTTGACAGAAACGATAATTTTTTTCTGGGACCGTTTTTTTTGTCAGAAACGATTATTTTTGTCGGGAACCGTTATTTTTGCACGAAACGATTTTTTTTGCCCGAAACGATTATTTATGTCAGAATCGTTTATTTTTGTCAAAAAAGATTATTTTTGTCAGAAACGATTATTTTTGTCAGAAACGATAACTTTTGTCCGAAACGATTATTTGTGTCAGGTACGATTATGTTAGTCAGAAACGATTATTTTTGTCAGAAACGATTATGTTTGTCTGGAACCTTATTTTTGTCCGAGACGATTATTATTGTCAGAAACGAATATTTTCGTCAGAAACGATTATTTTTGTCAAAAATGATTATTTTTCTCGGAAACGATTTTTTTTGTCTGGAACCGTTATTTTTGCACGAAACGATTTTTTTTGTCCGAAACGATTATTTTTGTCAGAATCGATCATTTTCGTCAAAAAAGAATTTTTTTTTGTCAGAAACGATTATTTTTGTCTTGAACCGTTATTTTTGTCCGTAACGATTATTATTGTCAGAAACGAATATTTTTGTCAGAAACGATTATTTTTTTCAGAGACGACTATTTCCGTCAGAAACGATTATTTCTATGTGGAACCGTTATTTTTGTAAAGAATGGTTATTTTTGTCTGGAACCGTTATTTTTGCACGAAACGATTTTTTTTGTCCGAAACGATTATTTTTGTCAGAAACGGTCAGAAACGATTATTTTTGTCTGGAACTCTTATTTTTGTCAGAAACGATTATTTTTGTCGGAAAACGATAACTTTTGTCCGAAAACGATTATTTTTGTCAGGAACGAATATGTTTGTCAGAAACGATTATTTTTGTCAGAAACGGTTATTTTTGTCAGAATCGATTATTTTTGTCAATTAAGATTATTTTTGTCAGAAACGATTACTTTTGTCTTGAAACCGTTATTTTTGTCAGAAACGATTATTTTTGTCTGGAATCGTTTTTTTGGCACGAAACGATTATTTTTGCAGAAACGATTATTTTTGGTCAGAAACGATTATTTTTCTCTGGAATCGTTATTTTGACACGAAACGATTATTTTTGTCCGAAACAATTATTTTCGTCAGAAACGATTATTTTTGTCTGGAACCGGTATTTTTGTCAGAAACGATTATTTTTGTCGGAAACGATAACTTTTGTCCGAAACGATTATTTTTTGTCAGGAACGTTTATGTTTGTCAGAAACGATTATTTTTGTCAGAAACGATTATGTTTGTCTGGAAACGTTATCTTTGTCAGAATCGATTATTTTTGTCGGAAACGATAACTTTTGTACGAAACGATTATTTATGTCAGGAACGATTAAGTTTGTGAGAAACGATTATTTTGTCAGAAACCATTATGTTTTGTCTGGAACCGTTATTTTTGTCCGAAAAGATTATTATTGTCAGAAACGAATAATTTTGTTGGATACGATTATTTTTGTCAAAAATGATTATCTTTATAAGAAACGATTATTCTTTTCTGGAACCGTTATTTTTGTCAGAAACGATTATTTTTGTCTGGAACCGTTATTATTGCACGAAACGATTTTTTTTTGTCCGAAACGATTATTTTTTCAGAATCGATTATTTTGCCAAAAAAGATTATTTTTGTCAGAAACGATTATTTTTGTCTAGATTCGTTATTTTGTCAGACAACGATTATTTTTGTCTGGAATCGTTATTTTGGTACGAAACGATTATTTTTGTCAGGAACGATTATGTTTGTCAGAAAACGACTGTTTTTTGTTAGATTCGATTATTTTTTACAAAAAAAATTATTTTGGTGAGAAACGATTACTTTTTGTCCTTGAACCGTTATTTTTGCTCGAAACGATTATTTTGTTCGAATCGATTATTTTGTTAAAAAAAGATTATTTTTGTCAGAAACTATTATTTCTGTCATAAAAGATTATTTTTTGTCAGAAACGATTATTTTTTTCCGGATCCGTTATTTTTGTCAAAAGCGATTTTTTTTGTCAGAAACGATTATTTTTGCGAAAAAAGATCATTTTTGTCAGAAGCGATTATTTTTTTCTGGAACCGTTTTTTTTTTGTCAGAAACGATTTATTTTTTTCAGAAACGATTATTTTTGTAAGAATCCATTATTTTTGTCATAAACGATTATTTTTGTCTGGATCCGTTATTTTTTGCACGAAACGATTAATTTTGTCCGAAACGATTCTTTTTGTCAAAAAAGATTATTTTTTTCAGAAACGATTATTTTTATCCCGAACCGTTATTTTTGTCAGAAACGATTATTTTTGTCTGGAACCTTTATTTTTGCAAGAAACGATTATATTTGTCCGAAACGATTATTTATGTGAGAAACGATTATTTTTGTCTGGAACCGTTATTTTTGTCTGATACGATTATTTTTGTCTGGAACCGGTTTTTTGTCAGAAACGATTATTTTTGTCAGAAACGATTATTGTTGTCAGAAACGATTATTTTTGTGTGGAACCGTTATTTAAGTCCGAACCGATTATTTTTGTCCGAAACGATTATTTTTGTCGGAAACGATTATATTTGTCAAAAAAGTTTATTTTTTGTCAGAAACGATTATTTTGTCAAATAAGATTATTTTTGTCAGAAACGATTATTTTTGTCTGGAACCTTTATTTTTGCTCGAAACGATTATTTTTGTTCGAAACGATTATTTTTGTCAAAAAAAGATTATTTTTGTCAGGCAACTATTATTTCTGTCAAAAAAGATTATTTTTGTCAGAATCGATTATTTTTTTCTGGAACCGTTATTTTTGCACGAAACGAATATTTTTGTCAATAAAATTTTATTTTTGTCTGGAACCGTTATTTTTGTCGGAAACGATTATTATTGTCTGGAACCTTTATTTTTGCACGAAACGATTATTTTTGTCCGAAACGATTATTTTTGTCAGAAAACGATTATTTTTGTCAAATAAGATTCTTTTTGTCAGAAACGTTTATTTCTGTCTGGAACCTTTATTTTTTGCTCGAAACGATTATTTTTGTTAGGAACGATTATAATTTTGGGCACGAAACGATTATTTTTGTCCAAAACGTTTATTTTAGTTAGAAACGATTATTTTTGTCAGAAACGAATTATTTTTGTCTTTGAACCGTTATTTTTGTCAGGAAACGATTATTTTTGTCTTGGACCGTTATTTTTGTCCGAAACCGATTATTTTTTTCAGAAACGATTATTTTTGTCAAAAAGACAATTTTTGTCAGAAACGATTTTTTTCATGGAACCGTTATTTTTCAAGAAACGATTATTTTTGTTGGAAACGATTATTTTTGTAAAAAAGTTTATTTTTGTCAGAAACGATTATTTTTGTCATATACGATTATTTTTTGTCAGAAACGATTATTTTTGTCAGAAACGATTATTTTTGTCTGGAACCGTTAATTTAGTTCAGAAACGATTTTTTTTTGTCTGGAACCCTTACATTTGTCAGAAAAGATTATTTTTGTCTGGAATCTTTTATTTTTGCTCAAAACGATTATTTCTGTCCGAAACTATTATTTTAGTCAGAAACGATTTATTTTTGTCAAATAAGATTATTTTCCTCAGAAACGATTATTTCTGTCAAAAAAGATTATTTTTTCAGAAACGATTTATTTCTGTCCAAAAAGGTTATTTTTGTCAGAAACGATTATTTTTGTCTTGAACCGTTATTTTTGCACGAAACGATTATTTTCGTCCGTAACAATTATTTTTGTCTGGAACCGTTATTTTTTTCAGAAACGATTTTTTTTTTTTTGGGACCGTTATTTTTGAGCGAAACGATTATTTTTATCCGAAACGATTATTTTTGTCAGTAACGTTTATTTTTGTCATTTAAGATTATTTTTGTCAGAAACGTTTATTTTTGTCCTGGAACATTTTTTTTTTGCTCAAAAACGATTATTTTTGTCCGAAACGGTTATTTTTGTATAAAAAGATTATTTTCTTCAGAAACGATTATTTCTGTCATAAACAAGATTATTTTTTTCAGAAACGATTATTTTTGTCTGTGAACCTTTATTTCTGCTCGAAACGATTATTTTTTTCCCGAAACGATTTATTTTTTGTCATAAAAGATTATTTTCTTCAGAAACGATTATTTCTGTCAAAATAGATGAAATTTATTAGAAACGATTATTTTTGTCAGGAACCGTTATTTTTGTCAGAAACGATTATTTTTGTAGGAACGATTATGATTTTTTGCACGAAACGATTATTTTTGTCCGAAACGTTTATTTTAGTCGGAAACGATCATTTTTGTCAGAAACGATTATTTTTGTTTTGAACCGTTATTTTTGTCAGAAACGATTATTTTTGTCAGAAACGATTATTTTTGTCAAAAGAGATTATTATTGTCAGGAAGCGTTATTTTTGTCAGAAACGATTATTTTTTTCAGAAACAATTTTTTTGCACGAAACGATTATTTTTGTCAAAAAAGATTATTTTTGTCAGAAACAATTATTTCTGTAAAAAAAGATTATTTTTGTCAGAAACGATTATTTTTGTTAGGAACCGTTATTTTTGTCAGAGAACGATTATTTTTGTTAGGAACGATTATGATTTATGCACGAAACGATTATTTTTGTCCGAAACGTTTATTTTAGTCAGAAATGATTATTTCTCTAGAAAAAAGATTATTTTTGTCAGAAACGATTATTTTTGTCTGGAACCTTTATTTTTGTCAGAAACGATTATTTTTGTCAGGAACGATTATGATTTTTGCACGAAACGATTATATTTGTCCGAAACGTTTATTTTAGTCAGAAACGATTTTTTTTGTCAGAAACGGTTTTTTTTTTCTTAAACCGTTATTTTTTGTGAGAAACGATAATTTTTTGTCTGGAACCGTTATTTTTGTCCGAAACGATTATTTTTGTCAGAAACGATTATTTCTGTCAAAAAAGATTATTTTTGTCAAAAAACGATAATTTTTGTCTGGAACCTTTATTTTTGCACGAAACTATTATTTTTTGTCCGAAGCGATTTTTTTTGTCAAAAAAGATTATTTTTGTCAGAAACGATGATTTCTGTCAAAAAAAATTAGTATTGTCAGAAACTATTATTTTTGTCAAATAAGATTATTTTTGTCAGAAAACGATGATTTTTGTCTGGAACCTTTATTTTTGCTGCGAAACGATTATTTTTGTTCGAAACGATTATTTTTGTCAAAAAAGATTATTTTTGTCAGCAACTATTATTTCTGTCAAAAAAGATTATTTTTGTCAGAATCGATTATTTTTGTCTTGAACCGTTATTTTTGTCAGAAACGATTATTTTTGTCTTGGACCGTTATTTTTGTCCGAAACGATTATTTTTTTCAGAAACGATTATTTTTGTCAAAAAAGATAATTTTTGTCAGAAACGATTTTTTTCATGGAACCGTTATTTTTCAAGAAACGATTATTTTTGTTGGAGACGATTATTTTTGTAAAAAAGTTTATTTTTGTCAGAAACGATTATTTTTTGTCATATACGATTATTTCTTTGGTCAGAAACGATTATTTTTGTCAGAAACGATTATTTTTGTCTGGAACCGTTAATTTAGTCAGAAACGATTTTTTTTTGTCTGGGAACCCTTACTTTTGTCAGAAAAGATTATTTTTGTCTGGAATCTTTATTTTTGCTCAAAACGATTATTTCTGTCCGAAACTATTATTTTAGTCAGAAATGATTATTTTTGTCAAATAAGATTATTTTCCTCAGAAACGATTATTTCTGTCAAAAAAAGATTATTTTTGTCAGAAACGATTATTTCTGTCAAAAAAGGTTATTTTTGTCAGAAACGATATTATTTTTGTCTTTGAACCGTTATTTTTGCACGAAACGATTATTTTCGTCCGTAACAATTATTTTTGTCTGGAACCGTTATTTTTTTCAGAAACGATTTTTTTTTTTTGGGACCAGTTATTTTTGAGCGAAACGATTATTTTTATCCCGAAACGATTATTTTTGTCATTAACGATTATTTTTGTCAGAAACGTTTATTTTTGTCTGGAACATTTTTTTTTTGCTCAAAACGATTATTTTTGTCCGAAACGGTTATTTTTGTATAAAAAGATTATTTTCTTCAGAAACGATTATCCTCTGTCAAAAAAGATTATTTTTTTCAGAAACGATTATTTTTGTCTGGAACTTTTATTTCTGCTCGAAACGATTATTTTTTTCAGAAACGATTACTTTTGTCATAAAAGATTATTTCCTTCAGAAACGATTATTGTCTGTCAAAATAGATGAAATTTATTAGAAAACGATTATTTTTGTCAGGAACCGTTATTTTTGTCAGAAACGATTATTTTTGTTAGGAACGATTATGATTTTTGCACGAAACGATTATATTTGTCCGAAACGTTTATTTTAGTCAGAAACGATTTTCTTTGTCAGAAACGATTTTTTTTTTTTCTTATAAACCGTTATTTTTGTGAGAAACGATAATTTTTTGTCTGGAACCGTTATTTTTGTCCGAAACGATTATTTTTGTCAGAAACGATTATTTCTGTCAAAAAAGTATTATTTTTGTCAGAAACGATAATTTTTGTCTGGAACCTTTATTTTTGCACGAAACTATTATTTTTGTCCGAAACGATTATTTTTTGTCAAAAAAGATTATTTTTGTCAGAAACGATTATTTCTGTCAAAAAAAATTAGTATTGTCAGAAGACTATTATTTTTGTCAAATAAAGATTATTTTTGTCAGAAACGATGATTTTTGTCTGGAACCATTTATTTTTTGCTCGAAACGATTATATTTGTTCGAAACGATTATTTTTGTCAAAAAAAGAATTATTTTTGTCAGCAACTATTATTTCTGTCAAAAAAGATTATTTTTGTCAGAATCGATTATTTTTGTCTTGAACCGTTATTTTTGTCAGAAACGATTATTTTTGTCTTGGACCGTTATTTTTGTACGAAACGATTATTTTTTCAGAAACGATTATTTTTGTCAAAAAAGATAATTTTTGTCAGAAACGATTTTTTTTCATGGAACCGTTATTTTTCAAGAAATGATTATTTTTGTTGGAAACGATTATTTTTGTAAAAAAGTTTATTTTTATCAGAAACGATTATTTTTGTCATATACGATTATTTTTGTCAGAAACGATTATTTTTGTCAGAAACGATTATTTTTGTCTGGAACCGTTAATTTAGTCAGAAACGATTTTTTTTTTGTCTGGAACCCTTACTTTTGTCAGAAAAGATTATTTTTGTCTGGAATCTTTATTTTTGCTCAAAACGATTATTTCTGTCCGAAACTTTTATATTTAGTCAGAAACGATTATTTTTGTCAAATAAGATTATTTTCCTCAGAAACGATTATTTCTGTCAAAAAAGATTATTTTTGTCAGAAACGATTATTTCTGTCAAAAAAGGTTATTTTTGTCAGAAACGATTATTTTTGTCTTGAACCGTTATTTTTGCACGAAACGATTATTTTCGTCCGTAACAATTATTTTTGTCTGGAACCGTTATTTTTTTCAGAAACGATTTTTTTTTTTTGGGACCGTTATTTTTGAGCGAAACGATTATTTTTATCCGAAACGGTTATTTTTTGTATAAAAAGATTATTTTCTTCAGAAACGATTATTTCTGTCAAAAAAGATTATTTTTTTCAGACACGATTATTTTTGTCTGGAACCTTTATTTCTGCTCGAAACGATTATTTTTTTCCGAAACGATTATTTTTTGTCATAAAGATTATTTTCTTCAGAAACGATTATTTCTGTCAAAATAGATGAAATTTATTAGAAACGATTATTTTTGTCAAGAACCGTTATTTTTGTCAGAAAACGATTATTTTTGTTAGGAACGATTATGATTTTTTGCACGAAACGATTATTTTTGTCCGAAACGTTTATTTTAGTCAGAAACGATCATTTTTGTCAGAAACGATTATTTTTGTTTGTGAACCGTTATTTTTGTCAGAAACGATTATTTTTGTCAGAAACGATTATTTTTGTCAAAAATTATTATTGTTGTCAGGAAGCGTTATTTTTGTCAGAAACGATTATTTTTTCAGAACAATTTTTTGACGAAACGATCATTTTTGTCAAAAAAGATTATTTTTGTCAGAAACAATTATTTCTGTAAAAAAAGATTATTTTTGTCAGAAACGATTATTTTTGTTAGGAACCGTTATTTTTGTCAGAAACGATTATTTTTGTTAGGAACGATTATGATTTATGCACGAAACGATTATTTTTGTCCGAAACGATTATTTTAGTCAGAAATGATTATTTCTCTCGAAAAAGATTATTTTTTGTCAGAAACGATTATTTTGTCTGGAACCTCTATTTTTGTCAGAAACGATTATTATTGTTAGGAACGATTATGATTTTTGCACGAAACGATTATATTTTGTCCAGAAACGTTTATTTTAGTCAGAAACGATTTTTTTTGTCAGAAACGATTTTTTTTTTTTCTTAAACCGTTATTTTTGTGAGAAACGATAATTTTTGTCTGGAAACCGTTATTTTTGTCCGAAACGATTATTTTTGTCAGAAACGATTATTTCTGTCAAAAAAGATTATTTTTGTCAGAAACGATTATTTTTGTCTGGAACCGTTATTTGCGTCAGAAACGATTATTTTTGTTAGGAACAATTATAATTTTTGCACGAAACGATTATTTTTGTCCGAAACGTTTATTTTAGTCAGAAAACGATTATTTTTGTCAGAAACGATTATTTTTGTCAGAAACGATTATTTTCTCAAAAAAGATTATTTTTTTCAGAAACGATTATTTTTATCCCGAACCGTTATTTTTGTCAGAAACGATTATTTTTGTCTGGAACCTTTATTTTTGCAAGAAACGATTATATTTGTCCGAAACGATTATTTATGTGAGAAACGATTATTTTGTCTGGAACCGTTATTTTTGTCTGATACGATTATTTTTTGTCTGGAACCGGTTTTTGTCAGAAACGATTATTTTTGTCAGAAACGATTATTGTTGTCAGAAACGATTATTTTTTGTGTGGAACCGTTATTTTAAGTCCGAACGATTATTTTTGTCCGAAACGATTATTTTTTGTCGGAAACGATTATATTTGTCAAAAAAGTTTATTTTTGTCAAGAAACGATTATTTTTGTCAAATAAGATTATTTTTGTCAGAAACGATTATTTTTTGTCTGGAACCTTTATTTTTGCTCGAAACGAATTATTTTTTGTTCGAAACGATTATTTTTGTCAAAAAAGATTATTTTTGTCAGCAACTATTATTTCTGTCAAAAAAGATTATTTTTGTCAGAATCGATTATTTTTTTCTGGAACCGTTATTTTTGCACGAAACGAATATTTTTTGTCAATAAAATTTTATTTTTGTCTGGAACCGTTATTTTTGTCGGAAACGATTATTATTGTCTGGAACCTTTAATTTTTGCACGAAACGATTATTTTTGTCCGAAACGATTATTTTTGTCAGAAACGATTATTTTTGTCAAATAAGATTCTTTTTGTCAGAAACGTTTATTTCTGTCTGGAACCCTTTATTTTTGCTCTCGAAACGATTATTTTTGTTAGGAACGATTATAATTTTGGCACGAAACGATTATTTTTGTCCAAAAACGTTTATTTTAGTTAGAAACGATTATTTTTGTCAGAAACGATTATTTTTGTCTTGAACCGTTATTTTTGTCAGAAACGATTATTTTTTGTCTTGGACCGTTATTTTTGTCCGAAACGATTATTTTTTTTCAGAAACGATTATTTTTGTCAAAAAAGACAATTTTTGTCAGACAACGATTTTTTTCATGGAACCGTTATTTTTCAAGAAACGATTATTTTTGTTGGGAAACGATTATTTTTGTAAAAAAGTTTATTTTTGTCAGAAACGATTATTTTTGTCATATACGATTATTTTTGTCAGAAACGATTATTTTTGTCAGAAACGATTATTTTTTGTCTGGAACCGTTAATTTAGTCGAGAAACGATTTTTTTTTTTGTCTGGAACCCTTACATTTTGTCAGAAAAGATTATTTTTGTCTGGAATCTTTATTTTTGCTCAAAACGATTATTTCTGTCCGAAACTATTATTTTAGTCAGAAACGATTATTTTTTGTCAAATAAGATTATTTTCCCTCAGAAACGATTATTTCTGTCAAAAAAGATTATTTTTTCAGAAACGATTATTTCTGTCCAAAAAGGTTATTTTTGTCAGAAACGATATTTTTTGTCTTGAACCGTTATTTTTGCACGAAACGATTATTTTCGTCCGTAACAATTATTTTTGTCTGGAACCGTTATTTTTTTCAGAAACGATTTTTTTTTTTTTTGGGACCGTTATTTTTGAGCGAAACGATTATTTTTATCCGAAACGATTATTTTTGTCAGTAACAGTTTATTTTTGTCATTAAGATTATTTTTGTCAGAAACGTTTATTTTTGTCTGGAACATTTTTTTTTGCTCAAAACGATTATTTTTGTCCGAAACGGTTATTTTTGTATAAAAAGATTATTTTCTCTTCAGAAACGATTATTTCTGTCAAAAAAAGATTATTTTTTCAGAAACGATTATTTTTGTCTGGAACCTTTATTTCCTGCTCGACAACGATTATTTTTTTCCGAAACGATTATTTTTTGTCATAAAAGATTATTTTCTTCTCAGAAACGATTATTTCTGTCAAAATAGATGAAATTTATTAGAAAACGATTATTTTTGTCAGGAACCGTTATTTTTGTCAGAAACGATTATTTTTGTTAGGAACGATTATGATTTTGCACGAAACGATTATTTTTGTCCGAAACGTTTATTTTTAGTCGGAAAACGAGATTATTATTGTCAGGAAGCGTTATTTTTGTCAGAAACGATTATTTTTTCAGAAACAATTTTTTTGCACGAAACGATTATTTTTGTCAAAAAAGATTATTTTTGTCAGAAACAATTATTTCTGTAAAAAAAGATTATTTTTGTCAGAAACGATTATTTTTGTTAGGAACCGTTATTTTGTCAGAAACGATTATTTTTGTTAGGAACGATTATGATTTATGCACGAAACGATTATTTTTGTCCGAAACGTTTATTTTAGTCAGAAATGATTATTTCTCTAGAAAAAGATTATTTTTGTCAGAAACGATTATTTTTGTCTGGAACCTTTATTTTTTGTCAGAAACGATTATTTTTGTCAGGAACGATTATGATTTTTGCACGAAACGATTATATTTGTCCGAAACGTTTATTTTAGTCAGAAACGATTTTTTTTGTCAGAAACGGTTTTTTTTTTCTTAAACCGTTATTTTTGTGAGAACGATAATTTTTGTCTGGAACCGTTATTTTTGTCCGAAACGATTATTTTTGTCAGAAACGATTATTTCTGTCAAAAAAGATTATTTTTGTCAAAAAAACGATAATTTTTGTCTGGAACCTTTATTTTTGCACGAAACTATTATTTTTGTCCGAAGCGATTTTTTTTTGTCAAAAAAGATTATTTTTGTCAGAAACGATGATTTCTGTCAAAAAAAAATTAGTATTGTCAGAAACTATTATTTTTGTCAAATAAGATTATTTTTGTCAGAAACGATTGATTTTTGTCTGGAACCTTTATTTTTGCTCGAAACGATTATTTTTGTTCGAAACGATTATTTTTGTCAAAAAAGATTATTTTTGTCAGCAACTATTATTTCTGTCAAAAAAGATTATTTTTGTCAGAATCGATTAATTTTTGTCTTGAACCGTTATTTTTGTCAGAAACGATTATTTTTGTCTTGGACCGTTATTTTTGTCCGAAACGATTATTTTTTTCAGAAACGATTATTTTTGTCAAAAAAGATAATTTTTGTCAGAAACGATTTTTTTCATGGAACCGTTATTTTTCAACCAGAAAAAACGATTATTTTTGTTGGAGACGATTATTTTTGTAAAAAAGTTTATTTTTGTCAGAAACGATTATTTTTGTCATATACGATTATTTTTGTCAGAAACGATTATTTTTGTCAGAAACGATTATTTTTGTCTGGAACCGTTAATTTAGTCAGAAACGATTTTTTTTTGTCTGGAACCCTTACTTTTGTCAGAAAAGATTATTTTTTTCTGGAATCTTTATTTTGCTCAAAACGATTATTTCTGTCCGAAACTATTAATTTTAGTCAGAAATGATTATTTTTGTCAAATAAGATTATTTTCCTCAGAAACGATTATTTCTGTCAAAAAAGATTATTTTTGTCAGAAACGATTATTTCTGTCAAAAAAAGGTTATTTTTGTCAGAAACGATTATTTTTGTCTTGAACCGTTATTTTTGCACGAAACGATTATTTTCGTCCGTAACAATTATTTTTGTCTGGAACCGTTATTTTTTTCAGAAACGATTTTTTTTTTTGGGACCGTTATTTTTGAGCGAAACGATTATTTTTATCCGAAACGATTATTTTTGTCATTAACGATTATTTTTGTCAGAAACGTTTATTTTTGTCTGGAACATTTTTTTTTGCTCAAAACGATTATTTTTGTCCGAAACGGTTATTTTTGTATAAAAAGATTATTTTCTTCAGAAACGATTATCTCTGTCAAAAAAGATTATTTTTTTCAGAAACGATTATTTTTGTCTGGAACTTTTATTTCTGCTCGAAACGATTATTTTTTTCAGAAACGATTACTTTTGTCATAAAAGATTATTTCCTTCAGAAACGATTATTTCTGTCAAAATAGATGAAATTTATTAGAAACGATTATTTTTGTCAGGAACCGTTATTTTTGTCAGAAACGATTATTTTTGTTAGGAACGATTATGATTTTTGCACGAAACGATTATATTTGTCCGAAACGTTTATTTTAGTCAGAAACGATTTTCTTTGTCAGAAACGATTTTTTTTTTTCTTAAACCGTTATTTTTGTGAGAAACGATAATTTTTGTCTGGAACCGTTATTTTTGTCCGAAACGATTATTTTTGTCAGAAACGATTATTTCTGTCAAAAAAGATTATTTTTGTCAGAAACGATAATTTTTGTCTGGAACCTTTATTTTTGCACGAAACTATTATTTTTGTCCGAAACGATTATTTTTGTCAAAAAAGATTATTTTTGTCAGAAACGATTATTTCTGTCAAAAAAAATTAGTATTGTCAGAAACTATTATTTTTGTCAAATAAGATTATTTTTGTCAGAAACGATGATTTTTGTCTGGAACCTTTATTTTTGCTCGAAACGATTATATTTGTTCGAAACGATTATTTTTGTCAAAAAAGATTATTTTTGTCAGCAACTATTATTTCTGTCAAAAAAGATTATTTTTGTCAGAATCGATTATTTTTGTCTTGAACCGTTATTTTTGTCAGAAACGATTATTTTTGTCTTGGACCGTTATTTTTGTACGAAACGATTATTTTTTTCAGAAACGATTATTTTTGTCAAAAAAGATAATTTTTGTCAGAAACGATTTTTTTCATGGAACCGTTTATTTTTCAAGAAATGATTATTTTTGTTGGAAACGATTATTTTTGTAAAAAAGTTTATTTTTATCAGAAACGATTATTTTTGTCATATACGATTATTTTTGTCCGAAACGTTTATTTTAGTCAGAAACGATTATTTTTGTCAGAAACGATTATTTTTGTCAGAAAACGATTATTTTTCTCAAAAAAGATTATTTTTTTCAGAAACGATTATTTTTATCCCGAACCGTTATTTTTGTCAGAAACGATTATTTTTGTCTGGAACCTTTATTTTTGCAAGAAACGATTATATTTGTCCGAAACGATTATTTATGTGAGAAACGATTATTTTTGTCTGGAACCGTTATTTTTGTCTGATACGATTATTTTTGTCTGGAACCGGTTTTTGTCAGAAACGATTATTTTTGTCAGAAAACGATTATTGTTGTCAGAAACGATTATTTTTGTGTGGAACCGTTATTTAAGTCCGAACCGATTATTTTTGTCCGAAACGATTATTTTTGTCGGAAACGATTATATTTGTCAAAAAAGTTTATTTTTGTCAGAAACGATTA